>CM050451.1:20681064-23081064 GCA_027563935.2 Costus lasius | reverse complement strand
GAACACCGAAGCGCAACGCTCTAGGGTTTCCTGATAGAATTTCTCCCCCCAAATTAGAAACCCTGACTCTCCGCTCCGATTTTATCCCCAAATTACAGTTCGCTCAGAACCCTAACCCTAATTTAGAGGAAATCAAACCCTAAATTCAAAATTCCAAAATTACCTCGGATTTTTAATTCCCCAGTCGAATTTTGACCGAAGTCAAAATTCTCCTTCTCGCCGATTTGATATTGATCTCCGCTCGCAAATTTCCGGATGCTGACGTTGTGCCTGACATCAGCCGCTGAAATTCGATTCCGAAATCAAATTTCGACTTTGCCTCGGTTCCGATTTTGACCCAGAACGTGACCTCCTCGCCTCGAAGCTCATGCCAGAGCTTCGTCTGCTTCACGCGAACGCCGCTGCACTCGTCGTCAGACACTGCCGCTCGCGTCGTCTATTCGCGCCGCCTCTCGACGCCGGGAAAGGGGAAGGAGATCGCCGCCCGTTTCCTTCATGCGCCGCCGCCTCTGGGCTTGGCCTAAACCGATCGAACCCAGGCCTGACACTAGGTGTCACGCTCTATATACTAGGTGTCACGCCCTTAATTATGACAATATTTTTTTCAATAGTTTGCCTGTGACTCAACGCTTGACTCGAGTCCGACCTTAATTACGGTAATATTTTTTTGAATATTTTGCCCGTGAGTCAACGCTTGACTCGAGTCCGAATACCCCCCACATAGGAGTGCAACAGTCGTAACTACTGGATTGGGTACGACTGGCAGGGACGATTCCTCGAACCGATCCCTAGCGCGACTATGGACTCAATGGAAGACCTTTGTCGTTCCAACACGACTTGGGTCGACGCTTGCGATTTACCGAGAACCGGTGTCACTGAGTCGAACCAAGTTCACCCTAACCCAAAAGGGACTCACCCGTAATCGACCACGTCGGATGGGGTCCTCAATAATTTCTGAGCACGGACACTTGCCGAAGAGAGAGAGTAGAGGGGAGTAACCGGATGTCCCACGTCAAGGAGTTGGACTCACCCTCATGTCCGCGGATCAAGCCGATGCCTGACGATCGCGGAAGGTCATTCACACAGCGTCGCACGCCAGTAACGGGGAAGGTCTAGTTGGTATCTCACTCACACGCTGGCGAGGAAGGACATCCGACCGAGGAACCGCCGCTCAGAGTCACACGCGTGTTCATGTTGACAATGGACAGACGAACCATCCCGGCACGCCTCGCATGCGTCCACCGGTGGCCGAAGAGCTGACCAAGCTGCTTGCACGTAGGCAAGTGCGAAAAGGGGGTAGTAGGGGCCATAGACGGCCGGTGGACGAGGGGCTAGACTCCAAAGTCGGTGGAGAGCGCACCGACCACCACACTAGTGGCTCTACCCTCAGGCGGCAGACGGTGGATGGAGGAGGAGCTGGCGTCGATGAAGACCCGGATTGGTCCATCCACACACGCATAGGTTAGGGCGTCGGCAGGGAGGCGTCCGGAAGCGACAAAGGCGGACGGAGTCGGAGAAGGCCGATGCTGCTCCTATGCGGACGAGGGAGGGAAGCTCCGCCACACACGGGCGGCCACACCGGAAGGAATGTCGCGCATAGGCAACAAGGAGGGGAGGAAAGAGAGCTCGCACGCAGGTGAGCATCAAGTCTAGTAATTCACGCATGTTGGTGGCCAGATCTCGACAACGGGAGAAAGGAGAAAGGGCTCGCCGGACGGAGCACGAAACCACAGCCACAACTCGTATGCAACGTAGAAGAACGGAAAGAAAAGGGGGCGTCACCGGAACCGAACGAAAGGTCAGGACGAAGACCAAGAGAGGTGCCGGTGACAGCGAGAGGGTACCTCGGTGAAGTCGCCGGCTCCTTCAAGTTGATGAAATGGATACAGGTTGGGCCTTCCAAGGTGATTTGACAGTGAGGTCCGGCGAGATTGACGGTGGAGAAGACGAGCCTGGGAAGGATGGGGTTCGCCGAGGCAATCCGTCCACCCACCCGCACCACCGGATGCTTGGGAACACGCTGCCAACTATGACGTTCGAAGGAGAGGAGATCGAGCCCGAAGGGGAGTTTTCTGGCGAGGAGCAGTCACGTGCGTATGAGAGTTCATCAGAGAGATGACACCGTCATCTCCTCTTTTCTCATTCTGGCCCACACCGGCCTGCAGCCGAAGGCGCTCGACCCATCCCATCTGCCCACGCCCATCTGCACGTGAAAAATCTTCTCCACGTGATGAGTCGAAACTCGTTATGGTGTAACGGGTCCGGATCCGGGCATACAACCCGATCCGCTACACACTTCACATGGATCAAGATAAGTGGGCTTAGGCTGGAATTGGGCCACGCCCAATTTCCAGTCCATGGGTCAAACATTCTCGCCCTCCGGAGCGAGTGACGTTGGATCTCGTCCTCGAACTGCCATAGTTCAGATGCCTTATACCATGTAGCTTCTTCCACTGGAGAACCTTCCCACCGAACAAGAAATTTTGTTCATCAGTTCATCCTACTATGTCCCAAAACTTAGTGATCTAGGATCTATCTGATCCTTTAGTCGAACTCCGTTTGAACAGTTGGAGGTGCACGAAGCAACTGTGACCGAGCTAGATCCCCCGGATCCTAAAAACTTAGTGATCTAGGATCTGTCCGATCCCTTAGTCAAACTCCGTTTGAACAGTTGGAGGCGCACGAAGCAACTGTGACCGAGCTAGATCCCCCAGATCCTTATGGAACCTCTTTAGGAAGCTCACATGGAATGTCGGATGCAGCTTCATCCTGTCGGGGAGCTTTAGACGATACGCAACTGAGCCAACCCGACTCAACAACTCGAAAGGTCCATCGTATCTCAGTATAAGGCCCCGATGTGCAGCCTTCACAGATATCTTTCTCTAAATCTGTAGAGTAAGTCAGAGAAGCACTAAGTCGCCCATGGCGAATTCTTCATCTCGACGCCGACGATTTGCATAATGTTGCAATCATCTAACTGCTAGCTCGAAGTTGTCCCTGGCCTCTTGGAGCGACCCCACTCGCTCACGAGCTGCCCATTGAGCCACAGGACATCTCCCCTTGAAGGTCCTCATGACGATGTCAACAAGAGTTAGAGCTGTCTCCCTAACACAAGCTCAAAGGGGCTGTGCCCTGTGGACGATTGATGACACCAAAATTCATAGTATATTTTATGTCATTTCATGTGTCTTTTTGTGTCATATTTATGCTCTTTTGCTTGTTTTTAAGCCTTATTTGTCAAATATTGCAGAATCTACACTATTTCTTATTTTTGATCATTTTCAAGTTAAAAGTGTCATATTTTGATGGATTTTGGAAGATTTGAGCACACCAATGGATTCCAGACGTCGAAACAAAGCTACCCATCAATTTTCATGAAATTTGAAGCCAAATTGCAAAAATACGGCACTACTGTATATTCTGGACAAACTACCACGGTACCGTATTTTTGGACGACTCAAATCAGAGATTTTGGGCAAAATACGGCACTACCGTATTTTTGGGATAAAATCTCACGGTACCATATTTTTGGAGGATTTTATACAGAAAAATTTAGAAATCTGGGTAAAAATACGGCACTGCCGTTTTTTTACAGTAAAACTTTCACGGTACCGTATTGTGGGCCGTTTTTCGTGAGTTTTTCGGGTCTGAATCTTGCGCGGACCATAACTTTTGATCCAGAGCTCCAAATTGAGATCATAAAGATGCTACGGACTCATCTTTAGGAGGAGAAGACGTGCGAATAGAAAGGCCCAATTGTTATCACCAATTGAGAGAGCAATCATCAGAGAGGTGGTTAGGGTTTCCCCTCATGCCGAGAGGTGTAGAGGACATCTCAGACCATGATTTTTACACAGAAGCTTCGTCTGGAGTTGGAGAGCACGCCCCAGAAGTTTCAGAGCGTTTGGAGTCCGATCAAGGGAGAAATCATCAAAATAGTGGTGATAGCACTGTTCACAAGTGAAATTACGGGTTGTATTTCAATTACAACCCTGTTTTGTAACTTTTCTTCCCCTAATCCTCTGAAATTATGGTTTGTTGTAATCCTTTCACCATGAAAGCTTAGATCTTCTTTTGGGACATGGGGTGTAATCCCCTTAGTTTGTTAATGACTAGAAAACATTGATTTTTGTCAAGTTTAATTTTAAAATGATAATTTTACTTTTGTGATTGATTGTTCTTTAATTCTCTTTAGTTTTATAAATATCAGCATGTTTTAGAGTTTTGCGAAATAAACCGAGAGGTTGATCATTTGAAATTCGGAACCCTAGGAATCGTTGAGTTTGGAACTATCGTGAGAGATTAGGTAGTTTTTCGAATTCTGATATTTAGTGATTTTATTGCCATGTTGAGTTTCTGATACTTTGGATTGAGTTATTGTGTTAGACTTGATTTGATCTTGCACGAGAGTGAGGATCGAGTCGTCAGAAAACCATAAGTAAAACCTGTGTTGAGTTTCAGGATGCACGAGAGTGATCCTTGAGATTCCACTTGAGATGATTGACTTAGAATTCGGATGCACGAGAGTGATCCTTGAGTTCTTTGTTCAATGATTCACTTATCTTTAGCATTGAGAATAGATCTTGCACGAGAGTGAGGATCGGTTATCTGCATGATTGTCTGCACGAGAGTGAGACAATACCTTTATGAAGTGAATTAGGTCTTTATCATAATAGAATTAAACTGACGACCTTTATTTCCTTCTAGTCATTAGAATTAAGGTGGATGAAACCCTAGTCCCAGCTTCTCTCTACTTATCTTTTTCGTGTGTTCTCCATCATTGCACAATGATCTGTATAGATTGTAGACAAACTATGCCGAATCCATCCACTTTGCCCAGTCCTTTTGACTCGCAGTCACAAAATGACGGACGTAGTCCTCCATGAGGGCATTCACACGCTCCGTTTGGTGATGGTTCGTTGTGGAGAAGTTCAACTTCATTCCCAGCTTGTTGAACAACGTCGACCAGAAATGTCCTGTGAATCGGGCATCCCTATCGCTCACGATATCCGTTAGGATCCAAAAATGTTTCACCACGTTTTGAAAGAATAAGTCTGCAGCCACCACAGCTGAACAAGGTTCAGGAGCTGGAATAAAAACTCCATACTTGAAGAATCTATCCACAACCACGAATATGGATGTTTTTCCCTCGACCTTGGGAAACTCACTAATAAAATCCATGGACACACTTGTCTAGGGGGTCTCAGGTATAGGCCAGGGTTGCAACAACCTAGCCGGCAATATCCGATCGACTTTATCTTGTTGACACACAAGACATGTGCGAACATACATCTTAATGTCGGCACGCATGTCCAGCCAATTACATGACCTAGACAATAAGGCGAACATGCGCCTTTGTCCCGGATGATCCGACGAAGGGGTATCATGGAGCTCCCTAAACAGCTCACATCGCAACCCACCAGATGCGGGGACTAGTGGCCTCTCACCACGGGCTATGACAACGTCATCAGCGTCTAAATAATATCGTTGGGTCATACCCGACTTGACTTATTGAACTAGTTTTTGATATACCTCATTGAAAATAGCTGCTGCTTTTATCCTCGCAAGAAGATCTCCTTCCACTCTAGAGATTGCAAAGAAGACTAAGGCGTTAAGCCTACTCAGTGCATTAGGCACCACATTAGCCTTTCCAGGCTTGTGTTCCCACTGGAACTGGAATTCAGCTAGGAATTCCTGCTAGCTGGCCTCTTTTGCCAATAATTTCTTCTAGGTGGTGAAATATGTATCCGTCACATTGTGGGTTTTTACCACGAAGACATTACCCAGGAGATAAACTCTCCATTTTCGGAGGCAATGCACCACTACTACTATCTCCTTTTCATACGTAGAGTACCTATGCTCTGTCTCATTTAGCTTTCGAATCTCAAAAGCTACATGAAGCCCATCCTGTATCAACACACCACCGATTGCCTGATCTGAAGCGTCGGTGTGAACCTCGAAAGGTTTTCCAAAATCTAGTAATTTTAGAATTGGTTCAGAAGCTATGCGCTCTTTTAAGTCCTGAAAGGCTGACTGATACCGATCATCCCAACCCCAGTTGGTATTCTTTTTTAGCAAATTGCTGAGGGTGTAGTCAATTTCGAGCAACCCTGGATGAACTTTTGATAAAAGTTCACTGCACCGATAAAATTCCTCAACTCGTTCTGATTTGAGGGAACTTGTCATTCCACAATGGCTCGGACCTTGCCCTTGTCCATTTGCACCTAGCTGTGGCCTACCACATATCCAAGGAATGATATCTTTTCTGACATAAAAGTGCACTTTTCCAGCTTTAAGTAAAGCTAGTTTTCCCTCAGAACTTGAAGAACCCTCTTCAAGTGTACGAAATGCTCCCCAATGCTTGAGGAATACGCTACTATATCATACAGATATACCACGACGAAGTCATCTAGAAAATGTGCTAACACCTGATTCATTAGATGACAAAACGTCGCTGGAGCATTAGTTAGCCCAAAGGGCATAACTAGGAACTCAAATGCTCCATAACGGGTCACACAGGCTGTCTTCCATTTGTTGCCCTCGACGATACGGACCTGTCAATAGCCCGATCTTAAATAAAGACGGGAGAATATCCTAGCTTTCCCCAGTCTATCCAATAGATCTAGGATTAGTTGAATAGGATAGTAGTCCCGGACTGTTATCTTATTCAGGGCTTTGCAATCCACACAGAACCTCAACGACCCGTCCTTCTTCTTTTGGAATAGGACCGGGGCTCCATACAGTGACACGGTTGGCCGCACAAACCCTGCTTCCAATAACTTGTCAAGTTGTGTGCGGAGCTCGGCCAACTCCACTGGCGGCATCCTATAAGAAGCCTTGGATGGGATAGTAGATCCTGTCACATACTCTATCTTGTGGTCCATCCCTCTCTTAGGTGGGAGGTGCTTCGGCAATTTTGAAGGCATCACGTCGGCAAACTCCTCCAACACTTTTTTGACCACCAAGGGAGTCTCACTCCTTTCCGGGTGGGGGCCCTCCACCCAAACGGACATAAGCGTAGGCTCTCCTTAGTGCAACCCTACAGCCAAGGCATTTGCAGACAAGGGAACTCCCCAGGAGTCCCTCTTCGTTCCCTTCCTCAGCTCCATGTTGTGTCCGCAAGTCCACGAATACTCTAAGTAATAAAATAGATATCGAACCACAGAGACCTTGTTGTCAAGTACTGAATAATCGATTTCTCGCTAGCTAGGATATCAGAAAATAGTGAATCAAACTATCGAAAAGAACACGGAGAAAATATCAGAGAGGAAATCAGGACTAGGGGTTCATTTACTTTGATTTCTAATGACTAGATTAAGATAAGTATTTGTCAATCTAATTTTATTATGGTAAAGGTAAAATTTACTTTATAAAAAAATTGTCTCGCTCTCGCGCAGACAATCATACAAAGAACCGATCCCCACTCTCGCGCAAGATCTATTCAATGCTGAAAATAAGTAAACCATAAACTAAGAACTCAAGGATCACTCTCGTGCATCCGAGTCTCAACACTGGCTTTACTCAAGGGTTTCCAACGACTCGATACTCAATCTCTTGCAATATCAAATCAAGTCTACACATTAACTCAATCCAAAGTATCAGAAATTCAACATGGCAATAAAATCACTAAAAATCAGAATTCGAAGAACTACCTAATCTCTTACGATAGTTCCAAACTCAACAATTCCTAGGGTTCCGAATTTCAAACAATCAACCTCTCGGTCTATTTCAAAAAATTCTAAAACGTGCTGATAATTAAGACACAAAGGAGAATTAAAGAACAATCAATTATAAGAGCAAAATTATCATAATAAAATCAGTTTGACAATATCAGGGTTTTCTAGATATTAAGAAACAAAGAGATTACACCCCCATGTCCCATAAAAAGATTAAGCTACCATGATGAAAGGATTATAATAAAACATGTTCTCAGAGTGAATAGGAATCGAAAAGAAGGAAGAAAGATTACAAAACAGTGCTGTAATGAAATTACAGCACCGTATTTGCCTGGAATCAGCACTGTCACTGCTGTTTCATTGATTTCTCCTTCGATTCAACTCCAAATGCTTTGAAACTTCAGGTATGTGTTCTCCTTCACCAGATGAAGCTCTCTGTCAAATTTCGTGGCCGGAGGTGGTCTGTAGGTGGAAATTCGATGAACCCTAGCAATTCTGCCTCTCTCTAACATTCGCCGTGGATGGATTATAAAATTCGTTTTTTACACTTTTTGTGTTTTCTCCTCTTAAAGACGAGTCCACCGCCTCTTTCGGATCTCAATTTGGAGGTCTGGATCAAAAGATATGGTCTTTGCAAGAATCGGGCGGAAAAATCAGAATTCTGAGTTCCAAAATACGGCACCGTGAAGATTCATACGGCGGTGCCGTATTTTATTCTGTGAGTTCCGGGCACAAAATACGGTGCCGTGAGAGTTTTTCTTAAAAATACGGTAGTGCCGTATTTCATTCTGTGAGTTCTGGGCAACAAATACAGTACCGTGGAAAACCTCACGGTACTGCCGTAATTCTTCCAAAAGTTTCTGGTCAAAAACGTCGGAATATACGGCACCGTGTAAATGACCACGGCAGTGCCGTATTTCCATTGAAACCTTCTGGTCAAAAACGTTGCAAAATACGGTACCGTGAAAGATTCTCTGGCAAATACGGTAGTGCTGTATTTCGCCCAGGAATGTCCGCTAAGAAATACGGTACCGTGAGCATTCGTCTGGAAAATACGGTAGTGCTGTATTTTAGCTAGATGGTGTATTTTGGCTTGAAATTTGTTGTGTAGACTCCTCTTGATGATAAGAACTCATTCATACATTGATATTGCTCAAAAACCAGTGATATAATGCCTTTTTACCTGAAATTGATCAAAAACCAAAGATCGTGTAGATTCCGAAGTATTTGGTAAAAAAGGGTATAAAAGCAAAGTAAAAGAGTAAGACTATGGCTCAAAAGACTACCAAATAAGCATAAAAAACACTATGAAATTTGGAGTCATCAAACACATAAGGCTCAAACTTTGCTTGTCCTCAAGCAAATAAAGAAATCAATACTGAGTATTAAAACATAAATTTTCATATGACGAATAAATTTCTAGAATATAATCGTCCATAGAGAATTTTATCAATTTCACACAAAATTTTCAAGTAAATACATCGTCTTCTGAAATTAATCTTTAAGACTCAATAATTCAATTAAATAAAAGTTCGCAACATGCATGGTAATAGAATTTCAACTTCATGAATTAATCTTGTTTTTGAGATTTTCATCCAATATGTTTTTTGTTTATAGGAATAGGATCTCCAAATTTTTTCACTCATTTTTTTTATTTGTCCTTGACATTTTCTAAATCGATTACCACCCTTTTTCCGATGACGAATTTAGAGTATGTTGGTCACATAACCACACATAATAGAACTCGTATCTCATAGGTAGAAAGAATTTTCTTGGGACAAAGGAGTCAATGTCAAAGGAGCTCTCTCTTGGCATGCATCTACATAGATACACATTTTTGCAATGAACTTCAACTCTTGTCTTAGGTACCATTGTGAACACAATGCCAAGAAGAGGAGTTATTCTTTTTCTTTTTGTGGACTTCAACCCACGTCTTTAGGTCCCACTGTTAATTTTATACAGTGCCAAGTAGGGGAGTCATCCTTTCTCATGGATTTGGATCTCTTTTTCCCAACAAATAACATAAAAGATTATAAAGATTAACTAGATTAATCACTTGATGTCAACTCAATAACATGCACAAGTATGCTAATTTTATTCAAAAGAATTATTTCACTTCAAGATTGCATTCACTAAACAAAGCATTTACCTAGAATTTCATGCATTAATTAATGAAAAATTTCCAACAAATAGATTATATCAGAGAAATAAATTTAACATATAAAATCTATTTCTAATTTCCAGAAATTGATATGCATGATAATTCGTTAAAAATTTTGGCATGGTGTTTGTAGTATTTTCAGAAAAATCCTTCTACACATCACCATCATATTGTGTCAACACAACCAAATCGAAATATCTATCAATAAAATCAAAAGGCGAGGATCCGTGGCATGTGAGCACAAGAAGTTTGAAGTATTCATCTTCCATTTGAACAAATGGATTATTAGAAAAATATAAAAGATGAAATGCGGATGAGTAGGAAGGAAAATACTCACAGAGCTCTACTAGTTCATGTCAGATCCAATTATCTTTTGTGTCTTCGGGTTCGAATCACCAGAGCCTTTAAAAAAAAAAAATTTCACCTACAAAAGGAAAAGAAAAATTAGTTCTAGGAAAGAACGAAACAAAAATAAAGTAAAAGAAAACAAGCCAAAGCAAAGTGCTTGGGTTGCCTCCCAAGAAGCGCTAATTTAATGGTCATTAGCTTGACCGTTCAACACTCAGATTTGATCGTGATTGTATCTTTGGTAGACATCCTGATTTCTCTGTGTCTCGTTCAGGGCTCTTAAGAACATAAGGCTCAAACTTGAAACAGTATCCAAATTTATTTATGAGCCTTTTTACTTCTTCAAGCAATTTTGATATTCCTTTCCCCCTTCATCTCCTCTTCTTCTTCTTTGCTGCCTTTTCCTGAAATTCTTGATTAGCACACTCAGAAAATGTATCAAATTCAGAAGGTTCTTCAAATAAAATATGCATGTCACAAACAACCTCCTCATCAATTGTTTCTATGCTACAACATGTCCCTGAGTGTGATGACCTTTTTAAAGAATGAGTTAAGTCAAATTCAATTAAATCACCACAAATATCAAATGTCAATTTTCCTTTTTTCACATCAATGCGAGCTCCAGCTGTGGCCAAAAATGGTCTACCAAGTATAATAGGGTTTTTTGAATTTTCCTCCATATCCAGCACTATAAAATCAGCAGGTATGAAAAATTTACCAATTTGAACAGGAACATTTTCTAAAATACCAACCGAATGTTTTATTGATGAATCAGCAAGTTGCAAAGACATTGAGGTTGGTTTGAGCTCTCCAATGTTTAGTTTCCTGCATACAAACAAAGGTATTAGACTAACACTAGCACCGAGATCACATAAGGCTCGGTCGAAAGTAACACTCCCAATAGAACAGGGGACAGAAAAGCTACCTAGACCTTTCAATTTGGGTAGTAACTTGTTTTGAATGATGGCACTACATTCTTCAGTTAAAGCAACAGTGCCATAATCTTCTATTTTTCTCTTGTTAGATACAATTTCTTTTAAAAATTTTGCATATGTAGGCATTTGAGAAATAGCATCAATGAGAGGAATATTAATATACAACTTCTTCAAAACTTCCAAAAATTTCCCAAACTGTCTATCTAACTTAGCTTGCACAATCCTTTGGGGAAAAGGAATAGGTGGTTTATATGGTGAATGAGAATTAGATTTAGAATTATCATCTTTACATGGCAAATCACCTTTTGGTTCATCATCCTTGTGGGGTGACAAACTATCATGGGACTGCTCATGCTCAGTAGATTTTTCAAAATCACAATCCTTATCATGATCAAGACTAGGATCTTTTCTATTGTTCTCAACTTCCCCCTTTGGTTCCTCTAGTTGTTTTCCACTTCTAGTCATTATGGCATTACAATACTCCCTAAGGTTAGGTTCGGGCTTAGAGGGTAGTTTCCCAAGGGGTCTGTAAGAGGTGCTAGCCTGCTGTGCAATTTGTGACTCTAAAATTTTATTATGGGCAATAATACCATCTATCCTAGAATCCATTTGATTCATCCTCTCATTCATACTAGAGTCGATCCATTTCAGTCTCTCATTCATCTCATCACTCTGTTTTTTCTGGAAACCCATAAATTCAGTAAGCATCTCTTCTAAACTAGATTTTTGGGTTTGACTCTGGTTTGACTGTCTTTGTTGGAACCCCCTATTTTCGTTCTGCCCATTATCATGATTATTGCTTTTCCATGAAAGGTTAGGGTGGTTCCTCTATCCAGGATTATAGGTATTAGAGTAGGGGTCATAAGATCTACTTTGGTTGTAACTCCCTAAAGAATTTACTTGTTCCTCACCCCTATCAACAATTATTTTGCAATCCTCAGAAATATGACCCTGATTACCACAAATCTCACAAGTGATAGAAGAAGAAATAGCATGAGTTTGCATTTTAAAAGTATCAAAACGATTGCACAAAGATTCAACTTTCTCAGCTAGGGTGCGAAAATCGTTACCATTATGCTTACCATGAGGAGATCGATATATCACTCCTCTTTCTCTTGAATTCTGTTTTGGTTAAGAGCCATCTCTTCAATCATCTGGTAAGCCTCATCCAATGTCTTGTTCATGAAGGCTCCTCCTGCAGCAGCATCAACAGTGAGGCGTGTTTGATTAAGCAAAGCATAATAAAATGTTTCAATTAAAACCCATTGCTCCAAGCCATGGTGAGGACACTTCCTCTGCAATTCATTGTATCGCTCTCATGCTTCACTAAGAGATTCTCCTTCCTTCTGAGCAAATCATGTGATCTGGTTTCTTAATTGAATCGTCTTACTGGGAGGGAAGTATTTCATGAGAAAAGCATTGGACAGCAGCTCCCAAGTTGTGAACGTTCTAGAAGGTTGAGAGTGCAGCCAATCACGTGCTCGGTTCCTGAGAGTAAAAGGAAATAAATGCAATTTTAGCGCATCATCAGAAACTCCATTAATCTTGATGGTATCACACAGTTCATGAAAAAGAGATAGATGAATATTAGGATCCTCCATTGGAGATCCTCCAAACTGATTTTGTTGAAGCATTGATATGAACGCCGGTTTGATCTCGAAATTGTTCGCATCAATGGCTGGTCTGGTGATACTAGAGTGAACTCCCTATGCATTTGGAGCAGCATAGTCGCGCAAAGATCTTCTCTCAGCCATCTCCACTACTTCTATAACTTCTGTCTCCTCAAATCTCAATCTCTTTCGCAGTCTCAGAGTCTTGTTTATCTCAGGATCAAGAGGTACAAGTGGTCCAGACCTAAGATTTCTGCGCATGCAAAGTAGATAGATCAAAAAGTTCAAAAGATGCAGAATAATAAAGAGAAAGTCACAGTTGATCTAAATTTCGAAAACAGTAAACAACAACAAAAATAAAAAAAAAAACAAAAACCTAGTCTAGAAATACTTTCAATATCTTCAATATTGACAAAACCAAGTTCCCGGCAACGGCGCCAAAAACTTGTTGTGTCCGCAAGTGCACGGATACTCGAAGTAATAAAATAGATATCGAACCATAGAGACCTTGTTGTCAAGTACTGAATAATCGATTTCTCGCTAGCTAGGCAATCGGAAAATAGTGAATCAAACTATCGAAAAGAACACGGAGAAAATATCAGAGAGGAAATCGGGACTAGGGGTTCATCTACTTTGATTTCTAATGACTAGATTAAGATAAGTATTTGTCAATCTAATTCTATTATGGTAAAGGTAAAATTTACTTTATAAATAAATTGTCTCGCTCTCGCGCAGACAATCATACAAAGAACCGATCCCCACTCTCGCGCAAGATCTATTCAATGCTGAAAATAAGTAAACCATAAGCTAAGAACTCAAGGATCACTCTCGTGCATCCGAATTCTAAGTTGATCACCTCAAGTGGAAACTCAAAGATCACTCTCGTGCATCCGAGTCTCAAGACTGGTTTTACTCAAGGGTTTCCAACGACTCGATACTCAATCTCTTGCAATATCAAATCAAGTCTACACATTAACTCAATCCAAAGTATCAGAAATTCAACATGGCAATAAAATCACTAAAAATCAGAATTCGAAGAACTACCTAATCTCTTACGATAGTTCCAAACTCAACAATTCCTAGGGTTCCGAATTTCAAACAATCAACCTCTCGGTCTATTTTGAAAAATTCTAAAACGTGCTGATAATTAAGACACAAAGGAGAATTAAAGAACAATCAATCACAAGAGCAAAATTATCATAATAAAATCAGTTTGACAATATCAGGGTTTTCTAGACATTAAGAAACAAAGAGATTACACCCCCCATGTCCCATAAAAAGATTAAGCTACTATGATGAAAGGATCATAATAAAACATGTTCTCAGAGTGAATAGAAATCGAAAAGAAGGAAGAAAGATTACAAAACAATGCTGTAATGAAATTACATCACTGTATTTGCCTGGAATCAGCACTATCACCGCTGTTTTGTTGATTTCTCCTTCGATTCAACTCCAAATGCTTTGAAACTTGAGGTACGTGTTCTCCTTCACCAGATGAAGTTCTCTGTCAAATTTCGTGGCCGGAGGTGGTCTGTAGGTGGAAATTCGATGAACCCTAGCAATTCTGCCTCTCTCTAAAATTCGCCGTGGATGGATTATAAAATTCGTTTTTTACACTTTTTGTATTTTCTCCTCTTAAAGACGAGTCCACCGCCTCTTTCGGATCTCAATTTGGAGGTCTGGATCAAAAGATATGGTCTTTGCAAGAATCGGACGAAAAAATTAGAATTCTGAGTTCCAAAATACGACACCGTGAAGATTCATACGGCGGTGCCGTATTTTATTCTGTGAGTTACGGGCACAAAATACGGTGCCGTGAGAGTTTTTCTTAAAAATATGGTAGTGTCATATTTCATTCTGTGAGTTCTGGGCAAGAAATACGGTACCGTGGAAAACCTCACGGTACTGCCGTAATTCTTCCAAAAGTTTCTGGTCAAAAATGTCGGAATATACGGCACCGTGTAAACGACCACGGTAGTGCCGTATTTCCATTGAAACCTTCTAGTCAAAAATGTTGCAAAATACGGTACCGTTAAAGATTCTTTGGCAAATACGGTAGTGCCGTATTTCGCCCAGGAATGTCCGCTGAGAAATACGGTACCGTGAGCATTCGTCTGGAAAATACGGTAGTGCCTTATTTTAGCTAGATGGTGTATTTTGGCTTGAAATTTGTTGGGTAGTGCCATCTTACTCTTGATGATAAGAACTCATTCATGCATTGATATTGCTCAAAAATCAGTGATAATATGCCTTTTTACCTGAAATTGATCAAAAACCAAAGATCATGTAGATTCCGAAGTATTTGGTAAAAAAGGGTATAAAAGTAAAGTAAAAGAGTAAGACTATGGCTCAAAAGACTACCAAATAAGTATCAAAAACACTATGAAATTTGGAGTCATCACTCCATGCTCCCAATGCATGGCATGAGGCAAGGGGAATCGTCATCGTATATCTGTATCCCATACAGATAAGGCATCACAGCTATCTTTGCCTTGACCAATAGTTCGAGGCTGAAGATAGCTTCGTAATCTGCGAGTTTCAAAATCTTCGCATGATAGCGGACCTGCCAACTACCAATTATGATATCCACATCGTACGATACCTCTAAGACCTCCGAGCGTACTGCACGAGCCAACCTCACTCGCTCCCGTGCTAGGGACATCTTAAGTCCAACTCTCATAGCCGTGACTTCACTTATGAAATGGTGCGACACACCGGTATCAATCATAGCGTTCACCGATAGCATGCATATATAACATATCGCGGCTTAATTTTATTATTATTTTAGAGTAAAATGCATGCTTTATCTCATTTATTTGCCTAAATATTTTACATTATTTAAAATCTTCACTTTTCCTTGGTTTCATTGAAATGTAGGGATTTCCCCCAAAAATTGGTGGAATTTGGAAAATCTAAAGTTATAGGACGATTCTTTATGATGAGACAAAGCTACAGGTCAAATTTTAGCTAAAACAGAATTTTCCACGCTCTTCACGGGCATGACCGTGCATCCATGCATGACTGTGTATGACATTATTTTCCCAGACTGCGCCGAGCTGTTCGCAGGCATGCCTGTGCATCCTTGCATGGCCATGAAGGGATCGGCCGACTTCTCCAGAATCCAACAAGATGTTCACAGGTACACCCGTGAACGCATGCATGGCCGTGAAGAGTAAGTTTTCCAGAATTTAAAGTTCACTGAACTGTTCACAGGCATGGCTGTGCATCGATACACGGCCGTGAACAGTTCCACACTATTCAACACCCGTTCAGTTTTTTCACCCATATCCTACTATTTTTGGAGCGAAATTTGCTAAAATTTGGTGGAGACCTTCCTAACTTAGCAAATGAGAATTTGGGACAAGAATTATCAGATTTGGTATAGCGGTTGTGGAGAACGGATGAAAGGGGCGACAACTAGGGTTTGAGGGCGATTTTCTTGACGAGGAGACTGTTCGGGTTCGGTTTTCCCTCGTTTCATCACTAAGGATTGTGCTCTACCTTCTCCTATCAAGGATCTACCTTTCCCCCTAGTTTAATTCGATTTGTATGCGAGATTTCATGTATCTAACGATGAATATTATAGCATAAGTTTATTTTCTGGGTTTGAGCGTAGCCCACTATAAGAATGTTGATTTTTAATATTTGATCTACACTTTATCTAAATTTACTTTTGTTCTTATTCATGTCTAGGAATTTTTAATCCATGATTATGTGCTGGCCATACATATTTGTGTTTTAGACGCTGTGGGAAGGACTGAGACGTGAACCACAACGTTGGATCCTCTTAGACTTGACTGGTGATTTCGGCCATGAGAGTTGTCAAAATCACTCGAGGAACCCTAATTTTTCATAGAACCCATTGGGTTTACTTAACCCAGTAAGCCACGAGAGTAGGAGACTTGGGTTAAGTTAGATACCGGACCGTGTCCTGAGAGGGAGCGCGTCTGTACCTTAGGAAGGATTACCTTAAGAACATAGGTAAAACATGTTTAAAATATCAACATTAACTTTCTTTCATGCTTCAGTGTAGTGAAACCCAAAACCCCAATCTTCTCTCAAGATCTTTACAACCGGTTCGCATTTCTGTCTATTCTTGACTTGTTTAGTTTAATTTATTGCATTAGGATTTAGTAACACTCCTACACTTATTTGATCGCCTAGCTATTAGTTAACTGATCAGTTAGTACTTGACCTCTAGTCCTCGTGGGATCAATACTTTTTTATTACATGATAGACCGTGCTCTTGCGGTACGCACCTATCAAGTTTTTGGCGCCGCTGCTGGGGATTAGGTTGCCAATATTAACACGATCAGAAAATTAATAGACTAGGTTTAGTTAGATTTCTCTTTGCTTTTTATTCCAATTATTTACTGTTTATTTTCTTTTTGTTGTAGTTGTAATTTCTATTAGTGCGGTTGCTGCTAACTCTTTTGTCAAGGTACTTTGTTTATGCCCAGGAACACTGTTCGAATAGGGAAACTTGTACTTGTAGATCCAAAGATAGAGCGTACCTTCCGTCTTGTTTGAAGGAACCTAAAAAGGTTGAAGCTTGAAGGCGAATTTTCTAATAACCAGACAATGGAAGCAAATTGCTCTCTCAAGGATTTTGCAGCACCCACCATCTCCAGTGTGCACTCAAGTATTTCACGACCAGCTATCGAAGCTAACAACTTCGAGATCCAGCCATCCTTAGTACATATGGTGCAACAGAACCAATTCAGTGGAGCAGCCATAGAAAACTCTAACCTTCATCTCTCTATTTTCTTAGAATACTACGACACTCTGAACATTAATGGTGCTCCCCCTGATGCTATAAAACTAAGGCTATTCCCTTTTTCTCTTAGGGACCGAGCTAGGGCATGGTTACAATCTCTACCGCAGGGCTCTGTCACGACGTGGGACCAATTATCATAGGCTTTTTTGTCAAAATATTTTCCACCGAGTAAAAGAACCCAGTTGAGAAATCAAATCACAAACTTTGTTCAGCGAGATGGAGAGTCCCTTTATGAAGCATGGGCCCGGTTCAAGGAATTACTGCGTATGTGCCCACACCATGGTCTACAAAAATGGGTAATCATACATACTTTTATAGTGGCTTATTATATCAGACTAGACTTTCTGTAGATGCTACTGCTGGTGGGGTACTGATGAACAAAAACTATGATGATGGTATGGAGTTAATTGAGGACATGGCCATCAATTATTATCAGTAGTCAGGGGAGAGGAGCTAACCAGTTCACAATTTAGGAAAGTTTGACATGAACATGATTAATTCCCTAGTAGCAAAAGTAGATTCACTTTATCCAAGCTTGATTCTATGAATGTTTCTACTTCTAACTCTATGACCTGTGATGTTTGTGGAGTGACAGGACATTCTTCTAATGACTACCACATCTTGAATGCCCCATCTGAACAAGTCAACGCTATCAGGAATTTTTGAAATCAGAACGACCCCTATTCGAGCACGTACAACCCAAGATGGAGAAATCATCCGAATTTCTCCTACAGGTTGAATCAAGGGCAAGTTCCTCCTCCAAATTTTGCTAACCCAAATTCTTCCTCTTATTTCAGACCTCCTCCCGGAATACAGCATCCATCTGCTAACCAAAGACAGCCATACCCTCCTCAAAGGTCTAGAGTAGAGCTGATGATTGAGAATTTTATGGTGAGTCAGATAAAGCAAACCGACAGCATGAATGAGCAAATTCGCCAACTGAACTTGAAGGTGGACTCCATGTCTACACACTTGAAAATGATGGAGACCCAGATCACACAGTTAGCTGAGCGTACCAATTCATCTTCTAGAGCTATAGGCATGCTTCCAGTCCAACCAGAGGCAAATCTGAGGGACCAATGCAATGCTATTATGACAGATGGCAACGAGCAATCAGAGGACTCTGAAGCTAAGGATATTGATAATGAAGAAAAAGAGACTGAAAGCCAAAAAGAGAGACGTCATCCGGCAATTTCTGAAACACCAAACATCGAGAAGATGGTAGCCATGAACGAAGACTCTACAGATTGCACGCATAGTTAGCTATCTCTCAAACTCAAAGACCCTGGTAGTTTTGATATACCATGCATGATTGGTAGTACTTCATTTGATAGAGCGCTCTTGGATTTGGGTTCTAGCGTCAGCATCATGTTACTTCTTACCTTCAGGAAGTTGGACTTGGGAAGTCTTAAATCCACATCTAAAGTTCTCCAACTTGCAAACAGCTCTAAATTTCACCCGCTTGGAATTGCCGAGAATGTGCCTCTTCAACTTAAAAGGATTTTCTATCCTAGTAGACTTTATGATTTTAGACATGACTGAGAATTCTACCTTTCCTCTTATATTGGGCAGGCTATTTCTTGCTACAATCAGAGCCATGATTGATGTCCCATACAGAACGATGAGCTTTAACATTGATGGGAATAATTTGTCATTCGGTCTTTCTGATAATAATAAAGAAATTTCTTTTTCAGGCCCTAAGCATAGCGAAGCGGTGATGAAGGAGAATATTACATTGCCAAATAGCAAGATGTAACTCTTCCCAGGTGCTTTTCCTGAGCACTTCTAGGACAGGCCCAACGATTCGATTGGTCTAAAAGAAGATGGGATGGTAGCTGTGATGATGTCCATTGAATATGCCATGGGAGTTAACTTGAAAAAAAGAACGTTGGGAGTGTTTGAAGATAAAGTTGTGATTAATTCTATGAAGACTCATGAGTTTAACCAATATGCTGTTCCATGTCCTGTCAAAACAGTTGTAGAGAAACGTTTATATCATGTGCTTATTTTAATAGGTGCAATTCGTGGGCAACAATGAAAGCAGAGGCTCCATGCTACTTACTTCGCCTCTGATACACCAGATATACTGTGACACTCTCTGTGGTCAAGCTAGTGACCTTAAAGAAGCGCTTGTTGGGAGGCAACCCAACCTCTTGTTTGGACTCTTAGTTTCTTATTTATCTTTTGTTACTTAGCCTTAGTAGTTATTAGATTTTCTTTCATATTTATGTTTTATAGCTTGTACCCAACTGATGGTAATATTTCTGAAATTTTTCAGGTACTTGCGAGCCGTTCACGGTCGCACCTATGCATCCATGCATGACCATGAATGGCTCGTAACATTTTTCTGCAAGTGCTTCGAAGCTTTCACGGGTAGGGGTGCAAAGGTACACGACCGTGATGAATATATGCAGTTTGCGCTGACGCGTAGACGGGTGCACCCGTGTACTGATACACGGCCGTGACGCGTAAGTGATGTTCGCATTGATTGAGAGCCGAGGCTTGTATAGGCTGGCCCATGTATCCACTAACGGCCATGCACGCTTCTATTATAAAAGGGCATCGTTTACACACCCGTGCAGAGAACCCTATCCGCGCCGCCGCTGTTCCGATCCGCCACCTCCAGCACCCGATCGACCTCCGACGACCCTCCACCGTCTTCTCCAGCCTCCGGCGACTCTTCCCCATAAATTTTCGGCAACGATTCGTGCCTCCTGACGCCGCGTCACCGTTTCCACAATTTCCGCCGCCACCTACAGATCCGTCACCTCCAGCCTTATCTCTTCACTGCCGATGCCTCTGATGACTCACCCACACCCTCTAGTCTCTTCCCATCAGCCTTCTACACCGCCAGCATGTCTAGACACAAGCAGGTCACCTCCAAGCGTCGCACGTCCTCTTCTAGTGCCGCTGCTGAGCAGCAGCCAGAGCCTGCCCCTCCACCTACACCTTACAGCATCCTTTACCATGATTCAGAGCAGCTGGCTAAGCTGAATGCCCTGGCGTGTCGCCAAGTGGTTACCACCAGGTTCCTCGATCATTCCACGCTGAACACTTTGGGTTTTCACGATGATGTACAATTTGTGGGATGGGAACAATTCTTCACGATATCCTACCCTACATACATCCCTATCATGTTGGAATTTCTATCTTCCATGGAGTTTCACGCTAACATCCACACAGATGAAGATGACAGCAGTTTATCCTTCCGGCTCAACAACACCGAGTTCATGCTTACTCTATCGGAACTGAACCAAATCTATGGATTTCCTACTGACGGGACGCGGCTGACCCCAAGAGAATTCAATGCCCACACCTTCTGGGGGCAACTCACCGGCCTCCCACCTTTTGATACCAGGACTGCCAGGGCGACTTCTCTCGGCTACCCTATCTTAAAGTATGTGCACTGCATCATGGCACATACTATTTTCAGTCGAGGGGAGTCTGATGGTCTAGTACGGGTATCTGAGCTCTTATTCCTCTAGGCGATGCTGCATGGAGTTCACCTCAACACTGCCTTCCACTTTGCCAAGCAACTACAGAAAGTTTCTAGGGCGCCGAAGGGTGCCATTGCTCTCGGGGGACTTGTCACCCCACTTGCTCTTGTGGTTGGGATCCAGCCCTATCAAATGGAGCAAGCCCGTGGGAACTCCCACCCTGACATTGACTCCTGCATCTCGATGCGGATGGTAGTCAAGGAAGGAAAACTCTACAGTCTGCTCTTCCCCCGGAGCGATGTGAAGTTACCACTACCAAATCCTGCACACACTATAGTTCATGAGCAATGGAATTGGAGGGTGGAGGCAGTCGAGGATCATGATGTTCCTCTTGAGACTGCTCCACCACCGCCTTCTCAGCGACCTACCACCTAGTTGGACCGCATGGAGGCAATGATCAGATTTGTCCGGGATGCCCAATAAGAAACCCACCTTACAGTCGATGAAGGGCTTGATCGGCTTCGCAACCTTGAGGCTGAAGTAGGACGCCAAGGATGGGTCTAATCTTCCATCATGGACTCTATTCATGTCCTTCAACAGCGACTGCATCAGCGCTAGAGATGAGCACTTTGGTTTCACCATCACTCGGTCAGCCTTCTATGTTTCAGTAGTTTCGTTTATGTTTTTAGTTTTACCTTGTTAGCTTGTCATTTCACTTTTTGTTTGCCTTTACTTCTCTAGTTGTATCAACGTCATAGGTGTCTCACCCACCCCTTCTCTATGCTAATTTTTGTGAAATCTTAGTTATATCAACTTTTTGCTTTGCCTTTGGGATTGATTTGTTCTTTGAATACTTGATTGGTTTGGGATGGGAATCTTGACTATTTTATATGTCTATATTTGTTATAGTTTACACATATTGCTCTTTGGTTTAATGCAGTTGAATGATTTAATTAACTTGGTTCGTTATTTTTATGATCCTAGAGAGTATGCTTGTTGCTTTCATCTTAACCCTAACATGCGTCACATGTGTAATGACTCCTTGTATCTTGGCTTCATAATTCCATTCTTATTTGTACATTTTGTCATGGGAATCAAAAATAATAATAGTGGTACCGAAATGTAATTGTATATTGCACACTGTACTTTCACTTGGCACTGTTCTTAGCATACTTACTAAATATGACAGTGGTACCTAATCGATCATGTTTATCTAGCTTGGCACTGTCTCCCATCTAATAAAGAAAATAGTGGTACCAAAGCTCTCTTATCATTTATCTAGCTTGGCACTGTGTGTTCCCAAAACAAAAAAAAGGGCACCACTTAGGGACTATGTGGCACCAATGCTATTTTCCCATGACTTGATGTACAACCACATGATTTGTGAATGCTTGATCAAAGATATCATTTGCATGAGATGCATGATAAAGGTTTTTGGTATTGTCAACATTGCATATTTTAATGGATTGTATTAGTAATACTTGATTTAATTTGCTTTCAATACTGCATTATAACCTAAGGCCTGTTGTGACCAAATTATAACTTTGTTAGACTTATTTAAGTTGATTGAGATTCCTTATTTCATTTCATCACTGTATTCTAGACAATTCAATTGCTTGAGGACAAGCAAAACTTTAAGTCCGATGTATTTTGATAGCATGCATATATATGATATATCGCTGCTTAATTTTATTGTTATTTTGGAGTAAAATGCATGCTTTGTCTCATTTATTTGCCTAAATGCTTTACATTAATCAGAATCTTCACTTTTCCTTGGCTGCATTGAAATGTAGGGATTCCCCCCCCCCCCAAAAAAAAAAAAAATTGATGGAATTTGGAAGATCTGAAGTTATGGGACGATTCCTTATGATGAGACAAAGCTACAGGACAAAATTTTAGCTAAAAGGGAGTTTTCCATGCTCTTCATAAGCATGGCCGTGTATCCAAGCACGGCTGTGTATGACATTATTTTCCCAGACTATGCCGAGTCATTCACAGGCAAGCCCGTGCATCCTTACATGGCCGTGAAGGGATCGACCGACTTCTCTAGAATCCAACGAGATGTTCATGGGCACCCCCGTGAATGCATACATGGCCGTGAAGAGTAAGTTTTCTAGAATTTAAAGTTTACCGAACCGTCCACGGGCATGGCCGTGCATCAATACATGGCCATAAACGGTTCCGCCATGTTCGACACTCATTCGGTTTTTCACACATATCTTGCTATTTTTAGAGCAGAATTTGCTGAAATTTGGTGGAAACCTTCCTAACTTAGCAAGCGACAATTTGGGAGAAGAATTATCAGATTTGGTGTAGCAGTTGTGGAGAATGGACGAAAGGGGCGACAATTAGTGTTTGAGGGCAATTTTTTTCACGAGGAGACTGTTCTGGCTCGAATTCCCCCTCGTTTCGACGCCGAGGATCATGCTCTACCTTCTCCCATCAAGGATCTACCTTTCCCCCTGGTTTGATTCGATTTGTGTGAAACCCAAAACCCCGATCTTCTCTTAAGATCTTTACAACTCGTTCGCATTTCTGTTTGTTCTTGACTTACATAGTTTAATTTGTTGCATTAGAATTTAGTGACACTCCTACACTTATTTGATCGCCTAGCTATTAGTTAACTGATCAATTAGTACTTGACCCCTAGTCCTCATGGGATCAATACTTTTTATTACGTGATAGACCATGCACTTACGGTACGCACCTATCATTCACCGGTAGAGAGTTGATGACTCTAAATTTCATAGTGATTTTCATACTCATTAACTAACCTTTTGAGTCATAATTTTGCTCTTTTGCTTTATTTTTATGCCTTATTTGCAAAATACTTTGGAATCTATACCTTCTTTGGTTTTTGATCAATTTCAGGTAAAAAGGCATCATTATCACGTGTTTTCAAGCAATTTCAATGCATAGGCGAGTTCTAATCATCAAGAGGAGTCTACACATCAAATTTCAAGTCAAACCAAGCTTCCCAGAGAAATTACGACAGTGTCGTAATGAATTTTACGGCAGCAACTCGCAGCATATTTCTTAGGAAAATACGGCACCACCGTAATTTTGGGATAGAATTTTACGGTACCGTAATTCAGTTCAAATTCGACCAGAGACTTCGGACGAATTACGGCACTGCCGTAATATTTTTCACGATGCTGTAATTCTGGACAAATTTCATACAGAAACTTTCAAAGACAACCGAGAGTAATACGGCACTACCGTAATGTTGGGCTAAACTTTTATGGTGCCGTAATTCTGAGCCAATTCCTAACAGAACATTCAGAAGCAATCACGGCAGTACCGTAATTAATTTCACGGTACCATAATTATGCATCCAGATTTCTGATTTTTTTGTCGAAAGATTAAAAAGATGATTTCTCGAGATTTAGGGCACCAATTGAAGATCCGTAAAAAGGGGAAGATAATGGAAGCAAAAGGAACAATTTTGATTGAGTATTCATGGTGAATTTTGGGGAATAACCACCGAGCTAGGGTTCGTCGTCGTTCATCGCACAAACGATCTCCGGCCACGAAATATACAAGGAAGCTTTGCCAGAGGAAGGAGAACACACCACAGAAGTTTCAGAGTGAAAGGAGACCGATCAAGGGAGAAATCAACAAAAACGTGGACGTCGCCACTATTCATCGCGTGAAAAGCAAATTCGGGCTGTAATTTTGATTATAGCCCTATTTTGTAACTTTTACCCCTCTCTTTCGATTTCTAATCATTCGAAAATCATGTTTTGCTGTATTTCTTCCATCATGCTAGCTTAAACCATCATATGGGACATGGGGTTATCCCCTTGACTTCTTAATGACTAGACATTGTTAATTTTGTCAGGATGATTATGTTATGATAATTCTACTTATGTGATGATTGCTTATAATTCTTCTTAGTATCATATTTTCAGCATGTTTTAGAATTTTGTGAAATAGACTAAGAAGTTGATTGCAAAATTTAGAACCCTAGAATCATTGAGTTTAGAACTTATCATAAAAGATTAGGTATTGTTCTTAACTCTGATTTTTAGTAGTTTTATTGTCATGTTGATTTTCTGATCTTTGGATTGAGTTATTGTGTTAGACTTGATTTTATATTATAAGAGATTAAATATCTGATCGTCGGAGAACCTTAAGTAGAACCTGAGAAATTATGGTATGAAAATACATAGTTTCTCTTGAGATGTTTGACTTGGAATTCAGATGCACGAGAGTGATCCTTGAGTTCTTCGTCAATAATTTACTTATCTTCAGCATTGAATATATCCTGCACGAGAGTGAGGATTGGTTCTTTGTATAATTATTTGCGCGAGAGCGAGATAATTCCTTTTTGAAGTAAATTATATCTTTATCAATGAAATTTGACTGACAATACTTTATTTCCTTCTAGTCATTAAAGTTAAGGTGGATGAACCCCTAGTCCCAGTTTTCTTCTCTAATATTTTTCTATGCACTTTTCGATCGTCTGCATCATTATTCGATTTGTTAGTTAGTGAAAACTCAATTTGTCGGTACCAACAAGGTCTCTGTGGTTCGATATATTAAATATTACTTCGAGTATCCGTACACTTGCGGACTACAACAAGAGTTTATAAAGGAGGCGACGTATAGTAACGTAGGCCTCTCACTACTAGTAGAGGTAGTGCTTAAAACCAGGGGATTCAGGAGTGCCTCCTGATCCCATACACTACTCTCCTCTTCTGCTGTTGCAGAAGGTGGGCGGTCTCCAAACGGCTTTGTCGGCTTTGGTGTCGTGGGCTAACTCTTCCGCGTGAATGGCTCTCTATCCTTCACGGCGAACGAACTCTTCGTTCGCGAGATTGAAGTTATACCACTCACAGTGGTAGGGGTATGTGGTGCATACTTGGGCTTGCTCCCCC
This sequence comes from Costus lasius, assembly GCA_027563935.2. NCBI lineage: Eukaryota > Viridiplantae > Streptophyta > Magnoliopsida > Zingiberales > Costaceae > Costus > Costus lasius. The sequence continues at coordinate 23,055,240 of CM050451.1, read as the reverse complement.
TCGGGGATCTGAATAGATTGGGAATGTGTTACCATATCCCAAAGGAAGTTCGCAACTTCCGTGGAGCAATGCACCCCTCGGGAGGGGGCAGGCTCTGAGACCTGTTGTCACACGACAGTCTCTTGGTCGAGATCGGCTATGGTCGGTGCTATCAAAGCCACCGTAGCGCACTTCAGTAACGCAACCTCCACCTGGGATGCCTCTAGTTTCTCGATGAGTCAAGTCACCTGAGCTACGAGGTGCTCGTTGGAGACAAGCAATGTGGAGATGATTTCCACTGAGATTCGGGGGTCCAAAACCACATCTCCAACTATATCCTGAAGGGATGATAGTCTGTTGTCAATCGAAGACTCCATCTGCACATGAGTAGAGAGGTTAGTCGACGTATACGTATGATGCTCATACAAGTCGGAATGCGCAGACCCTGGCCTTTGATACCAAGCTATCATGCCCTCAATTACAGTAGTGTTTTTTTGAATATTTTGCTCGTGACTCAACGCTTGACTCGAGTCTGAATACGCCCACACAGGGGCGCAACGGTTGTAACCGCTGGATTGGGTGCAACTAGCGGGGACGATTCCTCGAACCGACCCCCAGCCCGATTATGAACTGTAAGGAAGTTGAGTTCACCTGAACCCAAAAGGGATGCACCCATAACCGACTGCATCGAACGGGGTCCTCAATAGTTCCCGAGCATGCACACGTGCCGGAGAGAGAGAGAGAGAGGGAGAGAGAGAGAGAGAGAGAGCAGAAGGGAGTAACCGAACGTCCCATGTCAAGGAGCTGGACTCACCCTCACGTCCGCGGATCAAACTGGCACCTGGCGATCGCGGAAGATCATTCACACAGCATCACATGCTGGTGACGGGGAAGGTCTGGTCGGTATCTCACTCACACGATGACGAGGAAGGACACCCGATCGAGGAACCACCGCAAGTGCATAGTCTATTGCGTAATAAGAAAGTATCAATCCCATGGAGACTAGGGGTCAGGGACTAACTAATTAGTTAATTAATAGCTAGGTGATAGCATGCAAATATATGATATATCACGACTTATTTTTGCTATTATTTTAGAGTAAAATGCATGCTTTGTCTCATTTATTTGCCTAAATATTTTATATTATTCAGAATCTTCACTTTTCCCCATTTTCATTGAAATGCAGGGATTTCGCCCTAAAATTGGTGGGATTTGGAAGATCTGAGGCTATGGGACGATTCCTCATGATGAGACGAAGCTACACGTTGAATTTTAGCTCAAACGGACTTTCCTATGCTATTCAAGGGCATGGTCGTGTATCCATGGGAGGCCGTGTATGAGCCTGCACAGAACCATTCACGGGCAAGCCCGTGCACCCATGCACGGCCGTGAAGAGATCGGCCAGCTTTTCCAGAATTCGACGTACTCGTCATGGCCACACCCGTGAACGCATACATGGCCGTGAAGAGTAAGTTTTTCAGAATATCAACCTCGACGAGCCGTTCACGGCATCGCCGTGAATCCATGCACGGCCGTGAACTGTTCCGCCCAATTTCGACAAGCATTTTATTTTTCACTCGTAACTTACTATTCCTAGAGCAGAATTTGTTGAAATTTTATGGAGACCTTCCTAACTTAGAGACGGACGTTTTGGGACTGGAATCACGCAATTTGGGCAAGCCGTTGAGGAGAACGAGGTAAAACGGCGAGACCTAGGGTTTGATGGCGATTTCTGGCGACGAAGGGCTATTCCGGCTTGATTTCTTCCTCGTTTCGACACTGAAGATCATGCCCCAACCTCTCTCGACATAGATCTAGTCTTCCTACTAGTTTGCATTAATTTATTTGAGAGATTACGTTGTAGCGTAACTTCTTTTCGGGGTTTGGGCGTACCCTGCTTTAAGAATGTTGAATATTAATGCTTGATCCATATATTTCTCATATTTATCTTTGTTCTTATTCATGTCTAAGAAGTTTTAATTCATGATTATGTACTATCCATGCATATTTATGTTTTAGATGTTGTGGGAAGGACTGAGAGGTGAACCACAATCATTGGATCCCCTTAGACTGGACTGGTGATTTCGGCCACGAGAGTTGTCGAAATCACCCGAGGAACTCTAATCCTTCACAGAACCCTTTGGGTCCACTTAACCCGGTAAGCCACGAGAGTAGGAGACTTGGGTTAAGTTGGACACCGGACCGTGTCCTGAGAGGGAGCGTGTTTGTACCTTAGGAAGGATTACCTTAAGAACATAGGTAAAAATTCATTTAAAATATCAGCATTAATTTTCTTGCATGCTTCAGTGTGCTGAAACCTGAAACCTCAATTTTCTCTCAAGACAGTAAAACCCCGATTGCTTGTTTTCTGTTCTGTTTGCTTTAGATTAGCATTAGTTTACTTTCTTGCATTAGGATTTAGTGACACTCCTACGCTTATTTGACGCTTATTTGATTGCCTAGCTATTAGTTAACTGATTAGTTAGTACTTGACCCCTAGTCCTCGTTGGATCGATACTTTTTATTACGTGATAGATGATGCACTTGCGGTACGCACCTATCAAGTTTTTGGCGCCGTTGCCGAGGACTGAGTTGCCAATATTAACACGATCAGGAAATTGGTAGACTAGGTTTAATTAGATTTTTCTCTTATTTTCATTTTATTTGTTTACTGTCTATTTACTTTCAGGTTTTTTCTTTTTATTTAAGTTGTAGTTTTTATTTGGTGTCGGTGCTATTAATCTCTTTTGTCAAGGTACTTGTTTATACCCAAGAATACTGTTCGAACAGGGAAACTTGTACCTGGAGACCTGAAGATAGAGCGTACCTTCCGTCTGGTCAGAAGAAATTTAAAAAGGTTGAAGCTTGAAAGACAATTTTCTGACAACCAAGCAATAGAAGTTAACCGCTCTTTGAAGGACTTTGCAGCACCCACCATCTCTGGTGTGCACTCGAGCATATCGTGGCCGGCTATCGAAGCTAACAACTTTGAGATCAAGCTGTCCCTTGTACAAATGGTGCAACAGAATCAATTTAGTGGAGCAGCCACTGATGACCATAACCTTCATTTATCTATTTTTCTAGAATGTTGCGACACTCTGAGAATTAATGGTGCTCCCCCTGATGCTATTAAACTAAGGCTTATCCCTTTTTCTCTTAGGGACCGAGCCAGGGCATGGTTGCAATCTTTACCGCAGGGCTCTATCACGACGTGGGACCAACTATCTCAAGCCTTCTTGTCAAAAAATTTCCCACTGAGTAAGACCGCCCATCTTAGAAATCAAATCATCAACTTTGCCCAATGAGAAGGAGAGTCCATTTATGAAGCATGGGACCGGTTCAAGGAACTACTGAGGATGTGCCCACACCATAGTCTACAGAAATGGGTCATCATTCATACAATTTATAGTGGATTATTATATCAGACCAGACTTTCTGTAGATGCTGCTGCTGGTGGGGCACTAATGAACAAAAACTATGATGATGCGATGGAATTGATTGAGGACATGACCCTGAATCATTATCAGTGGTCAGGAGAGAGGAGCCAGCCAGTTCGAAATTCAGGGAAGTTTGATATGAACATGATTAATTCCCTAGTAGCAAAAGTAGATTCACTTTCTTCTAAGCTTGATTCTATTAATGTTTCTACTTCTAACCCTATTGTGAACTTCAGGAATCAGAACGATCCCTACTCGAACACATATAATCCAGAATGGAGAAATCATCCAAATTTCTCCTACATGTTGAATCAAGGGCAAGTCCCTCCTGCAAATTTTGCTAATCCACATTCTTCTTCTAATTTTAGGCCTCCTCCTGGAATACCACATCCATCCGCCAATCAAAGACAGGCAGAACCACTTCAAAGATCAAGCCTAGAATTGATGCTAGAGAAGCTCCTCACTATGCAAAGTAAACAACAAGATGAAACCAGAGAATATATGCGCCAGCTGAACTTCAAAGTAGACTCTATGTCCACACATTCTAAGGACCTTGATGATCGACTAACTCAACTTACTCTACGGGTCGATTCATCCTCGGGGTCTCAAGAGAAAGTCAACCCCCAACGAGCACTGTAATGCGATAACGACAAGGAGTGGGATCCAATTAGAAGACCCCAAGATGCCCGAACCTAAAGAAAGAACAATGCAAGCTTCACCCGAGGAACTTCCATCTGAAAAGGATTCACTGATCTATCCAGAGCCAAAACAGGAAAACTCGAATGCATCAAAGGAGCATATTTACATTCCATCTCCGCCATACAAACCGCCCATCCCTTTTCCTCAGCGTCTAGCTAAGGCTAACTTGGATCGGCAGTTTGGAAAATTTTTGGAGGTATTAAAAAAACTCTATATCAATATTCCCTTTACTGAAGCCCTTTCGCAAATGCCAGCATATGCCAAGTTCCTAAAGGATATTCTATCCAACAAGCGAAAGATTGAGGAGCAAGGAACAGTTGCTCTAAAAGAAGAATGAAGTGTCATCATCCAGAATAAGCTTCCAACCAAACTCAAAGATCCAGGGAGTTTTTTCATTCCATGTCAAATTGGAAATATGCCTTTCTATAAAGCTCTCTGTTATTTAGGAGCTAGTGTTAGATTAATTCCATTGTCAATTTCCAGGAAGTTAGGTATGGGTGAGATGAAGCCTACTTCCATATCTCTTCAGTTGGCTGATCGATCAGTGCGCCGACCAGTTGGAATCATTGAAGATGTGCCAATAAAGGTTGGATAATTTTTTATCCTTGCAGACTTCGTGGTACTAGAGATGGAAGAGGATACACGACTACCCATCATCCTGGGGCACCCCTTTCTCGCAACTGTCCGCGCCATTATTGATGTGAAAAATGGAAAATTGGCGCAGAATATTGGTGAGGAGAAATTAGAATTTGACTTGTCTTCTACTCTAAAAAAACCATCTTTTGCAGGGTCATGCTGCAATGTGGAAACAATGGAAGACAACATTGAACCTACCTCACCGACTGCCGAAGACACCATAGAGGTCTGTCTGCTGAGTGATGAACACGAGAATGATACTGACGAACCTCAGGACTAAGTAAAAATTTTGGGTATCGCTCACATTGAGAGATTCAGGAAACCGCAATTCGAAAGTCTTGGAGAGGCTAAGTCTAGTCCTTCTGAAAAGAAGGAGTTGGAATTTAAGCCCCTCCCAGATAATCTTAAATATGAATTTCTTGATGCTAACTCCACTTATCCTATGATAATTAGTGCTGATTTAAATGCAGAAGAAACTGAGAAGCTACTGAAAGAACTGCGTCTCCATAAACAGGTAATTGGGTACTCATTAGAGGATATCAAGGGAATTAATCCGTCATTCTGCATGCACAGGATCTTTTTTGGAGAACGATAGTAAAGCCTCTGTGAAATTCTAGCGCCGTTTGAATCCGAATATGAAAGAAGTGGTTAAGAAGGAGATATTGAGATTACTTGATGCAGGGGTGATTTACCCAATATCAGACAGCGAATGGGTAAGTCTGGTGCATGTTGTGCCGAAGAAGGGTGGAGTCACTGTAGTCAAGAACGAGAACAACGAGCTCATCCCCACCCGCACTGTAACTGGATGGAGTATGTGCATCGACTATAGGAAGCTAAACAAAGCCACACACAAGGACCACTACCCACTTCCATCCATCGACCAAATGCTGGAGCGGCTGGCAAAGAATTCTCACTTCTATTTCCTTAATGGCTTCTCAGGATTTTTCCAGATCCCTATTCACCCAAAGGATCAGGAAAAGACGACTTTCACCTGTCCTTATGGGACATTTGCCTACCGCCGAATGCCGTTTGGGCTATGTAACGCCCCCGCCACTTTTTAAAGATGCATGGTTTTAATTTTTTCTGATCTTATTGAAGATATAATGGACGTTTTCATAGATGATTTCTCAGTTTATGGTACTTCATTTGATATCTGCCTTGCTAATCTCTCCAAAGTGTTGTAAAGGTGCGAAGAAGTCAACCTCATCTTAAACTAGGAGAAGTGCTATTTTATGGTACGAGAAGGAATAGTGCTCAGAAATATGATCTCAGAATGCGGTATCGAGGTTGACCGATCCAAAGTGGAAGCCATTGAAAAGATGCCCCCACCTTCCTCTGAAAGGGAAGTTCAAAGTTTTCTTGGGCATGCCGGCTTTTATTGCTGTTTTATAAAAGATTTCTCTAAAATTGCTAGACCATTGACTAATCTGCTTGCTAAAGATGTTTCTTTCTCTTTTGATTAGGATTGCATGGCATCTTTTGAAAAATTGAAGAAAGCTTTGGTCTCAGCCCCTATCATCCAGCCACCGGATTGGTCACTTCTGTTCGAACTGATGTGCGACACCAGCAATTTCGCTGTTGGGCAGTCTTAGGGCAATAGAAAGACAACAAATTACACGCCATCTATTATGCTAGTCGGACATTGAACGAACCTCAGATCAACTATGCTACCACGGAAAAGGAGTTCCTCGCTATTATCTTTGCTTTTGACAAATTCAGATCCTTTGTCATTGATTCAAAAGTAATTGTTTACACTGATTACGCAGCTATCAGGTACCTCCTGGCCAAGAAAGATGCGAAGCCACGGTTAATTCGTTGGATCCTCTTACTTCAAGAATTTGATCTGGAAATCCGTGATAAGAAAGGCTCAGAAAATTTAGTGGCTGGTCATTTATCACGATTACGACATGATGAAAGAGAAGAAAAGGGTTACCACGACATTAATGACTATTTCTCTGATGAACAGCTTTTTGCTCTGACAAGAATCGAAGCTCCCCTCCTTGGTATGTCGACTTCGTCAATTATTTGGTATATGATATCCTTCCTTTTGATCTTTCATGGCAGCAAAAGAAAAAATTTCTGCATGACGTCAAACACTATTATTGGGATGACCCTTTATTATTTTGATGATGTGCTGATGGACTTTTCCAATGCTGCATACCTGAAGAGGAAATCCAAGATATTTTATATCACTGCCACTCATCTCCTTATGGGGGCCACGCTAGTGCTTCGAAGATAGCCTTCAAAGTGCTACAATCCGGACTCTACTGGCCCACTATCTTTTGGGATGCCTGGCGATTTATCACCAGTTGTGACCAGTGCCAACGGTCGAGGAACATTTCTAAACGAGATGAGTTACCATTAAATAACATCCTGGAGCTAGAGATCTTTGATGTATGGGGAGTAGATTTTATGGAACCATTCCCATCATCTTATGGACATCGCTTCATAATAGTTGCTGTGGATTACGTTCCCAAGTGGGTAGAGGCCTCGGCTGAACACACATCTGATGCGAGGGCGGTAACCAATATGCTAAAGCGCACCATTTTCCCTAGATTTGGTGTACCGCGAGTATTGATCAGCGATGGAGGGTCCTGTTGGTGTATATGCCCTAAGGACCTAATTCTGGTCCATTACTTGTACTACTTGACATTGATATTTATATCATACTGGCATTGTCGTTATCATTATTTGTTTATATCTGCGAACATGTATTTATATGATAATGTCCTTGGAGACAGATTGGATCTGTGCTCAAACTATTGTCCCTAGTCAATGTACCTTAGTGGATATGGGACAGCTATGGTACTTGTAAGACTGGTATATGGGCTGGTTAGGTATGAGGTGCTAACGTAGGCATATGGGTATATCAGTGGTAGATATACTGGACCGACCCGCTGTGAGGCAATGACTTGGTGTCACGAGTTATCCTCACAAGTGATAGGAGATGCATTGATCCCTTGACTTGAGGTCATTGGCCATTCTATGTGGTTAGGGATATGCTTTGATACAACCTAACACCTTGCCGTAGTTGGGAGGTAATAACGGTTGTCATTGGGCATGTCACGACCCATATGAGAAGGTCAATGCACAGACATAGGATTTGCCCCTTCCTAAGGGAAGCATGATATCCATGGAGCTCCTCTATGGTTCTATGACTGAAAGTGTATGACCATGCCCAGGTTAGACCTGATTTAGTCATAGCCATGAGATTGGATAGAAACGAGTGGTGACACACTTGGCCAATCGGATATCAGTTCGGCAAAGAGACTGTAATGCATCTGTACCTGGTTGCGATGATGGGGATGTCGATGTCGATATCCATTCCGATGACTTGGGTAGCAGCGATGCACTGCTAGGTGCCACTCACTACTTGTGGTGACCATGGGTCAGCACTGGCAACGTCAGAGGAACCTACAGGGTCGCACACATTGATACTCGAGTTCTCGTATTGATCGGGAAGCCTTATGATCGAGTTATTGGATAACTCGGATCTATTCTGGAGATTTCATCAGCGCCAATGGGCCTGATGAGATGGAAGAGATTTGTTGGAGCCAACTTCCATTTACGGCATATTAACCATGGTTAGCCCAATTTGACCTAGGGTTAAATTGGATTGGATCCATGAGCTTGGTTAACATGCATAATGGAAATTGGGCTGGGCCCATTGAAAAGTTGGGCTTAATGGGCTTAAGGAGAAGAAAAGAGATGGCGCATGCTTAACCCTAGTTAGACTAGGGTTAGCGCCTATACCTCATGTGAGTTTAATTAATCATGATAAAATAGGGGCTAATTAATTAATTAATTAGAGTCCTATTTTTGTGGGATTAAATGGGCTGATTTATTTGAATTAATTAGAGTCCTAATTGGATTAGGATTTAATTAATTAAATAAATAATTAGAGTCCTAATTGGATTAGGACTTGATTCAAAATTTAATTTGAACCTTGATCAAGTTGCCCACTTGAGTCCTAATTGGATTAGGACTAATCATGATTAATTAGAATCCTAATTAGATTAGGATTTAATTATTTAAACAATTAATTAGAGTCCTAATTGGATTAGGACTTGGTTAATTCCTAAAATAATTAAACTCCTAAATCCTCTTCTAGCCGCCCACTCAAATTGAATTGTGGCCACGCACTCAACCGCCTCTTGCTCTATAAATAGAGCCATAGACGCCTCCCTAAAAGTAACCCTAGGTCACATACGCATATAAAACTTTTCGCATGACTAGGTCCAAAATCGAATGACTTAAACATATGATCAACATATGAAGACTTGTATAGAACAAGTGAGGATGTTACCATGGCCATGAGAGGCGGCTTGGAAGAAAAAGGGCGAGCGGCTCTTCTCCAAAGGAATCACACACAAGATGGATTTTTGCTTCTTCCTTGTAATCCTTGTGCTAGCAAAGATCCAAAGAGTCTATGATCGTGTGAGGAGATGTCCTCTTCTTGCTGGCCGCACTACTCCCTCTCTTGGCGTGAAGACGAACCAAAAACCCGAGAGGAGCAAGGGGCGAGAGGGGCGTTCATACGTTCGAAAACGTGGGACGTTTCTCAAGAGAAAAATCGGCTTCCAAATATAGTAAGTGTTTAACTCCCCATGAAGCCATCGAAACTCCTCTCCCCTTTGAACCATGCGTTCACTTAAGTGAACCGGTTCAATTCCATTTGGTTCAAGGACCAAATCGAACCAGCCATGGTCTTGATCTCTTTGAACCTCATGGTTCAAGATCTAACCACACATCTCAATGAACCTCTTGATCTCTACGATCAAGCATCAATTTTTCCGATCGAAGCTTACTGATCATATGTCCTAATCAATCAAACATGATCAGACTAGATCTTACTTCCGATCAGAGTTTAAATTGCTTTAAACTGAACTAGAATAATTCCAGTCCACACGATCTGACATAAGTAAGCAATATCATCAAATTGTGCGACCCTGAGGGTTTCCTTCAATGTCGGTAACGACAACTTACGTTATCACGATCAGAGAGGGGTATCTAGCAACACATCACTGTCTCCCGATATGAAGGAAAGAGTCTTCCAAGACTACTCCCAAACCACAGCACAAGTGTGAATCCAATTCACTCAGTATACATGTTCCCTTTGCCACTGGATGTTCTCGTTGGACAAGCATGTCAAGCCTGTAATTCCAACACGATGAGAATGGTTAGATCAGATGAACATAGTCATCTGGGTATGGCCATACACTTTCTCAACCATCTCATCCAGGGGGCCCCTTTAGAACATCACACTCCAACTAGGAGAGGCAATCCTATATCTATCACTAGTGTCCTAACATGATTCATGCCCACTATCCAAGATAATCCTTAACCATTATCTTTCAAATGATATTGAACTACCTCAAGACAATGTCAATCATCACTTAGAAACACAAGTGATCTCAAGTCAAAGGGAATATACCACTTGCTTGCTTATAAGGATTTATTCACATTGTGACAAACAATTGAATATCCTAAGTAGGGTCAGTCCAGTACATCCAATGCACCTATGTGTCTAAATCTTATTCCATGCTCGAAGCACCCTATAAGATCAGAACACATATTAGTCTCAATCATATCAAGGCTGTCTCATGTTCACCAAGATATCTCGACTAAGGACAACTCTGAATGTCAGCAAAGCTGAACATCATTGAGACATTACTCAGAGGTATACATACAGCAGCAGATAATGCAATAATCTGAATAACAACAATTGCCTTTATAAACATATACATAGTTTATACATGATACTGATAATAGCCCAAGGCCTCAAACATTAGCCTTAAGGGCATACCCCAACAATCTCCCACTTGCACTTAAACTAATGGTTGAGAAATCTCAAACCCATATTATTACAGTGCTTCTCATGCTTCTGCTGCGCCAGAGGCTTTGTAAGCGGGTCAGCTAGATTGTCATCTGTATGAACCTTGCAGATCTATGATCTCACGGATCAAATGAAACCTTCTCTGTATGTGCTTGGACTTCTGGTGTGACCGTGGTTCCTTTGCTTGTGCAATCGCTCCAGTGTTATCACAGAAGATAACCAATGGATCTGCACTCGAAGGAACAACACCAAGTTCTTGAATGAACTTACGAATCCACACTGCCTCCTTTGATGCTTCTGAGGCTGCAACATACTCGGCTTCTGTTGTGGAATCAGCAACAATTGATTGTTTGAAACTCTTCCACACCACTGCTCCTCCATTCAAGCTAAAAACATAGCCTGACTGCGATCGGAAATCGTCTTGGTCAGATTGGAACGAAGCGTCAGTATATCCTTCAATACTGAGTTCTTCCTGACCTCCATAAATCAAGAACATATCTTTGGTTCTCCGAAGATATTTCAAAATGTTCTTGACTGCAATCCAGTGTGCCTTCCCTGGATTACTTTGGAACCGACTGGTCACGCTTAACCCGTAAGCGACGTCTGGGCGAGTACATAACATTGCATATATGATAGACCCAATAGCCGAAGCATAAGGCGTATTGTCCATCTCATCTTTCTCAGACTGTGTTTGAGGACACTGGCTCTTTGAAAGATTCAGACCATGTCTGACTGGAAGATATCCTCTTTTAGAATTTTCTAAATGGAATCTCTCCAGGACCTTATCGATGTAAGTACTCTGGCATAGCCCTAGAAGCCTATTAGATCTATCTCTATAGATCTTCACACCTAATACATAGGCTGCTTCTCCCAAATCTTTCATCTGGAAACATTTTCTTAACCATGCTTTGACTGCATGCAGTTCAGGAATATCGTTTCCAATGATTAAGATATCATCGACGTAGAGGACTAGGAAAGTAATCACGCTCCCACTAAACCTCTTATATACACACGGGTCATCTTCATTTTTGATGAAACCAAATTCACAAACTGATTCATCAAAACGAATATTCCAGCTCCTCGATGCTTGTTTTAGTCCATAAATGGACTTCTTTAATTTGCATATTTTATGACGTTCTGATGGATTGATGAAACCTTCAGGCTGTGTCATATACACATCCTCTTCTAGTTTTCCATTAAGGAAAGCGGTCTTCACATCCATTTGCCAGATCTCATAATCATAATATGCTGCTATCGCGAGAATAATCCGAATGGACTTGAACATGGCTACAGGAGAGAAAGTTTCATCATAATCTATCCCGTAGATTTGTTTAAAACCTTTTGCAACTAGCCTGCCCTTATAGGTAACCACGTTACCATCCATGTCTTTCTTCTTCTTGAAGATCCACTTACAGCCTATAGGGATTACTCCCGGAGGCGGATCAACCAAATCCCAGACTTGGTTGTCGGACATGGAGTCCATCTCGGCTCGCATAGCTTCAAGCCATCTTGCTGATTCCGGTCCACTGACCGCATCCGCATAAGTGAGGGGTTCATCATTAATGATGTAGATTCCGTCATAGCGCTCAGGCTGACGACGAATCCTTCCCGATCTACGCGGTTCCCGTGACATCGGCCTCACCTAAATCAAGGTACTTTCTATCTCATCGTGTCGACTCTTTTGCATGCAATCTTCACTGGGTTTTTGGGACTGGCCTGTTTCGAGGGTATTCTTCCGCTGCGCAACGTGTTTGCATCTCTGAGAATTTGTAAAATATCCCCGGGGTTTCCCAACAGGTCCCACTTTCTAAATCATAAGTTGGCCTCCTTGTTAAAGAAATATGGGGTAAACCACAAAGTGGAAACTCCCTATCATCCACAGACCAGCGGGCAAGTAGAAATCTCCAACAGAGAAATAAAGAATATTTTGCAGAAGACAGTCAACCTCTCGCGAACTGATTGGTCATTGAAGCTAGATGACGCACTTTGGGCATAGGACGGCCTTCAAAACCCCACAAGGAATGTCTCCCTATCAACTAGTGTACGATAAGTCATGCCATCTGCCAGTCGAAGTTGAGCACAGAGCCTATTGGGAAGTTAGAAAGCTAAACTATGACCTCCAAAGTGCCGGTGATAAAAGGAAGTTTCAGCTCAACGAACTTGATGAACTCCGCCTATCAAAATGCAAGTATCTATAAAGAGCGAACAAAGAGATGGCATGATAAGCACATTGTTATAAAGAATTTCCAAGTGGGAGATCAAGTTCTTCTTTTCAACTCCTGCTTGAAACTCTTTCGGGGAAAATTGAGGACATGATGGTCCGGACCATTCATTGTAAAGAAGATCTTTCCACACAGAGCTATTGAAATATGGAGCCAGCGAACAGGGGACTTTAAAGTGAATGACCAACGATTGAAACTCTATTTTGAAAGTGATATAATCGACAAAGGCCTCTCTTTGCACATCTCTGACCCACCACCACCAGACCCACCATAAGCAGCATGCTGGTCAAGCTAGTGACCTTAAAGAGGCGCTTGTTGGGAGGCAACCCGACCTCTTGTTTACTTTCTTTCTTATTTATTTTCATCATTTAGTATTTGTAGTTTTTCATATTTTCCTTCATATTTATGCTTTCTAAGCTGTACCCTGCTGATGGTAATTTTTTCTAGAATTTTTCAGGTATCTGCGAGCCATGCACGGCCTCACCCGTGCATCCATGCACGGCCGTGCACGGCTCATCAGACTTGTCTGCGAATAGCACCGAATTATTCATGGGCGGAGGTGTGAAGAGATGCAGGCCGTGATGGAAATCTACAGCTAACTCCGAGGCATGCACGGGCGCACCCGTTTATCGACGCATGACTATGAAGCGTAGGTGAAGTCTGGATTCGTTTAGCGCTGAGACTTGCACGGGCTGGCCGTGTGCGCATGCACGGCCGTGCTCGATCCAGTTATAAAGATGCGCGCCGTGCACACTGATAGGGATCCGTAAGTGCACGGATTTATCAAAGTAATAAAAAGTTATCGATCCCACGAGGATCAGGCGGTCAAGTACCGATTACACGTTGATCTATATCTAGACGATTCAGTATGTGATTTTTGTTTTGAAAACTTCTAGTGTAAGAAAACAGAAAGGTGGTTTTAGGGTTTTGGCTGAAAATCAATTTGGATAAAATCAGGACTCGGGGTTTTACTACATTGACGATTATGAATTTAGTAAAAATCTTTAACAGATTATTATAGTTTTGAAAGGGATTTCTCCTAGGGTACGGATTACCTCCTCCCGAAGCGTAATCCGATATCTATTTACATTAATTCCCTACTCTCGTGACAATTAACATAAATAGACCCATTAAGTTCTGTGAAAAACCATATTAATCCTTCAAGCGAATCCGAACAACTCCCGTGATCGGATTTACATGTTTGAAAAGAATAGATCCGACGTTGCGATTCACCTCCCAGTCCTTCTCGCAACGTCTAAGACATAAAATTACTTGATCAGGATAATGCACGAAATAAACACAATTCTAATCAAATCAATACTATAAGGATTCATGCAAAAGATTTAGAACAATGTATTTAATCCATAAATCATCAACGGGCTATTCACCAAATCCCGAAATAAGGTTTACACGATCATGTTCATAACAAACAGCATGTTCATCAATGAAATTCGCATGAAAACCTAAGAATATTACAGGAAATCGCTAGACAAGTAATTAGAAAAGCTTCCCCTCGACGTGGAGACGAAGATGAAGTATCCAATCCTTCCTTTGCGTGGCTTTTCTGATCGAATTCTACCCTGGAAGTGAATCTCGCCGTCGTCGCTGCCTCCTCTCATTTTCGTGCCTAGAACCCCCCGAAACCCTTCCAAAACCCTTCCTTCTAAAGTCTAATCAGTATAGAACCAGTCTAGGAAGGTTTATGGAGAGTTTGATTCAATTCCGATTTAATTTGGAGTCGAATCGAGTGAAAAACCGAAAGGGCAGACATTTTTATGGCCCGTGATGTGTTTACGGCTTCGGCGGTAAATCCTTTTATGTGTACAGCGCTTAAGTCACAGAAATATTCACGGCCCGTAATGGATTTACGGCCTCACCCGTGAAAGTTTCTGTGAACTTCCATACGTAGCCGATTTTCATCCTTTGCTCGAATGCAAAATTACAGCCGACCCAAAATTACGGCCAAGGCCGTGAAAGTTGCGTTCTTCATCGTTTTCGCTCCAAATTTGACGTGTAAGCTCGTGATCTTCTCGGGAATCGTGATATGGCTTCAAATCTCCCAAACCCCATCATTTTTGGGCCATTTTACCTACATTTTTAATAAAACTAAGAAAAGTGAAGATTCTGTGCAAAGTAAGATAAAAACACTAAAAGTAACACAAAATCACGCAAATAAGCTCAAAATATGATCTAAAACATAGGCAAAAATACTATATAAATGCAACGCATCAAAATACCCTAGACTTAGAATTTTGCTTGTCCTCAAGCAATACCTTAATATGTATAAAGAATGTAAAGATAAGGAACACTCATTTGTTTTTGCCCCTAATAATATCCTTAGTCCACAAATTAAGCAATCAATCCTTCAAACTCAAGTAATCTAAGAAAAATCATCATAGAGATAAATTCCAAGAGGTTACAATCCAAGAAAGATAAACTTCACTATTCATGTCATAACATCCATTCAACACACACTAAGTATCACATACTTTCAACTTAATAAATCTATCTTACTTAATAGACAAAAATTTTTTGCAAGAATTTCAGTGATGTTAAAGATAAGAGATTTTTAAAGCAATTTGGTCTTTAAACTGTTATATGCTATTTACTGTTAGCATCATAACATGTTTAAAGTATACTACAAAGTAGTATAATTTAACTCATAGTCTAAATCATGAAAGTCAGCGGAGTTGTCTACATGGCCTACAGCTTTCTCTTTTTCTCCATTTTCATCCTCTCTTTTTTTTTATTATTAGAGTTCAACTCATGTCTTAGGTACCACTGTCAAATTTAACAGTGCCAAGTAGAGGAGTCTTTTCCCTTTTTTTTTCTTTTTCTTTTTCTAGAGAAAGCCGGTCAGTGGCATGGTACTTAAATCGTTGTTGATACTTGATCGCAACAGATTTAAAGTATACCAACTTGTGGTATAATATAACTCATGACTTTAGATTTCTCAACTAGAAGAGTTGGAGCAAATCTCAATTTAAAAAGATAAATCACCAAATTTCTATTCATAAAAATTTTCATCAAGCAAAAAATAGATAAATTAAACTTCAAGTATAAAGATACTATGCACGTGTCATTTGAACATATAACAATTCACATATATATTTTATCAATACCAGAATTGAATTTACTCAACAATTTTAAGTCTACATGAAATTTCAAAAATTCCCTAAGTTATCAAATCAATCACTCAAAATGTTTCCTAAGTCCAAAATCAAGGATAAAACAAATTTGATCATCTTTAACAATCATAAACATTCAAAATACATATTTATAAAGCTCTGAAGAATAAGCATATCATGAAGGACACCCTAGACTTAAATTGTTGCACATACATAAAGATTAACTCAAGTCATGATGAATTTCAGAAAAAATTTTAAAGAGTTCCTTTTAAAATATATTATGATTCCCTATGCAATTATATCAAAATATGAGAACATGACCTAGAAAAATCTAGAAACTGTATCACATTAATGATAATCAATTTTTACAATGTATACAAGTTTCAAACATCAAATACCGTCATGTTTCACTATCAAATAAGCATTTACCATTTCAAAAACTCTATTCATCTTAATATCAAAACCAGTATCAAAATCTTCTAAAAAATTTTCCAAATCATCATCACAGCATCACAAATCATCACAGAATATTACAGGTACATGATAGGCATCTAATATATACAATACTATCACGTTTAACCATGTACCACATCTAAAATCTTAATACTAACTCAAAATATCCAATATCAAGTACAAATCCAGAAATACATCATAGAGTACTAAAATACAACGCACGCAGACGAATAAAACACAAAAAAAAACATATGTGCGTTGAAATCAACATCAAACAACTATCAGCTTCTGCTCAAAAGGGAAGATGCATATGAGATATCACGAGAAAGTGAGAGGCATCATACTCAATGTATAAAAAGATATAAAATAATGACAATACTCACAAAGAATATCAATCGATCTTGGTGTAGTAGCTCGGATACCATGGAGGAAAGGGTCTTCCAATTATTTTCTAACGGTCCTATATGCTCCAATTCTCATCGTTCTTTTTAGAGCCATGATTTTGTAAAATACACAAATTTTCAAAATTTTCACTTGAAAACTCGAATGAACAATAGCAGCAGGAAGGAACTCGTCCATGAGTCAAAAGAAATCCCTGTAAATCAATGAAAACCAGTTTCAAAATTGAAACAAAAGCATGACAATCTGATAGAGAATCAAAAGCACTAAAGCAGAGCAAAGATTTGTCAAAAGTCATGAAGAAATCAGGCTAGAGTTGAGCGTTGACGGTAAAGTTGTGCTCCCGTGGTCGTCCGGTGATTTCCAAGAAATTTCGGCTGAAATCTCGTCGGAGGATCAACGGAAAGGGTCGCCGACAATGAAGGAAGGTCGGGAACAGAGGTCCGTCGCTTGAGGGGGAAGGAATCGATGAGAAATCAGGTTTTTATGGTCCATGAGCCGTTCACGGCTGTGGCCGTATAAGTTTCTGTGACTTAAATCCATCTGCAAAAATTAAATTTACAGCCGTGAGTGACTCACAGCCACGCCCGTGAATATCTCGTCAAATACCTTTTTTTCATGTAAAAATTTTCCAAAAATCCCTGCACATAAAATAACTTATTAAAAGATTTTCTATCAATAAAAATTCAACAATACATGCTGTAAAAATTTATTAAAATTTAAAGAAAATCAAAAACTAAAACTAAGAATAATAAAAGTCAAAAGTTTGGGTTGCCTCCCAAAAAGCGCTTGTTTAAGGTCATTAGCTTGACCATAGCTTCATATCATGGAGGAGTTGGTGAATCTGTGCCAAAGTAGAGAGCATATAATCTTCTACTTTTCCTTCTCCTCAAGAGTGTGTCCACCAAAGTATACATCCAGTTAAGCAGGTGGATCCATGTTGCAGTGACCAGTACATGCATACAAAAACAAGAGTTAGAATCATGCAAAGAATAATCAATAATTTTCCTGTATTTATCCAAGAGTAAAATCATGCATTCTTCCTTTAGATTTATATCAGCAACTGGAAGAAGATTAGAATTAAAATCAAAGAACTCATACCTTGGATTGATCAAGAAGTTTTCGAATTTCAAATTTGGTTTTTCTCTTACCTCAATACCTATGTGATCAAAAATCCCATGTGCTATCTTTTCGGTACCTATGCTTGGATTTGAATCAAACAATATTTCAATCACCCCATCATCTTTGTCCTTAAAATCATCTCCTTCATCTATCATGCAAATTTCTATTGAATTTTTCTGGAGAATAGGAATTGATGGTTCATATGGTAGTAGTGGTATAATATGCTCAGGATCCTCTTCCTCATTTTTTTCCTCAATTTCTTTTTCTTCAAAGGGATGTTCCATCCTAACACAATCAAATTCATCCCCATCTATCTCACTAGTTCTTTCTTGAGGATCATTAAATTCATCATCTTTTTTCTCATAAGAATCCAAAAGTTCAAATTTCTCTTCAAATAAGTCTCAAATATTTATGCTATAAGACACTTCATTATGTGATAGGGGACTAGATGGCTGGTAAAATGTTGAGGAAGGTAAATCAAAATCATCCAAATTATCAAAATTTACAGGAGATAAATCACAATCATCAAAATTTCTAAAATCATCAAAATTTGAAGAATCATCAAAATTTGCAGAAGGTAAATCACAATCAGGAGTCATGACTAATGATTGATCCATCTCTACAAAATTCTCAGATTTATCCTGGATTCCATCCTCTATATCATTTTTATCAGTGCCATAAATTATACTATGAATATTCTCATTTTTCAAATCAAACTCAAGCATACAACTTTGTTGTGCTATCTGGGTTTCTAGCATTTCAGTATTAGCAGTTATAAATTCTACTTGAGAAGTAAGCTGAGCAATCATCCCACTAAGATCTTCAAGTTTCTTACTTTGATTTATCATAATTTTTTCAAGCATGGATTCAAGCATAGATTCTTCAGTATCCTCACAGAGTGGTTCTGAATTATTATTTGAGAAATCCTCAAAAAAAAGAAGTTTGGTGATTTTTCCATCTAGAATTATACTGATCATCTTGGTTCCATGATAAATTAGAACTGGTAGGATTTTCAAATTGGCACTCAGAAGGATAATGATAATAGCTTCCACAAATATCACAAGTAACAGTAGATTGCTTTCTTGAATATTCAGTGTATTGAGAAAAAGAATTTACCCTTGCTGCAGGTGATTGAAATGCAACTGTGCCATATTCTCTTGTCATCGCCGGTGGCACATATGTCTGACCTGACCATTGACATTGATTAAACATCATTTTTTTTTCAATAAAATTCAGAAATATAAAATGTAGAACAGGAAATGCAAAATATGTAGACAAGTGATTTTTGAGTTCTCTTGTTCATGCAACGTGTTAATCCAAAAAGAGGAAAATAAAATAAACTAACTATATAAAAAAAATTACGAAAAACAAATAAAACAAAAAAATGAAAACAAAAATATAAAATATAAAAACTAAAAATATAAAGAATAAAAACAAAAACAAAAACAAATAAAAAAAATGTCTAGTTTATAAATCTCACAATTAAATCAATATTGATTGGCCTGATCCCCGGCAACGGCACCAAAAACTTGATAGGGATCCGCAAGTGCACGGATTTATCGAAGTAATGAAAAGTTATCGATCCCACGAGGATCAGGCGGTCAAGTACCGATTACACGTTGATCTATATCTAGACGATTCAATATGTGATTGTTGTTTTGAAAACTTCTAGTGCAAGAAAACAGAAAGGTGGTTTTAGGGTTTTAGTTGAAAATCAATTTAGATAAAATCAGGACTCGGGGTTTCACCACATTGATGATTATGAATTTAGTAAAAATAAATCTTTAACAGATTATTATAGTTTTGAAAGGGATTTTTCCTAGGGTACAGATTACCTCCTCCCGAAACGTAATTCGGTATCTATTTACATTAATTCCCTACTCTCATGACAATTAACATAAATATACTCATTAAGTTCTGTGAAAAACCATGGTAATCCTTCAAGCGAATCCGAAATACTCCCGTGATCGGATTCACAGGTTTGAAAAGAATAGATCCGACGTTGTGATTCACCTCCCGGTCCTTCTCGCAACGTCTAAGACGTAAAATTACTTGATCAGGATAATTCACAAAATAAACACAATTCTAATCAAATCAATACTATAAAGATTCATGCAAAAGATTTAAAATAATGTATTTAATCCATAAATCGTCAACGGGCTATTCCCCAAATCCCGAAATAAGGTTTACACGATCATGTTCATAACAAACAGCATGTTCATCAATGAAATTCGCATGAAAACCTAAGAAGATTACAGGAAATCGCTAGACAAGTAATTAGAAAAGCTTCCCCTCGACGTGGAGACGAAGATGAAGTATCCAATCCTTCCTTTGCGCGGCTTTTCTGATCGAATTCTGCCCTGGAAATGAATCTCGTCGTCGCCGCCGCCTCCTCTCGTTTTCATGCCTAGAAGCCCCTGAAACCCTTCCAAAACCCTACCTTTTAAAGTCTAATCAGTATAGAACCGGTCTAGGAAGGTTTCTGGAGAGTTTGGTTCAATTCCAGTTTAATTTGGAGTCGAACCGAGTGAAAAACCGAAAGGGCGGACATTTTTACGGCCCATGATGTGTTTACGGCTTCGGCCGTAAATCCTTCTGTGTGTACAGCGCTTAAGTCATAGAAATATTCATGGCCCATAATGGATTTACGGCCTCACCCGTGAAAGTTTCTGTGAACTTCCATACTTAGCCGATTTTCGTCCTTTGCTCGAATGCAGAATTACGGCCGACCTAGAATTACGATCAAGGCCGTGAAAGTTGCGTTCTTCACCGTTTTCGCTCCAAATTTGACGTGTAAGCTCGTGATCTTCTCGGGAATCATGATATGGCTTCAAATCTCCCAAAACCCATCATTTTTGGGCCATTTTACCTACATTTTCAATAAAACCAAGAAAAGTGAAGATTCTGTGCAAAGTAAGATAAAAACACTAAAAGTAACACAAAATCACGCAAATAAGCTCAAAATATGATCTAAAACATAGGCAAAAATACTATATAAATGCAACGCATCACACACCCTTCTACACACTCGTGTACGAAACCCTAGCCGCCGCCGCTGCCGCTTTGATCCGCCACCTCCGGTGCTCGATCGGCCTCCAGCGACCATCCATTGTCTTCTCCACCCACCAGCGACTTTTTCCCCCAAGTTTTCGGCGCCGATCCATGCTTCTCATCACCGTCCGCCACTGCCCCGATTCTGTCCACCGCCTGCTATTCCGCCGCCGCCGACCTTCCTCCTTTGCCTCTGACGCCTTCTCTCCACCAGCTACTCCCTTCCTAGCACCATCCTCTCCACTAGCATGTCTTGATGCAAGCAAGCTACATCCAAGCGCCGAGCTTCTTCTTCCAGCGCCGCCACCGCCTGCTCCATCGCCCACACCTTACAGCATCATCTACCGAGATGCAGAGCAGCTGACCAAGCTTAATGCCCTCACGCGCTGCCAGGTGGTCACAACCAAGTTCCTTGATCTCTCCACTCTGACCACCTTGGGCTTCTATGAAGATGTACAGTGGTTCTTCTAGCGTGTGGGGTGGGATCAATTCTTCACGATCTCCTACCCCACATATATTCCTATTGTGCTGGAGTTTTTGTCTTCCATGGAGTTTCATGAGAATATCCATGCCGATGAAGATGATGGCAGCCTTTCTTTCTGACTCAACAACACTGAGTTCGTAGTTACCTTGTCCGAGCTGAATCAGATCTATGACTTTCCTACTTATGGGACGTGGCTGAATCCAAGAGCATTCAATGCCCACACTTTTTGGGGACAACTCACCGGCCTTCCACCTTTTGATACCAGAACTACCAGAGCGACCTCTCTCGGCAACCCAGTGTTGAAGTATGTGCACCACATCATGGCACATACTATCTTTGGCCGAGGAGAGTCTGACGGTCTTGTTCGGGCATCTGAGCTTCTATACCTCTGGGTGATGCTGCATGGAGTCTGACTCAACACAGCTTTCTACTTTGCCAAGCAACTCCAGAAAGTCTCTAGGGCGCCTAAGGGTGCCATTTCTCTCGAGGGACTTCTTACCCCACTTGCTCTTGCGGTTGGAGTCCAGCCCTATCACATGGAGCAAGCCCGGGGCAACTCCCAACTTTACCTTGACTCCTGCATCTCGATGCGGATGATAGTTAAGGAAGGAGAACTCTACAGCCTACTCTTCCCCGGGAGCGATGTCAAGCTACCACTGCCAAATCCTGCACGCACCACAGTCCGCGAGCAGTGGAATTGGAGAGTTGAGGTAGTTGAGGATCATGACGTTCCTCTTGAGACTGAGCCACCACCACCTTCGCAGCGACCTACCACCTAGCTTGATCAGATGGAGGCTATGATCCGGTTTGTCAGGGACGCCCAACAAGAGACTCATCTTACCATCAATGAAGGGCTCGATCGGCTTCACACTCTTGAGATTGAAGTAGAATGCTAGGGACGAGTACAGTCCTCCCTCTTAGAGTTTGTTCACTACCTTCAGGCGAGACTGGTCGACGTTGGGGATGAGCATCATTGATTTCACCATCACTTGGTCAGCTTTCTATGTTTCCAGTAGTTTACCTTAGTTGTTAGTTTTCCTTTCCAATTCTGATAGTTTTCTTTTGTCAGATTGTTATTTCCATTTTTGCATATCTTACTTTTCTAGTAGTTTCAACATCTTAGGTGTCTGCCCCACCCCGTATCTATGACATTTGCTTTGCCTTTGGAATTGATTTGTTCTATGGATACTTAATTGCTTTGGGATGGGAATCTTGACGGTTTTTAGAGGTATATATTTGTTATAGTTTACACATATGCCTTTTTGGTTACATGTAGTTGAATGATCTAATTAACTCAGTTAGTTATTTCTATGATCCTGGTGAGTATGCTTGTTGTCTTCATCTTAACCCTAACGCACATCACATGTGCAATGATTCCTTGCATCTTAACTTCACAATTCCATTTTTATTTATACATTTTGTCATGGGGATTAGAAATAATAACAGTGGTACCGAAGCAAAGCTTGGCACTTGGCACTATTCTTAGAATTACACGAAATAGGATAGTGGTACCTAAGCTCACATTACTTGTCATTCTTGGCACTATCCCACGATTTGAAACAATTGTAGTGGTACCAAAGCTATCCAACCACTTGCCTAGCTTGGCCCTGCCATACCAAAAAAAAAGCATCACGTAGGGACTATGTGGTACCGATGCTATTTTCCCATGACTTGATGTACAATTACATGATTTGTGAATGTTTGATCAAAGGTATCATTTGTATGAGATGCATGATAAAAGTTTTTGGTGTTGTCAACATTGCATATTTCAATTGCTTGAGGACAAGCAAAACTTTAAGTCCTATGTATTTTGATAGCATGCAAATATATGATATATCACGACTTATTTCTGCTATTATTTTGGTGTAAAATGCATGTTTTGTCTCATTTATTTGCCTAAATGCTTTACATTATTCAGAATCTTCACTTTTCCCCATTTTCATTGAAATGTATGGATTTTGCCCTAAAATTGGTGGAATTTAGAAGATCTGAAGCTATGGGACGATTCCTCATGATGAGACGAAGCTACATGTTGAATTTCAGCTCAAACGGACTTTCTTATGCTCTTCACGGGCATGGTCGTGTATCTATGCACGGCCGTGTATGAGCCTGCATTCCCAGACTGCACCGAACCATTCACGGGCAAGCCCGTGCACCCATGCACGGCTGTGAAGAGATCGGCCAGCTTTTCCAGAATTCGACGAACTCTTCACGGCCATACCCGTGAACGCATACATGGCTGTGAAGAGTAAGTTTTTTAGAAAATCAACCTCGACGAGCCGTTCACGCATGGCCGTGCATCCATGCACAGCCGTGAACAGTTCTGCCCAGTTTCGATAGGCATTCGGTTTTTCACTCGTAACTTACTATTCCTGGAGCGAAATTTGCTGAAATTTGACGGAGACCTTCCTAACTTAGAGACGAACGTTTTGGGACTAGAATCACACAATTTGGGTGAGCGGTTGACGAGAACGAGGTGAAATGGAGAGACCTAGGGTTTGATAGCAATTTCTGGCAACGAAAGGCTATTCCAGCTTGATTTCTTCCTCGTTTCGATGATGAAGATCATGCCCCAGTCTCTCTTGACATAGATCTAGTCTTCCTACTGGTTTTCATTAATTTATTTGAGATTTTATGATGTATTTCATGATGAGCATTGTAGCATAACTTCTTTACGGGGTTTGGGCGTAGCCCACTATAAGAATGTTGAATATTAATGCTTGATCCATATATTTTTCATATTTAGCTTTGTTCTTATTCATGTCTAGGAAGTTTTAATTTATGATTATGTACTGGCCATGCATATTTATGTTTTAGATGTTGTGGGAAGGACTGAGAGGTGAACCACAATCATCGGATCCCCTTAGACTGGACTGGTGATTTCGGCCACGAGAGTTGTCGAAATCACCCGAGGAACCCTAATCCTTCACAGAACCCTTTGGGTCCGCTTAACCTGGTAAGCCACAAGAGTAGGAGACTTGGGTTAAGTTGGACACCGGACCGTGTCCAGAGAGCGAGCGTGTTTGTACCTTAGGAAGGGTTACCTTAAGAACATAGGTAAAAATTAATTTAAAATATCAGCATTAATTTTCTTGCATGCTTCAGTGTGGTGAAACCTGAAATCCCAATTTTCTCTCAAGACAGTAAAACCCCGATTGCTTGCTTTCTGTTCTGTTTGCTCTAGATTAGCATTAGTTTACTTTCTTGCATTAGGATTTAGTGACACTCCTACGCTTATTTGATTGCCTAGCTATTAGTTAACTGATCAGTTAGTACTTGACCCCTAGTCCTCGTGGGATCGATACTTTTTATTACATGATAGACCGTGCACTTGCGGTACGCACCTATCACTAGGTGATCAAATAAATGTAAGAAATGTAAGAGTGTCACTAAAATCCTAATGCAAGAAATTAAACTAAACAAGTCTACGGTAGAATTAGGAACAAGCGGGTTGTGTAGATCTTGAGAGAGATTCATGGTTTTGAGTTTCACCACACTGAAGCATAAAAGAAAGTTAATGTTGATGTTTTAAATATGTTTTACTTATGTTCTTAAGGTAATTCTTCCTAGGGTACAGACTCGTTCCCTCTCAGGCCACGGCCCGGTATCTACCTTAACCCAAGTCTCCTACTCCCGTGGCTTATTGGGTTAAGTAGATCCAATGGATTCTGTGAAGAATTATTGTTCCTCGTGTAATTTCGACAACTCTCGTGGCCGAAATCACCAGTCTAGTCTAAGGGGATCCGACATTGTGGTTCACCTCTCAGTCCTTCCCACAACACCTAAAGCATATGTATGTATGGCCAGTACACAAATATGGATTAAAACTTCTTAAACATGAATAAGAAGAAAGATAAATCTAAGAAATGTATAGATAAAACATTAAAATTCAACATTCTTACAGTGGACTACGCCCAAACCCCGAAAACAAGTTACGCTATAATATGTACCATGAAATACATTAAAATATCTCAAACAAATTGAATCGAACTAGAGGGAAGACTAAATCTATGTCGTGAGAGGCTAAAGCTCGATCTTCAGCGTCAAAACGAGGCAGAAATCTCGCCGGAATAGCCTTTCATCTCCAAAATCGCTGTCAAACCCTAAGTCTTGCCGTTTCACTTCGTTCTCTCCAATCGCTGCCCCAAATTGCATGATTCCAGTCCCTCATTATCCGTGGGTCAGTTAGGAAAGTCTCTATAAAATTTCAGCAAATTCTACGCCAAAAATAGTAAGAAATAGACAAAAAACTGAACAGGTATTGTGTAGTGCGGAACGGTTCACAGTCGTGCATGGATGCACGGCCATACCCGTGAAGAGCGTGGAAAATTTCGTTTTAGCTGAAATTTGATCTATAGCTTCGTCTTATCATAAGGAATCGTCCCATAACTTTAGATCTTCTAAATTCCACCAATTTTTGGGGGAAATCCCTACATTTCAATGAAACCAAGGAAAAGTAAAGATTCTGAATAATGTAAAGCATTTAGGCAAATAAATGAGATAAAACATGCATTTTACTCCAAAATAATAATAAAATTAAGCTGCGATATATCATATATATGCATGCTATCAAAATACATCAGACATAAAGTTTAGCTTGTTCTCAAGCAATTAAATTGTCTAGAACACAGTGATGAAATTAAATAAAGAATCTCAATCAATTTAAATAAGTCTAACAAAGTTATAATTTGGTCGCAACAGGCCTCAGGTTATAATGCAGTATTGAAAGCAAATTAAATCAAGTATTACTAATATAATCCATTGAAATATCTAATGTTGACAATACCAAAAACCTTTATCATGCATCTCATACAAATGATATCTTTGATCAAGTATTCACAAATCATGTGGTTGAACATCGAATTATGGGTAAATAGTATCGGTGCCACATAGTCCCTATGCGGTCCCCTCCCCCCTTTTAGGAACACATAGTGCCAAGCTAGATGAATGATGAGAGACCTTCTGTACCACTGTTTTCTTTGTTGGATGGGAGACAGTGCCAAGCTAGATACATATGATCACTTAGGTACCACTGTCATATTTTGTAAGTATGCTAAGAACAGTGTCAAGTAAAAGTACAATGTGCAATATACAATTACACTTCGGTACCACTGTTATTATTTCTGATTCCCATGACAAAATATACAAATAAGAATGGAATTACGAAGTCAAGACACAAGGAATCAATACACATGTGACGCATGTTAGGTTTAAGATGAGGACAACAAGCATACTCTCCAGGATCATAAAAATAATAAACTAAGTTAATTAAATCATTCAACTGCATTAAACCAAAGAGCCATATGTGTAAACTATAATAAATATAGACCTCTAAAAACAATCAAGATTCCCATCCCAAACCAATCAAGTATTCAAAGAACAAATTAATCCCAAAGGCAAAGCAAAAAAGTTGATATAACTAAGATTTCACAAAAATTAGCATAGAGAAGGGGTGGGTGAGACACTTTAGATGTTGATACAGCTAGAGAAGTAAAGTCATGCAAAAAGGAAAATGACAGTCTAACAAAAGAAAACTAATAGAAGATGACAAAAGAAAACTAACAACTAAATGAAACTACTAGTAACAGAGTAGATGACCAAGTAATGGTGAAACCAATGATGCTATCCCCAGCGCCGACGCAGCCGCTACTGAAGCTCATGAACGGACTCTAGGGTGGAAGACTGGGCTCGTCCTTGGCGTTAAATCGTAGAAGTGTGATGAGCTTATCACGGCCGTGCATGGTTGCACGGCCATGACCGTGAACATCACGCAGATACCTAAAAAAAATTCAGAAAAATTGTTAGCAGTTGGGTACCAAATAAGAAACAATAATGTAAAAGAAAATCTAGAATCTATGAATAAAAAGTATAAAAATAAATAAAAACAAAAAGAGTATCAACAAGAACTTGGGTTGCCTCCCAATAAGCGCTTCTTTAAGGTCACTAGCTTGACCATAGAAGAATGTCATGGTGCTTCCGGTGGAGCAGAGCTGAAATAAATGGCGTGTAGCCTCTGCTTTCTTCATCTCCCAAAGATTGTACCTATTAAAATAAGCACCAAATATAATAGTCCGACTATAATTGTTCTCCAATGATATAAAACAGGAGGATGGTTAAATTCAAAAGTTCTCTCAATGTCTCTCAAATTTTTATCTCCAAGCATTCCATGTAGCGCTCTCTTAGGGTCAACTCCCAAACCATTATCTATCAATATCATATAAGCCAACACCTTCTCTTCATTTTGACTATCCAAGTCATCAAGCTCTTCTTCAAATCGTCCCTTCTTGCCTCTTGATGATTTGGCACTCTCTTCCATCACCTCAACGCTGCAATAGGAACCTAAAAAAGATGATTTCTCATTATTAATAGAAAGATCAAATTCTATGATGTTCTCACCAATGTTCAATAATAGCCTTATATGTTTGACATCTATTACGGCTCCAGCTGTAGCAAGGAATGGCATGCCCAATATAAGAGGAAGTCTGGAATTCTCCGTCATATCTAAAATCACGAAGTCCATTGGAACGAATAATTCCCCGACTTTAATGGGCACATCCTCCACAATTTCCATTGGGTGATGTGTAGAGCTGTTAGCAAGCTGAAGAACTTTAGAGGTTGGTTTTAGATCCCCCCAAGTCTAACTTCTTGAAGATTGAGAGTGACATGATACTAACACTGGCCCTCAAGTCCAAGAGTGCTATTTCAAATGAGATATTGCCAATTCTACATGAGATGAAAAAACTACCAGGATCTTCAAATTTAGGAGGCAGCTGATTCTGAATGATTGCAATATATTCTCCTGTCAATGCCACCATCTCATGTTCCTCTATCTTTCTTTTGTTGATCAGAATATCCTTAAGGAACTTGGCATAAGTGGGCATTTGGGAAAGTGTCTTTGTGAAAGAAATATTGAGGTGGAGCTTCTTGAGCACTTCTAAAAACTTGTCAAACTATCTATCCAATTTTGCTTTAGCCAACCTCTGTGGAAAGGGTATAGGTGGCTTGTAGGGAGGCAGAGGAACATATATTGGCTCTGGGTCTACCTCCTTCTCTATCGTTATTTCCATTGAAGATTGAGTCTCTTTTCTCTGACCAGTAGACTCTCTCACAACATCATCACTAACATCCATATTGGAGCTCTCTAATTGCTCATATTCATGTACCATGACAGCATTACAGTGATCTCTGGGATTTTCTTCAGGTTGAGTTGGAAGTTTGCCTGCGACTCTTGAAGATGAACTGGTCCACTCGACTAACTGTGTGATCTGAGTCTCCATAATTTTCGAGTGTGTGGACATAGAGTCCACCTTCAAGTTCAGTTGGCAAATATGCTTATTCATGCTGTTGGTTTGCTTCATCTGATTCGCCATAAAATTCTCAATCATCAGCTCTACTCTAGACCTTTGAGAAGGGTCTGGCTGTCTTTTGTTAGCAGATGGATGTTGGATTCCAGGAGGGGGCCTGAAATTAGAAGAAAATTTTGGATTAGTAAAATTTGCATGAGGGACATGCCCTTGATTAAGTCTATAGGAGAAATTTGGGTTATTCCTCCATCCCGGATTGTATGTGCTCGAGTATGGGTCGTTCTGGTCCCTGTAATTTCCAATAGCATTAAACTGATCTGAATGAGTGTGCAAGATATAGCAATCATTAGCAGAATGGCCTGTTACTCCACAAACTTCACAAGTGACAGAGTTAGAGGTAGATACATTCATAGAATCAAGTTTATGTGACAATGAATCTACCTTAGCCACCAGTGAATTCAACATATCCAAATCATACTTACCTGAGCCTCTTACATGTTGGATTCTTTCTCCTGACCATTGGTAGTGATTGAGTGTCATGTCCTCAATCAACTTCATAGCGTTGTCAATATTCTTGTTCATCAGTGCCCCACCAGCAGCAGCATCTACAGATAGTCTTGTTTGGTAAAGTAAACCACTATAAAATATATGAATTAGTACTCATTTCTATAGATCATGATGAGGGAACAGTCTCAGCAGTTCTTTGAAACGGTCTCATGCTTCATATAGGGACTCTCCATCTCGTTGAGCAAAATTGGTAATTTGGTTCCTTAACTGAGCTGTCTTGATCAGTGGAAAATATTTTGACAGAAAGGCATGAAATAGCTGATTCCACGTCTCGATGAAACCTTACGGTAGAAATTGTATCCATGCCCTAGCTTGGTCCCTGAGAGAAAACAGGAAAAGCCTTAGTTTAATTGCATCAAGGGGAGCACCATTTATTTTCAGAGTGTCGCAGCATTCCAAAAAAATAGATAAGTGAAGGTTAGGGTCATCTGTGGCTGCTCCACTGAATTGATTCTGTTGCATCATTAATCAGGAATAAGCGGGTTGTGAAGATCTTGAGAGAGATTCGGGGTTTTGGATTTCACCACACTGAAGCATGAAAGAAAGTTAATGCTGATGTTTTAAATATGTTTTACCTATGTTCTTAAAGTAATCCTTCCTAGGGTACAGACTCATTCCCTCTCAGGCCACGGCCCAGTATCTACCTTAACCTAAGTCTCCTACTCTCGTGGCTTACTGGGTTAAGTAGATCCAATGGGTTCTGTGAAGAATTATTGCTCCTCGGGTAATTTTGATAACTCTTGTGGCCGAAATCACCAGTCCAGTCTAAGGGGATCCGACGTTGTGGTTCACCTCTCAGTCCTTCCTACAACACCTAAAGCATATGTATGTATGGCCAATACACAAATATGGATTAAAACTTCTTCAACATGAATAAGAACAAAGATAAATCTAAGAAATGTATAGATCAAGCATTAACATTCAATATTCTTACAGCGGGCTACGCCCAAACCCCAAAAATAAGTTACGCTATAATATGCATCATGAAATACATTAAAATCTCTGAAACAAATTGAATCAAACTAGATGGGAAGAGTAGATCTATGTCGTGAGAGGCTAGAGCTCAATCTTCAGCATCGAAATGAGGAAGAAATCTCACTAGAATAGCCTTTCATCGCCAAAATCGCTGTCAAACCCTAGGTCTCGCTATTTCACTTCGTTCTCTCCAACAGCTACCCCAAATTGTGTGATTCTAGTCCCTTATTGTCCGTGGGTCAGTTAGGAAGGTCTCTACAAAATTTTAGCAAATTCTGCTCCAAAAATAGCAAGAAACGGATGAAAAATCAAACGGGTGTCGTGTAGGGTGGAACCGTTCACGGCCGTGCATGGATGCACAGCCATGCCCGTGAAGAGCTGGCGAAGTTTATTTTTTGAAAAAATAACTGTCCACAGCCATGTATGGGTTCACGGGTGTGCCCGTGAACATCTCGTTAAATTCTGAAAAAGTCGGCCGAGTCCTTCACAGCCATGCATGGATGCACGGGCATACTTGTGAATGGCTCGGCGCAGTTTGGGAAAATAGTGTCATACACGGCCGTGCATGGATGCACGGCCATGCCCGTGAAGAGTATGGAAAACTCTGTTTTAGCTGAAATTTGACCTATAGCTTCGTCTCATCATAAGGAATCATCCTATAACTTTAGATCTTCCAAATTCCACCAATTTTTAAGGGAAATCACTATATTTCAATGAAACCAAGGAAAAGTAAAGATTCTGAATAATGTAAAGTATTTAAGCAAATAAATGAGATAAAGCATGCATTTTACTCTAAAATAATAATAAAATTAAGCTGTGATATGTCATATATATGCATGCTATCAATGACCATTTATACAACATATCTCTTTCAGCAATCCATTGGTGGTGATTGAGTGTTATATCCTCTATTAAGTTTAGAGAATCTTCATTACTTTTATTCATAAGAACACCTCTGCATCAATGATTAGTCTAGTACTATAATTTAAATCAATATAAAAAGTATGTACTAGTATCTATTTTTCTAAACCATGATGCAAGCACATCCTCTACACCACTTTGAATGGATCTCATGCTTCGTATAGGAATTCATCATCAATTTCAAGGTCTCAGTCTAGGAGTGATCCTATTACATATGGAATAAGCATCACTAGTTGAATTCTACAATCTAGCTACTTTCGTAGTCTATCCCTTGTAGGTTCAACTAGAGGGTTCTAGGATCATGAGTCAACTTTCAGTTCATGTCATGACCCCCAAAATAAGTAATAATCTAAATATAAAAAATTACAATCATATTATAATCAAATTAACAAATTCTAAATGAATCAACAAATTATGCTAAGCATGCACAACTAAAAGAAAATCAAAGGGCTATGTCCTATAAACTGAAATATGTTTAAGTAAACAATGTTCATGGTTTTAACTCTCTTAAACATAGATAAAAGTATACAATCATGCAAGAAAATAAGAAAATAATAAATTAACAACTTTCTCATCAAAGATCATTGTCAATAGAATTTTCTCTCTCCTAGCTATGATTGTGTCACGATTATCGCCAAAGATTTTCTTCCTTCCCTACACTCACCGGTGAGATTTTAGCCTAGTCAATTCCTCATGGATTTCGATAGGATTTGATCCTAGAACTCATCTTCTTGCTCCCAACCATCCTTTGAAAGATTTATGTGCCTAATTCCTTAGTTCCTTTCAATGCCAAGCATTGCATAGTCGATAGTTCAAGCACATATGTATCTTTCACTTCTTAACTTCAATTCAGCAGTAGGAGACAATGGAATTGGATCAAAATTGGTGGATGTGTTACCCTATGAGTGCTCTCCCTTTGCCCAAAAGTATGGGCTTCCCTTATAGGCTGATAGAGGAGAAATCGATTGAGAAAACATCACATGTCGTCTATGAGAATCCATCTCCATCCTTGTAATCATGACCGTGATTGTAATCATTCATGATTACAACTTAGAATCTTCATCATGAAATTATGGTTGTGATTGGAATCATGGCCTCGATTATGATTCTAGAGAGAGCTCCAAATCTTGTGAAATTTGTCATGTGACCTCATTTCTCCTTAAGAAGTATTAATCCATCTTCAAATTCTTCAAATTCTTTCATTGCCTTGTTTGTTCAGCTTTGGGCTTTAAATTTTTAGTAAAGATCCCTTTTATGTTGAGTATTTTTGTGATGAAATATCTCCAATTTTACCTATTTTTAAGGCCTTTTACCTAAAAATTCATAAATATAGATAAAAAAAAGTTTTCTGGTACAAATAATAAAATATAGTTATTATAAATACAAATAGATGAAAATATGAAACAAATTTATAATAATTATGCATAAAAAATACTATGAAAATTTGTGTCATCAGCAAACCCTTAATTCCTTCTTGGTGGTGCAACTCCAAGACCAGCTAAGTGCTTCTAAACTTGTAGATGTGGTGCCTTCATTGTGTTAGAGCACATTCCTTACACTCACCTCTTGATTGCAGGAGTTTGGATGCATGTGAACGTGGGTTGATGCACTTGGAGCTTGGACACTTGGCCACACCCTTGTCACTCCCTCTTTCTAGTAGTTAGTCCCTAAATTGTCTAGTAAGAGAAGTTGGAGGTCTACCCTCCCTCTTGACACTTATTTGTGTAATTGGACTTTTAAAGCTATTTCTAATACTCAACCATGCATGTGTGGGATGTTGCAATGATAAATGTGTAATGTTCATAGGGGCCTACTTGTCCAAATCTCCATCATTGCACTTAGTGAAGAATGGGAAGGATACGCTTTCTATTTGCAAAGGGTGTCGAGCATCTTGTCTTGCAATTTCAATTCCTTGATTGCAGCTTTGCATAGTTCGGTTTCCATAATATAAAGAACAAAAAAGCTAGTTTCAAACTCGTTAGTTAAATAAGTTGTCTTACTTAGCAAGTTAATATCAAAATGTTTTCACACTGCATTGTTTACATACCTACCCTTCTACATCACATGAGGTCATTAGCACTCGCATATAGTAAGTGATATACTTTGATACAATCTAACATATCATTATAATAGAGAGATCATATTAGTTGTCATTGTATTTGTCATAGATTGTATGAGAAGTATGATTGATCAATAACAGGGTTTGCCCATTTCTTAGGGAAGTA
Organism: Costus lasius; assembly: GCA_027563935.2. Classification (NCBI taxonomy): domain Eukaryota; kingdom Viridiplantae; phylum Streptophyta; class Magnoliopsida; order Zingiberales; family Costaceae; genus Costus; species Costus lasius. The sequence goes on along the minus strand of CM050451.1, from coordinate 23,021,802 downwards.
TAATATCCATATGGCCTCACCTTTTGCAATATGACTGAAAGTTTATGGCCATACCCAAGTATATAACTTGATTATGTCATGTCTATTAAATTGGATAAATAAGTGTGACACACTTGTCCAATCAAGATACTAATTGGCAATGAGATTATATTGCATTGTTACCTTGTCGTTTGATAGTGAGTTGTCAACATACAATTTATTTTCTATGACTTGGGTAAGAATGATGTGTTGCTAGATAACCTCACTACTTATGATGATCTTAGTTGATCATCATGGCAAGCATCATATGAAACCTATGAGGTTATACATGCAAACACTTGATGTTGTAGTTTGATTAGGTAGACTCAAATTGAATTATGATATAATTCGAACCCATTTGGGACCTAGATGAATTCAGATTAGACCTAGATCATGGTTGATTGAATTAACAGTTCAAATAGCCTAATATGGGGCATGATCTAAGCTGGGCACTTGATCATAATATTCTGGATCTCAATATTGGGCTTTAGGCTCAGTAAAACCAGAGAAGAGGGATGTCCAAGTGCCATAAGCATAAATGCTGACGTTAGGTCACAAACTTAAGACTTATCAAATACTTACTTGTGCCTACTGTATGTGCCTACAAATAATGTTGTCGTAAGGGTATAACCCCACGACACAATACCTACTTACTTTGGTGCCTGCATTGATGCCTCCTATAAATAGTAGGCAAGGTGCCTAGGCGCACATATAGTGTGCCTGTAAAAAACTCTGGCCAAGTGACCCCTCACCTCTTTTCGTCTTATTGCCACCACCAACCTCTTCTTCTCCTTCTTGCTGGCATAACCTTCAAGGATAAGAGCAGCATCAAGGGTTCTCAAGATCCTAGGACCATGCATGGATAAGAGCAGCATCAAGGGTTCACTGTATAGATGCTTGTAGGGGGCAAACAAATGTGCACCTACACCCTCTTTGTTGCCACCTCTAGATGACGTTGCAATGGTAGCAACCTAAATACATCTATTGGTTATCTCAAACTCACATATAACTTCTTGGATGGGAATAGGTTTATGGTGAAAACTTATGCAGTGCCACTATGCAAAAATTTAAAATTTACTTGCTATTCCTAAACATGTCACACTTGTCTAGTTTGCATATGAGTAGACAATGGGATTATATTGCATAAAAGGAAACTTTGTTGCTAGCTAGGAGTTATCGACTAATGACTCATACCTATAACTTAGGTAATAGTGATATATTGGTAGATACCTTTTATTACTTGTGATGATCTATTCAGTTCATCACTCCCAATGTCATATGGAACCTAAAGAGTCTCACACGCCCACACGATCACATTTTGATCAGGTAGCATTAGATTATATTATGTATTAATTTAGGTTCATTTGGGAAATTAAAGATGCCAGATCAAGGGAATATCGTAATTGATAGAATGGACAATTCATATCAATTAATCTTGGCAAGAATTGGGCTTAACAACTATTCTAAATGATATGGATTAGCTAATTAGGTTTAGGCCCAATGAAGGACATAGAGGCATGTAGGCTTTTAGTGCCTTATTTTATGTGCCAATAATTCCTGGGCGGTTAACTAATGCATGGAAGACTGCATTAGATCAATTCATTGGGCATTAGGCCCAATGAGGGGGAATATGAGGGGCACCTAGACGCTTGGTGCCAGTTTTGGCACATTCACATTAGGTAGTTGCCCCATATGGCAAGTGCACCAACTCTAGCACATGCCTTGGATGGCTAAGGTAGGAGGAGACCAATTACATGCATCTACTGTAATGTTGTAGAGCATCGTTGGCTCGGGCGCATGACAAAGGCGCCATCCATGGGTGGTTTAACAGTCAGGTGCCACTTTAGAAAGTTTGACTTAATCAAAGTTTAATCTTGAAAGGTGATTTCTCTAATTGATTGCAGCATTTATGGCTCTAATCAAGATAATTAATTGGTCTACTCTCCTATAAAAGAAATGTGGGTTCAAATTTAGTTAAATTTTAATTTCAATTGAAATATAGTACGATCATTTCAAATTCACCTTATAAATTATAAGACTTTTTGTTAAAGTAGTTTCTAGCTTTCAATGAACACAATCATTCATTATTACCCCTAAGGAGCTTAGGGTATCTTTGATTAAGAGATCTATAAACATATAATAAAAAAAAAGATAAATGGTTAAAAGAATAATGTAATTCATAACTTTTTGTCATGACATAGTTTAAAATTTAATGCAAGATTACTCCATCATGACTCGATAAATATTCATTTCTTTTGGTTTCTTGAGCTGATGGACATAGGCCAAAGAGAAAATTTTGAGTTGTGTTGTAACAATGTTGAGAAACCACGCCCCAATACGTAGTATTGACGTACGCACCTTCCAAACAACGTTATTAATAGTACACCTCAAATATTTAATGTCCATGTCTAAGTTCGAATTGAATGAATGAGCTAAGTGAACGAGTCGTTGGGCTAAGCGTTTAAAGTTTAGGTGAATGGGTTGGTGGACTAAGAGTTCAGTATGTGAGTGAACGGTCTGTTAAGCCCAGCATTCAAAGTTTAGGTGAACGAGACAATAGGCTAAGCGTTCAAAATTTAATGAATGGGCTGAGAGAATGGGCTATTGAGCCAAGTGTTCAAAGTTTGGATGAACGGGCCGGAGGGCCAAGCGTTCAAAATTTAAGTGAATGGACCATTGGGTTAAATATTCGAATTTGATTGAACGGACCATGGGGCTAAGCAGTCAAAATTCAAATGAATAGGCCGTTAGGCCAAACATTCAAATTTGGTAAATGGGTTGAATGAACAAGCCGTTGGACCAAGCATTCAAAATTTGTAAATGAGGTATTGGGCTAAACATTTGAAATTTGGTGAATGGGTCATAAGGCTAGACGTTCAAAATTTGGGTGAATAATTCATTGAGCCAAACATTTGAAATTTGAATGAACGGGCCGTGGGGTCAAACGTTCAAAATTTGAGTGAATGAGCTTGTGGTGGGCAAAATGTTCAAAATTGTAGTGAATGAGCCATGGGGCTAAATGTTCGAATTTTGGTGAATGGGCCGTTGGGCCAAAAATTCAAAAATTGGTGAACGGGCTGTGGGGCCAAACGTTCAAAATTTAGGAGTCGTAGAAAGTTTATTCCTAAATCTGCTTAGATTTAGGTCTCTGATAAAAACTCTGAGATCAAATTATAAAAGATCTCACTCAACATGATAGGGATGGATATTTTGATTATTTTGGAAGTCATCTGATTGGCTTAGATTCGCGTGAGTTAATTTTAGTCATTGAAAGTTTGATTCATAGATATGCTTAGATCTAGGTCTCTGATCAAAAATCTGAGATCGAATTCTAAAAGATCTGACTCAACATGATAGAGATTGATATTTCGATCATTTTGGAAGTCATCTGATTGGCTTAGATTCTTGTGAGTTAATTTTAGTCGTTGAAAGCTTGATTCATAGATCTGCTTTGATCTAAAACTTTGATTAAAAAAAAAAATCTGAGGGCGGATCTAGAAAGATCTGACCCAATTTAGTAAGTATTGAAACTTGGATCACATCGAGAATTGTTCGATTGATTTAAATTTATGTGAATGAATATCAGTCATTGATTGTATTAAATCTGGATCAGTAGATTTTAGGATTAAATCTCGACTATTGATTTCATGAGAGTTAATCAGGACCGTCTAATCAAAATTGGGTAGATTTGAACCATCATATCAAAGCTAGAAAATCTGAGCTATTGGGTTGAAATTTGGATAATCTAAATCTCTGTGTATTTAGTCAAATCCAAGTTGTTAGATCGAATCTCGAAAATATAGACATCGGATCAATATTGAAAGATCTAGGTTGTTAGATCGGAGTTAAAAGATGTAGCCTTCAAATCCGAATTGGAATATCTAGACTGCGAATCATTTGATTAAATCTAGATCGTTAAATTCGGTATTTGGATAATTTCTAACCATTGCTTCTAGATTTAATCCTAACTGTCATATCTTTGATCATCAAATCATCTGAGCCATTATTTCAAGATCTAATTGGGCCGTCAAATTACCTTATGGACAAATCCTAGCTGTCGGATTAGAGATAATGATTTTATTTCTTCCACTAGTGATGATAGCGAACAAAAATTCACCGTCCACTGTCCAGACGCTTGCCTGCTCTGGCCGAGGGCTATCCGCATCACGCTGGACCAGTGGCTACAGTTCAGCATCATTTGGTGGTGATTCGACGTCGAATGAAATCACACGAAATCACACGTGTGATTTTTGTTTGAAACAGAGATGAAAATAGGGTCGTCGGGAAAACTTTCGGTTCCGATGATCTAGTCGTCTATGGATGGATCCTCTCATTTGTCGGTGCATATGGTCGAGGTGAAGGAGTGAACGGAGTTTCAACTTGATCTGACGGTTGGATGACGCGTTTGATGAGGAAATCGAAAGTATTTGTGGCCAGAAAGGAAGAAGCTAAGTGATCACTAGAAAGTTTTTCGATTCTGGCAATTTGGCTGTCAAATAGCCGAATCTCTTTGTTCGTCGCCGAAGTTTCAACTTAATCAGACCATCGGATGCCATGTTCGTCGGGAAGAAGCGTCCGTAGGTGAAGAAAGTAGGAATCGCCAGAAAATAAACTTTGACGCATGCTTCTGAAATTCCTTTAGACATTATAATTTTACCAAATCTGTGTCGCAGGCTAGATTTCAAATTCTGTGCTGAATTCTGAAATTTCTAAGCAACTCTCACGCATGTCTTCTGTGCAGATTTTTTACTTACTTGTCGTTCATAAAGTATGCCTATCTCAGAGTTGAGGTGATACTAATTCTGGTAACCAATATTAGGAATATAATTCTGAATTGAGTAAAGTCTCCTCTTGCTCTAATAAGGTTTATTTCTAGTAGCTGTTTTTTTTTCTTCATTGAATCCTTAATAAGGATTTTATCCCTAATAACAGTGAGATTTATTCAACCTTCTTAGAAGATAAAGGTTATGCGAATAGGATTTATTCCGGACAACTTTGCAGATTTTTTTGTGTACTGAATCCTTAATAAGGATTTTATCTCCGGAAGGAATAGGATTTATTCAACTCTTCGTGGAAGATTGAGATCTTGCGAATATGATTTGCGAATATGATTTATTCTTGATATCTGCTGCCGGAATAGGATTTCTTCCTGCAGCTTTCTAGATTTTACTGAATCCGTCGTAAGGATTTTATCTCCAGTAGGAAGAGAATATTCCTGCTTTCATATAGCCTCCTCTTTTTTGTTGAGATCCAATGAAGGATGAATTTTGTCAGACGCTCCCTTCTTATTGCTTCGGCCAACAATTTATTTTCAAGCAGCGGTAGCTTTTTGTTTTTTTTTTTTATTCCATCCGCTATTTTACTTAATTCCCTGCAGTTTATAAGTTTATAAGTTCTGTAGTGCAAACACTCCTACGGAATGGATCTATGCATCCAACAATTGGATTTTTTTTTCGTTTTGTTGATATAATTCAGTTTATAAGTTCTGGTAGTATTATTCTCTTATTGATTTTTTATGTTATTTGATGAAATCTTTGGGGTTATAAAGAGATATTGTATTGTTGATTCATAATGAATAATTTTGTGAGTTGCTCCTCTAATTTTTTTACAAATATTGTATTATTGATTCGCTCCAATGATTTTTTACTCCATTATTGAGGAGTTTTTTCCAAGCTTAGGGCATGAGTTCATCTTCAGTGATCATTGTTGTTATTGGATTATGCAAAATTTCTAATATATACATGTTAAGGCATAAGACACGGATCCATGATAAATCTATAAAAAGTTCTTTTTATAAGAAATATCATTAAAAGTCTATGTAGAAAAAAAATTGTTCATATTATAAATCTTTATTATTTTTTTATTGTTGATACACATAATTATATATTCATGCCACATGCCAAAACATGAATTACAATCATAATATCTAAAATTAAACAATAAAAATATAAATTATAGAGTAAAATTAAATATTTAAAATTCAATCATTACTTGAGCTATTATTATTTTATATGAATTATCTAAAGTAAGAGTAGAATTAACTTTATACAATTTAGTATTGACCTTAATAATGTGAAATGACACAAAACTTATGAATTCAATTTGTTTAAAAAGGTTCAACAATCATGAATGCTTTATGGATACATATTTTATTTAATAACCAAGCTAGACTCAAATTGAATCATAACCACTACATTACGCGCCAGACCAGTTACCAAACTGGTCTGGTTTAGTTGGCGTTAAATCTGATTTCTGAATCATAACCAAGTTAGACTCAAATTGAATCCAATTTGACCCGTTTAGGTATAATTTGGACCGGTTCAGTAGAGTATAAATCAGTTCAACTAGATTCTAACACATTTAGACTTATTCAGATTTGGTTCACCCAATTCTGACCAGATTAACACTAGTGGTTCACTGTTGGCTTACTGAAATCTTGGCCGGTTGAGTATTGTACAAGACCGATTCAACTAAATTCTTTTCGGTTCAAGTTAAATTTGGCCTGGTCAACCTTGATTTAGAACTGGTCACCTAATTTAGATTCGTTCAACTTAAATCAGACCCCAAATCATACGTAGTAAGTGATTTGATAGGGGATTTGTTAATCAATTATTACTAAATGTAATGGACAGCTGTGGTTTTCAGATGAATTTTTAATAAATTTAGATTTTTGTGCCTTGAATTTGAAAGGAGTCTTTAATGGATTTGAATTATACACGGAATCTAAACCCCTTGGTTGAAAGGGTCTAGCATTTTGCTGTTACAACTTGATGAAAAGGGATAAAGCAAAAGATGTATAATTTTATATTCTTGCCTGTGGACATCAAAGCAACTAAAGAAAGTAAAGATTAATGGCACATTTAGGTATGCTTTATTTTTATAATTTATACATGTTATTCTAAACTCGATATAAATTTTGAACACAATTATCATATATAATTAATAATATTATAATTTTATTAAAAAGTTAAATTATAAATGAGTATAATCACATACGTATATACTCGAACACACTAATAGTAGTGCCAGTTCAATAATATAAATAATATAAATAATAATAATAGTAATAGAAATAATAATATTATTAAAAGAAAGAGAAAAGAGTCGAAACGAACGAGGAGACTGACCCACGAGTAACGGGTGGTGGCGTGGAAAGAAAAATATGTCATGTCGTCAGCCACGTGACGTCATTATGCTTAGGTCACGGCTTACAAAGTTTCGTAGGCAAAAATTATTTCCTTCTTGTGCATCCCCCATATCAAAAATAATACCAAGTCCTAAAAGAAGAATTGACTAGGGCCGTTGACATAGGAGGGTTTAGTCAAGCAATTAGTTATATCGTTTTAGGAATTATATAATTTTTCCATCTTCTTCAAAAGAAAAAAAAATTGGTTCAAAAAGAAAAAGCACCCACACGAGAAGCATGAAGCCTGTAACAAGAACCTCTTTTTTTTTTTTTTTTTTTTTTTTGGAAAAATCTTTGTCTATGGAATTTACTCGTCTCTATTCTATGTTGACTAGTGCAGAAATACAAAACAGGTCTGGTCTCCGAACCTATTTAAACAAGCAAACAATGTTTCTTATAAGAGCAGAGGATTTCCACATCTCTCTCTCCATCTCCTCCTTTTGTGTGGCCTTTGCTGGTGGAAATTGAGAAAAAGGGAAAAAGAAGCGGTGATGGAAAAAGGAACTAGTGATGAAAGAGGAAAGAGATCATGGGCTGCCTCGCCATTGCCAACCATGATGGAGAAAGGAACTGGTGATGAAAGAGAAAAGAGATCATGGCCTGCCTCGCCACCCACGCTAGCAACTCCTAAAACTGCAGCAGTCGTTGAGGAGGAGGAAGAAGAAAGCATGGCCAAGTTCTACGCTCTGCTTGGGAGCATTAGAGCCATGAGAGACCTCGCCAGAACAAGAAATGGTGAAAATAAGAGGCAAAGGACTGAACCGTCGCGGCTTTGGAAACCAACCTTCTTGCTGGAGGACTTCAACAACGGCGTGGAAGCCAGTGTAGCAGCAGAAACAGAAGAAGCAGCAAAAGTAGAGGGGGAGGAAGAAGGGAACAGCAGTGACTGCACCGATCGCAGTGGGAAGAGATCAACAGAATATTATGTAGATCTCAATCTCTCTCTTTAAGCCTGGATTATAATTAAAGGCTTTGTTGCTTGCATAAATCTCAACTTAAAATCTTTTTTCAAAGGATGAAGGGAAGCTTTCATTTTTCTTGCCTCTCAATTTCAGACAGGGTCACCTGTAGATCACAAAAAATATATAAATTTTAAAATAATAATAAAATAACTATACTTTAAGATTTACATTTTTAACAAATATATTACGTAATTCTGCAGCTTGCTGCTTCGGCTGATTGGATTTTTTTTTTTTTGCCATTTATGATATTTTCCGGGTGTCCTTGTCAAACATGTGTAGATGTGCTGTCTTTATATGAAAGATAAAAAATCAGAGGATTTGAATTCATTTGAAGCCCACTGTTAGGCTTGGGCCGGATTTGGCCCAAATCGCAGACCAATCCACCTAGCTCTAGCCTAGCCAACAGGGTTGGTGGATGTGGAGGCGGATCGGGCACTGCTCGGATCTGCTATCGCCTCAAGTAGAGGTGGCCAACGGGCCGGACCGGCCCGCGGCCCACACGGCCCGGCACGACACGGGCCGGGCACGGCACGGCCCGTTGACCAAGTCAACGGGCCGCGGGCGGCCCGTGGGCCGTGCTGGGCCAGGCACGGCACGGACCCTGGCCGGCATGGCACGCGGGCCGGCATGGCACGCGGGCCGGCACGGCACGGCACGCCGGGCCGGGCCAGGCACGGCACGGCACGCCACGGCACGACACGTCAATTCTTCTGCATTTTTACCTAAATGCCCTCATAATAGTTATAAAAATTTTAAAAGTTAGGGATATAATTGTCTTTATAGTATAAAATTACCATTTTAGCCCCTTTTAATAATTAAAAATAGGGTATAAATATGTAATTATACACCCAATTCATCCCTATAAATTGACCCCCCAACCCTCTCATTTCTTCACACAAATTTCCAACTATCTTTGGAATAATTTCTCATTCTCTCTTAATACTCTCTTAATCTCTTTTCTAAGTCTTGAGTTACAATTAGTTTCTTAATTGAACTCAAACTTAAGCTTTTTTTTAGCCATCAAGAATTCAATGCTCTCTCGGTCTAGACTAGTCATTTTTTTCTATGTCTCGTGCTCACTACGTGACTAGACGTGGAGAAGATCAAGTAAGTATTAAATTAATTTACTTTTATAATATAATTATCACGTGGTGAGCACAAGCACGAGGCATAGAGAAAAATGACAGATAATAGAAGAGTGAAGATAATTATCATTATGCCAAATTCTCAACGTTCAATCTTCCTTACATCTACCTTAAATTTCTTCAATGCTGATCAATGGAGAATTACTATTTTAAGTATTATCGAACGTGTTAGTCAAATTATACGAATTGATGTATTCAGGTTTGAAGAACACTTTATCCACTTATCTGATCATGCAAGACAAGAATTTTTGGCTTCTCCCTCTCCTTCTGGGGTTGAGATTGAGATAGAGGTTGAGGACTTTGAAATAAGTGATAGTGAGGAGGATAGTGATAATATCAACGATGAGCCGGAGCAATATATCGAAACAAACCAAGCACAAGAGTCACTTGAGTTTTTTATTATTGAAGAAGGAGGTAGAGCTGAAAACATGGAGTGCGCAATATGCATAGAGAAGATGGAGCACGGAGCGCAAGTATGCTTAACACAATGCTCGCATATCTTCCATAGTAGCTGCTTGCGTAGTTGGCTACGGGTCAATTGTGTATGCCCATTATGTCGACAATTGATTTAAGCTTAAATGTATAATTTATTAATATGAAATTTAATCGAGTTGGTTTTAACTTTAGTCATGTGTTGTTAGTATTGTTAATTAATTTAATAAAATATATTAAAATTAAAATTATATATGTTTAAAATAAAATAATTAATAAAATAATAATTAAATATTTTTTAAAAAAAATTATGCAAAATACATAATTCCCAATTTCTTATTTTAATAATTAATTAAATTTGGCACACGGGCCAAAGTCGGCCCATGGGCCACAATCGGGCCGGGCCAAACACGGCCAGAGTCCCCTCATTTGGCCCGTGGGGCCGTATTCGGCCCGCGTGCCGAAGTCAGCCCGCGGGCCGTGCCTGGCCCGCGTGCCGGATCCGAGCTCACGCTGCAATCGAACCGTGCCTGGGCCGGCACGGATAATCGGGCCGCGGGCCGTGCCGGGCCCAGCAGTTCTCCTGCCGTGCCGTGCCTGGCACGACACGATTTGAAACGGGCCGTGCCAGGCACGGCCCGCCTGGAACCGAGCCGAGGCGGGCCCGGGCCCGGGCCAGCCCGGGCACGGCCCATGGCCACCACTAGCCTCAAGGGGCAAAATGCGTGTGAGATTTTGAGTGCGGCTGACGCAATTAGGCGCAGTTGTGGGCCGCTGACACCTCGGGTACCGCATTGACCTTGGACAGCGTGGGGGGTACGCCAGTGGGTGGGGGAAAATCAAACAAAAACGCATTGTCCGTCATCGACAACTTTCGTTCGTCATTTTTGCTCAGAAACATCTCCCTCTTCGTTCCTTTGTGATCGTCGCTTCCTCCTCGCCGAACGTCGTCGTCAGAATCCCCAAAGCGTTCTGGTGGTGCGGGTGGGTGGTTGGAGTGCCAGGGTCAACTCTGTCCCCCTTCGCCATCCGTCTTCATCTTCCTCGCATCTGCCGCCGTGATAGCCAGCAGCCACCTCCAGTTCGCCTCGGAAGGCGGCTACTTCTTCCACTTCACCGAACAAAAGGATCTGGCGGTCATGTGATCGCCGAGGTACTCCTCTTTCCTTCTCCTTCATTTCCGCTGTGTTTTGGTCTGCCTGTGTTGGCCGCTTCTCCCCGGCGAGCGTGCGGCTCCCGGCAGATCTCCCCTGACGAAGACGCACCGCCTGATGGAGACGCACACGCACTCCGGCGATCTAAGCGACACCGGAAGTTACCCAAGCGGTACCTCTGCTCCCTATCAGCCCGAACAGAAGTCCAGCCCGCTCAGAAGCTTCGCCCAGTCCAAGCGCGCCTGCGAACCCCAGCATCGTCTCCAGTCCAAGCTTCCCCGCCAGCCCAAGCGCTCGCCAGCTCACGCGAATCGTAACTTCCAGATCTCGGCTGGTCCCCAATCCTCCCTTTAATCCTTGATTAGTTTTCCTCTGTAACTAATCAAGATTCTTGTTTTGCTCTATAAATAAGAGCCTTCAAACGCTGTAAAAGACAGACTGAATATGATTTCCATAGTTTTCGTTTTCTCCAGTTTCTGTTCTTGCGTTACGCTGGTGAATCGTCCCAGCTTAGTTTTCTTTTCTTGAGATATCGTGATTTCTTGATCGGAGGTCGATTGCCCCCTCCCTGCAGGTCTTCTCCTCTGATCAACCTTCTCGTCTATAGAAGGATTGGTTTGAGCACGCCGCTACTAGTGTTATCACTAGGCAACAGCTTCACCCCATGCTTTCCCAGGCTGAACCTCTGCACTAAGGAACCCAGCCATGGCAGTATTGCTTGCACCTCTTTACTGTTAGTTTGAAGGCAATCCGGAGGGGATGTCTCCGCCTTCTGCATGTTGTTCTTGGAATGTAATAATGATTACTGTGAGGTCGCTGATGGACTGCACGATGGAAAACGGACCCTGTTCTGGCGTGAAACAAGAGTTGGCTCCTTCTACCTGGTGAGTTCTACCCCTCTGAGACTCTTGTGAGATTCATTCCTATAGTCTGCTAGTTTCCTACACTTTATCGTTGTTGCTTAAGTCAGTCGTTTTTTGGATTTCTTCGTTCATCTTGATGTTGCCGCAATGTTCATGAATATTACCGAGTTATCTGCAGTTTTATTGCCTCCTGTTTCTCCTCCTTTGTTTCCTCGCTGCCCTGTACTTTTGTATTCCTTTCTGCATTACCTGCTGGGTTACAACCTGACTATCTAGGGTTTTGTTCAGCGCCTTCTTTTCTACTTTTAAGTTTCGTTTACTGCATTACCTGCTGGTTCATCGTTTTGTTGCCTCCGCCATTTGCTATTGTTTCCCTGCATCACCTGCTCTGGCACCATGCCTTGGTTCACGCCAAATCTGACAACCTACTGATCTGCAATCTGGTTCATCGTTTTGTTGATTTTGACATTGTCTATTGCTTCTCTGCATCGCCTTCTCCGGCACTGTGCCTGGGTTTACGCCAAATCTGGTATCAAAGGCCTGCTCCATTAGGCTAAACCATACACTGCCTGTTTTCTGGATTCATCGTCTTTCCTAAACCGCCGCACTGCTTTCCCATGACAACTAGATCTGGAGTAAACTACCAGCTCCCAAATCCCACTGAACAAACCCAAAATGAGGGAACCACTGAGCTCTCCAATGTGTTGATCGCACGATTAATAGAGCGAATAGAGGCGTTAGAAGCAGCAGTTCAGCGAACTGATGCTCGCCTAGAACAGTTAGAGGGTCAACCTGGGATCCGAGGAACTCCTCCTCTGCCGCCATTGAGGCTGGCGACTGAAGAACCACCTCCGTTTCATCCAGACACAGCCCATAGAGAGCCTTATCGTCGGAATCCTGTTAGGCGTGTTGACTTCCGTGAAGAAGAGACAGCCTGGGATCTAGGCCACCCGCGGCCTCGTGCACCTCACCTTCGTTCGCGAGAGGACGATGATGTCCGACGCCTCGTGAAAATCTCTCCACCCCATTTCGATGGTAGCTTAGACCCTCGAGTATTCCTAGATTGGACAACCGCTACTGATCACTACTTCGATTGGAGCCACATGCCTAAAAACCTGCGTGTAAACTTTGCACGCCTCCTGTTGCTTGGACCTGCAAAGCTTCATTGGCTCAACATTGAACGTCAACGTGAACGGAACTACCTGCCACCTGTAGCTAGTTGGGAAGACATGAAAGCCCGGCTTCGGGACAAATATGTTCCCCCATCGTATCGCCAACGATTACTTGATCAATTAAGTAGTCTTTCCCAAGGGACCAGTTCAGTCGCCGAGTACATGGCTCGGTTTGACGAATTATTGATCCGATGCGACTTAGATGAAGACCCTAGTTTTACTTTGGCTCGCTTTTAAAATGGGTTGCGTCTTGAGATTCGTCATGCACTAACGACCGGGATCAATGACTCTTTGGACCTTGTCTTTCAACGTGCTTGTGAGATCGAACAAGATCTCAAGAAAGCCTACACACACCCCTCCTATGTTCCTAAGCCAGCCGACCGTTCGTTAACACACCATAGGAATGCTGCCAACCCTAGAACCACCAGCAGGCCAGCTGCCCATGAGAGAATTCACTCACCCGTCCAAGACAAAGGAAAGTCACCAGTCCACATGGGGCCTTCGACCTACTTGTCATCATTGTCACCAACCAGGCCATATGATTCGGGAATGCCCCCATCGTGCGTTACATGTTAGTGAAGGGACATCTCTTTTACGAACAGATGATCCCCAACCTGAGTCCTATGAACCCGAACCCACTAAGGATGACCCAAATGTCAATGAGGTTGACCCCGAACACTACTCGAGTGAAGAAGACGAGTTGACCCCAGCTCTAGCCGTTGTGCGATGCACTTTAGTACACCCTAAACCAACGGAAGATTGGAAACGCACCAGTATCTTCTATACCTACACTAGGTGCAATGGACATTCGTGCAAAATCGTTATCGATAGTGGAAGTAGTCTTAACGTTGTTTCTCGGTCGGCCGTGACCAAGTTCGGTCTAACCTTAGAACCGCATCCAAATCCCTATTCCATAGCTTGGGTTGACACTTCTAGCCTTGCCGTTACCCATCGCAACCTTGTACCTCTTAAATTGGGAGAATATCAAGATAGCATTTGGTGTGATGTCATCTCAATGGACGTATCACATGTCCTATTAGGTTGCCCATGGTTGTATGACCTTAACGTCACACACTATGGAAGATCTAACACATATCTTTTTGAGTTTGAGGGAAAACGAATCCGACTTAACCCAGCTCCCCCAAAAGAGCTGCGTGTTCCCAACCCAAAGGGAATCATTAAAGACACAGCCCCCCCTCGGCCGTTGAGCATTCTCCGTCCACAAGTTTTCCTCTCTGAATCTCAGGACGATCGTGCCCTCTTTGTTCTTCTCGTTAAGGAAGTTAATGAGGAAAGGGAAGAATTGGACCACCCACTTCCTAAGGCTGTTAAAGACTTAATAGCCGAGTTTCAAGACATAGCCCCAAGTGACCTCCCCAAAGGCCTGCCTCCTATGCGTAGTATTCAGCACGCCATTGATTTCTTCCCTGGATCGTCCATACCAAACTTGCCCCACCATCGGCTCAACCCAAGCGAACATTTAGAGCTCCAAAAACAAATAGATGACCTTCTTGCTAAAGGTTTCATTCGTGAAAGCCTAAGTCCGTGTGCCGTTCCGGCGCTTCTTACCCCAAAGAAAGACGGAACTTGGCGAATGTGCATTGACTGCCGAGCGGTCAATAAAATCACTGTTAAATATAGGTTCCCTATACCTCGCTTAGACGACATGCTAGACCTCATTGCTGGATCTCAATACTTTTCTAAATTGGACCTTCGTAGTGGGTATCACCAAATTCGCATTCGTGAAGGGGACGAATGGAAAACTGCATTTAAGTCTAAGGAAGGACTATACGAATGGTTGGTCATGCCATTCGGACTCACTAATGCTCCCTCCACTTTTATGCGTGTGATGACCCAAGTCTTAAAGCCCTACTTAGGGAAGTTCTTAGTCGTCTACTTTGACGATATCCTCATATACAGTCGCAATGAATCTGAGCATCTTGACCACTTGCGACTCACCCTAGGACTACTAAAGCAAGAAAAAATGTACCTCAATCTTAACAAGTGCTCCTTTCTAGTAACCCGAGTGGCTTTTCTTGGTTTTATCGTGTCCGCACAAGGACTCAGTGCTGACCCTGCCAAGGTCCAAGCCATTGTCAACTGGCCAGAACCCCAAACACTTACAGAGGTTAGGAGTTTTCACGGTCTAGCCACATTTTATCGCCGTTTCATCCAAGGATTCAGCACTCTCGCGGCCCCACTCACTAACTGTATTCGCAAGAATGAATTCAGTTGGACCACTGCTGCTAGACGCGCGTTTCAAGAGATCAAAAACAAATTAACCTGTGCCCCTGTCCTTCGACTTCCAGACTTTGCAAAAGTCTTCAAAGTCACATGCGATGCTTCCGGAGTAGGAATAGGCGGAACCTTGAGTCAGGAGGGACATCCGATTGCCTTTTATAGTGAGAAACTTAACGAAGCTAGGCAAAGGTACTCGACTTATGACAAGGAGTTCTACGCCCTTATTCAAACCCTCCGTCATTGGCGGCATTACCTTTTGCATGCTGAGTTTGTTTTATTCAGTGACCATCAGGCCCTCTCTTTTCTCAGTACCCAAAAAAAGCTTAGCGCTAGACATGAAAAATGGGTAGAGTTTTTACAACAATACACCTTTGTACTAAAACACAAAACCGGACGAGAAAATAAAGTCGCAGACGCCCTTAGCCGAGTGAGACACCTATTAAGCGTCCTCCAATCCCAGATCACCACTTTTGATCACATCAAAAGGGATTACCAGACGTGTCCTGATTTCTCCACAGTATATAGCCAGCTTGCTAGTGGACCACTCGTTGGAAACCTTTTCACAGTTAAAGATGGGTACCTTTTCTTTGGTCTATGCTTGTGCATCCCGCAGACTTCTTTAAGAGAACACCTTCTCTTAGAAATCCACGCCGGAGGCGCTGCTGGACACCATGGCCGTGATAAGACTTTTGCATTAGCCGAGGAACGATTTTTTTGGCCCCACTTGAGGAAAGATGTTGCACGCATCGTGCGACATTGTGGGATTTGTCAAACAGCCAAGACACGTAAGCCAAACACGGGCCTATACACTCCCTTGCCGATTCCTATGAAACCATGGGAAGACATTAGCATGGATTTCGTCTTAGGACTACCCCGAACTGCACCCAAACATGACTCTGTTTTCGTCATAGTCGACCGATTCTCGAAAATGGCCCATTTCATAGCTTGTTCTAAGACCTTCGACGCCTCCCGTGTTGCCAAGATTTTTGTAAAGGAAGTGGTTAGGCTGCATGGCTTACCCAAATCCATTGTTTCGGATAGGGACACCCGTTTTGTAAGCTATTTTTGGAAAACTTTATGGGCCGCGCTTGGGACGAAATTAAGGTTCTCTTCGGCTTTCCATCCTCAGACGGATGGGCAGACCGAGGTAGTAAATCGAAGCCTAGGGAATCTCTTGCGCTGTCTCGTGGCTGAACATCGAAGTAGTTGGGACGTTGTCTTACCTATCGCCGAATTTGCCTATAATAGTGCTATCAACAGATCTACAGGGCTTAGTCCTTTCCAAATAGTACTAGGTCACCAACCCAGAAAACCCCTTGACCTACACCCGACCTCTGCCATACAACGCCCTTCTGAATCTGCTCTCTCCTTTGCACAACACCTTGCTGAACTACATAATGAAATCCGTCGGAAAATCTACTTGAGCAACAATAGATATCAAGCTGCAGCTAACTTGCATCGTAGGCCACGTACTTATAGTGAGGGAGAGAAGGTAATGGTAAGAATCAGGCCTGAGAGGCTTGGCATGGGAGTCAATTCAAAGTTACACGCCAAGAGCATGGGACCGTACACTATCATGCAGAAAATCGGAGACAACGCATATACATTAGACATTCCTGCCACCATGGGAATCAGTACCACCTTTAACATTCAAGATCTCCTACCTTATTATCCACCCCTACTTGTCGAAGAATCAACCTCAGAACCCCAGCCGGAACAAATCCTTGATGAACAAACCGTGTTAACAAAAGAATGTCCGAAGCAACGCTACTTAACCCGATGGAAAGATCAGCACACCATTGAAGATGCTTGGTTAACCGAAGACGAGGCACAGCTACTTGCTCCAAGACAGCTCGACGAATACCAACGATCTTCTTCTCCGGCGAAGATTTCCTCCCACCAGGGGAGGGTTGACGAAGACGCACCGCCTGATGGAGACGCACACGCACTCCGGCGATCTAAGCGACACCGGAAGTTACCCAAGCGGTACCTCTGCTCCCTATCAGCCCGAACAGAAGTCCAGCCCGCTCAGAAGCTTTGCCCAGTCCAAGTGCGCCTGCGAACCCCAGCATCGTCTCCAGTCCAAGCTTCCCCACCAGCCCAAGCGCCAGCCCAAGCACTCGCCAGCTCACGCGAATCGTAACTTCCAGATCTCGGCTGGTCCCCAATCCTCCCTTTAATCCTTGATTAGTTTTCCTCTGTAACTAATCAAGATTCTTGTTTTGCTCTATAAATAAGAGCCTTCAAACGCTGTAAAAGACAGACTGAATATGATTTCCATAGTTTTCGTTTTCTCCAGTTTCTGTTCTTGCGTTACGCTGGTGAATCGTCCCAGCTTAGTTTTCTTTTCTTGAGATATCGTGATTTCTTGGTCGGAGGTCGATTGCCCCCTCCCTGCAGGTCTTCTCCTCTGATCAACCTTCTCGTCTATAGAAGGATTGGTTTGAGCACGCCGCTACTAGTGTTATCACTAGGCAGCAGCTTCACCCCATGCTTTCCCAGGCTGAACCTCTGCACTAAGGAACCCAGCCATGGCAGTATTGCTTGCACCTCTTTACTGTTAGTTTGAAGGCAATCCGGAGGGGATGTCTCCGCCTTCTGCATGTTGTTCTTGGAATGTAATAATGATTACTGTGAGGTCGCTGATGGACTGCACGATGGAAAACGGACCCTGTTCTGGCGTGAAACAAGAGTTGGCTCCTTCTACCTGGTGAGTTCTACCCCTCTGAGACTCTTGTGAGATTCATTCCTATAGTCTGCTAGTTTCCTGCACTTTATCGTTGTTGCTTAAGTCAGTCGTTTTCTGGATTTCTTCGTTCATCTTGATGTTGCCGCAATGTTCATGAATATTACCGAGTTATCTGCAGTTTTATTGCCTCCTGTTTCTCCTCCTTTGTTTCCTCGCTGCCCTGTAGTTTTGTATTCCTTTCTGCATTACCTGCTGGGTTACAACCTGACTATCTGCGGTTTTGTTCAGCGCCTTCTTTTCTGCTTTTAAGTTTCGTTTCCTGCATTACCTGCTGGTTCATCGTTTTGTTGCTTCCGCCATTTGCTATTGTTTCCCTGCATCACCTGCTCTGGCACCGTGCCTTGGTTCACGCCAAATCTGACAACCTACTGATCTGCAATCTGGTTCATCGTTTTGTTGCTTTCGACATTGTCTATTGCTTCTCTGCATCGCCTGCTCCGGCACTGTGCCTGGGTTTACGCCATCCCCTCTATGCGTCGTCTTCTTTCCATCCTAGTGTCAGCCGCCTGTGTGTGTGAACTCCCGGCCTCGGACCTGCCTGCGTGCGGGCACGCTTCGTTGCTCACTGAATGAGCCCCCTTCGCCTGCACGTGGAGCTCTTGCTTCCTTTTCCAAGGTTCCGAGCTCACCTGCGCGTGGCTCCGCTCCTCCTTCCTCCCTGCTGGCCGCCTGCGTGGGGCATTGCCTTGGTGTCGCGTGCCTCCCATTTGAATGAGAAGCTCAGCGGACGTAAACACGACCTTCCTCACCAACGAGATAGAACAATCGGGTGGATGTTGCTTTCATCGTCGTCAAGGAGCTAGACATGCCCTCTACTCGCCACCAGATCTACCTCCCATCTGTCGCCGGTGGGCGACCCTTCTTCCAAGAGTTTCTCAAGCTGGACCCTCTATTGGCATTGTTGTTTCATTCTATGGGGTTGTCAAGTATGTTCTCCAGAGAAGTCATACAGATTAATGAAGGAATCGACTGACTTCATGTGGAAGCAGCACGTCGTCGCTTGTAGCAAGCATGAAGGTCTGATTTGGTGGACTGTAACTGGTGTTAACTCTCCGCACTCCATTGAAGGATGCTCACTCCGGAATCTGGAAAAATTTTCTTAGTACGATGAGATCAGGTACTGATCCGATAAGGGCTGAGGTATATTTCTCCCTTTTTTTTCTTATTTCCATTTGCTTCTCACGTGGTTTCTTATTCCTCCTCTCCTTCTTAGTCTGGACAAAGGTCTGAATCCTTCACTTAGACTAAGGAGCGTGCACAAGGGTGCATTCCTGCTAGTCGCACTTAACTTGTTTGAACAAATTAATTCGTCCCCTGAGTGGGATTTTTGGGATTTGAGCTCAGTTAACTGTAAAAGTAAAAGATTTGCTAAAAAGGGGTTGCTGTCTAATAGGGACAAAATCTCCTAGCTTGACGAAGCTTTGGGAGATATGGCTACTTTACCCAAGGAAACATGACTACAAAGTTAAAAAGTCAGATGGAAAATATCCTTGGGGATATAGAACTCCACAAGATGGAACTACCTGAACTAAGGCAAAAGGTTGCTTCTTAGCGAGACACATCAGTTGAGACAAATATGAGTATTGCACTGTGCCATAAAGTCCCTGAACCTGGAACTTTTTCTGGGATCCAGAGTGCTAAAGTGGAAAACTTCTTATGGAACATGGAGATATACTTCCAATCAGCTCAAGTTCCAGCAGCCGAGCAAGCCCTGTCATGTATGGCTTATCTGTCGAGAGATGCCAAGCTGTGGTGGTGGGCCTAGGTGCACCAACACTCCTACTAGGGGAACAACAAAACCATTGACTCTCATGAGAAGAGTTTAAAGCAGAGCTGAAGAAGCAGTTCAAGCTAGAAAATTCGTTGTGAGTGGCGAGGGAGACCCTATTCAAACTCAAGCACATTGGGAGCATAAGGGAATATGTGAAGCGCTATACTGCCATGATGCTAGAAATTGACGATATGGTTGAACAAGATCAATTGTACCACTTCCTTGTTAGACTACAACACTCGGCGTAAATGGAATTATGCCATCAGAAGGTGATGACTTTGAAAGAGGCTATGCTAGTGAAGGACGCACTGATAGATCTTTGGATACCAGACCATGTGGTCTTGGTAGCTCCCAACTGCCATTGAGGGACACCCTATCCGAGAGGGAAGACGCCCTTAGCGGCTAGAAAGCTAAACTTCTAGACCTCAAGGAATAAGAAAGCCAAGGACCCGACACTGGCTACTAAAGCAACGAAACAAGCAACTGCACCGGTATACCATATCTGTGGTAGACCTCATTTTATGAGGCATTGCCCCAAATGAAGCAAGATTGCTATCTTGATTGCTAATGAAGACAAAGTGAGTAAGCGGTTGTGAACTCTTTGGTCACAATTCCGAACCCTTTGGTCACAATTCCTAGGTTGTTGTAATTGGTCTTGGCTAGTGTTTGGATTGTTGTAAGGGACTTAGTGGAAGTCCCATATTTTGGACAACACTTTTGTGATGTTTTGTAAACCCCTTATGTGGGTTAATTTTGGGTGATTACTTTTATACATCACCAAAACATATCTATGCACTTTGACTTTATGAATTCCCTTTTTATTATGATGTGTTGATCTGATTAAAAATATATATGTAGAGAGTTAACAAACTCTAAAACTGTTATTTGTAGACTAAACATGAAAAGTTAGTAGACTTTAAAACTGCTATTAGTGGACATCTCTTCTATTACCCACTAGTCGTGATTAAGAGATATTTCTTCTATCAATGTGTAGGCATCATCTATACTTTTGTTCATGAGGCCTTCCTCTACAGCTGCATCAATAGTCAGGCAAGTACTATAAAGAAGACCATTATAAAAATATGAATTAAAACCCATCTCTTTAAGTCTTGGTGAGGACACTTTCATTGCAAATCAATGAAGCATTTGCATGCCTCACTAATTTACTTGCCTTTGTTTTTGCAAAACTAGTGATATGGTTTCTCAATTGAATGATTTTACTTGGTGGAAAGTACTTGAAAATAAAGGCATGCGACAACTGATCCCAAGTAATGAATATTCCAGTAGACTGGGATTGAAGCCAAGTGTGTGTCTTGTCCTTGAGAAAAAAAAAAAATCTCAGCTTAAGTGTGTCACTACATACACCATTTAGTTTAATAGTATTACAATATTCAAGAAACGAAGATAAATGCTAATTAGGATCCTCAAGTGGGGATCCTCCAAATTGATTTTGTTGGATCATAGATAGTAAAACTGGCTTAACTTAAAAATTGTTAGCCTCAATTGCTAACCTTGCTATGCTAAAGTGAACTCCTTGTGGATTTGTGTTGCATAATTCTAAGTGATCTCCATCCTTTGATTGTTTGTCCTCTTTCTCTTTTCTCCTCAAATCTTAGTTTTCTATGCAACTTGAAAGTTTTTACAAGTTGAGACCATACGTAGAGCAAAATGACTTAATCTAGTAAATTGCCTTTCCTACTCCCCCATAGACATAATGCCCTGAGTAAGGGATATCAATTCTTGCAATCTCAAGGATTGCATTGTATTTGGGAAGTATTAGGCATTGAACTCTTCTACAAATTGTGCCTAAGAAATCTCTAAACCGTTAGTGGATAGCATGACTTTCTAAGTATACCATCAAACATCTACATATCCTTTCGACATATGTGTAACATACTGCACCTTTCCCACATCCTAACAGTTGATGAGGTCAAAAGTCTTTTCTACTAGCCACAACTATCTTGGTCCCATCCTCTGTAACTCTGCTAGGTCATGGCATTAGCTATAGAGCTGCATATTGCATGAGCTATAGCTGACACTATCTTAGCATTACTTGAGGTAGCAAGAGTGTTAGCAACTCTTGTCCCTTGAATTGTCGAGTCCATGATCTATAAAAATTTATTTCCAACCTGTAGACAAAGGTCAATAAGATAGGGTAATCCAGCCTTAGGTATATTATGCATTTATTTTTAAAAATAAACACCTACTCCTTTATAACATTCTTCTAATACCAAATATGTTATCACACCTTGTTATTTATAATTTATAGCCAACATGTATAGTATATAAAATAATGCAGAAAGGAATTAATTAATCAATTTAGAAAATTTTTATTCGTTTAGGATCAAAGGAACATCCTTCTTCAAAACATCCTTTAAAAGTAACATGTCTATTATAATCTATCTAATCATAATTGAGAACTGGCGACCTTTACTTGCAGTTGTAACAATAACCAATTTAGCATACACTACTAAGTAAGCCTCTCTCCGGGGAAAGAGCAGTCCCTTGAGAGGCAAAGGTGAAGAATACAATATATCCAATGTTACAATATAAACCAACAATATATGCAATCAACACCATAGCATGATAAATATAATGGTAAATGCTAGGAATAGCAACTATAGGAAAATAATATTATACATTTACATGGATATAAGTGCATCAATATAAACCTAGGACTACTGTTCATAAATATTAGCACCTGGGAGTCATCACCTCATTCACACTGGAGAGTGGTGAACCACACTCTAAGTAGTGATCACACACGTCATAATGTGTCACAAGTCCTAAATGCATCCAATAACAACAACAACAACAATTATTATTATTATTATTATTACCGTCATCATCTTGGGACTTTGTACTATCCACTATGTAGTGTTGAAATTTTGGTGTAACATTATTAATTTATAAGAACATTTGTTAATTGATTAATGGGCCCATAACATTTTATTATTGTATATGAAAGACGATCTGTGTAACCCACGGATTTTAAGAAAAATCACTATTAGATATTGGATTCTGCACCCTAGGTTTGAAAGAAATCCTTATTGGATAATCCTTATTAGATTATGGATTTCGCACCTGAAACCCAAAAACTCCTTTATGGGGGGAGCTTAAGGTTTTATCATTATAAATATGGGTAAGGTCCTCACTTGCATCCTTTATTAAATTGTCTCTACTCATTGAGAGTCATCTAAAGAGGGATAGCAGTAGAAGAGTTCTAGCCCGACGTTGGACATTAAAACACAAAAGGGATTCATGGCTCAATCAGGTTTGTGTTAAATAATTAGTTCACCATATTGTTCTAAATCTATACAAGAGATCTTAGAGTTGTGAATCTTAAAATGTTTTACAAGTGGTATTAGAGGGAGGTTTTGTATGGATTTAGAATGCAGATGTTTTTATTGTCAAGATTTTTTCTATTATACGATAAAATCAAAATTTCAACTTTGTTCTAGTCGACGTCATCGCTGACATCATTTTCAATGTCATTATCATTGCTTTAGTCAGCGATTGAGGCAGGCGTTGTTGGCAATAGGGCTTTTGCCCTAATTTGCATCTGGACGCCATCGATTTCGTTGCTAACGACAAAGATAAACTTAGGGCTTTGCCACCGTTCTCATTCAGTCGAAAGAAATATTGCCCAAACCCTTGTCGCACCGCATCACCGAG
Organism: Costus lasius; assembly: GCA_027563935.2. Classification (NCBI taxonomy): domain Eukaryota; kingdom Viridiplantae; phylum Streptophyta; class Magnoliopsida; order Zingiberales; family Costaceae; genus Costus; species Costus lasius. Next base: position 22,998,434 of record CM050451.1, on the reverse strand, counting down.
CGGGACACGCCATAGGGCTTTAGCCCTGATTTGGTTCGACGCTTGTTCGATGTAGGTGGACGCAGGCGAGGGGTTTGGTTCTGATCGGTGCCGGCGGCGCATCTGGGTTGGATCGCCGTTGTCGCTCATGCAGATGCGGCAACAGGACGATCGAGGGCTCTTGCCCTAATTCTCGTTCGCTGCTAGTGTTGATTCAGCCGTTCGGTGATCGGCGCTTGTCGTCGATTCTACGCAGGTCACCCAGCACAGGAATAGCGAGCCAAGGCTAACATTCGGTCCTGGTTAGCTTTGGTGAGCTAGCTGCTTCGTGCGACAGCAGTGACGCCTTCGCGTGTGCGGTGATTAGGGCAGGAGGTGACCTGCGATTGTCGCGAGCCAGGCAAGTGACGTGCCGGCGTCGACTATGGACAGCGACGTGGGTCGTGTGTTGTGTCTGGTCAGCGTGACTGCTCCGGTGACGTGCGACGAGGTTTGCCGCAGTTGGACGCGAGCTTCATGCATGTGCTCAACGCCATTTAGGGAGAACGTGAAGTGTGAGCAACGCAAGCGGGTGAGTTTCGCAGGCGTGTTTTGCATGCGGCTGCAGCGGGTCAGGCACATCTACTGCTCGTGGTTGAAGAAGGCTACAGATTTGGATTTGTCGCTACCCGGTATGTGTGAATCCGTGGAGCGGATTCGTTCCGCTTCATTAACAGATTTGGGCTTACCAAATCCGGGTCAGGTTTGGCTGCCGAATTTGAGATTTGCAGTCTAGGTCTATCACTTGGGTTGGCTTGCTAGCTCTGGGAGTAGGCTGCACTTCCTACTGTGCTATGCGCAGAAGCAGATCTTCTGCGTGCAAAAGTAGGACTGCTATGCTACTTCTGCAGTCTGGGCCTAGTTTGGGCCCAGTCATCTGGGCTAAGTTTTCTGCTATACTATGCAGCGACTGCCTATTGCAAATTTTTATCTAGAAAAATAATTTTTTAATAAATTTAAATGATGACATAATTTATTTTTATTATTGTCTAAATAATAAAAAGTTTGATATTATAAATATGACTACTAAAGTAGCGTATTGTGTAAGTTAATTCAGTTTACAATATTAAGATGGTTATGTTTGAAATTCATGCAGATATTAACCGACCCAAAGGTAGGTAAATATTTTTGCCATTTCATTGTACCGAGTTTTTTTTATTCTTTTATGTCGGCTACAGATTCGGTCGAATTCAGTTCAAGTGAACTATGTCTGATTCGGGAAAACCGAACTTGTAGGCTATCTTTTGGGAAAAAATCTATTGAGATAGACTCCTTTGGGTATAAGCAAATAATAGTTGTATGTAAATGCTAATAAACTGATGTGCACTAAAGTGTTGCCATCACCAGCTTGGATGGCTGCAGTCTTGATGTGTTGTGCGCAACAGCAACTTGCTGCTTTCCCCTTAAATCAGATTTTATTTAAAGGCCTTTGTTTTTTAAATTAGATTTTAATTCCAACTTATTTTATGTCATATTATGCTTTTTTTTAATCTTGTATCTATAATATGATATAATTTGGATCTATGATTCAAATTTGAAGGTTATGAAATTGTTCATAATATTTCTTGGAAGCAATACTAATGTAATGTGTTTGGCATAAGTTGCTTAATTTATATTATGTTGCACATGGCTATAGTTGTACATAAATGCCTAAAGAATTTTGGAACCACTTATGCATTGTTAATTGCATAAATAAAAATTGCGTATGTATTGTTATTGCAAAAGAAACTTGATCCACAATTCTTGAAAAATGTTTTGCAACAATATTAATTCATTTTGAATTATATGTATGTCATAAATGTATATAAGTCTCTTACCATAATTATTGAAATTTAAGTTGTTTTGGTCTAATATGTCATTTTATGGTAATATAAATTTTAGTTATATTTCATAATGGTTTTGTTAATTTATGACAATGTTAATGTTTTGTTTGCTACTCATGACATTGATGACATGCTATATTATAAACATTTGCTACCAAAGTGGTTTATTTATAGCATATTTTATATATTCAAATGTTTATAAAAAAAATTTATTCCAATTATATTAATTAATTTACCTGCCCAAAGGGGGTAATTAATTAGGATATATATAAGATAATTTTTTGATTTAGACATGTCATAAGAGAGAATGTTATGAACATTGGTTTAAATCCAACACATATCCATGTCATTGTTATTACATAAATATATTGTATTATAATTATTATAAATGTTTGGCTACCAAGGTAACTCATTTATGATTAATTATAATATGTTCAATATTTATGATATGGTTGCATTTTATATTGGTTAGAATAATTAATTTACCTGCCTCAAGGGGGTACTTAATTAGTATACATAGGATAAATTATTGTATAGACATGTTAACATTATTATATAATACATTAAAATTATAATTACTATAAATGTTTGGCTGCCAAAGTGGCTTATTTATAGTTAATTATAATATACTTCAGCAATGATGAATTTTATCTCAGTTATATTAATTAATTTACTTGCCCAAAGGGAGTAATTAGTTGATATAATATGAGATAATATTCATAATGATTGTTTTTTCCTTTATTAGGATAAATTTCATATTATATTTATGTTCAAAGGAAAAAATGTGATTATTGATCATGTTTTATCAACTTTGAGTTATATGTTTACACTTTTGTTGTAGTATGTGTTAACTCTTTTTTTGTTATTTCAACTACTTTCCTTCTCCGTTAATAGCAATCAAGCTATTATAGAGATTCTGACTAGCTTAAACTTTAAAAGATAGAAAGAAGATATTTTATTTGCACTTGGCATGGGTGACATTGACTTTGCACTTAGAGAAAGTGAACCACTAAAACCTTCCGCTAATAGTTCATCATAAACAAATGAACTATTCGCAAAGTAGGAGAGATTCAATAGATTAAGTTTACATGCAATAAAAAGATCATTTTCAAAGCATTTATTAAGTTGTTTGCCAAAAGTTTAAAGTGCTAAGAAACTTCTTGAAATATTAGGGGAGAGATTCTTGACATCTGACAAATCTGAGGTAGAAATCTCATGAACCTTCTGACTAGCATGAAATATAATAATGAGGGAGGTGTCAGAGATTTTATCATAAGGATGGTGCATATTCAAGATAAATTAAAAGCTCATTATATTGAGCTTGAGCTAGCTGAAAATTATTGTGCATCATGCCTTGAATTCTCTACCTTCTTACTTTAGCCAGATTAAGATCACTTACAATGCATTAGATGAGTCATGATCTTTTAATGATTTGATATCTAAATGGGTTAATGAAGAAGATAAGTTTCAAAAGGAACTTCATGAGATCACTCTACTTGTTTCGCACTCTAAGTCTTCACAATTGGAAAGAATTTTTAATGGCAAGAAAAAGGTGCATAGTAGTCATAAATATACACCGAGAGTCAAGCCTCTTAAACAACAAGATGAGGATATTAGAGGTTCTTTTTCAACCATAAAAAGAGGATTGAAATATTTCTTTTGTAAAAAGAAATGTGATGTGAAACAGAATTGTTTCAAATTTAAGACATGGTAGAAAAGAAGAAAGGTCATGGGGTTCATGAACAATTGGAAACTAAGCAAATAGATGACAAAGCATAAACTGAGAATTGATATAGTTGTAGTAGTCTAATTTATAGGGACTCTTAGTGTTATCTCATATCTTATTTTTGAACAGACAGGTTATATTTTATGTGTTTTTCTTTCAGGAGAAATTTGACTTTAATATATGTAATAGATGGTTCTGATTCTATAGCAAAGTTAATTCTTATTTCTCAAGATTGTTAATGATTGCATACTCGTTGATAATCTACAAAGATTGTGTTTAAATCATGATAAATAAGGATTCAGTTTATGGCTCATATAATCTCTAAATTGATTGTATGTCTTTTGGTCTTAAAAAGGTGCAAGATAAGCAATTACTGCAAGCTATATGGCTTAAGGATTTTATCACAAGATTTGTCAATGGTTGTTTCCAATTTGAAGTCTTATTAAGTTTATGTGACAATTGCTTTGGATTATTTTGACCTAGATCAATAAAGGCAAAGTGCAATAAACATCATAAGGTTAAGTGTTGATTGAATATATTAATTTTAACATTTTTATTGCATATTCATTAATCAAGAGCTCAATTTCTACTATTTGAGAATCATGTTATAAACATGGGGTATTGTAGAATCTTTGAATGTATTTGGTTAGTGGGAGTTTTATGCAATATAATGTTGAACCAAATTATTTGATTCACATTTCTTATTTGTATCAATTAGAGTGCACATATATTGTTTTGAATTGATACATATTATGTGATGGTGAGTTCATGTGATATCTTTTTATTTACATTGTACTCTTCATGTGCATAATATTTGCAATTGTATAATATAAAGTCTTAAGGATACTGTAACCTTAAGCATGACAGTTTGCTAACTAAGTTCAAAGTCTTAAGGATAATATAACCTTAACCAGTTCAAAGTCTTAAGGATAATATAACCTTAACTATGGCGGTTTGCTAAATAATTTTAAAGTCTTAAGGATATTGTAACCTTAAGTATGGTTGTTTGATATATAATATATCTTGCTACAAAATTTATGAATTTCTCATCTAGTTTAGAGAAATCATAAGGTGAATTTCTCATTTGATTCAAGAAACCATAAGGAGGACCGATAAGAAAATAATATTGAGTATACATCATTTTACTACACAGTCACATTACGATCCATGTTAATATAATCTACTAATATTTGTGACCATTGAGGACTTGTATTGCATACTAATACAATGTTTTATCATGATTCAATATTGGTAATTGCATGAGACCGGATTGAATGAGGTGTTATCAGGATTAACAAATGCATCTTTCTTTCAAAATCATTTTTAATATATATTACAAATAATTATTATTTTTTAAAATTTTTAGATGATAAATCAATTACAGCCTATTTCTTTGGAGATAATCCACATGGGGGAGAAGAAAAAATACAATGAATCTGGTAGCTTTTGCATCCAGATTCATTATATTTTTTTTCTTCTCTCCCATGTAGATTCTCTCTAAAGAAACAGACCCTTAATGTTGACCAAGTGGGAGAATGTTGGAATTTTAGTCTAATATTATTGATTTGTGAAAGCATTTGTTAATTGATTAATTGGCTCGTAACATCACATTATTGAATGTGAAAGACGGCCTGTGTAGCCCGCAGCTTTTAAGAGGAATCATTATTGGATATTGGATTCTGCACCCTGGGTCTGAGAGAAATCTTTATTGGATAATCCTTATTGGATTATGGATTTTGCACCCGAAGCCCAAAAACTCTTTTATGGGCGAAGGCTTAGGGTTTTACCATTATAAATATGGGCTAGGTCCCCACTTGCATCCTTAACAAAATTATTTCTACCCATTGAGAGTCATCTAAAGAGGGATAGCGGTGGAAGACTTCTAGACCGACGTTGGACATTAAAACACAAAAGGGATTAATAGCTCAATCAAGTATGTGTTAAATATTTTGTTCTCTATATCGTTCTAAATCTATACAAAAGATCCTAGAGTTGTGAATCTCAAAATGTCTTACATGTAGGTAACTATGTGTGCTCAATCAAGGTTCCATTCATGATTAGCATAACAACAAATATCCTTGTCATGCAAATAATATATACAACTAGCATATAATTATAATAACTATAAATATATTAAATAATACCAATGCTGGTAAACTGTATACACATTTAGGGTGTGTTCTGTAGAACAGAATCCACCGTGGAAAGGAAGGAAAGAGCAATGAATCTTTCCATCTAGATTCATTGTTCTTTCCTTCCTTTCCACAGTGGATTCCGTTCTACAGAACATACCTTTAGGCTATGTTCTGTTGGATGGAATCCACCATGGAAAGGATGAAAAATGTAATGAATCTAGATGGAAAGTGAAATCCACCATGGAAAGGATAGAAAATGTAATGAATCTAGATGGCTTTTCCATGGTGAATTCCATCTAATAAAACATAGCCTTAAGAATGTATAAAGAAAATTGTAACATATATAACATGCCCTGTAGTGAAAAAAAAAACCCTAAAGAAGCTATGAAAGATAGTTTGAAGTCTTACCTTAAGAATACTACATATCCTAGGGCATCAAAATTCAAGACCGTAGATCAATTAATCTGCGTTTGAATTTTATATAAAAGCTTGATCAATTTAGGGTCTTACATGCAAATTCAACATAAATATGGGTAGAACCTGACCTGATGATGTGTCTGCAAGTCTATAGGAATCTATGTGTTAAGTATTAAAAAATTGTACTTATACTAGCTAAGTAAATAAAATTTTAGAAATTTTTAGAGGAATTAGAAAACATGTAATAAATTTGAGAAAAATCGATAGGTAAATTCGGGACAAGATTTCACTACTCTAAAACTTGAAATAAAAAATATAATAAACTTTTGTGTCAATTGCTTGAATATAACAAAAGAGAAAAGAGAAATTACCCTAAGTTCTAGTAACTCCTCTTAGATGTCCAACTCAATGCTAAACCAATTTTTACTTTTGTGACTTGCTGCTTTACTTTTAAGTTCTATAGTAATTTATTTGAAACTCTAGTAAATTAAAAATCACTCTCATATTTTAACTTACTAGTTATTCTCTCAAGTGATTTTGAGATACTCTTCTAGCTTTAAATCACAGGTTTAATTAATGGGGTTCTAATATTATAATTTCCTTCTCAGTGTAGTTATAATATCTGAAATAATGCACTTATAGGAATTAAACTTGTCACATATAAAATTAACATCAATAATTAAGTTATTATAATTTAATCAATAATTAAGTTATTATGATTTAGCTACTCTTATAGTCTAACTCTATAGACCTAATTAAATGATTCTATAATTATAAATTGCCTCTCAGTATATATTACAACCTCTAAGACATGCAATAGTTTAGATTCAAATAATTACAAGTACATTAAATTCTTTATAATTGAATTTGCATGATCTAAGTAATGTGACGAAAATAAATTTAGGTTTTACAAATCAAGTATACTAGAAAAAAAATATATAAAAATTAAGTTCAACTCCCCCCGTGGTTGTGGTTACGGATGTGTGATGATGATCACAGCCCGGTAACTAATAGAGTGATTTAGCATTTTAAAGAGCACTTGTTATTGCAAAGCATATATTTTGGTTCAGACATGAAAGAAGGCACAGTAGTTAGTATGGTAGAAGAACAAAAATGAAAATGAAATAAAACTGAAGAGACTGAGCAAAAAGGCAGCAAATAATTCTTCCTGCGTGGCAGAAGAATCACAATGAGTAGCATGCTGGCTGCTCAACCTAACGTGCACTATGTTACCTACGATTAGATTTAAGTTTTAAGTAGATTGACTCTCTAGAAAATACATTTTATAAAAAATAATAATAATAATTAGAGCTATACTATACATTGTAATAAATAGGCTTTTGTGAATTTTAGAAAATTTTGAAGCCTTTCTATTATTTTTTAAGACATGCCTGAAAATTGTTTGTAACATTTTTTAAAAAAATTAAAACTTTTTTCAAGCATATAATATTAATGGATATGTAGTTTGATGTGTACTATAAGCATGCATGTACTAAATAATGTATGCAAGTATTAATTTTAAATAAAAAAAAGTATTAATTTTAAATAAAAAAAGTATTAATTTTAAATTATTTTTTTTAAAAAAAATAACCGATTCAAAGCTTTGATGAATTTATTTATAATTGATTAACGTAGATTAATTTTGCCATATTAGATGAACATTTGGGTCTCTAATCTTCATTAAAAACGGATTATGACTTCTTGAAGTGTCTAAAGACTTCCTCCTTGTGCGAAGTGATAGACCCCATTTGTCCCTGAAGCAATTTTTTTTAAGTATCAAACACATTTTGTTATACAAATATATTAATTTATTACTAATAAAAGATTTTGTTGTATATATAAGCATACTTATAAAGAAAGAATTTAACATAGAAAACTATTGCTTTAATATCAAAACATTTTTTAAAAAAATTTAATATAAATATTAAAATTTTTATCTAAGAATAATATATATATATATGTATATATATATATATACACACACACTTTAAAAATATTTTAAAAGCCTTACAACTTTAGGAGCCATCTGTCAATCAAGTTAAACTCTGAAAAAATAATCTGAGTTATCCGACAAATTTGTCAAAATTTTGGAGATTTAATGCGTAGATTCATTGGACTGACAAATATTGAAAGGTAGTCAAAAGAAACTGATGAAAGCCTTCGACCATTCTCAAAACATAATTTCGATAGACAAAATGATGGAAGTCGCTCAGCGTTTACCATCGTATGAACAAAACGAACAGTAGAAAATTTAACTTTTCCTAAGTGGTTTTACTTTGTTGACAACTCTGAAGGTATGAACCTTGAAATGCATACTCCTGATTAGCTCAAAGACGCAGACATCAGATCTCTCCAGATTATGAGCAAGAGAGAAGGTGCCCCAGCCACCACTTAGAAACCCACGGCAGTTGCCATAAGCATAGGTCACCTCCCATGACTCATCATTCTCATCCCACAAAGTAACCTTATGTGTTGCCTTAGGAAAGTGTGCCTTTGCAAAATGGATAGGAATATTCTGCATACCAAATAAAAGTGACACTGATAAGCAAAACTAAAAGGTGGACTTTCAACGCATCACATAATGTAAATTATGATAATCTCAAACTGTTATGATTTTTGAACAGAAAATTAAGTAACCATACTCCCCGTGTAAATGGAGCTCACCACCCAGGAGCAACCGGAATAGTGAAATCCAGCTAATTCTAGGCTACATAGCTTTTTACAAAATGAAATGCAAAAGTGCAAATGAGAACAAAAATGTATTTTTGATGATCTGGATCTCTCCAGACAAAAAGATTGGCCGACGCATGTGATTCTACAAATTAGCCCAGTTACCAGTAAAAAAACATAGCAAGGTCCACTGGATTCTGAGATTTGAGGTCGTAAGAATTTCCTGATGGAATTTCAAGTTCTTATCTATTTGAGTTAGGAAAATAACCTGAAACTCACTAAATTGTGATATTTGACAGAGCTTAGGCATCAATTTTTGAATTCTTTCCTATTTGAGTAGGAAAATAACTCGAATCTATTATCTTAACGTGAACCATAATTTTTGGAAAAAAAAAAAGACCATAACTGATCTGGTTCAACTTACTGGTGGTCCTGAGTTGTTTTTCAGCTTCTGGAACTGCATTAACAAATCTTCTTCTAGATATGTATTTTTAAACTTCAATTTTGAAATTTTAGTACATTTTAGCTCTTTTTATATACTCAGATTTTGGGTTTAAGATTCTTTATCTGTTCGGAACTTGGTTTTTCTATTTTTTTGTTATTGCAACATTTTGTTTGTTTGCTCTTGATTGGGTTAGGTTGGTTACTTGGGTCCACAAGGTTGTATAAAGGATTAGTTATATCATTAATCATCCAAGACGTACTACAAATTTTGACAGTATATGCTTTGATATCATAAAAATATAGAATTTCTTTATTGTAGTCAATTATATGTAACATAAGTATTTTTTAAAAAAAAATTGGCTGAAGGCGGAAATCGATTTTAAGACCTTGTTAGACATAAGTAAATCTTACTTTCTTAAATTTAGCCGCACAAGAAGTGAAAATTGTAGTTATTACTGTGTTAGTGAAGCTAGTGGCTAGTGGGTCACATATTTGTGGGTAGTTTCTTAATTATAGTTGTTATGTCTTATATAAGCCTATTTAAAGGCTTAAGTGTTTGTAAATTTGATAAATTATTAATAATTACAATATTATCTAAGCCCCCAAGGCATTCTTCCCCCTACCCACTCCCACTCCCTTCCAAAACAAAATTCTTCCTCTCTTTTCTTCTGTCACTATCTTTTCTACTTTTCTCCTCCTTTGCCCTCTTAAATGTAGCCTCTTACAACAGGATGATATTAGAGGAACAACAACTCATCTCATAAGCACTATGTACCAATATTTGTAAAACCAGGCCGAACCGGGCCCAACAAAGGTCCGAACCAATGTCTCAGAAAAAAGGAGAAGGAGAAGAATTAAAACCCATCCGAACTAGTCCGACAAAGGTCCGGACCAGATCAATGTCTCAAAGAAAAGGAGGAGGAGAAGGCTGACCTAAGCAATGGCGGATGCAGGCCGAACACAAGCAATGGCCGACACGGGCAACAACAAACATGAGCGAAGACGGATGCAGGCCAAACGCAAGCAATGGCGGACGCGAGTAACAATAGATGCGAGCGATGGCGGAAGTAGGCCGAACGCAAGCAATGGCGGATGTGGGTGACAGCAAACGATTCCTCCTCTTCTTTTTACTCTTCTTCTTCCTCCTCTTCTTTCTTCCACCTCTGCTTCTTCCTCTTCTTCCTTCCTCCTCATCTTCTTCAGCTGGTCTATCCAATTCCACTAGAATTCCAACCAGTACGACTGATATGTACCGATCCAACCAGCAACCGGTATAATTAGTCGGACCGATTTTAAAAACCTTGCTATCCACACTTATCAATCCTCCTCATTCACAATCACTGGTCTTCCTCAATCTCTACCATTCTTTGCACCAATAGTCACACTCAATCTCCCTCTCACATCCCTTCCCATGTGGTGCATAACAACTGCCTCACAATAATCACAGCTTTATTCATAGTTACCCTCTTGCTCAACCTTGCTCAACTTCCTCTTTAGCCATCTCCCCCTTCCTTGCAACTATTTTGTATATGCGACAATGACATCTCGTCATCCAACGATGCTATAATGCCTATGGTACCAACATTGCCCGTAGCATCGCCTATGGTACCAACATTGCCCATGGGCACTGTAGAATGCACCAACCTCACCATACGCACCAACCTCACCATCATGTGGTGCCCCCTCTTCAATGCAACTATTTTGTATATGCGGCAATGACACCTCGTCATCTATCGATGCTATATTGCTTATAGCACCAACATTGGCCACAAGCACTACAGAACGCACCAACCTCACCCTCATTTGGTGCCCCCTCTTCAATGCTTGCTCCTTGTCAACACCTCTAAGGTCATTGAAGGCACCTTATTCAATCACAGTCCCTCTTGCCCTCTTGCCTCTACAAAGTAAGCTTAACACTCCATGTATCCCCTTTTTAACACCCTCTTCACCTCCCTCAACATTGAGCATGATGAGATGGACCTCCCTACATTAGCTATAAGGTCCACAACTCCATCCTAACCAAGTTCAATACCAATCAACTTCTCCCCAAGCAGCTGCAAAATTCTCGCCCTCATCCAACATTTTCTAGCAACTCAAGTTTTCCAACACCCACAATTCAAGGCTTCAACAAGTGGTAGTACATTGCATGACTCTCATCCACTCTCCAAATGAACATTGTACTCCGGCTTCTTGCATGCTATTAATAGCAATCCTCTTCAAAAGAAAGGATAAATATGAATGAGAATCATAATAATATTGGATTAAGAATAAATTCTATCAAATTATATAAAAGATGTAACCTCTATCCAGAAAGGTCTTGAACACAAAAATAATAATCAGTATGTTTTGCCGGTCTGTTTGTCCCCAATAATTCATTCTCGCTGACCGCGTCCTATAGGGATCATCGAATCAATAGCAATAAGCCCCGTTTGAAGGGGCTCATATACAGAACGTCTCGAAATAATACCTAGGGCAGGAGATTCAATTAACCGAAATTCAGAAGCTGACATTTCACCTCTCCCATCAATAGGTTTAGCCAGAGCATTTATAACACGACCCAAATAACCCTACATATGCGCCTATATCTAATTTGACTCATTCTAATATAACTATTTCTAATATTATTATTTCTAATTCTATTCTCGTTGTAATAATCATTATGATTTCTTATCTATATTTTTTCTTTCTTTCTTCTAAATGCTAAGTGTCATAGAATAAAACCCTAACCCCCTTATTCCCCCCCCCCCACCCCTTTTCTCCATCACCACTACCATTCACCATTATTATTTACTATAATTACGGTTCATCACTAACTATTCCTTCCTCTAGAATCTTCACCTACCCTATCTTCTTCGGACATTTGCTAGTCTTCATAGTCGCCTTTTCTTCGAACACTCTTCTTTGGACATTTGTTTATTATCTTCAGAATTTTTAGGAGCATACATGCCTTTTTCCTATCACCACAAAGTTCTATGGTGCCTAATGACTGCTCTATTGCTCCACTCTCCTTCATTCTCGCATTCCCTTCCCTCTCACAATGCCTAACACCACCTTCGCTTCTGCAATGCCGCCTTTCACTTCTACTAGAGGTGCATGTCGCCATGTTTTTTTTTTACACCTAATATCATCTATTTTACAACCTTATCCTGATGCTAAGCTTGCATAATTGTCACATGCTTTAGCTTGATAGGGAGTATTAAAAACAGTCATATTACAATAAGTCAAACTAAATATAGCCACATATATAGTAAATAATAATTACTTTCTTTGTATTCAAGATCTCTTTGTATAGAAATTACACCTATTATGTAATTTGATGAAATCTATTTTTAATGGAATATCATTATAATGTTCATCCTTCTTCTCTCAATTCGTCAAACAACAACAAAACTCATGACCTCAGTTGTGGGAGTAACACCAAAGACCACATGGGTGTCAAGTAAAACCACAACCAAAAAGATGAAAAAAAACTAATAAGATAGTATGTAAACTTCTTTTGAAAGTCATCTTCATCATTCTGAGGTAGCTGAACACAATCAAGTTTTTTCCTAAAGCAGTGAGGAATAATGAAAGATAAATTTTAGCCATTAATGTGTTGGTAGGGTAATCGAATAAGATAGTATGCAAACTTCTTTTGAAAGTCATCAACATTCATCATTCTGAAGTAACTCAACACAATCAAGTTTTTTCCTAACACAGTGAGGAATAATGAAATATAAATTTTAGCTATTGATGTGTTGGTAGGGTTAGTGGTTATTAGGTCATGTATTAGTGAGTAGTTTATGCTATGGTTATTATGTCTTGTAAAAGTCTGATTAGAGGTTTATATTTTTATAAATTAGAGGTCTTATGACCGACGACGATGATATAAATAGTGAGAGTGGTATCTCTTTCATCTATCCCCCTCTCCCTCTATCCCTTAGAAGGCATGGTTTCTTCTACACTATCCACCCAGCACAAAAAAAAAACCAAATCTTCCTCTTTTTCTTTTATTGATATATATGTCTACCTCTTCTATTTTCCTCCCTTTCCCTCATCAATGAAACCTTTTGCTACATCTAATACTTTGCAACTCATAACTTATTTTGATAAAGATCCAAACAATATCTAAAACCAAGCAGAAGAAAAGAGAGAAATATCCTATAGACACAAAAGAACTTCCTGATTCAGAAGTTTATCCTAAATGTACAATAAATTGTTCTCAACACAAATTTTATCCCTGGAAGGCAACTGCTATGTGATATTTGACATGTACAAGGCTTCTTCTCCATTCAATTTGAAAAAAAAAATGCTATTTGCTACATCCACAGAAGCATATAATGATTCGAAATTAACTTCTACACGTGCTAACTTCAAACATCCAATGTTCATATTTTGTAAGATAGCAAGACTAACAAAAGTTGGTAAGATAAATAATACAGATTAATTTACCACATGAAAGCTTTTGTAAACATGAGAATCACACATGACGACTTGGAAACATGGATTCTTTGACTTGAAAGACTTTGCATTGTGAAGAGCCTTTGCTACTTCTTCTTTTGTCACAGGTCGTCGTTCTGATATCAAAGCTGACAATTTTTGCACTCTATGCACAACTGCAGGCAGTAAAGTTTTAGTAATGAAACAATAACAAAGCAACAATATCAAATAGTACTTTCTAAAAAGAATGATAGTCATGTTCTGAGGAAAAGATATTACCTTCCCCACGTCGGCAAACATCATTCAAATTAACTGCTCGCAAGCCTTGATCTGACCGCTCATGTGATTGCTTTGAAGTGTTAGCATCAACAAGTTTTTGTCTTGATGATTGCACGGGAGGAGATTGAGAATTTGTACTAGTTTTAACAACTGCCCAACATAGTTATCTTACTTCAGTAACAACATATTATAGATCAATTGACAAACAATATGGAAAGTTACATAAGTTAGAGACAAGAAATTAAACAAAATGAAAAGGCTGACCATTGAAGTTATTTTTAAGTGTATTACTCAGATTCATTTTAGATTTATTTGACTGAGGTGTAGCTGACTAGCTAAAAAATCTCCTTATACAGACTACAGAGGATTTGGCTAAGGGAGCTTTTCAACTCTTGGAGCTCTATTGATATTTAAAGGTACCTTACTGATTTATTTCCCAGAGAGAACAAATCATTAAGAGTTGCCCAATCAATCATCAATTGAGGGTTGCCCAATCAATCATCGTTGGATTTAATCAATGTTTTAAATATCAGTTAGTGTACAGGTCCATTATCAAATTATTGCATACCAAGATTTGAGATATCGATCCATACTAGTAAACCGGTTGTGGATCAAACTAATCCATACTAATATAATAAACGTAGCAACATGGTATGGTCAATTCATCTCGGACTGAGTTTTTTTTTTCAAATCATTAAATTTGATAATTAATTTGATGTTTTATCTATTTTAACTTTGAAAAAAATAAATTTAAATGAAAAAAATGTGAAATCAATGAAGTATGATATGTAATAGGATACATTTTTGATACATTAGTAACATTACTATATACCTTGTAACCTACAAGTGATGGGTGACAAGATGGGCGCCTACTTAATATGCATGAGATTTTCTATAAGTCATCAAATAAGAGTGTATGTTACATCCAGAATGAATGACTAGAGTATTCATATGTTGAAATCCACGTGCTTATTAAGCTTGAGTGATATGATACCGTCTAAACTTGAGTAGATAACTATAACTAACGAAACTTTCTCCTTTATGGTTACTGAAGTCTTTTTTTTATTGATAGCATAATGGCTAGATTCAACTGAGTTGTAGCAATATATCTCATTCCAATTGATCATCTGTATTATCATCTTTATGATTGTGTCTCTTAGCCAATTTCACCACCACCTCTCTCTTAATGAGTTCAATAATATGTTAAGAGGGCTGAGGTGGATCACCAATCTCATCAATATCAAGATCTTAATCTTCTATAACCGACCACTAATATCTGTATCATCTTGAACAAATGAAGTATTAAAAGGTTTTAGATTTTCTATCTTTTTCATCTTATAGAATCCTAAGTTTAGTCTAATTTCTTCAGCCGACAACACAATAGGCTATTCCGAACCTTTGTATGAATTAACAAACAAATTGACTAATTACATTCGCATCCATTGGAGAATTCGCATCCACTTGAGAGAGAATATAAATTGCTACATTTCCTAAGTTTAGAGCCTTAGAGCTTGAAATCTAAATTATAACCACCATTCAATCAAAAATTAAAAATTAAAAATATATTATATTAAGAAAATAGAAGAGAAAAAGGCCAAACTAATAAGATTAATATTGTAATTATTATAAAAATTAAAATACTTGGTTCAATCTTGTAGTGCAAAACCAAGGCAATAGGAATGTCATTTCACCTTTTGTATACAATTAACCATTTCCACCTGCCACAACGAATACTTTTGAACCTAGCTCTAAGAAAGGATCATATTTTATAATATGGTTAGCAAGTCCTAATATGTTCCTAAATTATACAAAAGAAAATGTTATTAACATCTATACTAATAATATCAATATATAAAGCAGCCTTATTACCTATTATTGTATTAATGTCTCATCCGTTCATAAATCATATGATATACTTCCTTCATCTTTAACTTGTCCAAATCAACTTTCAGGCATATAGAGACTTCACCATTATACATATATTGCTTATATTGTCGAAAAAATAGATGTTTCGCTCCAATTCCCTACACCTCCTATGAAACTAAATGAGGAGATTCACGCCACTCTGTACTTGTAAACAATGCCTTTCTCCCAACCTTATTGGTAAATAAAGACTCCAAAGCAATAAAGTGCATAGTAAACTTTATAAGGCCAAGTCATAGTATATTACCCTTTAAAAATTATTACATCTTCGCATGAACTAATGCTGGTTATATATGAATTAGATAACAATTTGTGTTCTCTTTATTGTATTTTTAATCTTATTGTCTCTAATGTTCTTCATCATTAGGTTGATGTAATAAGCAACACAAAGAGTTCAAAGAATGTGAGGGCAATCAGCAATTAACTCATAGGCTCACTTGAAGTTGCTCTTATTGTTTGTCACTAATTGGCCATTATATTTTAATCCAATCTCTTTAATGATAGTCTTTAAAAACTAACGGATGTAATAAGCATCATGATACTTAGCTAATGCATCTACTGACTTATGAAATATATCTTTTGTTATAATGAATAAGGAAATAAATCATATTCATCCTAGTGGGTCCTATCCAAATATCACACATAAGAGTGACGCCTCAGTCCTGTTTTATGTTTCTAATCTTAGTGTGGTATTCTTTTATTTCTTCATCAAGATATGGCTTAACAATTTCATATAGGGTAGGCAACCGAATTCCTTAGCCTTACTCCTAAGTCTTTAAAACAATAGAGTGATAATAAGCGGTATCACTCTATTTTGATATAGCATATCCAGTATCATAAGTAGAAATCCGATTAAAGTGAAACTATTTTGATATAGCATGTCCAGTATCATGCTTTTTTGTAAGTATCATTTTTTTTTCAAGTATGCTTACTTATGATGGAAATGCCCTTAGGTCTATATCAGAAGTGCCAAGTTTGTTAATTCATCGACTTAGTCCAAAGAATACATTGACTTGTAGGGGTTATACAACTTCTAATGTCTCTATACATACTTGCACTTAGGCTCATTTAATGCACAACTAAAATAGATTCTATTGCACTTTTGCTAGTGTTGTCACTTCCACTACTAGGCTTAAATTGAAATCATTATGTAAACCTCATAGAAATTGATTGAACGTCTTTTATGAAGGAATATTGAGCCCTTAGAGCTCAAATAGCAACATCTATTTCATGATCTTAAGCAACTTAATCTTCGTGCCCTTAGTACAGATCAAATAATTTAGGCCCCACTACGTGCCAATTAAATTCCTCACGTTCCTCAGTGATGTGTTGCTTCTTTCTGTGAAACAATCTAAGATTTTTATGAATTACTTTGCAGATCTCAACCGACTTCTTTAGGCATTTGGAAACATCATGATGCAGCAAGATATTGCTTAATGCAACCTTTGAAAATATTGTTGCAATAAATCTATTGTCATGATTTTTTAGCTTTTTTTGGCATGATGTCAAGTGAGATAAATATTCCCGCTTTTAGGTGTCATATAAATCATAATTAAGTGAGGAAAGAGAATTTAAAAGAGCATAAGAGAGTTTGAGGTATTGAAAGAGTTTAAGAAAAGTGTGATTGAAATGGAAAGGGAATTGAAGCTTATATAGAACTCCATCCAACTATCATTCTCCTTTTTCTTTAAGGTTAACCTATTGGAAGAATTGATCTATACCAACCATTAAGTTAGGTGTACTAGCCAATGGAACTAGTAGGTGCACCTAAATCAAATTATTTTTTAGCTAACAGATGGAACAAGTAGTTGTACCAACTATTTCCACCAGTTTAATATTAGTGTCAGTCAGTACTAACCCAAATCGAGTTAAAAACCTATATGACTGGTCCAAGCTTGAACCGATACAAACATGTCATACTGCTCAGTATAGAGTGGTTTCTTAATTCTTAATACCACACTAGTTGTTCCCCGTGTGTACTAACACATATACTAGTTAGTACCATTAGGTTATAAGTTTACATAACCTAATGTGTACTAACACACTAGTTAGTACACACACACACAACATGCAGTACAGTATGAATCAATTTTTAATACCTTGGGTACAATGTTAGGTTATAAGTTTACATAAGATATGCAGTCGTTTATGAAAAAGCCTTTGATGTGAATTGAAGTAAGAAAGCAAGAAACACAACCAAGTAATAAAGTAAAATAATAAACATAACCTGATCTCTTTCTCAATCGTTTGCCCTTCCAATCATCAGCAATTGAAAACATCTCTGAGTTGGATTCCTCAATTATAATGGAATTTCCCTGTCTCGTCTTTCTCTTTTTCTCAACAACCGAGGATGAAGCCATAGCCTTTGAGCCCCTACGTTCCTCCTGCTCCTCCAACTCTTTCTCCTTAGTGTGGACACTACTAGTAGAACCATTATGGCGATGGCTATCAATGGCAACAGTCTCCTTGACAAACACAAGTGAATCATCAGTTGAATTTTCACAACAAGGCCTAGCATGGAAGGCAGACTCTTTCACACACGCAGATGTGTCATACACCGAAACTGAAAAGAAAGAGCACCCATCTAGCCTGAACACCAACACGTCACCGACACTCAACGCATGATCAACAACAAACTCCTTCCATCCATTCTCAAACTTGAATTCACTTAACCTATCGACCAGCTCCACTTCCCAAACATTGCCGCTAGGACCTTTTAAAGAAACCAACCCGAGTGATTCACGACCAAGGTGTTCTCGAAAATCCGGTGGGATTCTCTGCAACCAACCAAAAATCATTAGGATTGATAACTAGTCCTTTCCCAAACATTTAAATCCTAAACATAGACAACCAGCATACGTCTAATATCAAAGGTCGGGAAGGAAAACCTTGTGGACATTAATTACACACAATAATCAAGTATTATACTGAAAAAGTTACGATCTTTCATACACAAGGAATCAGACACCGCGTCACAATTAGTAGCTACTCGCTCGTTCATGAAGTGGACCGTTGAATTCGTAAAAAAAGATTGAAAATTTAGTGCAGGACACAAACAATGCCACATCCTTATAGGGGTTACAAACTCTGGCACCAGAAATGTGATCTTTCAACCAATAAACGAAGGGAAAGAAATATCGAGGAGGAAAAGAGAGAGTACCAAGTATTCGGCAGACAGCTCTGGGAGGAAAACCTTGACGAACTGTGGGTTATACCTCGTCGCCGGAAACTCCTTTCTCCCGTCCATCTGTTGTACCAGTGCTCGAATCCAAGGCGTTGTTGGGCCCTTTCTCTCTCTCAGCAATTTGCGCGCCGTATGGATTTCCACCGAGCAGGGGTAAACCCTAGGCGATCTTCGCCCTGATACGCAAGGATCCACTGTCTCTGTTACTGTAAAGTACAGTTTACTTTTGGTACGGTATATGACGCGTCAGTTACTAATTGGCATAGTTGCTGTATTGTAAAAGGGTAGTTCAGTGAATCCGTATGTGTCGCTGTAAAACCACCTGGGAGTATGTTCCAGCATTTGAACGAGCAAAATTTCCAAGGATGGGCTATATCCAGGATTTCTAAGTAGAATGCTTTATTTTTATAATAAAAAAATATTTTTATAAAAATATTATAAAAAATAATCTACATATTTTAAGTTATTTAATGGTATCAATATTATCGTATAAAAAATTATGTATCATATAAAATTATCATATAAAAAATTATATATAAATATATATAATTTTTTATATAATAATATTTTACATAATTTTATATAATTCGTAATTTTTTATATAATAATATTGATGTCATTGGATAGTTTAGAATGTGTAAATAATTTTTTTATTAAAAAATATTTTTTTACTATAAATTTATAAAGCACTCTACTTAAAAAATTCTGTGTATGAAATTTTGCTCCATTTGAACGGCCTCGTGAAGCGGTGAATGACCCAAATCTCATTTCAAAACTGTTGCATAAATCTATGGTCAGTTTAATCAATATAAGAGTCCACTTATTTATCTTCTTTTACAAGGAAAACCACGTAATTAAAATAATGTCTATTTGTGCTAATAAAACACTCAAGATAGGGGCAAAATTTTTGCAGCGGGCACCCGATTCCAAATTTTGCAGCGAAATGTCCCGTTTACAAAGCACGAATTTGAAAGATTTAATTTTAGATGGAGAAATTTTTCTAAAGTGTTTTCGTAAAAAAGACTATCATATTTGTATAATAGACGACTATCGTATAACACCTAAATATTTTCGTATAACACATAAATATTTTTGTATAACACCTGAATATTTTCGTATAACACATGAATATTTTTATATAACACATGAATATTTTCGTATAACACCTTAATATTTTTGTATAACACCTTAATATTTTTCATATAACACCTGTTTATTATTATATAATACCTAAATATTTTCGTACAACCTATCAAATCTCAATATACCACATATTTATATCACATATAGGTGTTATAAAAATTTTATAAAAAAAACTAAAATATTATACGGGTGGTATTATAAAAAATATGTGTTATACTATAATATTAGATGATATACGAAATTAATATTTTAAGATTAGTGCTTTTGCTATGTCAAGATGTATACTTTGCATATCAGAGCACTCCGCTCTAAAATTTGTCGAGGGGCAATTGTCGTGCACAGATTTACATAATAAGTTATAAGCTAATTTCCAACGCATATAATAGTTGGATTATCTGTGCATGATTTCTCGCCTCGCCGCTTACAATGGGTTTCCACTTTCCAAGATACAAATTCTTCTATTTTGGCCACAAACTAATCTAGGTAAAAAAAAAATCCATCAGCTGGATTCGATTAGTCCTTCTACCTTATATTATTATACTTCTCCTATAACTTAATTTAATACTATATCTCTTATAACTTAATTTAATTAAACTTAATATTATTAATTTAAATTTAATACTATATAATATATCTATATAAAATATAAATATTATATAAATAAAATAAAAAATATATAAACTAAACTATATAATAATAAATAAAAATAAGTGTTTGAATCTTGAATTCCAGAGTATATTTTTTAATCGGTCAAACAAAAAAAAGATGTTTTTTTCCTACCCCTAAACTAGATTAAATATTTAAGGTAGACTATAAATGAAAGTCCCTTTCTCACATTGGTTCTCAGATAATATCTGATTCTAAAATCAAGAAAAGATATTGAATAAAATATTTTTGAAATAAACTTGGAATATTGACTTATTCACATATCGCATCCAGTAAGAACAAGATTGATTAAATAAAAAATTTTGACAAATTCTTAACTTACATTGTCTAAGAAAATACAAAAATCTACTTGTACAATTTCATTGATATCGAATTTATATATTAGAATAGTCCATATAACCGTTATTCAATGGGCCAGGTCCATTTACTTTTTCTTGGTTTATAATTTTATTTTTGGATTTAATAAGAACAATGGCTAAGTAAGAATACTTTGGTTTGAGGATTCATAATAGCAATTGGACATCTAGAATATTCTAAAATAGCCCTATCCGAAAACAAAAACTTAAATAATTAGGCATGAAAAGAATTGTTTTGTCAGTAAAGGCTGACTTAGTTCTAATAAAATTAGTTATTATTACATTAATAATGATAATAACGAATAATGTTCAATTAACTTTCTAACTATAACTTGTAATAATCAAAAGTTATACAAACTAGAATAGTTCTAATAAAATTAGTCATTATTATATTAATAATGATAATAATGAATAATGTTTAATTAACTTTCTAACTATAACTTGTAATAATCAGAAGTCATTAGTCATTATAATGGTGATGGTGGTTACCCTTATCTCTATTCTCCAAAACAAAGACTAAACTTGAGTTTGGTGGAAAATTTGAGTTTAATGGAAAAAGCACTTTATCAAAAAGCATTTGGCTTCGTTTGGTGGAGCTAAAATGGAAAGTGCTGTCTGGCTGTAGCTGAAATAAGAAGTACTATCTAAGATAGTGATTTTAGATGAAAAGTTATACTGTAGATAGCTGTTGCAGAAACCATATAATATACTAAACAAAAATTATAATAATACAAAACTATATATTATATTACACAAAAATTTTAATAACACAAAATTATATATTATATACAATTACTATTATAGAAAATTATATATTATAATTTGTAATAATGAATAATGTAATTAACTTTCTAACCATAACTAGTAATAATCAGAAGTCATACAAGGTAGAGTAGTTCTAATAAAATTAGTCATTATTATATTAATAATGATGATAATGAATAATGGTTAATTAGCTTTCTAACTATAACTTGTAATAATCAAAAGCCATTAGTCATTATAATGGTGATGGTGGTTACCCTTTTCTTTATTATAAGTAAAAAGAATATCTCTATTCTCCAAAACAACGATTAAAACTTGAGTTTGGTGGAAATTTTGAGTTTAGTGGAAAAAGCACTTTATCTTACACTATATATAATTGAATGAACCAGTCAATCCAATCCAAAATTCTATGAAATCATAACATAAACTATGAAATCATAACATAAACGTAGAAAAGAGTGTTCGAAACTAGTCATATCATTATATTATATTGACAATTCCAAAAAAACTACTCATATTATAATCATAGTATGATGATGGTTGGGTAGATATGCCCCTATCGTTTGGTGGTTCAGGACGTCTCTCTTTCAAGGAGGCAGTGGGGAGGGGATTCGACTTCCCCTAGGGGTACTACGAAAGGAAGCTGATCATGGATTATCAATAAGCCTAGAATGAATTTTTCCTATGCCGATGCCCAAGCGATTAATGGGGATTGACAGTAAATTCATTGGTGATATGTCTACACTGGTTCAAATCCAGCTTGGCCCAAAAATTCGCCACTCCATAAAAAGAATATGAAATAACCAATGAAATGATATAAGTAATTTGTCCTAAAAAAAAGGACTCTTTCTCTTTTACAGATCATGCATTTTTTTCTCTATTCGTGTTTTTTCTAATTTGTTCTAATCTTTCTAACAAATTAGATTAATAATACTTAATCAAAGATTATGAAAGAAAAAATAGTTTTTCACATGAAAGGTTGATCTAGACACATTTGCATTTCGATTCAATGCATTTTCATCCTTTCCTTTCAGTTTTCCGTCCAAGTAAACACAGAATAGCAATAAAAAAACATAGGTTGCTAGTAATTTGGTGTTCCTTTGTACATAATATCAGTTAGTAGATCATTCCTCTTTCTGTTACAAAGGTGATAAAGATAGTGGTTTTCTGAAACCATTACGAATATGTATACCATACACCTAGCTTACTTTGCTGGGATTATAGTTTAATCGGTTTTGCTTTGATACGTTAAGGTGGAAGCTTCGGGTTCAAGCCCCGTCAGTTTCGAACTAAGCTCTGTTTCGATGAATGGAGAAATTCATTTCTCTATTTTATGTGAAAAAGGAGACAGGGAGCAAGATCTAATCCCTAGCGGGGATCCTTATTTCGTTTGTTTTAATTTCACATTTATCATAAAGACAAACACAAGAATTTTAATTCATTCACTAGTTCCGATTGCTAAGGGAGAGACATAACATATATAGATGATTCTTACAATCGATAGTATTCCTATATTTAGGGTAGTCCAGCTGCAAACTTTGTCCTTATTTTATTAGCTTAATCCTAGATTAGGGTAGCTAGAGTTTTCCTTCCAATTAAGGCCATTGGACGATCTGATGGCCAGATCGTTGGGATCAAATAGAACTTCAGTCACCCTTGTTATGTTCCACACTCGTCCATTGTCGCCGCATCTGTCCAGCCCAACAATGGAAGCCTAGGCCGCGTTGATCTCCTCTCTGACCACTGATCTCCCTGCTGTGTAAACATGACTAGCCATTGCCAATGCCACCCTTCCTTGCTACAACCAGTCATCTCCCCTATCACAGCACCAGCGACCTTTCGACGCCTGACCTGCCACCACCATTGTTTGCCACACATCCCAGCTAGTTAGAAGAAGCCATTAGCACCACCTCTGACACTGGCGTTGACTCTGATAGCCCTCATGCAAACCTTTGTTCTAGAGCCGAACTTTGTTTCAGTGCCCATGTTTTCTTTTATTTTTTTTCTTCTCTTCTCTTTTGTTCACCCCCTTCCCTATAAAAGGAGATCAGGTCTACAACATTAGGAGCGTAAAAATTTGATGAAATCTCTTCCTCTTTGTGCTTGAAGCTGATCCCTCTTTTCTTTCTCTGAGTTATATTTTCCATGCGCTTACTTTGCCTGCGGAATGTGTTCTCCACTTTGGGTTTAATTCTCATTTTTCTCCCTCATGGAGCCCTCCTAGCACCAATTTTTATGCGGGTCTAGAAGAGGGATATTTTCTACTATTTGCCTTAGCTGTCTAGCACTAGGTTAGGTCAAGAAATGCGCTTTGTGGCCCTTATATAATTTGCACTAGCCGCCTAGCACCGACTTTGGTTGGGTCTAGAAGCGTGACCCCTTATTTGTTGATCAATCATCGAACTCGTGGCCGGGGTTGGAGAGTGCATTTGTCCACCTGTCCTTGGTTACACTCCATTTGGAGCTACCTCTTAGCACCACCATCGTTAGGTCGAGAAGAGGCAAGTGACTACATAGTTATCTTTCATGACTAATGTATGATCTACAGAGTGTATGATGGAACATTTAGATGGGCCCCCTCTCCTACATTATTATAGGTTTCATATGATGTTAGTAGTGATTTTCACTGGATGAAATATCACAGTTCATAGGAAAAATGTTATTAGCTGACATCTCTTAGCTAGTAACAAAGTTTCTATATAATGTAATCCTTTTGTCATCTGATATTTAGATTAGACAAGTGTACTACACTTTATATTCCAATCATATGGGCATGACTAAAATAGGATAATGCAATCCCCTATGTATGGCAATATGCTCTTAGTAATGCTCCCACAAGAGGGACACCTATATGTCAGTCAGACTTCCTAAAAGAAGCGACAAATCCTTCATTGGTCACTCATACTTTATCTAATGATAGCTATTATGACTTTCTGGTTATGGTGAAGTATTAAGTTGTATTAAACTGGATCACTCATTTGTATATAAGTGTTGATGACCTCATGACTAGGGACCAATGCACCTCCATCACTTGTGATCTTGACTTATGACACTCAAGTCATAGAGAAACGGCAGGTCGTTCTACTAGTGTGATGAGATATAGGACATATTGAGATCTTTGTATATCTTTGAGCTATGTATAACAAATTTCGTCCTATGTGCCTCCGTTAAAAGTTTTTCCTTCACAGAGTGATTCACATATAGTCCACCCTCTGATTTTACAGAGAAAGTCTAAGGGTGTGTTTCCTTGGAGGGAAAACACGAGGGGACGGATGGATTTATCTATTCTCTGTAGTTTCCTTGAACGGATGGAGTTGGAAGGAGGGAGAAGACAATGGCTACAGTGCTCATTTTTGTCTCCCCCCGAATTAGACGAAAATCAAATCCATCATGTCTCGCCCCTCAATCGCCCACTCGCCCTCGCCCTCGATCTCCTTCAACGCAGTCGACCGCTCGTCCTACTCGCCGACGCCGGCGGAGACCGCTTGCTGTCAACCTCGTGGGCCTTGACGACCTGAACGATGCCCTCAAATTCGTCATCCACTCGCCCTCAATCGTCTGCTTGCCCTCAATCACCCTCTCGCCCTCGCCCTCAATCTACATATCGCCGTTGACGCTCGTCCTGCACTCGCCGATGCCGCCGGAGACCAATCGCTGTCAACCTGGACGACGCCTTGAAAGACCTCGATGACGCCGCCGGAGACCGATCGCTGTCAACCTGGACAACGCCCTGAAAGACCTTGACGACACTCGACCTGGACAACGCCCTCAACGACCTTGACGACCCAGATGACGCCCGACGATGCTCGCTTGCCCTCGTCCACCCTCAACGCTGCTCGGAGCCGCCTACCACTAGAGCCGATGCGCGGAGCAAAGACCACCTCTGGAGTCGACGCCGATGCCGCTGGAGCCGCCTGCTGCTGGAGCCATCCGCTGCCGCCGGAGACCACTGCTGGAGCCATCCACCGTCATCTGCGATCCACACTGCATCACCCTCCGACGGCCGACTGAACCCCCTTGCATTTGCCAACAACTGCCTCCTCCCCGCTGCGCACGGCGTCCGCCAGCGTGTGTGGAATGCACCACGTGGCTCTCACGTGATAGAAAATCCACCCATGTGGATTTTATTTCCATTCCCTCATGATTCCCGCCTGTTTTTCCTTCCGTTGAAGGAAACACAGCCTAAGTCTTAATTTTGTTTCACTTTGGAATAGCACAATTTTCTCTGATTGTTCTCTAGCTTACTTTAACTTTCTAAGCAATCTACGATCCTACTATCAATGCTGCTATATCTTTATCTTTGTCTGACTTTGCACCTCCAAACCCAAGTCAAAGATCTACCTAGCAAATTTGGTCAATGCTGTTAGCAATCCCACTAAGTTTTTGATCGGGGAATCTATTACCATATTTGCTTTATTTAGGTGATAATTAATGAGTTTTGCTGATTATCCTCTAGCCACCAAAACATATATAAATATAGCAAATGTTAATAATAAAATTTTATATGCAAAACACACATTAGACAAAATATTTATTATAAATTACTATAAAATGTCATAAAATATTCAAGAACAATAAATACATAATAAAATTATAATTTAATTATAAGTGTTTGAATTGTATACTATTGTCGCATCATATATTTGAAAATTTATTTTTATTACTTATCAACCTTTTTCCACTTACAAGTTTTTTCTATACAAGTGGATTATCTATTTCCAAATTCACTTTAATTATTTATATTTATGTCACCTTATTCTCTTAAAGGAAAATATCAATAATGTCTATGGACAAGATAGCTCCATTGTTATTATATTATAATTTCTTGTTTTGTATTTTTTACATTGTCCACTAATTTATTTTTTTTATTAATATATATGTATAATATATTTGCTGAGTTTATTAAATCTATACAACAGATTTGTTTACACATGTTTTACTTATGATTGTGCTAAATTATAAAGCTCAACAATGTACAAATCTAGTGTGCAATTTACCAATTATGCGGGAGGATGGCAGCTGTCCAAATCTTCGAAAAAAGGCCTGGGAAGGGACTTGCATTTCAATCAGAAGCAAGGGTCCTCACACGTGAATCTCAAAGTAACATTAAATTTTACTATAATTAAATTTCGTAAAATATGTATAGATAAGATAGAATATAGTCAAATTTCGTAGAATTTATATAGATAAAGTAGAATACGATCAATTTTCATAAAATATGTATAGAATAAAATAGAATCTAACAAAAATACCATAGAATTTATACCCAATTGATAAAATCTGTCTACAATAAAAAAATTCCAAAGCATGTAGAATACTAAAATAGAATCCATTATATTGCTAATCGGTATTTTTATAAAATTATTTATATGGATAAATTTTACTAATTTGATATAAATTTTATGATGTTTTTGTCAGATTCTATAAAATTTGACTGTGTTTTATTTTATTATGTACAGATTCTATAAAATTTAACTATATTCTACTTTATTCTATACGACAAAATTTAATTATAATTCTATTTTATCTATACAAATTCTATAAAATTTAACTATATTCTATTTTATCTATATATATTCTATAAAATTTAATTACAATAAAATTTAACATTGCGTTGAGATTCACGTGCAAAGAACTCCTTACTTTTTGATTGAATCGTAGAGCCCCTTCACATGCCTTTTTTTGTCGCGAGGACCGCTTCCATAGTTTCGTTCGTTACGTGTTATAACACGTGTTAGCCACGTGCTAATGGTTGAAGCAATTGGATCAATGGGAAACTTCGTTAAGTACGCCCAGCGAGGGTTTAGGGCACAAGACTTTTTTCTCGTCCGTTGTCGCTGCAATCTCGCCGCTGCGTGCCGGAAATTTGCTCCGGAGAAGACGAGAAGAGAGAGCATAAAATGAGGTACGCGATTTCATTTGCCAACTCTCTGTATATTTCGTCTATGTTTATAAGCTGTCATAGTGAATTTCTGTGGTTTTATGCTCCGGAATGCGACCGAATACTCAATGCCCCCAGAGTTTTCCAACTTTGGACCATCCATTTCTTTCTCTCCTCGGAATCAATGATACTTTATATATAAGGTCGCGCTATTTTCCAACTACATTATTAACCTGTCGTTCAACGTGCATCTATTACTTGAAAAAGAAAACATCATTTTCGTAGTAGCAATAAGAAGGCTGCGACATAGCGGCAGGAATGTTCATTTTACTTGTCCCAGGTGGGAGTTGGAAAATGATGCAATTTTATTGGACTGGGGAAACAATTTTTGATGCCACAATTTCAGGCACAAATTGATATCGGCTATCTGGTAGAATAATCAAAACTTTGTTTTTTCGCCACAGGCAAGTTATTGTCGGATCATATTGATGGATCTATCAAGAGAAGGGTCCCGTCATGTCACGCTGACCCTCGTTATACAGCACGCTGACCCTCGTTATAAAGAGTATTTTTTTATTTAGATTTGTTTGAATATAAGTGAATGAACTGTGGTCTTCTATTAGTTTTTTTGTACCACAGAAAATATCTGTTCACAAGTGATGAAATAATTTGTTCAATATCGACTAAAGATTGTTGTTTCTACAAAGAAGAGGATGCTTCGTGTGACTGTAATCTCCGTTGTACAAATTATTGTTTATTCTGTTTTGTTAGAATATAAGTGGATAAACCCTGTGCTATATGTGTAGATACTCCTTTATTACAGTTTTCAAGTGGGTGATTATCCTTCGATAAAGGAAGTTTCACTCATTGGATTTAGGACTATTTCTTTTGACCAATGAAGAGGGTGAGTTAACATTTTAAGAAAAGGCGTTACCTCATTTAACAGCTTAAGGTCGTATCAGTAAAAATTTTTTTTAGAATCCTTGATATTAAAGATTATGTGTCTACGCAATGATGGCAATCTAATTTTGCGTGCAATATTCTGTATGACTATTCCGAAGCATGACTATGATTTATGATTTTTGTTCTGAATTGATCATCTGATAAATTATACTTTGTATTTCTCAGTCGCCACCCTGAAGTTAAGTGGGCACAGAGGATTGATAAGGTTTATGTTACTGTACAGTTGCCTGATGCAAAAAATGTCAAAGTCAATCTAGAAGCTGATGGCACTTTCACTTTTTCTGCCACTGCTGGTGTTGGAAACAACACTTATGAGCTTAACATGAATTTGTATGATAAAGTAAATAAAGAGGTAATGCTTTCTACTTAGTTATGAATTTCTATATTATTTTTTACTTTTTCCATGTATCTGTTCTAACTTGCATAGTGCTACTACCAGGAAAGCAAAATTAATATTGGTCTCCGGTCTATCTTTTGTGTGGTAGAAAAAGCAGAGAAACTATGGTGGAAAAAACTTTTGCATGGTGATGGGAAGGTTCCTCACTATGTGAAAGTTGATTGGGATAAATGGGTAGATGAAGATGATGATGGTATACTCCTTTCCTTTTTTTTCTTGTAGTTATATCAATACAATGATAGCCAAATTTGCATATTGATTGTATTAGTGAGTGTTCGAGCGAGCCATGCATCTACAATAGACTTTTCCCAAGTGCATTAACTTGAGAATTTCCATAGTATAACTTTGTGGACAAGATTTGGTTGACCATAGAACAAACAAATCAATCAATTTGTATCTCTAAATATGTGTAAAATGGTTTAGAGCATGAGCCCAAGCCGGTGTGTCACACATGGCTTGTGGTATGCATGGCTAATATCACTAGTTATTATTTAAAACATTTTGTGAACCATATAATCGTTGGTATGCACTTTTTCATGTACTAGTTTATGTTCAGACTAGGACACGCTAAGGTTAATGCTTAGTACAAATTGGTATTTTAATCTTTGTTGCAATGTTAAGTGCATAATGGTAGAAAATATAAGCAATGTTTCTTGCAATTGTCTTTGCAAACAAGATTGTCAGCATCGAGATTTTACTTAGGATCGGTACAAGCTCCATATGATAGGATCGTAGGATTGTAAGATCCTACTGAAGGAATAAAAATTTATTTTCTAGAAAAATGTATTTATATATTAAGAGTAATATTATGATAAATATGATTGTAAATGAGTGAAGCAGACTAATCACTAACATACATACTAACTTGCTAAACATGCATTGTCAAGGATGAAATCATAAAATATTACAACTTACAAGATCATACTTCATTAAGGCATAACTCATAATAAGAGTATAAGACTCAAAATCAAAAGTTACAACCAACTATTATAAGTTCACAATCTTACAATATTAGCTTAAAGTGATAAATCACAAATTACAACTAGTATCAGCCATTATAATTTTCCTGATGTTTAGTCTAACAAATAGAAAGGTCATTAGTCTACTCACTACAGAATTTATGCAGCAAGATAGGTCTCATAATCCAAATTCTTTACTGGTTGAAGTGGAAAAATGAAATTGTTTACTAGTGTGCATTGTGCAAATCTTAAAGAAACATATCTATTTGTGGTTTAGCTCATTGCGAAGACTCACCTAGCTGTAGTGAAGAAGAACATATCAACAGAGCTCGTTATTAGCACTCAACAGCGAAGGAGAAGAGCTCAGTGGCGGCATAACATAGGAGAAAGCTCACAAGCTCGCATAAGAGAAGAACTCAGCAGCATTGAGAAGAGCTCTAGCTTCAACGGTGGTGTCAAGAAGAGCTCATGCCAGCAGGGTCACGACAAAGGAGAAGAGTTCACACAATCTTCGTAGCATCGTAGCGAAGAAGAGAGACCGAAGGAGTCGGGGGTGTCGCAGCAAAGCAAAGCAAGAGAAATGAGAGCTGAATAGGGTTTAGTGGTTAAGCTTAACTGGTTCAAGAATTGGGTTACGGTAGGCTGCCTGTTAACCTGTTAATTGTTAATAGTGGAGAGGTGGGAATGGGTGGGGATTGTTCCCACATTCCGGAATGGCAATCATACCGTTCCCATGCAACTTGTGAACTTGGCTCTGATCCAGGTCAATTTTGCTGATCTAGTTGTATGATCGGACAACCCAGATTGTGATTTTGACAACATTGTTTGCAAATAACGATGCATAATGTTGCT
The DNA here is from genome assembly GCA_027563935.2 of Costus lasius. Classification (NCBI taxonomy): domain Eukaryota; kingdom Viridiplantae; phylum Streptophyta; class Magnoliopsida; order Zingiberales; family Costaceae; genus Costus; species Costus lasius. The sequence goes on along the minus strand of CM050451.1, from coordinate 22,967,417 downwards.
AAGATTTTTTAGCCGATGTGATGATTTATGAATTATGATCAAACCATTTTTTACATTTCATCTCTAGTGAAGATCCTTTACAATTCCTTTCTTGTTCTTTGCATTCTTAAATTTCTTACTGTTCAAGTACAAGTTTGTCTTCCTACTCTAAAGAATCACCAGGGGGGTTATGACTTCCTGGGCCATCAATTGATTTTCTTGGACCTCATTTTTCTGAAATACCAATGTGAATACATGAAGAGACGAAGTACCTCCCTCTTGTACATACTGTACAAAGAGTGCCATTATTTGACCAACTAAAATGAATTTGCCGTTGGTACTCTAAATTTATGCTTGCATGAAGGCAAATGCTTGATTTAACTTAATAAGGTTGAATTAGCTCAATTCATTGGATCAAATTTTTGTTTCTGCATGCTACTTTGTGATAACAATTGGTTAGAACTTAATTCTATGCCACGATTCTTCCATTTGTGTCCCTTGTTGCGTGTGCTAATTTTTCTTTTTTAGGTCCTGCTGACATGGATTTGGGAGGGATGGATTTCTCGGTAGTTGCTATTTCACTATATGTTTTATCCTGCTATACCCTTAATTATGGTTTGATATTTATCTGTTTCCATTTCTTTTCAGAGTTTTGGTAATATGGGGGGTGATGCTATGGGTGATTTCGCAGATAGTGATGATGAAGGTAAACACTCAATCTTACCTATTTAATGGATCAAGTTCTGGTGTTTAGGTGAATAACTGGCTTATGGCTATTAAAACATGGTGGTATTACAGCCAGTTCATATGCTTCTATGTGGGTCCTAATAGTTATCATTGTGAAGATCATTGAAACACATTTCTATTCATGTGCAGTATCATTGTCTAAATCTTTCTTTTTATAATTATTCATCACTATAAGCTTGTATTTTACTATCATGCATCCATTTTCTTATTCTTAGTTTGCATTTTGAGTATTATTTCAATCTTCATGATTTAAGCTCCAAAAACATTTAGATCGAAAACGAAAATCTGCTTACATTAATCTTAGTGTTTGTCCTGAATCTCACATTACCGAGTTGGGATCAGCTGGTACGTTAAATATTGATTGGAAAGTGACTTCTTGATCTGTAGTTCTTATCAATAAATTAAAAAAAATAATGTCGAAAATCTGATTAGTTGAGAATAAAAAAAAAGCATGTCTACCAATTTGGGTGTGCATACCTTTACTTTTTTTTAACAGATCTAGCCTTCTGCAAATGACTATTAAAGTTGCCAGTAACCTTTGTACCTTCAACTGCTGAATCAGCAGTGTTTTGATTATTTTTAATCGCATCAGTCATTTGGAGTGGGTAATAGAGGCTTAAGAGGAATCAACTGTTTGATGTGGATTAAACTGATACGATCCAAATACTACCACGCCAGCTTCTTTTTTTATCGAATTGTTGAATTAGCAGTCGAGATCATCTGTTTAACGGTTGCTTTGACGCCATTCAATAGATGCCCAACTCTGTTACAAAAGTACAGATGCATATATTCATCTATGTACAGCAGTTAACCTAACGATGAACGTCAATCAGTGGCTGCTATCCTTGCGATTTAAAATAAATCTACTTTACGATAATGCTTCAGCTACTAATTAATCATTTAATATTTATGGAAATATTTTGAGAAAAAGATACGTTTATCTAGAAGTGAGGTGTGCCAAAGTTTTCAATTGGCAGAATGTTTGAAGTCAATGGTAGTAATTCAGATTGAGATCAAGTAGCTGAAATATTTGAGATTCCTTACCAGATATTTGCAATTGAAGGTCGATCAAAATTGGAAATTCTAATAGCCTATTTCATCCTTCAATTTGGTAATAGTTTTCAATGTTATCCCAAGTGAGCATTCGGAGTAGTAGTAATTGATACTTCAGCATAGCTCTTTTTCTCATTTTAAATTGATCTTTCACTAATTTCCTGTAATTAGTTGAACAACCAGAAAAAGGGGGAAATGCAGCAAAGACTCGAGGTGACGATGCTGAAGAAGTCTCTTCTGATTCCAAAACAAAAGAAGATCCATGTGCGTGAAAGCCTTAACAGTGGTTTTAGTGTTCTAGTTTATGGTTGGAAAAAAGTTTGACTAGTAGTGTTTTTTCCTCATTATGTTTGCTTATGTACTGCCTACATGGATTACTTGTTGAGAACAATATGTATGCCATTGATCGGAAACGTACAGGGGGATGTGCTATTGAGTTGACATTGATTATCCAAGAGCAGAAATGCCTGGATTATTAATCTATTTTTGGGGATTTCATTCTTTCGAATATAATCTAAAACCCTGGTCACTGAGTTTTTTTTTTGGGTCAATGGCAAGCGAGAAAGATAAATATAATGAAAAAGTTATTACGTTGTTGTAGCATTGCGCTTATCCCGTAACCGCAAATACATGAACATCAGGCAGTTTTTGGTTCTATGATGAGTACATAAAAATGACATCTAAATAAGTGTACCCAATCAAAGTTGGATGTAAATTTCACACTCCATCAAGCAGCTCTAATCACATAAAGGTTTTTTGACCATATGTTAAAGTTTTGATTCCATCCATCTTGCCTGGTCTCGCTTGTACATCAAGTAGTTATCTAGTTAAATAAAGAATCCACCAAAACTGTGTGGTTATACAGATCACAACAATTCCACCAAAACAGCTGCAAACAAAAGAAAGTTTAGAAGCCGCTCAATCATCCATCCTAACCAATAAAACAACATAGCTAGAGATGTCAACGGGCTGGATACCCGCCTTTTTTGGCCAAACCCGAATCCGACCCGACCCGCCCCAAACCTGAACCCGGTTAAACCCGAGTTGGGTATTTAAACGGTATGGGTACCCGTTTAAATTAAAATATTTACTTTTAAATTATTTTTTAAATTATTTTTATAAAATATAACTATAAAATAATAATAATAATAATAAATATATTTATAAAAAATTATTTTATATATATATATATATTTATTTATTTATTTATTATATATAATCGGGTATCGGGTACCCACGGGTACCCATGGGAGTAAACCCGAACCCGACCCGATTAGCTAATCGGGTATCCGAACCCGCCATAAACGGGTCAGGTCAGGTCGGATACCCGCGAAATCGGGTACCCATTGACACCCCTAAACATAGCTTTGTCCAAAAATCCATCTACGAATTAGTGTCTCATTGCAAGTCGCCAATAAATTCAGATTTCGCCCAACGCCATATTTTTACCAACGTGCGCCACAATTACCTATAAAGAAAAAGAAACCACCCAGGGTAATGCAGCCACCAACAGTCATCCGAAATACAATACAAATTTCACCCACAGAAGGGTATTATCTACAAGGACATGTGCCGTAATTTGACGTTTATATGTTGATCCTAGGTGTCACGCCCAGTCCACATGGCCCATCCACGTTAGCACCTGTGCGTGGGTTTGTGTGACGAAAACCCGAAATCGAGATTCGATTTCGCAATTCCGCCGCGCTTACGTTGATTTTGACCGCGTTGACCATGGTCTCGAATTGCATGCCTCATCTTCACGCGGCCCGAACGACGCTGCCCTCATTGTTCGCCCGGCCGCTGTCGCCGGGGAGGAGGTGGTGGACGGGAGTCGGACGTGCAGCCTCGTTGCTGGAAGCCTTCGTTGCCAGAAATGGTGAAGGAAGGACTCGGCGAAAGCTTTCGCCACCAGAAAACACAAAACCAGCTCGCTGGAGCTGGAGAAGAGGATGGGAGAGGTAAGGGAAATTTCCGTTTGTTCGATTGATCAAGTCGACCAAACCTACCTAAACTCTTATACAAAGCTCTCCCTCGCTCCCTCACGTCGACGGAACCTCGCCGTCGACTTTACAGGTTTTCGCTCCTCGCCGGAAAACCTCCTCGTCGCCGCCTGCGACGGCATCGGAGCTCGCCGCTCCTGGAAGAGACCGCGCCGGCCTCCCTTCGTCGCCCTCCCGGCGACGGCATTTGGGCTAGAGCCCTGGAATAGGGGAGAGATACGGCTGCCGGTTGTGCTGCCTGGATGCTGCAGCCATCATCGGGGGAGGTGGAGGAGCACGCTGCTGGCTCCAGTCCCGCCTCCCCCTCCTCTTCCTCTTTGGTCGGAGCTAGAAGGGGGGCTGTGCATTCGGCGTCTCTTGGAACAGGGGAAGTCACATTCTCCTTCCCCGTTCCTCCCGTCCGTCTGCTAGTGGTTTTAAGGGGAAGGGGGCGTCGACTGTTTTAGAAGGAGGGCCATCTGCTAGCCGGCCTTCCATTTCCGTCACGTCACTGAACACGTCCGAGGACGCCGCCGCTAATGCCGCTCAACAATCTCGCAGAATCCGCCCTCGATCTGCGTCGTCCATTGCCGAAGCTACTGAAGCCGCTCGCCAAGCTCCACCAGATTTCGTCGCCGATCTCGCCCAGAGTCGCCGCCGTTGTCGTTGCCCAGACGTCGCCGAGGAGTCCGCCGCCATCAGCGCCAGCAGATCCCATCTCGTCAGTGACCGACGAGAACAGCGCTTCCGCTCCGCGTCTGATTTCATCACGGACGAAATTTGATTTGGTCAACACCTTCTGTTGACACGAAATTGGGCTTCAGCCACTGGATTGGGCCGCCGTCCAATCTTCCTTCCCTTAGCCCGGTCCACTAGAAGATTAGGCATTACATTCTCCCCCGCCAAATCTGGACGTTGCCCTCAACGTCCCCTATAAGGTCCTCCATCGGAGCATCGCCTGTGCTCCAATCCGATGATGTATGCTGCTGAACCAACCTTGCATGGATTCGGCACTTCGCCCGACTTAACACAACCAGGATCACGTACTAATGCACCACCCTTGGTACTCCGCCCAACCTCTTGTGTTCCAGCCTACGTCATAACGCGCCATAGTGCTCCACCCAACTCAAGCAATCAGGGTCACATCCATAATGCATCATCCACACAGATGCTCCGCTCAACCTGCAATAGGTGAGTTCACGTCCTATTGCACTGAATCCTCATGCTCGTCAGCAACATGTATCACCAAACACGTAACCCTAGAAAGAGTCTCGCAGACCCGTCATCGACGTCCCGCCTGACGTCGGAATCCCTCATCGCCCACCTAGCAACGGCATCGGAGCCCGCTGCTCCGGGAAGAAGCTTCGCAGACTTCTCATCGGCATCTCGCTCACAGATGTCAGAATCCTCATCACCCACCTGGTGACGGCATCGGAGCCCGCTGCTTTGGGAAGAGATCTGGCAGACCTCTCGTCGTCGCCCACCCGGCGACAGCATCAAAGCCTCATGCTCTGGAACGGACGTGTTGGGGGGGGGGGGGGGGTGAGCTCGCCACTGCCCTGTTGGTGCGCCACCTGCGCACGACCATCTCCTTGCGTCACCATTATCGCTGGCAGAACCTGGCTCTAATACCACTATCACGCCCAGTCCACACGGCCCATCCACGTCAGCACCTGTGCATGGGTTTGTGTGACAAAAACCCGAAATCGAGATTGGATTTCGCAATTCCGCCGCACTTACGTTGATTTTGACAGTGTGTTGACCACGGTCTCGAATCGCACACCTCGTCTTCGCATCGTCTTCACGCGGCCCGAACGACGTCGTCTGCATCGTTTGCCCGACCGCCATCGCCGGGGAGTAGGGGTGGCAATTCCACTTGACGGGTTCGGGTACCCGACCCGACCCGACCTGTTTAGCACAGGTTCGGGTACCCATTTAGCTAAACGGGTTGGGTTCGGGTTTAGGGGTATGAGTACTCGCGGGTACCCGATACCCGATTTCAAATAAATATAAATATATTTTTTTATATTATTAGGATATAAATAATAATAAAATAACTATTATATAAATATTTATTACTATTAAAAATATAATAATAATAATAAATAGATATTATATAAATATTTTTTATTTTTATTTTAATTTTTAAAGTATATTTTATTAAAATAATATAATAAATATTTTATTTTTTATTTAATTGGGTACCCGTTTAAATACCCGACCCAGGTTTGGGTGGGGTTTGGGTAGCGGGTCCGGTTCGGGTTTAGGGTAAAACTGCGGGTACCCGATCCGTTGCCACCCCTACCGGGGAGGAGGTGGTGGACGTGAGTCGGACGTGCGGAAGGACTGAGCAACGCCTGCTCAGTCCTCAGCCTCATCGCCGGAAGCCTTTGTTGCCGGAAATGGTGAAGGAAGGACTCAGCGAAAGCTTTCACCACTAGAAAACACAAAACCAGCTCGCCGGAGCCGGAGAAGAGGATGGGAGAGGTAAGGGAAATTTCTATTTTTTCGATTGATCAAGTCGACCAAACCTACCTAAACCCTTATACAAAGCTCTCCCTTGCTCCCTCACGTCGACGGCACCTCACCGTCAACTTTACAGGTTTTCGCTCCGCGCCGGAAAACCTCCTCGTCGCCGCCTGCGACAGCATCGAAGCTCGTCACTCCGGGAAGAGACCTCGCTGACCTCCCTTTGTTGCCCTCTCGGCGATGGCATCAAGGCCGGAGCCTTGGAACAGGGGAGAGATACGGCTGCCGGTTGCACCGCTTGGATGCTGCAGCCATCATCGGGGGAGGCGGAGGAGCACGCCGCCGGCTCCGGTCCCTCCTCCCCCTCCTCTTCCTCTTGGTCGGAGCTGGAAAGGGGGCTGTGCATTAGGTGTCTCTTGGAACAGGGGAAGTCGCATTCTCCTTCCCCGTTCCTCCCGTCCGTCTACCAGTGGTTTTAAGGGAAGGGGGGTGTCGACTGTTTTGGAAGGAGGGCCATCTGCTAGCTGGCCTTCCATCTCCGTCACGCCGTTGAACGCGTCCGAGGACGCCGCTGCTAATGCCACTCGACAATCTTGCAGAATCCACCCTCGATCTGCGTCGTCCGTTGCCGTACTGAAGCCGCTCGCCAAGCTCCAACGGATTTCGTCGCCGATCTCGCCCAGAGTTGCCGCCGTTGTCGTCGCCCAGACGTCGCCGAGGAGTCCGCCGCCATTAGCGCCGGCAGATCCCATATCGTCAACGCCCGACGAGAACAGCGCTTCCGCTCCGCGTCCGATTTCGTTGCGGACGAAATCTGATTTGGTTAACACCTTCTGTTGACCCGAAATTGGGCTTCAGCCGCAGGATTGGGCCGCCGCCCAATCTTCCTTCCTTTTCCCCGGTCCACTAGAAGATTAGGCATCACACTAGGTGTTAGGCCCGTGGATCAACGGGGGCTTGGCCTATGCCCATACATCGAATCAGGCCAGTCAACGCCCATAGTTGATCCCAAATGTCACGCAGGTTTGCGAGCGTTGCAGACGCGGCGTCTTCGTCGAGGATTTCGGACGCGGCGAGCTCGTCGCAAGCGCCAATTTTACCGAGCTTTGTGGATGAGCGAAAGGTGGCATGGCGGCGACTTCCTTCTATAAATCAGCCGACGCAAGGAGGGGGATTCGATCATCGACTCCACTACCAGCGAGAGCTTTGAAGATCAGAGAGAGTGCTGAGAGGACCAAGCGACTCTGAGAGATCTGTAAACGGTGGTGATAGTCGCCGCCGACGAGTGACGTGAGGGAGAGACGAGTGGAGGTTTTTGTACCCTATTATTAGTAAGAATAAAGGGGAAATTTCCTTCCATGATTCCGGCATCCTTCCCTTGTTTCCAATGACAAAATTTTTCTAGGCGACGACGCTTCCGGTCAGTGACGAGGCAGAGATGTAGGCAGCGTCTTCCCCTCTTTCCGATTTCTTCCTTCCTTAGCGGCAGGTGGCTGTCGACGACTTGAAGCTAAGGGAAGGCAGGCGGCCTTCCCCTGTCGACTTCCGTCTCTGGCAACAGCTCTAACGCAGGCGGCGTTCGAGCGAACGAAGTCGACAGCTGTTTCTGATTTTGACCAAGTCAAAATCGAAAACACGGAGAAAAAGATGATTTCGGCTGAAATCGATCCGAGAGTCTGACGCCAAGACGACGTCAGCGGACTGAAACTTCGCGCGGTGTAAAATGAAGTCGGCGGCTGATGCAGGTGTGACGTCAACAAGCCGAAATCGAATAGCGAAATTTGGGGCTGACGTCAGCGACCAAATTAATTTCGAAGTGAGGCAAGGACCTCGGTCGAAATTATTGACCAGGTATTATTTTTTTTAGGTTTTGGGTTTTCTAAATTAGGGTTAGGGTTTTCCGATTGGTTTTTCGATTTGGGAAGAAATTTTGGACGAGGATTAGGGTTTCCAATTTTGGGGGTGAGATTCCGTCCAGAAATCCTAGGGTTTCACGCCGGTCTATTAGTCCATTGGAGGACCTTAAGACCAGGGCGTGACAGCTGGTATCAGAGTCTAAAAATCCGGCCAGGATGGTGAATCAAGGAGATCGTATAGTGCGGATAGAGCAGTTGCTCAGCTTGACGGGGAACAATGATGACGTAGTTATTCCTCAGGTGGATGATTTGCAATGTACAGTGGAGCAGCAAAGGTTATAGATCCTTACCCTTCAATAAACTTTGGCTGGAGTAGTTGAGGCACAGCAGAACGTTGAAGGGACGGCAGCGCTGCAGGAGCAAGTAGCGGTTTTACAAGGACAAATAGCCACCTTGGCGACACAAGTAACAAACACCGCCGCAGCGCAACAGTAGATACAAGCAGACCTTGCAGTGATGCGTATGGCATTGGCACAAACACACAACAGTGTGCCTGCAGCAGCCATGGTGGAGTATGTAGCTGCTAGAGGGAAGGTTCGCACCCCAGAACCTGCGATGTTCAGAGGAGCCCGATCATCCAAAGAATTGGGTAACTTTCTTTGGGATATGGAACAATATTTTGTTGCTAACCATGTTTCAGACCAAGAAAAAGTGAGGGTGTGTACGACATACCTCTCAAATGATGCAAAACTTTGGTGGAGGACCAAAGTTGATTCAATAGCAGAAGCAGCTAGTTGGCCATGGGAGGTGTTCCAAGAGGAGCTACGACAGTAGTTCCTTCTCGGGAACTCGGTGGATCAGGCACGAGACGCGGTGGATCAGCTGAGACATACCGGGTCAATCCAGGAGTATGTCAGGGCATTCTCTGCACTGATGTTGGAGCTACTAGACATGACGGAGGGGGACAAGAGGTGCTTCTTCCTCCGAAACCTTCAGCCATGGGCAGGGGCCGAAGTCCGACAACATGCACCGCAAGACTGGAGGACGGCCGCGACGATAGCCGAGTCTCTCGTAGATCTGAAAGCTTTAGGTATGACTTTCTCGAGAGCATCAAAGTCCCCCCCAAAGCAACGCTCTCCACCCAGAGCGAGAGCACTAGAAAGGGAGAGACCCTCTCCCCGGCGAGACGGAGGTCAGCCGGCACGACAGGAACAGAATCGACCTGCAGATAGAGTGCAGAATCAACCGAGACCAATTAGTTTCTTTTTGTGCAAACGTCCACATCGAATACGCGATTGTCCGAACCGACAGCGGATCACGGCAATTACGGCGATCGTTCAGCGGGAGTTGGCTGAAAAATAGGTGGTTGACGACGAACCAGCAAAGGCACGCATAGGAGGTATGTATATTGCTTCAATGGTTGCTGGCAGAACTTCCCCGACCCCCTCAGACACGAACGCAGGGCCTAAGGATGCGGTCGGTAAGGGGAGCATCGAGTAGAAGACAAGCTCCGAAGATGCAAGACTTCCACAGTAGAAGCAGACGTGAAAGCAAGTAGTAGAGGAGAAAGCTTCGGCGAAGCCTTCGCAGAGTTCTTCAAACACAGAAGAACTGGAGAGGCAAGCAATCCTTTTGAAGCACGAGGAGCTTCAACGCAAGAGAGAACATATCTGGAAAGAAGCCCACCAGAATATGTGTGCTGAGCAAGAGCGGTGGCTCTCCGGCAAGCGTTGAGTGTGAGAGACCCGCCCGTGATAGACATCGAGGGCGATGTCCAAATTGGACAGGGGAGAATTGTCAGGCCCGTGGATCAACGGGGGCCTGGCCCAATCCCACACATCGAATCAGGCTGGTCAACGCCCAGAGTTGACCCCAAATGTCGCGCAAGTTTGCGAGCGTTGCGGACGCGGCGTCTTCGTCGAGGATTTCGGACGCGGCGAGCTCGTCGCAAGCGCCGATTTTACCGAGCTTTGTGGACGAGTGAAAGGCGGCATGGTGGCGACTTCCCTCTATAAATTAGCCAACGCAAGGAGGGGGATTCGATCATCGACTCCACCACCAGCGAGAGCTTTGATGATCGGAGAGAGTGCTGAGAGGACCAAGCGACTCTGAGAGATCTGTAAACAGCGGTGAGAGTCGCCGCCGATGAGTGATGTGAGGGAGAGATGAGTGGAGGTTTTTGTACCTTGTTATTAGTAAGAATAAAGGGGAAATTTCCTTCCAAGATTCTGGCATCCTTCCCCTATTTCCAGCGACGAGATTTTTTCCAGGCGACGACGCTTCCGGTCGGTGACGAGGCGGAGACGCAGGCGGCGTCTTCCCCTTTTTCCGATTTCTTCCTTCCTTAGCGGCAGGTGGCTGCCGACGACTTGAAGCTAAGGGAAGGCAAGCGGTCTTCCCCTGTCGACTTCTGTCTTCGGCAACAGCTCGAACGCAGGCAGCGTTCGAGCGAACGAAGACGACAACCGTTTCTGATTTTGACCAAGTCAAAATCGGATACACGGAGAAAAAGACGATTTCAGCATCCGAGAGTCTGACGTCAAGACGACGTCAGCGGACTGAAACTTCACGCGGCGTAAAACGAAGTCGGCGGCTGACGTAGGTGTGATGTTAGCAAGCAGAAATCGAAAACGAACGGCGCGGAATCGACGAATGGCGAAATTTGGGGGTGACATCACGCTGACGTCAGTGACCAAATTAATTTTGAAGCGAGGCGAGGACCTCGGTCGAAATTGTTGACCAGGTATTATTTTTTTTAGGTTTCGGGTTTTCCAAACTAGGGTTAGGGTTTTCCGATTGGTTTTTCGATTTGGGAAGAAATTTTGGACGAGGATTAGGGTTTCCAATTTTGGGGGTAAGATTCTATCAGGAAATCCTAGGGTTTCATGCCGGTCTATTAGTCCATCGGAGGACCTTAAGACCGGGGCGTGACACTAGGAGCTTATAAGGTTTACGCCTACAGTTGCCGGATTATTCCCCACCGGATGAGTGATAATGGCCGTTATGGATGTGGCATGGATTTCTTATTTATTTGGGCTGATATGTCCAAGGTGGAGGCCCTGGAGAGAGGGCTGGGTTTCATACATATATGTGTCCGTGTACTAGCACTGAGCCCATGTTGGATTGGGCTAAGTCCATGGGCGGACTGATCTATTGTGCCGGAGGATCCTCCTACTTATTTGGCCACCAATTGACACAGCAGTTGAATGCTACGAGCGAGCCTCCTCCGTGGTGGGAGTTCTCACTAGTGCCAGAGCTTCGGTAGTGAGCTAGCTCTCCTAGGAGTGGGATTGAGTGGACCGACGTGGTAGGCCGCCTGGCGATGAGGTTATGTTGCACGTCAACCGGGTGCGTCTGACAGAGTAGACTGTCGTCGTGACCCGATGGCAAGATTGTGGTCGAGGCCATATGTTGATGTGTGAGGGCGAGCGATCATGAGTCATGGAGCACAAAAGCGTACCGGCTTATGCAAGCGAGCTTGGTACGCGGAAGCGTGGTACAACACAGGTCCAACGTGGGCTCAGGGTCGAGTTAGGAAATGACAGGCGCACTACGAGGCATTGACATAGATTTCTATGGTAGGGTACCAAGGCCTGATATAGGTGCAGGCAAGATGAGGCCAGGGAGATGATGGACGCATCATAGGACTTGGGTCGTCAAACCTCATGCCGGCCTATGCGACCCCCGAGGAGGGTAGCTACTGAGTGACCCAGTAGACTCATTTGGTCAAAAGACCGGGGCAACATACGTTGCTATGGGCAATTGGATCAAGACAGCCCTACTCTCTAACTTGGTCCAAATTGGTGAGGGTGAGATAGGGGTGGCACCCTGACTCAAGGGCTAGCTGGCATGAACGCTAGCGTAAGCTGATTCCCTCCCCGTGAGATTATTACTACTGCTAACCCAGGATGGACGACAGGGACAAAGGATTGAGGAGGCAATGGGTTTATACACGAGGAGTTGAGATTGCTTAAGTCTTAATCCCAAATTAAGACTTAAGTGGATTTCTTGCCTTAGCTCGCTAATAGGTGTTTCTAAAAACTCTTTTATTTGGCATTCCTTGCTTAAAGTTCTGTTTTCTGCACTTTAAGGCACCATCTAACCTTATGGATCATGCAAGAGCTGGAGTTTAACAAGTCAAAATCAAATTTGTCTTGAGATTTATGCTTGGAGAATTACCAAGACATGGAGAAATTCTCTAGAGCATTCTTGATTTGACAAGGGTCTTGGTTGTATGCTGGCAACCTCTCCATGCATGCCTGCCGGCGAGAGCTCTCGGCTGTGTTGATTCCTTAGTGACTTTGCTGGTGATTCCTTGGCAATCTCTTGGAGACCTTGCTGGTGACGAGAGCTCTAGTCCTTAATCTCCTCGTTAACTGATTTTCTCCACGGTTTACCATCGCAGCTCTCCTCTCCTCAAGCCATGTCCAGGTTCTTGATTTAGAAGCGGTGTCGTCTCCATCTGCAAGGTCTACTCGTCTTGGCTGGTTATCCCTTGCCGACGATGAGAGCTCCAGCAGCCACACGCTTTCAGGCCTAGCTAGAGAAGCTGAGCTCCAGGAGCTCCTTCATCCTCCTACTTCTCGTGGGTTTCCTTTCCCTTGGGTTGCTGTCATGGGTGATGCTGGGTTTTCTTCTACCTGCTTGCTGCCGTAAGTTGCTGAGTGTTGTTCTTTGCTAAAGGAACTGGGTTTCTTCTTTCCTTGCTGTTTTTGTGGATGGAGCAGCCCCTTTGGGGCTAGGTATACTCTTCTCCCTACATGGTTTTTAGACTTCCGGATTTTTGTCTTGGCTGGGTTATTTCTTGGTGTTGACGTGAGATGTTCCTTTCCCTGCTCTTGGACATTTTTTTGCGGAAGAGCACCCCTATGCAATTTTCATTTTCCACTCTAAAATATTTTTTTAATTTTTTTTAGAAATATTATTTACCTCCTAAGCTATCCAATGGTATAAATATTGGGGTATTTTAGATCTTATATACGTATAAAATCTCCTATGCAAAATCACATATAAGACAAAAAAAGATTTATTATATAAAAAAATTAATTTTTGCATAGAAGATTTTATACGTATACAAGATCTAAAATATCCCTATATTTATACCATTAGATAGCTTAGGAGATAAACAATATTTCTATAAAAAAAATTAAAAAAATATTTTAGAGTGGAAAATAAAGCACCCCTATGCAAAATTTGCGTAGGGGGTGCCCCTCTGCAAAAAAAATGTCCCATGTTCTTGTCGAGACTTGGTGTTTATGCATTTATATTGTTGGGCCGTTCCCCTATGCTGATGGATATATCTAATGCATGTGGTCATGTCGTGCCTCATTTATTGCTGATTGATTGGGGCTAGGTCGTGCCTCAGTTCTTTTACGATCTTCACGGATTTCCCCTTGATTATTATAGCTTGTGATGTATAGCTATGTTGCTGCATGTATGCTTGTGCTATGATGAATGTTGTGACATTGCTTGCTGGCCAAGTTGGCTGATCACTCACGCAGGTACTCGAAACCCCTTTACTTGTGTTACTACCTCCTAGTTACTTATATTGGGAAGAGAGGTGATGAGGCTTTGTAATATATGTGTGAAGGGTTGTAAAGAAAAAGGAAAAAGGGGGTTGAATTCAAAAGAAAAGGAAATAACAAAAGAACAAAAGAAAAAAGGCAATTGGTTTGTTTGTCTCACTATTGTATGGCTAACTTTGTTAGCCGAGTTTAGTAGGGCCGTGCAGTAAATTTTCGTCCCGAACCAGACCGAACGGTTCAGGGAATTTGAAAACCGTTCCCGAACCGTTGACCCGGTTAATCAGTCAACGGTTAACCGATTTTTTGGTTCGGTTAACCGAAAACCGACGGTTAACCGTATTATTTATTTTAAAAAAAAATATTTAAAATTATATAATAATTTAAGATAAAAAAATATAAATATTTTTGGTTAACCGTTAGTTTACGACGGTTAACCGTTGGTTTTCTGCGGTTAAGTGTTGGTTTTCAACAGTTAATCGTTGGTATCGATGGTTAACCGGTTTGATTTTTATATAAAATATTTATTTATATATATAAATAAATATTATATATAAAAATATTATATGTACGGTTCGGTTCGGTTAACCGCGGTTCGGCGAAATCCCGAACCGTTCCCGAACCGTGAACCGTTATATCTGGGAAAAAACCGACCGATCAAAGAACCGTCGGTTCGGTTAACCGCCAGATCGGTTCGGTTCGACCGGTTAACCGCGGTTCAACGGTTCGGCCGGTTTTTTTGCACACCCCTAGAGTTTAGGGAGTGGACAAGGACTTTATTCCAGACCCTGAGGTAGTCTTGCCCAGTCTTACCCGCTCTGGGTAGACGAACCTATAACCCCTAAAATAAGAAAACATTTTATAGGGGTGTCTCGAACAAGATCCCTGAAAACCTACCATAGTCTCTGAAAAGCACCCCCGTTAGCAGCAGCTTGTTAGTTGTGATGGCAGGGGTGTCTCCAGACCATTTGGTTTCAAGTGAGGGTACTATTTTAGACCAAGAATTTTTAGTTGTTTTAATGGAACATAGGTCCTGATCAATGTGCCTAAACTATGGAGAAGGCACTACAGAGATGGGTGATAACAAGATGGACATGCAACCCAGGTGGGAATTAAGAGATGATGGAAGTGAGAATGATACAAGCGAGAGTCCCTTGATTTCGACCCAAAGAATGTAAAATTGATAAGAAAGAATTGAACACAAGTTTTGATGATATGGTTATTTTAATTCCTCTAATAGACAATTAAGATGTTTTGTATGTAACTTAGGAACCGAAAGTTCCAGCCATTGAATCACATTCATTTGCAATCCCTCATGGTTGGTATTCACTTTTTATTGCCCTCATGGTTGGTATTCACTTTTATAGTAAAGGAAATGTATAAATTTTATAATGAGTATACAAGAAGATGAGTTTCAATATAAAGAAATATCATATTGAGTGTAGAAAAGATAGGTCCTTTAAAGTCTATTTGTAGCAAGCAAGAGTTTAGACAAATTCATAAAACTTATGTTGCCAAAAATCCTTAACCAAGAACCGATTGCATGACACGTGTGAAATTCAAGACTAACATTAATAATATTAGGACACTATGGAGATTGAAGATTAATCATAACCAATAAGGTCTATATGCTTGGATCGCGGAAAATTTTACTATTTCAACATTTAGTGATTGATCAAATGGTAGATTTTGGGATCAAGTCTTAGCAAATATATAACTTTTGTTAGTTAGGGGCATATAAGTTGGTTTTATAAGAGATGATAGTAATAACTATGTTAATAAAAATTAAAAAGAAAAACAATATATTATAAAAAAGAATTCATTACTCTGAGGAAAGACAAGTTGTTAATCCTCATTCTTTTATGGTATTCAACTTCATCCGTCAAGAGAAGTCTTAGCAAATATATAACTTTTGTTAGTTAGGGGCATATAAGTTGGTTTTATAAGAGATGGTAGTAATTTTTTCTTGCATATATATTAGATTTTGGAATATATAAATTATATTATTTGTAGGAATATGGCGAACATTTTTAAAAGAGTAGATGTCAATTGCAGTACACCTAAATGCACTTTTAAGATCCCTTATCTCTATATTTTCGAATGCATCATACACTTCTTATTTTATGTTTTTTATATGATGCAAATTATTGCTAAGGTAGGAGGAGAGTATATGAAATCTACAAGGTATTCGGTCTTTACCAGTGAAGTAGCAATTAGACTTTGTGAAATTAAGTAGGACTATAATTTCTCCAATAAAATTTTCTGGCTTAAAATTTTCTTCAAAAAGCCATTTTGAAGGTAATAAGTGTTTAATGAGTTTCCTTCAAATGTAACTCAATATACTAAGTATTGTGATGCGAAAACATAAGTATTGTGGTATGCGCTTAAGAGATTTGACCATGAAATTCCTTCAAATATAACTCATTTCATAAATGTTTAGCATTAGATTTAATGTGCGGCAAATATGAAAACATATGTTCTACATACACAAAAAGATTTGCAAATGGAAGTAGAAAATTTGCAGACATGTACAAAGTCGACAAAATTTTGCACGATAAAGCTATACTGACTGGAATCTACGATCTGAAGATTCACAAGATTTAACACTACACATTTTGTAGTTTATAAATACTCGAGCGACTAGATGGTTGCGGGAAAGTATGCATTGTTCCACGAATATCAAACAAAACCAAGATTCACTTGAGGCCATAACAAAATAGAATAAATGAGCTCGACAAGATTACAATTTCATATCAAATTGATTCTCAACTTTCAAGACATAAATAAACGATTCCAGAATATGTTGTCTCAGGTCTCCCACAGCATAGCTGCATGAGACTTGCTCATGGAAGGAATGTAAACCAAGTTTTGAATAGTTGGTCATGTCCAAAACAGCACAAGCTGTCTTCTAACATAATACATTATTTTCATTTTAAGCTGAAAAGGATCAAAGCGGGTACAAAGACACTTGAATCAATTCGAAAGATGATCTCAAGCAGCCGCTGCCTCCAAAAGCTCTTTTTGTGCTCTCTCCTTGATTCTCCTTTCAAGCTCCGGTCTGAAGTGCCTAATAAGTCCCTGGACTGGCCATGCAGCTGCATCACCCAATGCACAAATAGTATGCCCTTCAATCTGTTTGGTGACTTCTTGAAGCATATCAATCTCCTCGAGCTTAGCATTCCCCACCTTCAACCTCTCCATAATCATCCAGAGCCACCCAGTCCCCTCCCTGCAGGGTGTGCACTGCCCACAACTCTCGTGCTTGTAGAAATAAGATAGCCTTGCTATTGCATCAACTACATCAGTAGATTTGTCCATTACAATCACTGCTGCAGTACCCAGTCCGGACTGAACAGCTTTGAGAGCATCATAATCCATCAGGACGTCGTCACATATGTGCTTGGGGAGAAGAGGAACGGACGAACCTCCTGGTATAACTGCCAACAAGTTGTCCCAACCACCCCGAACTCCACCACAGTGCCTCTCCAACAATTCCTTCAGTGGGATGCTCATCTCTTCTTCCACTGTGCAAGGTTTGTTCACATGACCAGATATACAGAACAATTTTGTGCCAGAGTTATTTTTCCGGCCAAAGCTTGCAAACCATTCAGGCCCTCGCCTTAAAATTGTGGGAGATACAGCCACAGTTTCCACATTCGTTACAGTGGTAGGACAGCCATATAATCCTGCATTAGCTGGGAAAGGAGGCTTCAGCCTTGGTTTCCCTTGTTTTCCTTCAAGGCTTTCAAGTAATGCTGTCTCTTCACCACAGATATATGCTCCAGCACCATAGTGTATGTGCACATCAAAATCATAACCTGATCCACAAGCATTCTTCCCCAGAAGTCCGGCTTGATATGCTTCCTTTCTCGCTTTCTCAAGATTCAGCCGCTCGTTTACATACTCCCCTCTTATGTAGATGTATGCAGCTGTTGCTCTCATACCAACTCCAGCAATAAGGCACCCCTCAAGCAATTTATGAGGATCATGGCGCATGATTTCTCTGTCTTTACATGTACCAGGTTCACTTTCATCAGCATTGACGACAAGGTAAGAAGGGCGCCCATCGGACACCTTGGGCATGAAAGACCACTTCAGACCAGATGGAAAACCAGCTCCTCCACGGCCACGCAGACCCGATTTTTTCATTTCATTAACAATCCAGTCACTACCCTTAAGTACCAAGTCCTTAGTTCTGTACCAATCACCTCGTTTCGTGGCACCTTGTAGGAAAGGGTCATGCAATCCATACAAATTGGTGAAAATGCGGTCCTCATCCTTTAGACCACCAAAATGGGTCTTTTCAGGAGGCGGGGGTGGGGGAGGAGGTTGAGGTGTACTTCCTGTTGTAGCAGCAGCTTGGGTGCTGAATGACCTACAAGCAGAAACTAACCTCCAGCCATTGACATGATGAACAACTTCATCTCTATGAATTGATGAAAGGTTCTTCAGAAACGCCTGGACAAAGGATAAACATAAGAAATTAACTATCAAATTGATATCATCACCATTATACACCAGCAGTGGATATAATGTTACTGGGAAACAGAATCAACAAGAAAAGAAAGCATAGATGCACAGATGACAGTACAAAACTTCAGGAACGATGTGAAGAAATGTAGTATAATCAAGTAAATGTCACTAGCAAAGTGTTTAACACATTTATTAAGAGAATATTCCTTCTTTTCCAACTAGATGTTGTCAAGTAGACAAGTACAAATAGTTTCAACAAGATAGAAGAAATGTAAATGTTATCTTCCCAAAGCATTCATGTTGTCAAGATTAAAAGCATTCATGTTTCAGTTACAGGGATGCAAACACTTATAATTAGGCGTAGGGTAGCAATCATATCTTAGATAATGATCATCCATCCAGAAGGGTTGAAATGTATTAGATACAATTTGAGATAGATTATCTAAGGATAAATTTAGAAAAGCTTTTTACTATTAAGAAACATAAAAATTATATAATTAATTACTTCGCGGTTTGGCTCCATATGAAACATCAATAGTAACAGCTCTAGTTTCAAAACTCCCACAACCATTAGTCATAAGTAACATTCCAAGAGCAAGTGAATGCACAATTTGAGAAATATAAATAAAAAAGCATTGCAAACAAATATGTTTGAACGTTTAAACTCTGCATGAGAAAAGGAATTACAAAAAGGAAAGCCTCAACAGACTTAAATTTGAGATTCCCCAAACAAAGATCTTCAGTAATCAGCGAGCATGCTCAATAGACAATTTCAGCACAGGGAACCATCACAATAATATAAGAATCTATAATTGCAATATATCTACATTTGAATGGAATATATATATAGAGAGAGAACCACTAAAAAGCCATAGTAAGGAACTGTATCGCCAGTAGTGATCCAACAGTTGTTAGTTGTAATAACACCTGTTGAGAACAACTATTCATTCCTTTCCTTAGAATTGAATGTATATTCATTAAGTATTCCCTCCATAAATAAGGTTACTAAACATAGCATGTCATAAAGGACCAATCAAACTAGTGCTAGATGAGTAAATATTGCACCAAGTCATGTTTATGTCCAATAAATAGGCATTCTGCTTATCTAGTTTTCACTAACTTTTGTCTAGTCATAAACATATTAACTCAGTATAACTTATTGGAGTGACGAGTCCTAGATTAAGAAACAAGCCATATATGTTTGACTTAATTTTGAGAGCATATTAAATAGATACTTCACTTACTAATAAGTAAGGGTGTTCTCGGTTTGATTAACCAAAATGTGAAGCAATTTTCCGAACCGAACTTATTTGTTTGGAGAAAACTTAAAAGTGGTCCGAAATTGATAGAATTGGTTAACAAGTTTATTAATTAGCCAATTTTTCAATATGATTAACTATCGATTTTCAATTAACCGACTAGCGACCGGTGACGGGCGGCCAGAGGTGGCCAACAACATGTGGTGAGTGATCGACAAATGGTTGCTGGTGACTCGCGAATGGCAGCGGGTGATGGTTGTGGCTAGTGGTTGGTGGACGATTGTGGGTGCCCAGCAAATGACAACGGGTGGCTAGCAGAAGGTGGCGGGTGACCGGCAACTTGTAGGCTATAGCACACGACCAGGCAACATCAAGTGATCGGCAACTCGTCGTGGGCAATATCTACAGGATGGGTAACAGGCACGACGGGGTGGTCACACCCTTTAAAATAAATTTTATAAACTTTTAATATAACCTGTTCGATTAGTTAATCACCAGTTTGGCCAACTCTCGAACTATAGCTAAACCAAAAACCAATCAATAGGTGAAAAACCCAACCATCGAAAGAACCGTTCAATTCAGTTACCACAAAATCGGTTCACTTTGGTCAATTAACTATAGTTCAACGATTCAATCAATTTTTTTACACACCCCTATTGATGAGAAGGGAAGTAAAGATAACTTCATAAGCGAAGAGGTCAAAAGTCAAAACTCCACCTCTAGAATTGGACAATGCTAGTATCATGGTCCAGATTCATAGAACAATTTTCATAAGGCTGCCAACATCATATCTGCAATGGTGAGATGTATTCAAATATCTCAAGTATATATCATGGATTTTGCTATTATCTTTTTCTTATAAATGTTGATCCCTCCAAGTAGAGAGACATTTGATTCAAATATTCTCAAATCTATTACGTTTCTTTTCATACTATTATTTGTTTTCTTTGGTGTTAATTATGTTGAAAATTTTGTTATTTAATTTTAAATTAGTTCAGGTTTGATCAATATTTGCAACCATCAAACTGTGAAGGTATCACAAATAAGAGTTGCTGGAAAAAGAAATAAGGCCATCCAACCTCAATATCTTTACCTGTAGAATTTAAATGGCAGTATGACAGATCAAATACATCTTGCCATTCGTTACAATCATACTGCAGGCAAGCATTGCAAAATTTATCTATTTCAAAATTCAGTGAAATCCACATATAGAACAGGAAAAACCACCCTACTAGTAGAAATTTTCGAATTTTTTTTCTGGTAAATAACTATTCAATTGGCAAAAAATTGATCTGGATCATGTTTGCTCTATTAAATTTAAGGAAAATTCAACATTTTCTTTCCATAAATTATATGTCATGAGAAAAGCCATCCGGCAGTAAGTGTTTAAATGTGAAAAAAAAAGGGAAAAAAAACCCTGGCATAAAGTATCTCCGTTAGTATCCTGAGCAAAGCAATGATATCCCATCGAAGTATGAATTACCCTAAAGGGTCACACAGGGATCGACAGATATACGGTCTGATAGAAGAAGATCATCGAACCTGATCTAGATATACCGTATACGAGTATGAACATGGAGAAGAAACAAAGTGAGAGAAATCCAAAGAAACATGCAGCCGCATAAGATGTCAAGAAAACTCAACAGAGAAGGAAATGAATATCACAAGAATCATCAAATAGTTGCAAAAAATAAAAATAAACAAGAAACAAATTTCCTAACAAGGCCTCAAAACCTAGGACAAAAGGCAAAATGAACAAAAGGGATAAACAAGTCAAGAAGAAGATCCACTCACAGATCCACTTCCAATCGACGGCATGTTTGCCGAAATGGCGCGCCGGCTTCCCCTGAACAAACTCATCGCCTGCCTCGCGAAGGGAAAGAGAAACGGTTCCAGCAGCAGATGAAGCGGCCGGGAATCTTGATCCGATCATGATATCGAGAAAATAGACCCTTAAGTATCGGGCCTCTTCGGGCTTGCTCGGACCTTGTTTGACTGGACTCAACCGGAGCCTCATCATAAAATGGACACGAGCTACGCTTACTAAAAAGCTAAAAAAAAAAATCAATAAAAGGAAATTTTAAAATAAATAAAAAAAAGAGCTATATTTTTTAACAGCAAATAAGTAATAAAGGTGGCACTTAATCTAACTCCGTATTATTAAGGATTAACGTCTTTAACACTTGAAAAAAAAAAGGAAAAAAAGACTATATTGTCTTTCTCCGATTTTCTATTTTTTGTTATTCTTTTCATTTAAAATAAAATATATAATTATTTGTTTTATTTTTAGCTATTTTGTTCTCTCTTTCCTTTTGCTAACCTTCGCTAAAATAGTAAATGATCTGAAAAATTATAATAAATAAATGAGTGCGAAAGCAAATAACAATGAGTGTGAGTGATAGGCTAGTTAACCTCACTACATCATTTGGCTTACATACTCAAATAAATTATTATTTCTAAAAATAAATTACAATTGAAAACAAAACCTCATTTGTTTTTAAATTATTATTAAAAAAATTAAAACTACAATATCATTATTTTAGAATTTATTATCTCTATTAAGAGGGAAATTAATAAAAAAAATCACCCAAATTTACATTTATCTTTAGGATTCATTGACTCACTACTCTTCCAACACGCGGTGAGGACGCCACTATGAGGGCTGCTGAGTGAAAAAACTTTTCTATGCAGGCCTAGGATATAAGGGAAGGATGATATTATCACCCTTCATTTTCCTTTGTGATTTGTGTTATGCAAAATTTAAAGTTGAGACTAGTAGTACAAATCACAAAGTAAAAATAAAAGATGACGATATTAAGCTTTCTCAAAATCTTATGTAGTGATCTTGTTTAGAAAATTTTTTCCACCATCAAGTAATGAAGGGTTATAGGTCTAATAAATAATTAACAAATATTTTAACCTATATTAATTAATGTTAGACTAAAATTTATAAGATTCTTAATTGATTTTATCATTTAAAATATTTATAAAATAATATTCATTTATGTTAAATATTTTTAAAAAGAATAAAAGAAAGATATATTTATTAATATTGATAACACTTCATTTAATCTAGTCCAATGCAACTATTAATATTAAATTATGGCGAGGATTATAGGGTGTTTGAAGTAGTTTTTCAGTTGCTTTTCTGATCAGAACAGTAGAAAACCAGAAGTCGCAGCATTTGGCTGTAGGCTTATGGGTTCCAACCCCAGAAGTAGTTGGTTCCTTGATAAGTTAGAATTTAGGTGCTTCTGGGAATGTTGCTCGAGTTTCTTCACATGCGATACCATTTCGATCCAACTCCTCTTCCTCGAATGTGATGACGCAACCGACACCGCCGGACCGTCCTCTCTTGCCACCGACCTTCCTCTCTCACTAACGCCATCGCACGAGGCCTTCCTCCTCTCGATGCCACCAAAAATTCCTCTCTGGCCGCCGATCTTCTTCTCTAGCCATCGATCCTCCTCTCTTGCCACCGCACGAGGCCTTTCGTCTTGACGCTGCCCCGACTCCTTTTCCTCGCTCAGCCCTCTCTCACTCGCAATTCCTTCGCCCACTCCCGCTACCTCCTTTCCATATCTACCAT
This sequence comes from Costus lasius, assembly GCA_027563935.2. Lineage (NCBI taxonomy): Eukaryota > Viridiplantae > Streptophyta > Magnoliopsida > Zingiberales > Costaceae > Costus > Costus lasius. The sequence continues at coordinate 22,944,491 of CM050451.1, read as the reverse complement.
GTCATTTTGCAGCCACACCATCATCTGCCACTCCGCATCCTTCGGCCTCATATGAGCCTCCCTTGCCTCCAACCACCGCGCCTCCATCTCCCTCTACTGCTACATGAACTTCCTTAATGCGCCCTCCACTACCACCACCTCTTTTGTGGGGCCTAACGTCTTGCTCCTCTTCTTGCCCCTCACTTCGTCCAGCTCCTCTTGTGCAACCTCTTTGCCCTTCGCTGTCGTCGCCCTGTCAGAGAGGATCCTTCTCATCTCCTCGTGGAAAGGGAACTTACTTTCCACATGTATATGGGCGTGGAACAGGTTGAATACCCAAATCAATAATTGATGAAAAAAACCTAATTATCACTTAAACAATTTTGCCCCATTTCAAAACATGACTAATTGTTAATTTAGTTATTAATATTTCACTGTTGTCTTAAACCATTTGATCTTGTGCTATTCTAAATAATTGTTCATATCTCTATTGAAATCTGAATGAAACCTCCCGCATTGGTGCCTTAACATTTAGGGCTTATTATCAATATTAGTCACCTCTCCACTACATTATACTCATCATCCTCATTTCTCTCATTTGTTGCAATAAGTTCCTTCTTATCCTTCTCATTTGTATCTTTATCCTAGCTTCTAATTGTAGCCCTCTCTCCATTTGATATAGTGAAATCAAAAGGATCAAGAGGAGTGATCCTTTAGAGTAGCAAGGGAGATAGAGTTCGTTCTCAATATAATAATGGTCACAAATGTTAAGTGCTTATTGTCTAGGCAAACAACAAGATCTGATGAGATTTTTCAAGAATGTGATGCTAATATTGATTTCACTACTAAGGTTGATTTAGAAGTAAATATGATGCTAATAAATATTAGAGAGGCTTATAAAATTTTTTAGGAGTAGTCTGCTTAATAGCACAACACAGCTACTAACCAGCATCACTATTTACCTAAACACCTTTGAACTTTTCTGGCCAACTACTTTTCAACCAGTAAAAGTTAAATGTTTCAATTGTGCCAAATTGACCCTATATGTCTAAATAAGTTTTGGACTTTTTGAATTAGGAGAAGTCATTTGAAGTCCAAACTTATGCATTAGACTATGCAATTAGAGTGGTAGAAGGAAATGATGGTCAACTACATTTTCTATAAACATAGAGGCATTATTTGTCAAGGTGAAGATCATCCTTCAAATATATAATATTACACTAAGTTACTTCCAAACATAAAAAAGACATCACCAAAGCAAGCACAATGGCTAGACTTCCTAGCAAGATTCAACATTTTCTGGGATAAATTGGGGAGACCAACTTCATCATTGATGCCTTAAGACAAAAGTTAGAATTAGTAAACCTTCAACTTGGAAACGTCAATCACATCAAATATAATTTACAAGAGAATTAGAGCTAGACTAAGTAAACACCCTCAAGCAACAACTCTCAGTGAAGGAAAGAAATGGCAATTCTAGGAAGATGAAGGTCTTATTTTAACAAAGTCAATCAATTGTTTGTGCTCTGATTAGACAATCTACAGTCAGAAGTTATGTAGGATTGTAGTGACACCTTTTATGCAACGCACTAAGGCATGCCGAGGTTGTTGGAGCTCATGGAGTGAACTTTTTTATTGGCTAGATTTAGGGACCAACGTATCGGATTATGTGCAAGCTTGTATTATCTATTAATAGGACACAGTGGAAAGGCATAAACTAATGAGACTTCTATAACCTTTACCTATGCCAAAATAGTCATCTAAAAGTCTCATTGGATTTCATATCAACCATTAGGGTTGGAGACTTTGGATTGATTCTCATTGTGGTGGATGGATTCTCAATGTATGTAACTTTCATCATAGCTCCACTCCATTATATAGCAGAACAAGTGGCTAAACTATTTTTATGAAGAATGTGGTAAAGTACCCGGGAGTTCTAATGAACATTATTTGTGATTGGGATCTATGATTCTTGGAAAGATTTTGAAATCAGCTATTTAAAATGATAAGTTCGAAATTCTACTTTCCCACAAACTTGTTTTCCCACAAAAAAGCTAGACTAAAAAAATAAGCACTATGTTGGAGCAATAATTGTGCAACTAAATGCTAACCAAATAGATTAACGTTGCCCAATGCTCATAACTTACATCAATGCTCCGAAATGAAGAAAGCTCTTTTGAGGTACTCACAAGTTAATAACCATCAACTCCTAAGATTTTGCTCGTCAATAACCATAAAAATGTAGAAATTGCATGTGAAAACTTAGAGAGAAGACAAAAATAATGAAGAAATGGGCAAAGAAAAAAGGAAGGCGACCTCACAAGAAAAGTGACTTGATTCTTGCAAAGCGCCAAAAAGTATCTCTAAAAATCTTTCTAAAGACAATCCACAAAGGCTTTGTTTGTAAATATGAAACTCCCATTCTAATCCTAAAGCATGTAGAGGGATGTTTCCTCTAGAGTCCAGCTTCTAATCCAGTTGAAGATTCACTCAAGTCATTCACGGTTACCTCAAGCCCTACCGCGCATACTAAGAGGAACCAACATGAAGCACTTCAAATCACCCACCCCACCACCTTTTCTTTGGAGGAGTGAATAGAAGCATTTTGTCAAAGCAAAGCAAAACATTTAGCATAAATGCTAAAATGTTAGTACTGAATGAAATGAAAAGGACTCCCCATGTTAGAATATAGTTATGGGCCAGAAGATGTACTCCAACACAAAGCTGAAAAGATTGAAGAATTTCTAAGTGTTGATGAAGACATTGACTTCTTGGCGGGGAAGAATTGTTAAGAATCAAATAATGTCTAAGGCAAACTCATGTAATAAACCTTGGCAATATCTAGAATGTGTCATGTGATCATTGTGGCAAGCAAGACAATGAGGTAAAAACACTAGTCGCAAGCTAGGATTTCGGTGGCTTGCACCATGCCACAAGAGGGCTTGTCTAAAATTAGCACATTGGTGATTGGTCTCGAAGAAATCCTTCAGGAAATCCAGGAGACTTTTAGTGTTAGGTTAGTAATATAAGGGATGACATAATTTAGATCTTGAGACAACTCCCAAATTTACAACTAAATGTTTTCTTGCTACCCACCTGCAAAGCCCAGGAAGTTTGTAGCATGTGTACTTGTAAATTTTTCTTACTTTTGTGAACTACCCTTGTCATGAAGCCAGTGTGGAGTACTTGTAAATTTTTCTTATTTTTGTGAACTACCCTTGTCATGAAGCCAGTGTGGAGTGTTCGATTGACACGTCACTGAACAACAACTAAACTCTTTTGGCATGCTTATTTGCATCGCTGCATTGAAAAAGCCTGAGCACTATGTCACTAGCAAGGTAGTGTGTTGCTAAGTTTAGTCCTCATTATGATCACCTCTAGATTTGCCTTGGAAGCACTTAAATAATATTTTGATTCAAACATTCAACCAACTGTAAATATTGTATGTAATCGCAATGTCAACCTCAAGGAGAGGGTTAAACCAATATTTAAATATATACATATAAACATTTTTTTTGGAGACTTTTAGAAGTGTCCATCAAACAACTTTTTAATTTTCACATTTTTATACCTTGTAAGCACTTCAAAAGTACACTCCACCGCACCTTAAATCTTGAACTATACGTTCACTGATAAGTGCAAGAAATATGTAACTACCTTCTGGAAAATATGAAAGACAAAGAACGTAAAGAATTTCAAAGCAACGGAGGCAAACCCAGCCCAAGAAGTAAAGAGGCGCTAATGAAATACAGAATGACATAAGAAGCTCTAATAAAGACAAAGGATAAACACAACTAGAAAAATTAGTTTGAGCACAAATGGGAAAAACAATGGAAGGTCAACTAAATAAATATAGTTGGAGCATGGGACAAAAATACCAAATAAGCAGGAATACAATACATTATCCGAGACTACAATGAGGTAGCCATCCAAACAATTGCGGTGTACCATGAAAGCCATCCTGTACACTGAAATGCTAGCAACTAAAAGCGCTATGAAATATGTTCGTATCTTCCTGAGAGGAAAGAAAATAAGATTATAATTGAATTGGAGAGCTCATAATCATCAATTTTATCACTGTACAAGCACCCACTAGCTAAAATTCAAAGACTCTTAAGAGGAAAGCTGCAGAATTGTTACAATCTTAGGCACATCAAACACTAAAGCAATTAGCCGGTACATTGGCTAGAAAGACAAGCCAAAAGACACAAGATACACTATGCATGGCCTATAAATTGGCCAGAAGAAGTGGCTATTCTACTTTGAAAGAAGTACGTAAGTGACCGATGCTTAATAAAAGCAGTTAAACCTCTTTTTTTTAAAAAAGGTGCAGGAAATATGTACGAAATAGCAAAGTTAAAATGTCACGAGAAGATCCATCTCTTGAATACTTACGAAATTGGCCGGAAATCGTTTCAGGACGTACCGATGCCTTGGAATTGTTTACATAAAGCACCTGCTGATATAAACTCACACAACCACTGCATTTCAAGAAATATGCTGAAAAACAAAAGCACACTTGAAGCCTCAGTTGTTTCAATATTTCTGCAACACTAAAATTTAAGAAACTAGTGGTTTAGATAACAACGCAGAAGGAATAATTAAAATACTGAAGAAACTTTTTCTAATACAAAAATTAGATTGCTTAAAATCTACTTTTGCGCGTAGACAGATGGATGATACTTCCCATTATTCAGCAAGCATGATCTGAAGGCAAATAAGACAGATGAAGTACATGGAAACAACAATAGCATTTTATCCCTTATCATTGTTATGTTAGCTTACGCAAACTAGCGAGTGAGATACAAAGTCTACAAGAAAAATCAAATGATCCTCAGTGACTAGTTCTCACTTTGAGACAAACAAAACAGTTTCCTTCCGCATTTCAATGAAAGAAAAAGATGGATCATTGCATTTTTATGATTTACCAGTTCACTAATTCTTACAAAAAAAACTCAGTCAACCTATAAGGTCTTCCAGAATTGTTGAGCGAAAAAAATTATGCACAGAGATCGTTTCAACTCAGGGGGATCTTCCCCTATATAAGTTGTATCAAAATTTTGCATAACATGCCTGCAAGCAGTGAACAGATTCGATAACTCCAAAATGGTATGATGCACAAGGCACCATGTGCAGTATCACCTTATTGAACACGAAAATATAATCGCTTGTGAGAAAATGAACTAAGCTATAAAAATACAGCAGTCAACGATTCCTCCATTGTCCTTGTGTCCTTCTCGATATATGAGTGAATTCTTAACCTTTATAGTATTAAAGAGCTGCACCAAGAGAACCTGAGCCCAGTAGACATCAGTACTTCCAAGCCATTGCCAAATACAGAAGAAAGATCTTTAGAACACTATTCACTGATTTAGCAGTAGAGGAATTCTGATATGCTGATATATCATTTGTCAGTCCTTTTCTGAGCAAATGATATCTCATGAACATCAAAAAATTCATCCCTTCACAGTAAGCATTACTCTTTCAGCGCCGTGGAACCAAAATTATTACACAGCGTCATAGAACAGGACTTGTGGCTGCAAATGTCCCCTTTCACACATGGTAATAACATCTTTCCAACCACCAATAACCTGTACGAATACATTCAATCATTTAGAGTAGCCTACAATATGCTGAGAAATCAAGCACGCCTATCAAGTTACCTTTACAGTTTGATCATCATACATGACCCATTGATCATGCTCATATGCAAAGCAGTGATAGTGTTGTCCATAGTAGCACACCTGAACATAGAAAAACAAATTTCATTTGATAGGTTGTATAAAAGTGACCTTAAAAGGAGAACCACAGATTAATATTGCTATCTGTAAGTGGCAAAGGTTGATGATCTCGGCATATGCGATACACTTGTGAACAAAACGAGAAAAACGGCTAAAGCACTCTTTGGCCCTCCTAGACACACACTAGATGCTTAAAGGCTTTAATAAACTATCCACATTTTAAGCCACATAATAAGATGGCATAGTTGAGAGATTCAGTAAGATGATGTACAAATAGCTAAAGAATGTCCAACCATAGCATCCTCTGTGACAGAAAGCTGTCGATGTTGACAGGAAATGTCAACTTTGATCCATGATTTATCAAACACAGCGCATAAATTGAGGTTATGACAGTGTCCAATACAAGTAATAACGATCCAGACATGAACAGATCCGTAATTTATAAACATTGATAATATGCTAGTTGTCTGCCTGAGTTCAACTAAACATATCAGGTCCAAACCACATTGATATGCCAACTGCCATGTGTTGACGCATATCTGAACATATAAGGCCAACCACACCAAGTTGAAAACTAATTATCAACTTTGGAATGCATCAACAGGCAAACGCGCATGGTGCATTGGTGATGAGCATGACTCATGCCTAAGTAATGCAAGAAAGTGTGACGGTGGCATATCATGATGACACCCACCAATGAAGAAAAATTCAAGATCAAATGAAGAATTACACCAGCATGCAAGTCAAAATACTATCTTATCAAACTCAAATGTTAAGAATTGGATGCTAATCATATTGAAGAGATTGATCAGGAAGAGAATAGAGGTGGATAAACAAAAAGTTCAGTAAAATATAGAATTTGACAAAGCATACAACATTAATCACCCATGGATCGTGTGATCTACATGTAAACACCAAATGCGATCATAATGTACACAACTGAAAAAAAAGATCTACTGTACAATCAAAAACAAGAATACTATGTATATTTATAGAAGCAACACGTTGCCATAACTATTGCTCTAGACAACATAAGACTAGTCCTCAAGTTAGTGCAAGCAATCATGTTCCACTTGACACAAAAAATATTAAAAATATGGCTTAATGAATATAAATATAAGCTGATTCTCAAAGGTGATGAATGCTATGCAAACTTTTTCGATAATAGTAGATCCAAGACAAATTAGCAGCCAATTTCTATATGTTTGATTTTCTCTACAAGATTGTTGATGCAGCCCAAGGTTTAAAAAACCGGTCCGGCGAGCCACTGGACCGGTACAGTACCGGTACCGTGCATACCGGATGAAACCGATGAGCGGAGGCGAGCGAAATCAGCGGACGGTGTTAGCGGAAGCTTCAAGCTTCTGCCGCCTGCTGCAGCTCTCGCCGCCGTCCGCCAGCTTCTGTCAGCCATCCATATGCTCCGACCACGTTCCAAACAGGTAGCCCAATGGACCGGTACGTACCGAGGATACCGCTCGGTTCGGAACGAAATTGGAAACACTGATGCAGCCTAATTATTACATCATAGTTGTGGGTTCTATTTAATATGAACATTTGTCTTCTAGGAATATTTGAGACTACATCATCATACATGTAATACACATGATAGCTATGTATTTTATCATTGCATTGGACTGAGCAACAACACTTTACTTTTGATTTTTCCACATTACAAGATAGCCGAGAAACATGAAGTAGACTCCTTGTTAATATAACTCCCTAAATAATAGGCATTATGTAAGATTAAATGCTGTGATATCCAGAAAATTTCCTTTTTAGTAGTTCACTTAATTTAGTTAATGTTCTAAGAATAAATCTGCATATATTAACTAGGAACAGTTGTGAAGGAAATATCAAGATAGATAAAACCATTTACCCACAAGGCAAGTTTATTGAGCAACATCAACATCTTCCGAATCATCAAGAGAAGATATCTTACAATTAGATGGAATAGGAGTCAACAACTTTGCATTTGAGAAGGTCAATCACCAATCCAAAACCAAAGAAGCGAAAACCATGCCGTGCCCAATTTCTACGGCACGGTACTGGTCCAGTGGCTCACAGGTTTTGGAGCATCCGTTGGAGCACAGTTGTAGACGGACAGCGAGCGGAAGCAGCGGGCAGTGTGGAAGGCAGTGGAACCTTCGATTGAAGCTTGCCATCCACCGCCGCCCACTTTCGCTGCCGGTTTGTACGGTATATACCGGTACCATACCGACCCACCGGACCAGTTTTGGAAACTTTGTCCAAAACATCTTTTTTAAGATAAAGCATCTTCCTAAGATGCCACCCACTTCAAATTACTCAATTAAGAATATTCAAGGTTTCAAAAATCAGTCTGCTCTCAGATGAAATTGGTACCGGTATACCATGTGTTGATATAATCGGTATTGGCACATGTTAGTGTCAATACCACTTATATGTACCGGTTTGAGACAAGATTCACTTACATGATCTAGAGTGCACTAGTACAAACCAAGATCTAAAACCTTAAGAACATCATCATGTTATATTGCAAAATAATAATACTAGAGTACTATAGTGAACAAATATGGAGCAAACAACCTTACTAGAGAAAATTTATGTTATAACCCGCTTCCTAACTAATCAACTTGGTGAGCTAAATGACAATTTGGCCCAATTTAAATGCTTAAGCCTAAGTTGATGGTAGTTAGTTCACTAATATTATATAATTTTTTCTCCCACTTATCACGTGGACTAGATTAGGGTATTCTAATCTCTCTTATTTAAGACTTGATGTCCTCATCAAACTCAAAGCCTAACACATATCCAAGAAATATCGCTTAGTCGGTAGCACGTGAGGTTAACCCGAGGGTAGCTCCACCATTCTCGGAGCCCTTTTGGTCTCTCACTATACTTAGGAGTAAGTTTTGCTCTAATACTATTTGTTATAACTAGCTTGATGAGCAAATTGACTCGTCAAGGTAAACAGAAGGGCAAAGTGACCCAATTTAAAATGCTTAAACTCAAATTGATGGTAGTTAGCTCATTAAGTCTTATATGCTATATGATCTTTTCTCCCGAGACTAGACCGAGGTATTACAATCTTTTAAAAACAAGTCATAAAAAATTACTTCAAACCATAAATAGCCTTATTGAGTACATATTCTAGTCTCTCCCAAGCAAAATGTAGATACTCCATATAAACATCCTTATTGAGATCATATAAGAAGACATCTTTCACATCCATCTAAAACATTTGGCAGCCCTGCTTAACTTCTTAAGAAATTGAGCCTAACTACATGTGTGAATGCCTACAAAAGTCTCCATTAGCTAAAAATCTTGCTTTCTATCACCCTACAAAGCTATCAGCATTGTATTCAACAATGAAGACAAATTGACATGCTATTGGTTTATTGCAAGTGGGGGTATAACAATATGCCATGTATCTCTACTGATCAATGCTTCAATTTCATTATATATTGCTCGCTTGTACAATAGATAAGAAAAACTTCTTATGAAGCTCAGGAATAAATACATTAGACATTGATAATCAAAAGAATCAAAAAGCAATACAAGCGATCATATGATACAAACAATATATGATGCATTGTATAATAGATGCTTTACTTTCTGAAATAGGATATGAAGATTAAAATCAGATGAAATGTGATGACAGATCTGGTATTGATCGTAGCAAAAGTGGGGACTGAGGTGGTCATTGCTAAGGACATCTATTATGCACCTATACAGGAAAAGAGGCCATGATTTGCAGATGCAAGAATACCAAGAGAGGTATCGCAGGAGTAAGTGAGAAAAGACTGGGTAATAACACAAAAAGGAAAATTAGTGGTAGACCCCACAATTGCAGAGGAAAAGAAGGGAACACTAAAAGAAGTGACATTAACAGATATAGTGTCATGTAGTTGGGTTATAAAAGCTATAGTCTCTTTTTGTAAGAGTGCAAAAAAACACAAGGGGCTTAGCTTGTCATGTCTAGGATCAAGAGTGAACAAAGTAATCAAATCCAAAGACAAGAATGGTTATTGAAAAAGATGAAACCTCAAAAATACAAATATGACTTGAGAGCATGTACATGAAATACATGAACCAAGCATCATAGGCGTGAGTGGTAAATACAGAAACCGAATTCACCGAAAACCATTTATAGAAATTTTTTTACCAAAATATTAAAAACCAAAACCGAACCGAATTTTCTAAAAACTAAAATTTTACCGAACCAAATTTACCAAAAAATTTTCGGTAAATTTGGTTAAATTACCGAAAAGTTAAATTATTAAGGATTTAATTAATTAGATAATGGATAATTGGGTTATTAGGTATTGGGTAATAGGTTTTAGACATTTAGTAACTAGTTATACTATAATAAGATTAAGATATAATATATTATATTATATTTTTTAACATATATTATATATTATATATTTTAATATATATATATATATATATATCTATATATTATATATTTTAATATATATATATATATCTATATATTATATATTTTAATATATATATATATATCTATATATTATATATTATATATCTATATATATCGGTAAATTCGGTTTTTTACCGAACTGAAATTATAAAACCCGAAACCGAAAACCGAAAACCGAATTTTATAAAATTTATTACCAAAACCAAAAACCGAATTTTATAAAATTTATTAACGAAACCGAAACCGAATATTTTTTTACCAAACCGAATTTACCGAAATTTTCGATAATCGGTAAAAACCGAACCGAATGCTCACCCTTTTCATAGCATGAACCACATTGAGAAGATGTTCACTGTTACATTAACTTACAACATTATGTAAAAAGGTACATGGGCACTAGTCTAATGAATGATACCATAATGCAACAAAAAAGATAAGACAAATTGAATATGCTCAAGAGCATTAACAATACACAAATTTATTAAAAAATGGAAATTTGTTTTTTTATTTCCTAGAAGAATTTAATTACATTAAGAATATTCGATTTGATTTTCAACAAATATTCCTAGTTTATGGATGAGCAGTTATCAATAAAAGTGATAAAATAACAATATCATGAAATAGAAGCCAGAGTAAGATCCTAATTGTAATGTTTCAAATAGCGAGACCACTAAGTCTTGCAATATGATGTTTCCTAATTAACAAGCCACACAAACAAAAACTAGAAATGATTTAGGAGATAAGAAGTGCATAATCTTAAAAGCAGAGGAACGACCCAATCTAGCGGCTGGAAACCAACAAGTAAATGATTAGCAAAAGGAACAAAAATGACATCATCTTTGCAAGATAGTAGATGTCATTAAACCACCCCCACTGATTATCACCTCCATCTATAAATCAAACAATGCTGGGCAAAACATCCTAAATAGCGTAAGAAGCAATTAAGAACATAAACAGACAACAGAATTACAGAAATGTAGGAATAATAAGGTCATGTCATGGAGAAGTAATGTAAATAAAGCTTGAGATATGCATCAGTTTTGAAGAGCCAGCAGCAAATGATGAAAGCATGGGAAAGAATATGTGAGAAATGAATACAAGGGAAAAAATTGTAATTAGTTATCATATGAAAACATTTGAATTAAGAATCCACTAGTAATAGAACTCAAGGAGTTATATCAAAACTAGTGGGAAGCTTGAAACATGAATGATGATGTAGGTGAGGATTGGACAAGCCTCTCAATTCAATAGAGGAAATAGTAATCATAGAGGCAAAGGTAAAGTTTGTTGCAATAAAAGCATGTCAAATGATGAAAATGATGGTGGAAAACTTAACGGTTGGTGGACGACCAACAGTGCATTAAGGGTTTGATAATGATTATAGGGAGGATAGGATAACAACACATCTACAATGTCTGTTATCAAAGCATCTACCACGAGAAGTAGATTTGCTAACACCAATAAATGCTAAAGAATCAATAATAAAAAGGCATTACCAAATGAACTTGTAGTGAAAACCCAAAGAAGCTTAAAGAAGGAATTCTTATGGTCTAAAATAGGAGAGATTGTCACAATGACTCTAAGCAACAACAAAAGAATCATTAGGGCCAAATAGGAACATGGCCAATAAAAATCCTAAAGTTGCTTGAGAAGATTTACTAGTCAATCAATCAAGGGATTATATGTTTGTGACTCATCCATTTGGCTTTCAATGAGTAATATTCTTAGAGTAATTGATTCTCCCACTTAGATTGAGGAGTTTATGAGAAGTGTGAATGTTCCCCACGTTTCTCTTGGGAGAATATTTATGCAAGACATTTCATATTCCCTTGGTAATGGACAAGAACATAATAATGCAAGGACAACATATCCTGAAGTATGCCAAGTACAATAGGAGACATCTTGAACATTATGAATGACCCAAGAAAGAATCAAAAGTGCCCATGCCCCAAGAATAGAATTAGCATCACTAAATTTCATGGTAGTACCTTTATGAAAGAACAGTATATAGTGTGAGATAGAATGATCCAATCTTAGGATTAATTAGGAAAAAAAGAGAGAAGAATATCATAGGGCCACATTGAGAATTCCACAGGCCCAATCTTAGGAAGCAAGAGGGTAGGATGGCTAGTGGAAGAAGGGAAGTAGAGATAAATATGACTACCGATGAAGAGCAAAGGGGAGGGAGGGGTGGATCCAATTGTAGGAGAATAAGGGCTGGAGGAGACCAAATGTCTGCAAGGGCAATAGAGTGCCTGCTACAAGAGTAGCATAAGAAAGACTTAGGAGGTAATCTACATTACTGCAGGAGAACTGTCAAAGAGACAGGCTATTGGAGACTACAAGAGGATTATGTGAGGGGGCTACAGGAGACTGGTGCAGGAAAACAAGATTAGCTGTAGGCCAATTGCAAGGATGAGATAGGAGCGGTGATGAGGGGAGACGAGGAGTGGGAATGATAAGATAATTTTCTCAAAGATTTTCAGAAAATGAAAAAGGATTACAAGAGTACAATAGTAAAGTGGCATATATATTAGCAAAATATAAGTGACCATTTTCACAAAGAGGACAACAATTTCAACTGGTAAGAAAATTTGGCGATTTAGAATAACTGTTTTTCACTCAGTTCACTGATTTTCAAGAATGCATCAGCATGCAGCTATCATCTATAAAAAAAATTCGAACCCAACAAAGAACAGCTTCCTCAAACCAATATTTGTTCAAGATTGCCTTTTCAGAATACCAAGACATTAAAAGAGAGGTATTAGACTATTAGCATACCACTGAAACCAGAGAACGCCTGCTTCCTTTATCAATACCACAATAGAGAACGCCAATATCCACATCAGTAGTAATAGCTGCCAATGTTGCAGATATGTCATCTGCACTTTCGTTTGTACTTTGCCATCCTATAACTGGAACAGGAAATTTATCAGTTATATAAAAGATGTCTGCTGGTAATCCAATACACTGATAGAAGATTACAATGAAGCAACATGGGACTTTTCCCAAACATGTAGGAGATCAACTAAACCATCTTTTGTAATATCGGTTATGATTTAGAAAAGGATAGGACATGGTTTGTAACAAAATGATGGTACCATCAGGTATGTGGTATGTAGCAAACCAGACGTACCATCAGGTTTGTACCGATTTCTTAAACTTTCTTCTATCACAAAATGATTTTCTTATATTGGTATTTCAATTCATGTGCTCATTTGATGAGTGTTCAAACTTCTATCACAAGCTATACCCTTTCCAGCATGATTGTCCACCAAGTCATGCAAGAACAGATGTCCAACACATCTAATTGAAGGATTGGAAAGTGAGCATGCGGTGCAAGTGTCATGTATATTTCACGTGAACATTATGCAACACAAGGACCAATCTCTGTAAAATACAAAATTTAGGCCATATTGCAACTTGGAGATTAATATTGGTCATGGTTCAGAAAAGAACAGGACATAAGCATATCATGCAAGCACGAGGCTATGCAAATCTTAGTCCTCTTACAATGACAAGTCATGGCAAAGCAGATCTTGCAAATATGCATTTATTTCCTTGTAAGACTATCACGTGTCATAAATGGTTGGGGAACTCATTTCCTAGCAAGCTATTTACCGAATAGGTCAATGGATTTGAATGGAAAAGGAAGAGTATTCTATTCCATATGCAAATGATTATATGGTAACTCTTATATAGAGGATAGATTACAATGATAATTAGTGATAAATATGGTAGTAGATATACTACATAATAAGTCAACCATATTTATGGTGGTAAATGTGAAATCATAATAAAATCAAAGAATTTGATTTCTATGACCTTTAGCTTTGGGTACATTGCTATGTGACGAACTGTATCCAAGGGCACTTTTAGTATTTATAAAAAAGGAATGGTACTTTGCAAAATACTCAAGGGTAAAACCTCGGAACTAGAAGCATTTAGCAACGAATGACCAATTTATAATTATAACTGTTATGCAAAATTAGTGCCTACAATTTTGAAGTATACTCAACTCAATGAGAACATTTTCTCCTCACCAGTTAGAAAAGCTTACCTAAAGCCTATCCAAAGAGGAGAAAAGGAAAAGATGAAAGGTCAGTGAATTATTACTTAAGGAAGAAAATAACCTGACGTGAAAACATGTGGTGGATGAGAAAGAATATGATTCATATAATTTGGTTTTCCACAACCACCAGCCTCTATGTCGCAAGATAATTGATGATTCATCTCCACAGTCTTCAAGAGGTCATCAAAAGAACTTTCTGGACACATAATCTGTTGCGGTACAATTATAATTTCAATTAATAGATATGTGACGAATTTGGCAGTTAGCCTGACATCTAGATAGGAAAACTAGCGTGATGAATAGTAAACATGAGGTGTAAGACATGCCTTTGCTGTTCGTAATGAATTTGCATTGATATTGTGGAAAAAAGTAGTATACTTCAAGTGTCTGGTCTGGCAATGGCAGTTGTAACAGTTCATCTGCTCATCTATGTCCATTCCGAAAAGGGAGTGGGCAATACAAGACCTGTTTCGGCAGTCCCATGATCTGACGGAACTATTGTTGTGTGAATCAGCATCAGATTCACCAGTATGAACTTCAAATGACTTGTGCACGCAGTCAAATATTACAGATAGAACCTCAGAAGCATCATTCATCTGTGCCTGTTAGTGGAAAATAAATCTTTTAGCTTTAAATCAATAACTAATAAGATTATAAGATCTTGTCATGTAAGCAATTTTGTAATAACCTCTAAAAAGACAGAGTTAAAGTTAGATCTACAAGGTTATATTGTAATCACCTCTTGAAAGAATTTGCTATCAGGATACAAGTTGCTCAAAGCAATCCTTAAAGAGATAGGTGCAACACCACCATTTAGCCTACCCTCAGATGCTTTTCTTAAATCAGTAAATATATCATAAAGCGCACAGACAACACAAGGATTTCCAACATGCCCGTGCACAGATGACTTGTTAAGAAACTCATCTCTGAACCGCCTTAAGTGCCACAGTGACTGAACAATTAAGGTAAACGGGAATTCATCAATGCTATGAAATGTGTTCCAATAAAATTTGGTAAATACATGCAAGACTTCTTGACTACCTGGATAATCACATTCAAAAAGCAATTGTATTCACCTACTGCATTCCTAAGGCCGGTGCCAAGGATATCATTTCGGCCTGAAATGCTTCCCGCTTCAGCAATAGATATACTGTAGTCATCACCTTCTGTAAATTGAACAAGCAAAAAGTACGACTCAAAAAGGAAGATGCTTTCAACAGATTTTCATTAAATTTAGTAAAAACAGATGATCATTCAAGAGATTCATGGTTCGAGATAGTAACCATACAAGTTAATTCTAATAAAGGTTTTGTATAACAAAGAAAATAATCTCACAACGAAATTAAGTAATGAAATGGAAAAATTACCCTCAATGATAATTTGGGTGACTAATTTGGTTACTCCTTTATCCAAGAATCTAGAATTTATTATCTATTTTCTATCCTTTTTTTAATTTTAGTACCCTATTTTCTAACCTCAACCCCTTTGTTTGAACACATTGTTTGCGATCAAGCTAATTTGTAATATGCCAACTGACCTATTAACTTGGTAAGCCTAGTAGCCCAAATCAAAATACTTAAGCATAAGTTAATGAAACAATTTGCTCAAAAAGCAGCCAATAATAAATAGGATCAAAGCAAACTTAATCTTAAGTATAGTGAGAGGCTAATAGGAAAGGGTTGTCGAGATTGGTAAAGCCACTATTAAACTGCCCTCAGTTAAGAAATGGTTCTTGGATATAAGTTAGACTTTGGGCTTGACAAGAATATTAAATCTTAAGGGGAGGCGATTGTGATACCTTAGTTTAGTCCGTGAAAGAAAAAATGGTATATTATATAAGGCCGAACTTCTATCATTAACTCAGGTTTAAACATTTTAAATTGGGTTATATTACTTTAGGTCACCAAGTTACTACGCCAATTTTCTCACCTTAAAAAAAATACAATTAAGATTAAATTGAGCCAAATTAAGCTTCTGTTGAATTATATGTATTTTTCCTTTCTTTTCCAAAGAATCTATAAAGGGCTTCCACAACTAATTCCATGACATGAAATAAATGAATGCGTATGTATATAGATGTATTTCAAGTTTTAAAATACGTAAAAGGTCACTAAGTTGGGGAAGATAAAGAGGTCAATTTAACCCTTTAATAGTGTCCATCATGTATAAGTTGTTATTTGGATGTTCCTTTATGGGCAGTTAAAATGGTCACATCAAACTTCAAAATAAATGAGAATGCAGTTGAATAGAATGTGTTTATTTTTCCTGATTCAGTATTAATTGCTAGTAGCCTATAATGATAAAAGATGAGATAAGAGTAGATAGCAAAAAGTTAGCATTTATTAAGTGCAAGTGGATGTGTAAAATCAAGCTTCTTTGTCCATACACTCCAATCTTATTTCTATTATATGGAGTTTTGCCTACCATTTCCGGATAAGATAAAGGTACAAGATTTAAGCACAATTAAGAATGGACAATCATATCACAAGCTTTACAAATGTACAAAGCCTCCCCCCCCCCATTATTTCCTAGTCCCCTTAATGTCTCTAATTTATATAAACTTTTCAACATCTACTAATTTAAGCCTTAATTTATCTTGTATGTTTCATTTTAATTTGCATACCTGTATTAGTTCAGAATCTATAGTTTGCTGCATTGTATGAATTTTCAAGTAAAAGGTGCCTAAAATTAATGGATTTTAAGCAATTTAAAGTCACAAAACATCTTGGAAAAGATGAAGTTGCCCCCAAATTTTAATGCAAATAAGAACTTTGGAAAAGATGAAGTTGCCCCCAAATTTTAATGCAAATGAGAAGAACACAGTTGCACTCGTGACGCTAGTCACAATCGTGATTTCTATGTCAAAAAGCATAGCAAGAGCAGTGACTAGGGGCATGATCGCAATCACAACTGTGAAAGCATCGCAAAGACAAAAAAGAAAAAAAAAGTAGGTTTTCCATGACAAGGTTCATGGTCAAACCCATGGCAAAAACCATGGGCGTGAATCTATCTTCAGCACAAGGAGATCACGATCTAGGCCATGATCACCATCATGTCGTAAATTTTTTGCATCTTGAAGGATTTATGCACAATGTACTTCATGATTTTGTCTGCCACATGCAAGCCAAGCTGAGTTTTACCTCGTTTCTGCTTCAAAACTAAAAATAGTAACTCCAAACAATATATCAAAGCATCCTAACCCTACTAGGATGTTGAAGATTAGTTCTTAAACCATGGGTAGCAGCTATAAGGAATAATACATGTTGAATTCTAGGTGCCAAGGGAAAAAGAGGAGGAAAGGAAGCAACTTGCACGTCAACGAGGAATAGAATAGTAATACTAATGGAATAAATGTCCTAAGCGAGGAGCGGTGGCCCCATCCACCATCCAAGCATACATGGAGATAAGTGTTTGCACATATCTCTAAGTAGTTAATATGAATTGAATGGTGGATGGGCCCACCGGTGGCCCTGCTTTTAACATTTTTCCATACTAATGCAATTGGAAGTGGGGAGTCACTAATTTTGTCTTTGTAATTGTTCTCTTGATTTTTATGTCTTTCTCAAGAGCTTTTATGATATTCATGAAGATGTTCTTAGCGCAAACTCTTTGTCAAGGGTGTAGCCCGTTGTGCACTTTCATGACTTAATACTTTATTTCATACTTTCTAATTGAATTTAATCGCTGTTAATTTAATTATAGTGTGCCTAATTCTATATAATATTCTGGCTAAATATCTACATGCCCTTAGACGAAGTAATGGAGGTGAATTATAATGTTAGAAACCTATAATTAAACTTGTGGGATTAGATTACAAGAGTAATTCTAGACCACTCGAAGGGTTCAAAATTTATTATAGAATTTAATTAGTTTATTTTATTGGAAAGCTCCGAGAATAGGAGATCAATTCAAGTAAACACTAACACTAAGTTGGGCTACTAAGAGAGAACTTTACCTTTGGATGAATTCTCTTTAACACTATTAAATTTTATAGAAGGGAGAACTAATTTGTATCATTATAAAAGACCAACACGGTGAACTCGAAATCCTAAGCTTAGTTAAATTATTTTTCTCCAACTTTAAATCTCTTGCGCTTTTGAATTCCCGATCATGTGATGTCTAGTAGCATATGTGCAAACCTCTTACCTCTTGATTTGATTCAGTTAGTCAGTACTTATCGACTTGGGTCTCTATGGGATCAAAAATTTCTTTTCTGTTTTCTTCCTTCTCTTCTCAAGTAGAATTCAAAACCTAAGAATCCATAGTTGTTGCTCTCTGGCTACTTTATCTATTTCTCTCTTCTATCTTCTTCTACTGTTCTCAGTTTCATGTCCTGCACCATGCGGTATTAAAAACCCAAAAACCCATAGTCATTATTGTTGCCAATGTCTCCACCTACACAAATGTCACCACCTCCAAGCACCCATGTCCTATGCAAAACTACCAGTGCCTCACCACCCTCCAACCACACTTCACTATCACAAAACATTCATCCTTATTTTTGTCCAAGCATCCATTCATCACCATCACCTGGTTCGTCCTCTGTTATGACGGCAGTGCAATGTAGAAGCAACTTCTCTACTTAGATATGATCACTACACTAACAATGTAGTTGCATGCTCTTAAAGATGATCCTCATCTACCATAATCCTCTACAACAACCAAAAAAATCATAATAAATGCATCTGCAACTTCATGTTTCACTATAGCTGTCAGCTCTCAAGCCCACCTAGAGATGATTGTCCCTTTTGTTGCAAGCCAAAAACAATCGCAAGTCTTTTGATCGTTGGTTGGCAAAAGTTACGTATCAAAATCAAAGATGAACAACAATTCTCACTGTGAAGCATGGATCTCAAAACCTCCCCGGTTTATATGGTACGGTAATGGCCGGCCAGTTCTAGAGCGTCCGTCAAAGCACGGATGGCAGGCGGACGGCGGAGGGATACAACAAGCGCTGACAGCGGAAGCTTCAATCGAAGCTGCTGTTGATGCCGCCTGGTTTGTATGGTACATATTGGTACTATACAAATTTGTATGGTACCAATCCAGTGGCTGGCCAGTTCTAGAGCGTCCGTCAAAGCACGGATGGCAGGCGGACGGCGGAGGGATACAACAAGCGCTGACAGCGGAAGCTTCAATCGAAGCTGCTGCTGATGCCGCCTGGTTTGTATGGTACATATTGGTACTATACCAGTCCGGCGACTCACCGAACCGAGTCGCCAAACTAGTTTTGGAAACCTTGCCCGGAAGACACTAACAAGTAATCTCCTGCCCTTCACAAGCTTTGGTTATCTCATAGTCGATCCCTTCATTGATTCATTCAGTCAAATTGATCTAGGGATGGGCCATTGGCTTGTCAATTCATAAAGACACCTCTGACATGAACATAAAGAGTGGACTTTTGCAACATCCAGAATACAGCAGAAGTGAAGAACTACATCGCCATGAACATACCCAGGCTTTCCCGTACAGCTTTCTTGAGATCTTCTTGGAACCTATGTTCAGCATCATCCTCGGCATGCAATTGTCCTGCTGTCTTCACTTCATTATGTCCTGGCCATAAAGTAGGAACTCTTACAGTAAAAAAAATTATAACAGCAAGTAACAGTTTAAACAACACCAAGTTCGTTGTGGCAATTGATCTCAAGTAATGACTATATTGCACAAAAGGAACAGATAAGTTACTTATTCTGTAAGTTGTAATAAAATTTCTCGAAAAGAGAACATGTAAAATAGCATAATAAAGGCCATTGAGATTTCATGACAATCATTAACCTTCCTATTCATAACTGACAAGTTGAACAAAGCCTTTCTAATCACAACAGAAAAGTTGAACAGACATCTTTCCAACCTATGATTCATGATCAGATTAGAACAAAAATGATGATAAATTCACAATTTAAGTCACCAGTATCAATAACCAAATAGAAGTATACATGGAAACAGAAGGGCATGAGTGCCAAACCAGCACATCATATAAGTTAAACAAGTCCAGTTACAGGTCAAAGCAGATAACTGTTTTAGCATAACTCAGAAGTGAATGGAAATAATGCAGCATATGAAAGCGGAGAATTATGAATTTTAAAGCTTCTTTACATGGTTTACATTTTGTTTTGTTTTCTTCCAAGTGGAAGGCTTACTAATTAGCTTGGTTTGGTCTGATCCATAGTGGTGTACCAGTCTTTGATCAAAATGGTATGTACCATTCAATATCGAATGGTACAACACAGCTCAATACTGACTGGTACTCAAAATATATATATACACATATTCACTAGTATAAGGTTGGACCCGTAATTACCACCTGTACCAGGTGGTACAAACCATAGATTGAGTGGCCGGCTCCTCCGGTTTGTACCGGTCTAGCGAGGGACCAGTACTGGAGCACAAGGCAGAGTGGAGGAAGCAGAGGAAGTTTCGAACAAAGCTTCCGCCAGCGGCAGGGGCGAGAAGCGGCAGTGGGAGCTATGCCGCTTGGTTTCATTGAGATTTCGCGCGGTTCGGCCGGTATATACCGGTTTGACCGCCGACCAGACCGACCGATCCGACCGGTTCCTTAAACCATACTACAAACTAGTACTTACTACCTATAATGGTGGTAAGGATTGGTTTTTAATTCCTTGCATAATAACAATCTACCATTAGCATTAACTATTTGCTCTAAGTAAAAAGATAAATGAAGTAATCAGTCATGAGTCATGATAGCAGCACACTCCCAAATGTGAAAACATTTACGGGTCCATAAATGCAATCAAGAATAAAGAACTAAGTTAAATACCTCTTCCAGCTATTGGGCAATTGTTAACTAGTGACTCATTCTTTACTGCATCTTATAGTGCATTGTCAAATCACTGGAACTTTTAGTTTTTACTAGTTGAAAAAGTGATATCTGAAAAGCAGCTAATTAGAAAAGTTAAAATGTGTTTAAGTAAATTATTATAATGGTCAATTTTTTTTAAAAAAAATAAAAATATTTTTAAAATAAAAAAAATAAAGGATTATTTTAAAAATAAAAATTTAAAATAATAGTAATAAATAATTTCAAATTTAAAAACTAAATTTGCTAATAATAATTTTAATATTTTTTATTAAAATAATAATAACTTTTTGCTAAAATTTTTGTAAAAGGAAAATTTAAAATAATAATAATAATAAGTAATTTCAAATTTAATATTTTTATTAAATAATAATTTCAAAAAAAATTACCAAACGTAGGTGCAGACATAGGATGCAAAAAAAAATTATTATAGTTAGAAAGTAGCCAAAAGTAACTCTCTTAGATTTTCCAAACTAATACTAATTCTAAGTTTAGAGTTGAGAAGCAACTTGCCAAACACCTCAACTTTTTAAAAATCTGATGGCCGACTAGCAAAAGCAGGAACGGGACCATAATATATTTAGAAAGCACAACTCATTTGGGTTCTGTCACACAAATATTATAACCATGTTTTAGGTATCAGATCTTATAATCAAAATAAAATTTCAGGTTTAACAATATATTTTGGGTAACATTGAACCTTTTCAGCATATACATGTTTTCATCTTTAAAGATAGAAATAAATTTAATACAGTAAGTACTTCATGCAGCGGCACAAATTTAAAATAACTACTGCGCCAATGATTCATAAAACACTGTAAGCTTTAATGCTCCATAAATTTTATATTTATACTGTTGCAACAGACAATAGTACCCTTAAAAGATAATCTCTAGTTATTCAGTGGTGAATCTCTTCAACAAAAGTTTAAGGATGTGTATTCTAGAGAGAAAAGAGAAGTGGAAGTTTAATTAGGAAAGAGAAATAGAGGGATAGAAACTTGGACAAGTGTCTGTTCTTGATTTCCATCCAGAAAACTACTTTGCCTCTTTTCATTTCTTTTCCTCCAAAGAAACGAGGAAGAAACAATTTTCTTGCCTTTCCTTTCACTTTTCCCTTCTAGGAAATACAGTGCAGGCATGGAGTTACAAATAGGATTTAGATGTGAAGCATGTACACTGGGTGGATGGAGAAATTTGCAATCATTATGACATTTAAATATCACCAAATATAAATAAATGAACACTTACGAAACAAAAAGAGTATTTTTCATAAAAAAATCCAAGTGCTTTTAAATGATCACAAACCTTTCAATTTTACTTCACAGCAAACAGGTGGCCATCATTATGGGATATTAGATATTTGATGTAAGAATTAGATACTGATAGCATAAACATGTGTATTCAATACAAAAGGTGCTGATGTGTCATCCGGTTCTTGGTGGCATAACTGTAAGTATAACTTCATCTTGCCAAGCAGCTTTGATTGAGACCTTAATCTATAGCTGATATCTTCAAAGCCTAAGGCTTGATAAACACCACTTATGGTCTATACAAGGGGCATTAGAATTTGGAAGTCCAAGAAGTCCGTCATAGACTACTATGTGGACTAACTCTTTACTTCCAGATTGTTACTGATATACAGGAATAAAGCAGCATTTTTTTGATAGATGGAAATTGACCAGTTCACTTATAGAACTATTCCTAAAGCAAGTTATTTTAAACAAGCACTTCTCAGCAGATCGCGAAAAATAACAAAAAGCTAAAAATCCACAATATGATATAACGGGTAGCATCTCAGACAAATAGTAAAAGTCACATAGTTGAAATATATGTTATATACAAAAAAAAAAATTAAACAAAACGGTTGAAATATATATTATATAGCTAAAAAGTTAAGCTACATAAAAATAAAACAAGTTATATAAAGAAAAATAATATATTACTAACTCAACTCAAATAAGTTCAATTTCTCAAACTTTAAAACATAATAACGATGGTGTTATTTGCTATAGCGGTGTTATAATATTTTTTCAGAGCAATTTCTGTCGCTATAATATTTCATAGCAGATTGCTTAGAAGTCGTTCACCACTAAAAAGCTATTTAGCAGCACTTAGAACTGAATCCCATGTGATAAGCTCCATATCAAGTAGGTTTATTACAAGCAATACTATTGAAGAAAGAGGCACAAAATGCCATTAGAACATTGCATGTTTGAAGATCATAAGTATAGTGCTCCAAACCAACACCCTACTAATCTAAGGGGTCAATCATCATGATACGAGCCCTGCTATATTGGTGCATGTATCACCCATAGGTAACTTGGTCGCTCATAGTCCTCAAGGTTGTGGGCTATATGATAAAATCCTTCTTCCACGAGTTATAGGGATAACCTAGTACTATAATGAAATCTACAAGACATTAGTAAACTGTTAGCAAATTGAACCACTCTCTATTCTAGAGGGTTTATTCATACCAAACTGATTCAGTTCGGAGAGCGGCGTTCCAATGAAGGAAAGGGAAAAAAGTATTAGGTATAGAGGGGAAGTTGTGCTTTTTTGTCTAGTATATTTTTGTTGCTACGTTGAATTCTTCTTGCTGGACTTCAGGCTGAAATTATTCTACTAAATAAACCCTAATAATTGGTCCAACCAACCAACAACGAGAATCCATTGATGAGAAGACAGCAGCAACTAATTTTCTTCATTGAGTCAAAGAAGTCGGCAGCAACACTAATGCGAGGTGTTTTTATTCCAACGAAGTGGCGTGGCTCTATTTGAATGAAAAGAAACAAAGTAGTGCAACTCAGATTGGCTCTATTTGAATGAAAAGAAACAAAGTAGTGCAACTCAGATCGCACTAGTCAGCAGTGGCAACACTTCTTTGTTGAGATAAACAACTCAATGATGGCATGAAGCACGTTGTCTTGGGCCATCAACCGCGTAAACTCATTGACTTGCATGACCTTCCCATAGAGTCCCACCTCTCTGAGCATGCATACTCTTTTGCCCAACATGTAACTAGCTTGTATGAGGAAGTTCTGCATCGTATCTTTTTGGGCAATACTCGCAATGCACTGAAAGCCAACAAGCATCGTAAGCCACAACATTTCTCTATTGGTGAGTTGGTGAGGGTGCATATCCACCCTGAGCATCTTTCCAACAGGGCACATTTTAAGCTCCAGCCACGTTACATGGGGCCCTATGCGGTGGTACGGCGGATCGGCTCCAATGCCAATGTCTTGGACTTGCCCGGAGCATAGGGATCCACCCTGTCTTCAATGTGGCGGACATTCTTCCCTTCCACGGTCCGTTGGAGGAGCCTTCGGACCCGATGAGCCTCATCCCCCTAGTTCTCCGGAGGAGAACTCTTCAAACCGGGAGGGAGTTATGCAGAAGAAGACAACACTGAAGAGGGGGGAAATCTGGACTCAAAAGTACCCCCAAAATTTTCCCTACGAGCTGAACACGAGTAGGCCAAATTTTCCCTATGAGCTGAACACGGGTAGGCCGTGAAGCCCGTCACAGGTGTGACGGCCTCGACAAAAAATGCAGGACACAAGCACAGCCGTGAGTGCCATCACAAGCAAGCCGTGAACAACTCGGCAAAATCCTGCGACCCCGATCACGGCCGTGAACATGATCACGAGCAAGCCGTGATCACCTCGGCAAAAAATGGAAAAACTGGTGATTCCAGATGCAAATGCGGTCACGACCGTGAACACCTCGGCAGATTCCGACATACCTGATTACGGCCATGAACAGCATCACGGCCAGGCCGTGAACGCCCCTGAAGGCTCCGTTTCACCCCGACGACCCTGTTTTGACGTATATAACCCCCCATACCATGTTCATCCACCCAAGGAGGATCTAAGAGAGCCCAACAAGGTAATAATCTGGCGATCCCAATGCTCAAGTCAACCACCGGATCGCTACATGGGAGTTATTAGCCGCTATCGGTCTATATCGAGGTACTTCAACCCATGAGCCTCGCAACCCGACCCTCTGAAGGCCCGGCCCAAGATGGGTACCACAACCATCTCAACAACACGACCCAAGAACAAGCTTCAACCGTGATGAATCAGCCCACTATCTCCAAATTTTGCTATTTCGTCGCGGCGTGTCCCGAGTTGGTTTGACGGCTACCCACCCTCCGCGGTCTCAAGGGCATGCACAAAAGCTTCACTTTAGTTGGTAAGAGTTTGTTTTATCTTGTCTTGTAGCTGCAGCTTGACCACTTTTGGGGCTGCAAGAGTTGGTAGTAGTTGAGATTCATATTTTGTCTTGTTCCCTCTCCTCTTATTCTATAAAAGAGGAGGATGGTCTAGTTTTATCTTCAGTTCTCTAGTAGTGGTAGAGTTCTCATAGTGAGCAGAGTGTTCCAACTTAGGAGATCGTGGTCAGTGCCTCGATTCCGAAGCTTGTAAGAGTCTTGGTCGGTGCCTCGACTCGGAAGTTCGTTTCCAGCTTTATAAGAAGTAAATCCCACCGCCTCCGGTGGGTCAGGTTCACCTGTTTTCTAAGTTCTGTTGTGTTCCACTGTGCTTTCCCATCTTCTACTTCACCCACGAGTATCCGTACATCGGAGGCGTGGAGCAGTTTCCTTGTTCTTTGGTGTAATTTCAGGCTCATAAGCGCGCGAGCTGAGCCCTGCGAATCCGCTATCCCCTACATACATCCTGCGCTTAAAATTGCTCCGAGGTTAGTGAAACAAATTTTTAGTTCTAAGTGTCGTTGATCTCTCCCTGCATTTGTGTTGCCCTGAAACGAATTCGCTGTCAGTTCCTTCGTGTGTTCTCGCTACACTTTCCGGGCATTTTAGCTTCCCTCGTCTCAAGACTCACTCTCATTTCCTGCGCATTGTGTAAATACC
Source organism: Costus lasius (assembly GCA_027563935.2). NCBI lineage: Eukaryota > Viridiplantae > Streptophyta > Magnoliopsida > Zingiberales > Costaceae > Costus > Costus lasius. The sequence continues at coordinate 22,918,589 of CM050451.1, read as the reverse complement.
GTAGAGTATGACACTAAGGACCGACCCACCCATTGTAACTTCATCACCAGTGCATGAGAAGCAATGGTCACTACAGGAGTCTAGGTTAGGTCCGCATGTTCTGGGTACATATGAAGAGGTAGATGAGGACTTCTCGCATGAGAGAATCAAGATAGGGAGTTATAAGGGGGGATGACATACTGGCTCCATAGACAAGTAAAATTACCATATTTGGAACAAATCTAACTAGTGTTGGTGTATATGACCTGAAGACCAATTCCATTGGTTGGTCATGCATATTGTACTATGCTCATTCGGTAACAAAGGCATCATCATTATTGTGTATTTGCTGTACCTGTCTATTGTATATGATTACATGATAGTGTCTCTTGAGTTTGGCCTTAGTCATCTCAAAATATCCTAGTCCAATACCTTAACTTTGATGCATATGAGACTAGTGTGTGTTGGTTTGGTGCTAGGCACCAATGCACATACAAGTGCATCGGTAAGAATGTATTAGATTGGCTCCCCATGAGTATTAGTTTGGATATCAATACGTCAATTTCACAAGTAAAAGGTTTATAATGATCCTTCAATTTGAGATCATCAATATGGTGAGCAACCTACTATCTCACTATAGCTGGGAGGTCATAATAGTGGCACATCATAGGTTATCATAGGTTGTATGAGAAATATAATGAACCAATGGTAGGATTTAGCCCTTTCTTAGGGAAGCAAGATATCTATGGGCCCCATATGGAGTCATGTAGCCATACCCTGAATAACTTATTCATATTATGATACATTAGATTGGGACATACTTATTATATCATTTAGTAAAGAGATTATATTACAACGTTACTTATCATTTGATAAGGAGTTATTGATAGATGACTTATTTTCTATGTCCTAGGTAGTTGCGATATGTTGTTAGACACTCCTCACTACTTATAGCTTTTTTCGATCAGGCCAACATCACATAGAACCTATAAAATCGCACAGCTTGATCAAAAAGCCTCAGATCAAATTTTTCAAGTCCATCTAAGAGTTGGATGGATTTAAATTAACTTAAATCATGATTTATTGAACCTACAGTTCAAATCAATTGATCTGACACAAGTTCAAGCATAAGTGCATGATCATGTTCTTCTAGATCACATTATTAGGCTTTGAATCCAGCAAAGCTAAGTAGAGAGAAGCTCAAGCGACTTAATACATAGTGGATAATTGGTGGCATGAGGACTCGACCATACAATCTTTCACCTGCTTGCTTGGCACTTACCGAACATGCCTCTAGTCACTAGGTTTCCGCCCTACGACATGGTGACTATTAAGGGGCGCTATATATAAACAAGCTGCTCTCTATTAGTCCCACATGGGTAATGATAGATTTAGGCATATGCCCTACTCATTATAAATATGTAGTAGGATCTTTGATGCAGGAGGACCCTCTATGGCAGCTCCAGAACTAGAGAAACATGGCCATCCTGCGCACTTCCCTCCAAACAAAGTTTCACCTCCCTTAAAAAGTTCAAAGGGGCCCGACGCAATCACAATAAGGCAATCTCAACGTTCAAGTCAACCACCAAAGCGGTTCACATGCATCATCAGTCCATTATCAGCCCACACGAAGGTATTCCAGCCCATGTGCTTGGCACCCCGGCCACCTGAAGACCCGATCAACGATCGCTACCACAACCAGTTGACCAACACAGCCTAGGAAAGCACTAGCACGGTGATGAATCAGCCCACCATAAGCAAATTCTGTTGTTTCATCGCCGCATGCTCCGAGATGGTTTGACGGCCCAGTTGCAGCCCAGGAGGACCAGCCCAGGCGCCCAGCTTTAGATTCCATCATACGGCCTAGTTGCAGCCCAAGAGGCCCAGCCCATGCGCACAACTTCAGATTCTCTCATCTACTTTAGTTGGTAGTAGTTAGTTAATGCTCGCATCAGCGGCATCTTGACTGCTTTTAGTTAGTTAGAGTAGGTAGTCATGCTTGTGGTGTGTTATTCCCTAGTCATGTTTGTGGTGTGATATTCCCTATTCATGCATGTGGTGTGATATTCCCTCCCTTGCCCTATAAAAGGGAGCTAGAGTGTAGCTTGTTCCTTAGCTCTTCTTGTGTGATAGATTAGCTCCCAGTGTGTTTTGCAAGAGTGAGGTTGGTGCCTCGACTCCCTTGTGTGGCGACGCTAGAGTGATGAGCAAGGTGTGTGATCCTTGACTCAGCCTTGCTACCTCGCCGTTCTGATTGTACTCGTCTTTCATTTCAAAGAAGTAAATCGCACCGCCGGTGCGTCAGGTTCGCCTGTTTTCGAATTTTCATTGTGTTATTCTTGCTTGTTTTCTTTACCCACGGGCATCCGTACGTCGGAGACGTAGAACGTTCCTTGGCTTTGGTGTGACCGCAGGTTCATAGGCGCATGAGCTGAGTCACCGCTAAGTCCGCTGCCCTTGTTGCCGTGCTGTGCTTAAATCGCTCGCTAAGAGAGGTTAGTGAGTTTCATTTGTGTAGTTGGGTGTCGTTGGTTTCTTCGTCCTCCGTGTTACCCCGAAATGTATTCATCGTCGTCTTCCGTATTGTTTCTCGCTGGTTTTCTCGTTGCTCATTTTCTGACGCGATTTTAATTCCCTCGTCTCAAGATCCTCTCACGTTTTCTGAGCATCGTCTCATAAAACCCAAGAGTACGGAACTAAGGACCAACCCACCTATAGTAGCTGCATCAATCTTATGCATAGATGATAGAGCTGGATGCTAGAGGGTAGAAGCTTAAAGCTACATGATTGAAGCTAGAAGCCTGTTCAGTGCATATAAGGGTGTGCATCTCGGCCACCTGCCTACTCTCTTTTTCTCTTCTTGTTGTAGCACTCATTCTTCTCTCCTTGTTGGCGCAAGCATCAAGGACAGGAAGAGTGTTATTCTTCTCTCATTGTTGGCACAAGCATCAAGGACAAGAAGAGTGCTCCTGAGGCTAGATCCTTTCTCCCGATTGTAGCACTAGGAATAGACAAGGGCAACACTTAAGGGGTCATTGTGTGGAAACTTTTAGAGAGCAAACTATTGTATGCCTACACCCCTCATGTATATAATATTGTAGAAATTTGTTTATAAAATTTTATAGCACACATGACTCATCTAGATTTAATCTAAGATTGCATTAAAATTTTCCAAACATTATCTATTGCATTTCGCTTATTTGTCTAAATTAATTCTTGTGTTTAATTCTGGATCATATACTTCCACTACCATTGTCATTCTAGAATAATGCACTACCAAAAAGAAAATTACTTTTGTCATACGTGATCAGTGCTACCCAAAGCTTATTTTGGACATGCATGTTAACCGCTACCAAAAATGTTCTAGATCTGTGATAGAACTGATTAATTCAATACAATAAGCATTTATGACATGATAGTATTGCGGATGGTTAAGTGCAATTAAAAACTAAATTTGATTTAATTTTGGTTTACAAATATGTTAAATCATATGATGTTACCCTTGATTATGTATCTGGTCTGATATGGTTATAGCGAGTCTGGATGTGTTGTGGTGTAGACGCATGTATCTACTTGTGGTGAATGCTTGTAAAAGTTAAGCAGTTTGTGTGTTGTACATTCTCGTTGTAAATTTTTTTTATGTATTCTTTATTATATGTTGTAATTTTAGACTAATTTAAATAGAATTTTAGACAAGATTAGTTAGACTGAGGTTTAGCACAAGACATGGGACAACACATGATCGCAACTATCATGGAGGGCTCAGCTTTATGGTGAATGAAAGCAAGAGCTTCCCAGTGGCTTAGCAACCTTGGTTTGGCACTTTGAGGAGTTGGCTTTTGGCATGGGCTGATCTGGTTTGACTAGGGTTTGTTACCCTTAGATATGCGTGAGAGTTACTTTGGCTAGTGATGGATTGAAGAGGGCTATAACTATAACAATCATTAAAGCATGCCTGTATTGGTTTTTGTTTTATCTTGTCCATAGTATGCCTACAATGTTTTCTATTTTGTTATCACTTTTAGGAAAACTTACATGCTAGAAAAGATACAAGAAGTTGGTGAGACCAAATTATTAGATTTAAACCCTCTCAAAAAATATCAAGTCTGTAATTGCCTTCAAACGCATAGCCCTCGTTAAACTATCGACGGTGCTATGCACTATTTTCACTCTCGTGGGACACTCATCCATCTTTAGAAGGCGTAAGATGATAATATATGGACTTATGTCTACTTACGTGTAAGGTTTTAAAATTCGGTCCGGCGACTCAGTCCAGTACGGAACCGGTACATACTATACAAACCAGCGGCAACGGACAGTGGCAGAGGCGACAGCGGAAGCTTCGATCAAAGCTTCCGCTAGTGCTTGCTGCTTCCGCCGCCGTCCGCCTGCTATCTGCCCGCTACCATGCTCCGACTAGAATTCCGGTGCCGGTCTGGTCCCTCGCCGGACTGGTTCTTCAAACCATGCTTACGTGTGGTTGTGCCTTCGTCAGACATATGTTGACATATCACATATCTTAAACATGATGAAATTCTAGAGGCATTAGTTGAGAGGTTAGGATCATGTGTCATATCTAGCCCCCACTACACAAGATGTCTAAACAATCTCACAGCTAAAAGGAGTTATATGCATTGCAATTGGTTTACACCTACCTGACAAAGTATCAACCCATCCCTCCCTTGAGGGACGTAGAGAGGATTGCCAATTTAATCAAGAATTAGTGGAAGAATAATTATTTAGTTAAAGTCCTAATTATATGATTATGTCATAGTACTTATCTTGCTTTTATTTGTGGTTGTAGATAATTTACCTTGAATATGTAGGCTTTTGCATTGTGATCTGTTCGGCTAAAGGACAAGTTGCATGGAACCAACCATGACAGATGGCTTGGTAACCTGCAAAACATTTTAAGATAAAGAAGAAAAAAGATAAAGAAGAAAAATTGTATCTCCTTGGGCGACCTTTATCTATACCTCTTTTAAACTAGTGAACTAAATAGGATAGGAATGTATGATGCACTTTAAGGACTCTTAGACATTTCAAGTCTTATGTTGGTAAACATGTCTAATTATGATATATTGTAAATTTGCAATTAAATGGTAGCTATAATTTAGATTGTAGTCATATCAAAATTCACGTTCTCTCATAGTGTGTGTCATCGAGTGGATGTAAGGTCGATCTTCTCATTGATTAGTACATAGGTTTAGACTTCGAAACAAACTATCATATTGTTGGTTTGAGAACGTAGTGTATGTTCACTACAATAGATAACCTAGACTTAAGATTTTATAACAAGAAAAAGATAGAGTTGGAAGTTATATTGGACCCTCTCGAAACTATATTTGTTTAGGATGATGTTGACCCTAGTGATGAACTGGTGGTCAACCATAAAAGATCAAGATTCTACTATAAATGAGCCTGGTAATCCACCTTGTCCATCCCAATATATTATTGAACATTTGAACTCATTGAGAAAGAAGGGACAGTCAAACCAACCAAGAGACTCAATCACAAATAAACAATGACCTAGATGATTCATTGGAATGGGATATGTTGCGTAAACTGAGTTGAATCCAACCATCATACCAGCAACAAAACTAACAACAAGCTCAACTATTAAGCAAAGGATTGAGAAGAAAAACTTTGGCAAAGTAAAAATGAAAAAGCTCCAATGGACTCATTCTCATTCTATTGATAAGCAAGAAGATATAGGATTTGAATACACATTTATGTCAAGAGGTACAAAATGATTTAAGCAACATAGTTAGTAGTGTAATCACATATAATAGGGGTGGTGGTGGTGGTGAGATATATGTGCTTGGAACACAACCATGAATTTGTAAACAAAGCTACACATCAAGATAAAGGAGAGGTATAGGTTCGACTTCATCGAAGCAAAAAAACTTAAGTTTTAAAAGACTATGAAGAAATAAGATTCACTCTACCATTAAAGTCAAAAGAGTGGCTCATTATAATCATAACAGAGTTATAAATGATATGGATCAAAAGGAACTTATATATATATCTATCTATATTCTATTCCAACTCCCAATCACAATCCTAATTACAGTGGAATATATCCCACCAAAGGTAATGACCCACATGAGTTTAGCATGTGGACTTCAATATACCAGTACAACATGAGAACTACCGAACTACGAGATAGGCTTAAGCCACACGCATCCAATTATATATTCAAATAATTGTCGTTCATTGTAAATCTAGTAAGAGCTCCTACTTGACTAATTAGAAAAGTTCAAGCTCATTAAACCTACTATATCATACACTTAAGGTATGTATAATAAAATTATCCTATTACTTATCATATTTGCTCAATTTCAAACTATTTCCATCTCTAAGTACCTCACAAATGTTTAATTTATTATTGTATAAGTTGATATCATGTAAAACATCAAATTATATCATAAATAATATTTTTGGGAAACCATAACTAGTTTACCCGTACTATTATCTTAAACCTTGGCACAAAGCACTCAATCAATGAACCAATATGCTCATTTTGCCTTGAGACAAGGACATGTTTTAGTGCTTATCCATATTAGTATTGTGCCTTATACCTCAACCTTTCAACAAGTGTATATATTCATGGTTTAAAGTACCAATCCACAAGTCTAGTGTGCATTAATCCAAGTATAACCCAGTAGATAAACCCTTGTATACTAGGTCCAATGGACGTCATACCATTCATATAGCATTCCATGTGTCAATTTTTGCTTGATTGATATTATCCAAGAGCTAGAAAACTAGACGTTGAGATTCTTCTACAAATGACTAGATTCCTAAATCTAGCCATTTGGAAGGGGTTGAAGAGTTCCTAGTACTACTATTAAAAGAGAGGCAAGAGATTAACTTCAACAAAACAAAAACAAGTGCCTTTGAAAAGAGATAAGATTCATACTACCATCATGAGAGCAGAGCATCATGGTCGTTGCAGATATAGCATAGAGGCTTCATACAAAGATACTTGTATCCTTATCCAATATTGGTATTTGGGTGTCTCAATTGTAGTATCAATCTCATAAAAGATTATAGATCATGCAAATTTAGTAGGGTATTGCAGAACCACAACATTAACTTAAGTCAGGTGCTACAAGCCTACTATTCTTAAGAATCACCGCTCATTTTAGATGTAATAAGGCCTTCTACTAAGTAATTTCAAGAAGGAAACTCCTGCTAGCAAAATAAGATATCACCATTCAACTAAAGTTATAGGATTCCTCAATCATAACTATAATGCCCAAAACTTCAGATTTTTCATCTAAAGATAATTTTATAATATTATTTTGGATTTTCTAGAATTTTTTTTTGGAATTATTAGGATTTTTCTTGATTTGATAAAAAGGTTAAATAAAAATAAAATAGTTAAAAATATATATAATTAACTTCGAGTCGTGCTCCCAGGTATTTGAATCCACGATGCATTGACTCGGGTCAACTCAAAGTGACTCAGCTAGCCAACAGGCGCAAGCGCTTTTGCGACTAGAGAAGCAAGGTAACCCTTGTTAAATAGTGATTCACCATTTCTTCACCAAATCGCCTATGCCCACCTACGGAAACCGCATTTTCCGATGACTCTGTCGTTCATGTTAAATCGGGAAAGACATAGGGAGGGAATAACTTTGTTTCCTCTCCCACTCCAATGTAAGCAAACGACGAGGGTGGTAGAGCGCGAGCCAAGGTGGCATAGCATCGAACCAAGTTCACCAGAGTTCACCATAGATGGGGAAGGAGGAGGCGACTTTTCATCTTTCCTAAAGTTGGCAAGGAGATTTCTTCACCTGTGATATATGCCCGACATCACATTAAGGTAAGTCGTCTTCCTTGCATTTTTTTTGGAAATTCTAGCATGGTTTAGATTTGCTTGTATCAATTTTGGAAATTGAAGGCAATGGCGCCACCATTGGGTAACTTCAGCACATGGCATACTGCGTCAAAAGCTCACCGCAAGTCCACCTGTGGCTAGAAATTTTTGCCATAAACCTTCCCCAATGATTTGGGGACAAATGGACGACCGCCGCACCCTAGAAAGCTTGTTAGAGCAGCCACATGTCTTGGTCTGGCAGCCTTGCATTGTGGCAATCAAGCAGGATGAGCCAAGTCGGCACGATTCAATCCCGATTGAACTAAGTCTAATTTGAATTGAGCATAATTCAATTCCGATTAAACCAAGTTATTTTGAAATTGAATTGAATTAAACTAAATTTAGATTGAGCCAGCTCAACAGATTGGGCGGTTTATTCCAAATTCAACCTAAAATAAATCAGGTCTAATTTAGGGCTAAGTCAAAATTGATTCATACTAGTTCAACAAATTGGACGGTTTAATTTCAAGTTCGACCCAATAGTAATAATTGGACTGGTTCGGCTTGATTTTATTGAATCTTGGCCACTTCAAGTACTTGTTGGAAAGGTTAAAAAATTTTCTTTCTAATGGTACCATGATTGTCCTTATATGATCCATAGTTTAAGGATAATTTCATGATTAAGTCTCGACCTAGCTTGGTTCAGTGTAAAAGTAAAATTGGACGGTTCAATGTAATTTAAGCCAGGGGAAATTAGGTCAGGTTCAATGGAACAAGGTTGGTTCCCTAGGTTTTGAACCAAGGCCTGTCAAATGATAGGGTTATTATTCATGGGAAACATTGATTTGATTGTGTTTATATACAAACAAACCATGCAAATTGACTGATTCATCTAATTAGACTCACCTATTGATCTTTGGGTTAAACCAATAGCATGGAGCTATTAAGGTAAGACCTTGAACCATATTATAGGACTTTCCCAGTTTACAAGATCCACATTTATATATATTCGATTTAGCATCCTTTGATATGTTTATACCTTATATAGTTTGACATCCTTGGATGTGTTTAAGGTTATCTATTTGGCATTCTTAGATGGGTTTAAAGTTTATCATGATGGCATCTTTTGATGTGTTTCCAATATAACACTTTTGCATCCTTTGATGTGTATATGGTTTATCATATTAGCATCTTATGTATATAGTTTACCAGTATTAGCATCTATTGATGTACCTGTAGTCTATTATAATGTATTGCACATGTTATCTGTAAATACAATATCAGACATACCTTCCTTGCATGTTATTTGATTAAGCACACATATGATTCCTCATGGAATCACTTGTTCCACTTAGTGGAGAATATCGAGTCCCCGGATTATTATAACATGCATTATAGGACTCGTGACACATGGTGGCACATGTAATCAGGGCGCGTTTTCTAAGCGGATGGGATCGCTTAGTTTCATCTGGAGAGGGCTGAAGGCTTGACACATGGCTGAAAATAAATCCAACGGCAATGGCTGAGTAAAGAAACTTAACTCTTCTTCACGCAGAAACCCGAAGGCAAGGACCAAGTTGCTTTTCTTCACCCTGCACCAGCGCCTCGCCGATGCTAGCGATGCCGCCGGTCGCCTCTTCTCCTCGCCGTTCTCCTCGCCTCAATCTTGAGTGAAACCTACTCGCTTTCCACCCTCCTCGCCTCCACCGTCCGGCGCGGATCTGCGGCCATGGCGATCTGCCGATGAGCATGAAAGAGGCGAATCCGTCGATGGCGGACATGAAATAGTGCATCTGCTCTCCGACTTCATCCGAGGTCCTTCCGTTGCAGGCAGCACCAACATGACCACTATACGTGGGTCGGCGCCGTCACCGACAACGGAGATTCCGGAAGAACAGAAGACGCTCGAGGAATGTCCGCAAAGGGTTAGGGTTACATTTACAGGTACCATGAATTGATTCGACGAGGGGCTGTTACATATTTATTTCTTTTCCCTTCGCCGCCTCATACCTTCATCTCGTCCTGCAGCGAGCGCGTGCGTCCGGCGGCATCAGTAAGAGGGCCGGCAACCACCTTGTTCCTCCTTGGCAAGGCGCTCTTCGTCCCTCCTCGTGCGCCGAAGCCGTCCGCTTTCCCTCTATTTTCTTTTATTTCTTTTCCCTTCGCCGCCTCGTTCCTTCATCTCCTCCGGCAGCGAGCACGTGCGTCCAGCGACATCAATAAGAGGCGCCGGCGGCCACCTCATTCCTCCTTGGCAAGGCGCTCTTCGTCCGACGAGGTTCTGGACACGTGCGACTGGTGGCGAGTCCCTGTGTCAAACGAGAGGTCCCCTAGATGCAAGGCAGCGACGACTCCATCTTGCTTCCAACAGCGGCGAGTTTTTCTCCATCGGCGTCTCCTTTCGGTGTCAAGCAGTAGGTTGAGAGGCCACCGTTTCCTCTCTCCTGCTCGCCGCCGCTCCGCTAGACGCTGGCGTCGAGAAGAACAGAACAGACGGGGAGAAAGAAATCGACCGTTCAATTTCTCTGTGGCCACGTGTCGTATGCTTATTTCTATCCATTCGGATGAAATTAGCCGCCCCCCTCCGCTTAGAAAACGCGCCCATGTAATCATCACATAGAGTGTGGTTCACCACTCTATAGTGAGCAAAGTGACAACTCTAAGGTGCCAAGGATTGGGATGATGGTCCCATGGATTAGTGCGCTCACATTCATATACATGTATGGTCTTAGCATCTTTGTAGTGCTATCTTTAGCATTTATTATTCAGTATATCATGCACAATTCTAAGTTTATGTCATGCCATGGTTATTGTGATAGACATGGATTACCATTCAAATTGTATGGTTTCTAGTGTTGATATATGGTTCTGATATCCCATTTTGGATATCTAGTTTTGGCGTCTAGATTTAATACCCAATTTGGTTTCTAGATCTTAATCCAATTTTGAGATCTAGTTGGTTACTTTTCAATACAACATTTTTACACGTGAACTTTTACTCCTACTTTACTTAGTTATTAATACATATAGTTTTATTATCATTCATGTATCATGTGCCATCTTCCATATACCTCTTGATTGGCCTTCCCTCCTTTAGATTCAAGGGACTACCCATCAACTCAGAAAAGGCTTGCTTAGTATTGTTGCTGAGATTTGTTAATATTACAGGCACTGATTTGGACTAAGGGAATCATGTCAAGAACTAGATAGATGTTGATTCAAGTAAGTGAAATTGTTAATGTAATTGTAGAAATCTAATTTGATGCAAAGGTTTTATGTTGTACTTTCAGTCGGAAATTATTGTAAATTTAATAGTCACATGATAGATATGTTTTATTTATTCAGGCGTATGGTGTAACAATAAGTTATGTTAGAGGAAATGGAAAGAGAGAGGAGAGAAAGGGGGAAAACCCTAATGGACTACATTGTATTAATCTTGGAATCACCTTACACAATAGACACCACCTCTATATATAGAGGTTTGAGACATAAAACCCTAATCCTAATATGACTAAAATAACCCTAGCTATTACATATTCTAACACTCCCCCTCAAGCTGGAACATACTCCAGCTTGCACATAATAAAAAGGATAATAACAACATAATTCAAGGACAAGTACTAAAGGAAGACAACAACACAGGTCACAAGTAAGCTGTCGTAGAGAGCAACATAAGGCGTCGTGAAGAGCGATCAACTGTCGTAGAGAGCGACGTAAGGCGTCGTAAAGAGCGATCAGTTGTCGTAGAGAGCGACGTAAGGTGTTGTAGAGAGCGATCAGCTTGTAGAAGACCTGTAGAGAGCGAACCAAGGAGAAAAGACAAGACTATCTTGATGAGGTAACGTCGGAGGAGAGGAGCTGGCTTCCAAGATTCGGTGAGCAGCATAAGGTGACGTCTTCAAGTAGTGTCGTCAAGCAGAAGCGGCGTAAGGCGCTGCATGTAGAGGCAACGTAAAGTGCCGTAGAGAGCTTCTAAGATGCTGCGAAGAGTTCATAACGAGCTGAAGGTCAAGGCTCGAGTCAACAAGCAGTCAACGCCCAAATCAAGCAGCGGCGTGACACCAAAATTGGGAGAAAACACAGAGCTGCGGCGACAAGGAGAGTCTGGAGGTCGAGTGAGATGAGCTGCCGACAATGAAGGTTCGGAAGCAAACGACGAAGTCAAGTTTCTTCTGGTGTCCGTCATTGAAACAGGCGGGCGAGTATTTGGCAGACGAGCGGCGTTATTCTTCGTCGAACCGGAGAAAAGGAGGCCTTCTTCGTCCCAAGGGTCGGCGACAGAGCTTCGGCAGTCGTCGGTTGATTAGCAGATGGCGACGTGCGATTGCCGGAGCAGAGCAACATCCAGCGAAACGGGCGATTCAGCGTCGTCCGGTGTTTGGATAGGTACCGGAGCAGAGATCCAAGGAGCGAGAGACGAACGGCGACGCGAGAAAACAGGGGCTTCGTTCGGCGGAAGATCGAGCGGCTGACCTAGCCGCAACGAGGGACTTCGAGCGAAAGATTCGGCGGACGTCAGAGGACGCAGGCTTTAGCGGAGGCTTCACTGCTTCGTCTGTGAACATGCAGAGGAAATTCTTTCGCTGGCGAGAAGATGCTGTGGCTGTGGAAGATGTCGAGGCTGCAGAGATCAGGCGACTCGACTCGGCTTCGACATATGGAAGGCGGTGACGCAGACTGCACGGGAGCAGGCGGCGTGCGTCCCGTCATTGACAGAAGCGTGGGCGGCGGAGCAGCCCGTCCAGTCGATGTCGGCAGCGGAGCAGCTTAAGAGGCTGCGAGAGGAGCGGGTGCTCGTTGAGTTGTGGAGCGCAGTAGAAGACAGGAAAGTGAGATTGTGGCAGCGGCGTGAGGAAGAGGGCAACGGAAGATAGGAGCGCAGCAGAAGATGAGGCGGCTAGAGAAACCTTGCTCTGATACCATGTTAGAGGAAATGGAAAGAGAGAGGAGAGAAAGGGGGAAAACCCTAATGGACTACATTGTATTAATCTTGGAATCACCTTACACAATAGACACCACATCTATATATAGAGGTTTGAGACATAAAACCCTAATCCTAATATGACTAAAATAACCCTAGCTATTACATATTCTAACAAGTTACATTCAAATTTAACTTATAAATACTTCAAAACTAAATAATTTATTTTTTAAAAATTTTCAAGAAATATGCAACCCAGCCCAAGGCATGTGACCAATTTGAAATTAAGCCCAAGATGAGCTTCATAGGGTTTATGTAAATGTCCACGGCATGATCGGTATGCTAGCATGGCCGTATATTTTAAACCATGCATGTACATACCAACCACCTTAGACAAGGAAGTGCATATATACTATAGCTAGCGTGCGAAGTCCATGATAAAGCCAATCATGGTTTCAAGCTTCTTAACAATACTAATCTTTAGTAACGAACGAACAATCATTCATTTGGAAAAGTATACCAGACTACCTTCCTACAATTGGCACCTTCAAGGAAAAATGAATAGAAGCAAATATACACTTTCTAGAGATGGTCTATGATTGCTAATAAATGTTCTGGTGTTATTTGCTATTTGAAAGCTAAGACATATGTTAGAACTGGCACATTCAAATTTAATAACTCTATATCTCGGCAGAATATGGAAAACCTACTTACAACCGATAGCACACCACAAAAGTAACTGTCAACTATTTGTAATTTTAGAATGCAAACTGTTGAAATTTTCAAAAACAGGAGATTGTGCAGTAATATCATCTAGACAATAAATCTGTTCGCACATGAACTGTTTGTATTTCTGTTCTAATAATTATGCATATATAGCATATTTGTATTTTTGTAATCCTTACTAATATATAAATACCAAGTGCAATACACTTTTTTCCAGCGATCCATATTGGAGAAAAAGGAGTTCAGAACATTAGATAGGAAGATAAAACCAAGTAGCTTATAAGGTACAAACGGAACTATGCAGGACAAGTATTAGAAATTGATAGTTAAACAATCACTAGTATTTTGATGAGAAGACGAGAATAAGAATGTCGACTTTCATCAAGAGTAACCCAACATTTACCGAAGTGTGTACTAATGGTCCTTTGAATTCCACTCACGATAACTTCCACTCACAAGTTATCGTGGATAGAAGAGTGACAACTTGGTTAGGTTCAAATTTATTTATATGCAACAAAAATGATATAAACATGCAGCATAAGACTAAAAAAGAGAATACTTATTTTTTTTTAATTATTAGATAAAAAAAGACCTGCAAAGTTATCCTGATTCTTGTTTGCTTCATGCTGAGGTTGAGAATGTATGTGATTTTCTTTCAAAAATAACATACTTGAATTCCCATCAGGAAGGTCTCGATGGATATTATGCTTGAGAACTTGCTTAGTTTTAAATTGTTCTGAAGCCAGAAATCCATCATATGTAATGCCTGCAGTGTCTGCAGCACAAAAATGCATAAGATTAAATAGTTTAAGAAGTTAGATCTGGTTAGCAAAACATGAAAAAATCAATATTGATCACACTATATCTGCATTTTGCGAATGGAAAATATATAACCTTGCTTGTAGGTTGTATAAGATTGGGTACTTGTCTTTTTAGCCTTTTGAAGGCTAGGTTTGTTTGAAGATTTTGTGTCATTCGCAAATCTTTCTATTCCATTAACTTGAAAACCCTGTTTGCTTGGTACACCATTATTGTCATCAAAAGTTGGAAAATCATCAATGTAAACCCCATTATGTTTCTGGTTGTTGCCAACAAAGTTTTGTTGTCGTAGACTTAGTTGGCCAAATATGCAAGACTTATTTCTTGGTTTGTGTATCAAGCTATTGCAGTCCTTGAGCATGTTGCCTTCAAAAAACTGAAAATCGCCAAATTCTATGTTTTCAACAAAATTTTGGGTAGTATTATTGTGCAAGCTGGAGTCATAGTTCAAATCTGAAGCTGAATCAGCAGTAACTTCCACTGGCTTATCACTTGGGGATGTTGCAGTGTTATTCTTTATTTGTTCAGAAATGTGCTTCTTCTTTGCTTCATATTCTATTTTCCTTTGGTACTGCAAGGTTTCTTCAAGTTTTCTTTCATCAGCCTCAAACTCCACTCTAAGCTTAAATGCCTCTTCTTGTTGTTTCAAATAATTTCCACTTGCCACAAGATCATGATGCAAAAGATCAACATCCCCAGGCAACTCACTACACGAGAACGAACAAATAAATGAAATGATAAGAAATAAAAAAATTAAAATTGAGAAAATGTAAATGAAAAAAAATAATTATGTGGCAAAACCTACTTCAAATTTCATTTTGTTAGTTCGCAGGAGAAAGAGCAAGAATCAACACTGATGGATGCACTCTACCAAAGCTCAATGTCACTTAAATATTAAATTGTTAGAACCATTATATGATAAAGTAAGGTACCACCACATCAGATTGCTATAAAGGTTAAAATGTATGTATGTCTGTCCAAACCCTATTCGTCTCTCTCTCTCTAGCCCTATTCATTGTGGCACTCCTTAGTCCACCATCAAACTCTCTATATGCCATTTTACATTACATATTAGAGATTAAAATAATGCACAATATTATTTTCTTTGATTTCTTCATTCATTGTATTGTTCCTTTAAATTCCTAAGTATATTTTATTATACATACATACATATAGATTATCCTATTTGTGCTGGTTATCTTGAAAGTTATTGAGCCAAAATAAAATGATTAAAACTAAACAGGTACCTATGTTGTTTGTATATAGATTTTATTCTATTTTGGTATTTTTATCACTTTTCATTATTGGGTATTTGTATATTTAGTGCTCAAAGTGGAACACAACAAATTTATTTAATTGCTTTCAATTATACCTGTATGGTGTTGTTGATTTCAGATGTTGAGATTATTTGCTATTAATATAATATACAACCTATTGGTATATTATTTTGGTAGTGGAGTATATATTTTTCTTTGTTTTGTTGGTGTTGCTAGTATATTATCATGCAGTGAATATGTCCTGTAAGGGAAAATGTTGGCATCTAGTTTGGGCATGACAAGTAAAAACTTCATCAACATTTAATGGTGAGAAAGTTGGCAAGAAAAAGATTGAAGGTGGCAATCAACATTTGAACAAGTAATTGTTGCCCTAACTTATTAAGTAATGAGTATTGAGTTACCGTATTAATAAAATGGGTTGATGAGTGATTTGATTAACTTCATATGCCTTTTGCTATGGCATGTTAGATGGCCAATCCCATAAATCTTATGACCTGAAACAAAAATCATCCTATTACTATGATCCTACATGCCACTTGGATTAGTAGGATGGTTGATCAGGGTCAAAGATTGGCAATCATACAAGCAAAAATGATGTTCTTAAACCACCTTGTTCCTTTGCCCATTAAGTTTACATGTATTCTAAGATGCCTAGGCTAATTTGAATCATCTAATTATAAGATTTTAAGATGCAATACAAGAACTTAAAAATGGTATGATTTACATGGCACCTAAACAAGAGATTCATTTGAAGCCCGACTCCAAGGCATTTGACATGTTCGTACAAAACCAAATTCTATGATTGTCAATTAAATCATTAGCACACAAAAATATTCACTTAATTATTTAATAATACCAAAAAAACACCTACATCACATTGTCTATTTTACCTTTTAGGCATGAGAACTTCCACTTTATTCCTCACTCTCACATTGAAATACAGATTTTTCAACGTCAAGTGCACACTGCATAGTGTTGCAACTTGTAATAGAAATTGATTATTAAGTTACTATGCAATCAAGATACTTGAGAAGTTTTCCAAACAAAATTCTCATGTATTATCTACATGTCCTGGTGCACACTTAAAATCCACATGTTTGTACAATGTAAAGGTGAAGAGATCCAACACCAAAAAATGAACTTGTAAAAATTACCTTAAAAACAAGATCGTCTTTGGTCTCACTATGAACTTTAGGCAAGCAATAGTTTTCATTATAAAGAAAGTGGGAAAATTCAAGAAGTCATTTAAAAGATAAAACTACATTTGGAAGTAATAATATGCATGATGGCAGCAGAAAACCAAATATTAAGACAAAAGAGAACTCCAAACCACATGTTCAAGGATAAAAGGAATAGTTAACGAACAAGTTGTATTACACAAGATAATGAGGCTTACTATTGTTCAGAAGTATCCTGCTGATCAAAATACTGATCGCTAGAGCCGAAAGCCTGGAACACAGGCACACATCAGCATCATAAACAAAACATCACATAGGCAAACAAGCATAACAAAAACAAAGAAAGTGAAGTTTTCTTAAAGACCTTTTGATCTTTATTTTTCCTGTAATCTTTGTACTTTTTCTTATCCTTTGACTTTTCATGTGCATGCTTAGTATCATTTCCCTTATTTACATTTTTCTTAGCATCCACTGCAAGTTCTGCTAGGAAGGCTTCTCTTGCAGCATCAGACTTTTCTTTAGCATCTTTGTCTACTAGATCTTCCAAGAGAAACTGTTGACAAAAAAAAAAAAGGAGGGCAGAGATTTGAAATGAAAAGAACAAATATGACCAGAGATTTACACATGCAAGTGAAGATAAACTGACAAACCCGAAGGAAAGACTTCACAAGTGACAAAACAATTATTCGATAATCTAAGGCTGATGCAGACCCAAGCTTGACCTCCAATTGCTGCATGCCAGTGACATCCCGCATGATCCTTGCATCTATCTTGTTAAGCTTCATGCAAAAGATGTGGATGAGGTCCTCACATCAAGCAAAGGAAAACTAATTTGATGATTAATATATAAAAAAAGGAAGCAACAAACCTCCACAGACAATTGCTCTTTTTGTCTCTGGATTGCAATTCCTATACAAGTATCAGTTTGCTGCAAGTAGTCATGCCGCCAATCATCACCTTCATCAGAATCTAAGTCACACAAGCGAGAGCGCACACTTGACAAAGCCTCATCATAACCAAATTGAGACACATTCAAAGCTTGAGCCTCTTTTAAAATATTAGAAATTACTTCCTTCTCCACTCTGCTGTTGTTGAACATTTCATCATTCTCCCGCTCAATAAGCTCTTCTTGTCGCTTCCTTAAAGTAACCTCATAACTTTGAGATACAAATTTCCCAACTTGTTCCCTTCTCTTAAGTTCTTCATAACATAGGTTCTCAAGAGACTGCAAAGCCTCCTCATAGCTTAAATGCTCACATTTCCTTTCACATAGATTCTGCAAGAGATAAAACTCTTTCTCGAGCATCTGAAGTATTTCCATGGCTTGGTGAGATTTCTCTTCACGAATGCGAGTCCAAGATGACAGTTGGTCTCCAATTAAAGATCCATCAAACAACCATGACAGAAAAGCATCTGTATCAGGTATACCTTCTATATCATTACCATCTCCTGATTTCTCTTGATGGATACCAGACTTTTGCATGAAAGAAGGGCCATCCAAGAGTAGACTGCAAGAGTTGAAGGTCAAATTGACATCTTCAGCAGCCTCGCTACTCTGTCCATGACTATCAAACTCACCAGAAGCAGTATCCTTCTCGGAGTATCTTCCTAGCCCACAAGACTGTGAAAGTTCTTGTAAGAACTTAAGGACCTTTCGGAGGTGTGAAGCATCCAAGAAGCAAATGCAAATTGGTGACTGGTCTAATGCACGGTTCAGTAGCAATGATCCTGAAGGAAAACCTTGGATCTCTTCAATTGCATACTGTATCACCTTATTCAGATGGCTCACTGACAGGCTCTTATGTTTAACAAGTGAATGAAAGATGGTTTGAATTCTTTCCAAAAGCTTGATTCTTTCAGAATCATCAGCCAACGGCCATCTTCGAGATATATCATCAAATTCGTGCATCTCACTGTAGTTCCCTTCCACAGAAACACCATTGGAATTTTCTCCCTCTGCAATCTCCCCTTGCTGAGATGAAGGAGAAGAATCCGAGTTCTCTCTAGAACTCCAATAGTCCGAGGAACAATCCCTATCCTTACTGCCAGTATCAGAGTCAACATCCTTGGGCACACATTGGCGCTTCAACTGCTCTTCCTTGAGTATCTTAACGGCTGCAGCAGCATCAATAGGTTTCCAACTACCACTAAGAAGCATCTCTATCCATTCCCCATTGACCTCGTGGGGCATTACGGATTGCAGCTTGGAGGAGAGACTACTCATATGCTCCCTCACGGTGTGTCGAACATAAGCATCACAGTTGGTGAACTTCTCTTCGCACCTGAAGCAAGCCCAGAACTTCCAAGTCCCATTGGACTCAACAAAAGCCAGAGCCTCCTCCATGATGTCTAGTGCTAGGTTGTCCTTAGGTGATGAGGTAGAATGGGCTTTCAGCTCTGGGACGTTCACTACTAGGAAACCCTTCCGCCTTTCCTTGCTCATTGAGTTCCAGTAGGTGCGGACCTGGTCCATACGATCTGCAGAGGACATGGTCTTCTTAGAGTTCAATTTGCGTCGCTCAGCCAACCTATTGGCACTAGAGGATGATGCGGCAGAATCTGAGCCTGGGCGGCCATCATCCTCATGGGAGGACCCTTGAGAGTTGCCGGGCTTCTGCTGGAGGATCCGAGCAGCAGCCACCCGGACCTCGATCTCCTTACGGCGCTCTTCAGGGGTCTTGATTGCCTTCTTGATCTCATTCGGGCGGCGGGCCGTCTGCACCAAACGGACTTCCATTGGGTCCTCGGAGATGCGGCGCATTGGTATCAGCCGGAACCTCTCCTCCCCTGGAGCCCCGCTACCAAGATTCTTCATCCAGGACGAGATGGAGGCGATGTTGGCTTTCTGGATTAGAGCCCTGAGTTCCTGTTGGATGTGGGCAATCCGGGCCTCAGAAGTAGATAACTTTTGCTGACTCTCCTCCTGAAGGCTCTCCTTGGCGGGATCGACGGGGTCGGCGATGTTAAGAGCGCGCTCGCACTCCTGGACAACCTCCTCGTATCCACGTCCATCTGTGGCAGCATCGTACAGAAGACTAGCATAGAATTGCGCGAACTCGATCGATAGTGGGGATAGCACGACCGCGCGTCGGGCCGATTCGATAGCCGCGCGAAGGTATCGCATCTTAGCCGCAGGGTCGTCAAGTAGACCAGCAACCTTCACTGCGACAGTCCCACGTACACGGTGCAGGAGCGCGGAGGAGTCGTACCGCGTGGTCGCCTCTTTCATCAGCCGCAGGGCCTTGGTGTGATTCCCGCGTCGGAGGGCGGTGAGCGCTCTTTCGCACTCCGCCTTGACAGCGCTGGCCTCGGCTACATCGGGAACATGGAAGCGATGGGACCCATCGTCAGAAATCGGGGATGGAAAACCTGACGATACATCAACAGCCGCCGCCATGGCGATGTCATCGGGAGGATGTCGGGTGGGCCGCTGGCTAGGGTTTCGCTTCTTGTGACCCATGAGAAAACAACAAGGTGAAAGAAAAGTGTGATAAGGAATAGTGGAGAAGGGATCACAATCTTCCAGTTACATAAGAACATCCACAAAAGACGCTGCTGGATCGCCGATGCAGCCGCCGCTTCAAATCGCGTCGCGATGCCGCCGCCGGCGTCACCAGCAACGAGTGATTTATCGGCCAACTCGATAACCGAGAGAATGAGAGGGGAGGATTGATCAAAGCGAATTGGGGTGAAGGGGGAGGAGATCGAACAAGGGTAGGGGAATCGACGTATCGTCAGTCGTGAGAACGTAGAAGGGAAGTGAATGAAGATTTGGAGTTGGGTGGGGGAATGGGAAGGGCAGAGTGGTGGGGGGAACGGAAAACTGCTTCGATAATTGTAGTAGATATGTGATGGTGGTGGGTACTGTGCTTGGGAGAATGCTTTGATAATTGTAGTAGATCATGATGGCGATGAGCCAACATATACTTGTTAGTAGCAAACTACTCATGTTTTTTTAAAGAAAGAAAAGAAATTAAGGAGGAATAAAAAATAGAAGAATTTTTTTATTATTTATTTGAAGGAAAATAATTTAAAAAATAAATTTTATTTAATATTTATACTCTAATTCTTTATTTTTTATATTTATTGCATAATACTATTAAAGACTATAAAAAATAAATGAATGCTATGAAACAATATAAAATTTTAAATACTATTAAATATTAATAAATACAATTAAATTACTAAAAAATAGAATAAATTAAATTAGTTTAGAGAAATAATAAAATTGGATGAATTGTGAGCAAGTAGTTCTTATCAAACCATTTCTTTAAATGCGTTCAAGGGTTCATCCTCAACTCCTTTCTTTTTTCTTCCAAAAATAATATAACTAGAAAGATTAATCTCATAAATTAACCAAATAAGAATTGGCCAACATGCAATAGTTATGGCCATAATGGGGATTAAAATAAAATCTTCAAAAGGATCATTCAAGCGATAATGGATGAAAAAATATGGGAAATATGAAGAGAAATAATCAATTTATGAGAGACAGAAATAGACCAATCAGATGTATAATGATAAATAAGGTAAAAATATTAAGCAAAATAATCAGTATACAAAATATACCTAAATGTTAGCAAGGGCAAGCAGCAGCCAACAGTGAGGCGGCAGCAAGCAACGAGGTGGTGGCAAGTGAGAAATGAGACAGTGGCCAGTGTAGGAGGCACACAGCTGCGAGCAAGGGTAGATAGCAACAAAGAGCCGATAGCAAGCGCGAGCAAGTGGCAACAACCTTGTAGAGGCCTTTGTCTATGGGTCGCCTAAATTATCATTAGTTGGTTCTTTTTACATCATCTCTAATCAAATCAAATAGAAGTACAAAAGTATACAGGATCACTAGTGAGATCTAGATTCCTTAGCGTATGCTTTAGCTTTATTGTCAAACCGTAAAGCTAGGTATTGCCATTAGTTTTTAATTGAACCTTTTGATCCAAAACACCTCATTGGTGGTTGCTACACTAGTAATATACTTGGCCTTTGTTAAATTGATTATGAAATATCTAGCATGCTTCTTTTATTTGACATCTTTTATGGCTTTGGTGATCTTCATCACCATCATTCTTTTGACAACTCTGTCACAAAGAATACCAATACTAAGATTTAAACCAAGACGTATCTATCACTTGATCACTATCATCTTTGACTTAGAGCCTGTTTGGCCCCATTATTAATAGCTTTATAATTGTGCTAAACTGTGTTGTGCTATACTGTACTGTATTGTCAAAATTTATAAGATGTTTGGTTAATAGTTTTTTAACTGCTGTCAAAATTTAAAATAATAAATAAATATATTATTTTAAATTATTTAAAATAATAATACTTTAAATTTTAAATGAAATAATATAAATTACTTTTTTGAAAAAGCAGAAGCTGCAAAAGCTTCAAATTGTAGCTTTTCCAACTTCTACTTTTTTATTGCTTTTTTTCTGCTTCTGCTTTTCATTATCAAATAGTTTTTTTCTGCTTTCTGCTTAAAAGCTTATTAAAAGCAGCTTAAAAGCAGGGCCAAACAGACTCTTAATATGTTTATTTGACTGGTGATTTAATTGTGAGCTTAAGTTATTTTAGTTGGATAGAAGCTAGCATTTTCATAACTATTTACATAGAGCTCTTCCTTACCACTATAAATTAAGAATAACTTCTTAGTTCTAAGTACATAAAAATATTCCTAGTTGCCATCTATTGACCTTCACTTAAATAAACTTAGTACCTATTTGTCATCCCTAAAGAGTATGCCATCACATACAACATATAGGAAGATGAGTATGCTCCCATTAACCTTCTTCTAAGTAAACTTCTATATTAGGTACATTGCTTCTTTATAAATCTAAATCACATTAAAGTCTAATTTTCACCATTAATATTTTTTTAGGAAACTCTCTGCCCGAGTAGCAAATACTTTGTTCTTAGTAAGAATTATAGAAAGAAGCGATTCTATCATTTAAGTTCTAACTTATTAGAGGTTTAGCATATGCCTCACATCCCAAAATCTCATAGAAGACATATTAAGACACTTTTTGATCCATATCTTGTATGGTGTTCGTCTAATTAATTTAGATAGAACATGGTTAAATATAAAGAGCATTTTTTTTCTAAAGCATGCCCTAGAAAAAAAATTAGATGATTTGCGTGACTCATTATTGACCACCATGTCTAATAGTGTTTGATTCCTCCTTCCTAATGCACCATTTTATTGGGGTGTAGCACATGGAGTAAGTTGTGAAGGATCTCATACTCTCTTAGATAGACATGAAATTCTTAACTTAAATATTCTCTACCTTAGTAAAATTGAAGTACTTTAATATTTTACCAAGTTGATTTTGCACTTTATTCTTGAATTCTTTGAACTCTTCAAAGAATTTTGATTTATATCTCATAAGACACACATAACTATATTTACTAAAATATAATAAACTATTGAATATCTTTCATTTTAAGGCCCACATTGCTATGTATAAGTCCAAACAAATCACTAGCTCTTTTGTTATAACCTATAAAAAGTCATAATCATCTTGCCCAATAAACAAGATTCATATACCTCATATTGTTAAAAAACAAATAGGTCTAAAAGTCCACATATATGGGCCACACAACAATGTTAGAGGTTTGTATGATTCACCATTTATTTTAATCTTCTTATATTTATGTTATAAATAGGCACTTATAAATCAAGAACATATAAACCATTCATTAGTAATACACTACCACAAAACATAGTACTATAATAGATATAAAAACTCTAATTCTTTATTACAAATGAAAATTCAATCTTATCCGAGAAATTATGTTTATGCTAATAGAAGACACATAATAGGTATCTTCAAATTTTAATTAAAGTCATGTGAACAAAGATGAAACACAGGTCCTTTCTATTACAACAACTTTTCCTCTATTACGACGCATAGGCTTATTTCGCTCGCCCTTAGTCAATACTCAACTTCTTTTGAGTTTATACGCATTAACATAAATAAGCAACCTACATACAGTAGCCAATAACCATGATATATAAATAGATAAAATTAATTTCTATAATAAAAGCATTTGAAGAGAGAATCTTAATTCTCTTATTATTTAGATCTTTCAAGACATGCAATTGTCTTTTTTTTTTTGGTTTGAGGACTCTCCTCATATGCTAACACCAGTCAAAGTATTTAGACTCACTTAGCTTGTCCTTCTCAATATCTGGTTGCAATTTAAGTGTACAATTGTTGTTTATAGTCATAATTATATATCATAGAATATGCAAAGTAAATATCATATTCTTATTTATTTAATAAGGAATTTAACTAAATGATACTGTCGGCATTTTAAATCAAATTAATAATCCTTACTATTAATTAAAAAAAAAAGCTTATAATAGGATTTTCTAATGAGCCAAGATACATATTTCATCTCATCTTCGGTTAGCTTTGGCTGATCACCTAAGACTTGGCTACTTAGATAGGAAACTCTTGCCAATTGTATTCTATACAACTCTTGGATAGTTCGGTAAAAACCACTTGTTCTTGACAATTACATAGACCAGTGATACACAATACATAGCCGACAGATATCACAAATATTCTTTGTGCCTTACTAGGATAGACATGTGTGCTTTGCTTTTGCGAACTCACATAACGTTGATATTGGTCTTGATGAAGACTACATTTGAGGACTAACTTCTTGCCTCTAGGTTCTCAATCTTATTGAGTGTCCTAGTTAAGTCAAACCCAATGCTTAGGCAACAAATATCACAATTATCCTTATGCCTTTCTAGGATAGACACACATATTTTGCTTGGGTAAACCAACAAATTATCAATCTTGGTCTTATGAAGACTATTTATTGGAAGGCAAACAACTTAATATTTTATAGGAGGGATTTTGGTTTATTATGAACTCACCATATTTATTTATTTTTACTTATTTACAAATAAGTAAAATGTCTTGAATATATCAATATAGTATGTATTTGATAGCCCCCACCGATATAGGCAGGCGTTACCCGCAAGTGCACGGGTCTATCGAAATAATAAAATATCGATCCCACAGGGACTGATGGACAAATACCGACAGATCTCGAATTTGCTAGCTAGACGATGCGAAATTAACGAAGTCTAAATGTTAACTAATTAAATATACGAAAATGTAAATTGAGGAATTTGCACGAGAGAGTCTTAATAGTATAAAACATCAGGATGTGGGTTCACCGCCTTGACTTCTTACAGTTTAATAGTCCAGACTCTAATGCCTTTATCCTTTCTAGTTCAAGGGACTCGGCTTCCTTGTCACTTAGGTAGTTGCTCCCTCCTACAGCCGGTTGCTATAGGTCAAATCTATTAGGTTCTGGCGCTTGGTCGGAAATTCTTCTCCCCATTATGCCTAAGCTCCTAGCACTTCCAAGATGGGCACAAGATGACAAAAGAGGTCCTCCACGAGAATTCCTGGCTTATAAACCTCCACCGCGTAACTTCTGGCTCAAGCGCGCCCTTTCGGGCTACGCAAGCATAGAGTTCCTATAATCTAACGTACTGGTGCGCAAGAAGTTTGCCAGATGCGTTTAAGATCCAAGAGTTAACACAAGGAGAGTACAGTTCGTCAAGTGGATTCCCCCCAAGAATTCCTGCCTTACAAATCCCACACGAGGAAATACAGGCTCAAACGCTTCCTTTCGGGAGACGTAGGCAAAGCGATCAAACAAATTTGATAAAACCCTCGATCGAATGCTTCGGACGCGCGGTCGGACTTGTGGTCTCCCCGACACGTCTAAAACCCTAACTACCCCTTGGTTGAGTACAGACAATCAGCGAGTTTTCCTGTGATTATCTGATTTACAAACCTCAGATCAAGAGGCAGAGGCTCAAGCGCACCCAAGATGGGATGCACAGGCAAGGCGCGCACATAGGATCGAGTTGGATTATAACATTCAAATCTAGACTACCAAGCTAGTAAGGCATCAAAAGGGCTACTCCCACATCCTGATTGGGAGCCTAGCTTAGCATGTTCATGGTATCAACATAAACAATATTCTCAAACATGAACATTACACGTAACAACAAGTTTGCGCAGGAGTTGCAATAAAAGCGTAAGATCATAAGGTATCTTGCAAGAGTTTACACAATAGGGTAGCAAATCAAGTGCAGATCTAAGTCTTTCTTACAGTTTGGCTCTGAGATGCTCACACAGGGGAAGATCTTCAGGAAATATGGATGCGTGGCTCTCTTCTCCTTGGCAGCGACACTTCTCTTCTACTCCTCTTGTTCCTTCGTGCGAAAAAACCCCCCTTCTTTGGAACCGAGGAAACCTTTTATCCTCCCTCCTCCTCTCATCCTGGTTGACTTTCTCTTCTTCCCCATGTCCTGCAAAAGATGCTACAGCCGCTGCAGAGCTTCAGCCAAAAGTCTTCTGCCAGCCTTCATTTCCTGCAAAGGTTCAGCCACCCATACCTCACGAAATGATGATTTCGTGAGGGAAACCTCCCCTAAAAGCTGCTCCACGCCTCCTTCGTCAATGGGGGAGAAAGGTCCTAGGTGCCCTCAACCTCCCCTTAGATCAGATCAAAGAAACGTGGGAGAAAACAGTGATTTCATAACAGGTGAGTCCGCGATCTCAGGCGAGAATTTGGTCGTGACCCGGTTGTGATTTGTTGATTTCAGCTTCAGGCTTAGCGACGGTCACGGTCATGATTCTGATTGGGACCCGGTCGTGATTTCCAACAAAGGCTTCAATAAATCTGAAAACTCCTAGTTAGGATCATCTTGAGTTAGGATGAGCTCCTCTGCTACCAAAGTGTCAGAATCTACCCTTTATGTGGTCAATTTGACCTGAAAATATGAAAATACCGAAACAGGTGTAAATTCCATAAATGTATCCAAATATAGGCAATTGTAAGACTTAGAGTCGTGAAATAGGCATGTTTTCGTAAGTAAATTGGTATGTAAAACTCTATATAAATATGTGTCAACAGAATACCTACGACTTAAACCTTTGCTTGTCCTCAAGCAAAAAGAAAGAAATGAAGTCCCATGAGGATTGTTCAATAGAAGTTTCACTCCCTTAATGATCCATAAATGTCAAATAATCACAGCTAGTCACAGGATACACAGATCACTGTAGACTTTAAAGATGTCAAGATGAAAAACAAAGTATCCGGGTTAAATCTATAGACAACATTTGCACGATAATACTGGATAGAAAATAGTTCCTTACCACATGAGATACCAGTACACTCAAAGCATCAAAAGGGCAAACTCTAACGTGGTAGTAAAGGCCTTACTCATTGATGACTCCAAATTTCATCGTGTTTTTCATGCTTATTTAGTAGTCTTTTGAATCATAATTTCATCCCATTGCTTTATTTTATACCCTTTTAGCCAAAAGCTTTGAAATCTTCACCATCTTTGGTTTTTGATCAATTTCAGGCAAAAAGACGTATTTTTCACCAGTTTTCAAGCAATTCAAATGCATGAACGAGTTCCAACCATGAAGAGGAGTCTCCCCATCAAATTTCAAGTCAAAAGGATACTCCTAGCAAAAATACGGCACTGCCGTGTAAATCTACACGGTACCGTATTTCAGTGCTTCAACCAGATGAAAATATGGCACTACCATATTTTCCCCCGAAACTCTCACGGTACCATATTTTGAGCTGATTCCGAACAGAAGACTTAAGCAAAATACAGCACGGCCATGCAGAAGTACACGGTACCATGATTTTCGGCCATCCAGAACAGAAAGTTTTCAGCAAAAATATGGCACTACCGTATTTCACCCGGATTTTATCACGGTACCGTATTTTTCATCAATTTTGATTAAAGAGATTTTTGCAGAAATACGGCGCTGCCGTAAGACAACACACGGTGCCGTGCTTTACGCCCAGATTTCATAGAACAAAATACGGTACTGCCGTATTTCTCATACGGTACCGTAATTCCAAAGCGAGATTTCCGAGTTTATCATGGCAGAATTGGAAACTCGATTTCTGGAGATTTGGGAGTCCAAATTTAGAATAAAAAGAGGCGGCGGGCTCGTCTTTAAAAGGAGAAGACACGCGAAGCAATTTACACAATTTTTAGCTATGATTTGGGGAGAATTCGGCAGAATCGTCACCGCGCTAGGGTTCACCGCCGTTCACTGCACAGATCACCTCTGGCCACGATTTTTGAAAGGAAGCTTCGCCTGGGGAAGAAGAAGATGCCACAGAAGTTTCAGAACAAGAGGAGACCAATCGAGGGAGAAATCATCAAAAGTTTGGTCGCGACACTGTTCATCACGATTTCTGAAGCAAATTTCGGGCTGCAATTCAGTTGCAACCCTATTTTGTAACTCTTACTCCCTCTTTACTCTTTTTGATCGTTCAAAAACCATGTGTCATTGTGAGTCTTCCTCCATGGTAGCTTAATCTTTTTATGGGACATGGGGGTGTAATCTCTTTGTTTCTTAATGGCTAGAAAACCCTAATTTTGTCAAACTGATTTTATTATGATAATTTTACTCTTGTGATTGATTGTTCTTTAATTCTCCTTTATGTCTTAAATATCAGCATGTTTTAGAATTCTGCGAAATAGACCGAGAAGTTGATTGTTTGGAATTTAGAACCCTAGGAATTATTGAGTTTGGAACTACCGTAAGAGATTAGGTTGTTCTTCGAATTCTGATTTTTAGAGAGCTATAATGCCTTGTTGAATTTCTGATACTTTGGATTGAGTTAATGTGTAGATTTGATTTGATGTTGCAAGAGATTGAGTATCGAGTCGTTGGAAACCCTTGAGTAAAACTAGTGTTGAGACTCGGATGCACGAGAGTGATCTTTGAGTTTCCACTTGAGGTGATCAACCTAGAATTCGGATGCACGAGAGTGATCCTCGAGTTCTTAGTTGATGATTTACTTATTCTCAGCATTGAATAGATCTTGCACGAGAGTGGGGATCGGTTCTTTGTATGGTTGTCTGCGCGAGAGCGAGATAATTTATTTATAAAGTAAATTTTACCTTTACCATAATAGAATTAGATTGACAAATACTTATCTTAAACTAGTCAATAGACATTAAAGTAGATGAACCCCTAGTCCCGATTTCCTCTCTGATATTTTCTCCGTGTTCTTTTCGATAGTTTGATTCACTATTTTCCGATTACCTAGCTAGCGAGAAATCGATTATTCAGTACTTGACAACAAGGTCTCTGTGGTTCGATATCTATTTTATTACTTCGAGTATCCGTACACTTGCGGACACAACAAGTTTTTGGCGCCGTTGCCGGGGACCTTGGTTTTGTCGATATTGAAGATATCGAGATTATTACTAGACTAAGTTTTATTTACTGTTTTGTTTATTTTCTATTTTCTTGAAATCACTTGATCGATCTACTTTGCATGCGCAGGAATCTTAGGTCAGGACTACTTGTACCTTTTGATCCTGAGATAAACAAGACTCTGAGACTGCGAAAGAGATTGAGATTTGAGGAGACACAAGTTGTAGAAGAAAGAGAAGAAGAATCCATCATGGCTGAAAGAAGGACATTGCGTGATTATGCAGCCCCAAATACACAAGGAATTCATTCCAGCATCACTAGGCCTGCTATAGATGCGAACAACTTTGAGATCAAGCCAGCGTTCTTATCGATGATTCAACAAAATCAGTTTGGAGGATCTCCTTTGGAAGATCCAAGCCAACACTTATCCCTTTTCCTTGAATTCTGTGACACCATAAAGATTAATGGTGTATTTGACGATGCCCTCAGATTAAGACTGTTTCCTTTTTCTCTCAGGGACAGAGCAAAAGCTTGGCTTCATGCACATCCAACTGGGACGTTTACTACTTGGGAGCGCTTGTCAAATGCCTTCTTGCAGAAGTACTTTCCTCCCAGTAAAATGATCCAGTTGAGGAACCAAATCACAGGCTTTGCCTAGAGAGACGAAGAATCAATGAGTGAAGCATGGGAGCGCTTTAATGAGCTCCAACGGAAGTACCCCACCATGGAGTGGAAAACTGGGTTTTAATTCAGACTTTCTATAATGGTTTGCTTTACAATACACGCTTAACTGTTGATGCTGCTGTAGGGGGAGCATTGATGAACAAGACTGTTGAAGATGCCCATGCCTTGATTGAGGAGATGGAGCTAAATCACAACCAATGGGCTTCCGAGAGAGGAGTGCTTTATCGGCCTTCTCAGAGTAAGAATGATGGTGATGGTTGGCGCTCTCTTGCAGAAAAGGTAGACTCGTTATGTAACCGTTTTGATTCTTTCCAAATGCAAACCGCTGCTATATCTTCTGTTGTTTGTGAGGTTTGTGGGAACAATGGACACCATGCTAGAGAGTGCAAAATCATTATTGATAAAGGTGAGGAACAAGTGAATGAAGTAGAGAATTATAATCAAAGTAAAACTAATGATCCCTACTCTAGTACTTATAACTCTGGGTGGAGGAATCACCCCAACCTTTCATGGAGGAACAATAACAATGAGAGAGGACAAACTGAGAATAGAGGATTCCAAAGGCCTAATCAAAACCAGAACCAAAACACAAATCAGTATTCTAGTGTAGAATCCATGCTTGAGAAAATTTTGGCAAATCAAAATCAATTCATGTCTAATCAAAGTAGGCAAAATGAAGAATTTAAGGAAAATCTTAGTCAAATCAACTCCAGGTTGGAAAGAGTAGAGGCACACAATAAGATTTTAGAAAACCAAGTTGCACAACAGGCTAGCACTTCATCTAGACCCCTAGGAAAATTACCTACCAAACCTGAACCAAACCCTAGGGAATATTGCAATGCTGTCATAACTAGAAGTGGAAAACAATTGGATGATCCTAGGGAGTCTCTTGATGATGATGAGGTAGAGCCCAGACTTGAACTTAGGAGTGAACGAGTTTTGGAATCACAACCTGCACATAAGCAGTCTCAAACTAGTTTGTCACCTCACAAAGGTGATGAACCTAGAGGTGATTTGCCATGTAAGGTTGATGATTCTAAAACTAGTTCACCACCACCCTATATGCCACCAATTCCTTTTCCCCAAAGGATTGTTTAAACAAAGTTAGATAAACAGTTTGGCAAATTTTTAGATGTTCTTAGAAAACTTTATATCAATGTTCCATTTACTGAAGTTTTGACTCAAATGCCAACTTATGCAAAGTTTTTAAAAGAGATTCTATCCAACAAGAGAAAGATTGATGATCTTGGTACTGTGGCACTTACTGAGGAGTGTAGTGCCATCATACAGAATAAGTTGCCACCTAAGCTAAAGGATCCAGGTAGTTTTTCTGTTCCTGTTTCTATTGGAGATATGGCTTTTAACCGAGCCTTATGTGACCTCGGTGCAAGTGTTAGTTTAATACCTTATTCTCTTTACAGGAAATTGGATATTGGAGAACTCAAACCAACCTCAATGACTTTGCAACTTGCTGACTCATCAATAAAGCATCCGGTTGGTATATTAGAAAATGTTCCTGTACAGATTGGTAAGTTTTTCATACCTGCCGATTTTATAGTTTTAGAGATGGAAGAAAATTTGAAAAACCCTATTATACTTGGTAGACTTTTCTTGGCTACATCTGGAGCACTCATTGATGTAAAAAAGGGAAAATTGACTTTTGAAGTTTGTGGTGATATAATCGAATTTGATTTGACTGATTCTTTAAAAAGAGCATCACACTCAGGAATATGTTGTAGCATAGACATATTTGATGATGAGGTTGTTTGTGACATGCATAATTTGTTTGATGAACCTTCTGACTTTGAAACTGACACATCTTCTGAGTGTGCTAATAAAGAATTTCAGGAAAGGGCAGTGAAGAAGAAAAGAAAGAGACGAAAGAGGAGAGGAATATCAAAATTGCCCGAAGAAGTAAAAAGGCTCATAAATAAATTTGGATACTGTTTCAAGTTTGAGCCTTATGTTCTTAAGAGCCCTGAACGAGACATAGAGAAATCAGGATGGCCACCAAAGACACAACCACGATCAAATCTGAGTGTTAAACGGTCAAGCTAATGACCATAAATTAGCGCTTCTTGGGAGGCAACCCAAGCACTTTTGCTTTAGCTTACTTTCTTTTACTTTATTTTTGTTTTTATCTTCGCTTTTGGTTGATTTTTCAATTTAATTTGCTTTGTTAGGATTAATTCATATTTTTGCTTGATTTTTAGTGATTTTTCGTGATTTTGTTTGATTCTTGTTTACAAAATACAGCAGTACCGTGCACAATTACATGGTACCGTATTTCGCAGTGATTCTTTACAGTGGAGAAATGAAAAATATGGTAGTACCATATTTCACCCCAAAACTTTCACGGTACCGTGGTTTTTGTCGTTTTTGCACAGAAAGTTTTTTGCGATTTTACGGCCCTACCGTGGGGAACTACACGGTACTGTATTTTTGACCCTTTTCGAGCAGAGAATTTTCACGATTTCACGGCAGTGCCGTAGACAACTACATGGTACCGTAGTTTGTAAGCAATCCCTGTAGCGAAAATACGGCACCACCGTATTTACAATATGGTACCGTATTATACGCTGACCCTACGACTTCACGTGTCGTATTTAGGGTTCGGCGCACTGTTCTTAGGGTTTATTACCCCGTTTTCATGCCGATCTTCCACCTTATTCGAGCTTTTGCTTCCCTAGCCTTCGTGCAACCTTCCTTTGCAACTTCCGTCTGATTTCTAACAAGGATCTTGCCGATTCCAAGCTCAATCGAGCTCATTTCTGACATGCTGCTCTGTTTTCCGCCGAGATTTCGCCCTTACGATTTCTCTTCATCCAAGCTTCGATCGATCAGTCTCCAAGCTCAGAGGGATTTGAAGAAGATTGAAGATCATTCCCCATAAAGACTTGGAGCTTGATCTCGACCCAGAAATATGAATCTGAAGCTTAAATCTCAGCTTATTTTCAGCTACGTGAAAACTTTGGCCAAGAGAATGGCGCCGAAGAAGAAAGGGAAAGCCCCCGCTGAACCTTCAATGCCACCACTAAATCCTTTTGGTATTCTGTTTAGAGATGAAGAGCAAGAACAGCATAGGGTAGAGGGAGCTTCTTGTGATCCGATGGATGCAGACCAGGCTGAGGAGGACGAGGAGGAAACACATTCAGATTAGAAAGATCTTGTGAGTATATTTCATACTATTTCTAGTACTTATTTGGTTTACTGATTAATGATGATCTCGAATTTGTATAGGGAAGGATGATCTTGAAAAACTTCTTATCTCCTACTACTACGGATTCTCACTGTTGTTGTTATTTCGATTTGGTTGTATTGACATATTCTGATGATTTTCTACACTCACTATTCAATATGGTTGTATGAGGTATAAGATAATTAATACTATGAATTGATGCTAACATTATAAATTCGGTATGCCATGATCTATTTGAACTATTCATGTGTGTGGTTTGTTTATTTGAGAAAATATTACTGTCATCATGCCAAAATTTTCTTGAATTGAGATTAGGATTAGACCTATTACGATGAACTTATTTCTTTCATACATATCTATCTATTGAGAATTTTTCATTGACTGATGAATGGTGATTTGGATGAACATATTGTCTGATGAATTTGATTTTAGAGGTAAGCTATTTCTTTGAATAAAATCAACATATGAGTGTAATTTGTGAATAGATATTGATAGGCTAATCCGGTTCAATTTTTTTTGCTATTTACTATTTGTTAGGAAAATAAAGGTTCCATGATCCGAGTAAAGTGAGGACTCCCCTACTTGGCACTGTGAAAAATAGACAGTGGTACCGAAGGACATGGGTTGAAGTATTTCAGAAAAAGTATGTATCTATGTGGGTGCATGCCATGAGAGGAAATCATTTCACATAAACTCCGCTGTCCTCAATAAATTCTTTCCAAATTAGAGGATATGAGTTCTATTGCATTGATTATGGAATGTGAATGATGCAAGGAAAAATAAATAGAAAAAGTGTGTATCTATGTGGGTACATGCCAAAAAGAAAAAAAAATGAGTGGAAAAAGATCATGGAGACCCTAATCCTGTAAACAAAAGTTGATAGTTATAAACTAAAAATTGGATGAAGGCTTGAGATTGATGTTCTGTTTATTATACGATTTGTGAAGTTTTATTTGACTAAGTAGCGAAACTCGAGAATTAAATCAAAGGGTGACATG
The DNA here is from genome assembly GCA_027563935.2 of Costus lasius. Lineage (NCBI taxonomy): Eukaryota > Viridiplantae > Streptophyta > Magnoliopsida > Zingiberales > Costaceae > Costus > Costus lasius. The sequence continues at coordinate 22,884,753 of CM050451.1, read as the reverse complement.
TTTGTTCGAAATGACATGAAACAGTCGATGAAAGTTTTCATAGGAGATTGTGTTTTAGAAATTTATTCGTCATGCGAAAGTTTTATCCTTTGATCAATTTCTTGATTATTGCTTGAGGACAAGCAAGGTTTGAGCCTTATGCATTTGATGACTCCAAATTTCATCGTGTTTTTCATGCTTATTTAGTAGTCTTTTGAATCATAATTTCATCCCATTGCTTTATTTTATACCCTTTTAGCCAAAAGCTTCGGAATCTTCACCGTCTTTGGTTTTTGATCAATTTCAGGCAAAAAGGCGTATTTTTCACCAGTTTTCAAGCAATTCAAATGCATGAACGAGTTCCAACCATGAAGAGGAGTCTCCCCATCAAATTTCAAGTCAAAAGGATACTCCTAGCAAAAATACGGCACTGCCGTGTAAATCTACACGGTACCGTATTTCAGCGCTTCAACCAGATGAAAATATGACACTATCGTATTTTCCCCCGAAACTCTCACGGTACTGTATTTTGAGCTGATTCCGAATAGAAGACTTAAGCAAAATATGGCACGGCTGTGTAGAAGTACACAGTACCATGATTTTCGGCCATCCAGAACAGAAAGTTTTCAGCAAAAATACGACACTACCGTATTTCACCCGGATTTTATCACGGTACCGTATTTTTCATCAATTTTGATCAGAGAGATTTTTGCACAAATACGACACTGCCGTAAGACAACACACGGTGCCGTGCTTTACGCCCAGATTTCACAGAACAAAATACGGTACTGCCGTATTTTTCATACGGTACCGTAATTCCAAACCGAGATTTCCGAGTTTATCACGACATAATTGAAAACTCGATTTCTGGAGATTTGGGAGTCCAGATTTAGAATAAAAAGAGGCGGCGGACTCGTCTTTAAAAGGAGAAGACACGCGAAGCAATTTACATAATTTTTAGCTACGATTTGGGGAGAATTCGATAGAATCATCGCAGCGCTAGGGTTCACCGCCTTTCACTGCACAGATCACCTCTGGCCACGATTTTTGAAAGGAAGCTTCGCCTGGGGAAGAAGAAGACGCCACAGAAGTTTCAGAACAAGAGGAGATCAATCGAGGGAGAAATCATCAAAAGTTTGGTCGCGACACTGTTCATCGCGATTTCTGAAGCAAATTTCGGCTGCAATTCAGTTGCAAACCTGTTTTGTAACACTTACTCCCTCTTTACTCTTTTTGATCATTCAAAAACCATGTGTCGTTGTGAATCTTCCTCCATGGTAGCTTAATCTTTTTATGGGACATGGGGGTGTAATCTCTTTGTTTCTTAATGGCTAGAAAACCCTAACTTTGTCAAACTAATTTTATTATGATAATTTTACTCTTGTGATTGATTGTTCTTTAATTCTCCTTTGTGTCTTAAATATCAGCATGTTTTAGAATTCTGCAAAATAGACCGAGAGGTTGATTGTTTGGAATTCAGAACCCTAGGAATTATTGAGTTTGGAACTACCGTAAGAGATTAGGTTTTTCTTCGAATTCTGATTTTTAGAGAGCTATAATGCCTTGTTGAATTTCTGATACTTTGGATTGAGTTAATGTGTAGACTTGATTTGATATTGCAAGAGATTGAGTATCGAGTCGTTGGAAACCCTTGAGTAAAACTAGTGTTGAGACTCAGATGCACGAGAGTGATCTTTGAGTTTCCACTTGAGGTGATCAACCTAGAATTCGGATGCACGAGAGTGATCCTCAAGTTCTTAGTTGATGATTTACTTATTCTCAGCATAGAATAGATCTTGCACGAGAGTGGGGATCGGTTCTTTGTATGGTTGTCTGCGCGAGAGCGAGATAATTTATTTATAAAGTAAATTTTACCTTTACCATAATAGAATTAGATTAACAAATATTTATCTTAAACTAATTATTAGAAATTAAAGTAGATGAACCCCTAGTCCCGATTTCCTCTCTGATATTTTCTCCGTGTTCTTTTCGATAGTTTGATTCACTATTTTTCGATTACCTAGCTAGCGAGAAATCGAATATTTAGTACTTGACAACAAGGTCTCTGTGGTTCGATATCTATTTTATTACTTCGAGTATCCGTACACTTGCGGACACAACACTTATGACTTTGGTACCACCGCACCTTTTTTTTCTGTTTCTGTAGTGCCAAGCCGAGGCTTTGGTACCACTGTTTTCTTTCCTTTTGAATTTCAGTGCCAAGTTACAACTTCGGACCACTGCTCTTCTTTCTTTTATATTCTTTTCTTTTGATGGCAGCGCCAGGTGGAGACTTCGGTACCACTGCTCTTTTCCCTTTTTTCTCTCAATGTATTCAGCGCCAAGTTGCAACTTCGGTACCACTGTTTCTTGTTTTCCATTTTTTTCTTTCTTTCTATCTTTTGTACGGTGCCAAGTCAGAGGAGTTTGAACCAAAACTAATACTTAGAATTACCAAGGGTGATAAGCATGTGCCAAGTGGTTTGGTCTATAATCTTCCAAATAATTAGCACTCATGTTGATATAGATCCTTCCTAGACCCAAAGCTTATCAAAGTTCAATCCCCAAGTTTTTAGTGTATGAGAAATCGAGTGACTAGTTGTTCAATCATGAATGTGATCTAAATGTAGTGTGGGGGACTAAATGATGTCTCGTATTTATATCGTCTTTTAGACCTATATTTACCTGCGAATCGAGACATATTATCATGATTTTACCTCTCTTTCCAGCTTATTTCATTGACTTTCTTCAAAAGCTTCACTACTTGTCATGTTTGTTGAATACAGGATAATTCACTCGCTTTTAGAGCTATACAGAAGTATATTTGCATCTCCAAGTGAATCAGGAATCTTGACAAGAAGTTTGGCTTTAAACGGGATTAATTTCAAGAATTACGACCGAGGCCATAATCTACATCATGACCGTAATTCTCTGATTGGCTTCTTGATGGACCCATTTTGATGAGAGCATAATCATATTTCAAAGACGTGCCGATAACTTCCTCGACGACAAACTTTCGGATGAAGACAATTTTCACAAAAGAGATTATGGGCACAGCCATAATTCAGCATAGTCTCAATCTTTTGATCGGCGATTTTCAACGACACGACTATAACCGAAAATCAAGCCGAGCCCATATTTCTCACCTACAAATTTTGAGATGAATTGGACTTCTACATCAACGTTATGGGTATGGCCATAATCTACCTCTCGGCCATAATCTGCCTTGCGATCGTAATCTCGCAGCCGCCAGAATTTATTACGAACCACCTTGCTTTAAATGCTCATAACTCCTTCGTCTTATCTCCGATTTGGACCTTTTTGGAGTCAAAACGAAGGGCATTAAAAGAGCATTAATGATTTGGGGGTTACAAGAATTAATGAGGTTGTAATAAGTGCATAACCGTTGCATTACGGTTACAATCATAATGGCCCATTACACCCGTATTTATGGAGTCGTCTGCAATGAATGGGCCATAACTCCCTCATTATGGCTCCGATTTTAATGATCTTTGTATCAAAACGTAGCTAATTCAATTCTACATCAGTACATGCGTTCACAACTGGGTTTGGACTCTATTTAAAGGGCAAAATATGGCTTGCAAAAGGGCGACGGGTCTTGGCTTAGTGTGAAGTTCTTGGAGAAAGTTTGGGAGAAGAAGTTCTCTTGTGCATCCATTCCAAAAGGCTTGGAGGAAGAAGATTTCAACCCTCTTAGAAGAGTTTGTAGTCTTTTATCTTTAAGTTTTTCTTATATTTCCTTCTTTGTGTAGAGATTTGTACTTAAACGACGCTATGATAGCGTAAATCTTTTGTCGGAACTAAGGGTGTAGTCTCGTTGTATGTATCTCATTCTCAAACTTGATATTTCAAAGCAAATGCAAATTTTACTTTGTGTTTATTCGTTCTATGCCGTTTTATTGCTAGAATTACCTTGATCATGTAATATCTTTTCTCGGGCGTCGCAAGAAGGACCGAAAGGTGAATTGCGATGCTAGATCTGCTAGTTCGAACATACTCTGACCTATCAAGAAATTGGGTAGGATTTGTATGAGAAATTTCATAGTATCTCTGAACCCATTGGGTTAATCTAGGTACGGTGAGCCACGAAAGTAGGACGCCGATTTAGATTGATACCGGATTACGCCATCGAAAGTGGGTAATCTGTACCTTTTGATACTTCCTTGAGCACTTTTAAAGTTTTCTTTGCTACATTTCTGACTTGTTTGAATTTGAGATCCATCAACGAGATGAACCCGACATTCCGATTTCTCTAACCCCTGTTTTCCACCAGAAGTTTTCTCCTGTCGGATTCGGTTTGTTTAAGTCATATTTGCTTTACTTTCTGCAATTCCAAATCTCTTTAATCGTTTGTCTAGCTATAAATTCACAATATCTTGGTACTCGATCACTGTCCCTGTGGGATCGACATCTTAAGTTCTGCCACGACAAAACTGTCACGCTTGCGGTCAGTGGTACGATAAAGTACACATCAAGTTTTGCGCCATTGCCGGGGACAGGCAACCAATATCAAAGAGATTTAACAATTGGTATACTAGACGCTTTGTTTATAGCTTTTGTTTCTTTATTTTTGTTTGTTTGCCTTTTTGCTTTCATTTTGTTTCGCTGTTCTAGTTATTTACTCTTTCTCTCAATGTCTGCTATCTGCGCTTTAACTGTTGTATGCGTAGAGGTTTATGATCAGGTGGATTGGAGGATTTATACGAGCTAGATCAAGAAATTGAAAGGACGTTCCATCGTAGAAGACGATTAAAGGAATTGAGCGCTAGAGCTCCACCGAGGAATACTGAACCAATTCCAATTGATCTAACGATGGCAAACGAAAATCGAACTCTGAAAGATTTCGCTGCTCCAAATGCGCAGGGTCTTCACTCTAGTATTTCTCGACCTCCAGTGGAGGCAAATAATTTTGAGATAAAGCCCTCCCTCCTATCGATGGTTCAGCAGAACCAGTTCGGAGGCCTACCATCTGAAGACCCAAACATGCACCTATCGATATTCTTGGAGTTCTACAACATGACAAAGATGAACGGAGTTTCCAGCAACGCACTACGATTACGACTCTTCCCATTCTCTCTACGAGATAGAGCTCGAAACTGGCTATACTCGCTTCAACCAGAATCGCTCACTACCTGGGAACAACTTTCCCAAGCATTTCTCTCGAAATATTTTCCCCCCAGCAAAACTGTTCAATTGCGAAACCAAATCACTGGTTTCACCCAAAAGGACGGGGAATCTCTGTACGAAGCATGAGAGCGATTCAAGGTGCTTCAACATCTATGCCCACACCACGGCTTGGAAAAATGAGTAATTGTTTATACATTTTACCATGGTCTTAACTATAATACATGTCTTACTGTAGATGCAGCCGCTGGTGGAGCAATTATGAACAAAAGAATCGATGACGCAATGAATCTATTGGAGGACATGGCACTGAATCACAACCAATGGGCTGGAGAACAACGAGGTACATCATCTAGGGCCGTTGCACCAGGTAAGTATGAACTCGATGCCTTAAGTTCTCTAGCAGCCAAGGTTGATTCATTATCTCGTAAACTTGATTCCATGCATGTCAATTCTATCGATTCTAGCTCTACTTCTTCTGTATGTGAAATTTTTGGCCATACACATGCTAATTGCCAGTTAGTCGTCTCCCAACCCTCTGAACCACAACACGAATTTGTTAATGCCGTAGGGAACCAAAATCCAAGACCACAAAATGATCCCTACTCCACTACATACAATCCAGGTTGGAGAAACCACCCTAACTTCTCTTACAGGAATAACCCCAATCCTGCTCCACAATCACACTATAGACCACCACATGGATTCCAATCTCGACCATTTGCACCTCAACCTCAAAAAACCTCACTTGAAGCTATCATGGAAAACTGTATCTCCCAAACCTCAACTTTTATCTCTTCTCAGACCAAAACCAATGAAAGTGTTAATGATATGATGCGTCATATATCATCTAGACTGGACTCCATTGAGACCCACAACAAACAGGTTGATATCCAATTGGCAAACCTAGCCACTAGCCTAGCTAGACCCGCAGGTAGGTTACCTTCCCAACCCAAATAGAACCCACGAGAGAATTGCAGTGCAATTACTACTCATAGTGGTAAGCAACTGGAGGAACCAAGAGTACCTGATTCCAACCTGAGTCTTGACGCATCTACCAGTCATGTACCCGAACCCGAGAGATCAAGTGAGGAAAAAGATGATCATAAGAGTGAACCAGCTTATGTTCCACCACCGCCTTACAAGCCACCAATTCCATTCCCTCAAAGACTGGCAAAGGCAAAGTTGGATAAACAATTTGGAAAATTTTTGGAAATTCTGAAAAAGTTGTACATTAACATCCCCTTTACAGAAGCTTTAACGCAGATGCCCACGTATGCAAAATTTTTGAAGGATATTCTTTCAAACCGAAGGAAGCTAGAGGAACCAGGCACGGTGACACTAACTGAAGAATGCAGTGCCATAATTCAAAACAAGCTTCCAGAGAAATTGCAAGATTCAGGCAGCTTTTCAATACCATGCAAAATAGGGGATTTGACTTTTGAACACGCGCTATGCGATTTGGGCGCCAGTGTCAGTTTAATGCCGTTTTCTATATGAAGGAAACTGGACATTGGCAATGTAAAGGCAACACCAATTTCTCTGCAACTTGCTGACCGCTCAGTGTGCAAGCCGGTAGGAATCCTGGAAGATGTTCCAATCAAGGTCGGAGATTTCTTCATTCCAGTCGACTTTGTCGTGCTTGAGATGGAGGAGGATACGAAACTACCGATTATTCTGGGAAGACCATTCCTTGCGACTGCCGGAGCAGTCATCGACGTCAAAAATGGAAAATTAGCCTTAAACATTGATGAGGAGGCTATCGAATTTGATTTAGCACGAAGTCTGAAACATCCCTCTATCGCAGGTTCGTGTTGTAGCTTGGATGTCATAGATGAAGTTGTTAAAGATGAGAATCCCGTAACCGATGGGATGCTAGATGACCCGCTGGAAGTCTGCCTTTTGGAGGGTCCAAATGCTAAGGAAAATAAAGAAGCTCAGGCTTACACAAAGATGATAGACTTAGCAGAAAAAATAAGCCCCCATAAGATAAAGGCTGAACATCTCGACCAGACGTCATCACAGGTAAGCGAGGTAAGAAAAATCGAATTAAAATCCCTTCCTCAAAATTTGAAGTATGAATTTTTGGATGATGAATCTACCTTGCCTGTGATAGTAAATGCAAACTTGACCAAAGTGCAGACAGAGCAATTACTTGCAGAAATTAAACTTCATAAAAAGGTCATAGGCTATTCCTTAGAAGACATCAAAGGAATTGACCCGTCTGTCTGTATGCATAGGATTCTCTTGGAACAGGAAAGTAAACCCTCCATCGAGTTTCAACGTCAACTAAATCCAAGTATGAAGGAGGTCGTAAAGAAAGAGATCCTGAAACTTCTAGACGCGGGAGTCATCTACCCGATTTCAGACAGCCGATGGGTGAGCCCTATCCACGTTGTACCCAAAAAGGGCGGGGTAACAGTTGTCAAGAACGAGCAAAACGAGCTAGTTCCGGTCCGCACTGTAAGCGGATGGCAAATGTGTATAGACTACCGGAAGCTCAACAAGGCGACGCGAAAGGACCACTTTCCTCTACCTTTCATCGATCAAATGCTTGAGCGTCTTGCCCATAATGCTTATTTTTGCTTTCTTGACTGTTTTTCTGGTTTTCTACAGATCCTTATTCACCCAGAGGATCAAGAAAAGACGACCTTTATTTGTCCGTATGGAACATTCGCGTATAGGAGGATGCCATTCGGACTATGCAACGCTCCAACCACGTTTCAGCGATGCATGATGGCGATCTTCTCCGACTATAACGAAGATTTTATGGACATCTTTATGGACGACTTTTCGGTATATGGCCGATCTTTCGAATCTTGCTTAGCTAATTTGTCCAAGGTTTTGCAGCGATGCGAGGAAGTGAACCTCGTTCTGAACTGGGAAAAGTGTCATTTTATGGTACAAGAAGGGATCGTATTAGGACATCTTATTTCTGAACGTGGGATTGAAGTCGATCAAGCTAAAGTTCAAGTAATCGAGAAAATGAATCCGCCAACTTCAGTAAAAGGAATCCGTAGTTTCCTCGGACATGCCGGATTCTACAGAAGATTCATTAAAGATTTCTCGAAGATAGCCCGACTGTTGACCAATCTGCTTTGTAAGGATTCTGAATTCTGTTTTGATGATGACTGTTTGCAGGCATTTGAGAAGCTCAAGAAAGCTCTGATCTCCGCACCCATTATTCAGCCCCCTGATTGGACCTTACCTTTTGAGCTAATGTGCGACGCGAGCGACTTTGCCGTCGGAGCCGTTCTGGGGCAAAGAAGAGATAAAAAGCTTCATGCGATATATTACGCTAGCCGCACTTTAGACGAAGCGAAATCAATTACGCGACAACAGAAAAGGAGCTCTTATCCATCGTCTTTGCATTTGATAAATTTCGTTCTTACTTGATTGACTCGAAAGTGATTGTTTACACAGACCACGCAGCAATCAAATACTTGACGAGTAAGAAAGATGCAAAGCCACGACTGATAAGATGAATACTCCTCCTTCAAGAATTTGATTTGGAAATAAGAGGTAAGAAGGGAGCTGAAAATATAGTAGCTGATCATTTGTCGCGTTTGCTCTAGGACAAGGAAGACGATATCTCTGACAAACTGGAAATTGATGATACGTTTCCTGAGGAAAAGCTGTTTAGAATTATTGCGCAAGACGCGCCCTAGTACGCCGATTTCGTTAACTATTTGGCTTCTGATATTTTTCCACCTGATCTGTCTTTTCAACGAAAAAAGAAGTTCTTATCCAACATACGACACTTTTACTGGGATGATCCATTTCTTTTTCGGCGATGCGTCGATGGACTATTTTGACGTTGTGTACCTGAGGATGAAGTTCCAGATATTCTTAAGCACTGTCATTCTTCCCCTTACGGAGGTCATGCCAGTGCTACAAAGACTGCATTTAAGGTACTACAATCCGGATTATACTGGCCCAGTATTTTTAAAGATGCACGAAATTTCATTTTGACATGTGATAGTTGCGAAAGAAGTGACAACATTTCGAAACGCAATGAACTTCCCTTACATAATATTTTAGAAGTTGAATTATTCGATGTGTGGGGAATAGATTTTATGGGACCATTCCCATCCTCCTGTGGAAACAAGTACATCTTGGTGGCCATCGACTACGTATCAAAGTGGGTAGAAGCTTCAGCTGCACCGACCAATGACTCTAAAGTTGTGATACAGATGCTTAAGAAGACTATCTTTCCAAGATTTGGCATGCCGCGAGTGCGGATAAGCGATGCAGGGTCACATTTCATTGAACAGCGATTTGCCGCTCTACTGAAAAAGTATGGGGTGCATCACAAGATTGCAACACCATATCACCCACAGACTAGTGGACAGGTTGAGGTATCAAATCGTGAACTGAAAAGAATTTTAGTACGCACTATTTCAACTGCAAGAACAGATTGGGCCCTTAAGTTGGATGATGCTCTCTGGGCTTATCGAACTGCTTTCAAGACACCTATAGGAATGTCTCCGTTTCAAATGATATATGGGAAGTCTTGTCACCTTCCAGTCGAGCTCGAACATAAGGCGTTCTGGGCGATAAGAGCCTTAAACTATGATTTCAAGACAGCAGGTGAGAAGAGGAAATTTGATTTGAACGAAGTGGATGAGATGCGACTTGAGGCGTACGAGAATGCAAAAAATTATAAGGAAAGGACCAAAAGGTTTCATGACAAGCGTATATTACACAAGGAATTTGAAGTTGGAGATTTGGTCCTACTTTTTAACTCGAGGCTCAGATTATTTCCTGGAAAATTACGATCCAGATGGACTGGTCCATATATAGTACAGAAAGTCTATTCGTATGGTGCGATTGATATCTATAGTGATCAGTTCGGAACATTCAAAGTCAACGGGCAATGTCTGAAGCCTTATAATTTTCCTGCACCAATTGAGAAGGGAGTTTCCTTACTCCTCTCAGATTCTATTACTTGACCACAGATTTCTCTATCGAGCTACCGACGTTAAACTAGCGCTTCTTGGGAGGCAACCCAAGTAACTTATTTCGATGATTTTAATTAGTTATTTTTGACGATTGCTATTTTTATTGCAGGTTCAATTTTATCTAAAATATATATAAAAGTATATATATATATATATATATATATATATATATATTTGTTTGTTTTCATGGATTACAGGTGTGGTTGTAATGCGCATTGCAAAGGTAACTGGGCGATTTAGGCAGGCCAGCCGAGAGGTGATACGAAAGAGAAAATCAGGGCATCGAGCGTATTTTCCATACAAACCGCTATTCCAAAAATTTCCACTGGGTCTTCATCCTTCCATCAGCGACGATTCCGCTCCTTCTATTACAACTCAAAACCGCCGAACTCCTCGCCGCCTCTTCCTCATCCGCCGTTAGCCACTCGGCGCCGACTCCTTCATTCAGTCGCTGCTATCCAGCGACATTAAGCGCCGTCACCTTCAATCCGTTGTCTTCAATTATCCGTTCACCACTGACTTAACTCCTTCAGTTGAAGTGGAAAGCAATCGGCGACATTAAGCAGCGCCAGGTCAGGACTATTTTATTCTTCCGCCGGACTCCATCAATCGAAAGCTTTGCCCGTTGAGAAAAGGCCGCCCTTTCATTGATTTAACCAATTTCCGTTCTCCGCCTGTTGAGGAATCCGCCACCGTTTTCAGCGTTGCTGCCTTCAATTGATTCGCCCAATCCGCCTTCAATCATCCGCCGTTACTCTTCTGAACCTATCGCCGATTCCTGAATCTCTATTTCATCATCTGCCACAATAAATACAGCTATCTCCTGGACAAGGTGACCTCAACAACCTCAACGATACCAGCTATCCAATTTTCATACTAGCTATCGCCTTTGCTTCTTCAATCAGACCGACGAGCACCAGGCGACGGATTTCTTTCGGCTCTCACCCTGCGATCTTGTCCAAACTTGTCATCTTCTTCTTGCAGCTTCTATAGACTCGGCAATCTTATACGCAGCGTGTTCGTCACCGCCAACCAATTCCACCGCTGTTATATTACCGCCGCTGCAACGCTCTACTTCCTTGTTCTACTGCCAAAAGACAGCTCGCCCACCTCCAGATACTTGCGATTCCAACCTTTGCAACTTCTGCCATTCACCTCTACATTATGTCTCCGAAGTGCAAGATGACAGCTCACAAATCCACTATCAACGTTCCACCTCAAGGCCGCCAGGTGCCTTCATCTTCAGCATCTGAACCCTCATCAGTGGAACCAAATCCCAATAAACAGCAGAATTCTCCCTTTGGATTTCGCATGCGCAACCTAGTACAAGAACGCAAGTGCCACCTTCTCCAGCAACGAAAGGTGATTCATACCCGTTATGTTGATCGCTATTCTATGGGTATGCTGGGATTTTCTGAAGACATTGAATGGATGTTCCGCCGTATCGGTTGGCAACATTTCCTGAATATGCTGCATCCGACTTATACGGAGCTCACACTTGAATTCTTTAGTTCTCTAGACGTCTAGATGGATTCACATGATGATGATGATTTCGGCCAGATTACCTTCCGTCTGGGTGGAGAAGAACATTATCTTGATCTTGCGCAGCTCAACAAAATATTTGGATTTCCTCCTCATGCATCGTGCATCGTACCTGGTGAATATCAGGAGAATGCTTTTTGGTGTAGCATCAGTGATGACGACCACTACTCTCCCCGCTCTGCACGAGCCAGCAATATCAGCAATCCCATACTCCACTACGTACATCGTTTTCTCGCTCATACCATCTTTGGTAGAGGCGAGAGCGATGGGATGGTCCGCCAGGGAGAGGTATTGTTTCTTTGGGCTATGCTACATTCGTTTCAAGTTAATTCTGCATATTACATGATGAAACAAATGCTTAAAATATCACGAGCACACAAGGGTCAGATAGTTATGGGAGGGTTTGTTACCTCCATTGCTCTTTCACTTGGCATCAACCCTAGTGGTATGAAAATCGCTCCTGGGAACAAAAGATTGGACCTGGAATCTTGCATTTCTATGAGGATCATTATCAAGCATGGGGACACCTATTTTCTCTATTTCAAAGATGGCACTCAACCCATGCCGCTGCCTTGCCAAGAACGCACAACTGTTAAAAACAAGATCAATTGGAAGATCCGGCCAATCACTACCTCTTCTGCTGACACTACTGCACATGTTCCACCGTTGAGCTCAGTGCCGCCATCATCTTCTGCTAGATTTTTTGCCTTCTTTGGTGAGTATCCCTCCTCCTCCTCCAACCTTGAATCCTTACTGAAACAACTACTTGCTGAGCAAAAATGCCAAGGAGAGTACATGCAACAAGTACTTTCACATCTGGAGGACACACAACATCTGATTTGCCAGGAGTTATCTAGCTAGGGCTCTATGATTGAAAAGATGGCTACTGAACAGACTCGCCAGGGAAAGTTTCTGAATTCCCTATGGACTTCCTTTACTGAGCTGAGAGCCACATTACTACCTGACGCGGACGATGAGCCAGACACACGAGGTGATGGAGATGATGAGGAGGAGGATCCCGAGGAAATCAGTTCAGATGACTCTGATTGATCTAGTGAGTATTTTACCTAAAATCTCCAAGTTTTGAGTATTTTACCTCATTAATTCTTGTAACCCCCAAATCATTAATGCTCTTTTAATGCCCTTCGTTTTGACTTCAAAAACGTCCAAATCGGAGATAAGACGAAGGAGTTATGAGCATTTAAAGCAGGGTGGTTCGTAATAAATTCTGGCGGCTGCAAGATTACGATCGCAAGGCAGATTATGGCCGAGAGGTAGATTATGGCCATACCCATAACGTTGATGTAGAAGTCCAATTCATCTCAAAATTTGTAGGTGAGAAATATGGGCTCGGCTTGATTTGCGGTTATAGTCGTGTCGTTGAAAATCGCCGATCAAAAGATTGAGACTATGCTGAATTATGGCAGTGCCCATAATCCCTTTTGTGAAAATTGTCTTCATCCGAAAGTTTGTCGTCGAGGAAGTTATCGGCACGTCTTTGAAATATGATTATGCTCTCACCAAAACGGGTCCATCAAGAAGCCAATCAGAGAATTACGGTCATGATGTAGATTATGGTCTCGGCCGTAATTCTTGAAATTAATCCCGTTTAAAGCCAAACTTCTTGTCAAGATTCCTGATTCACTTGGAGATGCAAATATAATTCTGTATAGCTCTAAAAGCGAGTGAATTATCCTATATTCAACAAACATGACAAGTAGTGAAGCTTCTAAAGAAAGTCAATGAAATAAGCTGGAAAGAGAGGTAAAATCATGATAATATGTCTCGATTCGCAGGTAAATATAGGTCTAAAAGACGATATAAATACGAGACATCATTTAGTCCCCCACACTACATTTAGATCACATTCATGATTGAACAACTAGTCACTCGATTCCTCATACACTAAAAACTTGGGGATTGAACTTTGATAAGCTTTGGGTCTAGGAAGGATCTATATCAACATGAGTGCTAATTATTTGGAAGATTATAGACCAAACCACTTGGCACACGCTTATCACCCTTGGTAATTCTAAGTATTAGTTTTGGTTCGAACTCCTCTGACTTGGCACCGTACAAAAGATAGAAAGAAAGAAAAGAATGGAAAACAAGAAACAGTGGTACCAAAGTTGCAACTTGGCGCTGAATACATTGAGAAAAAAAAGGGAAAAGAGCAGTGGTACCGAAGTCTCCACCTGGCGCTGCCATCAAAAGAAAAGAATATAAAAGAAAGAAGAGCAGTGGTTCGAAGTTGTAACTTGGCACTGAAATTCAAAAGGAAAGAAAACAGTGGTACCAAAGCCTCGGCTTGGCACTGCAGAAACAGAAAAAAAAGGTGCGGTGGTACCAAAGTCATAAGTGTTGTGTCCGCAAGTGTACGGATACTCGAAGTAATAAAATAGATATCGAACCACAGAGACCTTGTTGTCAAGTACTAAATATTCGATTTCTCGCTAGCTAGGTAATCGGAAAATAGTGAATCAAACTCTAACATCCGATTTCTCTAACCCCTGTTTTCCACCAGAAGTTTTCTCCTGCCGGATTCGGTTTGTTTAAGTCATATTTGCTTTACTTTCTGGAATTCCAAATCTCTTTAATCGCTTGTCTAGCTATAAATTCACAATCTCTTGGTACTTGATCACTGTCCTTGTGGGATCGACATCTTAAGTTCTGCCACGACAAAACCGTCACGCTTGCGGTTAGTGGTATGATAAAGTACACATCACTAAATCAGCCATAAATCGGGCCAATGAACAAGTATCAATCTCAAATGAGAAAATATCAAGTAAGAAAATCTCGGCTAGGACCTACGACTTAGGTCCTTACGTATTTGGGAAGTAACCATCAATCATGGTTCAAAGTGTGTCCACAAAGTTTAAGAAGAAAGTGTAGCAAAAAGATGTGGGCATGATAAGTGTGCTACAGTATGGATGTCCTTGCAAAGCTGAAGTGTCTAAGAGATGAATAAAACATCAAGAAAGCAAGTCATCAAAATGTTCTCATGTTCTACACATGTTCGGCAATTGTAGTTTGGAGTCATGGTAAAATAGTCAAAGCATCACATCAAGCAACAACAGTCTAACGATATACGCAACATCAGAAAGCTGAAATACTATTTCCTGTACAACCATCTCATCATCAAAATATGTGCAGTCAAGGCATTATAAAAGTGAAGCACATTAAAGTTCAGCAGTGGAGCAGGTTAGCGAGTTTGGTACAACAGCACAGCATAAAAGACAGTTCATCACAGCATAAAAGTTTACCGTCACAGTCATAAAAAGTACCCTCGTACAACATCATATCATAAGAAGTAGAAGTTAAGACGACCCATAAATATGTGTAAGTACTCTCACCCTAAGCAAAAGATGCATCATCCAGATGCATATAATATAGGTATATATCAAAAGGGGTGAGGGAGAACTTACTAGAGTACAGCCCTACTCGGTGCACTCGGCCGGGTCGTCATCGTCATCGTCGTCGGCTGGCTCGGAGGAATCAGAGACATGGATGGTGTCGTCGACATCCTCATCCTCGTCTCGCGGTGGTGGTAGAGCCATGTTGCTGTGGAGGAAAACTTCAATGCAGTTCACCGCATCCATCAGGGCTGCTAGCTGCTTCCCTTGGTGGATCTGATCTTGGCGAAGCAAGTGGAGCAAATCTTCCGTAGAAGGGCGCACTGCAGTCCGAGACTGTCCACCGATAGAGGAGCCGGGGTCCATGTGGAGAGGTGAAGCCTGGTCGTCCGGTGCAGCAGAGTCGGGATGAAAGCGCCAGTTAGCGCTATCTCTGATGTCAGTCCGCGCGGTATTTGGTAAAGCCATGGTGGTACTGGTATCTGCGAAAGTGAGATGGTAGACGTTCCCTCGTCTGATAATCATTTTCATGGAAAGCAAATGCTCAAGGTCCAATCGTCTGCTGCCTACCGCCTCTGGCTGACCGAATGGGTTGTGTCCAAGAGAAAGTGCAATCATGGTGATCATTCCCCCAATGCAAATAACTCCTTTTTGAGCGTGGGCGACACGGAGGAACTGCCGAGCTAAGTGGTAGCCGGCATTGATCTGGAAACCATGAAGAAGACCCCATAAGCAAAGTAGTTCCGGCTGGCGAACTATTCCGTCACCCTCTCTCGCGAAGATGGAGTGAGCAAGCAAATGGTGTGCATAACGGATACAGGGGTTTGAAAGGGTGGAAGCTCGGGCGTTCCTTGGTGAATAAGCAGCCATAGATGAAATGCAACACCAGAAGATGTCCTCGTTGAAGTTAGGAGGACCAAGCCTAGATGCGTAAGCTGGAAACCCAAAAATATCATTCAGATCGGCGATAGTGAGTCGATATTCATTGTTAGCAAGCCTAAAAGTGATTAGGCCTGGGTCTGTCTCCAGGGCTGAGACTTTCACTTCAACTGAGCTGAGAAACTCAAGAGTAAAGGGGATGTAGGTGGGCTGTGCGTATTGCAGAAAATGACCCCAGCCAAATTGTCTAAACATTTAGAGGAGATCATCGAAAATTCCCAGTGCAGCGAGTGAAGGTGGGTCAATGTACCGTGTATTGATTATGTGGCGATTTGAAAGAACTTGGTACCGTGCTGCTTGATGATTATCCCTCATTTGGATCTCTGGTGGAGCAGCTTGTTGTGGCGGTGCTTCAGGCCGAGGGCTGGTGGTTCCGGCCGGGCGTTTTCCGGCGTTCTTCTTGCGGGGCAGCATGGCTTCTCGAGCAGCGAACAGAGGCGAACACTGAGAATCGGAAGCTAGTTGCTGAGGCCCTCGTGGCGAAATAAGGTTAGGAATCTTGGAAAGTCAGCTTACCGCCGGAGATGATCGGAGCAGTCGCCGGAGGGTCGTCGATCAGCGGTGAGGTGGACGGCGGCGGCAGCAGGTGGGGCACACAGTGGGGTCACCGCGTGTACAGAAAGGGGGAAAATCGGGAACCCTAGTTGGAAATCCCGATCGAGCAGCTTAAGTAAAAATCCTTAACGGATTACTTAACGGGTCGGGCTGGCCAGGTGATCTGTTAAGGTGCCAAGTTCAATAATCTCGCTCGAGATTCCTGTCAGGGCCCGGTCGTGATTTTACTGCGGTCTTTGAATTCCTGTCTTCACGGTGGTAATTTCATCCACGGGGCAGCCGTGATGTCCTCGTCAAATTTGTAAGCATTCTGTCTTTTGAAAGATCCTGCCCGTGATTTTTGTCGTGACCCACCCCTGATCGTCCTCTATTCGATCGTGCGCGAATTTCACGGTCGTGCCTCTAGTTACGGGTCTGCCGTGAACCTTTCGACGGATAATAGTCTGAAAAATTTTTGGAAAGATCTCGGTCATGATTTTCTCGCGAAATCCTTTTTTACTGTTTACGGCCGTGGCTCTAATGTCTTCATTGTCGTAATGTCCTCGGTGAACTTTCTGATGTTCGAGTTGAGTGAGAATCACGGTCGAGATTTTTGTCGGGACCCGCCCGTGATTTTGGAGAAACTGACAGAAAATGCCTCCCCTCACTGCATCAGTTTGCGATATCCCTGTGTCATTCCAAATCAAGTAAAAACATCAGCATTCATAGAAAAATAGGCAGGAACACAACAACTAATTCAAGTAGGGAAAGGGCATAACAAGGCCCAAATATCATTTTCAATTTTTATAAAAATCGACCGCCAGTGCCAAAGATAAATGAGATCAGCTCATGACTGCGTATAGGCTTTCAATATTCAAAGGATTAAAATTGATTGGCGCGAGTTTAGCTTGCATCCTTCTCGTGAGTGCTTATCATTGAGGATCTTCACACCTTACTCCAATATCGGTATCCTGCGCTGGTATTTTGGAGTTTGATGTGTATTTCCTGCAAGATTACCACCAATATAAGATATCAAAACCATGCATTAGAGCAAACTAGGAAATGAAATCCAAACTTATAGTAGAGGAAGCTAGGATCCTGTCAAAATGTGCAAGCTAAATTGAACTAACACAAAACATGCAAATATGAAAGAAAAATGCTGAAAACGAATTTAGCTAAGGTAAGAAGCTTGGGTTGCCTCCCAAGAAGCGCTGGTTTAATGGTCCATCAGCTTGACCATCATCAGTGTTATTCCGGTGAAGGAGCATCCGCGAGGACTAGAACGGTCCCTCTCGGTATCGGTTCATGTGAGATATAGTGTTTAAGTCTTTGTCCGTTAACCTTGAATGTACCGGTTGACTCTTGGTAAATGTCTACAGCACCGTGAGGGTAGACCTTCTGTACTACATATGGTCCTATCCATTTGGTTCGAAGCTTGCCAAGAAAAAGTTTGATCCTGGAGTTAAACAATAGTACCAATTCACCTTCACGAAACTCTCTCTTCATAATCCTTCGATCGTGCCACCTTTTGGTGCGTTCTTTATAAATCATGGCATTCTCATAGGCTTCTTGCCTAAATTCATCGAGCTCATTAAGTTGAAGTTTTCTAACTCTCCCACCTGATTCCCATCAAAATTCAGTCGTCGAATCGCCCAATAGGCTTTGTGCTCAATCTCAACCGGTAAGTGGCATGATTTACCGTATATCAACTGAAATGGGGACATACCTATAGGAGTTTTGAATGTTGTACGGTATGCCCATAAAGCATCGTCAAGTTTGAGCGACCAATCTGTTCGTGTGTGTGATACGATTTTTTCAAGAATGTTCTTTATCTCCCGGTTTGATATTTCAACTTGTCCGCTAGTCTAAGGATGGTAAGCGATGGCTATCTTGTGCATTATTTCATATTTTCTGAGAAGTAATTCAAACCTTCGTTCAATAAAATGAGATCCGCCATCACTGATTACCACACGAGGTGTTCCAAATCGCGGAAATATCAGCTTCTTGAAAAATCTGTGAACTATCTTAGAATCATTCGTCGGGGCAGCCAGGGCCTCGATCCATTTGGAAACATAATCAACTCCAACTAAGATGAATCGGTTACCACAGGAGGGTGGAAATGGTCCCATAAAGTCGATACCCCATACGTCAAAGATCTCGATCTCAAGAATGGTATTAAGGGGCATCTCATTTCTTTGCAATATTCCTCCTATCCTCTGGCAGCGATCGCAGGATAGTACGTAGTCCCTCGCATCTTTAAATAGGGTTGTCCAAAAGAATCCACATTGGAGAACCTTAAATGCTATTTTCTTGCCACTGCAGTGTCCTCCATAAGAAGATGAATGACACTGGAACAGGACATCTGAGATTTCTTCCTCAGGCAAGCATCTTCAAATAATACAATCGGCACAACGCTTGAACAAAAGTGGATAGTCCCAATAGTAGTACTTTGCGCTTGACAGAAATCGCTTTCGCTGCTGGTACGTTAAATTCGGAGGCATAATACCGGCCGCCAAGAAATTTACCAGATCAGCATACCAGGGTGTTCTTGTTGTAGTAGCAGCTACTAGGTTCTCGTCTAAGAATGTGTCATCTATCTCCTCTTCAGAGTCGCTCTTAGGAGTGGTTGTCAAGCGCAACAGATGATCCGCTACTAGATTTTCAGTTCCCTTCTTATCTTTGATATGAATATCAAATTCTTGCAATAATAGTATCCATCTGATTAGGCGCGATTTTGCATCCTTCTTTATCATGAGATACCTAATTGCCGCATGATCTATATAAACAATAACACACGAATTAATTAAGTATGATCGAAACTTGTCAAACGCAAAAACTACAGCCAAGAGTTCTTTTTCCGTTGTGGCGTAGTTGCTCTGTGCTCCATCAAGCGTTCGGCTAGCATAGTAAATGGCATGAGTTCTGTTATCCTTCCGCTGTCCTAGCACGGCTCCTACCGCATAATCGCTTGCATCGCACATGATTTCGAAAGGCAGCGACCAATCCGGAGGTTGTATTATCGGGGCGGAAATCAATGCCTTTTTTAATTGTTGAAACGCATCCATGCAGTCCTGGTCGAAAACAAATAAAGCATCTTTAGCAAGCAAAGATGTTAAAGGTCTAGAAATTTTAGAAAAATTTTCAATAAAACGTATATAAAAGCCTGCATGGCCCAAGAAACTTCTGATTCCTCTGATGGAGTTCGGAGGCGGCATTCTCTCTATCACATTGATTTTTGCTTTATCGACTTCGATACCACGCTCCGATATCAAATGACCAAGCACAATCCCTTCTTTTACCATAAAATGACATTTCTCCCAATTTAACACCAAGTTCGTCTCTTCACAACGTTGTAAAACACGGGTCAGATTAGATAAACAAGAATCAAAACTAGACCCGTATACCGAAAAGTCGTCCATAAAGACGTCCATGATGTCTTCAATGAAATCTGAGAAGATTGCCATCATGCACCGCTGGAATGTAGCTGGTGCATTACACAAGCCGAATGGCATACGTCGATAGGCAAAAGTGCCGAAAGGACATGTAAATGTGGTTTTCTCTTGGTCGTCTGGATGTATCGGTATTTGAAAAAATCCTGAGTAGCCATCCAAGAAACAAAAATAAGAATTAGTAGCTAATCTTTCAAGCATTTGATCAATAAAAGGGAAAGGAAAATGATCTTTGCGGGTGGCTTTGTTCAGTTTCCGATAATCGATACACATGCGCCACCCGGTGACGGTTCTTTGCGGGATCAATTCATCATATTCATTCCTTACTACCGTTACTCCTCCTTTCTTTGGTACCACGTGTACCGGGCTTACCCATTGGCTATCCGAAATAGGGTATATGACCCCAGCATCTAATAATTTCAGAATTTCTTTCTTAACTACCTCCTTTAAGTTCGGGTTCAAACGCCTCTGGTATTCGATAGATGGTTTACTGTCCTCCTCGAGGTGTATCCTGTGCATGCATAAAGAAGGATTAATGCCTTTTATATCATCTAAAGTATACCCGATTACCTTTTTGTATTTCCAAAGCTTTTCAAGAAGAAGGGTTGTCTGTTCTGACTCCAGATGGGCAGCTACTATAACAGGATAAGCAGAATTCTCACCCAAAAATTCATACCTGAGGTTGCTCGGTAAGGATTTGAGTTCTAAGTTAAGTGGTTCGCGAACCTCGGATTTAGGCTCTGGTAACTCCTCGAGTTCTTCTGTGCCCATCTCAATTTCGGTGGTTGTGTCAAGAATACTAGCATAAGCCTGCGCTTCCTCCTTTCCTTCGTCGTCATACTCGTTCACCAGACATGTCTCGAGTGGGTCAATGTCTTTTTGATGAACATGGGGCGAACAAAGCTCTTGGTCCATGACTCCGATGCTAAAGCAAGAATATGCAAAAAGAGGTTTCTTTAGGCTTTCAGTTATATCAAACTCTACTATTTCTTCACCTATCCGTAGTGTCAACTTCCCATTTTTAACATCGATTACTACTCCGGCAGTTGCCAAAAATGGTATGCCCAATATAATAGGAAGCTTGGAGTCTTCTTCCATCTCAAGCATAATGAAATCAGCTGGAATATAAAATTTACCGTCCTTTATTGGCACGTCCTTTAAAATTTCTACCGGATGTCGTACAGAATGGTCGGCCAATTGCAAAGAAATATTTGTCGGCTTCAAATCTCCAATATCCAGTTTCCTGTAAAGAGAGAGTGGCATTAGGCTCACGCTGGCACCAAGATCGCATAAAGCGCGGTCAAATGTGGTATTTCCGATTAAACACTGAATGGTAAAGCTGCCAGGGTCCTTCAGCTTTGGTGGCAGCTTATTTTGAATAATTACGCTGCATTCCTCGGTTAATGCCACCGTGCCGGGTTCTTCCATTTTCCTTTTATTAGATAAGATCTCCTTTAAAAACTTAGCATAAGATGACATTTGTGATAAAGCATCGTAAATGGTATGTTGATATACAGTTTCTTTAAAACTTCCAAGAATTTACCGAATTGATGATCGAGTTTTGCTTTTGCCAACCTCTGGGCAAATGGAATGGGCGGTTTGTAGGGTGGTGGTGGAACATAGACAGGTTCAGTCTCTTTCAATTGTGGTCCCTGTTCAATGGTAGCAGGTTCCTCAGTTTCTGGAGTCTTGGCTTCATCCTCACAACGGTCATCTTTAGGTACTTCCGATTCCTCGAGTTGCTTGCCACTACGCATGGTAATGGCATTGCAATGTTCCCTAGGACTTGTTTCAGGCTGTCCAGGCAATCTGCCTGGCGGCCTAGTTGATGTACTAGCCTGTTGAGCTATTTGGTTCTCTAACATCTTCTGGTGAGTAGTTAAGCCTTTGATCGCTTCCAGAATATTATCTATGGCTTTCGTTTGCATTGATACAAAGCTATCGAATCGCGATTCGAAGGTTTGCTCCTGTGGTGTTGTGTTGGTACCTGAATGTGACGATTGCTCAAATTGTTTGGGCTGAAACCCGGTGTTGGGTGGGTGAAAACTAAGAGGTTGCCTATAGTTTGATGGTTGGGTCGCATTGTTGTTTCTATAGGAAAAATTTGGATGATTCCTCCATCTAGGATTGTAGGTGTTTGAATAGGGGTTGTTTAGGACCCTTGCGTTAAAGTCTCCTACAGCGTTCACTAGAGCGGGTGGAGGATCTTGAGATGTCAAAATTCTTAACTGGAAAGTTTCAGGAAGATGACCTTCTATCCCACAAACTTCACATATGGCAAGGTTAGACACAGCAGGATGCATATTCATAGAATCTAGCTTGTGAGATAAAGAGTCTACTTTTGCAGCTAGAGAAGTAAGGGCGTCAAGTTCATACTTACCGGCTTGTCGAGATGAAGTACCTCTTTCGTCTAACCATTGGTAGTGGTTGAGCGTCATTTCATCTATCAAATTGTAGGCTTCATCGACAGTCTTGTTCATCAAAGCTCCTCCAGCGGCTGCATCAACGGTAAGATAAGTGTTATAAAGTAAGCCATTATAAAATGTATGTACCAGTACCCATTTCTCGAGGCCGTGGTGAGGACACATTCGCTGCAATTCCTTGAAGCGATCCCATGCCTCATATAATGATTCGCCTTCTTTTTGAGAGAAATTGGTAATCTGGTTTCTCAGTTGCGCGGTTTTGCTCGGAGGAAAGTATTTTGCAAGAAAAGCATGTGAGAGTTGATCTCATGTGGTAATGGATCCCGATGGTAATGAATATAACCAAGCCCGCGCCCTGTCTCTAAGTGAAAAAGGAAAAAGTCGTAGCCGCAGAGCGTAGTGTAGGGCTGTCCAAAGTCCGGTTCAACCCAGAAAACCGAACCGGACCGAACCAAAATTTTCGGTTCGGTCCGGTTTTTATACAATGGTTCGGGTTCGGTTCGGTTTTATATTAGTTAAAATAATTTCGGTTCGATTTGGGTTTTTGGTTTTAAAAAACTTAAAAAACCGAACCGAACCGAATAAACGGTTCAGCCAAAATTAAATCTTTTATTAATATATATTTTTTAAAAAGCTAAACAATTAATGCTTTATGAGTTGATTGCACTGGGTAGTTGTCAGACGCATTAATTTTTTCCAATGTTCATCTATTAATTGCACCGCCTTTTTTAATTGCACTCGAATCAAACTTATATCAGGCATTTTTTTAATGTTCAAGGTATTAATTACACTCGAATGAATCAATCACATATCATTTGATTTCTAATATTTTATTAACATTCAAAGTATCAAACGTTTTTTTTTATTATTATTATATAAAAGTGATGGGACAGAAGTGGCTTCAGCCACAAGCAATTAATAATCGCATTAATTAATACCTCTCGAGCCGTTGGACAGAAGTAGCGTTTCAGCCACAAGATTAAATTTTATAATAATTATATATGTCAGACGCATTAATTACTTTATTAGTTGATTGATTTGATTAGACATTAATGTATAGGCATTTTGCGTGGTTTACTGAATAATGAAGATTGCATGAAGTACAACTTTCGGTTTTTATCGGTTTAGCCCGAACCGAACTAATATTTTTCGGTTCGGTTTATTTCGGTTATAGAATATTTCGGTT
This sequence comes from Costus lasius, assembly GCA_027563935.2. Taxonomy (NCBI): domain Eukaryota; kingdom Viridiplantae; phylum Streptophyta; class Magnoliopsida; order Zingiberales; family Costaceae; genus Costus; species Costus lasius. The sequence continues at coordinate 22,861,242 of CM050451.1, read as the reverse complement.
CGGTTTCGGGTTAAAAAAAATCAGAAAAAAAAATTCGATTCGGGTCCAATCGGTTCGGTTCGGTTCGGATTGAACCGATTGGACACCCCTAGCGTAGTGGTTACACCGTTCATTTTAAGAGTGTCACAGTATTCAAGAAAAACAGATAAATGCATGTTTGGCTCTTCAGTCGATCACCGAATTGGTTTTGCTGTAACATTGATAAAAGTGACGATTTTATCTCAAAGTTGTTCGCTTCTATTGGTGGACGTGCGATGCTCGAATGCAGTCCTTGAACATTTGGTGCAGCGAAGTCACGAAGTGATTTGTTACCATCCTTTTTTGATGTTTGTGAATTCTTCTCTGGTTGATATTTCTGAATATTTCTACGACGCCAGAACGTTCTTTCAATTTCTGAATCAAATGGTATTGCAGGTTCCGGTCGTGGAGTTCTATGCATAAACTAAAATTTTAACAAGCAGATGTTTCGTTAAATCAAATAAGGTGTAAAATGAAATAAAAGAAAGTATATTAAATAGCTAAAAATGTCTAGTCTAATAACTCCTTAATCTAGTCAACATTGCCAAAATCAGTCCCAGGCAACGGCGCCAAAAACGTGATAGCCCCCACCGATCTAGGCAGGCATTACCCGCAAGTGCACGGGTCTATCGAAGTAATAAAATATCGATCCCACAGGGACTGATGGACAAATACCGACAGATCTCGAATTTGCTAGCTAGACGATGCAAAATTAACGAAGTCTAAATGTTAACTAATTAAATATACGAAAATGTAAATGGAGGAATTTGCACGAGAGAGTCTTAATAGTATAAAACATTAGGATGTGGGTTCACCGCCTTAACTACTTACAGCTTAATAGTCCAGACTCTAATGCATTTATCCTTTCTAGTTCAAGGGACTCGGCTTCCTTGTCACTTAGGTAGTTGCTCCCTCCTACAGCCGGTTGCTATAGGTCAAATCTATTAGGTTCTGGCAATTGGTCGGAAATGCTTCTCCCCAATACGCCTAAGCTCCTAGCACTTCCAAGATGGGCACAGGATGACAAAAGAGGTCCTCCACGAGAATTCCTGGCTTACAAACCTCCCCCGCGTAACTTCTGGCTCAAGCGCACCCTTTCGGGCTACGCAGGCATAGAGTTCCTATAATCTAACGTACTGGTGCGCAAGAAGTTTACCAGATGCGTTTAAGATCCAGGAGTTAACACAAGGAGAGTGCAGTTCGGCAAGTGGATTCCCCCCAATAATTCTTGCCTTACAAATCCCACACGAGGAAATACAGGCTCAAACGCTCCCTTTCGGGAGACGTAGGCAAAGCGATCAAACAAATTTGATAAAACCCTCAATCAAATGCTTCGGACGCGCGGTCGGACTTGTGGTCTCCCCGACATGTCTAAAACCCTAACTACCCCTTGGTTGAGTACAGACAATCAGCGAGTTTCCCTGTGATTATCTGATTTACAAACCTCAGATCAAGAGGCAGAGGCTCAAGCGCACCCAAGATGGGATGCGCAGGCAAGGCGCGCACATAGGATCGAGTTGGATTATAACATTCAAATCTAGACTACCAAGCTAGTAAGGCATCAAAAGGGCTACTCCCACATCCTGATTGGGAGCCTAGCTTAGCATGTTCATGGTATCAACATAAACAATATTCTCAAACATGAACATTACACGTAACAACAAGTTTGCGCAGGAGTTGCATAAAAGCGTAAGATCATAAGGTATCTTGCAAGAGTTTGCACAATAGGGTAGCAAATCAAGTGCAGATCTAAGTCTTTCTTACAGCTTGGCTCTGAGATGCTCACATAGGGGAAGATCTCCAGGAAATATGGATGCGTGGCTCTCTTCTCCTTGGCAGCGACACTTCTCTTCTACTCCTCTTGTTCCTTCGTGCGAAAAAACCCCCCTTCTTTGGAACCGAGGAAACCTTTTATCCTCCCTCCTCCTCTCATCCTAGTTGACTTTCTCTTCTTCCCCATGTCCTGCAAAAGATGTTGCAGCCGCTGCAGAGCTTCAGCCGAAAGTCTTCTGCCAGCCTTCATTTCCTGAAAAGGTTCAGCCGCCCATACCTCACGAAATGATGATTTCGTGAGGGAAACCTCCCCTAAAAGCTGCTCCACGCCTCCTTCGTCAATGGGGGAGAAAGGTCCTAGGTGCCCTTCAGCCTCCCCTTAGATCAGATCAAAGAAACGTGGGAGAAAATGGTGATTTCGTAACAGGCAGGTTCGCGATCTCGGGCGAGAATTTGGTCGTGACCCGGTCGTGATTTGTCGATTTTAGCTTCAGGCTTAGCGACGGTCACGGTCATGATTCTGATCGGGACCCGGTCGTGATTTCCAACAAAGGCTTCAATGAATCTGAAAACTCTTGGTTAGGATCATCTTGAGTTAGGATGAGCTCCTCTGCTACCAAAGTGTCAGAATCTATCCTTTATGTGGTCAATTTGACCTGAAAACGTGAAAAATATCGAAATAGGTGTAGATTCCATAAATGTATACAAATATAGGCAATTGTAAGGCTTAGAGTCGTGAAATAGGCATGTTTTCGTAAGTAAATTGGTATATAAAACTCTATATAAATATGTGTCAACAGTATTACATACATAATAAATATGGCATCCATTATGCATCATATACATCATGCCATGTATCATATACATCAACAAAAGATGTTATAAATTATGTATCACATACAAAATATATAATACATCATGTATCATACATATAAAATAAGATATGTCATAGTTCATGTATCATAAACATATTATAATTTTATTACATGCATCCTTTTAGTTACATCTTATTAATAAACCCGTTTGTTAAGGTTTAACAATTAACTCCATTGACACAAACTCCCAGTAATGCTTTGTAGCGGTGCAGCCTCTGAGTATAGGTCCATGGACCTACTTGGTAGTCAATATCAACATGGGTCCTATTATTGTAGCTATTTTGGTGGGCTAATGCATTATAACAACAATTTGGCTCATAACCTTGTTCAATTTGCTTGTGTTCAGTCAAACAAGTTTGGTTCACAACCGGTTCATTTTGTTGTAATGGTGCTAATGTAAATCATATTGAATTGGATCTATATAGGTTTGAAGTTTAAAGGCTGCGTTTGGCATAGCTGAAAATTTTACCTTCTGCTAGTTGAAAAAGTGCTGATTGAAAAGTAGCTGGTTGGAAAAGTTACAAGGTGTTTGGCTAAACTGTTATACTAGTCAAATTTTTTAAAAAAATATTTAAAAATAATTTTATATTTAATATTTTTTATTAAAATAATAATTTTATTATCGTAAAGACATACGAATATAGGTGCAGATATGAGATACAAGAAGAAAAATAGTTAGAAAGTAGTCAAAAGTAGTCCCCTATCAGCTTTTCCAAATTCATGTTGCTTCTAGGTTTTGCTAAATACTACAGTTTTTAAAAATCAGTTGTTTTAACTAGCAAAATAGCTGATCAACTATGCCAAATAGGGCCAAAATAGGCTGAACCAAATCTGTACATAGCTGAAATAGGTCTAAATTAGGTTGAATCCAATTATTTGAGTCTAACCTTTACCCATTCACGAACTGAACCACTTTAGTGCATACTATACATCAAAAACCTGATCTTCGGACTAAACCTCTATAGTGCACACCCACCACACATAACCAATTTGGTTCAACCTGTTCACCATATTGAATTTGCTACCGTACAAACTCATAATTTTCATTTGCCCAACTAACTTTACATCCGAGTCAGTTCCATAGTGACGTTATCAATATTCCTTACTATGGCATGATGAGCAGGTGAGTAGCATGAGGGAGTCATCTACCAACGATGGAATTTAACGACAATAGTGCTAACGAAATGACAGGCAGGATTGGTGTAGTCCGGAACAGATAATTGATAGCAACATATGGCTTATCAAGACATTAGGAGCATGCCAAAGAACTCAAAATAGTTTTCTATTCTGAGTCCTAGTAGTGGACATCACAATGGTTTGATGTGCTATGATAGTGATAAACCTAGCTACGGTAACAACCAACAATTAGATACGAAAAGAGTTCGAGTTAGTTGCAATATTCGCAAACTCCAAATGGGGTATGGTGTTGTGTTGAAAACCATACAAAAGACATCGAGACATGAGCAATGACCGACAAAATGGGCAAGTTAATAACATAGGCATGTTGAGTAATAAAAACGGGTTTTTCTACTAAGACCTTGTTATCAACAACTAAGTTAATAAAAATTCATTTCTTATAATATCGAATGATAAGATTAGTTTAGTGGTTCCACAACTTTGGTTGAATTTTGTTGTTATAGATTTGAGTCACAGTGATGAAATCCTACTTATTTATTTATTTATTTTTATATAACTTAACTCAAGTAGACTCAAACTAATTTGACACTATTCAATACAAGTCAACGCAATGTGTGCTTCAGGTAAGTTTAATCAAATATGAATGTGATTGAAATTAATTGAATGCTAATAGTCCTAAAGGCTAGAGTCTTAGTGCATAATATAAGTCAAAAGGCATCCTAAAACTCCCTATGTGAATATAAAGGAAGAGAGGGTGTGATATCCATGATTTACCATTTAACATTATTATGAAGATTATTAAGTAATAAATATCCATATTAGGATGCATATTGATCACTTAATGGTTTCTCATTATTTTGCGGAGTCAAAACAAACAAGAGAGAAAGGAAAAAATTACTTAAGTGAAATGAATAAAGTGAAAACACCTCATACTTGTCTTTCAAGCCACCTCAAGCTTGCATGAAGAGAAGATGAACATAGTGAAACACCTCCTACTTGGGGGGTGACTAATAAGGTAAAATAAAAGAAAACTAAGGAAAAAAAAAAAGATTTTTACCATCAACTTTCGTTTCAAGTTGTTCTTTAACTTTTGTTTAATTTGATTTTGGATTTTGAGAATTTCATGTTAAATAGGAAAGAATATAAATATTATTCTTAGGAATATGACAGAGGAGAACAAAACCACTCTTATATTCTAAAAACCCATCATCAAGGATTATGAGCACCCACTTGCACTTTGCCTTCACAGCTTTAGTTCCACCACTTAGAAAAAGCATAGGCCACGTTTGGCCTCACTCTTGCACGGCTTTGAAGATGAAAGCTGTGAGAAGCTCCAATTCTTCGCTTCTAGCTGATTCTACTTCCTTTTTTTAATCTCACTATAGCAATTTTTGAATTCCATGATAATTGGAGCCAAACGTGCCCATAGTCATAGTCAAGCGCAGTCGCTAGCATTAAAAAAATAAAAGCATTAGGGGTATGACACATTTTTGTTATATGTAATCAACTCCACATCTAATTTACATTATACAATTAATGGCAGCATCCTAGAATTTTTATTTTATTTACATTTGGTACAAAATGAAGGTTTCTAACCTTTTATTGAAAAATCATATGTATAAGATTGTACAAGTTGTAAAAGAATTTAAAATATAGGGTAAATATCATACTAGAAGTCAGAAGATATACACTTTCTAAACCCTTAAAAACCTTAAATTCACCTATGCTTAATCATAAAAATTCATATTAAAAAATTATTTAAACTTTGTAAAAAAAACATACTTTTCACATGGTTATTGGTTATTTAATTCTGTTTATAAAGGCAGCTAAGTGAGATAGCCTATTTTTATAGATACAAAAGTTGAACTTTTTATTGTAAATGCATTTTCACACTATTAAAAGATATTTAGCTTAAATGTAATTGAAGTACAGTAACGCAGTGTGTTAGGATTTTTTAAGAAGATGTATATATTTCGAAACTCGAAATAAGTAGAAATAAATATCCTCCAAAGAAACCCATCTTTTCATTGTTTACCGCACTGTCATTGAAAACTTTGCACTGTATTTTTTTTTTTTAAAGAAAACTGGGAGAAAGATAAGAAATGTTACTTTTCTCTTAATGTGTTAAAAATACTAATTTAGAGGCCACTTTTTTCCTTTTTGTTTCTCCCCAAATTAGAGAGAAAACAAAAATCTGGCGGTTTGCTCCCTGTGTTACCCTCCTCTCAGCCTCCCCGAGCTTTGGCCTACTATTCCCGATACTGCCACTGCTGCTGCAGTTGTCGAGCTCCTCAAGCTCTTGCCTATCGTTGCCGATGCTACCTAATATCGTCAATGGATACCTCTGTATCTTCCTACTGAGAGCAAACTTAGCCATCTAGGATAACATGTATCAGACTTCTACAAACTTAGAGCATCACTAAAATTACTTCGTTTATTATCTCAATCAATATTATTAGCCAAAATTTTTAGGTAAGGACAACGCTGAGAAAACAAAGAACCCACCGACGCCGTAGCAAACGCTACCACCAACTAAAACAGGAGATATAACCCCACCTCGTCAGGCAAGATCGAATTTCAATTTAAATAAAACTTAAGCAAATCAATACAAATAGAGGACAAGCATTTAGGTTAAAATTTGCTGCTACAACCATAACTGCTGCAAACCCTAGAATCAGCGTTAAATCAAAAATCTAGGCCAGAAGATCCAACTAACAATGTTTTTGATCCAATAGGAGAGGAGAAAATCGAAAATTAATGTAAAACCTAAGACCCAAAGCCTGAAAATTTTCGACCCGCGCAAACTTATCCAATCGTCCAGCAACTATTTCTAATATTCGAACAACGTAATCCAATTCACAAATAACCAATCTGCAAGATTTTCACAGTGCAAATGAAACTTAAATTATCCAGTCATATACTAAATCCAGAAAGAGTAGAGAGCAAAATTGAAACTTGATTTCCAAATATGCTGTAGACAAGAAGTTTCAGGCAGACTAGTATATTAATGTATCTTAGAATATAGAAAGATAACAGCACGCTATACATACTCCATATTTCCGGGAAACAAAAATTTTTCACTCGAGCAGCGAACATAAATATGTAACTGAGAAAATACATTTTTTTTGTACCATCAAAAGCTTGCTCTTGGATAAACACAAGCCACACTTAATGGCCCAAAGTCCTTACCGCAAAATAAACCAAGCATACACAAGATACCCTATGCACAAGACAGACACTAATCCTAGTTCCCTCTCCCCCGGTAGGCCATCCTTCCCCATCCACGTCCATAACTTCTCCCTCCGGCCCTTCCACCACCACCTCCATATCCCCCACCTGTTGCATTTGACAAATGATTTCAGCTATTTATTGCATATCAGCGAAGTTAATGTAGGAAAGCTTAGTTTTGTTAAGAAATGGCGAGAGCATCATTCAATTACAAGCAAAATTGCAGAATCATTTTCAGCTAAAATGCATAGGTACAACAACCATCACACGAGTAATTTAAAGTGGATACAAAAGTATCATATATGAGATACATAGATTCAGATATATACTGATCAAAGTACAGAGATTCATCGTTTGTATCAACAACCAAGTCACAAGGCAAAAAAGCAAATGATTGTTATAAGCAGCAACCACGAGACGATGATGGTTGCACATAACACATTAGGCAGAACCTGAGAAACCAATTTTGACAGAAACCAAGCGAATTGAAATGAACTAGGCGGAAGCCCGTTAGTTATGAAGCGTAACAGTATTCAGTTGAAGGTAGATTCTAGCCACGTGGAAACGCCCTCTCTACTTCATATAAAACAAGTGGCTGCGAATGTGGGATGAGAATGCCGCAGAGATGGGGAGGGAAAAAAGGGAAATAGAGTAGAACGAAGTTTGGGAGAGGAAGAGTTCGTCCCTGATTTGGTGTGGCGAGTCCAGCAATGGCAATTAGTAGCCATCTGTGTCCAGGGTAGGCCAGACATCGCCATGATTGGGTTTGGTCTGAAAGTTCTGACAGGTTCATTGCGGCTTGTCACTATTTTGGCCGGTGTCAGCTAGGCAGGCTATTTCTTGCTACCGGGTGGTCAGAAGGATCATTCCCGTCGATGATTGTATCTGAAGGTCAGCCGCTGTTCAGAGGATCGTTCCTGTTGCTGAGTTGGCCAGGTGGGCCATTGTTCTTTGTTGGATCACTGCATTGGCTCCAGGTTCTCTTCCCCTTTCTTTAAGGTGGTACGAGAACCAATATTATCTTTGTTCTTCTAGTTTGGAGAATGGTATCGTCTGATCTTCCAATTCTTGCTGGGTTTCTTCATTTCGTGATCAGTGTACCGTCTGCTGTATTGTCATCTAGAGTTTAGTTTTGCAGTTTGTTCAAATTGTATCTCAAAAAATTCTTGGATGATTCTGATTTCTTTCTAAGCGTACTGCAAACATCGGTTGAATATTAATTCAAGTCAGATTACAGTTTGGGTTTTAGTTGCAAGAATGGACTGTTGCAGATTTTGTCTATACTGAATTCTGGTCAGTCAATTACCGCTGCGTTCCCCACTTTAACTTGAAATGTCCATGCTTCTTTTGTAATTTCTTGGATCTACCACTAACAAATTATGAGTGATTAATATCCTGTTTAGTGATGTTAATGCAATCTTGACACTGTATTGCTTCGTGAGATTAAATACATTGCTGAGATTTATAATTACAAATTTCAAGGATGTAACAACTGTTGCTTCTCTTCAATAACTAGTTACCAGATCCAGCCATTGCTTTGTCAAATTTGGACCAGAACTCCTATACAAACACAGAAAATTTTAAACGACCCAATATTCCTCCACCAATTTTGGTACCAGTGCAGGTTCAGGGCTAGCTTATCTTGCATTCTTCATTTCATTTACATCTTTTCATAGACATGAGCTACTCGTGTAAATCTCCTTGGAGCACTTTTTATTCACATGTTGATGGTAGATCACGTTATTGGCTAAGATACACGGACAAATTAACAACTAAGTCAATTGAGTGAAATGACACAAAAGGATCCCAATTTTGCAGATATGATGACCAGATTATGGATGTTATCATTTGTCCCATAAGGATAGGGAAAGGGTAGATGACACAAGACCGAGACTATGACATGCATATGAGTTTGTCTAGTGAGTAAACATTATTAACTCTAGAGCAACTATTGAACCCTAGTTACACAAGGACGGTCCTACCCTGGATGGGATTACATTTAGTTCTGATTTCTTTCACATGTATACTAAGTGCAATGGTCTTACATACAAGTGTTGATGTATATACCTTGAAGACCAATGGTGAAATAGTTTTCCTAGTATATTATACTATGACTATCTTAATAAAAGGCATTGTCGTTGTTATGCATAACGATGTCTTTGAAAATTGGTCTTAGCCATACTCAAAGCCATACTCGAAGCCTGCAATTGAGTGTCTTAGTGAACAAGGGACAGCTTGCATACATATAAGATTATTGTATAAGCTGGTTGGGTGTTGGGCACCAATGCAAGCACACTAGATCAACCCACTATGAATATTGACTTGCGTGTCAATAAATCAATATCACATTTGAAAGTTATACAAAGATCTTTTAACTCGAGATTGTCAGTTCTTGAGTGTACTTGATACAACCAAGTATCTCACTATAACAAAAAGTCACAAGGGTTGTCATTGGATACATTATGGGCTACACGAAAAGTATGTTGGACCAATAAAAGATTTGCCATTAGGGAAGTATAATATGATGCAGAAGTTGTATGGGTTGGGAATTTCTCAAACTGACTTTAGGTTGGGTGACTGATGCAAGACAATAAAACTGCAAAGAGTCTATAAATGAAGGGAGTTAAAAACATGTTTGATAGAAATCTTTCTAATAAACATGCAGAAATCACGATTGATATACATATTTAAGCAACAAGGATTAAATGTGCAAAACCATGACACCCAACTATAGTAATTCAAAGAACTAACCAGTGGAAAAGGCCAATTTTTAAGTTAGTGTACAACACTTAGGCATTCCACAGCATAGTGAAATAAATAATTGAAGCTACTGCAGTCCAGAAATGAGCAGCCAAAGACAAACAAACTCTTGTTGAACCGGTATGCCAGTTTGCAAGAAAAACGTGAGAACAAGATAAACTACGAAAGTGGATAACACCTTACTTTAGAGAAAGAGCTGGGATAACATAGCTCTGGAAAAAGAAGCATGAGACAAGTTACCCCTAAAATGACAATAGATGTCTTCAATTCATGCATGAGCAGCTTATAAACTACACAGTAATCCCCTATTATAGGCTATAAGAGGAGGGAAATAACACAACATAATGGAAAGTCACTCATAATGAATGAGTAGTGGTTATAACTAAAAGTTAAACTATTGTAACAACTTTGACTAAGAACAATAATAAACTAAAAGCAGGAGAAGATTCTTCTTTGACTTGGTTGGCCACCATGTTTTTTGGGCTAGGCCTTCAATCTTAGGCCAAGTAGTGTTGTCAACACGAGTCAGGGGAGGCTACCACAATGCAGTAAAAGTGACTTATCATAGGCTAATTTACATATTCTTTGGCTGAATTCTCCATCTAGTTATTGTATTTGCCTAGGTTTGGATCCTTGCTGGGCATGCATAGGCTAGGCAAACATTGTATGTGCTGGAGATAGACTGAGAATGGTACCAACGAACCCATGTTGACTTATGTTGGGACTGTTGCACATTCACAGTCTTTGATTCAACCTATTGTGATGGAGACATTTGGTCGGGCCATGATTATTGTCATGTCCATGATCTCCATGCCAAGCTATGTCAGAGAAGTTCATGGTTGGATCATGATCCTGGTTACGACCGTGATATAATTAGTAGGTTACATCAGAATGATTATGAGGCATGTTGATAAAAACTTCACAAAAGGTTTCATAACCAAACCACAATCTTGATCATAGCCATAATCTTCTCGGAGGGCTGCATTAATCCCTCAAGTGAGAAAAATTCTCTAGAACAAGATGACGGTACATCCTCGGAGGGATCGAGAGCCAGATCTTTGTTGTCATGCAGAGGGGATTGTGATAAAGGAGATCAACTACATTGAAGATTGGGCTAATCTAGACATCCTCGAGTAGATCTAGGATGTACACATTAGCCCTAATCTTTTAGGACACCGTATATGACCCTATATACAGTGCATATAGCTGAACCTTTGTAAATAATCTCTCATGACATGCACTTTTGACCTTCAAAATTATGTTGCCTACCGTGCTCATTGGCCACCATTTTATATATATAATTGCTCAAATCGATTTAATGCTGAATTTCATCACGTAAACTTGCAAGGTCTTGTGTAAATGCAAATGTAGACTTGGAATACTAAGGGTTATGTGTAATATTACATAAGTCTATTGGTTTACGAGGTTGCTGGCCTAGCACTACTTGGAAGGGGCTTGATCCTATGGAGCAAATGATGACCCAATTATACACAAACTCAGTTATCAAAAGATTCACATGCCAACTACGTGGAAACTAGCCCACGAGATCAAGGATTTTAAAACCATACTGTACAGTACGATTTTTATGGTATGGTACTAGTCCGGACAGCGACCAAACCTGGAACGACCGTCAGAACATGGCTCCGAGGCGGACGGCAGTGGGTGCCACCGCGTTCGAACAAAGCTTCTGCTACCGCCGCTGCTTGCCCGCTGCTGCCTGGTATGTACGGTATGGTACTGGTACCGTATCGGTCCAGCAGTTCACCGAATCGAGTCGCCAGACCGATTTTACAAAGCTTGAACGTAAGAGGTTACCAAGACTTCGATGGACCACCTCCATATGTCTATTCATTTAAGGGTGATAAGCTAAGGAGAATCTGAGGATCATGCTAAGGATAAACCAAAAGGATTTTCAAAAATGTCCACCTAACCTAAAGTCCCTATCAAATGTAATAGCTAGATGTAGACCTTACCCTCTCACTACCTCCTTGACAAATAGGCTCACAATGTGTGATGTGTTAGAGGTTTTAGCATATCGTATGAAATGTGCCATTTTCGAGAATTAGCAGACTACCACAAGGATGGAGTCATATCAAGAGGTTTTGGGTTGACCTAGCATAAAATCCATGCTCGGGTCCTAAGAAGGGGTGTGTATAGGCTTGTACTGCATGGGTGCAATTTGATGACCTAGTAAGTGCCACAATGCCTAATGATGCACTCATTTCTAAAAGAGAGCCAATAGAAGCATTCCTCAACCGAAGCATAAGTTTTGTCATGTATGTGATGCCCTGCTGCACGTATGTGATGCTCCGCTGCACCACGGGCGTGCAACTCATGTAGCAAATGATCCCACGGAGATGCTTGGGGAGTACAAAGACAGTTTACCAAATGATAGGTACAATCTAGAGCCAATAGCAAAGATCGATTGGACTAACTCTAAAACCAAGAGCCAAAGTCAGAGCAACTCTTGTACTTTATCCTTGATGTATTTTAAGGAAATGACCTCAATGGACAAGATGTACGGGAGGTCCTTTGCTTGACTCAATGCATCAGCAATGATATTCTTTTATCCTGCCTCTTGGGTGATGACAAATGTATAATACTATAAAAGTTCAACCCATTTGGCATGTCTGGGCCTAAGTTTCCTTTGTGCATTGAGAAACAAGAGTACTTACTAGTCACTATAAAGAATGAATTCCTTATGGAGAAAATAGTGTCTCCATTGTTTTAGCACTTGAACGATAGCATAAAACTCTTTATCATACGTAGAGTATCTTTGTCGGACATTGTAGAGCTTCTCACTTAAGTAGACAATGGGGTGTCCCTCTTGGCTAAGAGTGCCCCTCATGCTCATGCCTGCTCACAAGTAACTTCGAATTCCTTGAAAAAGTCCAATAAACAAAGCACGGGTGCATAGGTTATGATCTCTTTGAGGGTTCTAATAGCTTGCTGGGTCCAAGCAAACCAAGCCTTAGAGATGCAATTGGTCATGGTCACAATGGTATAGAACCCTTTGATGAAATGTAGCAAGTCCAAGGAACCTCCTAACTTTAGTCACAACTTAGGGCTCAAGCCAATCGCTAATGGCATGGACTTTCACAGGGTCAACTAGATGACCGTGCTCAGACACAATAAATCATAGGAACAAAACTTGGTTTTCCATGAAGGAATAATTAGAATTAAGAAAAACATACTCCTTGCACAAGATCTCAAAAGGTCAAATGCAAGTGCTAGATATATTCAATGCGACAACTGTAGTTAACGATATTGTTAAAATAAACCACTAAAAACTTTCTAGAAAATGTTTGAGCACTTAGCTTATGACTTGCATGAAAGTAGCCAAAAGTTAAGCCAAAAGGCATAACCAATCACTCATAGAGGCCATATGACTTGCATGAAGGTAGTCGAAGAATTAAGCCAAAAGAAATAATCAATCACTCATAGAGGCCATCTTTGGTATTAAAGGCGATTTTCCACTTATTGCCTTCATGAATGTGAACTTGATGGTGACTACTCTGACAATCTAGTTTGGAGAACCATGAAGAGCCCGATAATCTATGGGATGGGAAATCGATACTTAATGGTAATCATATTAATAATTCTACAGTCAATACACATGTGCCACATTTCATCCTTTTTAAGTAAATAAAGGAGGAATGGCGGCAGAGACTCAAACTCTCTCGGATAAACCCTTTGGATAACAAATTGTCCACTCAACAGCATGCTCTATCGGGTTTAAAAGGTGGTGGAAGGTTTGGGAGGGCTACACTAGGGACTAAATCAATGGAATATTGAATGTCACGTTGAAGGGTAATCCCTTGGGCAAATCGACTAGAGCGATGTCTTGGAACTCTTAGAGGAGTTCCATCTAAGAGTTCCATAACCTCACTAGGAATCTCAGTGACTGCTATAGTAAGTCTTGGGGTATCTCACACATTATAAGGGCATATATCAGTTCGAATTCTTAGGCTTCTTGCACAATTTCACTAGGACGTACTAAGGCCACAAATTTAATAGAAGGGGTTAGGGCAATGATACCCTTAGAGGTTGAAGCTCGAAACTCCTTAGGCGGGGCTGGGTTGAGGCGAATTTTCTTGCCATTGTGCCAAAAGATGTATGTATTTGACCTACTAAAGTAGCCAACATTGCAATCATATAACCATGGTCTTCTAAGCTAGACATGCAAAATGTCCATGGAGGTTATGTTGCACTAGACCTTGTCATGATATTATCTGGGACTTGACATCAATGGGTAACAAGTAAGCTGGAAGCATCCACCCATGTGATAGAATAAGGCTTAAGGTGTGATTCTAAGATCAAACCAGTGATCACGGTCAAGAAACGACATTGAGACTGCTCCTCTTGTCAATGACAATTTTACAAAAGTGGCAATTACATTTGATGTAAGTGTAAAAGATGTTAATGCACCTCCCATCCTTCAAGGGAGGAGTCTATACTAAGTGCATTTAAACACAACTAAGGTGGGACAAGTGGTTTTATTCACACTCGTATAACATTTAGGGTCAATTTCGCTCATCAAAGGGTCACCTACATCTAGTTAAGGTCATCTAAGATGGGTCAATAATCCTCTTCACATTTGTGAAGAGTATGCTATGGGCAATCCCAAACGAAATGACTGGGTGATGGCAAACCAATTGAGAGAACCCAACTAGTGCAGGAGCCTTCCCCTTTTCTCCTATGGCCGAGTAGCTACTATGTTGGGTTTCTGCCCGGCACCTAAATGGGAGGGGTGTTGCAGGTGTTGCCAAGGGGGTTTGACTCTGGCTGGGATCACAAGATTGTGATTCTAAGATATAGGTGGACAATTCATCGAACATGGAGCTAGGGTAAAACTCAGGTCTTCATCTAAGTCATATGTAACGAGTATTCATCAAACCAAGCCATATACTTGGGTTATACTAAGCTGCTCAAGTAAATGATGCCAGTAATTAGGCTGTGTTTAGTAGAAAGGAAAAAAAGAAGAAAAGGAAAGTAAGAAGAGAAAGTAAAGACAAAAGGAAAATAAGGAGATTTTTCCTCCTAGTGTTTATTTACAGGGAAAGAAAGTTGAAAACATTAATACATACACCCATCTTTTTTTATTTTTACACTCTTATTATATAAATATCATCAATACTATTAAAAATTACAATTTAATATTAATAAATACTATAAATTTAATTAAATATTATTAAATACTATGAAATTAATTAAATATTTAATTAATTACTATTAAATATTGTAGTAATTAAGTACTTTAGTCTAGGAAGGATGAAGGTCTAATGGCATATATATAGTGAGGGAAATGCACAAGTAATATGGCAAATATCCACAAATAGTCTCAGAAGACTAACATAGTTAAGAATTACACAACCTATAATATGAGAATACAGCAAGGTTTAAACCACATAGAAGTATCAAACTTTACTCTTGGCATAGATTAGACTATAGAAGACTTTTACAAGGGGCATGAAGTATCATTTCTTTAACAAAGATTCAAAAAAACAATCCATATGGATATAATGAAGGATGAAATATAGAAATGTCTTTGCAGATTCATATTATAGTTTGGCTTGTTAGCCATAGTAGACTTTGTTAGAGAGGCGGATGTAACCTACATTTGTTTAATATCATAATAGTGAGGCATACAAAACTTACAGCTAGCAAGATGAACAATCATTGGGCAAAATCAGAGCCCTAATCGAGCTCCGAAGGAAGGCGATGGATGGCGATAGTGAATGCGATGGGGACGACGGTGACTGCAATGGTGAGAGGAGATGGCGATGATGAGAGACGAGGTCAAGAGATGAGGAAGCAAATGGGAGAGAAAGGGCACGAGGAGCAGGAGGCGACATGAGAGAAGGCACGAGAACAAAAGCTGAGTAGGGTGAGTTTAGAAGATACAAGTTGTAAACACAACTTTCCATCCGATTTGGGCGAAAATGGGGGTGAGCATTCGGTTCGGTTAATTCGGTTTTTACCGATTAATGAAAATTTTGGTAAATTCGATTCGGTAAAAAAAATTTCGATTTCGGTTGCAGTAATAAGTTTTGTAAAATTCAGTTTTCGATTTTCAGTTCATTTTTTTTTTCGGTTCGGTAAAAAACCAAATTTGCCGATATATATTAAAATATATAATATATAAAATATATATTAAAAAATAAAATATATTATATTATATTTTAATTTTATTATAGTATAACTAGTTACTAAAAGTCTAAAATCTATTATCTAATACCTAATAACCTATTTACTAATCATATAATTAACTAAATCCTTAATAATTAAACTTTTTGATAATTTACTGAATTTTTTTGATAAATTCGGTTCGGTAAAATTTCGGTTTTTAGGAAATTCGGTTCGGTTTCGGTTTTTAAAAATTTGGTACAAAAAAATTCAGTAAATGAAATTTGGTAAATTCGGTTTCGGTTTTTACCGAATGCTCACCCCTAGGCAAAAAGCAAATGAGAGAATTTTCTCCTACTGTTCCTCTCCATTTTCCCTGCCTTATTTTTCATCCTTCCTACTAAACAAGTCTAAAAAGCTTTCCTTCCAACTTTCCTTCTATTCCATCCTATTTTCCTACTAAACACAGTGTAAAGGTGACACTTCATTTCTTCCCACGAATCAATAGGGGAAAGATTGGATCTTTCCGGTTGACACTCATGACATTCAGGCAATGCAACTTGGTTGTGAACTTCACAAGATTTTGGGCATGTTACTCCAATCGAAGTGTTGGCTAGTAGCTATAGCCCAATTTAAAAATACTCACATATCCAAGTTTTCATCAAAGTATAGTAGAGTCCCTTTAACCAAACAACAAACATTGACGTTCTCACAATTTTTAAGGGTTCAATATCTTGGTCTAGGTCGACCAAGATCTCACTCAAGTTCATCCTCAAAAGGGCCATCAAAGCATTGTGGGCTACCAAGAAGGCATTGCTGCTGAGGGACATTCCTAAAAATATCTTCAACATAACTCCTAGGTAATTCATCACGTGACATCCTCATGAGTTGCTTGGTTCGAGCTTCCACCCATTGGAATGTGACTTCCAGTGCTTCCATGCACAATGACAACTTTTCAATCAACACTTCTCAGGACCTTAGAACCTTCCTTAGTTGTGGTAGGTTCTAGTATTGGGCTTCTGATCTAGTTGTCATATTTAAAGAAGATGCAAAATACAAGACTTGTAATGCCGAAAACAAGATTGAACCTGAATACAAATAGGACTAGCGTGTGCAGACAAGAGTTGCTCACCATTCCTTTGCATAGTTGCCTGGGTTGGAAATTTCCTACATTGACTCTAGATTAAGGTGACTGATGCATCACAATAAAACCATAAAGAGTTTATAAACGAAGGGACGAAATCCTTTGGAGAAGGATTCACGATCAATATACAATATACATATTTGAGCAACAAGGGTTAAATGCACAAAACTACAGCACTCAACTACAGTAACTAAATGGTTAACCTAGTGGAAGAGCCAATTTTCAAGCTAAAGTGCAATACTTCAGCGTTCCACAACATAGCAAAATGGCCAAAGCTTCTATAATCCTGAAATGAACAACCAAAGACAAACTCTTGTTGAATTTATATGCCGATTTGCAAGAGAAACGTGAGAACAAAATAATGATGAACGTGGATAACACCTTAGTTAAGAGAAAAAATATGAAGAACATAACTCTGAAAAGAGGATCATGGATAACATAGCTCTAAAAGGAAGGAAGAGACAAGTTACCTCTGAAATGACAATACACACTTATTTAATCATGATATTAATAGGCAAAAAGACTATATCGCAAAGTTACTTTGTCGCTTACAAGAGCTTGTTGATTGACTGACTTTATTTATATGGCTTAGGTAGTAATGATGTGTTGATATATACCTCTCATTACTTATAAAGATCTTAGTTTATCGAATTATATAATAATTTGAGTCTATTTGGGGATGGATGGCTCCAAATCAGGCCTAGATCATAATTGATTGAATTGATGCTGCAAATCAATTGATATGACACATGATTACGGTTAGGTGCCTATCATGATTATCTAGATCACATTATTAGGCTTCGGGCCCAAATCAAAAAGGTGGTCATCATCCGGCTCAAGGGCATAGGCACCCAATAACGGGTATGGACCAAAGTTAACAGCGCCTAGACCAAGGTGCATATCAATTATGGGCAATTGGTTCAAGGAGAAGGGATGCACCTTTAAGTGCATGGACCAAACTTGGTCTGGTTTACTATTTATCATGAACAAGAGGGCAGGCGGCCAAGGTGCACAGACATTGGTTCATGCATGTAAGCCCTAGCCATTCAATCCCTTCTGTTCTACCTATTGCTGCTCCATGCTCATTTCATGGGGCATCTTCCAAGCAAGAAGAAAATTCCTAAGGCTTGATCTCTTATACTGAAGCTAGCACCAAGCATAGAAAAGGGCAAACATTGATACTTGCATAGGGCGAACATCTATATGCCTACTCCTGTATGTTGCCAACTCCAGAGCACGCTTCAAGGATAACAATTCTATCACATCTGTTTGTCATCCATTATGCGCATGGATGCTCACGAAGGGAATGACTTTTGGGTGAAGACTCGGTGCGGCTGGATCACCTCCTTTTCAGGGAGAGCTAATGCTTATGCTTGTTGAGTATTTTGGTTTGACACTGCTTCCCACCCAAAAAGAAGCGAGCTACGTCTGAGCTAAGTTTGGATATAGAAGTCTTCTTTCGTTTCTCGACAGTGAAGTAAGACCAAGCTCATGAGCTTATTATCCTAGGTCGGAACATATTAGTTGATAGGGGGGGACGACATGGGGACGTAAAAAGGAAAGAGAGGGATGGGTTTTTCTCGCTTTTTGGCATAGCATGCCTCCTAGTGGGAGGCCTACACGATGGGCTATTAGCTCAGCGGTAGAGCGCGCCCCTGATAATTGCGTCATTGTGCCTGGGCTGCACAAAACTTTTAAATTCACTCATTACTCCATGACAATAAGGTAGCTATATATGGGTTTATTAATTACAATATTATATCTTGCTAGTCTCAACCCATCCTTGTTATATCAAATGGGATGATCAATCTATAATTCATATTACCCATAGATGTCACGAGCCTATTCATATATGTTATTATCAATTAGAGGCATGGTGTAACGTATTGCCCTTAGAAGGAACCTTTCCCATACATTTATAATGGGTATTTTGATGAGGAACTATATGCTTATATCATTAGACACCAAGATAGGATAATTAAGATTTGTCATCCACTACCTAGAGCATAAGAACACACTTCCGAAAGAGCCTAGTAACCCAACTCCTAATTTGATTGATCTAGCCAAAATTGAACCTGAAACTGAATTAGGAGTTGTCTCCTCGGGGAGTTAGTTTACCTACCTCACCTATGATGCTTTGTGTTAAGCCACTAGGAGAAATAGGTTATTCCATAGTAAATATGCCCAACTTAGACCACCAAGAGGATGAGGTAAACCCCGGAGCAACCTCTAGCTTACTAGAAGTTGTGATCTTCCTAACTTAGAGCTCACAAAGAATTTAGGCCGTGTATACAAGGGAAGAAAAAGGGAGAGAAAGGAATGAAAAAGAAAAGAAAACCAAATTTTCCTTGGTATACTGAGAGAAAACAAAAATTGAATGAAAGAAAAATCCGAACTTTTCCATCGAATCACGTTCCATCCGAAAGAGGCGGAAAATGAAATCTCAACTTTTCCTTTCTTTCCTTTTCCTTTCTTCTCTTTTTTTCCTTTCCCTCTCGTTTCTATCTATTTTCTATCCTTTCTTGTATACATGGCCTTAGAGTCTACACCCATTCTAAGAAACTCTTGAATTGACTAACACCGATGGAGACTTAACTCTATACCCACCTCCAGCCCATGGGTATTGGAGAGTAATTGCTTAGGCATTTGGATCACTACCTTTACTACATCATTTTGACGTGCATAATCATACACACCTTAGAGGTAGCCGAGAAAGATTTTTATAAGTTTTCTTTACTTGTTAAAGTAGGTTGCAGGTCTAGCCCATATATGTTTTTGAGATGGAAGGATATGTAGGAGTGGCAACAGGTCGGGTACCTACATTTTCTCTCACTACCCGAGAACCCAACCCCACTAACATTACCCACTCTCCGAACTTGGGTCAAGCATCCTATTATACAACCCGACACCGAGTCGAATACTTAAATGGGTACCACGGGTACCCGAGCCCACGACTAGAGTTGGAGTCTTGGATAACTAGCTAAAGCGACTGGTTGGGTGGCGAGGCTAGAGCAGCTAGCAAGGGTGGCGACAAGGCCGGCAAGTGGCGAGGCTAGAGCGGCTAGCGAGGCTAGTGGCGAGGCGAGGCTTGAGCGGCTAGCGAGGGTGGTGACAAGGTTGGCAAGTGGCGACAGAGCGACTGGTGACAAGGCTAGCAAGTGGTGAGGCTAGAGCGGCAAGCATCGAGGCTAGCAAGTGGCGAGGCTGAAGCGGCTAGCAATGAGGCTAGTGAGTGGCAAGGTTGGGGCAGCTAAGGCTGGCGAGTGGCGAGACTGTCGACGAGCATGGCAAGTGGCAAGACTATCAACGAGCATGGCAAGCGAGGCTTGAGCGGCTAGGCTAGAGAGTGGTGAGGTTGGCAACAAGACTGGAAACCTAGAGCGGCTGGCAAGTGGCGAGGCAGCGATTTGGCTAGGGTTGCGAAGTCGGGACTCACGAGCCACTCTAGCCATCACAGACTCACTTAAGGCAACAATCACAACTGAATAACAGAAATAGAATAAATAATTAGTGAGGCCAAGTTCAGGTTTCGAATACTCAAGGTCTAAAACCCGAAACCGACACGGGTTATATATATTAAACCCATACCCATCCCGATTAGTAAATCGAGTGGGTCGGGTACCTAAACCCGATGGGTCAAATTGTCATCCCTATGGATATGCTCCTAGGGCAAGATAAAATCGTTGTCTTTGAGTTTTACTTAGGTCTCTATATATTCAAGATATTTTTTAAGAGACTTCTATGTTTCAATATTAGCATGAGTTTTGTCCTATGTGTTGATGCCAGATGTTCAAGCTGGGGATGATTCACTTGAAGCTAATCTAGGAATTTCATCTTAAAATGTCCATTTAGCTATGTGGAATCTTTACTGGAATCATTACATCTATTGTTGATTATAACATTAATGATGTTGACGATAGGCTTTATGTCATAGTTGATTTTGAGATTTGGCTATCAATACACATCCGTTTTCAAGTTCGGACTTTCCTTTTCTTTAGATCTTGTTATATGGTACATTCCTTTCTTTTGTGCTCGAGTTGATTTCTTACCTACATCTGAATTGTTTGTTCAACACATCCATGAACTACACTCTAAAATTCAGCATAAAATTTGTACAATCAATATGGTTTATAAAGGCATCATAGATAAACATCGTAGGCTACAATCATTAAGCGAGGGTGATAGAGTGATGATAAGAGTGAGAGCAAGTGCCCTTTTCATATTTATACTTTCCTTTTATTTAGATCTTGTTATATGTATGTTCCTTTCTTTTGTGCTCAAGTTGATTTCTTACAATTGTTTGCTCAACACATCCATGAATTACACTCTAAAATTCAGCATAAAATTTGTACAATCAATATGGTTTATAAAGGCATCATAGATAAACATCGTAGGCCACAATCACTAAGTGAGGGTGATAGAGTGATGATAAGATTGAGAGCAAGAGAATACACACGGCCCTTTTCATATTCATACTTTCCTTTTCTTTAGATCTTGTTATATGTATGTTCCTTTCTTTTGTGCTCAAGATGATTTCTTACCTACATCTGAATTGTTTGCTCAACACATCCATGAACTACACTCTAAAATTCAGCAGAAAATCTCTATAAGCAATACGATTTATAAAGGTATTATAGATAAACATCATAGGCTACAATCGTGAGGGTGATAGAGTGATAATAAGACTGAGAGCGAGAGATTACCTCCTAATTTGAGACTAGTAACACTTTTAATGTGAAGGACATTTCATTATTCTACAAGCCACTAAACTATGAACAAGGACTTTGCCCCCACTTATATTATTGGACAAGAAAATGGTGCAGTATCTTGGATGTTTGAGTTAAGCCACTTTCAATAAAGAAAATGACTAAATATTTAGTACATCAGAAGGGGCTGCCATTTTTTAGAAAACATTTGGCTTTTGGAAGATCTTATGAAGATTGCGCTGCAGATACTACCAGTGATGAATTCTCCCAACCAGGGGGAATTGATGGGTGTAGAGCTGTCAAACGCATTCAGGCAAAACTTGAGGAACTAATGGATTAGGCAGCTAAGGCCGGGAAAGGAAAAGAGTTCATCCTCAATTTCGTGCGAGTCCAGCAACAGCGATTAGTTGCCATCTGTGTCCAGGGTCGGCTTCTCACTGCAGGGTTAGCCAAAGAGGGCCAATTTCCCACTGTTGGTGGCCAGGAGCGCCATTTGTTGCTGCTGAGTCAGGCGACGATGACATCACCTTGATTGGTTTGGCACAATCCAGTATTCCTCCATCACTAGAATTCAGAATTAAAATCTCCAAAGGTGCTGCAAATTATGACTTAATTTATATGCTTATATCTGGTCTGAATGAGACCCAAAAGTTTAATTTTTCCAGTTAACTTTGCACTGCTATTTTTTTTTCTGACTATATAAAAATCAGTTTACATTTGATAACTCAATTTTCTAAAGTTCAAATTTACATTGTCCCGCCTAGAAGTGCATAAGATCACTTAAAATGACTAAAGATTTACTCAATTTTACACTAAAGTAAAAACATATTATATCCCACTATCTTCCTTTGTCATGCCAACCACAAGTTGCACTTGAGTAGCTTTTAGGTATCAATTGTTTGGTCAATATTTTTGTTCTTCAAGAAATAATCATTTCTACGCTTAGGTTGGAGTAATCTCACATGTCCCTTTATCCAAATCCTTGCGTCACAGAAAAAAATTCAATAGCATGTCCAAGCAACTTACCACTATGACAACTTCTATTCTATCTGTGTATATTTGTGGTGGTGGGGTGGGATGGTTTCTGCATCTGTTATTAAAGTACAAGATAATTAAAAATATTTGATGCTTCTTAATAATCAGGTTAAATTATTGCAGATTGTCCCTCAGTCTATAAACAACTTAACCAAGCTCTAATAGAACCATTTGGTCTCAGAAAATCAAAGTTCAAATCACCCAATAGAGCCTCAAAGGTAAACAGAATCTTGTGATACGTCATGGACGACCACCAGATAATGAACATTCATGGTGATATCCACCTCAACCAGCAGATAAAAGTAGGTAGAAAGCTTTCTATAAGAAAATTTATTTAAATGGTGCCAGATAGGCACAGTTCAAATTGGATTGAAAACGTTTATTGATATAAAGGTAAATGAATCAAATACATACCGACCAAATACTATAATTCATTCTCATTAATTTTATTTCAGTAGATAGAGAAACTAAAATCGCATATGAAAAGAAGATGAAGGAATACATCGTATCCCTAAAAGAAAATTTCATAAAATTCCTTTCAACTTATAAGTAACGGATACCTGGCAAGTTTGAGACAGTATAATGTGAATACAAATGTTGATGGAAAAAATGGAGGTATTTCTGCAACCATATTCTGAACCACTTGTAGTGACAGATGGACAGACCAATAACCGAGTTAATACCCTCCAGATCAATGTAACACGACAATCTTAGTGCATAAACGAGATTAACAAGTGCCCTAATTGATCTCAAATAGTTAATCAGTAAGAACTCGATAAGCTAGCATCTATTTAAAATACACTACGTACAATCAAGCAAATTTGCAAAATAACGCATAAGAATAGAGTTAGCTAGACAAACTTACCGTGATAATTCCAACCACCACTACCACGCCCACTGCCTCGACCCCAATTGGGGTTCCAACCACCATTTTCTATCATGAAAGAGTATATGCCAGCTAAGAAAAAAGTGGACAAACTAAATCTTTTCTAAATGAATGCAACATTTGAAACTGGATTACCTTGTTCATGACCATATCCACCATATCCACCTTGGTTGTAGCCATATCCACCATATCCTCCTTGATAGTTATCATAACCACCCTGGTTGTAATCATAACCACCATAGCCACCATATCCTCTTCCCCAACCCCTCCCTCTTCCTCTTCCTCTACCTCTACCTCTGCCACGTACTGGTACATAGGAATCTATACGAAATACTTGAAAATAAATCAATTTAAAACAATCAAACTAAATGTTAAATATAGAGAGATGAAAGATGAGTGCCTTCGTTATATTGATCTTGCTCTTGCTTTGGCTGAAACTGCAGTTGCTGTTGTGGTTGCTGCTGTTGTTGATATCTTTGCTGGCGCCTTGGCTGCTCCAGAGGCACTTGATATCTAGGGACGGAATGCATTAAGTGAAAGTAAATAGTTCATTCCCACTAGCAAAATAGCATCCTAGGGAGACTATACAGGCGTATTACACTAGAGATGCAGCAAGAAAAGAATCCAAGATCATACCCAGGGGAGTTCTTGTTAAGCTCTCTGGTTGATAAAGATATTGAAATCATTGAAACATGTCGTGTTGTCTCCAAACTGCGCAGATAATTTAATAAATTTAAGCATATCAAAAAGTCATTGAAGTATTAATATTTTTGCGAAGAATCTAGTCATGCATTAATGGAGCAAGTAGTGAGACTTAACGGTACTAGGCCCTCTTCAATGGGTTCCCACACATCAGTAATACTGACTGAACTGATTGCAGTATCTTGATGTAACCCAGGAAACCTTTTCTGAACCAAAACATCCACAGGACCTCAGGACCAATACAACTATAAAGAAAACTATGAAAAGAGGAGAAAAACTAATAATAAACCTTTATAATCTCAGCAACTGCCACTGCTTTACTTATAGCTTGTCCCATTGCCTTCAAGACAATCTCTCTAACACGTTTTTCCTGCTTAAAGCACCATAATATTTCAAAATCAATGAGTAATTAATTTTCTTAACCAACATTTGGTAAAACGAACAAGCAATCAAGAAAATTAAAAAAAAAAAAAGATATACGACAGAAGATGAACCAATTCCTATTTTCATTGGGCAAGACATATGATTGCAAAGCAACATATAATTTTTTAAAAAAGGTTTAACTTTTTTGCTATCGGAATCATACTAAGAAAATAGTTTTGTCTTTGAATAGAGTCAATAAACTGATGAAGGACACCAAATATACTTAGCATCACCGTCATGTTTAGGGAAAAAGAATTTTGCAAATATCACACATCATCCATACACTTTTGTATGTTCCACGGTGATTCTAAATTCAATTAAGGAAAACCTGCGAATAAATATATAAAATTGCCCAAAAATTAACAGCCAAGCGAAGATACAAACATAGGCATCCTGCAATTGCCAGCGTTATCTCTTTGGGGTTTATATAACGTGAAAAGGAACATTTTCAGATTCAAGAGTTAGAGGAACCTACCACATCAAGAACAATGCATTTTGTGCTTTTCTGCACTACCTGAGCCAAAACATTAATAGCATTCTTAATTCTAACTTATCAGCGTCTCTAGAACTAAAAAGATGTTCCCAGGATCCAAGACATATTCATTTAAAAACATGTCTTAGGAATTTCTATGCAAGTTATCCATTTTATAGTTATTTTTTATTACAGAAATAATTACATATACAATATTCATCAAATAGGAATTTATATCCAACAAGGTTTTCAGACAAGGTTGTCCGGTGGGGCCAACATTATCCATTTTGATAGGGAACTGTGGTCCACTTAATTGGTGCTCTATTTATTTATGACCAAATATTCAAGGACTTTCAAGAACAAAACTTGCATTTCCTCCAAGTAACGTCCAAAAAGCATTTTGTATTCCAGTTTTCTAGAAGTAAAAACATCAAAAATTTCTAAACTTAGATATCTAAAATTTGGCACTCCATATGAAAACTGCCAACCAAATTCAATTCCGCTAATTGGGTAGAAGAGGGATATTATGAAAAGACCTAATGAAGAACAGTAATGTATTAAAAAGGGATATCAAAATGTTCTAAATTGTATACTAGCAATTAATTTGACAAATATACGATGATGATAACGTGAATAGAATATTTCCTAAGAGCAATTATTATGGGCTACTGAATAAAGAGAATAAATTCCACTTTGAACAGAAGATTCACAAAGAATATCTATTTTCCAGCTAAGCACTTTATCCCATTGGTTCGAATCCTCAAGGACCATTAATGAAATGTTAATTCTGTTAATCTGGGGGTGACTAAAGAATTATCAAGAATTTATACACATGATCAGAATCCTCAGGGACAAACAATGACATCAGTCAATTAATCTTTAGGGTAATTAAAAATTGGCAGCACGATTTCAATCCCGCAAGCACTTGTTCCGAGCTTACTTTCAGGTTCAGGTTCTCCAGATGAGTTCCAATAACAGATTATCTTAACTCAAGCATAACAATTAGGAAACAAAAGAACAGTAGCTTCATCTTGCCACGTTGATGAGAGCATGGTATTACATAAAAATCTAGGTTGAAAATATGCTCATCTATTAAGATTTCTTCCATCCATAATGATGTCTGAAAAAATAAAAGAAAATGCACGACCATTCTGTTGGCTTTATTGTCATCTCAGAAGTTGAACATCAAACATTACATTATCTGATATTAAAATTTTTTTTTCTTTTTAACATTGGCAGACTTATCATTTAACAATAGTTCTATAGAGCACCAATGCATGGATAAGTATATTTACAGAGTTTACATTCTTTCATATTAAAATATTGTAAAATTTGCAGGAGCTGGTGAATCCAATATGAGGTTTTCAATACACGCTTGGCTGGTCTTAAAGAAGCATCAAAATTACTGCTTCCAACTAACTAATTAAATGGTACGATCGAAGCAGGACATGTTTGAAATGCCTTAAACAATTTTCTCATATTTGCTTCCCCCAGTTAGAAATGTTTTGGAGTTCCTAGTAGTAGCTTTTCTCTATATGCTAGCTTTTAGTTAAAAAAACTTTATCCATGCACCCCATAGTTGATAACCTTACAAATACAAAATATCTTAAAGTTTCAAAATTATCTCAAAGGATAGTAAATTGTACAAGGTTTCAAATTTTGGCCCGATACTTAGTACTAGTCCACACACGTATGTACAGGTCTGTACCAGATGGAACTGCCGGAGAAGAGAAAAAAAACAACCAAAACTAACCCATCCAACAACCAAAGAAGAGGAAGAAAGAAAAAAGAAAATGAAAACACAAAAGAGAAAAAAGAAAGAATTAAAGAAAAACCAAAGACAGCATCGGATAGCAAAGAAGAGGAAGAAATAAAGAAATAAGAAAAATCAAATGGACAATGGACGCCAGCCATGGTTTTAAAAACCGGTCCAGCAATTTGATCCGGTCAGTATGCATAGTGAAATCGACACTATACTACAGTAAAACTAAATATACCAACATGTGCTACAGTAAAACTGTCCCGTCTCAGATCGGTATAAATTGGAAATTTCGATCTGAACACTAACGCCGACAATGGAGAAGAGGAAGAAAGAGCAAAAAATAAAAAATAGAGAGGCGTTCGAAGTGGAGAAGAAGAAATAAATAAATAAATAACATAAGAGGAAACAAAAAAGATATGTGAATGATAGAGGCAGGCCAATGCATACACAGGTAGATGTACTCTTCCACTTCCCCAACCAACTCTTCCTCTTCCCAAGCCACTCTTCCTCTCCTCCTCCTTTTTCTTCTTCTCCTTCTTTTTGCTTTTCTTCTTTCTTTGGGCGAATGCATTTGCCTCTGCTTGCTACTTGCAGAGAGCTTCTCCATCTTCTTTTATCTTCTTTCTTCTTTCTTCTTTTTCTACTCCTGCTCTGCTCCAATAGCACATCCATGCACTAGTCCCTGCTCAGACTAGTACAAACATGTCATTCCACCCATTACGGACCGGTTTTTCAGACCTTGAAATGCTAACAGAATTAATCCTCCATATGATTTTAACCATCTCATTTAGCTTGGTAAGAAATATGTTCTTCATCTTCCTACTGAATAGGAATGGCATTGGATTGGACAAGTGACCTGAACCATTTTTGGAACAAGTTAAGGCACCCACATTAGGAATTTGAGTCCAATTAGGTTAGTCATGTACAGGTAAGTTTCAGATGCAGGTTTGAAGGATTGGGCAGCTGCTAGCCAAGCCTGATTCAAGAAGGTATAATACGGCTTGTAAATATATTATTTTCCAGTTAAATGTTCCAAATCTTTTACCTGTACTGCCTTTTCCTAGCAAGGTTTTACTCATGCAACCCATCCTCACAATCTAATGCGTTGCTCTACATTGGTGCTGTAGTACATAAAGTTGTTGGCATGAGTTAATTGGTCATCACTACTGCAATCATCTACCTTCCAGGGAGTAAGTCTCCTAGTCCAACTCTGCATGAAGAAGAATAAAAGAAATTGTGATTGCTTAAGTGATCTACCTTATGCCCTCGACTGCATACTCTCGTCTCCAACTGCTGGAGCTTCATGGTATGCATCCCTTTCATGAAAAATTCTCATCCTCTATGTAATTTCTAAATTTCCATTGGTTGATGACAAAACCTGGTTACAACTATGACCTACATGCTGATTTTAAAGTGTGTTAATCAAGGTTAAGATAGTTCTCTTTCCCTGTAAATTCATACTAACCTTATAATCATTCGCTGCTGAAGAAATTTGGCAACAGTAATAGCTATCTAGCAAATAGTGTCTGAATCAATACATCTTCATTTTATTAAGTATTACGGATTCATATTGGATCATCTTTCAATTGTATAAATGTTTAATTTTCTAACTATTATGGTATTTTCCTTCTCCGTTTTATACAGAGTATGCACGCTTTTAATAGTTACGGCAAGCAGTGTCAGGGTATTAATGTTCCTCCTAATGATTTAAGTGCGTCCAACTTTCTGCTGGTCAGATTTTGGTATGATCAAAGAAATAATTCTCAAGCATACTGGCCAAGCACCTGCTAGCCTACAAGCCACGAGCTCCATCCTTTCAGAAGAATGGTTCAGTCGCGTAGGAAGCTAGGTCAACCCAAAATAGCTGGTTCTGAAGCAGGAAAGCAGTATAAATAAGATTAGTGGGATTAACAACTCAAGCCATTGGAATGTTAGTATCCAATCCAACTGGATCCTGTAAAACAGGCAGCCAAGTACTGTACCAGCTAACTCCAACCGGCAAACTGTTAACCAATTCAAAGCATAAGGCAATATGATCATTTTTTTCATTATCTCATACTATTCCTATAGCCATCTCTTTGCTACCAGCCTTCCTTTGATTCAACTGACTGATAGCCTAAATCTCTTTGCCACCTCAACATCCATCTCCTCACCTCGTCACCTCCACTGGCCCTGCCTTGTCGCAAACACTTCTGTGCCTTGTGCCTTTCTTGCCTTGCTGCTTCAAGTCATCTCATTGTAGCTGAACAATACAAGCAAGTAAAGTTCAACCTTTGCTCTTCAGATTCTGTGATGTTGAATAATTGCTTCTGTGCTTCTACAAGTCCATACAGTTAATGTTTTGATAATATTTAGTAAATGGTAAACAGTATTCAGAAACAGTAGCACCTGTTTGCAATTAGGCCACTATTGTACTGTTGTGACTGGGATTATTAGGCAACTGTTTAAAAAATTAAACCTAAAGTAAAACTTGATAAAAAAAACACATCAGCCTAATAAGACCTTTAGGTGACAATTACTGTTATGTATAATGTGATTAGAACCATTAGGCTACAACTAAAATATGTTTTTAACTATATGGTAGAATCTTCATACATTCGAATCTTAAGAATCAATCTTCATTGTTCTTAGATAGTAGTTCGATCATGACAACACATCAGCAAACTGCAAATAACCTCCTCCATAAATTAAGCCATCAAAAACAAACAAAATGCACCAAAAACAATGAAGCCCTCCAAATCATACTCAGGACCAAGGTTTAAGGAACTGGTCCAAATCGACTGGTTTTTCTGGTTTGGACCGCTCTGATGGAGGTCCAGACGGGACCACGGAGTAGCATAGCGTATCCGGCGGGATCGGGCGGTAGGAGAAGGAGGAGAAGGAAAGAGAAGGAGAAGAGGAGAGGAAGAAGAAGAGGAAGGAGAAGAAGAAGATGGAGAAAGAGGAAGCAGCAACGGGAGAAGGAGAAGGAAGGAGAAGAGGAAAACGGAGAGGAAGGCCAACGGGCGCCGGGCGGCGATGGGCACGAGTGGCGAGGCAACAGCGGACGAAGTTTTTCTCTTTTTTTCTTCCTCTTTTTCTCTCTTCCTCCTCTTCTTCCTCTTCTTTTTTTTTCCTTTTTTCTTCTGTTGCTGTGCCCGTTGCTTCCTCATTGCTCTGCCAGTTCTACCCGAATCTTGTTCGGCAAGACCGGTACATCCAGTCATACCTAAACATCAAACCTTGTCCAGGACATATATAAGTAGTCAACACTAAGGAATATTGAGGCTCTTCTTTTGATCAAAATATTGAACATGCTAGAAAACTAGGCACGCCTATCTATAAGAAATTCTTTCATAATAAATTCCATAGAGAAGTTATGAAGTTATGAACAATTTAGTAATTTGATCAAAAGACATCTTCTTTTGCAAGGTATAAATTGCTTTTATTTCCCTAAGAGAAAGGGCAGGATTATGGCAATGAGAAGGTAAATACCTAGAGAAGCATATAAAAGAGACAGAGCTGAAAGGGTAAAAAGAAAGTGAACTACCTGTGCTAGATAATTCAGGTAACCAACTCAATGAAGATCTTAATCTGACAAACCATAATCATAGTATATATTCACAGCATAGACATTACAGGTTTTGGTGCTGGTTGCATAAATGAGTTAATGGAATAATGCCAAAAAGCTTCAACTGCCAGTTGTGTACAAGTAATTCTATTACAGAAATCTATTTATATTTACTTGAATCACCAACTGGGATATGTTTAAAAGAAATAACAAACTTTCATAATATCATACAAATAACACTAAACATGTCTCTCCTAAAATACGAGTTTCAATTGTGCAAGTCATTTATTTACAGAAAAATATTCGCGTAAGGGACCATTATTTTAAAGTTGAAAACCCCATAAACTTATCAGCACGTGAATGTCAACGACACAAATCATCAGGCATTATGGGTGGTTCATATGAGCTTCACTGAGCAAGCATCATGAACACAGTTTAGCAAAAACTAGCTACAGGTGTTAATAAAATAGAAAAGATTCATCTCTTAGGAAGAAAAATCTAATGGGCCACCGGAACAACTATAATCTTCCCACAAATCAAAATATAGGAAATTGCTAATTAACCATCAATCTAGGTCACAGTGCCAAAATAGAAATCAAGAGCGTGTCAAAATTTGCAGACATGCAAAAGGAGAAATGAAGAGAGAGGGATTGAGACCTGAAGGAGGCTCGTGGCGTAGCTGACATAGTTGCGGATTACACCCTGACTGGTGATTCGTATCTCGTTCTCGTTGATGGAGGATTCCGGCCGCGGCTTCTCGACCTTCTGGTATCTATCCATGCCTCCTCCTGATGGAACGCTCCTCCGGCGAAGAGAGTTGAAAGTAAAACAGATCGATGAGGCTAGGGTTTTCTGAGGTGGGAGAGGGCTGGTTATTCACAAATCGCAAGAGATATAATTTTACTCTGAGGAGGTGTTGAGCATACGGAATCTGTAGGGTGTTGACAGTTCGATTAAACCCTAATCTAATTTTTTTTAATCAAATCTAGTGGTAAATAAATTAACTAACAAATCATTTAAATTATATAATTCTCTAATTAATATTAATTATTTATAAAATTATTATTCAATAATATAATTATATATATATATATATATAGGGGTAAAAAAGAAGAGGTGAAGGGTTGAGGTAGGGTTTAAACCCCATCCCTCAGCTATATTTAGTTTGAGTCGCTCAAAATATTATACTTTTAAGCTAAATTATATAAGATATTATGCTTTATTATCACTGCTTTTTAAATAAAATATTTTTGTAATCAAAATAATTATAGACGGTGATAATAAAGATAACTGTAACGCCCTTGATTTTTCTGAATTATGATTTAAGGTTAGAAATTCTGTTTCTGTATTTTTATCTGTTAAAATTTTGGGATTTTTGCCTAAGTGTAGGAATTTTTCCTACAGGGCAAAAATAATTATTTTGGTTGGGGATTTGAACCCTCAACCTTGATTCTTTGCTCCTGGAATTCCTACCACCATGGTGGCGCATATCACTGATGTTATTGGAGTGGCGCGGGGTGGTTAAGCCCAGGTAAGCCTTAAAACCGATTTTTTTCACTTAAGTTAACTGGGTTATTGGGTCTTGGATCCGTTTGGGGTGGGAGAAAAAGAGGAATTGCGTGAGGGCTCCTCTCCCTCACGACTTTTGTGTTTTCTTGCCCTAGCCGCCTTTGGTTGTCGCCCCTCACTGTGCTTGGCGCCTCCTGAAATTTCTGACGCTGGTGGTGGCAGACTGGTGGTGGACGAATTTCCTGGTGATCCTCTGTCTTGGCGTTTTTCTCTGTGGACGATTTTTCTGGTGAGTAATTCGATCCTAAGGAGTCTAATCCGCTAAATTGTAGATTATCATTCAATTAAAATTCGTTATTTGCAATGATTATCTGTATGAACCAAATTTCGACGTCTCTTGTGTCTTCTATGCTTGATTTGGGTTTTGAATCTCATGATATTCGTTTCTATGGGGACGAATTCAAATATTTATAGGGTTTTAAAATCCTATTCTGCTGAAATCTGCATTCTCTAATCTGACCTTTGTGTACTATAACCCCAATATCTCATGGCCTATAGATCCAAATCGCACGAAATAAATTTTGTATGAAACTAGATACATTCGGCTTTTATTTGAATATGATATCGACCATATCCGAGCTGTATTCGTATTTCAATCTGTATTGCAATCTAGCTGTACAAAATCAGTTCTCTGGAAATCTGGATTTCGACCTTTATGTGTTCGAACCATCATATCTCCCTAGGTATAGCCCAAAATCTTGTCAAATCAGTTTTATTAGAAAGTAGACTCGAAGGGATTCATTTTGACTACCATGTCGCCTATTTTCTGTTAGTTATTGGATCTGAAATTTGTGTCGCAATTCTGATATACGAATCTGTTTTCTGGAATTCTGAAATCCCGACCTTTCTATGTTCGAACACCCATACCTCCCCAGTTATAACTCCAAATCCGACGGATTCAGTTCTATTGGAAAGTAGATTCAAATAGCTTCATTGTGAATATCATATTGCCTATTTTAGATTACTTACTTATGCATATGTGAAATTCGAAATTTACCTGTGCCGGACGGATATTCCTTTGTGAGAAAAATTTATCCTGTATGGTTTAATCTCTTAAATTGTGATCTGTAGTTCTTCTAAAATTATTTGCTTGATGAGAAATTATAGAGAAAACAAAATTTGGGGATTTAACTAAGAACTTAGGAAATTTTCGAAAATCATGGTTCGGGCCAATTTTGGGGCTTTTGTCATTTTCCTTCACAAACGTGCAATTAAAATTATCTGTAGTGGGGGACTGAAATTATTTTCATGAAATTTGTATGTTCTGCAAGGATTCTGAAAATTTCTCCCTTGCGGTGATTTCTTTTGACTCACGTTTTTTTTAGGAATTTTGGGGAAGAATATTACAATGAATATCTGTATATATTTTCCTATAATTCCTAGGCTTGTTTAATTGTTTGTTATGTGAAAAATTTCTATTCTGTACATATGTTGGAAATTTTCTGAAACTTTGAATGTGTTATAACCTTTGTGAGAACATAGAATGGTTTGACATGAATTAAGGATAGTTGCATGAAATCTAAGGAATTCAAGGAATTCACTCATATATCACTTCTGGTTGATGGTAAAAATTATGAAGTGTGTTCAGCTATGATTTTCTGCAAATTGTGATTTTGTTAAGGACTGGATATTGGGGTGTGTCATTTTCTGGTTTGTGAGACACTTTGGGCATGATGTGAGAATTGAGTAGTAGTTAGTCCTACTCCTCCGTTTCAGCATGACCTGTTCTGTAAAAATTATGCCATAGTGTAGCACTCTTCCGTGTCCTTACCCTCCTTTTGTGGCGCTGTAATGGTGCTGATAGTCTACTACGACCCTTGAGACACTAGTGAAGGGTAGATGTGAGCTGGTCTCACCTTCCGTTCTCCCTCCACTATTTCTGTTCTGTTCTGGGTATTGGAGGCCAGAGTGCCACGTCCTGACAAGACGGGGGCCACCCACTGATACCTCCTCTACCAGTATTGGAGGCCAGAGTGCCACGTCCTGACAAGACGGGGGCCACCCACTGATACCTCCTCTACCATTCTGTTTCTGATATGCATGCATGTCTCGTCCTCGGCAGAGGTGGGGTCAGACCTTCTGTGGTCTTCAGGCCTTCTGTGGCCTTTCTGTTTCTGATGTAGACTATCTATTTGGATTCTGAAAATTCTGACTTCCTGTCTGTCAGTTCTGATTTCTGTAGTTCTGTTTCGATCTGTCGTATAGAGGTGTTGGGCGGTGTGATTAGTTGGAATGGGTTGGTATACTTATACCCTACTTCATGCTTGATGCCTATTGTTATAACTGTCTGTATTTGATTATGTTTTGTTTCTAATATGAGTGTGCATGTTAAGTGTCTTATCTGCAAGCATGATATTTTTGATGTGTACTATGGATGGCTTTTAGTGTCTTTTTACTCACTGAGCTTTTTAGCTCACCCCCGTTGTTTAAATATTTTCAGGTGAGACGTCAGGACAATGATTGCTACAGCTACTTAATTTGTTATAATGCTTGCTAATGTTTCATATAATTTCTAAGAGTTGTCTTCTAAAGATTTATCAGGCCTGCGTGCCTAACTTACTTATATGACACGTTTTATCTCCTGAGGGCTTATGCCTGTTTTCAGGATATTATATTATAGTTGTCTCGTCTTATTGTTGGATACGAGTTTTGGAGTCATGAAAATACAATTGTTCTTATTCTGAAATGTGTAACCGAGTTATTGTTGTTTTTGGTATCTGAATAATCAGTTTCTGCAATATTTCTGAAAATTGTGTTCTCCACATATGTGTAGTGTGGACATCTGTTTTGTTCCAGGATATATGGGTCTGTGCAGCAGTAATTTAGTATACTTGCTGCCGGATTTTGTTTTCTTCTGGATTTCCGGATTTCTATTTCCTAGTAATCGATCCTACTCAGTTCTGTGCGGTTTTCAGTTCCGTAGTAATGTCCTTCGATGCCGCTTTCTTCTTGTGTTTTAATGGAAGAGTAAAAACTTTTAAAAACCCCGTATTTTACTTGTATGCGTGTGGGGTGTGATTCTGAGGGATGTTACAGATGGTATCAGAGCAATATTACTAGCAATTAGAAACTCCGGGGAAGGAAAATGACAAAAGCCCCAAAATTGGCCCGAACCATGATTTTCGAAAATTTCCTAAGTTCTTAGTTAAATCCCCAAATTTTGTTTTCTCTATAATTTCTCATCAAGCAAATAATTTTAGAAGAACTACAGATCACAATTTAAGAGATTAAACCATACAGGATAAATTTTTCTCACAAAGGAATATCCGTCCGGCACAGGTAAATTTCGAATTTCACATATGCATAAGTAAGTAATCTAAAATAGGCAATATGATATTCACAATGAAGCTATTTGAATCTACTTTCCAATAGAACTGAATCCGTCGGATTTGGAGTTATAACTGGGGAGGTATGGGTGTTCGAACATAGAAAGGTCGGGATTTCAGAATTCCAGAAAACAGATTCGTATATCAGAATTGCGACACAAATTTCAGATCCAATAACTAACATAAAATAGGCGACATGGTAGTCAAAATGAATCCCTTCGAGTCTACTTTCTAATAAAACTGATTTGACAAGATTTCGGGCTATACCTAGGGAAATATGATGGTTCGAACACATAAAGGTCGAAATCCAGATTTCCAGAAAACTGATTTTGTACAGCTAGATTGCAATACAGATTGAAATACGAATACAGCTCGGATATGGTCGATATCATATTCAAATAAAAGCCGAATGTATCTAGTTTCATACAAAATTTATTTCGTGCGATTTGGATCTATAGGCCATGAGATATTGGGGTTATAGTACACAAAGGTCAGATTAGAGAATGCAGATTTCAGCAGAACAGGATTTTAAAACCCTATAAATATTTGAATTCGTCCCCATAGAAACGAATATCATGAGATTCAAAACCCAAATCAAGCATAGAAGACACAAGAGACGTCGAAATCAGAATCAAGGTGTGATTCTGAGGGATGTTACAGATGGTATCAGAGCAATATTACTAGCAATTAGAAACTCCGGGGAAGGAAAACTCTGTTTGTGTATTGCTAGAAACCAAGATAGGATCTGATCCGTGATTGAATATTGGTTGTTATTCCACCGTGTTATGTGATGCAGGTAAAAACAAAATGGTGCGACCAAGATCTAGCAGTAGCAACAGTGATCAACAGTCTGATCTGAGGCAGGCCATGGAGGCTATGACTGCTATGATGCAACAACAGAACACATTCATCCAGCAGCAAACTCAGATGATGCAGCAGCAGCAGGCACAGCACATGGAGGTTCAGCAACAGTTATTGCAGCGGCTGTCGCAGACACAGTCTCAGTCACAGTCACAACCGGCTGCACACTGTGTGGGTGGCGCTGGTTCTCCTCTGGGTGATGGCGCACATCAACGATATGCTCGGTTGGTTCGAGAGTTTCAGCACCTGAACCCGACTGCATTTTATGGTAGTCCGGGGCCCAGAGCGGCTGAGGATTGGCTTTTGACACTGGAAAAGATTTTCCAGGTTTTGCGCTGTGATGATGCAGACAAGCTATGTTTGTCTGTCTTCATGTTGCGTGGAGATGCCGAAGACTGGTGGAAGGGAGTCGTCAGACTGGCGGCAACTGAATCCGGAGTTGTTGATTGGCAGTACTTCATGATGAAGTTCAATGCCAAGTTCTTCCCCTCTAGCTTATCTGAGGAGCGCGAGGTGGAGTTTATTCATCTTGAGCAGGGTGACCTGACGGTGGATCAGTATGAGGCCACATTCGCTCGGTTGTCG
This sequence comes from Costus lasius, assembly GCA_027563935.2. NCBI lineage: Eukaryota > Viridiplantae > Streptophyta > Magnoliopsida > Zingiberales > Costaceae > Costus > Costus lasius. Next base: position 22,824,304 of record CM050451.1, on the reverse strand, counting down.
GGGTATGCTCCTCACTTAGTCAACACCGAGGAAAGAAGAGCCAAGAAGTTTCAACGGGGTTTGAGGAAAGACATCAGGACAAGGGTAGCTATGCTACACTTGGAGTCTTATGCTGAAGTGGTAGACAGGGCTCGCACTGCTGAGAGGTGCATTGCTGAGATGGCTGTTGATACTATTCCAGTCACTGCATCCGCCCCTACTTCTGTGACTTACGCACCCACTCTGGGTGGTAAGGATAAGAAGAATTTCAAGAATAAGAAGAAAGACAATAAGGGCAGATACAAACCTTATCAGAAGCCAGTCAGCACAGTTCCTCAGAATGGCAAGATGTGTTCCCACTGTGGGAGCACTAAACATCAGGATAATGAGTGCTACAGGAAGACTGGCGCTTGCTTCAGATGTGGTAAGGTGGGGCATATGATTAAGGACTGTCCTATGCCGGATGCTAGAGGACAGGGTGAGAAGCCTACGGTGCAGACTCGCGTGTATGCCATCGCGGAGAGGGATGCTTCGGCTTCGAAGTCCGTGGTAGAAGGTACACTTTATGTGTTTAGTTATTTGGCACGCATTCTTTTTGATCCTGGTGCCAATTTATCCTTTGTGTCTGCATGTTTTGCACTATGTCTGCCTGTGTTGCCTAGGATACTTGATTTCTGTATTTCTGTTCATACACCTATGGGTGAGGCCGTATCTACAGATATAGCATATCCTGACTGTTTGATTAAGGTTGAAGGATATGATTTACCTATTGATTTGATTAGTCTTCCTATGAAAGACTATGACATCATTCTGGGCATGGATTGGCTGTCTGCCTATCATGCTACTTTAGATTGTTTTGAAAAGTTAATTACTCTGCATCTAAGTGATGGACAGCAACTGGTTATCCAAGGCCGGATTTCAGAACAGGAGCCTTTGGTGATATCTCATCTGCAGGCCAGGAAGCTTTTAGCCCAGGGCTGCAAGGGGTATCTGGCACATGTCAAGGTGCAGACTGAGTATGATTTGGATCTGGCTAAAATTCCTGTGGTAAGAGAGTTTGCTGACGTCTTCTCTGATGATTTATCTGGGTTACCACCCAGCAGAGAAGTTGAGTTTGGTATCGAGTTGTTGCCAGGCACGGCACCGATATCTAAAGCTCCTTACAGGATGGCAACTTCAGAACTGACGGAGCTGAAGAAGCAACTAGAAGAACTATTAGAGAAGGGGTATATTCGACCCAGTGTTTCTCCATGGGGAGCACCTGTGTTATTTGTGAAGAAGAAGGATGGTACTTTGCGCATGTGCATCGATTACCGTCAACTCAATCAAGTGACTGTTAGGAATAAGTACCCATTACCCCGTATTGATGATCTCTTTGATCAGTTGCAGGGTGCTACTGTATTCTCTAAAATTGACCTGAGGTCTGGCTATCATCAGCTGAGAGTTCAGGAGGTGGATGTACCTAAAACTGCATTCAGGACCAGGTATGGGCACTATGAGTTTCTTGTTATGCCCTTTGGATTGACAAATGCCCCTGCGGTGTTTATGGATCTGATGAACAGGGTATTTCATGAGCTCCTGGACAAATGTGTGGTCGTCTTCATTGATGATATTCTGATCTACTCCAAGAATGCGCAAGATCACTCTCAGGATTTGCGCAAGGTGCTGGAGATTCTGCGGCTGAAGCAGCTGTATGCTAAGGCCAGCAAATGTGAGTTCTGGCTATATCAGATTGGCTTTCTGGGGCACATTATTTCTGGCCAGGGTGTGTCTGTGGATCCAGTGAAGGTGGAGGCCATTCTTCACTGGGGAAGACCAACTACAGCGACTGAGGTCAGAAGTTTTCTGGGCTTAGCTGGATACTATCGCCGCTTTGTGGAGGGTTTTTCCAAGCTGGCTGGTCCTCTGACTAAGCTAACTAAAAAGAATTTGAAGTTTGAGTGGTCTGATGATTGTGAGTTTAGTTTTCAAGAACTGAAAAGGAGACTGACCAGTGCTCCTATCCTCATCATTCCCTGTGATGGAGAGAAGTTCACTGTGTACACTGATGCCTCTGGTAAGGGTCTGGGTGCTGTACTGATGCAGCAAGGAAAGGTAGTTGCTTATGCTTCAAGGCAACTCAAAGACTATGAGGTAAACTACCCCACTCATGATCTGGAGTTGGCAGCTGTAGTTTTTGCCTTGAAGATCTGGAGGCACTATCTGTTTGGACAGACATTTGAATTGTTTACAGATCACCAGAGTTTGAAGTATATCTTCACTCAGAAAGAGCTGAATATGAGACAGAGGCGATGGCTTGAATTGATAAAGGATTATGACTTCACCATCCAATATCAGTCTGGTAAAGCCAATGTGGTGGCTGATGCTCTTAGTCGGTATCCTGTGACTCAGATAGCTGCACTGCGAGTCCAGGAGTGGCGACTATTGCAGGAGTTCAGTGACATGCATCTGAGTGTGACTCCGGGTGAGAGAGGCGGTCTTCTAGCTTCTCTCAGGGTTCAGTCAGAGTTACTGCAGAGACTGAAATCAGGGCAGCAGTCAGATCCGGATATTTTACGGTGGAAAGAGAGGTCTGAGCAAGACTGGGTTGAGAATTTCAGTATGTCGGATGATGGTCTCCTCAGATTCCGTGGAAGGGTCTGTGTCCCTGAGGACCCTGAGTTGAGAAATGAAATTCTTAAGGAAAGCCATTGCACTAAGTATACCGTTCATCCTGGTAGTACCAAGATGTATCAGGATCTGAAAAAGACTTTCTGGTGGCATGGTATGAAGAAAGATGTGCATTTGTTTGTGTCCAGATGTTTGACTTGCCAAACCGTGAAGGCTGAGCATCAGAGGCCGGGCGGTTTGATGCAGTCTCTCCCTATTCCTCAGTGGAAGTGGGAGCATATCAGTATAGACTTTGTGTGTGGACTGCCCAATACCAGAAGGAATCATGATGCCGTATGGGTGATTGTGGACAGACTCACGAAGTCAGCTCACTTCTTACCAATCAAAATGACTTACAGTTTGGATCGGTTAGCAAAACTGTACATCGATGAGATTGTCAGATTGCATGGAGTTCCCTTGGACATTGTCTCTGACCGTGATCCTCGATTTCTGTCCAGGTTTTGGAAGAAATTACAGGAAGATTTGGGAACTAATCTGAGTTTCAGCACTGCATATCATCCTCAATCTGATGGTCAGACAGAGAGAACTATTCAGACACTTGAGGATCTTCTGAGATCTTATGTGGTTGACTGGTCTGTTGAGTGGGATCTGGACTTATCACTGATAGAGTTCACCTACAACAATAGCTTTCACTCTAGCATACAGATGGCTCCGTATGAGGCCCTATATGGGAGGAAATGCAGAACACCTATATGCTGGGAGGAAACTGGGGGCAGAACAGTGCTAAGGTCGGATGCTGTTCAGGAAGCCACTGAGAAGATCAGAGAAATTCAGAGAAAGATGAAGATTGCTCAGGATAGAGAGAAGAGTTATGCTGAAGTGAGGCGGCGTCCTCTTGAGTTTTTGGTGGGAGAGCATGTTTTCCTAAAGGTCTCACCTATGAAAGGGGTGATGAGATTTGGGAAGAGGGGAAAATTGAGTCCCAGGTACATTGGTCCCTTTGATATCATTGAGAGGGTTGGACCTGTGGCATACCGACTTGCTCTGCCCCCATCACTGGAACACCTCCATAATGTGTTCCATGTATCTGCACTCAGAAAATATTGTTCTGATCCTTCTCATGTTCTAGAGTTGGAACCTCTTCAGCTTGAAGAGAATATGACTTTTGTGGTGAAACCTCTCAGAATTGAAGATAGAAAAGAGAAAGTGCTGAGAAATAAGGTTATTCCACTTGTGAAAGTCATCTGGGGAAATCAGTCTGTTGAAGAAGCCTCTTGGGAGGTTGAAGCAGATATGAGAAAGGAGCATCCTCACCTGTTCAGTGACGGGCTTGGTCAGCTTTAGAGGACTAAAGCTCTATAAGGGGGGGAGGATGTAACGCCCTCGATTTTTCTGAATTATGATTTAAGGTTAGAAATTCTGTTTCTGTATTTTTATCTGTTAAAATTTTGGGATTTTTGCCTAAGTGTAGGAATTTTTCCTACAGGGCAAAAATAATTATTTTGGTTGGGGATTTGAACCCTCAACCTTGATTCTTTGCTCCTGGAATTCCTACCACCATGGTGGCGCATATCACTGATGTTATTGGAGTGGCGCGGGGTGGTTAAGCCCAGGTAAGCCTTAAAACCGATTTTTTTCACTTAAGTTAACTGGGTTATTGGGTCTTGGATCCGTTTGGGGTGGGAGAAAAAGAGGAATTGCGTGAGGGCTCCTCTCCCTCACGACTTTTGTGTTTTCTTGCCCTAGCCGCCTTTGGTTGTCGCCCCTCACTGTGCTTGGTGCCTCCTGAAATTTCTGACGCTGGTGGTGGCAGACTGGTGGTGGACGAATTTCCTGGTGATCCTCTGTCTTGGCGTTTTTCTCTGTGGACGATTTTTCTGGTGAGTAATTCGATCTTAAGGAGTCTAATCCGCTAAATTGTAGATTATCATTCAATTAAAATTCGTTATTTGCAATGATTATCTGTATGAACTAAATTTCGACGTCTCTTGTGTCTTCTATGCTTGATTTGGGTTTTGAATCTCATGATATTCGTTTCTATGGGGACGAATTCAAATATTTATAGGGTTTTAAAATCCTATTCTGCTGAAATCTGCATTCTCTAATCTGACCTTTGTGTACTATAACCCCAATATCTCATGGCCTATAGATCCAAATCGCACGAAATAAATTTTGTATGAAACTAGATACATTCGGCTTTTATTTGAATATGATATCGACCATATCCGAGCTGTATTCGTATTTCAATCTGTATTGCAATCTAGCTGTACAAAATCAGTTCTCTGGAAATCTGGATTTCGACCTTTATGTGTTCGAACCATCATATCTCCCTAGGTATAGCCCAAAATCTTGTCAAATCAGTTTTATTAGAAAGTAGACTCGAAGGGATTCATTTTGACTACCATGTCGCCTATTTTCTGTTAGTTATTGGATCTGAAATTTGTGTCGCAATTCTGATATACGAATCTGTTTTCTGGAATTCTGAAATCCCGACCTTTCTATGTTCGAACACCCATACCTCCCCAGTTATAACTCCAAATCCGACGGATTCAGTTCTATTGGAAAGTAGATTCAAATAGCTTCATTGTGAATATCATATTGCCTATTTTAGATTACTTACTTATGCATATGTGAAATTCGAAATTTACCTGTGCCGGACGGATATTCCTTTGTGAGAAAAATTTATCCTGTATGGTTTAATCTCTTAAATTGTGATCTGTAGTTCTTCTAAAATTATTTGCTTGATGAGAAATTATAGAGAAAACAAAATTTGGGGATTTAACTAAGAACTTAGGAAATTTTCGAAAATCATGGTTCGGGCCAATTTTGGGGCTTTTGTCATTTTCCTTCACAAACGTGCAATTAAAATTATCTGTAGTGGGGGACTGAAATTATTTTCATGAAATTTGTATGTTCTGCAAGGATTCTGAAAATTTCTCCCTTGCGGTGATTTCTTTTGACTCACGTTTTTTTTAGGAATTTTGGGGAAGAATATTACAATGAATATCTGTATATATTTTCCTATAATTCCTAGGCTTGTTTAATTGTTTGTTATGTGAAAAATTTCTATTCTGTACATATGTTGGAAATTTTCTGAAACTTTGAATGTGTTATAACCTTTGTGAGAACATAGAATGGTTTGACATGAATTAAGGATAGTTGCATGAAATCTAAGGAATTCAAGGAATTCACTCATATATCACTTCTGGTTGATGGTAAAAATTATGAAGTGTGTTCAGCTATGATTTTCTGCAAATTGTGATTTTGTTAAGGACTGGATATTGGGGTGTGTCATTTTCTGGTTTGTGAGACACTTTGGGCATGATGTGAGAATTGAGTAGTAGTTAGTCCTACTCCTCCGTTTCAGCATGACCTGTTCTGTAAAAATTATGCCATAGTGTAGCACTCTTCCGTGTCCTTACCCTCCTTTTGTGGCGCTGTAATGGTGCTGATAGTCTACTACGACCCTTGAGACACTAGTGAAGGGTAGATGTGAGCTGGTCTCACCTTCCGTTCTCCCTCCACTATTTCTGTTATGTTCTGGGTATTGGAGGCCAGAGTGCCACGTCCTGACAAGACGGGGGCCACCCACTGATACCTCCTCTACCAGTATTGGAGGCCAGAGTGCCACGTCCTGACAAGACGGGGGCCACCCACTGATACCTCCTCTACCATTCTGTTTCTGATATGCATGCATGTCTCGTCCTCGGCAGAGGTGGGGTCAGACCTTCTGTGGTCATCAGACCTTCTGTGGTCTTCAGGCCTTCTGTGGCCTTTCTGTTTCTGATGTAGACTATCTGTTTGGATTCTGAAAATTCTGACTTCCTGTCTGTCAGTTCTGATTTCTGTAGTTCTGTTTCGATCTGTCGTATAGAGGTGTTGGGCGGTGTGATTAGTTGGAATGGGTTGGTATACTTATACCCTACTTCATGCTTGATGCCTATTGTTATAACTGTCTGTATTTGATTATGTTTTGTTTCTAATATGAGTGTGCATGTTAAGTGTCTTATCTGCAAGCATGATATTTTTGATGTGTACTATGGATGGCTTTTAGTGTCTTTTTACTCACTGAGCTTTTTAGCTCACCCCCGTTGTTTAAATATTTTCAGGTGAGACGTCAGGACAGTGATTGCTACAGCTACTTAATTTGTTATAATGCTTGCTAATGTTTCATATAATTTCTAAGAGTTGTCTTCTAAAGATTTATCAGGCCTGCGTGCCTAACTTACTTATATGACACGTTTTATCTCCTGAGGGCTTATGCCTGTTTTCAGGATATTATATTATAGTTGTCTCGTCTTATTGTTGGATACGAGTTTTGGAGTCATGAAAATACAATTGTTCTTATTCTGAAATGTGTAACCGAGTTATTGTTGTTTTTGGTATCTGAATAATCAGTTTCTGCAATATTTCTGAAAATTGTGTTCTCCACATATGTGTAGTGTGGACATCTGTTTTGTTCCAGGATATATGGGTCTGTGCAGCAGTAATTTAGTATACTTGCTGCCGGATTTTGTTTTCTTCTGGATTTCCGGATTTCTATTTCCTAGTAATCGATCCTACTCAGTTCTGTGCGGTTTTCAGTTCCGTAGTAATGTCCTTCGATGCCGCTTTCTTCTTGTGTTTTAATGGAAGAGTAAAAACTTTTAAAAACCCCGTATTTTACTTGTATGCGTGTGGGGTGTGATTCTGAGGGATGTTACAATAACTATCCATAAATTATTAACATACTATATATAATATTTTTTTGTAAATATAAAAATAACTTTTATAACTAAAATAATTAATAAGTTAATGGCGATAGTGTCTAAAAGTCAATCATGACATAGATTCACTTAAGAAAAATGCACTATATATTATAAATGTATATAATAATAAGAGTTGTAATTATTAAATAAAAATATTTTAAAGAGTTAAAATAATTAATTATAATTAGATTATTAATACTTTACTATACTGTATTAATCATCTATTATAAATGGATAATAAGAGGAGAGTTCTTAAAAATAGTTAGCTAATAAATTAAGTAATATTTTAACTATAACATTAAAATTGATTATTTTAAATAAATAATTATCACAATCATTTATAGTATAAGTAATACAAAAACTTTATGATTTTTAAAATTTAGGAAAATATCACTATCTTTAGATATGTCGTAGTTTCACTTTTTTTATAAACATATTGAGGAAAATAAATTTCATACATTTAAGTGCTAGTGTATATGCCGTGAAGACCAATTGTATTATATTCATTTATATATTTGAATATAAAAGCATTGTTATTATCTTATTAATTATTATGTTTGCATTGATACATAGGATATTATGAAAATGTCCTTGAAGATTGATTTTATTTGATCTCATAATTTAGTTCATAATTAAACTATTTTAGTGGATAAAGGACAACTTTCGTATATGTGAGATTAGTATGTGGGCTAGATAAATACTAGGCATCATGCAGACATAAAAGGTACATCAAGTGATAGATGTACTAGAATTACCCACTATGAAGCTATGACTTAGGTATCATAAGTCAAATTCATAAGTGATAGAAGGTGCATTAGTTTTTAGATTTGAAGTCATCAAAACTCACATATGATGAGTGATGTACTTTAATATAAATTATCGCTTCGACATTGCCAATCATAACAACTGTCATGGGTATATCATAAGTCATGTTTGAAGTATAAGTGATCAATAGAAGATTTACCCTTTCCTTATAAAGGAAGTATAATAATCCAAGGATCCCTCACATGGGTGTATGATTGAGACTGTATGGTCATACATAGGAGACAATGTTCTCTTATTCGAGTCACCCAATACAATTGGAACAAAAAGTGTGGCCTAGTTTAGGGTTATCAGCAAATAAAGGGTTTATATTGCATATGAGAAAACTTTATTGCTAGCTAGAGGTTGTTGGTTGATAATATTTTCCTATAACTTAGGTAGCAGTGATGTGTTACTAGATACCTCTTACTGCTTATGATGACTTATCCAATTCATCACTACCAATGTTATTAGGGACATATAGGATTGTACACATAAATACTTACGTTAGTGCGTATGCCTTGAAGACCAAATATACCATATAATATTTATTTATTTATTAAAGGTAATTATCATTATCATGTTAATCGATATGTCTACATTGAAGTATTGAATAACATGATAATATTCCTAGAGTTTGATTTTACTCAATCTCATAAATAAGTCTCTAGTAAAAGTACCTTGGTAGATAAGAGATAATTTTAGTATATGTGAGACTGGTATGTGGGCTGATAGGATACTAAGCATCAACACAAATTCATAAGTGCATCGAGTAAGATGCACTGGACCGACCCGCTGTGAAACTATGACTTGGTGTCACAAGTCAAAGATTCACAAGTAATAGAAAGTGCTTTCATTCGTAGACTTGATGTTATCGACACTTACATAAGATAAGTGACGTACTTTGAAACAGCCTAACGCTTTTACATAACTAGGGAGTCATAATGGCTCTCATTGGGTATATCATAAGTCATACGTGAAGTGCAAGTGACCAACAAAAGATTTGCCCCTTCCTTGAACAGGGAGTTTGATAATTCAGGGTCCCCTCAGTGGGTGTTTTGACTGAGTGTATGGCCATACCTGAGAGATTAGATTGCCTGCTCGAGTCCCCCCCCCCCACATAATTGGAATAGCAAGTGTGGCACATATATCCAGTCTACGATTATCAAAAGACAAAGAGATTGTATTGCATATATGAAAACTTCATCGTTTGCTTAGGCGTTATCGGCTGACAACATATTCCTATGGTTTGGGGTAGTAGTGACATGGGACCTATTTGACCGCACACACAAACACTTGGAGATCACTTTATATTTAAGATCCTTAGATCAATTATATATTAATTTGAGTCCATTTTGATAATTGGACTTGTCAGATCAGAGCAAAATCAAATGGAGGGTTCATATGATTTAATTTGCAAGAAGAATAGGACTAGACGCCCATTCCCATGATCTGGAGAAGAAAATTGGGCTTTGGGTCTAATAAGAGGCAAGCTATAGAGCCCGGGGCGCCTATGAGACTTATACTAAAGGCCTAGAGCATATATAAGTGTTAGATGGAGCTCATTAGTCTTAGAGCCCAATAAGGGCTGAACCAAGAGGTGTCATAGGTGCATGGGTGTAGCATAAGAGGCATGAGAAGGATGAATCACCTTATTGGGCTAAAAGCCCAATGAACCTAGGGGTGGGCGGCTACACTTTGTAAGAGAGAAAGCAAGATGCTTTAAGCCCTAGCCCATGCCCAGGCCCTTGGCCTTGGTGCATAATGGAGGTGTCTACAAGAGGTGTCACTTCCATAATGGGGTGCCTAGGTGGCCGATCATTCAAGACATGATTGCCTTAATGCAAGGTGATCGAGGAAAGTGATTTAGCCCTTATTGGTAAGTCTTCCCCTCTCTTCATTGTCTAGGCGCATGATTGAAGCATGGATTGGTCAACCATTCCAAAGGAGAGGCGCCTTGCTTTGTATAAATAAGCAGGCATGGGTTAGGTGACTCATGTGTCCGCAAGTGCACGGATACGTCGAAGAATAAAATAGATATCGAACCATAGAGACCTATGTGTTAAGTACCAAATAATTATATTCTCACTAGCTAAGCAAAATGATATTTTAATTGGGAATTAAATAAACGAAGACTAATGATCGAGTGAAATTAGGAAGGAGAAAACTCGAGACAAGGTTTCACCACAATGATTTTTTTATGATAAAACGCAATAAATATTTATGTCAATTGTTCAAGTTATGTTAAAGAGAAATTACCCTAAGTTTGAATTGTCTCCTCTAAGAGGCCCAACTCATACTAAACCAACCTTCACTCTTGTGACTTATTGTTTTAGTAATTAAGCTCTATGGTAATTTATTTTTATTCCCTAGTGAATTAAGGTTCACTCTCGTGGCTTAATTCATAAGTCCTACTGTCAAGTAATATTAAAGTACTCTCGTAGCTTAAATCACATGTTCAACTTAAGGGTTTCTAACAATATAATTCACTTCTCAATGCAACTATTTTGTTTGAAACGTTATAATTATATAAACTAGAGTTATTACATATATGATTAACTTCAATAACCAGGTTGCTAAGATCTAGCTACTCTCATAGTCTAATTCTATAGGTCTAGTTAAAAGGTTATGAGATTGTAAGTTACCTCTCAGTCCTTGTTGCAAACCCTAATACATAAAATAGTCTAAATCTAGATAATTACAAGTGTAATGAATCACTTAAATTGAATTAACATTACTCAAACAAATAACAATGTTAAAAATCAATTAAGTCAACAAATAATCAGAGGGTTACTCCTTTAATCCCAAAAAATTATTACACCACAAGGAACATGAATTTATAGCAATAATCTATAAGAAAGAGTTATTACATATTAGAGACATGAAATAAAAATTAAATAAAATTTTGGTTCAACTTCACTGTCATCACAGGGGTGTGACAACTGCAGTTCAAATTGTCACAGCCCTGTGATTCTAAGAAATTCTGCCCAGGTTGCTATAATGTTCGGCTGCTACAGTAAGGGGCGGAGACACATAGGGCCCAATGGGGGCAATTGTCCCCACTGACTTAGTCAACATCCTTTATATATACATATGTAATTAAAATATTATATACATATATTACTGTTTGCCCCAACTGAAATAAATATTTACTGATATATAATCTCTATTGCCCCCTAATTGCCCTTGACGCATAAAATCTCTATTGCCCTCCATTCTATTTGCATGTGATATAAGGTAAAATCTGATGCATAAAATTGATGTGACAGGTGATAGTGGCTAAGATAAATTAAATATCACTGTTAAAATTTTAACGTTAACACAAATCTTAAGTTGTCAAATCAAATCTTCTCATATCTTACCTATTCACAAACGACACTCGGAAATCAATTTGCTTTTTATTTCCCCGAATCTAAGGATGCAAATCCACAGCCTCAAATCTCAAACTCTCTTCAACGACAAAAATTAATCGGCGTTTGGTGGTTTAGGGATTAGACACTGGAGTCTGTACCTTGGCTCTTGCAGTTGCTCATCTGTTCTGCTCATCTACGGCTGCATCGAGAGCTTCCGCCTTCCAAGCGGCCAAGCTCCTATGCATTTATAGATTACGTGGCTTCGTCATCAACTCACTATTGACACAGATTTATATAGAGTTTTACATGTCAATTTACTTATGAAATCACGTCCATTTCACGACTTTACGCCTCATAACTGTCTTTATTTGGATACATCTATGGAATCTACACCTGTTTCGGTATTTTTCACGTTTTCAGGTCAAAATGACTACAAAAAAGGGTAGATTCTAGCACTCTTATGGCAAAGGGGCTCATCCTAATTCAAGATGATCCTAACTAGAAGTTTTCGGAGTTATCGAAGCCTTTGGTGGAAATCTCGAGCGGGTCGCGATCAGAATCATGCTTGTGATTTGTCTCCGCACTGAAGCTGCAAACTGATAAATCACGACCGAGTCACGACCAAATTCTCGCCCGAGATCGCGGACCCGCCTGTTTCGAAACCGCGATTTTAACTCTGCTTTCTTCAATCTAACCTAAAGGAAACTTGAGGGCAGCCAGGTCCTTTCTCCCCCATTGACTAGAGGCCCTAGAGTAACTTTTGTAAGGAGAAATTGGCTAAAAGAATGATGATTACGTGAAGAAGCAAAGTAGCAGCGTTTGCAGGTTTTTGGGGAAGACGCAACAGAAATATGACTTTTGGAAGAGATTTGCAGCGGGACAAGGAAAGATCCAATAGACCTTGAGGAGGAAGATAAATGGGATTAAGAAGACTTCTAAAAAGAGATCATAGGAGATTGAGAATGAGGGGGAAGAAGTCAAAATGAAGCTGTAGAAAGCTGCAGATTTCTGGTGGCTGAAAATAGAGAATTGATTTTCCAGATTTGCACAGCTTGGGAAGTAGAAAACCTCTAGCAACTGAAGGAGAAAAGGGGGAAGCTTCAGCCTATTTAAGAAGAGGGAGTTCAGTTGAGAAAGAGGAGGAATCGCATAGGAGAGTGCTGCACCTTGGAGGAGAAGGCCACACCAGGAAGAAAGGGCTGCACATATGCAAATATTGAAGACCTTTTTGCGCCAGCACCTCAAGGAGAAAGTTGTAAGGGGAGGTCTTAACACTGCATTCGATTTGCTACATCTATTATATAATCTTTGCATACTATCACATGATCTTATCTCTTTTTTGCAACTTCTGCTCAAAATCTGCTATTGTATGTGATGTTTATGCTTGAGAATATTGTTTATGTTGTTACCATGAATATGATAGGCTAAACCCTCAAATCAGGGTGTGGGTGTAGCCTCTTGATAACTTATTAGTTCTATAGTCTAGCTCTAAGTGCCAATATCCAGCTTGATCTTATGTGCACCCCTTGCCTACGCTATTCGAAGGAATGCGTTTGAGCCTTCTAGCCTTGATTGAGGTTTGTAAATCGGAGAATCACGAGGAGACTCGCTGATTGTCCGTACTCCATCGAGAGGTAGTTAGGATCTTAGATGCGTAGGGGAGACCAAAAGTCCGACCTTGCGTCCGAAGCATTTGATCGGGGGTTTATCAAATCTGCTTAAGCTCTTTGCCTACGTTGCCCGAAAGGGAGCGTTTGAACCTTTTAATTCCTCGTGTGGGGTTTATAAATCATGGGCTAGGGAGAATCTACTTGACGAACTGCACTCTCCTTGTGTTAGTTTATGGGTCGTAGACGCATCTGGCAAACTTCTTGCGCGCCAGTACGTTGGAATGTTTAGGACGCTATGCCTGTGCAGCCCGAGAGGGCGCGCTTGAGCCGGAAGTGATGCGGGGGAGGTTTGTAAGCTAGAAATTCTTGGGGAGGTCCCCTTTTGTCATCCTGTACCCATCAAGGAAGAACTAGGAGTTTAGGCATGTTAGGGGAGAAGCGTTTCCAACCTAGCGCCAGAACCTAATAGGTTTGACCTATAGCCGTGATTGTGGAAACAAACCAGCTATCTGAGGGAGCAGCTACCTAAGTGACAAGGAAGTCGAGTCCCTTGAACTAGACAAGGTAAAGGCGCTGGAGTCTGGACTATTCAGCTGTAAGAAGTCAAGGCGGTAAACCCACATCCTGATGTTTCATACTATTAAGACTCTCTTGTGCAATTCCTCCAATTACATTTTCGTGCATTTAACTAGTTAACATTCGGACTTCATCAATTTCGTATCGTCTAGGTAGCAAATTCAAGATCTATCGGTACTTGTCCATTAGTCCCTGTGGGATCGATATTTTATTACTTCGATAGTCCCGTGCACTTGCGGGAAACGCCTACTATATCTGTGGGCGCTATCACTCACCGACTTGACTCGTCATTCGTCATTACAATTTCCATCGGAAGCTCTCAAGAGTCAAGTCTCAACACCGGCTATGGCTATGCTCCTACGCACCTTCACAGCTCGCCCCACAGCTTGCGTTAGACACACTACTGGTAGCCCATATCATTCTCTTTTTATCTGATCTAAGACTAACAAATCTATTTTTTTTAAGTTGCTATTATTCTATCTATTTAGAATTTCTTTCTCTATATATTCAGCATTTCATCTTTTATTAAAATTTTAGTTATTCAATCATAAAGTTTTTTTCTAGATTCATACAATTGTATTCCTATATTTTATATAATTTATATAGTGGAATAACTCTTTTTAATAGAATATGGATAAATTTCTTAAAAGAAAATCTATTGTAGAAAATTCATTAACTCTTGAGAAAAAATAAGTAAAGATAAAGAAGAACCATTCAAACAATTATGTAGTGAGTTTAATATAGAAGATCTTCCTGCTGATCCAGGATTAAGAGTTAAAATTTATAAATATCATACTAATGATCTGGATAAAAGAAGAAGAGCATATTTACAAAGGGGACCATGCCAACCTAGACAACATAATTTTCCTCAAAAGAAAATTAGAATATATTTAGAAGATTTTGTCCTTCTTGGTTTAATGAATTTGCTAATTGGTTAGAGTATAGCATGTCAAAAGATACTGCTTTCTATTTATGTTCTTATCTCTTTAAACCAGATTTGGGTTATCAAAGAGGTGAAGATTCTTTTGTTTATGAGGGATTGTCAAATTGGAATAAGAAAGAAAAGTTTAAGATACATGTTGGGGCGGCCTAATAGTGCACATAATCAAGCTTTAGTCAAGTGTAATATCTTAATGAAACAAAGTCAACATATAGAAACTATTTTATTTAAACAATTTGAACAAGCTTGAAGTATATATCGTACTCGGTTAAATGCATCAATTGATTGTATAAGATTTTTTTTATGTCAAAGATTAGCTTTTCGTGGTCATGATGAATCTGAAACATCCACTAATCAAGGTAATTTTCTTGAACTTCTTAAGTTTTTAGCTGAACATAATGCATCAATAAACAATGTAGTATTACAAAATACACAAGAAAATAATCAATTGATTGCTCCAGATATTCAAAAAGATATAGTAAATGCTACTGCACAAGAAACAACTAATGTTATACTTAATGAGTTAGGAGATGAATTATTTGCAATTACTGTAGATGAATCAAGAGATATATCTAATAAAGAACAAATGACAACTACTTTACGATTTGTAGATAAAAATGGAAGAGTTTTAGAAAGATTTCTTGCTATCATACATGTTAGTGACACAAGTGCAATATCTTTAAAAATAGCAATAGAGTCATTATTTTGTAAGTATAAACTAAGTTTATCAAGAATACGTGGTCAAGGTTATGATGGTACTAGTAATATGCAAGGTGCATTAAATGGTTTAAAAAGTTTACTTATTAGAGATAATTCATCAGCATTTTACATTCATTGTTTTGCACATCAACTTCAACGCACACTTATTTCTATTTCAAAAAATGAAATTCATGTTGTTTCATTATTAAATTTAGTATCTGCCTTATTGAATATTGTTGGGGGCTCATGCAAACGTGTGGATATGCTTTGAGAAAAATAAATTGCTAAAGTAAAAGAAGGATCAGCAAAAGGTGAGTTGAAAAGTGCATTTGGTTTAAATCAAAAAACTAGTTTAAAACGACCAAGTGATACTCATTGGAGTTCACATTATAATATATTAATAAATATAATTATCATGTATTCTTCTATCATTGATGTACTTAAGATAATTGTAGAAGATGGATTGAGTTCAGAGCAAAGAGTTGAAGCAAAAGGGCTTTTAGAATCAATATAAACATTTGACTTTGTGTTTACTTTACATTTAATGAAAAATATTTTAGGAATTACTAATGAATTATCACAAGCATTACAAAGAAAAGATCAAGATATTATCAATGTCATTACGTTGGTTAGAATTTCTAAACAACGTCTACAAATGTGAGGGGATAATGGATGGGAGTCATTATTAGATGAAATATCTATATTTTGCAGAACTAATGAAATTGATATTCCTAATATGGACGCAATCTTTATTGCAAAAGGGAGGAGACGTCGTGAAATTCAATAGGTACTTAATATAGATAAATATTGTTTTGGATTATTTTATATTATTTTAGATCGACAACGTCAAGAGCTTAATGATCGATTTAATGAAATAAATTCTGAATTACTTCTATGCGTTGCATATCTTAATCATAATGATTCTTTTTCAACTTTTGATAAGAAAAAACTAATTCGTCTTGCACAATTTTACCCCTTTGGGTTTTCTGATGTAGATTTAATAACACTCAAAAACCAACTTGATACTTACATAATTGATATGCGCACAAGTGATGAATTTTTAATATTTAAAGGAATTGTAGCTCTTGCAAAAAAAATTAGTTGAATCAAAAAGAAAAATTGTTTATTCATTAGTTTATATGTTTATAAAATTAGCTCTTATTTTGCTAGTTGTCATTGCTATAGTAAAGAGATCTTTTTTTGCAATAAAAATTGTTAAAAATAGATTACGAAATCGAATGAGAGATCAATGGATAAATGATTGTTTAGTAACTTAAATTGAGAAAGATGATTTTGATACTATTGACAATGAATTGATAATTTAAAGATTTTAGTCTATGAAAACTCATAGAGAGCAATTGTAATATCTTTGTATATACATTCAAATATATTAATATAAAATTTTTGTTTTCATTGATGTTGTATTTATATCTTTATATAATTATATTCTCTTTTATACTGTCCCACATATCCTCAGGTCCTGGATCCTCCTGTGGCAATAGTAATATGTGTTCTTCTATAGCAATCTGTTGCTTCCATCGCTAATTTCTCCCAATCTTGAACTTCTTTTGTTCTAAAATTTTGTGTGTGTCTTCTCCTCCCTTGGGCGCAACTTTCTACCAAGTTTTGTCAACGGGGATGCACTTTATGCCTCTCGGCGAGAGCACAAGCCCTAGTGACGCCGCTAGGTTTATCTCCCTCATTTTTGCTCGTGAGCACGCGATACTTCAAATTAATCCTCTCCTTCCACTTGTAATTAGTTCCCCACTTCTAATTTAGTGACTAGACCAAGAAAATAATGTTTTCCTTAAAAAATCAAATTGGGGAAGAAGGATCGGAAGAATCGACTGCTTCATAGGAATTTTCCTCAAATTGTTATAACCACAGAAGTGTGATGACTTTAGTTCAATTCGTCACAGGAGTGTAATCACATATTTTCTTCCAAAATTGCCCCTTGAGCTCTAAATTTTCTCTAACTTTAGCCCTTGGTTCATTTAGCCTAAAAATCTATAAAAATAAGCACATTTCACATGAAAAATTTAAAACCAAGAGAATGTTTAGATTTCGAAACAAATGACCAATTTTATTTCAAAAAAAAAAGAAGCAAAATTACGTAAAAAATGACTCAAAAAAATGATTAAGCACATAAAATTCATACGACTTTTTCAGTCATCAATCATAAACACAATATTATTCTCTCTTCTCTATGTGTGGCCAATGCCTTCCTCCTCTTTATGTGCCGCCACCCTCCTCCCTTGTCATGAGCACCAAGGCCGGAGTCCTGCTTCCGAGACTAGCAGCAAGCACGAAGTGAGGTGATCTTCAAGGGGTCATTGTGTGGATCCTAGTAGAGGGTGAACACTTGAGTGCTTACAGCCGTCGATGTTAAGCATGCTTTAAAGGTAAAATTACTATCATGTTCCTTAGCTTATCTCGCATGGATCCTCTAGGCATAGGAAAAATTTGTTTCAGATAATTTTCTTTTGCTATGTTTTTTTTTCTGCCTGTAATTTTTCCCCCAATAACTTGAAGGTCACAGTTTGATCAGATATCCTTGGATTGAATTATGGATTAATTCAAGTTGATTTGTGATATTAGAGATGTTATATCAAGGTAGGATCAAATGGGCGATTTATATGGTTTGATTTATAATGAGAATGAGACTAGACACCCATTCTAAGTGATTTGGATGAGCTAATTGGGCTTTAAGTCCAATAAGGAGGTAGACATTGGAGCCTAGGGCGCCAATGAGGTTTGTATAGGAGGCTAAGTGCATTAGAATGCACTAGATAAGCCTAATTGGGCTTTGAGCCTAATGAGGGCAAAGGTAAAGGCACTTACAGGCACATAACACCAGTAATAGGGTTCAATGACATGAAAAAGTGGATTGGATCATTGTATTGAGCTTGAAGCCCAATGAGGTTGGTAGAGGTGCCTATAGATGCTTAGCTCTTTGTGCTAGAGGCTAGGATCAGGTGCTAGCACAAGTGCCTATGCCATCATTGGCAATGGTGCTAATAAGGTTGGAGCAAGCAACAAAGGCGGGGGCATATGCACCCTACTTGGCAGTCAACCACATGATCTAGGGACAAAAAGGAGCAGGGAATTCCATTGAAATTGCCTTTGAAGAAAATGCTCCTTCCCTACTGATGCACTGCATTACATCATATTTTTGTCTGTATTTTATATGATATTTAGGTTCAATTGTATGATTTTATGCTAATTTTTAGTGTTTTTTACTTCCTTTGGTATGGAATCTTTAGTTTTCTTGATTTTTATAAAAATATAAGTAAAATGACATAAAAACAATGGATTTTGTAAGTTTTAAGGCCATAGCACGGTTCCCGAGAAAATTACAAAGTCGCACGTCAAATTTAGAGTGAAAACAGTGTCAAACGCAATATTCACGGCCGCATGATGTGTTCGCAAGTGCACGAATACGTCGAAGTAATAAAAATATCAAATCCCACAGGGACCTATGTGTTAATTACTAAATAGTTGAGTTCTCAGCTAAGCAAACAGTATATGATGTAGTAAGACAAAGACAAACAGTTGAAAACTTGGTGTGAAATTTCAGAGAAAGGAAGCTGGGACTAAGGTTTCATCCTCCTTAATTTTTATGACTAGATATAAATAAATGTTTGTCAGTTATTCTTATCATGATAAAGATAAAATTTACTTATAAGGAAATCACCTCCTCTCGTACGAACAATTTAACTGAGCAATTCTTCACTCTCGTGACTTACTGCTTAGTATTTAGTAAAAGTAAATAAAACTAAGTTATCAAATTTACTCTCAAAAATTTAATTCCTAGTCACAATCTCAAGTAAAATTAAATACTCTCGTATCTTAATTTTACAGGTTTTGCTTAAAGGTTTCCAACAATCAAAATCACCTCTTGGTCCTTATTTTCATGTCTGTAACAATAAAATTTCTAGGTTAAAATATTAACAAGTAAGTAAGCTTCAAAAATTAGGATTTAAGAACAAATTTACTTTCATAGCCTAAGTTCTTAAAATCACAATTTAAGGATTCCGAGTTCGTAAATCACTCTCGATACATATTACGAACTCTATGACACGCTAATACTTTAAAACTAGAAACTTTAAAGACAAAAATCACTAAAGCAAAATTATCACTTCAAAGAACAACTGACAAATTAAAGGCCATCTAGTCATTACAAAAATTAAGGGGGATTACTCCCACTGTCCCAAAGAGGTTTTACGCTACCATGATGGAAGAAATACAATAATTATTCATCTAAGAAAAATCAGAGTTTGAAAGAAAAAGGTAAGAATTATTGTTACTGAAATCATGGGTGAATGCAATTATCACAACCGTGATTTTTGATGAATAATAGTCTGGACTTCGTTATTCCTTTGGTTTCTCCTCCAATCAGACTCCTTTTGATCTGAAACTTTTTGTGTAACCTCTCCTCCACCAGGCGTTCCTTCCTTGAAAATTTGGTCACTAGAGATGAGCTCGTTGTTTCTCGACGAAGAATTCTCCTGTGGCGGCACTTCCCTCTGTAGCTGATTAAAATTTGAGATGAATCCTGGACAAAAAGTCCCAAAAATTGCTCCAAATCTCCCTTATATGCTTCTCCATCCTTAGAATAGGTTTTTCCCAAAATCCGGAGTGAAGTAAAATCAAATCGAAGGAAAAACCGAGTCAAACTCAAAACTGGCGGATAAAATTACGGCCGTGACAATTAGCATGACAGTGCCGTGGTTAATTTTGTGTGATTTTCTGCACAAACCACCGCTGTGATAAATATTACGGTGAGATAGTTACGGCTGTGATAATCGGCATGGCAGTACTACGATCTTCCCTGTGTATTTGCCTGCAAAAATTACGACCGTGATTATTTTCACGGTAGTGCCGTGATTCTCTCTGTAATTCCAAATTTTATGCCAATAAAATCACGGCCGTGATTTTTGGCATGGTAGTGCCGTAATTTCACTTTAAATTTTGATTTACTAGATATTTGTCAAGTAACTTCTTCTTGATGTCTGGAGTTCATTCATACACTCAAATCATCCAAAATCCATCGAAATTTGGTCATTTTTTCCTAAAATTTGTCAAAACCAAAAAAAGGTGAAGATTCCGAACAAGTAAAGGTTTTAAGCCTAATTTAGTGAAAATATGTCCAAATCAAGAGAGATTATGTGTAAAAATCATAGTAAAATAACTATATAAATACGATGCATCAAAATACATAAGGCTCAAACCTTGCTTGTCCTCAAGCAAATAATTCAAATAAAGATCGATGCTAAGTATGAAAAATATAACTCTCTTATGGAGAATAAATTTCTAAAACATAATCTTCATTCAAAATTTCCACCTCATGCTATATAAAATTCCAGATAAATTCATCGTTCTAAGAATTAAATCTTTAAGATTCACAACCTTAATTAAATAAAATTTTACAACTTGTATAATAAACAAAATCTCAATCCCATGAATTCACCTTTGTTTCAGTTTAAATCTATAATACTTTTGTTTACAGGAATAGGATCTCCAAAATCTTTTTCCACTCAAAATTCTCTTTTTCTTTTCTTCTCTCTCTCTCTCTCTTATTTTGTCTTTGACATTCTTTAAATCGATTACCATATTTTTTTTTCTAGTGATGATTTTAGAATACACCGACCACATAGTGATGACATGCAAATATATGATATATCGTGACTCATTTTTGTTATTATTTTGGAATAAAATGCATACTTTGTCTCATTTAATTGCTTAAATGCTTCATATTCTTTAGAGTCTTCACTTTTATTTTATTTTATTGAAATATAGGTATTTTGCCTCAAAATTAGTGGAATCTAGAAGATATGAAGATATGGGACGATCCCTCATGATGAGACGAAGCTACACACCAAATTTCAGATTAAACGGAGCCTTCTACAGGATGCACGGTCGTGGGTGTGTACCCATGCACGGCCGTGCATGATCTGACTATCCCAGGCTTTACTGAGCCATACACGGGCATGACTGTGCATCCATGCACAGCCGTGAAGAATAAGTTTTCCAGCCACCGAGCCATACACGGGCATGGCCATGCATCGTCCCGCGCAGCTTCGATAGGCACCCAGTTTTTCACCCATAACTTTCTATTTTGGAAGCGGAATTGAACAAAATTTTAGGGAGACCTTCCTAACTCAGCTACGAACGTTTTGGGACCAAAATCATCAGATTTGATCAAGCGGTTGAGGAGAACGAAGCAAAAAGTTTGATAACCTAGGGTTTTGGGGTGATTTTCTGGGCGACAACACTATTCCGGTGTGATTCTTCCTCCGTTCCGACGTGGATCTTCGTGCTGGACCTTCTTCCATCAAGGATCTACCCTTCCCTTTGGTTTGAATTCACTTGCATGAGAGATTTGATGTATTTCATGATGTATATGATAGCGTAAACTCTCTTTTCGGGGTTTGGGCGTAGCCCACTGTATGAATGTTGAATATTATGAATTTATATACATATTTCTCTATTTATCTTTGTTCTTATTCATGTCTAGGATGTTTTCACTCATGTTTATGTACTGGTCATATGTATGCATGTCTTAGATGCTGTGGGAAGGACTGAGAGGTGAACCACAGTCATCGGAATCCCTTAGACTGGACTGGTGATTTCGTTTAGCGAAAGCACTCGAAATCACCCGAGGAACCCTAATTCTTCATAGAACCCATTGGGTCCACTTAACCTGGTAAGCCACGAGAGTAGGAGACTTGGGTTAAGTCGGATACCGGACCGTGTCATGAGAGGGAGCGCGTCTGTACCTTAGGAAGGATTACCTTGAGAACTTAGATAAAACTCGATCAAAACATCAAGCCTTAATATTTCTTCATGTTTCAGTGTGGTGAAACCCGATACCCCGAATCTCTTTCATAGACTTAAAACCCCGATTGGTTTGCTCTCTACTCTGTTTGATTTCATTTGCTTTAGTTTAATTACTTGCACTAGGACTTTAGACATCTCTCCATTAATCATTAACCTAGCTATTAGTTGACTGATTAGTTAATACTTGACCCCTAGTCCTCGTGGGATCGATACTTATTTTATTACGCGATAGACCGTGCACTTGCGGTAGCAGCCTATTCGGGCCCTATCACATAGCCGATGTAATAGAACTCATATCTTTTCAGCTAGAAGAATCATAGCTTAAGACAACAGAGTCAATGTCAAATGGCCTTTCTTTGACATACATCCACATGGATACATACTTTTTTTTTATTTGGACTTCAACTCATAACTTCGGTATCACTAACAATTTTTCGCAGTGCCAAGTAGAGGAGTCATATAACTCTCTTCTTCTCTTTTTTTTATTTTTAGATTTTGGATTCCTTCTTCCCAACAAATAATATAATAGATTAAGCATCAACTAGGCTAATCAATCAATATAAACTCAATTAATCATACTCATATGCTCATTTTATTTAAGAAAGATGCTTCACTTCTCAAATTTCATTCATCGAACAATATATCTATCCAAAATCTCATGCATCATTTAATGAAAAATCACAAAGAGAAGATATATATTAAAGAAATAATTCAACATAAGAAGCTTATCTTCATTCACAGGCATTGATATATATAGACATTTATCAAAGACAAATTCATTACCATAACCATGCATCCATCAAATTTTCACAAAATATATCATCACAGAAAGCTTCACACAGCATCGAGTTATTAGTTTTACAATCACAATTCCTTAACATCAAAATTGCACCTACATATGGTGCCAAAACACAACATCATCAAATCAAAGTGCAAAAAAGTCATACAATCCATCTAAAAGTAACATAAAAACACAAAAAACTGAGACAAGCACAAAGACAACAGACGCGATGAATCAAAAAGGTCCATCCTTCCCTACAAAAGAAAATGCATCATTCTTAATAAAGTAAGGCAGAAATAATAAGAAGGTCAATGAATACTCACAAAACACTAATCGTCAGCATCTGTACCAATCTCTTCATCATCGTCTTCATCTGGAGTAGCCTCTCCCATAGGCTCGTCCTGGTCATTCCCTTGATCTTCTTCCTCATCCTCACTGCCATAATACTGCCACATGAATTCCTTCACATCTTGGACATCTTTCTGCACACTCCAGACATCTTCTTGCACCTCTCGCATCCGATCAAACATGCTTTCCATGAGGCACCCCTAGCTATACACCTCCGCAGATAACAACTAAAATCTAGTATCCTGGGCTGTGGACCAACCCCTCTGAGGCTGAGTTGCACCCTGAGAAGAAGAGCCTTGTATAGGTGCAGAAGAATCCATGCCCATACCAAACGGGTCATTGCTACCTTCCCATGTAGGTGGTAGCGGTACAGAATCAAGTTGATGCAGGGGGGGAAGCATGCAACTTGGGCTAGCATGAAAAATAAATTTGAGATAAAAAAAAAGCTAGCATGCAAGATTACTATGGGGTTTTCAAAAATACATGTTTTTGGTATTTTATGATAAAAACCGAGTTATTCTTGTATAAAAACTACATTATACTAAACATGTGATCTAAGGCTAAACATGCAACTAACATTAGGCTAACATTAAGCATGCAATTCTAAAGACTAAGCAAACCTATGACTAAACATGCATTTCTAGAACATTAAGACAATATTGTAAAGAAGCGCTCACCGTGCGATCCTTGAGAATAGAAGGATCGTCCTTCCCGATCTTCAACGGTCCTACTCTGATGGAAGGAATTGCTTCATTACAAACACACCAACACAACAAACTCACACATTCGTGAGCATCAAATAAAATTTAAAGTCCAAGTCCTTTACAATGACGAAATCAAAAGGGGAGGTTAAGCCTCCAAGTTCCTCTTGCCTAAACAATAATAAGACTATTCTAAAGAGGGAAAGAGGAAAGCTTGCATCAACATGAGTTCATGTGGCCATGTGGTCCTTCAAATCCTTGCGCCATCTTCCTAGAAAACAAAGAACAAGGTGTAGTAAGATGCTCAAACAAACAAGGTGTTATGAAAGAAGCACTATCATTAGAGGATTATAATACTTAGCTTGCTTTTCTTTGGAGGCCGAGAGTCACAAGAAGTCCTTTAGAAGAGGTTGCGCCACTAAGGTTTTAAGATGAAGGAGGTGCGCCACAAGAGATTGGAGAAGATGGAGAGGTGCCAAAGTGGATGATGAAGTCCTTTGAAGAGGAGATGCGCCACTTGTTGAGATGATGATGGAGATGCGCCACAAGAGGTTGAAGAAGATGGAGGTGCGCCCCTTGTTGGTTGAAGAAGATGATCCAAGCGCCAAGTTGATGGAGATGTCTTTGTAGAAACGGTTAGCGAAGGGAACCTTGGCCCTTGGGGAAGAAGTGGAGATAGGTGACACAAGCACCTCAGAGGAGAAGAAGTAGGCGACACAAGCACCTAGGCGACACAAGCACCTTTCTTTGGCTAGGAAACTAGTCAACAATATATTTCAACAATGCTTGTGCACATGATGCGATGGGGACATATTTATAGGCGGCTAGGGATGAAGATAAGGTGAGGGCAAGGTGGTCATTGGCCCCTTGCGCCCCTTACATAAATGGGAGAAATCGAAAATTAATGACAAGGCAATTAATGGGCTGATATTGTTGTCTTCTTTGGAGAGTCTTCAAAGGAAGGCATTTGAATTTCGAATTTGGCTCCTTCCTTGTGTTGATGTCGCATGGGTGGAGAGTTGGCTGAATTTGAATTCCTTCCAAGTTGGATTGGGCGGCAATGAGATGAAAGGAAGTATTCACCATGATTTGTGGATCTAGATTAGGCGCCCCTTGATTGGTGGATCTAGATGGAGCGCCTCCTTGAATGATGGATCTTGATGGAGCGCCTCCTTGATAGGTGGATCTTGATGTAGCGCCTCCTTGATTGGTGTAGATGGCGCAAGTTGATTCCATGATGTGGCCTTTCTTCAATTGGAAGGGAGTAATTGAAGTGGAGCTTGGTGTTGAGTTGAGTTTGAAGTCTTTGAAGTGAACCTTCCAAAATGGGAACTAGCTTCTTGGAGTAGAGTGAGCTAGCTAACTTGTATCCCTTGAGCCATCTTTAAATATGTCCAAACTACATGCACTAACCTACCATGATATTACAATGCACAACCTACCAACAACATTCATAAAAATAAACTATATGGTAGACTTTTGGGTGGAACTAACCTATCATGCCATGCAATGCAAATATGGAAAGTACTAAAAAGGAAAGTGGACTCTAAGTGAAGCCATACCTGATGGGCTTCCTCCGAGCCCTAGTGGATCTTCTAGGAGCTATGTTTGGCCCTCCATCATTTCTCCCCGGGTTGGAAAAATTCTCCTCAGGAGAATTATCCTTGAATCCTTGGAGCAAATCTGGAGCAGCCAGGGCTAGCTCTGCCTCGGGGAGCCAGGCCTCCTCACCATTAGAAAACTTAACGCGGTAAAACAGTTGTACCTCGTCAGGGGTGAGTCGGGTCTGATCCTCAAGGATTTCCACTATCTCTGGATCGAAGGGGGCCTCTGGTTCTTTGAGTGAGAGAGGCTCCTTGTAAGCAGTGAGATCCTCCATGTTGACTGTGGTGGGGATCCCCAAATCTGGAGGCAGATCAAGCACATATGCGTTGTTGTTGATCTTGCCCACTATGGTGAAGGGTCCCAATCCCTTTGCGTCCAGCTTGCGTCCATGTCCTTGGATACGCTCCTCGCGGACTCGCAGAATCACCTGATCACCTACATTGAATAACCTTTCTCGGCGTTTCTTGTTAGCAGATTCGCAATATGAAACAGTAGAGTCTAGAATTTTTCTAAGGATCTCATGGTGCATTTGGGAAATATTGAAAGCATAATCACGAGCTGATAAAGAAGGTTTTAAATGCTTGGGTAAGGCAATCAGATCAATGGGTTTCTTAGGCTGATACCCTAAGTTTGCCTGAAAAGGGGAGAGTCCTGTAGTCCTATTGACAACACTATTGTAGGAGAACTCGGCGGTGGGCAAGAGTTTGTCCCAAGTGCCGGGGTGTTCACCTACAAGGCTTCTTAGGATGTTCCCTAGTGATCGGTTGACCACTTCAGTCTGACCATCCGTCTGGGGATGATAGGCTGTAGAGAATTTCAGTTTGGTGCCTAGTAAGGTCCACAAGGTCTTCCAGAAGTAACTGACAAATCGGGTGTCCCTATCAGAAACTATGGTAAGGGGGGTACCATGTAGCCTAACAACTTCTTTAAAGAATAACTTGGCTATGTGAGAGGCATCAGAAGTTTTATAGCAAGGGATGAAGTGGGCCATCTTAGTGAATCTATCTACTACTACAAAGATGGAGTCATGCTTGCTAGATGTTCTGGGCAGCCCTAAGATAAAGTCCATGCTCAAGTCTTGCCATGGGGCTTGGGGAATGGGTAGCGGGGTGTAGAGTCCAGCACTATGCTTATGGGTCTTAGTTACCTGGCATGTCCTACAGTGGCTAACCACCTTAGCAACATCCCTGTTGAGGTTCGGCCAATAAAACCTCTCCTCAACCAAGGTTTGGGTTTTATCCCGACCATGGTGACCTGCAGACCCTCCTCCGTGCAATTCCCAAATAAGGAATTCTCGAATTGAGGTCTTAGGGACACAAAGTATAGGTCCAAGAAATAAGAACCCATCCCTAAGGGTGTACAAAGGATGACTTAGGGGGTCAACACTAAGTTCAGCATGTATAGAAGCAAAATCAGGACAATCAAGATATGCAGTTTTCATATTTTCAAAACCAGTAACTTGAACATGTAAAGTTTGCATAAGTAAAGTAACCCTACTTAAAGCATCAGCTACTTTGTTTTCCTTTCCTGATTTGTGTTTTAGGACAAAGGTGTACTGCTGGATATACTCTACCCATTTGGCATGCCTAAAGTTCAACTTCTTTTGAGCACTAAGGTATGACAAAGCCTGGTGGTCACTATTAAGGATAAACTCATTATGAATCAAGTAGTGCCTCCAATATCTAAGAGATTGAACTACAGCATAAAATTCCTTGTCATAAGTTGAATATTTCTGTTTTGCCTCATTGAGTTTTTCACTAAAAAAGGCAACAGGGTGACCTTCTTGACTGAGGGTCCCTCCTATGCCGATCCCAGAGGCATCACAGTCAACCTCGAAGACTTTGCTGAAGTCAGGGAGTCTGAGGACTGGGGCTGTGGTCATCCTTACTTTGAGTTCACTAAAGGCTCGGCTAGCAGGTTTAGTCCAAGTAAAATCACCTAGTTTCAAGCAACTAGTGATAGGGGCAACAATAGTACTGAAATTTCTAATAAACCTTCGGTAGAAGGTAGCTAAGCCATGGAAGCTCCTAACTTCAGTGAGAGTTTTAGGTTCTGGCCAATCTAGGATAGCTTGGACCTTAGATGGGTCGGCTTGAAGGCCCTGCTCAGACACTATGAACCCTAGAAAGACAACACTGCTAGAGAGGAAAGAACATTTCTTTAAGTTAACATAAAGCTTCTCTTTCCTAAGTAGTTCAAGGGTTCTCCTGAGATGATCTAGGTGAGCTTCCTTAGTTTTGCTAAAGATTAAGATATCATCGAAATAAACAACTAGGAATCTACCTATGTAGGGTTTCAGGACCTGTGTCATAAGCCTCATAAAAGTAGAAGGGGCGTTAGTTAAGCCAAAGGGCATCACTAACCACTCATATAAACCATCTTTCGTTTTGAAAGCGGTTTTCCATTCATCCCCTTCTCTAACTCTAACTTGGTGGTATCCACTCCTAAGATCAAGTTTGGTGAACCATCTAGACCCAACTAGCATGTCTAACATATCATCCAGCCTAGGAATAGGGAATCTGTACTTTACAGTTATCTTATTGATGGCACGGTAGTCTATGCACATGCGCCAGCTGCCATCCTTCTTGGGAGTCAAGAGGGCTGGAACAGCACATGGACTAAGACTTTCCCTAATATAACCCTTGGCTAAGAGATCATCTACCTGTCTCTTAAGTTCAGTGTGCTCAGTAGGGTTCATCCTATAATGGGGAAGGTTGGGTAAAGTGGATCCAGGGACAAGATCTATAACATGCTGGATATCCCTAAGTGGAGGTAGACCATTGGGTAAGTCTTCTGGGATAAGTTCATTATAGTCTTCCAGGATGCTTTCTACCTCAGGAGGGGTTTTGGTTTCAGTTTCAGGTGTGGTTTCCTTAATGATAAGGGTATAGAGAGGTTGATCTTCTAGGTATTCCTTAGCAAAGGTTTGGGGTTGGATAAGTTGGATGGTTGGCTTTGGTTGTTTGGGTTCTTCTATCTTACCTTTGCTAGTGGAGGCTCTAAGTTCCTTAGGTAAGGATGGCTTAAGCCTAATCTTCTGTCCATTGTGATTGAAGACATAAGTGTTTGTCCTACCGTAGTGGACAACATCCATGTCAAAAATCCAAGGATGGCCTAGGAGAATCTGGGCGACATCCATTGTGATGACGTCACACCATATTGATCCTTGGTAGGCACCAAATATGAGTGGGACAAGGCACCTATGGGAGACAGGAACGCTAGTCTGGTTGACCCAGGAAATACTATAAGGCTTAGGGTGAGGTTCTGCCTTAAGGTTGAGTTTAGTGACTGCTACTTGAGAGACGGCATTCAAACTGCTCCCTCCATCAATTACTACTTTGCACATGTGACCATGGCATTTTGAGTAAGTGTGGAAGATGCTGGTTCTTCGCCAGTCTTCAGTAGGGGTGGGGTTGATCAGGGTGCACCTGACTACTCCCAGAGTGTTGAGGAAAAAATCCTCTTCACTACCACAGTCATTAATCTCAACATTATAGCAGTTAGGGTCTTGATCTAAGTTTTCCTCAGTTTCTACTTCTGGGTCTACATGTTCCTCAGTCATAACCATTATCTTTTTAGGACAGTTCCTTATGAGGTGACCTGGTTGTTTACAGTTATGGCAGATAACAGTGGTTTGGATAGGCTTGGGTTTAGGGGTTGAGGAGTTAGGGTGTGAACTGCTAGGAGAGGGCCTATAGGTTGGTTTAGAGGTCAGAGCTTCCTTTCTAATCTTAAGTTGTTGTTGAACTTCAAGGGCTCTTTGGTAAGCTTCCTCTATGGTATCTATTTGGTAAAAGGCAAGTCCTCTCTTGATTTCTGGTTTGAGACCATTCTTGAACCTACTCAGGGTAAACATTGGGGTTTCATCCATTTCACTCCTCAATAACAGTTCATCAAACTCTACCATATATTCTTCTACGGTTGAGCTTCCTTGGGTAAGGCCACTAGTTTGGTCAAGAAGCTTACTATGAAAGTTCAGGGGAACATACTTTTCTCTCAGTCTAGTGTTCATCTCTTCCCATCTTGTAATGGGGGGTTGTCTAGACCTTTGTAGGCTTCTTTCTACATTACTCCAATAGAGTCTAGCAGAACCTTCAAGCAGGCATTTGGTGAACCTAACCTTAGAGTGCTCGGGCATCATACTCCATTCGAAGTATTGCTCGAGTTTGGTTGCCCAGTCTAGGTAAACTCTAGGATCAAGAGATCCATTAAAAGTGGGCGGGTTAAGCTTCACAACATGGGCATAGTCATCCCTAGGTCGAGGGTTGTGATGATTTTGGACAGGGTGTCCTTCCCAATCAAAGTCTTGGGGAGTGTTCCTAGGGTTATTCCTTGGGGTTTGCTGCCTTTGCACAGGTTCCCTAGAGTGATGTTCACTTGGGGGTTGGCTATGAGATCTAGTCCTATTAGACTCTTCTATCTCTTGCACCTTATCATTGAGTTGGTGTAGATTTGTGTCCACATCGTCTATCCTATGGTTTAAGGCTGCAATCATTTCAGCTAAGGTTTCCAAAGTTATGGGTTGGGGAGCTTTGAGCCTTAGATCTAGTCTGCATGTTTGATTTTTTTTTTTTTTTTTGAAAAAAGGATTTTTATAGAGAAAATAATAATAGAGCTAGTAACCAATTATGAAAATCCTTTGTATTAAACAACCTAGTTCCAAAAATCGCCTAGAAGTTAGAAAATAAGTTTGAAGGCTTGAAATTTCTAATCTAGGAGCCTAAGCTCTGATACCTTTTATGATGTAGGAGAGAGCCATGTCTGCCTCACAAGGGCCGTCCGGACATGTATGTCTGCCTCACAAGGGCCGTCTGGACATAAGCGACCCATGCCTGCCTCATTCGGCGCGTCTGACATGTTCGCCCCCCTCCCCTACAACACTAAGGACCGGCGGAGCTCCACCGATCCCCTCGAGGTTAGGCATCCCAGAGACCTAACCCGCAAGGTCCAGGGTGTCGAATCCTGGCACAGTTATACCCCATGCCTGGGCTGTGCAAATTTCGTCTGCAGCAGGATTCGAACCCTCGACTTGGCCTTCACAAACCAAGCCCCATTAGAGCTGGTTTGTGAAGGCCAAGTCGAGGGTTCGAATCCTGCTGCAGATGAAATTTGCACAGCCCAGGCATGGGGTATAACTGTGCCAGGATTCGACACCCTGGACCTTGCGGGTTAGGTCTCTGGGATGCCTAACCTCGAGGGGATCGGTGGAGCTCCGCCGGTCCTTAGTGTTGTAGGGGAGGGGGGCGAACATGTCAGACGCGCCGAATGAGGCAGGCATGGGTCGCTTATGTCCAGACGGCCCTTGTGAGGCAGACATACATGTCCGGACGGCCCTTGTGAGGCAGACATGGCTCTCTCCTACATCACAAGTGGGGGTAGGGGTAGCATCATCAGTTGCTCTTGGAGAAAGTTCCCAGTTTGCTTGATTCTAAACAGTGGTTTTTTCCTGATTTGGCAATGGTAAAGTTGGAACATTGGGTCCCAAAATTAAATAGAAGATGTATCCTTCTCTAACAACTATCTTCATAGCAACACAAGATTCTAAATCTATTATAGCACTTCCCTCTACGGTCTCAATCCCATATGGGTCCACGTTTAAAGAAAGTGCAATAGGAGTGATAAAGCCTCCTAACACAATTGCACTTTTCTTCGCACGTGCGACCTTATCAAATTGTTTTACTAAGAAAAAGGCTAAATCCACATGATATCCATAGAACCATAGGGGAGCCCCATGGATATCAAGCTTCCCTAAGGAAGGGGCAAATCCTATGTCTGTCCATTGATCTTCTCATATGGGTCGTGACATACTCAATGATAACTGTTATAACCTTCCAACTACAGTGAGGTGTTAGGTTGTATCAAAGCATATGCATAACCATATGGAAGAGTCAATAACCTCAAGTTAAAGGATCAATGCATCTCCTATCACTTGTGAGGTTAACTCATGACACTAAGTTAAAGCCTAACAGCGGGTTGGTCCAGTATATCTACCACTGATATACTCATATGTCTGCGTTAGCACCTTGTGCCTAACTAGCTCATATACCAGTCTGACATGTACCAGAACTATCCCATATCCACTCAGGTACTTGACGAGAGACAGAGTTTGAGCACAGATATAATCTGTCTCCAGGGATATTATTATGTATGTACATATTTGCAAATGTAAACATAGCATAATAATGACAAAGCCAGAATGATATATAAGATATCGATGTCAAGTAATACAAAGTAAAGACTAAAATTAGGTCTTAGGGCATAAACACTAACACTAAGATGGAATCTATGGAGACCCATCAGAAGATGTTGGAAACTCAGATAGCACAGTAGACTAGTTCTTCAAGTAGGCCTACAGGTAGACTACCGGGGAAACTAGAGGTAAACCCATGAGCACTGCAATACCGTTACAACATGCAGTGAGAAACAATTGGAAGAGCCATGGGCACCAGATTCAACGCAAGACCAAGAGGTGCAGAATTCTAAATCCATATAGAGGAAGAGGAAAACAATGGCAAAACATTTTCGCAAGATAGGGAGCCGGAACTAATTTATGTACCACCACCTCCCTACAAACCACCAGTACCTTTCCCTCAAAGATTGGCAAAGGATAAACTTGATAAGCAATTTGGAAAAATTTTAGAGGTACTTAAAAAGCTTTATATTAATATACATTTCCCTGATGTATTATTACAAATGTCTTCATATGCCAAGTTCTTGAAAGATATATTGTCCAACAAGAGCATGGAACAGTCGCACTCACTGAGGAGTGCAGTGCAATAATTCAAAATAAATTGCCACTGAAGCTTAAGGATCAAGAGAGTTTTTTTATTCCTTGTTTGATTAGTGATATGTCTATTGATCGTGCTTTGTGTGATTTAGGGGCTAGTGTCAGCCTGATACCACACTCTGTTTGTAAGAAGTTGGACATTGGAGATCACAAACCTACTTCTGTTTCTCTATAGCTAGCCGACCGCTTTGTACGGCATCCGGTAGGTATTTTAGAGGATGTGCCTATTAAGGTTGGTAAGTTCTTTATACCTGCTGATTTTGTTGTCCTCGATATGGAAGAGGATTCTAGACTTCCCATAATTTTAGGTCGCCCCTTTTTGGCAACAGTTGGAGCCATGATTGATGTTAAGAATGGGAAGCTCACTTTCAAGATAGGTGTGGACTCTGTAGATTTTGATTTAATAGAAAATCAAAAGAAACCTTCTTTTGCAGGATTTTGCTGTAGTGTTGAAGTCTTAGAAGACACTTCACTGATGACCATTGATTCCAGGATGGAGAAGGATCTGCTTAAAGTGTGTCTTATCAAAGGTGATGATAGTGATGAAGAGGAGGAGGTAAGCTCATATTCTACATTGTTAAATTATGCATCACCACTTGAGTTCAAAAAGTTGAAAGAAGAACACTTGAGCATGACAGAAGGTAAACCTGATGAAGGAAAGAGGTATGAATTTAAAATTCTCTCAAGCAACCTTAGATATGAATTTCTTAGAGAGAACTCTACTTTTCCTATAATCATTAATGCAAATCTTGATGCATCTCAGACTACTAAACTTTTAGATGAACTTCATCAGCATAAGAAAGTGATTGGCTATACCCTTGATGATATAAAAGGAATTAATCCTTCTGTTTGTGTGCACAGAATATTTTTAGAAGATGGGAGCAAGCCATCAATTGAGTATCAAAGGAGGCTCAACCCGAACATGAAGGAGGTAGTAAAGAAGGAGGTTCTAAAGCTTCTGGATGCTGGAGTTATCTACCCCATATCTAATAGCCAGTGGGTAAGCCTGGTGCATGTGGTGCCAAAAAAAATGAGGAAAGTAAAAATAACACTCTTATTCCGACAAGAACAGTAACAGGGTGGCGAATGTGTATTGACTATCGGAAATTAAATGTCGTCACTCGAAAAGATCACTTTTCCCTTCTTTTTATTGACCAGATGTTAGAACATTTAGCTTGTAATTCTTATTTCTGCTATCTTGATGGATATTCTAGTTTCTTTTAAATCCCTATTCATCCTGAAGATCAGGAGAAGACGACGTTCACTTGCCCATATGACACTTTTGTTTAACGCCGCATGCCGTTTGGACTCTACAATGCATCTACTACTTTTCAGCGTTACATGATGGATATTTTTTCTAATCTTATTGTGGATATTATGGATGTGTTTATGGACGATTTTTCCATATATGGTTCTAATTTTGATATTTGTCTATCTAATTTATCATGCGTGTTACAATGCTGTGAAGAATTTAATTTGATTTTAAATTGAGAAACGTGTCACTTTATGGTTAATGAAGGTATTATTCTAGGGCACTTGATTTTTAATCGTGGAATTGAGGTAGATAAGACAAAGGTGGAGGTGATTGAGAAGTTGCCACCACCATCTTCTGTTAAGGGAAGTAGGAGTTTTCTTGGTCACACTGGTTTTTATAAATGCTTTATTAAAGATTTTTTAAAAATTGCTAGATCTCTTCTAAGTTACATGGTAAAGATATTCCTTTTGTTTTTGACCAAGATTGTATGTCTGCTTTTTAGAAACTCAAAAAGGCTCTTACAATAGCTCCAATAATTCAACCACCTGATTGGTTACTTCCTTCTGAATTGATGTGTGATGCCAGTAACCATGCTATCGGTGTTGATCTTAGGCAACACAAAGAGAAAAAGTTGCACGCTATTTATTATGCGAGCCGAACATTGGATGACATGCAAATCAATTATGCAATAATAGAAAAGGAGTTTCTAGCCATTATTTTTGCATTCAATAAATTTAGATCTTATCTTATTGTCTCTAAAGTAATTGTTTACACAAATCATGCAGCAATTAGGCATCTTATGAGTAAGAAGGATTCGAAGCTGTGGGGTCATTTTTGTTGCATTAGAAATGTATTATGACTGTTTCAAATCCACCTTAAATTAATAAGGCTTTTTTGTTTGATGGGTTCTGACTTCCAAAGAACGCTAGCATTCATTGTTAATTACCCCTAAGAATAGGGAACCTTTGATTAAGAGATCTACAATACGCAATGAGATAAGAGAAAGAGATTAGACAATATCATTTATAAACATAACGAAATACAAAATTGGACGTAGTATTTAAACAGTGAGAGAATGGGCTTCTTTCATTAATTTGAGTATCATACGCCCATCGGATATCCGGCTTTGAAGCACCTTATTGAGTGATATCCGGTCTAGACAACCCGATGTTATATTGAGGAGCTACGCCCCGATGGTAAACATCGACGTACGCACCTCCCAAACAATATTCCACCGTAATTGCGTTTAGACGTATTGGATATTTGGTTTGGGGGATCATCCAGCCTTTCGACGTATTGGATAGTTTGATTTGGAAATTTATCCGGCCTTGCGGCGTAGTGGATAATTTAATGTGGAATTTATCCGGCCTTGCGGCGTGATGGATAATTTAATTTGGAACTTATCTGGCCTTGCGGCGTGATGGATAATTTAATTTGGAAGTTCATCCGGCCTTGCGGCGTAGTGGATAATTTAATTTGGAATTTATCCGGCCTCGCGGCGTAGTGGATAATTTAATTTGGAATTTATCCGGCCTTACGGCGTAGTGGATAATTTGATCCTTTTGAGAAGAAAATACTTGAGTTTTAATGAATACAACGTCACATTGAGGAGCTACGCCCCGATGATGAACGTCGACGTACGCACCTTCCAAACAATATTCCATCGCGATGCGTCAAAACTTTTGGTGTTATGAGAACTTTTTTTTTCGGAATTAACACTTAGTCGGGTGCGGCTTGTTGAATCCGAGCGATAGTAAGGTGACGCCAATACTGACGTGTTTATAATTATTTCAGCTGCCGGTTTGTCGTTGTGCCTCATTAGTCTTGAGTTTACACTTTGGACACGGATTTGTGGCTTAAGCACCAAATACCACATGTGCTGAACTAAAACGAGCGTGGATGCAGTTTAACGTTAGTTCAACCTCTTTATTTTGAATTAGGTATAGGCCCAAAACTTAGGCAACTTAGATTGAATCCAGGCAAAGCATGGTTATACTGAAGTTTACTACGCCAGACGAGTCGACTTATCATCCCTTATCACGCCAGACGAAAGGGTAAAGCTGCTTCTTCGTGACCGTACAAGCCTTGGCTTAAGGGGTAAAGTTCTTCCCCTTTAACCGATCGGCAGACCGAGCTCAAGCGACCCCTAGCGGCGAAGGTGATTGGAGGCGCTCGTCTCGGACGGGAAGGAGAAATTAACAGCTTGAGCTGTTAGGCCGCCGGCGATCGTAGCGTCACCTTCGTCGTCTTTGAGGCGCGGCGTTTTTTTTTTGCGTATGGTGCCGCTAGGGTAGAAGATAGGTCCGGCGGTCGGAAGCACGAGGCAAGCAAAAGAAAAATAGGGTTTTTTTTTGTTTGAACGTTTTCGTTTTCATCTTCCCCTTCTTTGTCGTCTCCCTGACGACGTAGCGATTTTCTTCTGAGTAACTTCCGATCCTTGCACGATTATTTCATCATTTCTCCTTTCGCTATGCGACAAGATCTTTCCTGAAGAAGTTTTTTTTGTTGCCTGCCTCTTTTTATTTATATATATTTTTTGAGTCGTGATGTCTGGAATGCTCCTCTGATTTTTTCTTTCCATCCCCTTTGTTTATGGTGATCCGTTTCAGAGTTTGTCCTATCTTTTCGTCCCTTTTGTTCATGGTTGTCTGCCTCGTAACGCCCAGACAAAGAGGTATCCCTTAGTGCATTTTAGTGATCCCTTGTTCTCGTCAAAACGACTCCCTCAAGAGGAAGAACCAAGTGAGGAGTCAAAAAAAAAAAAAATCGTTTCCGCAGGTAATGTTTGCTGATCCTTCTCTGAAAAATCTCTTCTGGGTTTCGTCAAATTAGAACCTAATTTCTCTACATTCCCCAGCAGCGTTTTTAACGGGTGAACGCAGCGAGCGGGAGTAGCAGCAAGCGGCCTAAACCAAGTTAGCTCTCCCCTCCCCTTTTATGCATCTTTTGACGTATGAGTCCTTCTTCCCCTTTTATTTCTTTTGGACTCTTCCTTTTTTTTTTACGCAACTTTGAGCCCGGTTCTCTCGAACGGCCCCTTTTTTTTTTACAGCACCTTGTTTCCTCCCCTTTTGCGCATTCCTCCAAGTAATCGGTTATTTACACCACGCTAGTTTGCGCAATCTAAGCCGAAGAGGATCGAAAGGGGGTGGTGTATATTTTTCTTTGTGGTGCCAGGACGCTTAATGCGTCCATGAAGACTAAAAAAAACGAGTGATCGAAAAGGGAGTGCTACATTTCATCACGGTGCCAGTACGCTTAGTGCGTCCATGAAGCCTAAAAGAAGAAAAAAGAAAAAAAAAACGAGTAGAGAAAGGAAAACTCCCTCCTCGTTTACCTTCTCCTTGCTCCTTCTTGCCGCCTCCGATGATGCCCCCTTCTCTTTTAGCCTCCTGCCCCTTTTATAAACCTCTCAACCCCATGGAGTGACCAGTTGTTAATAGCTGGCTTTCCCTCCTTTTTTGCTTCTTTTGTCGATTGATTTTTTTTATTAACTGCTACGAGGGTTTTCCATCCCTCTCGTTCGTCAGCCCCCAAGCATTCCCCATTCGGAATTGATCCTCCTTTTTGTTTGACAGCTTCTCTGCCGGTTGCCATATCCTCTTCTGATTTTTTTTTATCTTATTTGCAGATTGATAGGTGGGATTGGGTAATTATATTTTTTATACCTGATGGCGCATGTCATACTTTTCCTTTTGTTGATCCCTTGCTTATCTCTTCTCTCTTCTTTCCCACTTTTATTTATTCCCAGCTGCTGGCGCATACCCTCTCCTACTTTCTCCGACAAATTCTTGGTTAACTTTACCTCTATTCAAAATGCAGGAGCGGCATATCGGGAAGCAAAATAATACAGTCCTTCTTCAATAGCTTGGTTACTCTTCAGGTCAGATCTCTTCTTATTTACATACCATCAGCTAGACCTTGTCAACCCTAAGCGTTGTATTTAATCTCTGTTTGAAACATTTTATCTCAAACCCTGACATTGAGTATGTGAATTTTATGTAGTGTTTCTTTCCACAGCATACACTAACCTACATCAAACACCATACTTTATACTGAATTCAGCATATGATGTATACCAAGTGAGCTGTTATGAATGTTCTTGCTCTACATTAATCCTTAAAATTCCAGTAAGTTCCTTCAACAATCCACTTTCAATTACTGATTTGAGATTTTTGATTGACAGTTTCATCATATATTTGTGCCACCTTCTTCTGATCCACGAGGGTATTGGAATCGCTGCAAGTTAAACCCATTGGAACGTAATCCAAGTCAAATAGCCATTCTACAAGGTGATCATGAACTTCATTTGTCTTCATAAGTAGTCTAATGCATGAATGTAAATGAGTCTATCATGGATTTATCTTTCATCCCAGCCGTATCTGGAGCTTTTGTCTCCCTGCATCTTGTATTTCCTGGACCCCAAGGAATGTTATGCTAACACATTTTTTTCTCTAATTTTCACATTTTAACCTTTTATGATTCTATGATGAGGGAACAAACCACAAAATGTGTTCAAGAGAAAACTCATGGCTGCACTTTATCGCTCAAAATAGGCTTCAGCTTCATCTTATTTGGCTATGCATATACGTGTGCATCGAGCAACATACTCTCCTTATAGAGTCAAAAAGTAATTTGGTGACTCAACAAATTGCCCCCCCAACGGATTTGTATAAGCGAGAAGCGCATGCAAAACCGTTGGTAAGACAGGATATTGATATGTTTTCTTACTACTCTTGTTTTCACTCCAGGTGTTGACTTGACATTCCGACTCTCCTGTTTCCATTTTACACCGTTCATGGGTTTCCTGTGGTCCCGCCGTGCTTCCATGCCATTGGACGAACCTAATGATGAAGCGATTATGGAATATATTAAGAAGTATGATTCCCTCGGTCACTTCCGGGGAATATGGCATGAGTGGCGCGACGTGATGTTGGATGGTAGGGATGTATTCCATAACAAGATACCCCGTCATGTGCCCATGCCTTTGTTGCCGTCGGAGCATAAGACTCACCCCCCCCCTTCGAGAGTGGTAACTGGACGCCTTTGGAACGTAGTGTCATCGGAACGATGAACAGATCTCACATCTTTGATCAAGGCCCCGACTTATGCTTATGTCTTGAGCCCCACACTAAAATATCCAACCAAGAGTCAAACTTCTTTTTAGGCTTGGAGATAGCTTCTAAGCGCGTACCGAGATGGGCCTCGCGATTTAACATTTGTGGTAGTGTCACGCACCATCCCGGTTATACGGAGTGGGCGCGATACATCTTGCGTAGTGAGAGGAAGATTCTTAAGAAGGCTAGGATTCATGAGGCCGTCATGTTGTCACTATTTAATTATGAATATGACGTCACCTTACTAAAAGGCATCTTAGAACATTGGAGTCCAGCCACCAATACGTGTTATCTTTCTGAAGATGGGCCTCGCGAGATGGGCCTCGCGATTTAACATTTGTGGTAGCGTCACGCACCATCCCGGTTATACGGAGTGGGCGCGATACATCTTGCGTAGTGAGAGGAAGATTCTTAAGAAGGCTAGGATTCATGAGGCCGTCATGTTGTCACTATTTAATTATGAATATGACGTCACCTTACTAAAAGGCATCTTAGAACATTGGAGTCCAGCCACCAATACGTGTTATCTTTCTGAAGAGGAGATTGTCCCGAGTCTCTGGGACATGCGATATGTTTGCGGGCTTCCTATATTAGGCGCCCGGTATGATGAGCATGTGCCGGATGAAAAGACACTCTTTGGTGAGACTGCACATGGCGAGTTTCGATGTTCTCCCTCTCTCAAGGCTGTGTTCCGCCACTTCTATGAGCTACTCCATCGGTACTCTGGGGCTATCTCTATTACTCAGTGGATCTTACATTTTGTCGACTTAGGCACCGCATACGAGACCGGCTTCCCCTCGCCGCGTGATCCCTTCGGTGTCGGTTCAGAAAACACCCTAGTGCAGGATTATGATACACCCCTTCGGCCTCCTATCGTGGCAAAGGAAATAGACCGAGTTACATTTCTTACGACATTTTTAGCTTGTTGGCTATGCTACTTTGCCATCCCCTACAAGTACTCGAATCGTGTTAGGCCGGAGGTTTTTATTATGGCTGATAGACTGGCGCGGGGAGTTCATCTCTCCTTGGCCCCGGCGGCGTTGTCGAATTTATTTCGGTCTTTGAGAGAGGCGTGCACCGCTGACTTCCCTGGCTCAAAAGACACGCTGATTCCACTTCATTATTTGTTTGGATGGTTCAATTTGCAGTTTCAAGGGCTATATACCACTGCCGCTTCCGAGACTATGAAGCGTAAGTTACCCCTCATGGTGTGCATTGCTGGGGCTCACCCAGTTCGCTTTAAAGATCTTGAGGCACGTTTACTCTTTCGTAAGGATAAGATCTTTGGGCATCATCGGGTCATATTCCCAAACAAAGCAGGATGCCTAGGTGAGCAGGCTGATGTTCAGGACAGCCCCGTTGACGTATTGACCGAGGATGGGTGGCTTGCTACCGAATTCCTCGTGAGCATTCGGGTAGGATGGCTACCCTTTAGGAGTGGAAATCTTGCATCTTTAGAAGTGTACAATCCTCATAGATGCGCTCGCCAATTCGGTTTTGACCAGGCTATTCCTCAAAATGTCCTGGATTATGGAAGATTATCAGGCGACCTTGCGACGATGGCCTCTTGTTGGTGTTTGCTGCTCCGGCGGGGGACCCATTCGTCATTTGCCATCCCGGTGAAGAGTCCCCTTCAAGGGGGAGCGCAAGCAGATGAAACCCCTTTCAAGAGGGGGGCGAAAAACCCTTAAGGGTGGCGCATAAAAAATTGCAAGCGGAAGCAAGGGTTTTTCATGGATCTTAGCAAGATAATATGATCAACTTGATGAAGTTTAGATCCATACCAAAGCCATGAGGAAGATGGCGACTTGGAAGAGAAAGATCGAAAGGGATCTTCTCCTTAGTTGACGCACACAAGATGATGTGCTTGCTCCTTGGAGATCCTTGTGCTAGCAAGGTCCTTCAAGGGTCCCTCTCGTATGGTAAGGAAATGAGAGATGATGTCTAGGCTTGCCGAACCTCCACCAAGACCTCGCCTTCTCCACGCCAAAGTCTCGTCAAGCAAGAGCAAGGAGACGAGAGTTGAATGGAGCGTTCAAGTCATTTGGCGTTCAAGGGAACATGCGCTAAATGACTTTCCAAAATTAGAAAATCCATTAAGCCATGCGTTCATGATCACTAAATCAATCAAAACGCCAAAACAATGAACCATACGTTCAAGCTCTTGAACCGGTTCAAAGTAAATGTGTTCGGTCCAAAGGCCAAACCAAGCCAGCCCAAGCCAATCGGTCTAGATCAACTAAACCCTAAGGTTTCCAATCTAACCGTTCATCTCATGATGCTCTTGATCTCACCGATCTAGCATCAATCCTCTCGATCGAAGCTTACCGATCGCAAGCCCTAATCAATCAAACATGATTAGACTGGATCTCACTTACAATCAGAGTTTAAACTCCTTTAAACTGAATCAAAACAATCCAGTCCACACGATCTGACTTAAGTAAGCCATATCATCAAATTGTGCGACCCTAAGGGTTTCCTTTAAATGTCGGTAACGATAACTTACATTATCACGATCAGTGAGGGGTATCTAGCAACACATCACTGTCTCCCGATATAAAGGAAAGAGTCTTCCAAGACTACACCCAAACCATAGCACAAGTGTGAATCCACTTCACAAGGCATGCATATTTCCTTTGCCACTGGATGTTCTTATTGGACAAGCGTGTCAAGCCTGTAGCTCCAATATGATGAGCATGATTAGATCAGATGCACATAGTCACCTGGGTATGGCCATACACTTTCTCAATCATCTCATCTAGGGGGCCCCTATAGAACACCACACTCCTTCAACAAGGAGACGGCAATCCTCTATCTATCACTAGTGCCCTAACCTGACTCATGATCATTATCCAAGATAGTCTATAACCATTATGTTTCAAATGATATTGAACTACCTCAAAACAATGACAATCATCATTTAGAAACACAAGTGATCTCAAGTCAGAGGACATGTGCCACTTGTTGCAATCAAGGATCATTCACATTGTGACAAGCAATTGAATGTCCTAGAAGGGTCTGTCCAGTACATCCAATGTACCCATGAGTCTACATCTTATTCCATGCTCGAAGCATCCTATAAGATTAGAACACATATTAGTCTCAATGATATCAAGGCTGTCTCATGTTCACCAAGATATCTCGACTAAGGACTTTATAGCATGTCAGCCTAGCTGAACAGCATTGAGACATTAATCAGAAGTACACTTATTACAGCAGACAAGGTAACAATCTGAATAACAACCATGCCTTTATAAACACAAGAGTTTATTACATGATACTGATACAATCCCAAGGCCTCAAACATTAGCCTTAAGGGCATACCCCAACAATCTCCCACTTGCACTTAATCTAATGGTTGAGTAATCTCAAACCCATGTTATTACAGTGCTTCTCATGCTTCTGCTGCGCCAGAGGCTTGG
Source organism: Costus lasius (assembly GCA_027563935.2). NCBI lineage: Eukaryota > Viridiplantae > Streptophyta > Magnoliopsida > Zingiberales > Costaceae > Costus > Costus lasius. The sequence continues at coordinate 22,782,132 of CM050451.1, read as the reverse complement.
TAAGCGGGTCAGCCAGATTGTCGTCTGTATGAACCTTGCATATTTTGATCTCGCCACGATCTATGATCTCCCGGATCAAGTGAAACCGTCTCTGTATGTGCTTGGACTTCTGGTGCGACCGTGGTTCCTTTGCTTGTGCGATGGCTCCAGTGTTATCACAGAAGATAACCAAAGGATCGACACTCGAAGGAACAACACCAAGTTCTCTCACGAACTTACGAATCCACACTGCCTCCTTGGATGCTTCCGAGGCTGCAACATACTCGGCTTCTGTTGTGGAATCAGCAACAGTTGACTGTTTGAAACTCTTCCACACCACTGCTCCACCATTCAAGCTAAAAACATAGCCTGATTGCGATCGGAAATCATCCTGGTCCGACTGGAACGAAGCGTCAGTATATCCTTCTATACTGAGTTCTTCCTGACCACCATATATCAAGAACATATCTTTGGTCCTCCGCAGATATTTTATAATGTTTTTGACTGCAATCCAGTGCGCCATACCTGGATTACTTTGGAACCGACTGGTCACGCTTAACCCGTAAGCGACGTCAGGGCGAGTACACAACATCGCATACATTATGGACCCAATAGCCGAAGCATAAGGCGTATTGTCCATTTCATCTTTCTCAGTCTGTGTTTTTGGACACTGACTCTTCGAAAGATTCAGACCATGTCTGACTGGAAGATATCCTCTTTTAGAATTCTCTAAATGGAATCTCTCCAGGACTTTATCGATGTAAGTACTCTGGCACAGCCCGAGAAGCCTCTTAGATCTATCCCTGTAGATCTTCACACCTAATACATAGGCTGCTTCTCCTAAATCTTTCATCTGGAAACATTTCCTTAGCCATGCCTTAACCGCATGCATTTCTGGAATATCATTTCCAATGATCAAGATGTCATCGACGTAGAGGACTAGGAATGTAATCACGCTCCCACTAAACCTCTTATATACACACGGGTCATCTTCGTTCTTGATGAAACCAAACTCAGAGATTGATTCATCAAAACGAATATTCCAGCTTCTAGATGCTTGTTTCAGTCCATAAATGGACTTCTTTAGTTTGCATATTTTATGACGATCTGCTGGATTAGTGAAACCTTCAGGTTGTGTCATATACACATCCTCATCCAGATTTCCATTAAGGAAAGCTGTTTTCACATCCATCTGCCAGATCTCATAATCGTAATATGCTGCTATCGCGAAAAGAATCCGAATAGACTTGAACATGGCTACAGGAGAGAAAGTTTCATCATAATCTATCCCGTAGATTTGTTTGAAACCTTTCGCAACTAGCCTGCCTTTATAGGTAACCACGTTACCATCCATGTCAATCTTCTTCTTGAAGATCCATTTACAGCCTATAGGGATTACTCCCGGAGGCGGATCAACCAAATCCCAGACTTGGTTATCTGACATGGAGTCCATCTCGGCTCGCATAGCTTCAAGCCATCTAGCTGACTCCGGTCCACTGACCGCATCCGCATAAGTAAGGGGTTCATCATTATCAATGATGTAGACTCCGTCATAGCGCTCAGGCTGACGACGGATCCTTCCCGATCTTCGCGGTTCCCGTGATATCTGAGCCTCAGGTTGTTCAATAACCTGATCCACCGGCTCAGGCTCATCCAGCTGTGCTTGACTACTTTGTCCTTCCTCTGGATTCTCATCCAGCTTTATTTCTCTCCCACTGGCTTCTTGCAGAAGAAACTCCTTCTCAAGAAATATGGCCGTCCGAGCAACAAATACTTTGTTCTCTTTGGGATCGTAGAAATAATAACCCTTAGTTTCCTTAGGGTAACCGACAAAGACACATTTCTCAGATCTGTTCTCCAGTTTCCCAGAGGCGAGCTTTTTGACATAAGCCTCGCAACCCCAGATCCTGATAAATGTCAAGCTCGGCTGTTTCCCATACCATAATTCATATGGCGTCTTTGAAACGGCCTTGGATGGCACTCGGTTTAGTACCTTTGCAGCTGTTTCCAGTGCAAATCCCCAAAAGGAATATGGAAGAGTAGCCTGACTCATCATAGAACGAACCATATCAAGTAACGTTCTATTTCTCCTCTCGGACACACCATTCCATTGCGGTGTTCCTGGCGGAGTGAGCTGTGAGATAATCCCACACTCTTTCAGATAGTCAGTAAACGCATGACTCAAGTATTCTCCACCTCGATCAGAACGAAGTGCCTTGATATTTCGGCCTAGCTGATTCTGTACTTCATTCTTGAACTCTTTGAACTTGTCAAAGGATTCACTCTTATGTCTCATTAGATAGACATAACCATATCTACTGAAATCATCAGTAAATGTAATGAAGTACTGATAGCCACCTCTGGCATGTTTACTAAACGGCCCACACACATCACTGTGTATAAGGTTAAGTAAACCTGAAGCCCTTTGACCTTTGTTAGGAAAAGGTGACTTCGTCATTTTACCCATCAAACAAGCTTTGCATGTATCAATCTCCTCATAGGAGAATGATCCCAGCAGTCCATGATCATGCAACCGCTTAATGCGCTTCTTGTTAATATGGCCTAAACGACTATGCCATAACAAGGTGCTGTCTTTAGCATACTTGGCTTTCTTATTATCAATGTTTTGTATAGAATATTCCATGTCCAACATGAATAACCCATTGTTAATTGAACCAGTAGCATAAACAATATTATCAAGAGAAAGTACACACTTTGAAATATTGCATTCAAAGGCAAATCCTTTCCTGACAAGAGCAGGAATAGAGATAATATTCTTGGTTATACTGGGTACAAAATAACAATTGTTTAATTCCAATACAATGCCAGATGGTAAAGAAATGAAATAGTCTCCTACAGCAACAGCAGCAACCCGTGCCCCGTTTCCAACGCGTAGGTCTACCTCATGCTGTCCCACCTGCCTTCTTCTCTTGAGTTCCTGCACATTTGAACAAATGTGAACTCCACATGCAGTGTCCAACACCCATGAAATAGAAGAAGAAGATAACATGACCTCAGTCACATATATACCTGAGCTAGAAGCGATGCTTCCCCTCTTATCTCCTTGGAGCGCTTTACAGTCCTTTTTCCAGTGACCCAGCTGGCCACAGTGGAAACACCTGTTGTCCTTCGACCGCTTAACCTTTTGTTTCAGAGCCTTACTGTAGTTCTTGATAGGGGCTTTGCCCTTCTTCCCCTTCTTCTTGTTCCTAGAAGGAACCATTAAGACAGAGGTTGAAGGCTTTCCCTTCAGAGTCTCCTCAGTTGTCAAGAGCATATTCAGCAGCTCTGCCGGAGTACAATCGATCTTGTTCATATTAAAATTAATAATGAACGCATCGAAAGAGGGCGGGAGAGACTGCAGAATAATGTCTACAGCAAGCTCCTGGTTGATGGTATGCCCCAGTTTCTCCAGAGCCTCCTTGTGCCCAATCATCTTGAGCACGTGAGCTCCCACTGGGCTCCCTTCAGCCAGTTTGCTCTGAAAGAAAAGCTTTGTCAGATTATAGCGTTCTGTCCTCGCCTGTGCAGCATACAGCATCTTGAGGTTCGCTATAATTTCTATAGCCGACATATCCTCATGCTGACGCTGCAGCGGTGGTGTCATAGACGCTAGCATCAGGCAAGCGACATCAATGCTATCATTGACGTGCTTTTCATAAGCATCACGAACCGCCCTTGCGGCGTTCGCAGCGGGTTGAGGCGGCACAGCCGTCTCGAGGACATACAGTTTCCTCTCTGCCTTAAGAACGATCTTAAGGTGTCCGAACCAGTCTGAGAAGTTTGGCCCAGCAAACTTCTCCCTTTCTAGTAGGGATCGCACATTAAAGCTCATGGTGTTCGTTGCTGCAGGAATCTACAACAATGCAAGAACAGCCAGGTCAGTATCAATGTATAGAATCAATCCAGGACTTAAGAAAGATTCTTTTTCTCACTATTTTATCTGGCTGAAAAATCCAGCAAAACAGCCCGAAAGAGTGGAACTCTTTTAGTGAGATGGGATCCAGATTTCATACTTGGTCTCCGCGTCCCGCTCAGGCGAGATAAGATGCACAGAGGTGACAAGCACTAATTTCTGGTAGGCTGTCCCAGCCAATCGCCAACCCGTGCGATTCCCCTTCACCTAGGCAATCCAGCAGACTGTGCCAACTGAGTTGGTACAACACAGTCTCTGATCCCTCAGATGGCTGCCTCCATGCGCTACCATATGCGCCACATATGTAGCCTACATGGTCAAGCTGAACCGACCTACTCCCTGGACCACCACGTGCTATGCTGAGCAACGAGAAGGGATAAATCCCTACTCTGTAACACGCAGGTGTAATCCCACACCGTCTGAAGATAGATGGACGTGCCCACTGAGTGGGTACAACACGGCTCCAACGATAGTCAGAACAGTGAGGTTTCGCGTCAGAAGGCATTATGTGCTTGATATTTTAGCATTTGGATTTTAACGGTCTTTTATCTTCTTACTATCAGGCAAATCCTATGGCTATAGCAGAAGATAAATAAATCATGCTGTTCTACTTATTTAAACAATAACAGAAAGCATGGATCTTATGTGGTAAAAGCCCATAGCCTAAGTAAGACCTTAAGATACTTAAGTCTTCACTTGCTCTTCTTGGGTCTTTAGCATCTCATCTGGTCCAACCCAGGGCCCTTGCGCCAAGAGCACCTCAGGTGCGCCACCAGCTGAATGCCCCTCTGGGATGTGTGCCTTTGTGCTCTTGTCTAATCAAAATACATTTTGATCTATCTAGACAAGTTTGACTCGCAGGTCAATTATACAATAAATTAATTAAAAAGTGATTCGCAGATCACAATAATATTAATTTACAGGTTTAATTCCAGGCACGCAGGCCCCAGCACAGCACACATTTAACATGGGCAGCCCACATAAGAATAAATAAACAAGCATAGGCATCAAACAACATGTGATCCAATTAAAAGAAAATAAATTTTGAAAACCCCATTGGCATCAATTTTAATTTTCTTATGTGCCCTACAACCTTACAATGGTCCATTGATAGGGATCCACTCATTCATCTAGTCAGATCCTCTGCCCCTTGCATGCACCAAGTCCTAACTGACTCGAGTTGACCTAATGGTCAACCATGCATGCGCCAAGGGCTGAACAACCCTCATGAGGTCTGGCAAGCGGGTGTGACCCCGGGCCTAACTCATGTGTGTTCAATGGTTGTCTCAACCAGACCTCGCTACACGCCTAAGATGCAATCGACCTATAGCCACCTCGTGCTTGCGCACAGGTGCCATCTGGTCGATCCATCTCGGCTGTCAGTTGGTCTGATCAGACTATTGGATCTAACCTAGAGGTGACTTCAACCCCATCAACCCATCTAAGGGTTTATAGTAGGCGCCACTTAGATCTAGTCATAGGCGCGCATGTTAGGTTTTTGATAAAATAACATGAACTAAGCGCCAACACAAGACATGCGACAAGATGAACAAACAACATGCGCCAACATAAGGTAAACATCTTACTTTCGCATGAAGAAATAACATGTAAGTTTCGCATGTCAACAAGATCTAAGCATACATGTAAATGCGCAACCAAGGATCACAAAATATACCAAGCAATCATATTACATGCTTGAACCGCATGCTCTGATACCAATTGAAGAGTCCCCTTCAAGGGGGAGCGCAAGCAGATGAAACCCCTTTCAAGAGGGGGGCGAAAAACCCTTAAGGGTGGCGCATAAAAAATTGCAAGCGGAAGCAAGGGTTTTTCATGGATCTTAGCAAGATAATATGATCAACTTGATGAAGTTTAGATCCATACCAAAGCCATGAGGAAGATGGCGACTTGGAAGAGAAAGATCGAAAGGGATCTTCTCCCTAGTTGACGCACACAAGATGATGTGCTTGCTCCTTGGAGATCCTTGTGCTAGCAAGGTCCTTCAAGGGTCCCTCTCGTATGGTAAGGAAATGAGAGATGATGTCTAGGCTTGCCGAACCTCCACCAAGACCTCGCCTTCTCCACGCCAAAGTCTCGTCAAGCAAGAGCAAGGAGACGAGAGTTGAATGGAGCGTTCAAGTCATTTGGCGTTCAAGGGAACATGCGCTAAATGACTTTCCAAAATTGGAAAATCCATTAAGCCATGCGTTCATGATCACTAAATCGATCAAAACGCCAAAACAATGAACCATACGTTCAAGCTCTTGAACCGGTTCAAAGTAAATGTGTTCGGTCCAAAGGCCAAACCAAGCCAGCCCAAGCCAATCGGTCTAGATCAACTAAACCCTAAGGTTTCCAATCTAACCGTTCATCTCATGATGCTCTTGATCTCACCGATCTAGCATCAATCCTCTCGATCGAAGCTTACCGATCGCAAGCCCTAATCAATCAAACATGATTAGACTGGATCTCACTTACAATCAGAGTTTAAACTCCTTTAAACTGAATCAAAACAATCCAGTCCACACGATCTGACTTAAGTAAGCCATATCATCAAATTGTGCGACCCTAAGGGTTTCCTTTAAATGTCGGTAACGATAACTTACATTATCACGATCAGTGAGGGGTATCTAGCAACACATCACTGTCTCCCGATATAAAGGAAAGAGTCTTCCAAGACTACACCCAAACCATAGCACAAGTGTGAATCCACTTCACAAGGCATGCATATTTCCTTTGCCACTGGATGTTCTTATTGGACAAGCGTGTCAAGCCTGTAGCTCCAATATGATGAGCATGATTAGATCAGATGCACATAGTCACCTGGGTATGGCCATACACTTTCTCAATCATCTCATCTAGGGGGCCCCTATAGAACACCACACTCCTTCAACAAGGAGACGGCAATCCTCTATCTATCACTAGTGCCCTAACCTGACTCATGATCATTATCCAAGATAGTCTATAACCATTATGTTTCAAATGATATTGAACTACCTCAAAACAATGACAATCATCATTTAGAAACACAAGTGATCTCAAGTCAGAGGACATGTGCCACTTGTTGCAATCAAGGATCATTCACATTGTGACAAGCAATTGAATGTCCTAGAAGGGTCTGTCCAGTACATCCAATGTACCCATGAGTCTACATCTTATTCCATGCTCGAAGCATCCTATAAGATTAGAACACATATTAGTCTCAATGATATCAAGGCTGTCTCATGTTCACCAAGATATCTCGACTAAGGACTTTATAGCATGTCAGCCTAGCTGAACAGCATTGAGACATTAATCAGAAGTACACTTATTACAGCAGACAAGGTAACAATCTGAATAACAACCATGCCTTTATAAACACAAGAGTTTATTACATGATACTGATACAATCCCAAGGCCTCAAACATTAGCCTTAAGGGCATACCCCAACACCCGGCTCGCGGCCGGGTTCCTAGATGCAGCTACGGATACTTGAGGTGGCACTCCATGCATTTGAAGGCGATCTTTAGTTATGACATCAAGGACACGTTTTGTTTCACCGAGAAGTCCCATCCGCGGAAATTCCTGAAGAGAACAACCGGTCGATCATCATATGGGTTTGAGTTCAACCTCTCGCGGTCCCCATCCCTCAAGCGGCTAAAGATTTTGGACACAGGGACGGCATCACCTAGCTTATCTGAGGTAGCATCTATCTTTTCCTTTTCCTTATGGTATGCGGTATTGTTGATTTGACATTTTTACCTGGGGTGTAGGATATAGGTCATGTATGAGGATCAAATTCTGCTCTTAGCGTTGAAGGGCATTCGGGCGAGGATGCAACTCCGCAGCGAGCGAGCGTGGACGAGTTGACCACTACAGGTGCTATTTTCTCCATTGGACATTCTGTGTATTTCCCCTTCTATGCACTCATTTTGTTGATACAACAATTATTTCCGGCATATGCGATTATTTCTGACACATGTGATTATTGCTGACATATTCTGTGTTCTTTAGAGGTTCGGGCTGCAACCAAGGTTGCTGAGCAGGTACATGCCCACCCCCCTGATGATGCGGTGGACATGGATGATATCGATACCGCCGAACTGTTAAAACATTATCCGAGCGACTCGTCTGATGATGTGATTGGGGCCTTGAAAGGAAGTACGACTCATCCAGGTTATATAAACCACAGAACTCCTTACGCTTGACTTACACAGCCTGATCTTGGTGTAGTTGTTCACGCGCCGGTGGAACTGACGAGGGAAGCTGCTCCTGGTACAGGTGTGAGAAATCTCCCGATCAACTCAGAGACAAGTAAGGCATAAAGTACTCGAATTATACCCTTCTATATATCACTTTTACCACTTCGATAATGTAATTTAAGTTACGCATGATAAACCTTTTGAATAGTGCCTCTAACGATGATTTCGTGTTTGATCGGTGTCAGATTTTCTTGTAGGTTTAAAGCATGCGCCAAGTACGTTGGGGATCGAGGCAGAAGGGGTATCTTTCTTGCATAACGGTAATTTCTTATTCCTCCTTATACTGGCAGGATGTTTCAAGAAACAGCAGGGACATGAGTCCCTTTCCATATATCCTAGTGACTGTGCCACTTAGCAGGATTTTGTTCTTATTATTGTTCTCATTTTGTGACACTTTCAGTGCCTATGTCGGAAGGTATGGACATCGTTGCAGGGAACGAGGGGGCCGTGGAGGACGGTAATTTTCATCACCCGTCGCCTTTATTTCTTAACCGCGTTATGTTACCACGACAGTGGGAGAAGAATTTCACTTTCTTATGCTCGTGACTTGTTATCGCTCTACTTTCCAATCAGTTTTTCATTCCCAATGTTGTTTCTTTAGTTGCGCATAATCTTTGTTTCTTCTTGACTGTACGTAATCTGTTATGGCGGCAGGAGGGTCTTCAACCGGTCCGGTATCTCGCGCTAAGCTAGTTATTGCAGGGGTGGAGAATACGCACAATGGAGGTATGTTTTCCCTATTCTTTCCGCTAATGTGTAGTCTGATGTACTTGATTGCGAGTCATCTCTTTTCGTAATGGTAACTAGGTTTATACCGTGTACTGGATGACTGATCTTAATATCACATGGTGAAACTTTGGCATTCCTGCTTTGTTGGTGGCAGGTATGGGGGAGGCAAGTGTTGAAGATGGTCATTCTTATGGCGATGGTGGGTTACAACGTGATGTGTCCTCCGACAAAGGTAAACTCGTCGTGCCTGCATGGTTTGTCATACACCAGCTATGTACCACTATTCTCTTTAATAGTCTGCTCCATGTTGTCGTTTCAGGGGTTGTGAGCGGAGTTCGGGAGATTACTATGCCGCCGCCTCCCGGGCCGTCTGCTTCTCGGGTTTCGGATATAGTCCGGCGATCGCAGGAGAGAGCAGCCCGCTTCCTCATTTCTGACTACCTTGGCGTATTTCGTGATGAGGACTCACTTCCCACAGTAGAAGAATTTCTGGCTTCCTCATATAGTATTTCGCAAACCTTGACCAGTTTCAAAGCTCTGGAGGCTACTTGGGAAAGGCTGAGTCAAGAGATAATAGAAGTCTTAAAGCAACTTGAGGTGGAGCAGGATTCATTGACCAGTTTGGATACTGCTGCCCTTGATTCCCAGATCAGCAAAGAAGCACACGTTTTGGAGGACTTGTGGTCCCTTCAAAACAGTTTGATTATCGAGAAGAACGCTACGATGATGTCTTGTGATTTAGCTAGGGCCAAAGTGAGGCGGATTGACGCGCGCATGGAACAAATTGATGAAGAAAGGGAGAGGCTCCTATCAGAAAGATGTGCAGCAATTTCTGACATGCAAAACTGCGACGATAATTTGGAGAATATTGAAGCCGCCAAAGCACAGAACTCAGAGTTAATTGATGCAACTGAAGTCCACCAAGCTTCATTAGAGACTCAGCGCGAGATGAAGAAAGTTGAGCGCAGCAAACTTACTTCCGTCATTAAAGAACGAAGGCACGTCCTCCAGAACATAATCAGAGAATTTTGATGTGTTTCTTTCTGTACTATACGCTGGGATTTTTTATTTTGAGATGTCTTGTACTCTGGTGTATCTCTTCATGCACTATGCGCTTGGACTTTAACATTTTGGGATGTTTTGTACTCTTTGATGTATCTCTTTCCATGCTATGCGCTTGGACTTTAACATTTTGGGATGTTTTGTACTCTTTGATGTATCTCTTTCCATGCTATGCGCTTGGACTTTAACATTTTTGGGATGTTTTGTACTTTTTGATACGTCATTTACCGGTTCAGAATCATTTTTGTTCTTGGTTGGTTGTAATTGATGTGATAATGACTTTCTCCCTTTTAGATTGTGATGATTTGCATGGTGCTGTGTTTGTGTCATTTAGGCTGCGCATGTGATATTGAGGGGTTACACTATTCCTTTTTTTCTTTGACATCGTATTTGTGTTGCCATCTTGTCGTTTAAAAGGGTTGCATGCGTGGTATTGGAGCATATCTTTCGCAAAATTATATTCCACACAATACGAAATCAGCTCCGAAGTACCCTTCTGAATCATTTGACGTCCTTCCTCTTGAATTGACATGATGCTTCGAACTGGAGAGGTTCATTTTTGATAAAGGCAAAATCATGTTACAGGCTCAATAAGTTGTATATATAAAAGCTTAGATGTAACATGCTTCTTCTTCTTCTTCTTCCCTTTTTTTTTTTTTTTTAGGGTCACTGACCACAGACGGACTTACGCTTTTGTCATTCGGCTGGGGTGAATACTCACGCAAAGAGGTTACACAGTTTTAATCAATGGTCGATCAGAAACGAATCTGACATTCTTAATCTTGGTGTCGCTTAGTCGGGCTTAGATTTGCGTCTTAAGCATGGTATTTCTTTAAGAAGCGGCCGTTAATGGGCGGCATCGGGCGCGCCCCATCTTGATCTGTCAATTGGTAGGCTCCTCCTTCGTAGACTTTTCCTATCACGTAGGGTCCTTCCCAATTAGGGTTGAACTTCCCTTTTGCTATCTTGTTGGATATGATGGGTCGCCTTACTGCGAGGACAAGGTCTCCTTTCTTGAAAGTGCGTTCTCTGGCTAACTTGTCATACGCTCTTGCCATTTGCGCTTGGTATAGTTCCAGGTTTTGCTGCGCAAGCAACCTTCGCTCATCAAGTGTATCCAGTTCATCAAGACGTAACTGAATATTTTCGTCCATTGTCATGTCACACTGCATTGCCATTCTCAGCGAAGGTATTTCCACCTCGAGTGGAAGCACTGCTTCGACACCGAAGACTAAGGAATAAGGCGTTGATTGTGTGGGTGTGCGATACGTGGTTCGATAAGCCCATAATGCTTCCACTAGCTTCTGATGCCACTCTTTCTTGTTTTTTGAAACGCTCTTCTTGAGTAGCTTGCATAGAGTTTTATTGAATGCTTCAGCTAGTCCATTCGCTCTTGGATTGTATATCGAGGAGTACCGCCAATCAATTTTGTGACGCTCTGCAAATTTGTAGATCAAGGCATTTTTGAAGGCCAAACCGTTATCGGATATGATTCGTCTAGGGGTTCCAAAACGACTCAATACGTTCCCGCGAAAGAAATTGACGACGTTGGCGGCCTTGACTTCTTTTAATGGGATGGCCTCCGCCCATTTGGAGAAGTAGTCCGTTGCCGCGAGTATGAATCGGTGCCCCAGAGAAGAAGGAGGTTCTATGGGCCCTACTATATCCGTCCCCCATATTTCGAATGGCCATGACGAAACCGTCGGATGAAGAGGGTTAGGGTGCTTATGAATTAAATCTCCGTGCACTTGGCACAAATGGCAGGTCTTTGCACAGTTTATGCAGTCTCGCACCATGCTTGGCCAGTAGTACCCCAACCTCTTAATCTTAAGGTACATTTTGGGTCCTGATTGGTGGGCACCGCAAAGACCGGAATGGACTTCCTGTAATATGTGAGCGATCTCATCCATTGCGATGCACCTGAGCCAAAGTTGTTCATACGATCGACGATACAGCGTGTCGTTCACAAATGTATACCGAAGGGCTCGTTTTTTCAATTGTACTCTTTGAGTCTTATCCTCGGGTAGAATACCACTTCTGAGATAGTTGATGAAGGGCTCCCTCCAGTCACGTTCTTGCGTGAGGGAGGTTGTCATAGCATCTGTTACTTCTTTCTTGTTGACGTGATCATTTTCGGCCGGTGCGATCAGCTTCCTGTCTCTGATCACGATATTGACTTGGTCAATGGATGGTCCGGCTAGCTCTTTGGCAAACTTTGCCAGTGCGTCCGCTTTACCATTAGCAGCCCTAGCGACGCAGGTCAGAGTGACGTACGGTATTTTTTCCATGAGTTCCACAGCCTTCGTATGATATTTGTGCAATTCCATTTTCTTGACTTGGTACTTACCCGTCACCTGCTTGACAATGAGCTGGGAGTCGCCGTATATATGCATTCTTTCAATTTTCATCTCCAGCGCGAGCTCGAGCCCAGCGATTAAAGCCTCGTATTCAGCTTCGTTGTTGGTGCAAGGACCAGTGAGGGCTAAGGAGTAATGTAATATCCCCTTTTTCGGGGTGATGAATACCAGGCCGATCCCTGACTTTACTTTCGGGATGTTTGGGGGGGTAGCTGGTTGAATTGAAGATGCCCCATCGAAGTAAAGTTCCCAATATCCATGGTCGATTTCGGTATTTAATATTTCTTCGTCTGGAAAATCATAACTCAGAGGAGAGTCATTGGGGACAGGATGAGCCGCTAAGAAATCGGCGAGAATTTGCCCTTTTACTGCTTTCTGCGACACATATGTGATGTCGAATTCCTGGAGCAGGACAGCCCATTTAGCCAATCGTCCTGTTAGGGTAGGCCTCGTCATCAGGTATCTTAAGGGGTCGACTTTTGATATGAGACGAACTTCATGCTCAAGGAGATAATGCCTTAACTTTTTAATGGCGAATATCAACGCCAGACATTGTTTTTCGATTGGGGAATAGGAATGTTCTGCGCCTACAAACATTCGGCTAAGATAATACAAGGCGGTCTCCTTCCCATCGTCGTTATCCTGGGCCAATAGTGCCCCCAAGGATGTTTCCAATGCCGTGGTATACAAGATGAGTGGCTTTCCGGTGATAGGTGCCCCAAGGACTGGAGGGCATGAAAGATATTCTTTGATATTTTCGAAAGCGCTTTGACACGTGCCGTCCCAAATGAATGGGGCATTTTTCTTTGTCAATTTCGAAAAGGGGTGGATTCGCCCGGATAAGTTAGAAATGAACCTCCTAATATAAGCCAGTCGTCCTTGAAAGGATCTAAGCTCTTTAAGATTCTTTGGGGGCGGCATGTCCTTGATTGAGCTTATCTTCGTGGGATCAATTTCAATTTTTCTGTGCCTGACCACGAAACCCAGGAATTTTCCAGATGATACTCCAAACGCGCATTTGAACGGGTTCATTTTGAGGTTGTATTTGCGGATGCGAGTGAACACGGTCCTCAAGTCCTGACAGTGCTCTGCTTTAAATCGCGACTTGACCACCAAATCGTCCACGTAGCACTCGACGAGTTTGTGGATTAAATCGTCAAAGATCTTAGTCATTGCGCGTTGATACGTTGCCCCGGCGTTCTTTAACCCAAACGGCATGACGGTATAGCAAAAGATGCCGATAGGCGTGCGAAATGCAGTGTGCTTCTCGTCTTCAGGCGCCATCTTAATTTGATTGTAACCAGATGACCCATCCATAAATGAGAACACTTCGAAGTTTGACACCGAGTCGATCATTACTTCTGTCACAGGGAGTGGAAAATCGTCCTTGGGGCATGCGTTATTCAAGTCTCTGAAGTCCACGCAGATCCGGATTTGCCCATTTTTCTTCTTCACAGGGATGATACTTGCTATCCAGTCTGCGTATTTCTCCTCTCTTATAAAGCCCGCCTCGATTAATTTCTTTATTTCAAGGGTGATTTGGTCTTCAAGTTCTATCCTCATTCTTCTTAGTGCCTGTTTTACCGGAGTAACATCAGGACCGATTGATAAATTATGGACGGCAACCTCCGGGCTGAGGCTCGGCATCTCTTTATATGTCCATGCGAAGCAGTCACTAAACTCATGGAGTAGTGCCTCCAGCTGGTCCTTTTCATGTTGAGAGAGTTGTGCACTTATATAAGTGGGCCTAACATCTTCCTCTGACCCAAGATTGACCTCAATCAATTCATCGCAGGTGGTCTGCCCCCCATCCTCCAATTCTTTTGGTGCTCTTTTGAATTCCTCATTTCCTTGTTCTATTGCGTATGCTTCGCCTATTGTCACCATGTTGCACGCATATGAACGGAACATAAAAGCTTCTTCATTTGGCTCTATATACCCTAAACCGCGGGTATTGGAGATCTTCCCATTTGGTAGTGTGATATTTCGTGAACCTGGGTTCCACAACCTTTCAAATTGGCGCAACTCACTTTTTAGACGAGGCTTCAAACAACCGTACCTTTTTACGAGATTCTTTAAGCTCGGAGGGTAATAAGCAAATGGGGGGACTTCGATAAGTTGCGTTGACTCTGGGTCATTCTCTTTATTCGTCCTAACGTGATGAATTTCGTCTGATTGATAGAAGTGTATTGGTTTATGAACAAAGAGCCTTCCTTTTACGCATTCCCTCTTGCTAGGGACAATAAAAGTCTTCATTTCCACGACTTGCGATGCGTTCAGGGGAGTGAAACCCTTAAGATAGCCTTGAGGGACTCTTAATATTCCTACCTCGTATTCCATTATATTTCGTTGTATGGTCAGTCTTCGTGACCATCCTTCCCTCTCATGAGTTTCAACCACGTCGCACGTAGAGGCTGAACAGTCACTTGCTTCCGACTCGGAGTCACTTCCGAGATGGGGACATGCGGACAGGGTTGTCTTCTTTAGCTTATAAATGATCGAGTTTTGTAGCGTTGACTTTATAGGCTGCATCGTCGATCCAATGAAATAGTGTGCGTCTTCATATTTAACTTCATGCACTGAAAAGGGCTGAATGTCCCCATCGATACGCTCCTCTCTGCCTTCCCTTAGGTATTTCAAGCATTGGTGTAAGGTAGAGGGGACTATGTGATTCTCATGGAGCCAAGGTCTCCCGAGTAACGCCTTGTATGATGTATCAGTGTCGATAACATGGAATTTAACTTCGGTCTTTAAACCATCGAGCTGCAATGGCAAACATATGGAGCCTAAAGCCTTCTGGCTATTTTTATTGAATCCTTGGATAACAACCTTTTCGGCCGTTAAATTGTGGACGCCTAAAGAAAGGCTTTTTAAGGTCCGCAAGGTTACGAGGTTGACTGACGACCCTGGGTCCACTAAGATTCTGCTTATCTTCATTCCTTCTACGTCCCCAGTCACGTACAGTGGTCGATTATGCTGCGACGTTCCCAATAGCATGTCATCGTCGTTGAAAGTAATGGACGATGTAGCATACGTACTCAACGCCTCTTTTATATCAGCCTCCACGAAGAATGCTTGGAACTTTTGAGGGTTTTGCAGGGCGTAAATTAGAACATCCCTCAGTTCTTGTGACATCATCAAAGCGTCGTATATGCTGAGGAGGGCGGGAACCTTTCTCAAATGTGACAGTATATTATATTCCAAAGAGGATAGTTTTAGTGGGAATACCGCGTCGTCGCCCACTTCCTGTGTTTCAATCTGTTTTCCTTTGAGTTTTTCCTTTTCTTTGTCTATCGTACGTCCTATTACGACCTTGCCGCTCCTAAGATTCATTTGGCAGGATTCATTTGTTTGTTTACTGCTTTTAACGGCAGGTGCTTCCTCATATAAGTAGGCGGGCAAGATCTCATCTTCGGAGTCACTTCCCAGGTTAATCGCATTACAGACACCCATCCTTGCGGTAGTGACGTCCTTAACATTGTCAGTTTCGTCTTCTTGTAAGGGCTCCGGGATCACCGATATCATCCTGCAGGACTCCACCTCGTACTCTTCACCCTCTGAACCGTCTTCCAGGAGTTCTTCCCACACCTTTTCAGTGATGTAGTGATGAAGTTTTACAGGTTTAGGCATTCCTTGCACATACTCCTCAAGCGAGTCGATGTATTTTTTGAGATCGTTCATTTCTTGCGCTTTAGTCAAAGAAGCTGCTTTCTTATTTTTGTTCTTCGATCGAGGGTTCTTTTCCTTTTTCTTTTGACTTTCCCTTGTTGGTGGACGAGGTCTTGGCGGTACGTATCATGGTGACAAGGAGTCTTTCCACACTATGCCTGGTATCTGTTGTAATTTTTGGAGGAGTCGCAGCATCCTTTTTGACACCACGGTATTCCACTCCTGGTCTTCTGCAGGCGCCAGATCTATTCTTGTTTGAATAACATCAACCTCCTCGGTTTGGGTTTCATTCAACACTTGTTTCGATAGAGTTATCCTCCCTGTCTTATATTGCTTCTCCACCCAATCTTTGAAAATATAGCAGTCTTCTATCGTGTGCCCCAGTACGCGATGGTAAGGGCAAAAGTTGGGATCGTCAGTCTTACTACTTTCTTCAGGGCGTTTCGGCTCTGGTAGTTGTAAGCCATTCTTCAGAGCGTCCCTAAAAATTTTCATCGTCTTTTCTCTTTTGAATGAATAGATTTTGTTCTTTCTCTCTTCAAGGGTCAATGGCTTGCCCCTGCTATTTTCGCCGAGCGTTGGCGCTCTCTCGATTCGAGGTATATTTGTATTGTGAACTTCCGCCCTTTTGCCTCTGGTAGTAACGTTTGTGTAGGCGATCTTGGGTTCACTCCTTCTTGGTTCTTCTCTTTTGAATCTTGAGTTTTGCGCATTTACATAAGGCTGATGGTTCGTCCGTTCCAACTTTGCCACCTGGGTGATCAATCCTTGAAATGTAGAAATGTTATTGCCGCAAAGGAAGGGGGCCATCCAGCTATCGATGTTGCGGACCAACAACTCCACGGCCTCGGTTTGCTCTAATGGCTTTTCACATTTGATACTCAAATTTCTCCATCTTGTAATGTAATTGAGGACGGTCTCGTCCTTTTTCCTCTTTGTATCGGCCAGATCTGCGATCGTAATCTTATCGCTTATCGAAGCAAACTTCATTCTGAAGGTTTCCTCCATGTCGGCCCAAGTTCCGATAGCTTCATTCTCTAGAGAGTAATACCACTCAAAGGCGACCCCTGAGAGACTTTGGGGAAACTGCCGGAGCAATAAAGCGTCGTTGCCGCCAGTGTTCCCACAAGTCGCGACGAAATGGGCCAAGTGCTGGTCAGGGTTTCCTACTCCATTAAACATCTTAAAGTGCGGTACGATGTATCCTTTGGGGTAAGGGATATCATCGTATACCGCTGGGTAAGGTCTCCCTCGTCTCCTTCGCGGAGCAATTTTGGTTCCCTCCATTTGCTTCAGCTGGTCCATCACCAGTTCTTGTACTTCTTTCCTAGTCAAGGTGATGGCCTCGTCATTTGATTGTGCTGGTAAAGAAGATGTCGCCGGAGCGTTATTTTGCTCTCGCGATGATTGTTCTTGGCGTAACATCATCTCTTGCGTCTTTGCGAGAGCATTACTCACCTCCTCGAACTTTGCCATGAGGATGCTCATGTCGTTATCCCTCTTCTTGAGTTGTCTCTTAAGGTCGGCGATAGCTTCATCTCTATGATCATGATTAGTGGTCATGACGGGTTCTTCCTCTTCGAAAATTTCTTGATACAAAGGGATTGCTCCTGGTTCGTACCATTGAACAGGCTCCTGGATTACGACAGAGGCCAACTTTTTACCCTTGACTTTCCTTGCCATAGTCCGAAGGGTATCCTCCTCAGAATTGGAGCCGGTCTCTCGTGCGTGTTCCACCATTTGCACTGTATGGATTATATGACCCTCTGTTTCCTTGTGGCTGATCTTGGAACGTCTTTCCTTTCTTTTCATGTTCTTTTGAGCCCTTTTGTATGCCTCATAAATCCCTTGAGATGTTGTCTTTTGAATAATGATATTTCTGGGTTTTGGGTGTGGCTTGTTCTGTACGTGGGTTCGCAGCCGCAGTCCCTCTATCAGGTTAGAATTTCTCATAACTGATAGAAGTGGGGCAAAATTGTTTGTTACGGCGATTTCTGTCTTGGCAACGGAAAGGTTACGCCTCACGGAGATTAGGCGACCTTGTTTGCAGAGCCTAGCCTCCCTCTTCCTCAAGGCTTGTCGTTCCCGCTTCCTTGTCTTCTCAGGGTTTGAGAACATAATCTGGTGGATCTTGCCCCCGTTGACAGTAAAAGACGGTTCCTCCTCCTTTTCGTTGAACATGCCCGCATTATTAGTGAATGATAGCTCTTTCTTTCTCGTGGTAGTCTCCTTCTTCTTCAAGGAGGTCTTATTCTTGATAACCGGAGCATTCTTTCCTTTAATATTCTCAGAGTCTATGAAGGGTAGGTGGATGAACTCAACGTCCTCCTCCGAAATGGAACCAAATTGGACGCCATGCACGATGATCGATGCATCCTCAACAAAGATGTTCAGCTTCTTCGCCATTGCTGCGTAGAACGAGAGATGTGTGAGAACAAGGGCATGAAATTTGGTGTTGCGTAACATAGATCTCGAAGATGAAAGGAGAAGCCGGTCCCACCACCCGTGCCAGAATTTGTGGGGTCATTTTTGTTGCATTAGAAATGTATTATGACCGTTTCAAATCCACCTTAAATTAATAAGGCTTTTTTGTTTGATGGGTTCTGACTTCCAAAGAACGCTAGCATTCATTGTTAATTACCCCTAAGAGTAGGGAACCTCTGATTAAGAGATCTACAATACGCAATGAGATAAGAGAAAGAGATTAGACAATATCATTTATAAACGTAACGAAATACAAAATTGGACGTAGTATTTAAACAGTGAGAGAATGGGCTTCTTTCATTAATTTGAGTATCATACGCCCATCGGATATCCGGCTTTGAAGCACCTTATTGAGTGATATCCGGTCTAGACAACCCGATGTTATATTGAGGAGCTACGCCCCGATGGTAAACATCGACGTACGCACCTCCCAAACAATATTCCACCGTAATTGCGTTTAGACGTATTGGATATTTGGTTTGGGGGATCATCCAGCCTTTCGACGTATTGGATAGTTTGATTTGGAAATTTATCCGGCCTTGCGGCGTAGTGGATAATTTAATGTGGAATTTATCCGGCCTTGCGGCGTGATGGATAATTTAATTTGGAACTTATCCGGCCTTGCGGCGTGATGGATAATTTAATTTGGAAGTTCATCCGGCCTTGCGGCGTAGTGGATAATTTAATTTGGAATTTATCCGGCCTCGCGGCGTAGTGGATAATTTAATTTGGAATTTATCCGGCCTTATGGCGTAGTGGATAATTTGATCCTTTTGAGAAGAAAATACTTGAGTTTTAATGAATACAACGTCACATTGAGGAGCTACGCCCCGATGATGAACGTCGACGTACGCACCTTCCAAACAATATTCCATCGCGATGCGTCAAAACTTTTGGTGTTATGAGAACTTTTTTTTTCGGAATTAACACTTAGTCGGGTGCGGCTTGTTGAATCCGAGCGATAGTAAGTGATGGAACCCCTAATCTAAGGGGGAAGAAACCCTAAACATGCGCATCTAGCATGCATAGCGGAAAGAGGGCTTCAAGTAGATCGCATATGAACTATATGTTAACTTAATTCAACTTAAGATCAAGTTTTGATCTTACCAATGCCATGGATTGGATGGCGGCTTGGAATGAGAGAGAGCAAGCGAGATCTCCTCCAAAGAATACACACACCAAGTGATGAAGGCTTCCAACTTGCGCAACTTTGTGCTAGCAAAATGCCAAGTTGTCCTTCTCGAGTGGTAGGGATGAAGATGATGCTTTTTCCGGTTCTCCTCTTGTCGTCCACTCCAAGCTTCTCTCAAGTCTCGCCGAGCAAGAGCAAAACGCAAGGAGACAAGGGATGAATGAGCTCAAGCCGTTTTGGCGTTTCAAGGAGCCATGCGCTCAATGACTTTCCAAATTTGGAAACTCCATTAAGCCATGCGTTCTCCTCTTCAAGCAAACCGCCCAAAACGCTTATGGATCGAACCATGGGTTCACCCATGTAAACCGGTTCAATCCAAATTGGTCCAAACCAAAGCAATCGGTCTAGATCAACCAAACCCTAAGGTTTCCAATCCAACCGTTCATCTTATGATGCTCTTGATCTCACCGATCTAGCATCAATACTCTCGATCGAAGCTTACCGATCTCAAGCCCTAATCAATCAAACATGATCAAGCTAGATCTCACTTACAATCAGAGTCTATATCCCTTTAAACTGAACCCAAATAATTCAGTCCACACGATCTGACTCAAAGAAAGCCATATCACCAAATTGTGTGACCCTGAGGGTTTCCTTTAAACGTCGGTAACGATAACTTACGTTATCACGATCAGTGAGGGGTATCTAGCAACACATCACTGTCTCCCGATATAAAGGAAAGAGTCTTCCAAGACTCCACCCAAACCATAGCATAAGTGTGAATCAACTCACTTGGCATACATGATTCCTTTGCCACTGGATGTTCTTATTGGACAAGCATGTCAAGCCTGTAACTCCAATACGATGAGCATGATTAGATCAGATGAACATAGTCATCTGGGTATGGCCATACACTTCCTCAACCATCTCATATAGGGGGGCCCTCTAGAACATCACACTCCTTAAACAAGGAGACGGCAATCCTTTATCTATCACAAGTGCCCTAACCTGACTCAAGCTCACCATCCAAGATAGTCTATAATCATTATGTTTCAAATGATATTGAACTACCTCAAAACAATGACAATCATCATTTAGAAACACAAGTGATCTCAAGTCAAAGGACATGTGCCACTTAGTGCTTACAAGGATCATTCACATTGTGACAAGCAATGGAATATCCGAGTAGGGTCTGTCCAGTACATCCAATGTACTCATGAGTCTACATCTTATTCCATGCTCGAAGCATCCTATAAGATTAGCACTCATATTAGTCTCAATCATATCAAGGCTGTCTCATGTTCACCAAGATATCTCGACTAAGGACATAGAGCCTGTCAGCCTAGCTGAACAGCTTTGAGACATTATTCAGAAGTACACTTATTACAGCAGACAAGATAACAACCTGAATAATAACCATGCCTTTTATAAACTTAAGAGTTTATTACATGATACTTATACAATCCCAAGGCCTCAAACATTAGCCTTAAGGGCATACCCCAACAATCTCCCACTTGCACTTAATCTAATGGTTGAGAAATCTCAAACCCATATTATTACAGTGCTTCTCATGCTTCTGCTGCGCCAGAGGCTTGGTAAGCGGGTCTGCCAGATTGTCATCTGTATGAACCTTGCAAATCTTGATCTCGCCACGATCAATGATCTCCCGGATCAAGTGAAACCGTCTCTGTATGTGCTTGGACTTCTGGTGCGACCGCGGTTCCTTTGCTTGTGCGATGGCTCCAGTGTTATCACAGAAGATAACCAAAGGATCTGCACTTGAAGGAACGACACCAAGTTCTCTCACGAACTTACGAATCCACACTGCCTCCTTGGATGCTTCCGAGGCTGCAACATACTCGGCTTCTGTTGTGGAATCAGCAACAGTTGACTGTTTGAAACTTTTCCACACCACTGCTCCACCATTCAAGCTAAAAACATAGCCTGATTGCGATCGGAAATCATCCTGGTCCGACTGGAACGAAGCGTCAGTATATCCCTCTATACTGAGTTCTTCCTGACCACCATATATCAAGAACATATCTTTGGTCCTCCGCAGATATTTTAAAATGTTCTTGACCGCAATCCAGTGCGCCAAACCTGGATTACTTTGGAATCGACTGGTTACGCTTAACCCGTAAGCGACGTCTGGGCGAGTACACAACATCGCATACATAATGGATCCAATAGCCGAAGCATAAGGCGTATTGTCCATTTCATCTTTCTCAGTCTGTGTTTGTGAACACTGACTCTTCGAAAGATTCAGACCATGTCTGACTGGAAGATATCCACGTTTAGAATTCTCTAAATGGAATCTCTCCAGGACTTTATCGATGTAAGTACTCTGGCACAGCCCGAGAAGCCTCTTAGATCTATCCCGGTAGATCTTCACACCTAGTACATAGGCTGCTTCTCCTAAATCTTTCATCTGGAAACATTTTCCTAACCATGCCTTAACAGCATGCAGTTCAGGAATATCATTTCCAATGATTAAGATATCATCGACGTAGAGGATTAGGAATGTAATCACGCTCCCACTAAACCTCTTATATACACACGGGTCATCCTCGTTCTTGATGAAACCAAACTCAGAGATTGATTCATCAAAACGAATGTTCCAGCTTCTTGATGCTTGTTTCAGTCCATAAATGGACTTCTTTAACTTGCATATTTTATGACGATCTGATGGATTAGTGAAACCCTCAGGTTGTGTCATATCCACATCCTCATCCAGATTTCCATTAAGGAAAGCTGTTTTCACATCCATCTGCCAGATCTCATAGTCGTAATATGCTGCTATCGCGAAAAGAATCCGAATAGACTTAAACATGGCTACAGGAGAGAAAGTTTCATCATAATCTATCCCGTAGATTTGTTTGAAACCTTTCGCTACTAGCCTGCCTTTATAGGTAACTACGTTACCATCCATGTCAATCTTCTTCTTGAAGATCCATTTACAGCCTATAGGGATTACTCCCGGAGGCGGATCAATCAAATCCCAGACTTGATTATCTGACATGGAGTCCATCTCGGCTCGCATAGCTTCAAGCCATCTAGCTGACTCCGGTCCACTGACCGCATCCGCATAAGTGAGGGGTTCATCATTATCAATGATGTAGACTCCGTCATAGCGCTCAGGCTGACGACGGATCCTACCCGATCTTCGCGGTTCCCGTGATATTTGAGCCTCAGGTTGCTCAATAACCTGATCTACCGGCTCAGGCTCATCCAACTGTGCTTGACTACTTTGTCCTTCCTCTGGATTCTCATCCAGCTTTATTTCTCTCCCACTAGCCTCTTGCAGAAGAAACTCCTTCTCAAGAAATATGGCCGTCCGAGCAACAAAAACCTTGTTCTCTTTGGGATCGTAGAAATAATAACCCTTAGTTTCCTTAGGGTAACCGACAAAGATACATTTCTCAGATCTGCTCTCTAGTTTCCCAGAGGCGAGCTTTTTGATATAAGCCTCGCAACCCCAGATCCTGATAAATGTCAAGCTAGGCTGTTTCCCATACCATAACTCATATGGCGTCTTTAAAACTGCCTTGGATGGCACTCGGTTTAGTACCTTTGCAGCTGTTTCCAGTGCAAAACCCCAAAAGGAATATGGAAGAGTAGGCTGACTCATCATAGAACGAACCATATCAAGTAACGTTCTATTTCTCCTCTCGGACACACCATTCCACTGCGGTGTTCCTGGCGGAGTGAGCTGTGAGATAATCCCACACTCCTTCAGATAGTCAGTAAACGCATGACTCAGGTATTCACCACCTCGATCAGAACGAAGTGCCTTGATATTTCGGCCTAACTGATTTTGTACTTCATTTTTGAACTCTTTGAACTTGTCAAAAGATTCACTTTTATGTCTCATTAAATAGACATATCCATACCTACTGAAATCATCAGTAAAGGTAATGAAGTACTGATAGCCACCTCTGGCATGTTTACTGAAAGGCCCACACACATCACTGTGTATAAGGTCAAGTAAACCTGAAGTCCTTTGACCTTTGTTAAGAAAAGGAGACTTCGTCATTTTACCCATCAAACAAGCTTTGCATGTATCAATCTCCTCATAGGAGAATGATCCCAGCAGTCCATGTTCATGCAACCGCTTAATGCGCTTCTCGTTTATATGGCCTAAACGACTATGCCATAGCAAGGTGCTGTCATCAGCATACTTGGCTTTCTTATTATCAATGTTTTGTATAGAATTTTCCATGTCCAACATGTATAACCCATTGTTAATTGAACCAGTTGCATACACAATATTATCATGAGATAAAACACACTTTGAAATCTTGCATTCAAAGGCAAATCCTTTCCTGACAAGAGCAGGAATAGAGATAATATTCTTGGTAATACTGGGTACAAAATAACAATTGTTCAATTCTAATACAATGCCAGATGGTAAAGAAATGAAATAGTCTCCTACAGCAACAGCAGCAACCCGTGCCCCGTTTCCAACTCGTAGGTCTACCTCATGCTGTCCCACCTGCCTTCTTCTCTTGAGTTCCTGCACATTTGAACAAATGTGAACTCCACATGCAGTGTCCAACACCCATGAAATAGAAGAAGAAGATAACATGACCTCAGTCACATATATACCTGAGCCAGAAGCGATGCTTCCCCTCTTATCTCCTTGGAGCGCTTTACAGTCCTTTTTCCAGTGACCCAGCTGGCCACAGTGGAAACACCTGTTGTCCTTCGACCGCTTGACCTTCTGTTTCAGGGCCTTGCTGTAATTCTTGACAGGGGCCTTGCCCTTCTTCCCCTTCTTCTTGTTCCTTGAAGGAACCATCAAGACAGAGGTTGAAGGCTTACCCTTCAGAGTTTCCTCAGTAGTCAAGAGCATATTCAACAGCTCTGCCGGCGTACAATCGATCTTGTTCATATTAAAATTAATAATGAACGCATCGAAAGAAGGCGGGAGAGACTGCAGAATAATATCCACAGCAAGCTCCTGGTTGATGGTATGCCCCAGTTTCTCCAGAGCCTCCTTGTGCCCAATCATCTTGAGCACGTGAGCTCCCACTGGGCTCCCCTCAGCCAGTTTGCTCTGAAAGAAGAGCTTCGTCAGATTATAGCGCTCAGTCCTCGCCTGTGCAGCATACAGCATCTTGAGGTTCGCTATAATTTCTATAGCCGACATATCCTCATGCTGACGCTGCAGCGGTGGCGTCATAGACGCTAGCATCAGGCAAGCGACATCAATGCTATCATTGACGTGCTTTTCGTAGGCATCCCGAACCGCCCTTGCGGCGTTCGGAGCGGGCTGCGGCGGTATCGCCGTCTCGAGGACATACAGTTTCCTCTCTGCCTTAAGAACAATCTTAAGGTGTCCGAACCAGTCAGAGAAGTTCGGCCCAGCAAACTTCTCCCTTTCCAGTAGGGATCGCACATTGAAGCTCATGGTGTTCGTTGCTGCAGGAATCTACAACAAGCAAGAACAGCAAGGTCAGTATCAATGTTTCAGAATCAATCCAGGACTTAAGAAAGATTCTTTTCTCACTATTTTGTCTGACTGAAAAATCCAGTAAACAGTCCGAAAGAGTAAACACTCTTTTAGTGAGATGGGATCCAGATTTCATACTTGGTCTCCGCGTCCCGCTCAGGCGAGATAAGATGCACAGAGATGACAAGCACTAGTTTCTGGTAGGCTGTCCCAGCCAATCGCCAACCCGTGCGATTCCCCTTCATCTTGGCAATCCAGCAGACTGTGCCAACTGAGTTGGTACAACACAGTCTCTGATCCCAGAGATGGCTGCCTCCATGTGCTACCATATGCGCCACATATGTAGCCTACATGGTCAAGCTGACCCGACCTACTCCCTGGACCACCACGTGCTATGCTGAGCAACGAGAGGGGATAAATCCCAACTCTGTAACACGCAGGTGAAATCCAGCACCGTCTGAAGATAGATGGACGTGCCCACTAAGTGGGTTCAACACGGCTCCAACGATAATCAGAAAGGTGAGGTTTCGCGTCAGAAGGCTTACGAGCTTGATATATTAGCGTTGGATTTTAACGGTCTTTTATCTTCTTACTATCAGGCATGCCTATGGCTATAGCAGAAGATAAACATAAACATGCAATTCTAATTATTAGCAATAAGTAGAAAGCATGATCTTATGTGGTAAAAGCCCATGAACCCTAGTAAGACCTTAATGTTACTTAAGTCTTCACTTGAGCTTCATTGCATCTCATCTGGTCCAACCCAGTGCCCTAGCGCCAAGAGCACCTCAGGTGCACCACCAGGTGAATGCCCCTCTTGGATGTGTGCCTTTGTACTCTTGTCTAATCAAAGTACATTTGATCTATCTAGACAAGGTTGACTCGCAGGTCAACTACATTTCATAAATTAAAACAATGTGATTCGCAGATCACAAAAATTAACTTATAATGTACCAGGCACGCAGGCCCCAGCACAGCACACAATATGGGCAACCCACATAAGACTAAATAAACAAGCATATGGTTCAATCAACATGTGATCCAATCATCTTGAAATTAAAAGTTTTGAAAACCCCATGGCATCAATTTTAATTTCCTTATGAGCCCTACAACCTTACAATGGTCCATTGATAGGGATCCACTCAACCATCTAGTTAGATCCATTGCCCTTGCATGCACCGAGTCCTAACTGACCCGAGTTGACCTAATGGTCAACCATGCATGCGCCAAGGGCTGAACTACCCTCATGAGTTTTGGCAAGCGGGTGTGACCCCGGGCCTAACTCAAGTGTGTTCAGTAGTGTCTCAACCAGACCTCGCTACACGCCCTAGATGCAGTCAACCTATAGCCACCTTGTGCTTGCGCATAGGTGCTATCAGGTTAACCCATCTGAGCTGTCAGATGGTCTGATCAGACTTGGATCTAACCTAGTGGTGACTTCAACCCCATCAACCCATCTAAGGGTTTAATGTAGTGGCACCTTAGATCTAATCAAGCGCGCAAGATGTAAGTTTTAGAAAACTTTTAGAACGTGCGCAAATAAACAAACAACATGCTTGATAACCCTTAGATCTAAGGGGGTCCCCTTCAAGGGGGAGCGCATACTTTAGGGGGTCCCCTTCAAGGGGGAGCGCAAACTTTAGGGGGTCCCCTTCAAGGGGGAGCGCAAACTACATGTCAACATATGATACAAGCGCAACCTTCATGCAACCATGATACAAGCGCAACCATCATGTAACCAAAGTAAGCGCAACCATCATGTAACCAAAGTAAGCGCAACCAACATGGATCACAAAATCGTAAAGCAATCATATAGATCATATGGAGAGCCTAGCTCTGATACCAATTGATGGAACCCCTAATCTAAGGGGGAAGAAACCCTAAACATGCGCATCTAGCATGCATAGCGGAAAGAGGGCTTCAAGTAGATCGCATATGAACTATATGTTAACTTAATTCAACTTAAGATCAAGTTTTGATCTTACCAATGCCATGGATTGGATGGCGGCTTGGAATGAGAGAGAGCAAGCGAGATCTCCTCCAAAGAATACACACACCAAGTGATGAAGGCTTCCAACTTGCGCAACTTTGTGCTAGCAAAATGCCAAGTTGTCCTTCTCGAGTGGTAGGGATGAAGATGATGCTTTTTCCGGTTCTCCTCTTGTCGTCCACTCCAAGCTTCTCTCAAGTCTCGCCGAGCAAGAGCAAAACGCAAGGAGACAAGGGATGAATGAGCTCAAGCCGTTTTGGCGTTTCAAGGAGCCATGCGCTCAATGACTTTCCAAATTTGGAAACTCCATTAAGCCATGCGTTCTCCTCTTCAAGCAAACCGCCCAAAACGCTTATGGATCGAACCATGGGTTCACCCATGTAAACCGGTTCAATCCAAATTGGTCCAAACCAAAGCAATCGGTCTAGATCAACCAAACCCTAAGGTTTCCAATCCAACCGTTCATCTTATGATGCTCTTGATCTCACCGATCTAGCATCAATACTCTCGATCGAAGCTTACCGATCTCAAGCCCTAATCAATCAAACATGATCAAGCTAGATCTCACTTACAATCAGAGTCTATATCCCTTTAAACTGAACCCAAATAATTCAGTCCACACGATCTGACTCAAAGAAAGCCATATCACCAAATTGTGTGACCCTGAGGGTTTCCTTTAAACGTCGGTAACGATAACTTACGTTATCACGATCAGTGAGGGGTATCTAGCAACACATCACTGTCTCCCGATATAAAGGAAAGAGTCTTCCAAGACTCCACCCAAACCATAGCATAAGTGTGAATCAACTCACTTGGCATACATGATTCCTTTGCCACTGGATGTTCTTATTGGACAAGCATGTCAAGCCTGTAACTCCAATACGATGAGCATGATTAGATCAGATGAACATAGTCATCTGGGTATGGCCATACACTTCCTCAACCATCTCATATAGGGGGGCCCTCTAGAACATCACACTCCTTAAACAAGGAGACGGCAATCCTTTATCTATCACAAGTGCCCTAACCTGACTCAAGCTCACCATCCAAGATAGTCTATAATCATTATGTTTCAAATGATATTGAACTACCTCAAAACAATGACAATCATCATTTAGAAACACAAGTGATCTCAAGTCAAAGGACATGTGCCACTTAGTGCTTACAAGGATCATTCACATTGTGACAAGCAATGGAATATCCGAGTAGGGTCTGTCCAGTACATCCAATGTACTCATGAGTCTACATCTTATTCCATGCTCGAAGCATCCTATAAGATTAGCACTCATATTAGTCTCAATCATATCAAGGCTGTCTCATGTTCACCAAGATATCTCGACTAAGGACATAGAGCCTGTCAGCCTAGCTGAACAGCTTTGAGACATTATTCAGAAGTACACTTATTACAGCAGACAAGATAACAACCTGAATAATAACCATGCCTTTTATAAACTTAAGAGTTTATTACATGATACTTATACAATCCCAAGGCCTCAAACATTAGCCTTAAGGGCATACCCCAACAGTAAGGTGACGCCAATACTGACGTGTTTATAATTATTTCAGCTGCCGGTTTGTCGTTGTGCCTCATTAGTCTTGAGTTTACACTTTGGACGCGGATTTGTGGCTTAAGCACCAAATACCACATGTGCTGAACTAAAACGAGCGTGGATGCAGTTTAACGTTAGTTCAACCTCTTTATTTTGAATTAGGTATAGGCCTAAAACTTAGGCAACTTAGATTGAATCCAGGCAAAGCATGGTTATACTGAAGTTTACTACGCCAGACGAGTCCACTTATCATCCCTTATCACGCCAGACGAAAGGGTAAAGCTGCTTCTTCGTGACCGTACAAGCCTTGGCTTAAGGGGTAAAGTTGTTCCCCTTTAACCGATCGGCAGACCGAGCTCAAGCGACCCCTAGCGGCGAAGGTGATTGGAGGCGCTCGTCTCGGACGGGAAGGAGAAATTAACAGCTTGAGCTGTTAGGCCGCCGGCGATCGTAGCGTCACCTTCGTCGTCTTTGAGGCGCGGCGTTTTTTTTTGCGTATGGTGCCGCTAGGGTAGAAGATAGGTCCGGCGGTCGGAAGCACGAGGCAAGCAAAAGAAAAATAGGGTTTTTTTTTTGTTTGAACATTTTCTTTTTCATCTTCCCCTTCTTTGTCGTCTCCCTGACGACGTAGCGATTTTCGTCTGAGTAACTTCCGATCCTTGCACGATTATTTCATCATTTCTCCTTTCGCTATGCGACAAGATCTTTCCTGAAGAAGTTTTTTTTGTTGCCTGCCTCTTTTTATTTATATATATTTTTTGAGTCGTGATGTCTGGAATGCTCCTCTGATTTTTTCTTTCCATCCCCTTTGTTTATGGTGATCCGTTTCAGAGTTTGTCCTATCTTTTCGTCCCTTTTGTTCATGGTTGTTTGCCTCGTAACGCCTAGACAAAGAGGTATCCCTTAGTGCATTTTAGTGATCCCTTGTTCTCGTCAAAACGGCTCCCTCAAGAGGAAGAACCAAGTGAGGAGTCAAAAAAAAAAATCGTTTCCGCAGGTAATGTTTGCTGATCCTTCTCTGAAAAATCTCTTCTGGGTTTCGTCAAATTAGAACCTAATTTCTCTACATTCCCCAGCAGCGTTTTTAACGGGTGAACGCAGCGAGCGGGAGTAGCAGCAAGCGGCCTAAACCAAGTTAGCTCTCCCCTCCCCTTTTATGCATCTTTTGACGTATGAGTCCTTCTTCCCCTTTTATTTCTTTTGGACTCTTCCTTTTTTTTTACGCAACTTTGAGCCCGGTTCTCTCGAACGCCCCCTTTTTTTTTTACAGCACCTTGTTTCCTCCCCTTTTGCGCATTCCTCCAAGTAATCGGTTATTTACACCACGCTAGTTTGCGTAATGTAATCCGAAGAGGATCGAAAGGGGGTGGTGTATATTTTTCTTTGTGGTGCCAGGACGCTTAATGCGTCCATGAAGCCTAAAAAAAAATGAGTGATCGAAAAGGGAGTGCTACATTTCATCACGGTGCCAGGACGCTTAGTGCGTCCATGAAGTCTAAAAGAAGAAAAAAGAAAAAAAAAACGAGTAGAGAAAGGAAAACTCCCTCCTCGTTTACCTTCTCCTTGCTCCTTCTTGCCGCCTCCGATGATGCCCCCTTCTCTTTTAGCCTCCTGCCCCTTTTATAAACCTCTCAACCCCATGGAGTGACCAGTTGTTAATAGCTGGCTTTCCCTCCTTTTTTGCTTCTTTTGTCGATTGATTTTTTTTATTAACTGCTACGAGGGTTTTCCATCCCTCTCGTTCGTCAGCCCCCAAGCATTCCCCATTCGGAATTGATCCTCCTTTTTGTTTGATAGCTTCTCTGCCGGTTGCCATATCCTCTTCTGATTTTTTTTTATCTTATTTGCAGATTGATAGGTGGGATTGGGTAATTATATTTTTTATACCTGATGGCGCATGTCAGACTTTTCCTTTTGTTGATCCCTTGCTTATCTCTTCTCTCTTCTTTCCCACTTTTATTTATTCCCAGCTGCTGGCGCATACCCTCTCCTACTTTCTCCGACAAATTCTTGGTTAACTTTACTTCTATTCAAAATGCAGGAGCGGTATATCGGGAAGCAAAATAATACAGTCCTTCTTCAATAGCTTGGTTACTCTTCAGGTCAGATCTCTTCTTATTTACATACCATCAGCTAGACCTTGTCAACCCTAAGCGTTGTATTTAATCTCTGTTTGAAACATTTTATCTCAAACCCTGACATTGAGTATGTGAATTTTATGCAGTGTTTCTTTCCACAGCATACACTAACCTACATCAAACACCATACTTTATACTGAATTCAGCATATGATGTATACCAAGTGAGCTGTTATGAATGTTCTTGCTCTACATTAATCCTTAAAATTCCAGTAAGTTCCTTCAACAATCCACTTTCAATTACTGATTTGAGATTTTTGATTGACAGTTTCATCATATATTTGTGCCACCTTCTTCTGATCCACGAGGGTATTGGAATCGCTGCAAGTTAAACCCATTGGAACGTAATCCAAGTCAAATAGCCATTCTACAAGGTGATCATGAACTTCATTTGTCTCCATAAGTAGTCTAATGCATGAATGTAAATGAGTCTATCATGGATTTATCTTTCATCCCAGCCGTATCTGGAGCTTTTGTCTCCCTGCATCTTGTATTTCCTGGACCCCAAGGAATGTTATGCTAACACATTTTTTTCTCTAATTTTCACATTTTAACCTTTTATGATTCTATGATGAGGGAACAAACCACAAAATGTGTTCAAGAGAAAACTCATGGCTGCACTTTATCGCTCAAAATAGGCTTCAGCTTCATCTTATTTGGCTATGCATATACGTGTGCATCGAGCAACATACTCTCCTTATAGAGTCAAAAAGTAATTTGGTGACTCAACAGAAGCCAAGGTTGATCAGATGGGTCCTTTTACTGCAATAGTTCGACTTGGAGATCAAAGATAAGAAGGGCGCGGAAAACTATGTTGCTAATAATTTATCGCGCCTTGTTTAGGAAGATGGAGTGTAGAAAGTTATCGAGCATGAGATTGATGACGCCTTCCCTGATGAGCATCTCTTTGTTATTCCAAGGATTGATGCTCCGTGGTATGCAAATTTTGTAAACTATTTGGTGTCTGATATTTTACCTGTTGACTTGAATTATTAGGGAAGAAAGAGATTTTTGTCAGAAGTAAGACATTATTTCTGGGAGGATCCTTTTCTATTTAAGAGATGTTCAGATAAGTTATACAGGAGATGTTTGCCAGAAGAAGAGGTCAAGGATGTACTCTTTCATTGCCATGGTTCTGCTTATAGAGGACATGCCAGTTAGTCTAAGACTGCTTTCAAAGTGCTTCAGTTAGGTTTCTTCTAGCCGTAAAGATGCTTGGAATTTTGTTCTTTCCTGTGAAGAATGACAGCGGACAGGAAACATATCTAGACGTGATGAGATGCCACTAAGTAATATTTTGGAAATAGAGATATTTGATGTGCGGGGAATTGACTGCATGGGTCCCTTCCCAACCTCATGTGGTAATAAGTACTTCCTTGTAGCAGTTGATTACGTGTCACAGGGGGTTGAAGCTGTAGAGGCTCCGACCAACAATTCTCGCATAGTTATCAAGTTGTTTGGAAGGATAATATTTCCGAGGTTTAGAGTTCCACGAGTTGTTATAAGTGATGGTGGATCGCACTTTATAGAGCAAAAATTCTCTGCACTGTTGCGTAAATATGGAGTGAAGCATAAAGTATCAACTCTTTATCACCCCCAAACGAGTGGTCAGATTGAAATTTTCAACAGGAAATTAAAGAGAATTCTTGAAAAAACTATTTCTCTGACAAGGAAAGATTGGTCCATGAAGCTGGATGACACGTTATGGGCATACAGGACTGCATTCCAGACTCCAATTGGTATGTCACCTTATCAGCTTGTATATGGTAAATCATGTCATCTTCCGGTTGAGTTGGAACATAAAACTTATTGGGCGATAAAAACTTTGAATTATGATTTGAAATCCGCTTGGGAGAAAAGGAGATTGCAAATTGATGAATTGGAAGAAATCAGGATGAATGGATATGAGAGCGTGAGGATTTACAAAGAAAGAACCAAGAAGTGGCATGACCACCATATCGTCAAAAATTTTTTTTTAAGAAGGTGACCTCGTTTTACTTTTTAACTCTAGATTGAGGCTCTTTCCTAGAAAACTAAGAATGAGGTGGTCGGGCCTTTTCAAGGCTGTTAAAATTTATCCTTATGGCGCTATTGAGATTTGGAGTGAAAGAACAGGGAACTTCACAGTAATGGTCAATGCCCGAAACATTACTATATGTCAAAACCTATTGAAGAAGGTGTCCTCTCAGATCCTCCACCGCTTGCATGATGATGATGATCTTTGGTAGAGCTAGCGACCTTAAACTTAGCACTTCTTGGGAGGCAACCCAAACATTCTTACTCTTGTTTTTCTATTTTAATTTCCTTTATTTTTGACTATTTTAATATTTTTCTGGTACTAATATTTGTCTTTCTACTTTGTAGGTGTGACAAAAATATATTTTACATTGAAACGATTATTTTTGGAGCTTATGCAGAAATTACGGCCTGGCCATAATCTTTGTTACGGCCGTAATTTTGCATCCTTATTGAACAGGGACATTTACGGGTGTGTCATGATTATTTGCACACTCGTAATTTTGGACTTTTCTATATAGAGAGTTTCACGGTAGGGGTGTGAAAATTTTCACACCCGTAATTTGGTTCACTATGATTCAAAAAAAAAATTTTTTTTACGGGCATGACATGATTTATTTCACACCTGTAATTTGAGGGAGTTTTGTTAAAAAACTTTCACAAGGGGGGTGTGATAAATATCACACCCATAATCTTATTCACTTTCTATATAGAATGTTTTACGGTAGAACCGTAATTAAAATCACAGCCATAATTTTGATTCCCTACTGAATAGAAAATTTCACGGTAGTGCCGTGATTATTTTCACGGCCATAATTCTATTTCTTCTATATAAACCCTCGACCGTATTTTTAGGGTTTTCACTGGTGATTTTCTCTCATTTGCGTCGCTTCTTCGAATCGAGCCTCTTCTTGCCTTCTAGATCGTCTGATGACTCTTTCCGATCGAGTTCTAGTCATCTCCAAGCCACATTCTGGTGGTTCGAAGTGTCCATCTGGTCCAGAAAGGTGGTTTCCACTGAGCTTCATTTTTTGTCGTCCGAGCTTTGCCCGAGCTACCATTTGTCCTCTAAGGTTTCGATTGAGCAAAGGGATCTTTCCTTTGAAGATTTTGAAGACTAATTTCAACCAGAAAGACCGGATTTGAGCATTGCATTTTGGGCTAATTCTATTTCCAATGCCCTGTTCACATATTTTGGTAACGCCTCTATTTCTTCACCCCCTCTAGTTCAATTTACTTCATCTACACTACTTGAAATGACACCAAGAAGGAAACAAGTTGTGAGCAAAGGGAAGGGGAAAGCACAGGTTGCTACTTTAGCACCACCACCTCCTGCAAATCCATATGACATTATCTTTAGAGATAATGTACAAGAAGCTAGATACAATCACCTGCTCACTAGACGGATTACAAATACACGATATTCAGATAAGCGAACATTGGAGATTCTAGGGCTTCATGAGGATGTACATTCGATGTATGAGCAAATATTGGCACTTAGATTTTTCCAGAGACAGCCGCAGACATATCTTCCCTTGGTTTTAGAGTTCTTCAGCAGTTTGGAGGTAGAACTCCATGATTACCATAACCAGGAAGCGAAAGGTCACCTTAGCTTTCGTCTTGCAAACATTGAGAGGAGCCTCACTCTCCAAGATATCAGAGATGCCTTCTATTTACCAGGAGGAGGAGCCACACAGCCACCGCAAGGATATATTGAGAATGCATTTTGGTATCAAATTACCTTAGACTCGAATCTTCCACCAAAGACTGCAAGAGTAACTAGCATATCCAACCCTTGTCTCCGATATGTGCATAGAGTTCTCTCACACACTGTCTTCAGACGAGGTGAGAGCAACAGTATGGTTCGCTAATCAGAACTCTATTTTTTATGGTGCATGCTTCATGGGTATTAGCTAGATGTTGCTTATTTCTTAGTCAAACAGTTTGATAAAGTTGCACATGCCAAACGATAGTGTTAGGAGGTTTTATTACTCCTATTGCACTATCTTTGAATGTGGAACCATTTGGGATTGAGATGGAAAGAGGAAATCCATGGATAGATATCAAATCATGTACTACTATGAGGATGATAGTTAGAGAAGGTGATATATATGTTTGAATCTTGGACCGAACTCCCCAACCTTACCACTGCCAAACGAGGAAAGAACTATGGTTCAGAATCAATTGAATTGAAAAATTCCTCCAAGTGCAATTGCTGATGCTACCCCTACTCCCCTTGACTCTACACCACCACCACCTACCTAGGGAGGTAGTAACGACCCATTTGGGATGGGTATAGACTCCTCTACACCCAGAGCGAGACCTTTATTGCACGGCACGGCCCCGACTCAGAGAGGTTGGTCTAGTGCCCAGGATGCGGGCTTCCAAGAATTGTCAGAATAGGTATTCCATCAGGGACGCCTTCTGGAGAGAGCACTTGATTTTATCCAGGATGTGTGTGATGACGTCCAGGATGTAAAGGGATTTCTATGGCACCACTTTGGCAGCAGTGATGAGGAGGGAGGTCAAGAGAAGGATCCGGATGAGCCTATGGGAGAGGCTACACTTGGCGAGGAGGATGATGAGGAGATTGATACCAATGCGGATGATGACAATTAGTACTTTGTGAGTATCCATTTTCCTATATACTCTGTTTTTGCTCTTTTACATCAAGAATGATGCATTCTCTTTTGTAGGGAAGGGTACACATTCATGCCCTTGCGTCTGGTGCTCATCGATTTCATGTTTTGTGTCTTTGTGTGTTTTGAATCTTATTATGTGGGTGGATTGTATAACTTTATTACATTGATAACTTGATGATGTGATTTGGCACCATGTGTAGGTGCATCTTGATGACGATTTGATGGATGGTATATGTATAACTTGATGATGTGTGTTTTTCTTAGATGCATGGATTTTCTATGATGATGTGTGATTTCTCTTTGATGATGATGGTTGTGTACTTTGTTGTTCATATATATCAATGCCTGTGAATGAGAATATGCTTCTTGTGTTAAATTTATTTCTTTAATATATATTGTGGGGTCATTTTCGCTACATTGGGGATGTATCATGACCGTTTCAAATCCACCTTAAATTAGTAAGGCTTTTTGTTTAATGGGTTCTGACTCCCAATGAGCGCAAGCGCTCATTGTTAATTACCCCTAAAATTAGGGAACCTTTGATTAAGAGATCTATAGTACGCAACAAAATAAGAGTGATAATCAGATGATGTCACTTATAAATTTCATTCATAAATTTGATTTGACGTGATACATATTTCGACATGATAAGAGAAAAGGAGTATTCATCAAGGTGGGCGATTTGTGTTCGTCGGACTTTAGCCTTGTAGCGGCGTGTTGGGTAATATCCGGCCTAGGCAGTACAACGTTATATCGAGGAGCTACGCCCCGATGGTAAACATCGACGTACGCACCTCCCAAACGATATTCCGTCGTAATGCATTAAGGCGTGTTGGATATTAGACTGGAAAGATCACCCGGCCTTAATAGCGCGTTGGATGATTTGAAGTAGAGAAAGATTATCCGGCCTCAACGGCGTATTGGATAATTGGGTTTGGAGTTTTATTGAGCCTTGCGGCGTATTGGATAATTTGGTTTTGGAATTTATCCGGCCTCGCGGCGTGATGGATAATTTGGTTTTGGAATATATCCAGCCTCGCGGCGTGTTGGATAATTAGGTTTTGGAATTTATCCGGCCTTGCGGCGTGTTGGATGATTTGATTTGAAATTTTGTCCGGCCTTGCGGCGTGTTGGATAATTTGGATTTGGGATTTATCCGGCCTTGCGGCGTGATGGATAATTTGGATTTGGAATTTATCCGGCCTTGCGGCGTGATGGGTAATTTAATTTGAACTTTACCCGGCCTTACGGCGTGATGGATAATTTGGATTTGGAATTTATCCGGCCTTGCGGCGTGTTGGATAATTTGGATTTGGAATTTATCCGGCCTCGCGGCGTAATGGATAATTTGATTTTAAAATTTATCCGGCCTCACGGCGTAATGGATAATTTGATTTGAAATTTATCCGGCCTCGCGGCGTGGTGGATAATTTAATTTGGAAATTTATCCGGCCTTGCGGCGTGATGGGTAATTTAATTTGAACTTTACCCGGCCTTACGGCGTGATGGATAATTTGGATTTGGAATTTATCCGGCCTTGCGGCGTGTTGGATAATTTGGATTTGGAATTTATCCGGCCTCGCGGCGTAGTGGGTAATTTAATTCGGAATTTAACGGGTAGGATTGTCGGATATTTAATTATCTTCTCTTCCTCATTTTATTGCGGCAATCGACTGAATGAGGCCCGGACCCGCTTTATGATTCTTGGTCGTAGGGTAAAGTTTACTCGACCGCTTCGACCGGCGGATAAAGTTTGACAACCTCTTTGGACAGCAGCCACAAATTCAAGGATACCATGCGTTTTCATCATTGATTCTAAGATCTCAATCCCGTCGCTAATTTAATCCTGTCATTAGGTCGAAGCTTGAGGAGGCATGATTAATAACGCTCGGTCAAAGGGTAAAGTTATCCCTATTGACCACTCAGTCGACGAGGGGATTCGCTTCATTGTTTAGTTGGCGAACGAAACTCGAATAACCCATCTGGACGGCGACAGTCCGGAGGGTTGCTGAGCGAAGCCCTAGAGATCGACGTCGGCGGCGACCCTTGCTGGGAGACGGCGAGGGCTGGTGGAGTTGCGGCGATCCTGAGCTGCTCGTCGGAGTGTTGGTTCGAAAGGGTGAAACGATGGTCTCTGTTGGGAGGTGACGAAAGCCGATGGAGATGATCCTGCTAAACGTCCAGTGGAGGGTCCCAAACTTTGGTTCAAGAATAGGGGAATGCTGTACTCGGCTTGGTGCTTAGCTTCGAAGGAGATTGAAGAAAGCAGCGTAGGCCTTAAACAGGTATTTGCCCTATTTGTTCTTCGCATATTTTCTGGTTCACAGATTCTCCCGATTCGTTTTTCTTCTTTGTGATTCCCCTGATTCGATTTTCTTCTCCCCTTTTAACGGATTCCCCGATTTGATTTTGCCCGTTTTTTATTTGTGCTTTCTTTTCTTCTTCACGTTCTTGGCTACTTCATCTTCTCTGAAGTTCTTGACATTCTTTGCTGCTGACCACTCTGACTGATAACTTGGGATCGTGTTCGATAATTTTAAAACCTTGATGTACGTCAATTTTTTTAGGCGAGTACTCGTTTCTCCTTGACGATCTGACCTAGTCAACCTCAGGTCAGCAGATTGGGTCAATTTCTCTTTCTATCGTTTATCTCCTTTAACTCAGTTTCTTGTTTTAATCTGGCGACGTTTGCATCAGTGAGCTCGAATAAAGGGACTTTTTGTGCTGCCTGGTTTGATACCCGGCTTTGAAGGAGGCGAGAAGATAGCCTAAACAGGTATTCTTTATTTTTTACTCATGTCTTTTTCCGCCTGGATTCTTCTGTTTTTTTTTTTTGCTTTCTTTTATCTGTTTATTCTTTCTGTTTTTTTTTGCTCTTCTTTTCTTTTTGCGTGATTTCAGCGCCAGATCTTCATCTCCTTCTAAAAAATCCGGCACCTCCTCTCCCTTCCTATTTTCAGTCCCCCCTCACTAGCACAGCGCGTCCCCTCCCTTTAGTTTTTTTGATCCGCACGCCTTCGCTACCCATCTTTCACCTTCCCCTTTTTACTCTCCCTTTTTTCTTAACTCAGCATGTAACGCAGAGTATTCAGCATGCTTAGGGGTTGAGGAAGTGGAGGAAAATAGCATGTATGTGTTCTTTGTGATGCCAGGTTGCTTAGTGCAACCATGAGGCCTAAAGAAAATCGAGCGATCAAAAAAAGTGGTGTGTGCTTTTGTGAGGCCAGGTTGCTTAGTGCAACCATGAAGCCCTAAAAAAAACAGAGGAAAGCTCTTTCTTTTCCTTACCTTCTTCCACTCCTGTGCTCTCCCTTCTTCTCTTGCTCCTGTGTTTTTTGCAAGCTGGTGTCGTCCCCTTTTTTGTGCGTTGCAATCCTCCTTTTATAAGGTTTTCCAGCCCAGCCTCTCACAGCTGGCTTCTTTTGTTTCCTTTTTGTTTTATTCACGCTTCTTCCCGCTTTCTTATTCTCCTTCCCTTTTTACGCTGCCGTCAGTTCTCTTTTCATGCCAGCCTTGGTCGCTCCTTATTTGCTGGCTGTTCTATCTTTTTTTACCGCTGTCTCCTGTGATCACCCCTTTTGATCCTTTTTGAAATCCTTGCCTTATTTGCTCCACTCGTTTGGCGGGCTTTCTCGAGACCTAAGTTTTTTGCTTTTATTTCTTGCTGAGACGTCCTCCGTGGTCAAAATCAATACCATGTAACACTTTCCAAGTCATGCTTTCTATCACTGCCGAATGCTCTATACTTTTCCATGATAATAAAATTCTATCGTTTTTTGGGTAAGGATGCATGGTTCAACAAGCTTCATCTATTTTGACTTCTCATTGATTTTTTCATTTTTTTTTTCTAATTCTTAGATTCATTATAAATCTTTGTGTAGGGAACTAGTGAAGGCATTGTCAAGGCTGAAATTTTCTCTGAGCATCTTTCTGAACTTAAGAAGTTTGCTACGGTTGTTGTTCCAAGCACTCTTCCTGTAGGTCAAATTCCATTGCACCCACCACTGCCGCCTGGGCCACCTCCATCACGTCTGCAAGCTTTTAAAGTTCCTCCTGGTCCTGTTGATGCCGATGATCTGTCAGAATTTGACTTCAATTCAGCATGCCAAGCTCTTGATCCCCCAGCAAGCAAACAACCTTTGTCCAGGCATGATGGCAATTTTCCTTCACTTACCAAGCAACAGTCAACTGATTTTGGCAAGAACACAACACCTGTTGGACCAACTACGAAGTTGATCGAAGTTGCTCGAAGACAGCCGTTTACATCTCTTCCACTAGAGTCAACAATAAACTCTGAAAGAATTCTCACT
Source organism: Costus lasius (assembly GCA_027563935.2). Classification (NCBI taxonomy): domain Eukaryota; kingdom Viridiplantae; phylum Streptophyta; class Magnoliopsida; order Zingiberales; family Costaceae; genus Costus; species Costus lasius. The sequence continues at coordinate 22,742,466 of CM050451.1, read as the reverse complement.
CAGTCACCCTTTCACAAGCCCAATAATTTGGATGCTGATAAGTGTTCAGTTGGTCCAAAACTCACGAGCAGTAATCTGGGAAAGCGTCACTGGGTTGACGACGACGATGACATGCCTGAGTGGTGCCCTCCAAATTTTGAGCAAGTGAACCATACTAGAACGATCTCAAGTATCAGTCTTCCTTCCCCTGTGCATAATGGGAACTCGGAAATTTCAAAGCATCGCACATTCAAAATTAGTACCGTGGTCAAAATTAATATCGTGTAACACTTTGTCATGCTTTCTATCACTGCTGAATGCTCTATACTTTTCCATGATAATAAAATTCTATCATTTTTGGGTAAGGATGCATGGTTCAACATATATATCCTCTCATTGTGATTTTTCATCAATTGATGTATGAGATTTTAGTAGATATGTTGTTTGATGAATGCGATTTAAGAGTTAAGTATCTTTTTCAAATAAAATGAGTATATGAGTATAATTTGCTAAATTTACATTGATTGATTAGCCTAGTTGATTTTGACCTATTATGCTATTTGTTGGGAAGAAAGAATCCAAAATCCAGAAATAAGAAAAAAAAAGAGAAGAGAGAAGAAATGACTCCTCTACTTGGCACTGCGAAAAATTGGTAGTGGTACCGAAGACATAAGTTGAAGTTAGAATAAAAAAAAAGTATGTATCTAAGTGAGTACATGCCAAATATATATAAAAAAAAGAGTCATTTGACATTAACTCCGCTATCTTTGGCCATGAATCTCAATTTTACTAGCCAATAGGATATGAGTTCTAATACATTGTCTAGGTGGTCAATGTACTCTAAATTCATTACCAGAAAAAAGGTGGTATTCGATTTAAAGAATGTCAAAAGTAAAATAAAAAAATTGAATGGAGAAAAAGATTTTGGATATCCTATTTCTGTAAACAAATGTATTGTAGGTTTAAACTGAAATGAAGGTGAATTCATGAGATTGAGATTCTATTTATTATGCAAGTTGCAAAATTTTATTTGATTAAGATTGTGAATCTTAAGGATTAAATTCTAAAAACATTGTATTGATTTGAAATTTTATGTAGCATGAGTTGGAAATCTTTTATAAGCGATTATGTTCTAAAATTTATTTTTCATAAGAAAATTATATTTTCCATACTCAGCATTGTTCTTTGGTCTATTTATTTGCTTGAGGACAAGCAAAAGTTTAAGTCTAGGAAGATTTAAATGTCTCGTATTTATATAGTATTTTTACTATGATTTTTATACATAATCTCTCCTATTTTTATCATATTTTTACTTAATTTGACATAAATCCTTTTGTTTGCTCGGAATCTTCACCTCCTTTTGTTTTTATCATATTTTAGGTGAAGACGACCAATTTTTAATAGATTCTTGAAGATCTAAATGGACGAATGGATTCTAGACGTCGAGACAAAGCTACCCATCAATTTTCAAGCAAAATAGAGCTTATTTGGAAAATTATAGCCCACCCGTGATAATTTTCATGATCATAATTTATTTGGTACAAAATTTTGAGTTCACAGAAAGAATCACGGCCTATCCTTGATTATTTTTACGACCGTGATTTCCTGGAGATTTTCCACAGAAATAATTACAGCTGTGCTGTGATTATAATCACTGCCGTAATTCTCCTCGGTTATTTTCCAAAATATACAGAGAGAATTACGAGCGTACCATAATAATTATCATGGCCGTAATTCTTTAACAAAAATACACAGAAAGAATTACGGGTGTGCTGTAATTATTATCACGGCCATAATTTTATCCGCCAGTTTCAAGTTTGACTCGATTTCTCGCCCGATTTGATTTCTTTTCACGCTGAATTTTGGGGAAAACCTATTCTAAGGGTGGAGAACTATATAAGGAAGCTTGAGGAGCAATTATCAGGACTTTTTAGCTGATTTTCAAGCTAGATTTGACAAAAGGGCATGATTATGGGCTATTGGCGGCGGACGACGATTCTTCACCAGGAAAGCTTCGATTTTCCGATTGCTTGGCGTCGATTCTCATCAGGAAGCCTTGAATTCTTTCCTCTTTGTTGATCTTTATTTTTATTTGCCAGTTTTGTAATTAAACATGGATTTCTATAATGTGAACATGATGAACATGTCAACGTAAACTCTTTATTCAGGATTTAGGGTGTAACCCTCTATGTTTTCATAACTTGATTATTTGTTGTCTTCTTATGAAGTAGTCTGCTTATGTTTGATTCAATATTTGTTGTGCTTATTACGTGTTGATTACTGGTCATAATTTGCATGTTTAGAGACGTCGCAAGAAGTACTGAGAGGTGATTGCAACGTCGGATCTACAATTTTTGGACAAGTTGATTCGAACACGAGAGTAGTTCGAATCAGCTTAAAGGATTTATTAGATTTATCAAGAACTCATTGGGTTTATTTCGAATTAATAACCACGAGAGTAGGGGATTAATTCAGATAGACACCGGATTGTACTACTGAGAAAGGGCAATCTGTACATGCGGATAAATCCCCTTCAACATAGTAAATCCTTCTAAAGATATTTTTAATTATAAAAAATCATGAAATATAGTGTGGTGAACCTGAAGTTCTGAATTTCCATCAAATCAATTACAACGCAAGTTTGCTTTACTGTTCCTTCAATTTAATTGCAATAAAACCCATTCTATTTAGATTAGGCTAGCTAACGATCTTAAGTAGAGTCAGTACTTAGTCATTGGTCCCTATGGGATCGATATTTTTATTACTTCGATTTGTCCGTGCTAAGTACTAAATAATTGTATTCTCACTAGCTAAGCAAACGATATATTAAAAATAAGAATTAAATAAACAAACTCTAATGATCAAATAAAATTTAGAAAGAGAAAACTCCGAATAAGGTTTCACCACTCTAATTTTTATGACTAAATAGAATAGATTTTTTATGCTAGTTACTTAAGTCATGTTAAAGAAAAATTACCTGAATAAAGTTGTCTCCTCTCAGATGCCCAACTTACACTAATTCAACTTTCCCTCTCATGAGTTGCTGCGTTAGTGAATTAACCAAGGGTAATTCTAGATCTTAAAAATCAAGGGTCACTTTCGTGGCTTAATTCCTAAGCCAATTTCTCAAGTAAAATTAGATGCTCTTGTAACTTAATTCTACACGTTTTACCTATGGGACTCTAACAAGTTAACTCACTTATGAGTGTAATTATCTTGTCTAACACACTATAATTGTTGAATTAAAATAAATACATATAAATAAGCATTAATAATTAGATTTCTATAACATAGCTACTCTCGTAGTCTAGGTTTCTAGTTCTAATTAAAAAGGTCAAGGTTTATAAGTCACCTCTCAGTTCATGTTATAAACCCTATAACATGAACTATTTAGGGCTTGTTTGACCCCGCTATTAATAGTTTTATAACTATGCTAAACTGTACTGTGCTATTAATGTGTTTCACAAGTACACGGACAAATCGAAGTAATAAAAATATTGATCCCACAGAGACTAATGACCAAGTACTGACTCTACTTACGATCGTTAGCTAGACAATTAGGAAAAAGAGTGATTTTTATCTTTAACTAAATGCAGAACTAATAAAAAGACTTTGGTTATAATCGATTTGATAGAAGTTCAGGACTTCGGGTTCACCACACTATGTTTCATGACTTTTTATAATTAAAAGCATCTTAAGAAGGATTTACTTTGTTGAAGGGGATTTATCTGCATGTAGTGATTGCCCCCTCTCAACAGTACAATCCGGTGTTTATCTGAATCAATCCCCTACTCTCGTGGTTATTAACTCAAGATAAACCCAATGAACTCTTGATAAATCTAAGAAATCCCTCAAGTCGATTCGAACTACTCTCGTGTTCAAATCAACTTATTCAAAAATTGTAGATCCGATGTCGCAATTCACCTCTCAGTACTTCTTGCGACGTCTCAAAACATGCAAATTATGGCCAGTAATTAACACGTAATAAGCACAATAATTATTGAATCCAACACAAATAATCACTTCATAAGAGGATAACAAAAGTCAAGTCATGAAAACATAGAAGGCTACACCCTAAATCTTGAATTAAGAATTTACGCTGACATAGTAATAATGTTCATGTTGTAAGAATCCATGTTCGATTACAAAAGTGACAAATAAATATAAAATCGATAAAGGAAGACAAGAATGAAGGCTCCCTGATGAAGATCGACACCAATCAGCCGAAAAAAAATCGAAGTTTTTCTAATTAGAAATCGAAGATCACTACCGTTTGCCCTAGCTCTCGCCCCTTCATCGAAATTTCCTTGTAAATCGGTCAAAAAGTCTTGATAATTGCTCCCTTCATAACTTATATAGTTTTCTAACTCATAATTTGGTTTTTCCCAAAATCTAGCTAAAAACGAGCCGAATCGATCGAGAAATAGAGTCAAAATTGAATCTGACGGACAAAAATATAACCGTGAAAACTTCGGCTGTATTTCTTTCTATATCTTACCACTTTCAGTTGCTCTTTCAGCAAACTGACAAGTTTTATTTTGCAAAAGCAAAATTTTACAACCGTTGCTTTTGCAGTAACTCTACTTTTATTATTATTATTATATTTTTTATTTATAAATTTAATTGAAAACCGGTTGAATCGCTAGTAGCAGATTCAAATCCGTTAATCACAATATGTAAAATTGCATGTTAAATACCTCAAGTGGCAAAGCACAAAGGTTATTATTATTATTTATAAAAGAGAAAAATTAACACTATTTATATCAGAGTTATAATAAAGTTAGTGCTACAACAACTAAAATGGAAATTGATTGTAATATATATTAATTAAAACAGTAAATTGCAATAGTCATTAATTAAAACAATAATTGTAATTTACTAACATTAATACTGTAATAGAAGTAACAAAGTAATAAAAAAAATGTTACATGACAAGTTGTCAAAAGTGACATGAAAATTTTTGTTAGAACATAAACATAAACATAAATATTACTCTTTGTCTGAAATAAATAAAAGGTTATCACTGTAGTTAACAGTAAAAAACATGCAAGTTCAAAAGAACTTTTCTAGTATAGAAAATGTGTATAAATTATATTTTCTCTTAATTAATAGTAACATCGACGTTATAGCATTATTAAAAGACACTTAATATCTCAGTTGGAAAAGACATAGCAAAATCATAAAATTGCAATATTAGTAATTAATTAAAGCTGGAACGTTAAGTATTACCAAAAGTGAATCACTCATAAATCAATTATTACCAACCATTATGAACAATAAATTTATTAATACTACAGCAACTTTTGATAAAATTAAACTATAAACATTACTGAAATCAAAGCATAGAAATTAATTAGAATTAAAATTTCTATAATTATCGCAATTAGTAAATTAAGGTAAATAAATGTAAATTGCAATAAAATGACAAATAAAGCTAAGTGACGCATAGGTTTAACTAGAAAATTAAGACATTTAAAGCCATATTACAATGTCAATTTATAAACATGATTAAATTGCTCCACCGTTACAGCAATATAATGTTCAAAAAAGTTTTTATCAATTTATTTAAACAGAAATAATATTTTAAAAAGGATTGTACAAATAATAAATTTTAAATTAACAAAAATATGCAAACCAGATACTTAATATGATTTGTTTAGGACGGCATGCTTAATATAACAGCAAAATAAATATTTATATTATTATTATTTTTTACTTTATTTAGCCGCTTGTTCTTCGGGGATAATTTATTTTATTTTATTAGCATAACACATTAAATAGAGAGTAAATCAGAATATCAATTAAATGAATACACATTCATTATGGATGATCGAAATATAATATTTTTTTCCTGATTTACATAAATAGTAAGCATACAACAGAAACAAATTAATTTATAAAATTTTGTTCTTTAATTTACTAATAAAGAACATAGTAAAAAACAGCAATATCTTTTTTTTCTCACATGTGGTATTTTTTTACCCGTTATGTATTTTAAATAGAATGTTTTTTTTTACTAATTTATGTACACAGTAAAGAGAGTAATATGATTAACATTAATAAATAAATTTTAGTATAAATAATCACAATTTTTACCTAAGGCTTGTTTGGTTTGGTCTCACTTCAAAGTTGATTTTATGCAGCTTTTACAGCGAAAGCAGTTAAAAAAATTATTTGATAATAAAAAAGAGAAGCAGTAAAAATAGTAAAAAAAGTAGAAGTTGAGAAAACTACAATTTGATGCTTTTACAGTTTCTGCTTCTCTAACAAAGTAATTGACATAATTTTACTTAAAATTTAGGTATTATTATTTTAATTAATTTAAAATTTTAATACTAAAAGAAAATAAAATATATTATTATTTTAAATAATATATTTATTTATTATTTTAAATTTTGACAATAGTTAAAAAGTTATTAACCAAATATCTTATAAATTTTAACTACATAGTACAGTACAGCACAGTTTAAACACAGTTATAAAGCTATTAATAACGAGGCCAAATAGACCCTAAGATTGTTGGTCTAAAATTTCATCTAGACCTTTATTTAAACAGAAAATAAAAACATAAATTATTAAGCAATGAAACTTGCAGAGTATATTTAAAAGAGAGTTACATGATAGAATTCGGAGGTGTATTGCAGCTTGTCCTTAAGGTGAAAATCTGAGCTCTCGTGCGAGTTAATTCTGAATTGATCACTCAAAATAATACCGAGTACTCCTATCCTACGGGCATGACCATGGAAAAGTTGATTGGACGTCCTTTCGGCAACGAGCAGCAAAATCAGAAATCTAAGAACATAACAAAAAAAAAAATAAAAAAGAAGTACGAGGGAAAAGAGGAGTTCATCTCATCAATCGTATGAGATTTTTCTAAGCATTTTCTTTTAATCTGATTGTGAATTGAATTAAAAGAAAATATGGCAAAAACGTTGACAGTAAATGCTAACATTGGATAGGTTTTTTTTAAAATTTTATTCCAACACGCAGACATGCCAAATCTATGGCAAGCGTGGTTGCATCATGTCACAGATGCGCAACAAAAGTATGAATTAGGCCGAGGTTATCAAAAGTTGCATCGGTTATTTGGCATATCTATCTAGGCAGATCCTTTGACTCAATCCAATCCTTTTGGTGCGTGATATTGTTTGAACCTTGGGAATAGGGAGTGGACCAGCATTCACGGCACGCCAAAACTTTCCATTAGAGTGGCCAATACAGTATATCCGCACCGCGTCTTAACAAGCTTATCTTCATGAATCTGTTTATCAAGTTCAACAACAATTTGCAAAGTTTCTTATTCTTGCCAAGGGCAAGTAAGTATATTTTATTAATAGAAGAATAAAAAATAGAGTTGAATGCAGAAAGTCGATCAGTTTCACGCACAATCACGATCTAAATGACCTTTTCAAACCCTTTGCATGTGCTGTGCTGTGCTGTGGGGGTAAATTACAGAAGAACTGCCAAAATAGTTCTTGCTCTGCACCAGGTTAAAGCAGTGGAGGAATAAAGGCAAAGGAGCAGCAGGAGATCCCCGGAGTATGGAACTTTTCTTTCTTTTTTCTTGTCTAACCCTGCGGCATGCAGCCCACCACCACACTAAAAAGCATTGCTTTTCTTATTTGCAAATTGAAACGTAGTCGCCAAGTCTTTTGGGGCAAACTCACATCCAACTCTTTCAAGTCCTCAACTTTCATAGTCTAGTGAGAGCCAATGATACTGTAGTTCAGATGACACTATAGTATCTGATCAAGGCCTAAAGCAGAGGCAACCGAAACCATGCTGAACTCTCAATGTGTTCAAGGGCTCAGATATATTTCGCATGAAGTTGTATTTTCCTCTTTGAATCCATCTTACAAACCATGATCCCGCAGAAAGCTTTTGTTTTTTTTTCATATTTATTTTATACTCCATTTTAGTGGGCGTACCTTTTGCACCTTGCCACTAACATTGCTTTAAAAGTAACATTTCTGTTGGCATCAAAATTCAATATAATATTACCTGGGAGATACTTCATGCTCGCACTTTTCTCTCAGCATCCTGCATCTTTACTGCATGATCACACATGCTGAGCATTCTACTGGTCTGAAAAGGCTAAAACTTTTGTTGACTCTCAAGAGATTGAGTTCAAATTCTACAAAATTAAAGTAAGTTATCCTAGAGGAAGAAAACTAATAAAAGGCTGTATTCTAACTGGTGATGCAGCAAATTTGAGAATGCAGAGAAATCTAACTCCTATAAAAACTCTACCTACCAGCTGCTGAAGAGCAACGGTACAATCTTACAGTGTATAAGCTATTCAGAAGCTTGTTGCATCATGAAGGATAAGAAACACTTGTTTATCTCTGATGGAGCATTCTGTTTAGTCATACTGTGTACTGTATCGCTGATTAAGATCAACGGCAGAGGATATGAGATTGACTTTGGGCTTTCTGACAGCTCCTCCCCATCTGGAGCTCAGCTTCATGGTTCTTACATGGCGCCCCATTCAAAGTCATTCAACATATTGCTTTTTGGAGCTACTGGTGATGGAATCTCTGATGATTCAAAGGTGTGCAAAGTAATCAAAATTTTGTTACTTAGATCGAGGTGCATGCAATTTTCACTTGAATTCTTGTTTAGGAAGATAATGCTTACCGTTTTAGCTTCCAGGATTGCTTCTATGAACATTCAATTTCATAAAACGCAATCAGTTCTGCACATTGGTGATGCTAATTCTCACCAACTAATAATTGCTCTCTACGACGTTTGTTAAGTCGTTCTTTGAGTGTCGTAAATGCAGGCACTGAAGGCTGCATGGAAAGCTGCTTGCTTGGTGCCTAAAGCAACCATAACTATACCATCAGAGTTTAAATTTCTCATTAGACCAATCACTCTTCAAGGCCCATGCAGTCCTCACCTTGTTCTCCAGGTCTTTACTCATTCTCATCTTCAAATTTCACTCTTCTTAAGCAGCACTAGCGGTTTTTTTCTTTTTCTTTGACAATTTAAACTCAAACATGGTCTGGTAGCATTACTTTTTTGTGAAGATTTTGCTTCTGAAGCTAAAATATGCCAAACTAAAAGCACACATGTAATTTTCAGATAGATGGGACTCTGGTTGCTCCACCCGGTGTGGCCAAATCCAACCTCCTACAGTGGATCAACCTGAAATGGCTTCAAGGTTTCACCATGCAAGGAAGTGGCACAGTAGATGGCCAAGGTTTTGCTGCCTGGAATAGCTCTGATATCTACCATATTGAGGTGATGAAAATAATAAATGATCATCAAATCTTTTCATATGTAGACAAAATCGTTGTTCTGCTTCCAGAACAGGAGCTAATAATTATTTAATCTGACTCGTTTCTGCAGAAAGAAAAGAAAGATGCATCCGAATTTGTCAGGCCAACTGTATGAAAACCAACCATATTCTGAGTTCAATTCTTAGCTCCGATATCATCCACCATTAATCCTTTATCCATGTCTGATGCCCTTCTTTTACAGGTCATTAGGTTTTATAAGTGCTACAATGTGACAATTCATGGCATTCAAATTATCAACAGCCCTCAATGCCATCTGAAATTTGACAGCTCTATAGGCATCAACGTGAAGAACATCACAATTTCTTCACCAAAAGATAGTCCTAACACCGATGGTATTCACCTCCAGAACTCTCGTGAAGTTGAAATCAAGCACTCTGACATTGGATGCGGTACATATGGCATAACTCAGCTACTCAACCATATTCGAATGCCAACAAATGCAGAAACTGTGTAATAGTTAACCAATTCTTTCACTGTGTTTCCTAGGCGATGACTGTGTATCAATACAAGCTGGGTGCTCTAATGTCCACATACACCATCTTAGGTGCAGTCCAGGTCATGGAATCAGGTGGAGAAACAAACAGTGCTGAATAATAAAAGTGACTAGATTAATTCTTCCAGTAAGGAGAATCTCACTTTTGCACCAAATGAAATTATGGCAGTGTGGGAGGACTCGGGAAAGGATACAGCTTGGCTTGTGTCTCCAATATCTCAGTTAACAGCATCATTGTCCAAAATGCTTCATCTGGAGTAAGGATTAAAACATGGCAGGTAAGTTTTGCAACACAACAACTGAAACTGATTCAGAGCATTGAGCTATCCACATGCTTGATCTTGCAGGGTGGCATAGGATCAGTCAGGAATGTGTCATTCTCCAATGTTAAAGTCGACAATGTCGACATACCGATCGTGATCGATCAGTACTACTGCAACAAGAGATCATGCCGGAACAGGACTGATGCAATATCCATCTCTGAGGTCATGTACAGAGGGATCTCAGGGACTTATTCCTTTCAACCTATGCATCTTGCATGCAGCGATAGCAGACCATGCACCGGAGTTGCTCTTAAAGACATCAAGCTTTTGCCTGTAAATGATTCTCAGACTCCTCGAAAAGCCTTGTGTTGGAAATCATATGGAGAATCACAGGGTCTACTTCAACCGTCAAACGTTGGTTGCCTACAGAGGACTACTAGGTTGATCAAGGCTCTAGCCAAATTCCATAATGACTCTTGCTACTGAATATTTTGTACTGGTCAAAGTTAATCAGCAAGTCATATTTTCGTCATGAAATGCAGAGAGAATGATCATTTTAGACCAAGAAAATGAATCTTTTTCACGGTTGATAATAACAAGTAGAGCTGGTAAAGTAACCAGATAAAGGGAAAACATTTTCTATTTGTATTTTTCTACATTGAGTTATGTAGGGCAAGTTTCCTAGAGTGAGTGACAAGCAAGAGATACTGGATACGGGCTAATAAGATAAAATAATAAGAAAAATAAATATTATGCGTTAAAGTAGTCATAAAAAAAGTTCTACTAGTAAACTAAGCCCCCATTTTGGGGCTTCTTTTGGCTGCTTTTCCTTTTCATTATTAACAAAAAAAATTATTCATGTAATTTTTATCTTAGAAGTATTTTTAATAATTATTAAAATGAACTATGACTCATTTGGGGCTCTTGTTGTGCACGTTTTCTCAGCGCACGGCCCTGCCGAACCATCATCAGCAAGGTCCATTAATCGCCGTCTATTCCATCATTAGATATTTTATAATGTCATAGAAATTTAAAAATACATGGTGAAAATTTAAATGAAATTTGAACCTAAGTTAGCTATGATAACTAGCTTAGTAACGAGGAAATAAAACATTATACAAGTTATCCTTTATTGGTACATATTTTTCATAAATTTTTTCAGATATTTTATAATGTCATGAAAATTTAATAGTACACGGTGGAAATTTAGATGAAATTTCTTTTATACCTAAGTTAGGTGTGGTAACTAGTTTATTACCGAGGAAATAAAACATTCTACAAGTTGTCCTTTATTTGTGCATGTTTTTCATTAATTTTTTAGATATTTTATAATGTCGAGGAAATTTAATAGTACATGGTGTAAATTTAGATGAAATTTCTTTTAAACCTAAGTTAGCTTTGGTAACTAGCTTAGTATTGATAAAATAAAATATTATGCAAGTTATGCTTTATTTGTGTGTATTTTCCATGAATTTTTTTATATATATTGTAATATCGTGAAAATTTAATACTACATAGTGGAAATTTAGTTGACTGCTTTATCACAAAAACTACTACCTTGAGATTTGCGCCATTGATGATGGTGTTGAACTACGTATTTGTCCCTATATGATTGTTATTATGCAAATCTTTCCCAATCAGCAACAATGAATACTTTCAACATAGAACTCAAATCCTACCCGCCTCTTTTTAGGCGACTGAGATTAATGAAGGCAGTTGAATATGAATCTCTAAACCGCAACATGGCTTCTTATACAATGTCTCTCCACTTAGTGAATGAAGTCTATCTATGGGGGAAAAGAAGTCAAAATAGTTGGTTCAGCATTGTCAGAGTTCGACCACATAAAGAAATGATCTATAGTAGATGCATCAAACATATGTAGGTCTAATGGGAATAAGATCTAAAGCTTGCTTTCATCTCCACTCCAAATTCAACAATTAGCATAGCCTGAGAAGGTTGGAATACCAATGCTAATATTCCAACAACCTTCTTCATCAAGCTCAAAAGGGGCCTCGTAATTCATTTCAGGGGCTGGAAAAATTTATGCCAAACAAGACCCAAAGGGTCAAGAACAATACTTGCAAGTTATAAGGGAAATGTAATGCAAATTTCTTCCTTGAACAGAGCAAAACTATTATGGATATATACAGACATGGATCCCACAATAATTCCATGAGAAGCTACAAAATAGACACTACAAAATAATTCCATGAGAGACATGCGAGGCTGTTAATAGGCAAGCAAGCCATAAAGAAATAAAGCCAGTGAATTATATTTATCAAGAATCTACCCGGAGAAGAAAATACTGGAGAAACTGAAGAAAACTCGGTAGCCCTACAAAAAAAACATAGCGTGAGTGTTCCACATCTATCGGATATTTTAAGCGCTAAATCGAAGGGACAGAAGGAGATCTGGCATGCGCTAGCATTTCAAGGGGAGGAGACTGGGTCAAAATTGATTTTGACTCTATATGAAACCAGAAACCACTCCAAGATGCTGACAGGGATTGGAGGAGTTTGGGTGTAATTCTACTGTTACCTGACCCTGACGCTATCTTTTGGTAAGACTTGGTAGTTAGGTAGACCTATGTAAAAATAGGCTTTGGCACATGTGTGCCATGCGTTTTGGTCATTGGAGTAGTGATGCACTCGGGGGACTGTCCCAAGGCATGTACACGTGAGTGGGGGATTATGTTTTCACAAGTACTCCAGGATGGGGGGCTCAAATGTGTAAAATTAGCCTACCCGACCCTTGTGAAGCCTTCTACTCACACCTCTTAGTTTGTGTGCTTGGGATAGTATAGGGGTGGTAGTGCCTTGGTTAAATGCAGTCTTGTGATCCCATGCAAGTATAAAATTACAAGGTTCCACACACCTGCCCTCTCCACCAAGTCATAGATCTAGGGTCTATTTCATATTTGCTTAGTGTCACGCCCCAAATTTTGTGCTAAATTTTTGCTTAAAATCTCGAGCGTGATGGCGCAATCTACACACCCTCTGTGTAGATTGCCATCCTACACTCTATGCGGAAATTAGCCAAGATCGTCTTCTAGCACAATCTGCACCTCTCTGCGCTCTCTGGGCTGGGCTCTGATGGAACTGAGCTCCAAGGCTGTTCTGATGGAACTGCGTCCTAGCCTTCTCCTAGCCCTAGACCTAGGTCAGTAAGTGGCGGGTGGCAAGCACATGTTGCTTCTCAACCCCATATGCACACTTACTAACAGCCTTAAACCTAAGCGCCCTGTAAATGACAACGCACAACAAACGCTGGCAGTTCACAATGTAAGGGCACTAGACATATGCCCAAAACCTAATACAGGTATCCACGACTACACAGCGAGCGAAGGATGATAACAAGCACAATGCTTGCGTCTCACCTAAGCTAATCACACCGAACGATAAAACACAAACCCCTCTAAGGATATAACCTCGGGTATGAGCAGAGTATCTCTTCCAATGGACAGAGATACTAATAATAAGCTATCAACTACTCAATGTAACATGATGTCCATACAATGGTTCTACAATGCTAATGCAAGGTAATAACACAATGTAAGGGTAGGGATATACCACTCCCAAAGCTAAGCTAAATGTGGAAGAAGGTCAGCCCCTCCAAGTGAAGCCGAGTTCCTCCAAGGTGCTCTCCACCAAGGTGATGAAGAGCTCCAACCCTAGGGTCGCCTCCCTAGGTAGTTGTCGAAGATCCTTCTTCTTGGACTCGCCTCCAAGCCCAAGAACACGCCAAACACCAAGGGGACAGCAAGGTGCCGCCACCCCCAAGTGCTGCCGGTGATGATGATGAAGAGTAGAGGGCCGCCGGTGAAGTCCTCAACCTCCAAGGACTCGCCAAAGATGAACGCCTCCCTCTTCTAGGGTTCTTCCTCGCCTCTAGGAAGAACTCGCCAAGAACAGCCTCAAGAACTCGCCTCAAGCCTTGAGCGTGATGAAGACTCGCCAAGAAAGATTCCCTCACCTCAAGGGAACTCGCCAAGGGAAGAAAGTGGAAGATGATCGCCAAGAACCCTCCAAGCCGAGCTCCTCCACCCAAAATCGTCTTCCTCAAGCTTCGGTTCACTCCAATGGCCGAATGAATCTCATCCAATCGAGATCCCCAAATTAGTTAAGCCTTTTGTCATTTTTGCCCTTTTGCATTATGAAGACCTTAAGAAGAAGGCGCCTCCTCTTCTTTCAGCTAATGACCTAAGCTCGGGTTGGTCCTCTCATGCAACATAAGGTCTAGGCTCTCTCATAGGTCTTGGGTTCAAATCTCACCCATGACATATTTTTTTTGCCAAGCTTGTACACCTCTATACAAGCCTTTATCATGCGCCAAGGTCCATGTAGCCTTCTACATTGAACCTCATGTTTTTGCAAGTGCATGCTCCTCGCCAAGGTACCTGCAAAACATCCTAACACAGTGTCAGTAACCTAACTTCTCTAGTAGGCTCCCTACAACACCAGCCTAGCTCCCCGCCAAGCTCCCCCAATCCCTACTCAGATCCCACTGAGTCCATGGGATGGGCTGGGGTATAACCCCAGTATACCCAGGGTCTCACACTTAGTGTCCTATAATATTGTCATGTATTGTTGCCTTTTATCAATATACAATGGCGGGGTGAGCATTTTACTCACTATCATGTGCAAATTACTTGTGCCTTTCGATTGCTGGTGTTGCCCTTGAACTACATCGTTGCCTCGGTTTTATAGTGACGCTTCCGAATTTAGTGCGTAAGTGCACACGGGATTAAGGCTGAGACTACTTCAAGTAGTCTGCCGCGCGGACATCAGGCACCAAGGAAAGTGCGTCCGTGACAAGTGGTATCAGAGCTCAACGATCCATAGATCAGGCTCTCAAGAATGTCCGCTTACAAGGGAATGGATGTGGAAACGTTAGTGGGTAGTCCCCCTGAACTGGATAGGGAGGAAAGGCGAAGAAGGCACCGTGAACGCCAAAAAGCGTGTTTCACCGATATTGAAGACCGACTAGACCTATTTGAGGCAAGACATGCTGGCTTGGCAATGGAAATGGGGGGACACGAAGATAATACTCGTGAGTCCGTCAAGTTTATGAGGGCTCAGATTGAGGAATTGAAGGCTCAGATAGTCGTCCTCACCATGACAATGCACGCAGGAGGGGGAAATGTATAACCCCAACGTGTACAAATGAGGGTTCCTGAACCCGAAAGTTTTAATGGCACTCGAGACGCCAAGGAACTTGAGAACTTCTTATTTGACATGGATCAGTATTTCCTTGTCACCCAACCTGATTCAGAGGGAATCAAGATTGCCACGGCAACATGGTATCTAACTGGTGATGCAAAGCTATGGTGGCGCACCAGGGTGCAAGATGGCACCGACACCATGAAGAGTTGGGAGGAACTGAAACAGGCACTAAAGACCCAGTTCCGTCCAGAGAACATGGGATTGATGGTTAGGAAAAAGCTGTCAAACCTCCGTCACACAGATGACATCCGCGATTTTGTCAGGAAGTTCGCATCTATCTCCCTAGACATCAAGATGGCAGATGAAGAAAAGTTATTTTTCTTCATGAATGGCTTGCAACCTTGGGCACAGCAAGAGTTGCAAAGGAGGAATGTCCAGGATTTTGCATTCGCACAAGCTGCAGCGGAGCAATTGACTGACTTCAAGCTCGTGGAAAGGCGCCGACCTTCACCACCTCAGCAACCCCATCAAGGGAATAGGATTAGTCAGTGGGACAATCTTAGGAGTCCTCTGCACCATAATGGGAACCAATATAGGAGGAGTCCACCGCACAGTCCGCGGAGACCCCAGCAACCCCACAACAGTGGCAACCAAAGAAGCCCACCGCACAACCGGCCATACATATGTTATCTATGTGGCGGCAAACACCACATACATGATTGCCAACAGAGGAAGATGTTGAACGCAATGTTGGTTGAGAAGGCTTCAACCAACAACAAGCGGAAAGGGAAAGCCCCGATGCCATCATCCAGCTCAAGTGACTCAAATGGCACCATCGTTATTTCGGGCAAGCCTTCCTCTTCAAATACGCTGAGGATAGGCACAATCACTTGTTCTTCAAAGACACCGAGGATAGGCGCACTTCGGGTGATCAACCCGAGCAATGCTCAAGTGGGGGAGCAACAACCTAAGAGACGACCAAGCCGACAAAATTGGTGACCCAAACAGACCTGAGATTGCTTTATATATGGAGGAAAACACCAACCCTGGTCTTGCTCCCAGAAGAAGGTATTGCACGCCTTGGTAGCCGAGGAGGCCACATCCATGAAGCCAAAGGAAGAGAAGAAGGTCACATTCTCTCTGAGTTCCGACTGTGACACTAACGAAGGCAGAAGTTTTCTTCAGCGCAGCGCAATGATCATGAAGTTTCAACCTCGAAGGCCAGCTACAAGGATGTTTTGTGTTGATGAGGGCATCGACCGTTCAAGTGGGGGGAGAATGTCAGGGATCAGAGGAGTTTGAGTGTAATTCCACTGTTACCCGACCCTGACGCTATCTTTTGGTAAGACTTGGTAGATAGGCAGACCTATGTAAAAATAGGCTTTGACACATGTGTGCCATGCGTTTTGGTCATTGGGGTAGTGATGCACTCGGGGGACTGTCCCGGGGCATGTACATGTGAGTGGGGGATTATGTTTTCACAAGTACTCCAGGATGGGGGCTCAAATGTGTAAAATTAGCCTACCCAACCCTTGTGAAGCCTTCTACTCACACCCTTTAGTTTGTGTGCTTGGGATAGTATTGAGAGGGGTGGTAGTGCCTTGGTTAAATGCAGTCTTGTGATCCCATGCAAGTATAAAATTGTAAGGTTCCACACACCTGCCCTCTCCACCAAGTCATAGGTCTAGGGTCTATTTCATATTTGCTTAGTGTCACGCCCTAAATTTTGTGCTAAATTTTTGCCTTAAAATCTCGAGCGTGATGGCGCAATCTACACACCCTCTGTGAAGATTGCCAGCCAACACTCTATGCGGAACTAGCCAAGATCGTCTTCTAGCACAATCTGCACCTCTCTGAATCCACTGCGCTCTCAGGGCTGAGCTCTGATGGAACTGAGCTCCAAGGCTGTTCTGATGGAACTGAGTCCTAGCCTTCTCCTAGCCCTAGACCTAGGTCAGTAAGTGGCGGGTGGCAAGCACATGTTGCTTCTCAACCCCATATGCACACTTACTAACAGCCTTAAACCTAAGCGCCCTGTAAATGACAACACACACGCTGGCAGTTTACAAGATAAGGGCACTAGACATATGCCCAAAACCTAATACAGGTATCCACAACTACACAGCGAGCGAGCTCCTTGCACAAGCACGGCGCTTGCACAAGTCACAAGCTAATCACACCGAGCGATAAAAACACAAACTCCTCCAAGGATATAACCTCGGGTATGAGCAGAATATCTCTTCCAATATGGATAGAGATACTAACAATGAGCTATCAACTACTCAACATAACATGATGTTCATACAATGTTCATACAAGGCTATTATAAAGCAAATAACACAAGTAATGCTAGAAGATATACCACTCCTACGCAATGCAATGTGAGGATGAAAATCAGCCTCCTCTCCTCCAAGGTGGCCGGTCTTCCCCAAAGCTCTCCTCAAGCAGAAGTGCTTGAGGCTCCACCCTAGAGTCGCCCCTCTAGGTGGTTGTGTTGCTTCAAAGTGCCCCCCTAACTCCAAGGAACACCCTCAGCCCTCTATGGACAGCACCTCAGCCGCCCAAGTAGATGAAGTAGATGATGGTGGCGCCACCAAGGTAGATGGCCGCCGGTCCTCCAAACTCCTCCAAACTAAAATCGGTTCTCCTCTCCTCCAAAGAGAACCAAACCGAGGCCTCCCTCAAGCTAGATGCCCTCGGCCAAGTGGATGTAGCTTGAGCTCCTCTCAAGCAAATCCCCAAATCGGCAAAGAAGAAGATCCGGTGGTGAAGATGTCCCTCGATCCCCTTTCTCCAAGCCGCCAAGCTCCTTATACTTTCGGCCAAGATGGAGCAATGGGCTGTAGCTTGAGCTCCTCTCTCAATCAGCCTCCAAGCTCCAAGGAAGAAGGCGAGTGGGTGGTGGGCGAGCTCCCTCAAGCTCCCACACAATCCGCAAGGAAGAAGATGGAATCCCCCAAAGCTTCTCCAATGTCGCCTCTTCACCAAGCTCTCGGTCTCCTCCAAAATGTCCAAGGCCGAATGAATCCCCCCCAATCGATTTCGTGAGATCCCCAATTAGTTAAGTCATTTGTCAATTTTGCCCTTTTGCATTATGAAGACTTTAAGAGATGGCGCCTCCTCTTTCTTTCAGCTAATGACCCAAGCTTGGGTTGGTCCTCTCATGCAACTTAAGGCTTTGGCTCTCCATAGGTCTTGGGTTCAAATCTCACCCATGACATATTTTTTTGCCAAGCTTGTACACCTCTATACAAGCCCAAATATTGCGCCAAGGTTCCATGCTCCTCCATGGTACCTGCAAAACATCCTAACACGGTGTCAGTAACCTAACTCCTCTAGTAGGCTCCCTGCAACACCAGCCTAGCTCCCCGCCAAGCTCCCCCAATCCCTACTCAGATCCCACTGAGTCCATGGGATGGGCTGGGGTATAACCCCAGTATACCCAGGGTCTCACACTTAGTGTCACGCCCCAAATTTGTGCCTAAATTTTTGCACTAATATTCGAGCGTGATGGTTCAACTTACACACCTCTGTGTAAATTGTCAGCCAACACTCACTATGCGGAATTACCAAGATCTAAGCACTGATCGGATACTCTCTGAATCCACTGCCTCAATCTGATGGCACTGTGCTCCACGGGCTGAGCTCTGATGGAACTGAGCTCCAAGGCTGATCTCAGATTGTACTGAATCCTAGCCTTCTCCTAATCCTAGACCTACGTCAATAAGTGGCGGATGGGTAGCACATGTTGCTCCTCAACCCCTTTGCACACTTAAAGACCGTCTTAGACTTAGTGTCACGCCCTAAATTTTGTGCTAAATTTTTGCCTTAAAATTCTGAGCGTGATGGCGCAATCTACACACCCTCTGTGTAAATTGCCAGCCAACACTCTATATGCGGAATTAACCAAGATCTACTAGCACGGATAGAAGTTCCTCTGAATCCACTGCGCTCTCAGGGCTGAGCTCTGATGGAACTGAGCTCCAAGGCTGATCTGATGGAACTGAGTCCTAGCCTTCTCCTAACCCTAGACTTAGGTCAATAAGTGGCGGGTGGCAAGCACATGTTGCTTCTCAACCCCATATGCTCACTTAATGACGGCCTTAGACTTAAGCGCCTTGTAAATTGACACACACACAAGCGCTGCCAGTCACAAGTAAAGGGCACTAGACATATGCCCAAAACCCTAATACAAATATCCACAACTACACAGCGAGCGAGCTCCTTGCACAAGCACGGCGCTTGCACAAGTCACAAGCTAAACACACCGGACAAATATAATAACAACCCCTCCAAGGACACAACCTCGGGTATGAGCAGAGTATCTCTTCCAATGTGGATAGAGATACTAACAATCAACAATAATCACTACTCAACTAAACATGAGGTTCATACAATGTTTCTACAATGTAGTGTAAAACAATAACACAAGTAACTAGAGATTATACCACTCCAACGCTAATGATGAAGTGATGAAGATCAGCCTCCTCTCCTCTAGATGTGGCCGGTCTTCTCCAAATGCTCTCCTCAAGCACAAGTGCTTGAGGCTCCACCCTAGGATCGCCCTCCTAGGTGGTTTAGGTGATGCTTCTTTGTCCCTTGCCTCCAAGGAACACAAAGTCTCCAAGTGGACAGCACCTCAGCCGCCCAAGTCAAGTGATGAAGAGGTGGCGCCACCAATGGTAGGGTGGCCGCCGGTAGCCCTCTTCCTCTCCAAGTGCAGTTCCCTTCCTCCAAGGGAACCCAAGGCAAGAACCAAGGTGGCCGGATGTGTGAGCTCCTCTGAACAAGCCGCCACCAAGGAATGAAGCTCTCGGTCCAACAAGGAGCTAAGGTGGCTGAAGTGTGGATGAACTCCTCTCAAGCCAAACCGCCACCAAGAAGCTCCAAGAACCTTTCTAAGATGAACCAAGCCGCCACCAAGCTCCAATGATGAGTAGAGCTTTCGGCCAAGATAGAAGATGGGCTCCCTCAAGCTCTCCTCAACTCGCCAATGGTGGAAGATGGAATGGGAGGTGAAGGCGTGAGCTCCCTCAAGCTAGCCTCCCCAAATCGCCAAGGAAGAAGAAGGTGGATGGAGTTGTCGCCCTCTTCACTCTCGGTTTCTTCCAAATCCGATTGCTTCTCCTCCAATCGATTTCCATGCAAGATCCCCAATTAGTTAAGCCTTTTGTCAATTATGCCCTTATGCTTAATGAAGACTTTAAGAAGATGGCGCCTCCTCTTTCTTTCATCTAATGACCCAAGCTCGGGTTGGTCCTCTCATGCAACATAAGTCTTTGGCTCTCCATAGGTCTTGGGTTCAAATCTTGCCCATGACATATTTTTTTGCCAATGCTTGTACACCTCTATACAAGTCCAAATGATGCGCCATAGTCCATGTAGCCTCCTATATTGAACCTTATATTTTTGCAAGTGCATGCTCCTTGCCATGTACCTACAAAACATCATAACACAAGATTAGTGACCTAACTTCACTACTTCTCATGTTCTTCTCCAACTTTACCCCCTTCATCCCTACTCATAACCTCCATGAGTCCATGGGAAAGGCGGGGTAGTACCCCAAAGTACCCCGGGCGTCACACTTAGGCACCCTGTAAATGTCTCACACACACTGGCAGTCACAATAGAAGGGCACTAGACATATGCCCAAAACCCTAAACAATATCCACAACTACACAACGAGCGAGCTTCTTGCACAAGCACAGCGCTTGCACAAGTCACAAGCTAAACACACCGGACAGTCAACAATGCACTCCTCCAAGGAAACCCTCGGGTATGAGATGTGGCCTCTCCCAATGTGGGTAGAGATACCAATACACAACTATAAAGCTTACACAATGTTCATACAAAGTTACTACAAAGCAATTAACTCAAAAGCTAATAGAGTTATACCACTCCAACACAAGTAACAAGTGAGGATGAGGTTCAGCCCCTCTCCCTCAAGATGTGGCCGAACTCCTCCAAATGCCCCTCAAGTGCAAGCCCTTGAGGGTTCCACCCTAGAGTCGCCCCTCTAGGTGGTTTTGATGCCTTCTTGCGCCTCTTGCCTCCAAGAGCCGCCAAGTCCTCAAATGGACAGCAAGGTTGCCGCACCCCAATGGATGATGAAGAGGTGGCGCCACCAAGGAAGGGATGGCCGCCGGTGGTCCTTTTCCTCTCCAAAGCCAATCCCCTTTCCTCCAAGGGGAAAACACGCCAAGAGCCAAGGTAGAACTCTCGGCCAAGCTCAAGAACCCAAGTGGAACTCTCGGCCAAGCACAAGGAACAAGTGGCTGAATGTGAACTCCTCTCAAATCACCACCAAGATGCTCCAAGAAGCTCCACCGGATGGAAGAATGGAAGATGCGTGAACTCCCTCAAGCTCACGCCCAAATCCGCCAAGGGAGGAGGAAGAAGATGACCGGACTTCTCCTCCAAGCCTCCACCAAGATCACCGGAGATGGATGGGAAGGAGAATGAGTGAGCTTCCCTCCAACTCATGCCCAAACGCCAAGGAAGAAGGTGGATCCAATGAAGTCTTCTCCAAGTCGCCCTTCTCTCCAAGCTCTCGGTTCTATCTTGCTTCCCCCCCCCCCCCCCCCCCCCCCAAAATCCGATTGCTTGCTTCCAATCTCGATCAAGATCCCCAAATGTGAGGGATAAGTCATTTGTGCCCTTATGTGCAAAGGAAGTCTTCAATAAGAATGCGCCCCCTTTGTCTTCAGCAATCACCCTGAAGCTGGGTTGGTCTTCTCATGCAACATAAGCTTTGGCACTCCTTTAGGTCTTGGGTTTGAATCTCACCCATGCCATATTTTTTTTACAATGCTTGTACACCTCTATACAAGCTCCGGTGATGTGCCATGGCCCATGTAGCCTCCTACATGTGCCCACATCTTTTTGCTAGTGCATGCTCCTTGCCATGTACCTGCAAAACATCTTAACACAAGATTAGTAGCCTAACTCCGTTACTCCACTTCTCTTCTCTAGCTTTACCCCCTTCATCCCTACTAATAACCTCCATGAGTCCATGGGAAAGGCGGGGTAGTACCCCAAAGTACCCCGAGCGTCACACTTAGTGTCCTGTAATATTGTCTTGTATTGTTGCCTTTTATCAACATACAACGGCGGGGTGAGCATTTTACTCACCGTCCTATGCAAATTACTTGTGCCTTTCGATTGCTGGTAAATCACAATCATCAAAATTTGCAGAATCCTCAAAATTTGCAGAAGGTAAATTACAATCAGGAGTCATGACTAATGATTGATCTAACTCTACAAAATTCTTAGATTCATCATGAATTTCTTCCTTTATGTCATTTTTATTAGTGTCATCAATCATACTATGAATATCTTAACTTTCCAAATCAAACTCAAGTATACAACTTTGTTGTGCTATCTGTGTTTCTAGCATTTTAGTATTAGCACATATAGATTCTACTTGAAAAGTAAGCTGAGCAACCATCTCACTAAGATCTTCAAGTTCCTTACTCTGATTTATTATAATTTTTTCAAGCATGGATTCTTCAGATTCCTCAAAGTGTGGTTCTGAAATATTATTTGAGAAATCCTCATCAAAAGAAGTTTGCTGATTTTTCCATCTAGAATTATACTCATCATCTTGGTACCATGAAAAATTAGAACCGGCAGGAATTCCAAATTGACACTCAAAAGGATAATGATAATAACTTCCACAAATATCACAAGTAACATAAGATTTCATTCTCATATATTCAGTGTGTTGAGAAAAAGAATTTACCCTTGCTGCAGGTGATTGAAATGCAACTGGCGGCACATATTCTCTAGTCTTTACAGGTGGCACATATCCCTGATTTGACCATTGACATTGGTTAAACATGATTTTTTTTAATAAAATTCAAAAATATAAAATGTAGAACAAGAAATGCAAAATATGTAGACAAGTGATTTTTGAGTTCTCCTGTTCATGCAACGTGTTAATCCAAAAAGAGAAAAAAAAATAAAATAAAATAAACTAACTATATAAAAAAAATTGCGAAAAACAAATAAAACAAAAAAAAATGAAAACAAAAAATAAATAAAATAAAAACAAAGATAAAAATAAAAACAAATAAATAATAAAAACATGTCTAGTCTATAAATCTCACGATTAAATCAATATTGACTGGCCTGATCCCCGGCAACGGTGCCAAAAACTTGATAGCCTCCGCAAGTGCACGGATTTTATCGAAGTAATAAAAAGTTATTGATCCCACGAGGATCAGGCGGTCAAGTACCGACTACACGGTTGATTTATATCTAGACGATTCAAATAGTGTTTTTGTTGTGGAAACTTCTAATGGAGGAAAATAAAAAGGTGGTTTTAGGGTTTTGGCTAAAAATCAATTCGGATAAAATCAGGACTCAGGGTTTCACCACGCTAATGACTATGAATTTAGTAAAAATAAATCTATAATCAGAAAATTATAGTTTTGAAAGGGTTTTTCCCTAAGGTACAGACTACCTCCTCCCGGAGTGTAATCCGGTATCTATTTACATTAATTCCCTACTCCCGTGACAATTAACATAAATAGACCCATTAAGTTCTGTGAAAAACCATGGTAATCCTTCAAGTGAATCCGAACTACTCCCGTGATCGGATTCACAGGTTTGAAAAGAATAGATCCGACGTTGCGATTCACCTCCCGGTCCTTCTCGCAACGTCTAAGACGTAAAATTACTTGATCAGGGTAATTCACGAAATAAACACAATTCTAATCAAATAAATACTATAAAAATTCATGTAAAAGATTTAAACAACAAATTCAATCCATAAATCGTTAACGGGCTAATCCCTAAATCCCAAAAATATGGTTTACACGTTCATATTCAAAGTAAATAGCATGTTCATCGATGAAAATCTCATGGAAACCCAATAAAAATACAAGAAATCACTAGACAAGTAATTAGAAAAGCTTCCCCTCGACGTGGAGACGAAGATGAAGTATCCAATCCTTCCTTTGCGCGGCTTTCCCGATCGAATTCTGCCCTGGAATTAAATCTCGCCGTTGCCGCTGCCTCCTCTCATTTTCGTACGTAGAAGCCCCCAAAACACTTCCTTTTATAGTCTAATCAGTATAGAACCCATATATGAAGGTTTCTGGAGAGTTTGGTTCAATTCTGGTTTAATTTGGAGTCGAACCGAGTGAAAAACCGAAAGGGCGGACGTTTTTACGATTCGTGATGAGTTTACGGCCACGGCCGTAATTCCTTCTGTGAATAAAACTCATGCGCACAGAAATATGCACGAACCGTGATGGATTCACGGCCTCACTCGTGAAAGTTTCTGTGAGCTTTTTAACTTAGCCGTTTTCATCCTCTACTCGAACGTGTAATTACGCCCGACCCAAAATTACGGCCAAGGCCGTGAAAGTCTCGTTTTTCACCCTTTTCGCCCCAAATTTGACGTGAAGGCTCGTGATCTCCTTGGGAATCATGCTTTGGCTTCAAAACTCTCAAAATCCATCATTTTTAGGCCATTTTACCTACATTTTCACAAAAACCAAGAAAAGTGAAGATTCTGTGCAAAGTAACGCAAAAGCACTAAAAATAGCACAAAATCATGTAATTAGGCCCAAAATATGATCTAAAACATAGGCAAAAATACTATATAAATGCAATGCATCAATTACCTATCAAAAGCCCTTTCTTGATTTCTTCTCTTGGACTCTGTCCGAAACAAAATCACGTAAGCGACGAAATGCCTCGCCAAGAAGTTCTGTTGAGGGCCTGCTGCCACCCTAAAACCTTCAAGAGGACTCTTGCTGTGGAAGAAGAACAGTGAGTGAATTGCGCCAAGGCCCACTTAGACAAAGTAAGAAGGGAGGAATCATGCAAAAAGGGGGGAGGCAGAATTACTTGTGTGGAACTTGGTCACGGCGAACAGCCAGAGGGTTTTGCCCTGATGAGGACCACCGATCGCCACCGTGCGAAGGCTCTTACAAAAGCAAAAGAGCCATTGAAGAAGATAAAAAAATGAAATAAATAAAAATGCATATAATGAAAAGGGCCAGAGGTATACGTGGGTTTTGAGGTGGATCTAACACGAATCCGCTTTACCATCGGGTTGGCATAAATGCAACCCACCATTGTCAAAGAAGCGAGCACCAGCCAGGACGAGATTAATTCCGGCAGCTTGCTCCAAAGGCTGACGAACTGGACGATTGTCCCCCTAATTCGCTGCTCCAAACAAGTGATAAATTTATCTGGTGTTAAGAACTCGGATAAATGATAGGAGACTGGGACCCATGATTTACCTCGGACGAAGTAAAAGTGCTAATATGACTTAGGGTCACCTTAATTTGGTGCGCTACAAACCCCATTAGCATTCCTTTTGTTCGACATCCTCTCAGGCGAGGATGCCACATGAGGTATGCCCCTGAGCGGAAATCTTCTCCGGTGAGATCGAACCTTACCTCGCTTCTAGACTCGGAAGGCAGCCGACCTGCTCTCATTCATGAGCCGTCAAGCACCTGGCAACGATCAGTCGGTTGTTAACAAGGAAGAAATAAAAATTACTCATAAACGATCAGTAGGTTGTTAATAAAGAAGAAATGAAAATTACCCATAAATAGTCAGTCGGTTGTTAACAAAGAAGAGAAAATTGCTCATAAAACCCCTCTTCATCCGGGGAAGGAGAAATTTCTAAAAGAAAAGATCTTCCTATTGGGTAGCAAACCCCAGTAGCCTCGACTAGGGTTGTCGCCGCTTCTCAACCATCCTGACTGGTTCTCTTGCTCTAGCGACTTCGCTTTGCTTGGCCCTAACGCCGTCACCGCTTGAGAACCATCGCATTGTGAAAGACAATGGAATGGCACTATGACATGCAAATATATGATATATCGTGACTAATTTCTGTTATTATTTTGGAGTAAAATGCATGTTTTTTCTCATCTATTTGCTTAATTGCTTCATATTCTTCAGAGTCTTCATTTTTCCCCTGTTTTATTGAAATGTAGGGATTTCGCTCTAAAATCGATGGAATTTAGAAGATCTGAAGATATGGGATGAATCCTCATGATGAGACAAAGCTACACGTCGAATTTCAGCTCAAACGGAGTTCTCTATGCTCTTCACGGGCATGGCCGTGTATCCATGCACAACCGTGTATGAACTTGCACTTTCAGATTTTATGATGAAACGTTCACGGGCACACCTATGAACCCATGCACGGCTGTGAAGAGTAATTTTTCTAAAGATTTAATGTCGCCGAGCCATACATGGGCATGTCCGTGCATCCATGCACGGTCATGCATCGTCCCACCCAGTTCGACTAGCGTTCTGTTTTTCGCCCATAACTTACTATTTTGGAAGCGGATTTCGTTAAAAATTTGTGGAGATCTTCCTAACTAGGAGACGAACGTTTTGGGACCAAAATCATCGGATTTGATCAAGCGGTTGAGGAGAACGAGCAAAAGGGGCAACAACCTAAGGTTTGGGGCAATTTCTTGACGATAACATTGTTTCGGCGTGATTTCTTCTCCATTCTGATGAAGATCATCGTGATGGACCTTCTTCTATCAAGGATCTACTCCTCCCTCTGGTTTGAATCAATTTGAATAGGAGATTTGATGTATTTCATGATGGATCTTATAGCGTAAACTCTCTTTTCGGGGTTTGGGTGTAGCCCACTGTAAGACGTTGAATATTATTGTTTGATCTACATTTTATCCAAACTTATCTTTATTTTTATTCATGTATAGGAAGTTTTCATTCATGTTTATGTACTGGCCATACATGTTCATGTTTTAGATGTTGTGGAAACGACTGAGAGGTGAACCACAATCATCGGATCCCCTTAGACTGGACTGGTGATTTCGGCAACGAGAGTTGTCGAAATAACCCAAGGAACCCTAATTCTTCACAGAACTCATTGGGTCCGCTTAACCCAGTAAGCCACGAAAGTAGGAGACTTAGGTTAAGTTGGATACCAGACCGTGTCCTGAGAGGGAGCGTGTCTATACCTTAGGAAGGATTACCTTAAGAACATAGATGAAACTTAATGAAAATATCAAACTTTAATATTTCTTTATGTTTCAGTGCGGTGAAACCCGAAACCCCGATCTCTCTTATAGACTTCAACCCCGATTGCTTATTTTCTGCTCTGCTTGTTTCTAATTTGCTTCAGTTTAATTACTTGCACTAGGACATTAGTCATTTCCCATTTAATCATTAACGTAGCTATTGATTAACTGATTAGTTAGTACTTGACCCCTAGTCCTCGTGGAATCGATACTTATTGTATTACGCGATAGACCGTGCACTTGCGGTATCAGCCTATCAAGTTTAGGCCCTATCAAGTTTTTGACGCCGTTGCCGGGGAACTAGGTTTCCAATATTAACACGATCAGGAAATTGGTAGACTATGTTTAGTTAGATTTTATTTACTTTTTATTTTGTTTATTTACTGTTTGTTTGCCTTTTGTTTTTAGTTGTAGTTTTTATTTGGTGCTGGTGCTACTAATCTCTTTTGTCAAGGTACTTGTTTATGCCCAGGAACACTGTTCGAACATGGGAACTTATACCTGGAGATCCGGAGATAGAGTGTACCTTCCTTCTGGTTAGAAGAAATTTAAAAAGGTTAAAGCTTAAAGGAAAATTTTCTGACAACCAAACAATGGAAGCCAATGCGAATCGCTCTCTGAAGGACTTTGCAACACCCACCATCTCTGGTGTGCACTCGAGCATATCGTGGCCAGCCATCGAAGCTAACAACTTTGAGATCAAGCCGTCCCTAGTACAGATGGTGTAACAGAATCAATTTAGTGGAGTAGCCACTGATGATCATAACCTTCACTTGTCAAATTTTCTAAAATACTGTGACACTCTGAAAATTAATGGTGCTCACCCTGATGCGATTAAACTAAGGCTTTCTCCTTTTTCTCTCTGGGACCGAGCCAGGGCGTGGTTGCAATCTTTACCGCAGGCCTCTATCACGAAGTGGGAACAATTATCTCAAGCTTTTCTGTCGAAGTATTTCCCATCGAGCAAAACAGCCCAGCTCAGAAATCAAATCACCAATTTCGCCCAACGAGAAGGAGAGTCCCTCTATGAAGCATGAGATCGGTTCAAGGAATTACTAAGGATGTGCCCGCACCATGGTCTACAGAAATGGGTAATCATTCATACCTTTTACAGTGGATTGTTATATCAGACCAGACTTTCTGTAGATGCTACTGTTGGTGGGGCATTAATGAATAAAAATTATGATGATGCGATGGAGTTGATTGAGGACATGACCCTCAACCATTATTAGTGGTCAGGAGAGAGGAGCTAACCAGTTCGAAGTTCAGGGAAGTTTGATATGAACATAATTAACTCCCTAGTAGCAAAAGTAGATTCGCTTTCTTCTAAGCTTGATTCTATTAATGTTTCTACTCCTAACTCTATGATTTGTGATGTTTGTGGAGTGACAGGACATTCCTCTGATGATTGCCACATCTTGAGCGCCCCTTCTGAACAAGTCAATGCTATTGGGAATTTTATGAATCAGAACGATCCCAACTCGAACACATTTAATCCAGGATAGAGAAATCATCCAAATTTCTCCTACAGGTTGAATCAAGGACAGATCCCTCCTGTAAATTTTTCTAATCCGAATTCTTCTGCTAATTTCAGGCCTCCTCCTGGAATACAACATCCATCTGCCAACCAAAGACAACCAGATCATCCTCAAAAATCAAGGTTAGAGTCGATGTTGGAGAATTTCATGGCAAGTCAAATGAAGCACAATGACTCTGTGAGTGAGCAGATTCGCCAGCTGAACATGAAAGTGGACTCGGTATCCATATACTCAAAAATGATGGAGAACCAGATCACACAACTGGACCAGTGAACCAGTTCATTATCTAGACCCCAGGAGAAAACTTACCACGGCGAGCACTGTAATGCGATAACAACAAGGAGCGGAATCTGGCTAGAAGACCCTAAGATGCCTGAGCCTAAGGAAAGAACAAGGCCAACTTCATCTGAGGAAATTCTACCTGAAGAGGACTCCGCAGTTAATCCAGAGCCAGAATAGCAAGGCTTGAATGCGCCGAAGGAGCATATTCACATTCCACCTCCACCATACAAACCACTCGTCCCTTTCCCTCAGCGACTAGTTAAGGCTAAACTAGATCGGCAGTTTAAAAAATTTTTGGAGGTATTAAAAAAACTCTATATCAATATTCCTTTTACTGACGCTCTTTCACAAATGCCAGCATACGCCAAGTTTTTAAAGGAGATCCTATCCAATAAGCGAAAGATTGAGGAGCAAGGAACAGTTGCCCTAACCGAAGAATGCAGTGCCATCCTCAAGAATAAGCTTCCGACCAAACTCAAAGATCCAGGGAGTTTTTCCATTCCATGTCAAATTGGAAATATGTCTTTTGATAGAGCTCTATGTGATTTAGGAGCTAGCGTTAGCTTAATTCCATTGTCTATATGTAGGAAGTTAGGTATGGGTGAGATGAAGCCTACCTCTATATCCCTTCAGCTAGCTGACCGATCAGTGCGCCGACCAATTGGAATCATTGAAGATGTACCAATAAAGGTTGGAGAAATTTTCATCCATACAGATTTCGTGGTGCTAGAGATGGAGGAGGATACTTGACTACCCATCATCTTGGGGCGCCCTTTCTCGCAACTGCCGGCGCCATTATTGATATGAAAAATGGGAAATTGGCACTGAATGTTGGTGAGGAGAAGTTAGAATTTGACTTGTCTTCTACCCTGAAAAAGCCATCTTTTGCAGGGTCTTGCTGCGACATGGAAACAATGGAGGACAATATTGAGCTTACCTCACCGACCGTCGAAGACACTTTGGATGTCTGTCTGCTGAGCGATGAACACAAGATTGATACTAATGAACCTCATGACCAAGTGAAAAGTTTGGGGATTGTTCACACTGAGAGATTCAGAAGACCACAATTTGAAAGTCTTGGAGAGGTTAAGTCTGGTCCTTCTGCAAAGAAGGAGTTAGAATTTAAACCCCTTCCAGATAATCTTAAATATGAATTTCTTGATGCTAACTCCACTTGTCCTGTGATAATTAGTGCTGATCTGAATGCAGAAGAAACTAAGAAGCTACTGAAAGAACTGCGCCTCCATAAACAGGTAATTGGATATTCATTAGAGGATATCAAGGTAATTAATCCTTCGTTCTGTATGCACTGGATCTTTTTAGAGAGCGACAGTAAAGCCTCTGTGGAGTTTCAACGCCGTTTGAACCCAAATATGAAAGAAGTGGTCAAGAAGGAGATATTGAAACTACTTGATGTGGGAGTCATCTACCCAATATCAGACAGCGAATGGGTAAGTCCGATGCATGTTGTGCCGAAAAAGGGTGGAGTCACTGTGGTCAAGAATGAGAACAACGAGCTTATCCCCACCCGCACTGTGACTGGATGGCGCATGTGCATCGACTACAGGAAGCTAAACAAAGCCACGCGCAAGGACCACTATCCACTTCCATTTATCGACCAGATGCTAGAGTGGCTAGCAAAGAATTCTCATTTCTGTTTCCTTGACGGCTTCTCAGGATTTTTCCAGATCCCTATTCATCCGGAAGACCAGGAAAAGATGACCTTCGCCTGTCCTTATGGGACATTTGCTTACCGCTGAATGCCGTTTGGGCTATGCAACGCCCCAGCTACCTTTCAAAGATGCATGGTTTCGATTTTCTCCGATTTTATAGAAAATATAATGGACATTTTCATGGACGATTTCTCAGTTTATGGTACTTCATTTGATATTTCCTTGGCTAATCTCTCTAAAGTATTGAAAAGGTGCGAAGAAGTCAACCTCGCTTAAACTGGGAAAAGTGCCATTTTATGGTACGAGAGGGGATAGTGTTTGGACACCTAATCTCAGAATGTGGAATCGAGGTCGACCGGTCAAAAGTAGATCCCATTGAAAAGATGCCACCACCTTCATCTGAAAAGGGAGTTCAAAGTTTTCTTGGGCATGCCGGCTTTTATCGTCGTTTTATTAAAGACTTTTCTAAAATTGCTAGGCCATTGACTAATCTGCTCGCTAAAGATGTTCCTTTCTCTTTTGATCAGGATTGCATGGCATCTTTTGAAAAATTGAAGAAAGCATTGATCTCAGCCCCTATCATGCAGCCACTAGATTGGTCACTCCCATTTGAGCTTATGTATGACGCCAGCGATTTCGCAGTCGGGGCAGTCCTAGGACAATGGGAGGACAACAAGCTACACGCCATCTATTATGCTAGTCGGACATTGAACGAGGCTCAAATCAACTACGCTACTACGGAAAAGGAGCTCATTGCTATTATCTTTGCTTTTGACAAATTTAGATCCTATGTCATTGATTCAAAAGTGATTGTTTACACTGACCACGTAGCTATCAGGTACCTCCTGGCTAAGAAAGATGCGAAGCCATGGTTGATTCGTTGGATCCTCTTGCTTCAAGAATTTGATCTGGAAATCCGCGACAAGAAAGGCTTAGAGAACTTAGTGGCTAATCACTTATCACGATTACCACATGATGAGGACGAAGAGAAGAGCTGCCACGACATTAATGATTACTTCCCTGATGAACAGCTCTTAGCTTTGATAAGAATCGAAGCACCCTGGTATGCTGACTTTGTTAATTATTTAGTATCTGATATCATTCCTTTTGATCTTTCATGGCAGCAAAAGAAGCAATTTCTAAATGACGTCAAACACTATTATTGGGATGATCCTCTCTTATTTTGACGATGTGCTGATGGGCTTTTCCGGCACTGCATACCTGAAGAGGAAATCCAGGATGTCTTATATCACTGCCACTCATCTCCTTATGGGGGCCACGCTAGTGCTTCGAAGACAACCTTCAAAGTGCTACAATCCGGACTTTACTAGCCCACTATCTTTCGGGATGCCTGGCGATTCATCACCCGTTGCGACCAATGTCAGCGGTCAGGGAACATCTCCAAACGAGACGAGTTACCATTAAATAACATCCTGGAGCTAGAGATCTTCAACGTATGGGGAATAGACTTCATGGGACCATTCCCATCATCTTGTGGACATCGATTCATACTGGTAGCTATGGAATATGTTTTTAAGTGCGTGGAGGCCTCTGCTAAACACACATCTGATGTGAAGGCGGTAACCTGGATGCTTAAGCGCACTATTTTCCCTAGATTTAGTGTACTTTGAGTATTGATCAGCGATGGGGGTCTCACTTTCTGAATCACAAGTTAGCCTCCTTGTTGAAGAAATATGGGGTAACCCACAAAGTTGCAACCCCTTATCATCCACAGACCAGCGGGCAAGTAGAAGTCTCCAATAGAGAAATAAAAAACATCTTGCAGAAGACAGTCAACTTCTCGCGAACTAATTGGTCACTAAAGCTAGATGATGCACTTTGGGCTTATAGGACAGCCTTCAAGACCCCATTAGGAATGTCTCCCTATCAACTAGTGTGCGGAAAATCATGCCATTTGCCGGTTGAAGTCGAGCACAGAGCCTATTGGGCAATCCGGAAACGGAACTATGACCTCCAAAGTGCTGGTGAAAAGAGAAAGCTTCAAGTCAATGAACTGGATGAAGTCCGTCTTTCTGCTTATCAAAACGCGAAGATCTATAAAGAACGAACAAAGAGATGGCATGATCAACATATTGTCATAAAGAATTTTCACGTGGGAGATCAAGTTCTTCTCTTCAACTCTCATTTGAAACTCTTTCCTGGAAAATTGAGAACTCGATAGTCTGGACCATTCGTTGTAAAAGAGATCTTTCCACACGGAGCTGTTGAAATATGGAGCCAAAGAACATGGGATTTTAAAGTAAACGACCAACGATTGAAACTCTACTTTGAACATGACATCATCGACAAGGGCCTCTCTTTGCATATCTCTAATCCCCCACCACCAGACCCACCATGAGCATCACGCTGGTCAAGCTAGTGACCCTAAAGAAGCACTTGTTGGGAGGCAACCCAACCTCTTGTTTATCTTCTTTCTTATTTATTTTCATAATTTAATCTTTGTTGTTTTTCAGTTTTTCTTTTATATTTATGCTCTCTAGGCTGTACCCTACTGACGGTAATTTTTTTGGATTTTTCAGGCACTTGCAAGCCATTCACGGTCGCACCCATGCATCCATGCATGGCCGTGAATGCCTCGCAGACTTTTCTACAAACAGCGTCGAGGCGGTCACGGGCAGGGGCATGAAGATCTGCACGGCCGTGAACAGCTTTATCAATTTTCGCCGAGGCATGCATGACCGTGCAGCGTAAGTGAAGCCGGGTTCATTTTTGTCCGAGACATGCACGGGCCGGGGTATGCATCCGTGCATGTCCGTGCACAATCCAGCTTATAAACTAGACACTTGCACACCCACGTACACACTCATGTATGAAACCCTAGTGCTGCCGCCGCCGCTCCGATCCGCCACCTCCGGTACCCGATCGACCGCCAGTGACCATCCACCGTCCTCACCATCCTCCGGCGACTCTTTCCCCCAAGTTTTCACAGCCAATCAGCGCTTCCCATCGCCGTTCACCGATGCCCCGATTCCTGTCACCGCCCGCTGTTCCGCTGCCACCGACCTTCCTTCGACACCTCTGACGTCTGTAACGCCTCTTCACTACCTGGTACTACCTTCCTATACCACCAACATGTCTCGACGCAAGCAAGTCACGTCTAAGCACCGAGCTTCCTTTTCCCGTGCCGCCGCCACACAACAACCGCCGCCAGCAGCGCCACCAACACATTATGGGATTATTTGCCGAGATCCTGGGTAGCTTGCCAAGCTCACCGCCCTCACATGCCGCCTGGTGGTTACAACCAGGTTCCTTGATCATTCCACACTGAATACTCTATGTTTTCATGAAGATGTGCAGTGGCTTTTTCAGCGTATAGGGTGGGAGTTGTTCTTCACGATCTCTTACCCCACATATATCCCCATCGTGTTGGAGTTTTTATCTTCAATGGAATTTCATGCCAACATCCATACCGATGAAGATGACGACAGTTTATCCTTCCAGCTCAACAATACCGAGTTTGTACTTACTTTGTTAGAGCTGAACCAGATCTATGGCTTTCCTACTGATGGGACGCGGCTGACACCGAGAGCATTCAATGCTAGTACCTTCTGCGATCAACTGACCGGTCATCCACCTTTTGATACCAGAACTGCTAGAGCCACCTCTCTCGGCAACCCCGTCCTGAAGTATGTGCACCATGTCATGACACATACTATCTTTGGCCGAGGAGAGTCTTGATGGTCTTGTTCGAGCATCTGAGCTCCTATTTCTTTAGGCTATGCTGCATGGGGTCCGACTCAACACCGCTTTCCATTTCTCCAAGCAACTCCAGAAAGTTTCAAGGGCGCCGAAGGGTGCCATTGCTCTCGGGGGACTTCTCACTCTACTTGCTTTCGCGGTTGGGGTCCGACCTTACCAGATGGAGCAAGCCTAGGGTAGCTCCCACCTTGACCTTGACGCATGCATCTCCATGCAGATGATAGTCACGGAGGGAGAACTCTACAGCCTGCTCTTCCCCGGGAGCGATGTCAAGCTACCACTGCCAAATTCTGCACGCACTACAGTCCGCGAGCAACGGAATTGGAGAGTAGAGGTAGTTGAGGATCACGATGTGCCCCTCGGGATTGAGCCACCACCACCTTCTTAGCAGAGACCTACTACCCAACTTGACCACATGGAGATGGTGATTCGGTTTGTCCGAGACGCCCAATAAGAGACTCACCTTACCGTCGATGAAGGAAAGGATCGGATTCGCCAACTTGAGACAGAGGTCGACCGCCAAGGATTAGTGTAGTCCTCTATTTTAGAGTCTGTCCACGACCTTCAGGCGAGACTCCGTCGGCGCTGGGGATGAGCATCATTGGTTTCACCCATCACTCGGTTAGCTTCCTGCTTTTCCAGTAGTTTACTTTAGTCATTAGTTGTTTGTTTACTTTTATTAGATTGTAATTTCCCTTTTTTCATGTTTTAGTTTTCTCGTTGCTTCAACATCTTAAGTGTCTTGCCCTCATCCCTTCTCTATGCTATTTGCTTTGCCTTTGGCACTGAGTTGTTTTATGAGTACTTGATTGATTGGGATGGGAATCTTATCTTTTACTTGTCAATGGTCTATAATGGTTATGGTTTACATATATAGTTCTTTGGTTTAATGCCGTTGAATGATATAATTAACTCAATTCATTATTTGTATGATCTTGAAGAGTGTGTTATTACTTGTATGCATTTCATGCGTAATGATTGATTGTATCTTGCTTCATAACTATCCTTTATTTGTACACTTTGTCATGAGAATCAGAAATAATAATAGTGGTACCGAAGTGTTCTTGTACATTGCACATCGTATTTCCACTTGACACTATTCACGACATCTCAATAACAAAAGGGATAGTGGTACCTAAGTTCATTGTTTATCATACTTGGCACTAACCCCATGGATCAAAATAATAACAGTGGTACCGAAGCCAGGATGCCCCCACTTCTATGGCTTGGCACTGTTCTAAAAAAAAAAAAGGCACCACATAGGGACTATGTGGTACTGATGCTATTTTCGCATGACTTGGTATACAATTATTTACTTTGTGAATACTTGATCAATTATGTCATTTATGTGAGATGTATTGTAAAGGCTTTTGGTACTGTCAATTTCGCATGCTCTAATAGATTGTACTAGTAATATTTGGTTTAATTGCTTTCGATACTGCATTATAACTTGAGACTTGTTGTGATTAACCTATAACCTTACCAAACCTACTTAAGCTATTTGAGATCCCCCATTTCATCTCATCACTGTGTTCTAGACAATTCAATTGCTTGAGGACAAGCAAAACTTTAAGTCTGATGTATTTTGATGACATGCAAATATATTATATATCGTGACTTATTTCTATTATTATTTTGGAGTAAAATGCATGTTTTGTCTCATTTATCTACTTAATTGCTTCATATTCTTCAGAGTCTTCACTTTTCCCCTGTTTTATTGAAATGTAGGGATTTCACCCTAAAATTTATGGAATTTAGAAGATCTGAAGATATGGGACGAATCCTTATGATGAGACAAAGCTGCACGTCGAATTTCAGCTCAAACAAAGTTCTCTGTGCTCTTCATGGGCATGGCCGTGTATACATGCACGGCCGTGTATACATGCACGGCCGTGTATACATGCACGGCCGTGTATACATGCACGGCCGTGTATACATACACGGCCGTGTATGAACTTGCACTTTCAGATTTTATGATGAGACGTTCACGGGCACACCCGTGAACCCATGCACGGCCGTGAAGAGAAAATTTTCCAAAGATTTAATGTCGCCGAGCCATACACGGGCATGGCCGTGCATCCATGCACGCCATGCATCGTCCTGCCCAGTTCGACAGACGTCTAGTTTTTCGCCATAATTTACTATTTTGGAAGCGGATTTCGCTGAAACTTTGTGGAGACCTTTCTAACTGGGGGACGAACATTTTGGGACCAAAATCGTTGGATTTGATCAAGCGGTTGAGAAGAACGAGCAAAAGGGGTGACAACCTGGGGTTTGGGGGTGATTTCTTGATGACAACACTATTCCGGCATTATTTCTTCTCCGTTCTGATGAAGATCATCGTGCTGGACCTTCTTCTCTCAAGGATCTACTCCTCCCTCTAGTTTGAATCAATTTGTATGAGAGATTTGATGTATTTCGTGATGGATCTTGTAGCGTAAACTCTCTTTTCGAGGTTTGGGTGTATCCCACTGTAAGATGCTGAATATTATTGTTTGATCTATATTTTATCCAAACTTATCTTTGTTCTATTCATGTCAAGGA
This sequence comes from Costus lasius, assembly GCA_027563935.2. Taxonomy (NCBI): domain Eukaryota; kingdom Viridiplantae; phylum Streptophyta; class Magnoliopsida; order Zingiberales; family Costaceae; genus Costus; species Costus lasius. The sequence goes on along the minus strand of CM050451.1, from coordinate 22,705,486 downwards.
AGTTTTCATTCATGTTTATGTACTGGCCATACATGTTCATGTTTTAGATGTTGTGGGAAGGACTGAGAGGTGAACCATAATCATCGGATCCCCTTAGACTGGATTGGTGATTTCGGCAACGAGAGTTGTCAAAATAACCCGAGGAACCCTAATTCTTCACAGAACTCATTGGGTCCGCTTAACCCGGTAAGCCACGAGAGTAGGAGACTTGGGTTAAGTCGGATACCGGACCGTGTCCTGAGAGGGAGCATGTATGTACCTTTGGAAGGATTACCTTAAGAACATAGATGAAACTTAATCAAAATATCAAACTTTAATATTTCTTTATGCTTCAGTGCGGTGAAACCTGAAACCCCGATTTCTCTTATAGACTTCAACCCCGATTGCTTGTTTTTAATTTGCTTCAGTTTAATTACTTGCACTAGGACATTAGTCATTTCCCATTTAAACATTAACCTAGCTATTGATTAACTGATTTGTTAGTACTTGACCCCTAGTCCTCGTGGGATCGATACGTATTGTATTACACGATAGACTGTGTACTTGCGGTAGCAACCTATCAAGTTTAGGCCCTATTAGGCGCCACAGTCTCCGGCAAACTCAGTGGCTCAGAAACCTAGCATTGCCAGAGACACAATGGATTCCACTACTCCCTCTTCCCCGTGACCTCGCGGGATTCCACCATCGATTTCCCCTTTCATCTTGGGCGAACATCCCTTGCCCCTGTCGCTGCCGGGAGACATCCTCAACAAGTTCACCGATGCCATCCTTTCAGTGGATGAACGCTGGGTTAGCACGTTCCCCACCATAGATTGGCGACCTCAGCCCCCTGTCTCTCTGGGCTCGGATTTGCCATGAAGTTGCAGTCACTGCGACACAAGTCATTGATCGTCACCCTTTCCCTTGCCCGATTATCAGCGCTACGCCGTCAATAATCGCCGTCAGAAATAACAAGCTGATGTCGCCTCTGCCTCTGTCGCAAGCGAAAGCCTCATCAACGAGCCCATTGATGCCCTCTTCTCCGGAACCATCAACGCCGCCTAGTACCACCGGAGACAGGAAGATCCATTCACAGCATGCCGCCGAGTTTCGTTCGAAAGAACTTTACTCTTCTGAGAAGTGCTGAGTCACAACTGGGAGAAGAGTAATCTTACTCTTCCACAACAAAAAAAAATACAAAACAAAACAACAATAGAAAAGGAAAGAACAAATAAAAATAAACTATGGTGCCAAATAAAATAAAATAAAACTCACTAAATGTCAAATTTGATAAAAAGAAAGAGAAACAAACGAAATAAATGCAACAACGAAAATCTATCTTTGGTTTAACCGCTCGGCTAATGGCTCAGACTTGACTCGAGTCGTGTCTAAATGTTGACTTCAAAAGAAATCAAAATACCTAGAGGCCTCGACGCATCGCGACAAAATATTGTTTGGAGAGGTGCGTACGTCGACGTTCATTGTCGGGGTGTAACTCCTCAGTATAACACCACGTCTATCTAGGCAGAGTAACGAGTTTTCTGAATCAAATTATCCAACACGCCGCAAGGCCGAATAATTTTCCAAATCAAATTATCCAACACGCTGTAAGGCCGGATAAATTCCCAAATCAAATTATCCAACACGCTGCAAGGCCGGATAAATTTTCAAATTAAATTATCCAACACGCTGCAAGGCCGGATAAATTTTCGAATCAAATTATCCAATGTGCCGCTAGGCCGGATAAATTTCCCCAAATTAAATTATCCAATACGCCGCGAGGCCGGATAATTTTCCAAATTGAATTATCCAACATGCTGCAAGGCTAGATAATTTTTTGAATTGAATTATCTAACACACCGAGAGGCCGGATAATTCCCCAGACTAAATATCCAACATACCTTAATGCATTACGATGAAATATTGCTTGGGAGGTGCGTACATTGATGTTTACCTTTGGGGCGTAGCTCCTCAATATGACATTGTGTTGCCCGGGCCGGATATTACCCAATAAGCCATCACAAGAACAAAGTTTGACGAACATAAACTGTCCAAGTTGATGAAAGCTCTCCTTCTTTATCATTCATGTATCATGTCAAATCGTGTATTCTCACCATGTTTATGAATGATATCATTTGAGTCGTCTCTCTTATTTTGTTGCATGTTATAGATCTCTTAATCAAAGGTTCCCTAATTTTAGGGGTAATTAATAATGAGCGCTTGCGCTCATTGGAAGCCAGAATCCATTTAACAAAAAAAAACCTTATTAATTTAAGGTGAATTTGAAAATGGTCATATTACATTTCTAATGTAACAATTTTGACCCCACAAATTCTGGCACGCCTAGTGGGACTGGCTTCTCCTTTCATCTCTGAGATCTATATTGCGTAACGATGTTCGTGCCCTCGTTCTCATACTTGTCTTGTTTCGCGTAGCAATTTTCTCACATGGCGAGCAAGGTCAACATCTTCGTGGAAAGAGTGATGGACAATACATGGGATATAAAGTTCGGCTGCATCCCCGACGTGGCTGAGTTTATATATGTACCATTCAAGGACTCGGAGAATGTCAAAGGGACGATTACTCCAATTGTTAAGAACAAAACTATCTTAAAGAAACGGAGGACCGTTACAAAGAAGGAAAACGAACCCTCGATTACTGTTAAGGGGGACATGCTCAACTAAGAAGAAGAAGAGCCGTCGTTTATTGTTAATGAAGGCGGACTTAACTAGGTTGTGTTCTCAAGTCCTGAAAGGATAAAGAAGTCGGAGCGTCGAACTTTGAGGAAGAAGAGGGCTAGACTCTTCAAGCAAGACTGCCTAACCCCTATAAGGTGTAGTCACTCTACCCTTAAAGTAGAAACTTCGATGGAAAACAGGTTCGCACCGCTCCTATCCGTCTGAAGAAACTCTAATTTGGTAGAAGGACTGTGGTTGCGGACGGATGTGCAAAGCAAGCCACGCCCAAAATCCAGGAACACCACTTTTCCAAAGTCAATATCACAAAGGACCTACGAGGTCTATAAAAAGGCTCAAAAGATCATGAAGAGGAAGGAGAAGCGCTTCAGGATCAACCATGAAGGGGCGAGGGATGATGTAATCCACATAGTGCGGATGGTAGAGCACACACGGGAGGCCATCTCTAATTCTGAAGAAGAAACCATTTGGACTATGGCAAGGAAATATGAGGGTAAAAAGATAGCCTCTGTTATTATCCAGGAGCCTATTCAACGATATGAACCAGGGGTAGCCTCTTTACATCAAGAAATTTTGGAAGAGGAAGAACCTATCATGACCATCGGGATTAAGCTATCACCGACCTTAAGAGACAACTCAAAAAGAGAGATAACGACATGAGCACCCTCATGGAAAAATTCGAAGATGTGACTAATGTTCTGGTAAGAACGCAAGAGATGCTGTTACGCCAAGAGCAGCCGCCGCGAGAGCAGAATAACGCTCCGACAGTGTCTTCTCTACTAGCTCAGTCAAATGACGACGTTGTCACTTTGACTAGAAGGAAACTATAAGAACTGGTGATGTACCAGCTGAAATATTTGGAGGAAACCAAAACTGCTCCGCGAAGGAGGCGAGGGAGGCCCTATCCAGCTGTATACAATGATATCCCTTATCCCAAAGGGTACATCATACCACACTTTAAAATGTTCAATGGAATAGGGAACCCTGACCAGCATTTAGCCCACTTTATTGCGACTTGTGGGAATACTGAAAGTAACGATGCCTTATTGCTCCGACAGTTTCCACAAAGCCTCTCAGGGGTCACCTTTGAATGGTATTATTGCTTGGAGAATGAAGTTATTAGAACCTAGGTCGATATGGAGGAGGCCTTCAGGATGAAATTCACTTCGGTCAGTGATAAGATTACGATCGCGGACTTAGCAAATACGAAGAGGAAAAAGGATGAGACTATCCTTAATTACATTACGAGGTGGAGAAATTTGAGTATTAAATGTGAATAGTCACTATAGCAAACCCAAGCTGTGGGGTTATTAATCAGCAATATCGACACCTGGATGGTTCCTTTCCTTTGTACTAATAATATTTTCACATTCCAGGAATTAATTACCCAAGTGGTAAAGCTCGAACAAACGAATCATCAAACCTTTGTAAATACGCAGAATCAAAAATGCAAGAGGGAAGAGCCATGGAGGAATGATCCCAAGATCGCCTATACAAATGTTGCTAGCAAGGGCAAAAGGGTGGAGTTTCATAATACGAACATACCTCGAAATGAAAAGGTGCCAACGCTTGGTGAGAACAGTCGGGGCAGGCCGTTGACTCTGGAAGAGAGAAAAAAAATAAAATTTATTCTTTCAAAAGGGAGAAGACAATGAAGATTTTTAGAGACGCCCTAAAAAACGGTTTACAGCTACCAGAGTCAAAATGCCCCGAAGAAGTCAATAAAACTGACGATCCCAACTTTTGCCCTTACCATCGCGTATTAGGGCACACGATAGAAAACTGTTACATTTTCAAAGATTGGGTGGAGAGGCAATACAAGTCAGGGAAGATAACTTTATCAAAGCAAGTATTGAATGAAACCATGACCGAGGAAGCTAATGTTATTGAAACGAGAGATATAGATCTGGCGCCTATAGCGAACAAAGAATGGAATACCATGGTGTTGAAAAAGACATTACGACTTCTACAAAAATTTAAGCAGATGTCAGGTGTTGTGTGGAAAGACCCCTTGTTTCCACAATGTGCATCATCAAGGTCACGTCTGCCAATGAGTGAGAGGCAAAAGAAAAAGGAAAAGAATTCTCACTCAAAGAAGAGAAGGAACAAAAAGGCAGTCTCTCCAACTAAGACGCAAGGAAAGAGCGATCTCGAAAAATATATCGATTCACTTAAAGAATATGAACAAGACATACCTAGGCCCATAAGGCTTTGTCACTATATCACCGAAGAAATGTGGGAAGGACTCTTGAAGGATGAAGAGCACGAAGTAAAATCTTGTAGAATGATATCTGTAATCCCGGAACCCTTGGAAGAAGACAAAACTGAGAATCCTGGGGCCGTCGCCACCATGAAGATGGGCGTCTGCAATGCAATTAACCTGGGGAGTGATTCCGAAGATTAATTCTTACCTGCTTACTTGTATGAAGAGGCACCTATTGCTGAAAGCAATAAGCAAGTAAATGAGTCCTATCAAATGAATCTCAGAAGCAGCAAAGTTATAACAAGACGAACGATGAATAAAGAAAAGGAGAAACTCAAGGATAAGCAAATTGAAACGCAGGAAGTGGATGATGATGTGGTATCTCCAGTGAGGCTATCCCCTTCCGAATATAATATATTATCACATTTGAGTAAAGTCCCTGCTCTTCTCAGCATATATGATGCTTTGATGATGTCACAAGAATTAAGATATGTCCTTATCTACGCCTTGTAAAACCCTAAAAAATTCCAAGCATTCTTCGCAGAGGCTAATATAAAAAAGGCGTTGCATGCGTATGCGACATCATCCATTACTTTCGATGATGACGACATGCTATTGGGGATGTCGCAACATAACCGACCGCTTGACGTGACCAGAGACGTGGAGGGGATGAAGATAAATAGGAACTTGATTGACCCGGGGTCGTCAATTAATCTCCGAACCTTGCGGACCTTAAAGAGCCTTTCTTTGGACATTTCTAATTTGACAATTGAAAAGGTCGTTATCCAAGGATTCAATAAAAACAGCCAGAAAGCCCTAGGCTCTATATACTTGCTACTACAACTCGATGGCCTAAATCCAAGGATTCAATAAAAACAGCCAGAATTGGCGCAACATGTTGAAGTTCTCCCATTTGCTTATTACCCGTCGAAGCTGAAAAATCTTATGAAAAAGTATGGTTGTTTGAAGCCCCGGCTGAGAAGTGAACTACGCCAATTTGAAAGGTTGTGGAACCCAAGTCCACGAAATATCATGCTACCAAATCGAAAGATCTCCAATACCCGTGGTTTGGGATATACAGAACCAGGTGAAGAAGCTCTTGGATTTCATTCACATACTTGCAACGTGGTGACAATATGTGAAGTAGACACGACAGAACAAGAAAAAGAAGAATTCAGAAAGGCACTAAAAGAGCTAGAAGATGGGGGGCAGACTACTTGCGACGAGTTGATCGAGATCAATCTTGAGTCGGCAGAGGATATTAGGCCCACCTACATAAGTGCGCAGCTCTCCCAACAAGAGAAGGACCAACTAAAAGCACTCATCCACGAGTTTAGTGATTGCTTTGCATAGACGTATAAAGAGATGCCGGGCCTCAGCCCAGGCCCAGAGGTTGCTGTTCACAATCTATCAATTAATCCCGCCATCACTCCCATAAAGCAAGCGTCGAGAAGGATGAAAATAGAGCTTAAAGAACAAATCACCTCTGAAATAAAGAAATTAATCGGGGCTAGCTTTACAAGGGAAGAGAAATACGCAGACTGGATAGCCAATATCGTCCCGGTGAAAAAGGAAAATAGGCAAATCCGAATTTGTGTGGATTTTAGAGACTTGAATAACGCATGTCCTAAGGATGATTTCCCACTCTCCGTTACTGAAGTGATGATTGACTCGGTGTCAAATTTTGAGGTGTTCTCGTTCATGGACGAATCATCCGGTTACAATCAAATTAAGATGGCGCCGGAAGATGAGAAGCACACTGCATTTCGCACACCTATCAGCATTTTCTACTATATTGTTATGCCACTCGGATTAAAAAATGCTAGGGCAACATACCAACGCGCAATGACTAAGATATTCGTTGACTTAATCCACAAGCTTGTCGAGTGTTATGTTGATGACCTAGTGGTTAAGTCACAATCTAAAGCAGAGCATTGTCAAGACTTGAGGACCGTATTCACTCGCATTCGCAAGTACAACCTTAAGATGAACCCACTTAAATGTGCATTTGGAGTGTCATCTAGAAAATTCCTGGGTTTTGTGGTAAAACATAGAAAAATCGAAATCGACCCTTCAAAGATAAGTTCAATTAAAGATATGCCGCCCCCAAAGAATCTTAAAGAGCTTAGATCTTTTCAAGGGCGACTAACTTATATCAGGAGGTGCATCTCTAGTCTATCCGGGCAAATCCATCCCTTTTCAAAATTGACAAAGAAGAATGCTCCTTTTGTTTGGGATGACATATGTCAAAGCACTGTTGAAAGTATCAAGGAATATCTTTCGTGTCCTTCGGTCCTTGGGGCACCTATCACCGGAAAACCGTTGATTTTATATACCACAGCATTAGAAATGTCCTTGGGGGCATTGTTGGCCTAGAATAGTGACGAAGGGAAGGAGACCGCTCCATATTATCTTAGTCGGATGTTTGTGGGGGCAGAGCACTCATACTCTCCCATTGAAAAAGCAATGTTTGGCTTTGATATTCGCCATTAAGAAATTAAGACACTATCTCCTCGAGCACGAAGTCCATCTTATATCGAGAGTTGATCCTTTAAAGTACCTGATGACAAGGCCGACTTTGACGGGGTGATTGGCTAAATGGGCAGTTGTAAGATCCGGAAATTTAATAGCAGGTAAGAAAATAAAATTTTGGTTATCTAGCATTTTTTTGTGGAAATTTTTGTGAGATAATGTCTTGATTTATGTATTTTCCTGCAATGTAAAAATATGTGTCGCGGAGAGGATTCGAACCTACAACTTAAGGCGTAGATTGTGTGTGCTGCGTGCCACTAGGCTAGTGGTGTCTAACTTTTAGAAAAAAGGGTAAGAGCCCTTGATAAGGGTGAGGTGGAGAATAGCTTATACTAAAGGGTTATTGGATCTTCCACTTATGTTGCTATTGGGTTTGGATTTTTTTTGGAGGCTTAGTGGGCAAAAAATCGTAAAGCTAGAGGGATCCATGTTCACCCACGTTTCCCTCATTGCTCACGATTTTTCTCCCTTGGGTGAAGGTGGCGGCTTGCTTTCTTCTCCCTTCTCCTCTTCTTGTGGCCGGCGGCGAGTGGTGGTGGAGGCGACTTCCGGCGACTCCTTGAGCACTTCCGGCGACGTGTGTGGCGTAAGGGAAGGCGTGGGGAAGTGTGGCTTGGGAAGAACCGAAATCAAGTGAGTGGATCTTCTCTTTCACCTAGTTCACGCATATTGGAAGTGTTGCTTGATTTAGAGAAGATTAATGCTAGAAAGATGACATGAATTCTTGATTTCAAAGTAGTATGCGGTTCCATGCTTTTCCCCAAATTTTGAAACCCTAGTTTGCATGAAAATTAGGGCTTTTCATCTCTAAGACTTCTAATCATTAATTAGACCTTGATTAAACATGTACGTGGCTTTAAACATTCAATTACATGAAGATTAGGGCTTAATTGAGAATTTCGCCCCTTCTTCATGAAATTGCTCTCAAATGTGTGGGTAAAAATTGGGGCAAACCTGATTTTCATGAAATTAGGTATATGAGGACTCTACCGTTATTTTTGGGGAATTTTTGGAAATAATAATTTATGCTGACTGAAATTGACCTAGGGGTAATTCGGTAAATTTTCTAGTTAAATTGGGGGAAAACTTGAAATTACGAATCTAAGGATCATGAGGGATGTAATGACTATTTTTACGAAATTTTTGGATAAGTTTTCCTGCATGACTTAATTTTTGAACTAGGGGCATTTCTGTCTTTTGTTATAAGAACTAGGAGAAAACTATGATTTTGTGATTTCCTGTATTTATGTTATCTGCGGATGAAATTTGGTGAATTTTCGGTATTAATATGTATTTTTAGTTGGATGGTGTATGTAGGAAGTATTGATGTGAAATATTGATTGATAACCTTGGATGATAACTTAGAAAAGGTTAAACCATGTATGCATGAAATTTAAGGACCTTTTCTGAACTTGATTGATGTGATGTTCGAGACAATGATTGTGTTGTATGCACTCGATAAGGGTCCTAGACTTGAGTGGACTGAACCTAAGGGTCAACTAGAGCACTCAGTGAACAGTCATTCTGATTTGGGGTTGGGGAATCCACCCAACCTATTCCGATTTGTTTCCGGTAATGGAGGGACTGTTCTAGAGTCTAGTGACCAGGTTAGAGGTTCAGGTTTCCGGTTTGTGTTAAGGGTATTTTGTCCAAGTGATAAACCTTTTGAGAGTTGGGTGTTTGAAACAAAGTGCCACGTCTTGGTCAGACGGGGGCCACCTCTTGAATTCATTCACCTTCTATTCTGTTCTGTTTGTGTTCCCGGTAAGGGGGTGCGGTTGAGTGTCGTAGAGCAAAGTGCCACGTCGTGACCTGGCGGGGGCCACCTCTTGAATCTACGCCTCACCATTGTTTGTTGCAAGTTACTCTCAGTGCCTTGACGAGGGCCAGGTTGGACCCTTGGGATCAATTCTGAATCACTGGACATTAGTTGTGTGATCCTTAGTCTATTAGCCGGATAGGCTGTTTTGTGTCTGGTTGCCCGAGGTTGTGGGTGTATTGTTCTCTGATCATGATTGTGATTTATGGTTATCGGTTTTCTTATGTATCATACTTTGACATATTCCGTTAAAAGCTTTGAAAAGATATCTGCATCTATTTTTGATTGTATATTAGTGGATAGTCGAACGAGACTATCTACTCACTGAGCCATCTAGCTCATTCCACGATATTTCCAGATGCAGGACAGGAGCCTACAGCGTGAATGGATGTTTAGTTTTCTGACTTGATATTTTGGGGCCTGCGAGCCTGTGCTATTTTGAGGGCCGGATGTGGCCGAGGGTTTTTTATGATTTTACTCACTGACATGTTAGCCGGATGTGGCTGTTAGTTTTTTGACTACTGTGATATTGTTGCCGGGTTGGCATTTGGTTTTGATACGACTGTTAAACCGAAGGCTTAAGCCTGTTTTCGGTGAATTCTATTTTGTTCAGTGTTATTTGATTATGGTGATTTATTAGTTTGATGTTGTGATAAGGATTAAGAGATTTGATTTCGAAATGGTATGTTTCAGCTTGTGTTTATGGAGCATGTACAGGAATTTCCTTAGTTTTTCTGGGGATATGCTGCCGAAATTTTCCGAATCGTTTTCCGTAAGCTATCATTCCCTAGCATCTGTCTTGTTGATTTGTGTGTGACGTTCCCTATTCTTCCGCGGTTTCTGTCTGTGATTGGGGTTTATTCTGAGGGGACGTTACAGCAGTTCTACTCCAAGAGTTCGACATCACATACGTATCATAAAAGGCAATAAAGGGACAAGTACTAGCTGATTTCTTAGCAGCCCATCCCATCCCTGATGATTCTCCCTTGAATTACGACTTTCCAGATAAGGAGATATTAAATGCTGAAGCCAATGATGAATATTGGAAACTTTATTTCAACGGGACATCCTCAATTCAACTAGCCATTCCCCCAAATATCCCAAAAGTAAAATCAGGGGTTGGTCTGGTATTCGTCACCCCTGAGAAAGGAATATTACATTATTCCCTAGCCCACACTAGTCCATGTACCAACAACGAAGTCGAATATGAAGCTTTAATTGCCGGGCTTGAGCTCGCGTTAGAGATGAAAATTGAAAGATTACATATATACGGAGATTCTCAACTTGTTATCAAGCAAGTAATGGGCGAATACAAAGTCAAGAAAATGAAATTGTGCAAATATTACACAAGGGCTGCGGAGCTCATGGAAAGAATACCATGTGTCGCTTTGACTTGTGTAACTTGGGCTGCTAACGGTAGAGCATATGCATTAGCGAAGTTTGCTAAAGAGTTGGCTAGACCGTCCATTGGCCAAATCAACATTACAATTAAAGACAGGAAGCTATTCGAACCTACTGAAAGTGACGTTGTTCACGAGGAGGAAGTGTCGAATACCATGACGACCACCCTTACGCAAGAACATGATTGGAGGGAGCCATTTGTAAATTATCTCAAAAGTGGCATCTTACCCGAAGTCAAGACTCAAAGAACACAATTAAAGAAGCGAGCCCTTCGGTATGTATTTATAAATGATACACTGTATCGCCGATCATATGAGCAATTCTGGCTCAAGTGCATTGCTATGGACGAGATTGCTCATGTGTTGCATGAAGTTTATTCTAGCCTTTGTGGCGCTCACCAGTCAGGACCCAAAATGTATCTTAAGATTAAGAAGCTAGGGTACTATTAGCCAAGCATGGTACGAGATTGCATAAACTATGCAAAGACTTGCCATTTGTGTCAAGTGCACGAGGACATAATTCATAAGCACCCTAACCCTCTTCATCCGACAGTTTCATCATGGCCATTCGAAGTATGGGGATGGATATAGTGGGGCCAATAGAACCTCCCTCATCCCTAGGGCACTGATTCATACTCGCAGCAACAGACTATTTCTCCAAATGGGCAGACGCCATCCCACTAAGAGAAGTCAAAGCCAACAATGTCGTTAATTTCTTTCGCGAGAATGTACTAAGCCATTTTGGGACTCCCAGAAGAATCATATCTGATAATGGTTTGGCTTTCAAAAATGCCTCGGTCTACAAGTTTGTAGAACGTCACAAAATTGATTGGCAGTACTCTTCGATATACAACCCAAGAGCAAATGGTTTAGCCGAAGCATTCAACAAGACTCTATGCAAGTTGCTCAAGAAGAGTGTTTCAAAGAACAAAAAGGAGTGGCATCAAAGGCTAGTGGAAGCATTGTGGGCTTATCGAACCACGTACCGTACACCTACGCAATCAACATCTTATTCCTTGGTTTTCGGCTTTGAAGCAGTGCTTCCACTCGAGGTGAAAATACCTTCCCTAAGAATGGCCGTGCAATGCGACATGACAATGCATGAAAATGTTCAATTGCACCTTGATGAACTAGACACACTTGATGAGCAAAGGCTAATTGCGCAGAAAAATCTAGAGCTGTATCAAACATAGATGGCAAGAGCGTATGACAAGTTGACCAGAGAATGCACTTTCAAGAAAGGAGATCTTGTCCTAGTATTGAGGCGGCCCATCATATCCAACAAAATAGCAAAAGGAAAAGTTCAACCCTAATTGGGAAGGACCCTACATGATAGGAAAAGTTTACGAGGGGGGAGCTTACCAATTGACAGATTAAGATGGGGCACACTCGATGCCGCCCATTAATGGCCGCTTCTTAAAGAAATACCATGCTTGAAGTGCAAATCTAATCCTGACTAAGCAACAGTAGGATAAGGAATATCGGGGCCGTTTCTAGTTGATCGTTTGTTAAAACTATGTAAGCTCCTTACACGAGTAGTCACCCCAGTCGGATGACGGAAGCGTAAGTTCGTCTATAGTCAATGAAAAAAAAACAAAAAAACAAAGAAAAAAATAAAAAAAATAAAAAAAACAAACAACAAAAAATCTTTTCATCCACAATGTCGCCCTCGGCTGAATGTTGATACATTGGGTTAGTTTCTCGTCTCAAAAAAAAAACACAACAAAAAAAACCTCTGAAGCTCAAAATCTTTGAATTTCATTTCTCTGTTATCCATGATCCACCCTTTCTTTTTATCCCTTTGCTTATTGTCAAAAAAAGGGGATGACATCAAATCGAGGCATGACATCGATTCGGAAGGAAGATCATGCATTAAGGGCAACCTCCGGACAAAACACCGCAAAGCTCGGAATAGTTCGTACTGCCACAAACAAAGGTTTTATCGAGATGAAGAACTGGAGATTTTCGTGCGCATGAATGCACACCATTTGAAAACTATTTTATTTGAATTATCTTGTATTTTGAAAGACAGTGTTGAAAATAAGAACCAGAATGGACATTTCAAGCTTGATTATATGTTGTTCGCGACGATACAAAAGGGTTATTATCTAGTATGGCGTTAATTTCATAGCTCCATTTCGGGAGCCGGGACAATGCCGAATAGATATATTGTACATTTAGAGGCCAAGCACTTGGACTATGCATTGGGTGGGCACGTTTTTCTAGACAAAATTCAACCCCCCATGTCTGGGGACCTTGCTTTGGTTCCTGCCAACTCCACTGCAGTTTATGAGGTTGAGCTTGTATCATTTGTCAAGGAGAAAGAATCATGGGATATGAATAACGAAGAGAAGATTGAAGCTGCTGCTAAAAGAAAGAAGAGGTAAATGCATTATTCAAAGTGGGAAAATATGCAAGAGCTTCCAAGAGATATGAAAAGGCTGCAAAATTCATTGAGCACGATAGCTCATTCAGCGAGGAGGAAAAAGAAATAATCCAAAGCTTTAAAAAGTAACTTGCAACGTCAATAATGCAGCATGCAAACTAAAGCTAAAAGACTACAAAGAAGCAAAAAAACTTTGCACCAAGGTGCTGGAGCTGGAGAGCACAGACGTCAAGGCCTTGTACAGAGGGGCACAAGCTTATATTCATCTTGCCGATTTGGATCTTGCGGAGTTGGACATCAAGAAAGCACTTGAGATTGATCCTGATAACAAGGATGTGAAATTGGAATACAAATCTTTGAAGGAGAAAATAAGGGAATATAACAAGAAGGAAGCTAAATTTTACGGCAACATAGTTTCCAAAACTGCAAAAGGTACCCCATCAATATCACACGCGTGCCCTGTTAAGCAACGGTTTGATAGTATAAGTATGAAGTCACACAAGTTATAACAATCTGCTAAAGATAAGTCAACCTATTAAAGGAGTCATTATCACACCGATTACCACGTGTTTACAGGAAGTGGGTGGGATCACAATCAATGAAATAGGCTATTCTCAGCCAAATGCAGGTCACAATCCAAAATCAGCAAGTAGTAAAAAGCTCATCAACACAAAGACTTAGGAGTTCAAATATAGGATACAAGAAGAGGAATACATCAAAATTCCTTGACGATCTTCTGGAGGGCGAGCCTTCATCCTTCAATAGAAGAAGCAAGTTTACCGCGTTCAATCTCCTTGGTCTCATGCTATGCCTTTAAAGAAGCTAGTTGGACTTCGGATTTATCAATCAACTCTAAGTTCCATCTTTGAATGTCTTCAATGTTTTTCAAACTATCTTCACATTCTTGCATATCAAAAACTGTCGTGCATCAATCTGATAGAAGTCTCACCTTCTCTTCATCAATTTGCTCCACCCGTGCATCAATCCGCATTATTCTAGCTCTGGTGGAATCACAGGACGCTATAGAAGCATTTCTCTTGATAATCAAAGCATCTTGAAGGGACCACAAATCCTCTAATATGATTGCCTCTCTGTCCACCTGAGAATCAAGATCCGAAGTATCCAGACTAGTCAACAAGCTTTGCTCAGCCTCAAGCTGCTTCAAGATGGCTACTATTTGCTGGCTCAGCCTCTCCCAAGCAGCCCCCAAGGCTCCAAGACTAGTTAAGGTGTGCGAGATACTATTCGAGGAAACCAGGAATTCTTCTACTGTGGGGAGTGTGTTCTCGGCGTGAAATATGCCGAGGTAGTCGGTGATTAAATAACGGGCTACTCTCTCCTGTGAACACTGAATTGTTTCTGGAACTTGAAGGGTGGGTGGCTGGGAGTTTGGTAGCTCAATAACCTCCTGGACCTTGCCCACAATTCTTGAAATGATAATATACATTAGATTGCACATACATGACAAGGAGAAAAGAGAGTGAGTTACCTTCATCAGCTAAATGTCCATCTCCAACCAACATTTCCTTAGCGCTTGTTACAAGTCTAGGGTAAATTGTTAACACGGCAGAATGCATAAATTGCATTTGCATTATGTGCTGAGGTGAATCAACATTACCACCATTAGGAAGATCGCCACATTGTAAATTGCCATCATCAAGTGAGCAGCCACCTCTAGGAAGATCGGCACATTGGAAACTACCATTGTCAGGTGAGCAGTCATCTCCAACCAACGTTTTCTTGGTGCCTGTTACAAATTCGGAGTAAATTGTCAACGCATAAAGACACAAAAGTCGCATTACGTGCTGAGGCAAATTGAAATTACCATTACCAGGAGGGCTAGCGCATTTTTTGGCAACCTCATGAACATTTACTAGAATTTCAAAGTGGTTGCTGTACTAAGGCATATCGAGTTACATCCAAGATAGGAGTATAGTTAGTCATATCAAGTTACATACAAAAAGGAAGAAGCAAAGAAGACATACCTTTACCAAGTATACATGCTGCAACATTCAGCTTAACATGTGACACAGGGGCTAAAAAGAAAGAAAAAGGGAAGTCCCTCTTCTTACTATGATGGATCATACGTGAGAAACAAGATGAAGATAGAAAATTAGAATTACTATGCTATGTGGTGTTCTCCTGAACTCCAGGTGTGGATGTTGTACCGTATCAAATTGAATGCGAAAGATAACCATTATCATTCAAAACCCACATTGGTGCCGGCTTCCTAGAAACATTTGCCAACATAAGAGGAAAAATGAGAAATTACCAGTGCCCAAGGAATGTACCCCTTTTGCCTTGGTCTCCGGCACACTTGGTGCAAACTTTAAGTCTGCAGCAGATTCAACAATAATGGGCCATAAGATCATTGTCAAAAAAGAAGGAGTGGAAAGATCCAGCCTCGTTTAAAAGTTTTACTATGAACAATCAAAATCATGACGTCGTGGTGACTCAAAAGGCAATAGATAAAAGAAATATACGACTCGTAAACTTCATGCTTCACCTGTCTTTGAATTGACCAGAGAACTCTTTGAACCAGCGCAGGAATCGGGTTTCTTCGTGAGCTCCTCCGACATGTGAATAACTGCATTAAGCTTAAATCATGAGCAAACCACAAGAACAACATATCTATACAATCTAAATACACATACTTCCTTTCAAGGCTCCTATCATATCATCCGATGAATCACTGGAATCATGCTTCGATAAGTCAACAATATTTGAAGGGCTGTCTACATTAAAGATATCGTCAGAAAGGTGGGCATCTGCCTGCTCAATAGCCACCGCCATGGTTTGAATTCCTAAGAGATATAGAAAAGGATATGTTAGAGGCAGTCATCAGATAACAACAAAGATGGACACATAAAAAGGGAGAAAGAAAACCCGAAATGGTCTGACCATCTTCATCTATTTGCTGGGGAGCTGTGTCCATACGGGATGACTCTCCGGCATTATGATAGCTATCCGCAAGTGCACGGATTTATCGAAGCAAATAAAAAGATATCGTTCCCAACGAGGATCTGGCGGTCAAGTACAGATTACACGGTTGATTTATATCTAGACGATTCAAATAGTGTTTTTGTTGTGGAATCTTCTAATGTAAGAAAATAAAAAGGTGATTTTATGGTTTTGGCTAAAAATCAATTCGGATAAATTCAGGACTCGGGGTTTCACCACGCTGACGATTATGAATTACAGCAAAATAAATTCTTTAAACAGAAAATTATAATTTTGAAAGGGATTTTTCCTAAGGTACAGATTACCTCCTCCCGAAGCGTAATCTGGTATCTATTTATATTAATTCCCTACTCTCGTGACAATTAACATAAATAGACCCTTAAGTTCCATGAAAAACCATGTTAATCCTTCAAACGAATCCAAACTACTCCCGTGATTGGATTTGTAGGTTTGAAAAGAATAGTTTAGACGTTGCGATTCACCTCCCGGTCCTTCTCGCAACGTCTAAGACGTGAAATTACTTGATCAGGGTAATTTACGAAATAAACACAATTCTAATCAAATCAATACTATAAAAGATCATGTCAAAGATTTAAAACTATGTATTTAATCCATAAATTGTCAACGGGCTATTCCCCAAATCCCAAAATAAGGTTTACACGTTCATGTTCATCGATGAATTAAACATGTAATCTCTCTAAAATAATGCAAAGAGACACTAGGAAAGTATTTAGAACTCTTCCCCTTGATCTGGTGATGAAGAAGAAGCGTCAAATCCCCTCCTTTGCGTGATCTCTCGCCGTCGTTTTGCCCTAGAACTGATTTCTGCCGCCGCCATTATAGCCCTTTGTTTTCATGCCTAGAAGCCCCCGAAACCCTTCCAAAACCTTTTCTTTTATAGTCTAATCAGTATAGAACCCATGTAGGAAGGTTTCTGGAGAGTTTGGTTCAATTCTGGTTGAATTTGGAGTCGAACCGAGTGAAAAACCGAAAGGGCGGACGTTTTCACGGTCCGTAACACGTTCACGGCCACGGCCGTAAAAGCCTTTGTGTGTACAGCATTTAAGTCAGAGAAATATTCACGGGCCGTGATGGATTCACGGCTTCGGCCGTGAAAGTTTCTGTGCATAAATTTACTTAGCCGTTTTCTCGTCTCTGCTCGAACTCAAAATTACGGCCGACTTGAAATTACGGCCAAGGCCGTGAAAGTTGCGTTCTTCACTATTTTCGCTCCAAATTTGACGTGCGACCTCGTAATTTCCTCGGGAACTGTGCTATGGCTTCAAAACTCGCAAAATCCATCATTTTTGTGCCTTTTTACCTACATTTTTAATAAAATCAGAAAAAGTGAATATTCTGTGCAAAGTAAGATAAAAACACTAAAAGTAACACAAAATCATGCAAATAAGCCCAAAATATGATCTAAAACACAGACAAAAACATGGTGTAAAAATCACTTATCAAATAACCCTAGACTTAGAATTTTGCTTGTCCTCAAGCAATACCTTGATATGCATAAAGAATATAAAGATAAGGATTTTTCAATTGTTTTTACCCCTATTAATATCCTCAGTTTACAAATTAAGCAATCAATATTTCAAACTCAAGTAATTCAAGAAAAATCATAATAGAAATAAATTCCCAAGAGGTTACAATCCAAGAAAGATAAAATTCATAATTCATGTCATAACATCCATTCAACACACCCTAAGCCTCAAATACTTTCATCTTAATAAATCCATTTCACTTAACAGATAAAATTTCTACTTCAAGAATTTCAGTGATGTTAAAGATAAGAGATTTTTAAAGTAATTTGGTCTTTAAACTGTTATATGCTATTTACTGTTAACATCATAACATGTTTAAAGTATACTACAAAGTAGTATAATTTAACTCATAATCTCAATCATGAAAGTTAGCGGAGTTGTCCACTTGGCCTACAACTTTCTCTTTTTCTCCATTTTCATTCTCTCTTTTTTTTTATTATTAGACTTCAACTCATGTCTTAGGTACCACTATCAAATTTAACAGTGCCAAGTAGAGGAGTCTTTTTCCTTTTTTTTTCTTTTTCTGTAGAAAGCCGGTCAGTGGCATGGTACTTAAATCGTTGTTGATCTTTCTGCAAGAGGGATAAATATTATTTTTAAGATTTTCCCTCTATTACTTGATCGCAACAGACTTAAAGTATACCAATTTATGGTATAATATAACTCATGACTTAAGATTTCTCAACTAGAGGAGTTGGAGCAAATCTCAATTTTAAAAGATAAATCATCAAATTTCTATTCATAAAAATTTCCATCAAGCAAAAAAAAAATAGATAAATTAAACTTCAAGTATAAAGATACTATGCACGTGTCGTTTAAACATATAACAATTCACATATGTATTTTATCAATACCAGAATTGAATTTACTTAACAATTTAAGTCTACATGAAATTTCAAAAATTCCCTAAGTTATCAAATCAATCACTCAAAATGTTTCCTAAGTCCAAAATCAAGGGTAAAACAAATTTGATCATCCTTAACAATCATAAACATTCAAAATTCATATCTATAAAGCTCTGAAGAATAAGTATATCATGAAGGACACCCTAGACTTAAATTGTTGCACATACATAAAGATTAACTCAAGTCTTGATGAATTTCAGAAAAATTTTTCAAGAGTTCCCTTAAAATATGAGCGAAATCCTGTGCAGTTATATCAAAAGATGAAAACATGACTCAGAAAAATCTAGAAACTATATCACATCAAAGATAATCACATTTATCATGGTAAACAAGTTTCAAATATCAAACACCGTCATGTTTCACTATCAAAATCATATTAACCATACTCACAAAGAAATTGCCGCAAGAATAACGGTTGGTATATGAATCATGGCTGCACCCGTGATAGTCTCGTTGATCATCTTTTCTCCATGTAAAAATTTTCCAAAAATTCCTAAAAATCAAAAACAAATCAAAAACTAAAACTAAGAATCACAAAAGTCAGAAATTTGGGTTGCCTCCCAAAAAGCGCTTGTTTAAGGTCATTAGCTTGACCATAGCTTCATGTCATGGTCGAGTTGGTGAGTCTGTGCCATAGTAGAGAGCATATAATCTTCTACTTTTCTTCCGTCTCATCAGTGTGTCCACCAAAGTATATATCCAGTTAAGCAAGTGGATCCAAGTTGCAGTGATCAGTACATGCATAGAAAAATAAGAATTAAAATCATGCAAAGAATAATCAATAATTTTTCTATATTTATCCAAGAGTAAAATCATGCATTCTTCCTTAAGATTTTCATTAGTAACTGGAAGAAGATTAGAATTAAAATAAAAAAATTCATACCCTGGATTGATCAAGAAGCTTTCAAATTTTATTTTTGGTTTTTCAGTTACCTCAATGCTAATGTAATCAAGAATCTCATGTGTTATCATCTCTTCAGTACCTGTGGTAGCATTTGAGTCAAACAATAGTTCATCTACCTTATCATCATTATCCTTAAAATTATCTCCTTCATCATTAATCATGCAAATTTCTAATGGATTTTCCTGGAGAATAAGAATTGATGGTACAATATGAATAAGATCCTCTTCCTCATAATTTTCCTTAATTTCTTTCTCTTCAATGGGGCATTTCATCTTAACACTGTCAATTTCATTCTCATCTATATCATTAATTCTTTCTTGAGGATCTTTAAATTCATCATCCTTCTTCTCACAAGACTCGAAAAATTCATATATCTCTTCAAACATATCCCAAGTATTTGTGTTGCAAGACACTTCATTATGTGAGAGGGGACTAGATGGCTGGTGAATTTTTTAAGAAAATAAATCATAATCATTAAAATCATCAAAATTTGCAGAAGGTAAATCACAATCAGGAGTCATCAATAATGATTGATCTAACTCTACAAAATTCTTAGATTCATCATGGATTTCTTCCTTTATGTCATTTTTATCAGTGTCATCAATCATACTATGAATATCCTCACTTTCCAAATCAAACTCAAGTATACAATTTCGTTGTGTTATCTGGGTTTCTAACATTTTAGTATTAGCACATATAGATTCTACTTGAGAAGTAAGCTGAGCAATCATCCCACTACGATCTTCAAGTTTCTTACTTTGATCTATCATAATTTTTTCGAGCATGGATTCTTCAGATTCCTCAAAGTGTGGTTTTGAAATATTATTTGAGAAATCCTTATAAAAAGAAGTTTGGTGATTTTTCCATCTAGAATTATACTGATCATCTTGGTACCATGATAAATTAGAACTGGTAGGATTTCCAAATTGGCACTCAAAAGGATAATGATAATAACTTCCACAAATATCACAAGTAACAGTAGATTGCATTCTTAAATATTCAGTATGTTGAGTAAAAGAATTCACCCTTGCTGTAGGCGATTGAAATGCAATTGTGCCATATTCTTTTGTCTGCAGCGCCGGTGGCACATTTGTCTGACCTGACCATTGACATTGATTAAACATCATTTTCTTTTTCAATAAAATTCAGAAATATAAAAAAAATACGAAAAACAAAAAAAACAAAAATTAAAATAAAAATAAAATAAATAAAAAATATAATGTCTTGATTTATATGATCATTAACAAATAAATAAAAATAATATCTAGTCTATAAATCTCACGATTAAATCAATATTGACTGGCCTGATCCCCGGCAACGGCGCCAAAAACTTGATAGCTATCCGCAAGTGCACAGATTTATCGAAGTAATAAAAAGATATCGTTCCCAACGAGGATCTGGCGGTCAAGTACCGATTACATGGTCGATTTATATCTAGATGATTCAAATAGTATTTTTGTTGTGGAATTTTCTAAGGCAAGAAAATAAAAAAGTGGTTTTAGGGTTTTGGCTAAAAATCAATTCGGATAAATTTAGGACTCGGGGTTTCACCACGCTGACAATTATGAATTACCGCAAAATAAATTCTTTAAACAGAAAATTATAATTTTGAAAGGGATTTTTCCTAAGGTACAGATTACCTCCTCCCGAAGTGTAATCCGGTATCTATTTATATTAATTCCCTACTCTCGTGACAATTAACATAAATAGACTCTTTAAGTTCTATGAAAAACCATGTTATTCCTTCAAACGAATCCAAACTACTCCCGTGATTGGATTCGTAGGTTTAAAAGAATAGTTCATACGTTGCGATTCACCTCCCGGTCCTTCTCGCAACGTCTAAGACGTGAAATTACTTGATCAGGGTAATTTACGGAATAAACACAATTCTAATCAAATCAATACTATAAAAGATCATGTTAAAGATTTAAAACTATGTATTTAATCCATAAATCGTCAATGGGCTATTCCCCAAATCCCAAAATAATGTTTACACGTTTATGTTCATAACAAACAGCATGTTCATCGATGAATTAAACATGTAATCTCTTTAAAATAATGCAAAGAGACACTAGGAAAGTATTTAGAACTCTTCCCCTTGATCTGGTGATGAAGAAGAAGCGTCAAATCCCCTCCTTTGCGTGATCTCTCGCCGTCGTTTTGCCCTAGAACTGATTTCCACCGCCGCCGCTATAGCCCTTCGTTTTCGTTCCTAGAAGCCCCCGAAACCCTTCCAAAACTTTTTCTTTTATAGTCTAATTAGTATAGAACCCATGTAGCAAGGTTTCTGGAGAGTTTGGTTCAATTCTGGTTGAATTTGGAGTCGAACCGAGTGAAAAACCGAAAGGGCGGACGTTTTCACGGTCCGTAACACGTTCACGGCCACGGCCGTAAAAGCCTCTGTGTGTACAACATTTAAGTCACAGAAATATTCACGGGCCATGATGGATTCACGGCTTCGGCCGTGAAAGTTTCTGTGCATAAATTTACTTAGCCGTTTTCTCGCCTCTGCTCGAACTCAAAATTACGGTCGACTCAGAATTACGGCCAAGGCCGTGAATGTTGCGTTCTTCACTATTTTCACTCCAAATTTGACGTGCGACCTCGTAATTTCCTCGGGAACTGTGCTATGGCTTCAAAACTCGCAAAATCCATCATTTTTGTGCCTTTTTACCTACATTTTTAATAAAACCAGAAAAAGTAAAGATTCTGTGCAAAGTAAGATAAAAACACTAAAAGTAACACAAAATCATGCAAATAAGCCCAAAATATGATCTAAAACATTGGCAAAAACATGGTGTAAAAATCACTTATCACGTTAACAATGGATTTCGGTTCCCGTATGTGACCTGTGTCCTATTCAAAAGAGGGGTTAATTGTTTAGCTGATAAAGAAAATAAAAGGAAAAAAAGCGGAGGAAGAACGTTACCTCACTTGGACCGATTGACGCCACCCTTGAGTGTAGAGCCTTTAACCACTTTGAAGGTAAAGATTGAGAGAGATCAAATTCGAAACCATATGTTTGCCAATTGGTCACCCTTTTACGAAACTTTCTTAGGTGGGATTTCCCAATAGAATTATATATATCCGTGATGTTATAGCTAAAAAACGCCTTTAAATGCATGGAATGCCAGCGTAAGTATTCATAACCATACTTAGGGGCCCGACTACGAGCTGGGATGGTATATAACAAATCGATTGCCCGCCGAAGTAACATGCGCCAACAAGTGGCAATCGTTGCGTGATCACCAGATAATCTTCCGAAATCAAGAACATTCTGAGGGATGATTTGATCAAAACCAAACTGATGAGCACACCTATGCGAATTATATACCTCCAAAGATGCAAAATTTCTATTTCTGAAGTGTAACCAGCTAACACGGATGCTAACACGGATGCTCACAAGGAACTTAGATGTAATCCACCCATCCTCTATCAAAATGTCAACGGGGCTGTCCCGGAAATCAACTTGCTCACTCAGATATCCTATTCTGTTAGGGAATATGATTCGTTGGTGCTCGAAGACTTCATACTTACGAAAAAAATAGGTGTGCCTCAAAATCCTTAAACCGAACTGGAAAAGCCCCGGTGGTCCATGCCAAAGATGGTAATTTATGCTTCATGGTTTCAGAAATAATGGTATTATATAATCCCTGGAATTATAAATTGAACCACCCGAATAAGTAGTGAAGTGGGATCAATGTATCTCTTGAACCCGGGAAGTCAGCGGTACATGCCTCCCTCAAAGACCGAAATAAATTTGACAATGCCGCCGGTGCTAAGGAAAGATGAACCCCTCGCGCCAGTCTATCAGCCATAATGAAGTCCTCTGGCCTGATGCGGTTGGAATACTTGTAAGGGACAGCAAAGTAGCATAACCAACAGACCAAAAATGCTGTGAGAAACGTATCTCGATCCATTTCTCTCACTGCGATGGAAGGTTGGGAGGGCACATCGTAATCTTGTACCAGAATATTCTCAGAACTGATATCAAAAGGATCACACGATGAAGGAAAACTAGTCCCATACGAGGTAGCTAAATCAACAAAGTGTAAGATCCAATGGGTGATAGAAACTGTCTCGGAATATTAGCGAAGCAGCTCGTAAAAGTGGTGAAATACGGGTTTAAGAGAGGCAGAATACCGAAACTCGCCGTGCACAGTCTCACCGAAAAGCATTTTTCATCCAGCACATGTTCATCATACCAAGCACCTAATATAGGAAGCCCGCAGACATTCCGCATGTCCCAAAGACTAGGGAAAATTTCCTCATAAAAAAGATAGCATGTATTCGTGGATGGATTCCAGTGCTCCAACATGCTCTTCAACAAGTTAACATCATACTCATAATTGAATAGCGATAGCATGATGGCTTCATGTATTCCAGTCATCCTAAGAACTTTCCTCTCACTACGTAGAATATACCGCGCCCACTCTGTGTAGCCGGGGTAATGCCTAACACTGCCATGAATGTTAAACCGTGAGGCCCACTTTGGCACACTATTAGAATCCATTTCTAAGCCCAAGAAAAAGGTTGATTCTTGATGAGATGTTCTGTTGATCAGTTCGAGACACAAACATAAATCAGGACCTTGATTCAGGATGTGGGACTTGTGATTTTCCATTCCAGTGGTACTGCGCTCCAAAGGCATCCAATTCTTACTTTCGAAGGGCGGATTGGGTTTATGGTCCATAGGCAGCAAAGGGATAGGCAAATGTCGAGGTATCTTATTCTGAAATACATCCCTTCCTTCCAACATTACGCCACACCATTTGTGCCATATACCCCGAAAATGGCCAGGAGGATCATACCTCCTGATATACTTTAGAATCGCCTCATCATCAAGCCCGTTTAATGGCATAGAAGCGCGACGAGACCACGAGAAAACCATGTGCTGTGAAGCAAAGAGTGTCAAGAATGAAACTTTTATTAAAGGATAAAAAAAAGAAGAAGAAACAAGTAGAAATATCAAATAAAACACATCACTGAAAACCTTAGACCCATTGTCAAGCTTAGAGTTTAGTCTGGATACTTCGTACACCTAAGATGATGAAAAGAGCAGATAAGAGCGGTGCAGGGATATATTTTCCAACAGATTTGTACGCGCTTTTCGCTTATATGAAATCTGCTGGGGGCAATTTGTTGAACTACATATTTGTCTCTATATGATTGTTATTATGCAAATCTTTCCCAATCAGCAACAATGAATACTTTCAAACATAGAACTGAAATCCTACCTGCCTCTTTTTAGGCGACTGAGATTAATGAAGGCAGTTGAATGCGAATCTCTAAACCGCAAAATGGCTTCTTATACAATGTCTCTCCACTTAGTGAATGGAGTCTATCTACGGGGAAAAGAAGTCAAAATAGTTGGTTCGACATTGTCAGAGTTCGACCACATAAAGAAATGATCTATGGTAGATGCATCAAACATATCAGGTCTAATGGGAATAAGATCTAAGGCCTGCTTTCATCTCCACTCCAAATTCAACAATTAGCATAGCCCAAGAAGGTTGGAATACCAATGCTAATATTCCAACAACCTTCTTCATCAGGCTCAAAAGGGGCCTCATAATTCATTTCAGGGGCTGGAAAAATTTATGCCAAACAAGACCCAAAGGGTCAAGAACAATACTCGCAAGTTATAAGGGAAATGTAATGCAATTTTCTTCCTTGAACAGAGCAAAACTATTACAGATATAAACAGACATGGATCCCACAATAATTCCATGAGAAGCTATAAAATAGACAATACAAAATAATTCCATGAGAGACATGCGAGGCTGTTAATAGGCAAGCAAGCCATAAAGAAATAAAGCCAGTGAATTATACTTACCAAGAATCTACCTGGAGAAAACCGAAGAAGACCTGGTAGCCCTATAAAAAAATATAGCGTGAGTGTTCCACATCTATCGAATATTTTAAGCTCTAAATCGAAGGGACAGAAGGAGCTACAGCTGAGAAGTTTATCAAGCATTTATCAGGCATTTTGATCTTGTTGTATGTGGAATAATCAAGTCAAGATTGGTTTTGACTTTAGACAAGGTTGGAAGTACGAGATCTGGCACGCGCCAGCATTTCAAGGGGAGGAGACCGAGTCAAAATTGATTTTTTACTCTATATGAAACCGGAAACCACCTCAAGATGCAACAAAAACTGGTAGGCGATGATCGCAGCAGCTAAAAACAAAGGAGGGAAAAGGAGAAATAGCCGATAAATGGAAGTGATTAGAGCTGGTAAAAAAAGAAGGAAAGAGCCCACAGCAGTTGACAAAAAAAAGGGCGCGAAGAAAAAGAAAGAAAAATACTCAGCTAAGCAATTTGTCTCATCAGGTTGGGATGATATAAGGAGGTGTTGACGGAAACAAAACGGGAAGCGTAAGAAGAAGGAGAAGAGAATACAGAGGCTAGAAGAAGAAGGTAAATGAGGGAAGTTTTTTTCTTTCCACTGCTTTATGGATGCACTAAGCATCCTGGCTCACGATGGATGCACACACACTACGCATCACATTCATTTTTTTTTGTAGGCTTCATGGATGCACTAAGCATCCTGGCTCATGATGGCTGCACACACACACACTATGCATTGTACTCGTTCTTTTTTTTCTTTTTCCTCAAGACCTCACAGATGCGTTAAGCATCTGGGTACTATGTTTGAGAGTTAATGATGAAGGTGGGTTGGAAATCTGGTCTCGCGAGCTCACAAAAAAAAGACCAAAAAAATAAAACAAAGAAGGGGAGGAGGTGAGGAAATGAAGAGTAAAAAAAAAGAGAGAAAAAAAAAAGACAAGGAGGCGTCGGTTCAAAAGGAGGAAGAGAAGAAACATGTTGAAGGCAATGGAAGTGTAGTAGAAGAAGAGGATTGAAGAGGTGCGTGAAACAAAAAAGAAAAGATGCGAAGAAGTTGACGAATAAAAAAATGAAAAAGAGAAGGAATGCGGGGAGGCTAGCAAGATCATGAAAGAAAAGAGAACTTGTGAACTCGTAAAAAAAAAAAGAAACGAAAGAAAAGAAGGGAAGAAACAGAGTCTGTATCTGAATTGTAAAAGAGAGGGAATAGAGGAAAATTACTTGTCAAAGGCCCTTTCTTGATTTCTTCTCTTGGACTCTGTCCGAAACAAAATCACGCAAGCGACAAAATGCCTCGCCAAGAAGTTCTGTTGAGGGCCTGCTGCCACCCTAAAACCTTGAAGATGACTCTTGTTGTGGAAGAAGAACAGCAAGTGAATTGTGCCAAGGCCCACTGAGAGAAAGTAAGAAGGCAGGAATCATGTAAAAAGGGCGGATGCATAATTACTTGTGTGGAAGTTGGTCGCAGCGAACAGCCAGAGGGTTTTGCCCCGATGAGGACCACCGATCGCTACCGTGCGAAGGCTCTTACAAAAGCAAAAGAGCCGTTGAAGAAGATAAAAAAAAAAGAAATAAATAAAAATGCATATAATGAAAAGGGCCAGAGGTATACGTGGGTTTTGAGGTGGATTTAACTCGAATCCGCTCTACCACCGGGTTGGCACAAATCCAACCCACCGTTGTCAAAGAAGCGAGCACTAGCTAGGATGAGATTGATTCCGACAGCTTGCTCCAAAGGCCGACGAACCGGACGGTTGTCCCCATAATTCACTGCTCCAAACTAGGACCCATGATTTACCTTGGACGAAGAAAAAGTGCTAATATGACTCAGGGTCACCTTAATTTGGTGCGCTACAGACCCCGTTAGCATTCCTTTTGTTCGAGATCCTCTCAGCCGAGGATGCCACATGAGGTATGCCCCTGAGGCCTGAGCGGAAATCTTCTCTGGTGAGATCAAACCTTACCTCGCTTCTGGACTCGGAAGGCAGCCAACCTCCTCTCATTCATGAGCCATCACGCACCTGCCAACGATCAGTCGGTTGTTAACAAGGAAGAAATAAAAATTACTCATAAATGATCAGTCGGTTGTTAATAAAGAAGAAATGAAAATTACCCATAAATAATCAGTCGGTTGTTAACAAAAAAAGTGAAAATTGCTCATAAAACCCCTCTTCATCCGGGGAAGGAGAAATTTCTAAAAGAAAAGATCTTCCTACTGGGTAGCAAACCACAGCTGCCCAGCCTCAACTGGGGTTGTTGATGACATGCAAATATATGATGTTTCGTGTCTTAATTTTATCATTATTTCAAAGTATATTGCATGCTTTGTCTCATTTATGCACTTAAATGCTTCATATTCTTCAGAACCTTCACTTCTCCTCTGTTTTATTGAAATGTAGGTATTTTACCACAAAATTGGTGGAATTTGGAAGATCTGAAGATATGGGACAATTCCTCATGATGAGATGAAGCTACATGTGAAATTTCAGCCCAATCGGAGTCCTCTACGCTCTTCACGGCCATGGGTGTGTATCCATGCACGGTCGTGCATGAGCTGGCCACTCCAGGCTTCACCGAGCCATACACAGGCATGACCGTGCATTCATGCACGGCCATGAAGAGCAAGTTTTCTAGCCACCGAGCTGTACATGGGCATGGCCGTGCATCCATGCACGGCCGTGTATCGTCCCGCGTCCTGCACAATAGGCGCTCGATTTTTTAGACATAACTTTCTATTTTGGAAGGAGATTTCACTGAAATTTGGAGGAGACCTTCCTAACTTAGCTATGCACGTTTTGGGACCAGAATCATAGGATTTGATCAAGCGGTGGAGGAGAACGAAGCAAAAGGGCGACAACCTAGGGTTTTGGGGAGATTTTCTAGGCGACAACACTGTTCCGGCATGATTCTTCCTTCGTTCCGACGTGGATCTTCGTGCTGGACCTTCTTCCATCAAGGATCTACCCTTCCCTTTGGTTTGAATTCAGTTGCATGAGAGATTTGATGTATTTCATGATGTATATGATAGCGTAAATTCTCTTTTCGGGGTTTGGGCGTAGCCCATTGTATGAATGTTGAATATTATGACTTGATCTATATATTTCTCTATTTATCTTTATTCTTATTCATGTCTAGGATGTTTTCACTCATGTTTATGCACTGGCCATATGTATGCACGTCTTAGATGCTGTGGGAAGGACTGAGAGGTGAACCACAGTCATCGGAATCCCTTAGACTGGACTGGTGATTTCGTTTAGCGAGAGCACTCGAAATTACCCGAGGAACCCTAATTCTTCATAGAACCCATTGGGTCCACTTAACCCGGTAAGCCACGAGAGTAGGAGACTTGGGTTAAGTCGGACACTGGACCGTGTCCTGAGAGGGAGCACGTCTGTACCTTAGGAAGGATTACCTTAAGAACATAAGTAAAACTTAATTGAAAATATCAAGCCTTAATATTTCTTCATGTTTCAGTGCGGTAAAACCCGATACCCTAAATCTCTCTCATAGACTTAAAACCCTGATTGTTTTGCTCTCTGCTCTGCTTGATTTCATTTGCTTTAGTTTAATCATCTGCACTAGGATTTTAGACATTTCTCTATTAATCATTAACCTAGCTATTGGTTATCTGATCAGTTAGTACTTGACCCCTAGTCCTCGTGGGATCGATACTTATTTTATTACGCAATAGACCGTGCACTTGCGGTAGCAGCCGTCGAGGCCCCTATCAGTTGTCGCCACTTCTCAACCGTCCTGACTTGTTCGCCTGCTCCAGTGGCTTCGCTTTGCTTGGCCCTAACGCTGTCACCGCCTAAGAACCATCGCATTGCGAAAGACAACGGAGATGGCACCACAGTCTATGGCAAACACGGCGGCTCGGAAACCTAGCATTGTCGGAGACACAGCGGACCACTGCTCCCTCTTCCTCGTGACCTCGCAGGATTCCACCATTGATTTCCCCTTTCATCTCGGGCGAACATCCCTTGCCCCTGTCGCTGCCGGGAGACATCCTCAACAAGTTCACCGATGCCATCCTCTCCATGGACAAATGCTGGGTTAGTGCGTTCCCCACCATAGATCTGTGACCTCGGCCCCCTGTCTCTCTAGGCTTAGATTTGCCATGAAGTTGTAGTCACTGTGACACAAGTCGTCAATCGTCACCCTTTCCCTTTCCCGATTATCAACGCTACGCCCTCAGTAATCGCCATCGGAAATAACAAGCCGATGCCGTCTCTGCCTCTGTCGCAGGCGAAAGCCTCATCAACGAGCTCATCGACACCCTCTTGTCTGGAACCATCAACGCCGCCCAGTACCGCCGGAGATGGGAAGATCTGTTCACAGCATGCCGCCAAGTTTCGTTTGAAAGAACTTTACTCTTCCGAGAAGTGCTGAGTCTCGCCTGGGAGAGGAGTAATCTTACTCTTTCGCTACCAAAAAAAACACAAAACAAAACAACAACAGAAAAGGAAAGAACAAATAAAAATAAACTATGGTGCCAAATAAAATAAAATAAAACTCACTAAACGTCAAATTTGATAAAAAAAAAAAAGAAAGAGAAACAAACGAAATAAATACAACAACGAAAATCTATCTTTGGTTTAACCACTCGGCTAACGGCTCACACTTGACTCGAGTCGTGTCTAAATGTTGACTTCAAAAGAAATCAAAATACCTAGAGGCCTCGACGCATCGCGACAAAATACTGTTTGGGGAGGTGCGTACTTCGACGTTCATCGCTGGGGCGTAACTCCTCAGTATAACGTCGTGTCTGTCTAGGCAGAGTAACGAGTTTTCCGAATCAAATTATTCAACACATCGCAAGGCCGGATAATTTTCCAAATGAAATTATCCAACACGCCGTAAGGCTGGATAAATTCCCAAATCAAATTATCCAACACGCTCCATGGCCGGATAAATTTCTGAATCAAATTATCCAACACGCCGCAAGGCCGGATAAATTTTTGAATCAAATTATCCAACAGGCCGCAAGGCCGGATAAATTTCCCAAAATTAAATTATCC
Organism: Costus lasius; assembly: GCA_027563935.2. NCBI lineage: Eukaryota > Viridiplantae > Streptophyta > Magnoliopsida > Zingiberales > Costaceae > Costus > Costus lasius. The sequence goes on along the minus strand of CM050451.1, from coordinate 22,675,284 downwards.
AACACACCACAAGGCCAGGTAATTTTCAAAATTAAATTATCCAACACGCCGTGAGGCTGGATAATTTTCCAAATCGAATTATCCAACATGCCGCAAGGTTAGATAATTTTTCGAATTGAATTATCCAACTCGTTGAGAGGCCGGATAATTCCCTAGACTAAATATCCAACATGCCTTAATGCATTATGATGAAATATTGTTTGGAAGGTGCGTACGTCGATATTAACCATCGGGGCATAGCTCCACAATATGACATTGTGTTGTCCGGGCTAGAGATTACCCAATAAGCCATCGCAAGACCAAACTTTGACGAACATAAACTGTCCAAGTTGATGAAAGCTCTCCTTCTTTATCATTCATGTATCATATCAAATCATGTATTCTCAGCATGTTTATGAATGATATCGTTTGACTCGTCTCTCTTATTTTGTTGCGTGTTATAAATCTCTTAATCAAAAGTTCCCTAATTTTAGGGGTAATTAACAATGAGCGTTTGCGCTCAATGGAAGCCAGAACCCATTTAACAAAAAAAACCTTATTAATTTAAGGTGAATTTGAAGATGGTCATATTACATTTCTAATGTAACAATTTTGACCCCACAGATGGAATGGACGGCGATTAACGGACCCTACTGATGATGGTTCAGTAGGGTCCGTGCCGAGAAAATGCGCCCCTCTTGTTGGGCTACTGATGTGTCTGCAAGTGCACGGATACGTTAAAGTAATAAAAAGATATCGAACCCACAGAGATACGTGTTAAGTACCAAATAATTGAATTCTTACTAGCTAAGCAATTAAGAAAAGTTTTTATTAATTCTCATGACTGAGACTAAGGTTTCATCACTTTTTAATTCTCATGACTGAATATAATAAAGTTTTTATTAATTATTCAAATCATGATAAAGAAAAGTTTATTTAAAAAAAGAAATTGTTTTCTCTCGTACGTCCAATTTACACAGAACAACCTTCACTCTCATGACGTGCTACTCAGTGTTAAATAAAAGTAAACAGAACAAAGAAAATTAAAATCACTCTCGTGGTTTAACTCTCAAAGTCTACTTCTCAAGTAACATTAAATACTCTCGTACCTTAATTTTACAGGTTTTACCTAAGGGACTCTAACAATCAAAATCATCTCTCGGTCCATATTATCATGTTTGAAATAATGGAATCAATACTCACATGTAAAATAAGAATCATAAATTAGGGTTCTAGGACTTAGCTACTCTCATAGTCTAGGTTTCTAGATCTAATCTAAGGGTTCCAGGTTTGTAAATCACCTCTCGGTCCATATACAAACCGTAAAACATGCAAATAATAATTTCAAAGCAAATAAATCATAGAAGCAAAATTATCATTTAAATAATAACAAATAAGTTAAAAAATCATCTAGTCATTATAGAATTAAAAAGGGATTACTCCCTAAGTCCCAAATAAAGTTTTACACTATCATAGAGTCGAAAACAAAACAAAAATTCATCTTAAAATAATTAGAATTCAAGAGAGGAAGAATAGAAAATTTTACTGATTTCACAAGGGTGTAAAAATTTTAGATCATTCACAGCCCTATTATTTTTCAGTTGCTACAGTGTTTGGCGAACTCCTCTTCTAGCTAAGATTTTGATTCGTTGATTTCTCCCTTGATCGAACTTCTTTCGATCTAAAATTTTTGGTGTGTTTTCTCCTCCTCCAGACGAAGCTCTCCTGAAAATTTCACTGCTAGAGATGGCCTCTACGCTTCTTGGCGAAAGGCCGAGCCCTAGCGGTGCCTCTCTCGATTTCTCCCTTGATTCTTAATGGAAGTGGACGAGTCTTGTCTTCAAATCTTCTCCTTGATTTATAGAAGGGCTTGGTTTTTTCAGATTTTGAATTTGCGCCCTAGATCTCTCTAATTTTGCTTCGAAAAAAATAAAAAATAGGTGTGGCGGAAGACTCAGCTATGGCGGGTGGCGACAATTTCTTCTATTTAATAAATTTTCACACCCCCATGAAAATTTTAGTTCATTTTTCATTGCGGTGTGAAATTAGAAAATTTTCAAAATTGACCCGTAAGCTTGAAATTTCATACTGATTATGTTTCAGCCTCTGATTTCTTCAAATCTATTGAAAACAAACCCTTTTTACTTGAAAATGATGAAAAACGAAAAGAGGTGTAGATTCCAAAATTATCAAATAATTAAATTTAAAAACAAGCAAAAGAACATAAATATAACTCAAAAAGACCATATGATCAATATAAATTTTTGAGTCATCAGTTACTTTTACTAACATGCCAATAGATTTTTAAGAAGTATGAGCATTTCGAAGATAGCTTCTTAGTTCAAAACCTAGAAGTGATATTATAGCTCTCTCTACTTCCCAGCTCCAATACCTTGTGTCCTGTGAGTTCCCCTTAATGAAGTCTCCTTAATAGTAATGCTCTCAAGTCCCCCCAACCCCCCTTGGCTAGTGGTAGAGGTCCCCTACTCATCTTTCTTTTCAATTGATTTTTAATTATTATTATTATTAAAAAATTAATAATATATTTTTATCTTCATAATATTTTTAATAAATAAATATTTTAATTATTAATAAAATAATTTAGTTGCGTTCTAGAGGACGTCGATGTAGACACCCATTCCAATAACTTAGGTAGCAGCGATGCACTGCTAGGTGCCACTCACTATTTGTGATGATATGAAGTTTATCACTGTCAATGTCAGATAAACCTATAGGGTTGCACACTTAGACACTCGAGTTCTCGTATTGATCGAACAACCTTCAAATCGAATTATTTAGTAACTCGGATTTATTTGAGAGATTTTATCAACGCAGATGTATTTGATAAGATGGAGGAGTACTATTGGAGTTAGACTTCATTTTGTGTCAATTGACCTCTAGTTGACCATATTTGACTAGGTCAATGAGGTTGTATCAGATTGGATTTGATTACATGTCAACTTGATTCATGATATCTAGTATGGTCCATTACTTAGGCGCTAACATGAATATGTTTATATTCATGTTATGAGGGTAACTTAAGTGATGGGACCACTAATAAGTCATAACTTGAGAGCTTGGCACGTAAGGGTATAATGGGCAAGGATGGCGCGTAAGACTTGCTCTAGGCGCATGAAGGAAAGACTTACCCCATTAGGCAAGGGTTAAGCGCTTAAGGCATAGCCTTGCCACATTTGGTAAGTCCTTGGCGTGTTAGACAATTGCCTTAGCACTCAAGGCAGTCCTTGGCACATATGACTTACTCCATGTGCCCAAGGAACTCTAGCCACCCACCCCTTGAGGCCTCCCTCTCTTTTGTAGCCGACTTCCCCTCTTCTTGGCGCTACCTATAAGAAGTGTTTGGCCACCACCTCTTCAAGTCACTACTGTGATTCTTCTTCCTTGGCGACAAGCTTGTTCTCAAGTACAAGCATTAGTGGCAAACTCCTCTTGGTGCAAGAAAACTTAGGGCGGCCTCCTCTCTTCCTCTTGGCGCATCCTTGGAGACTAGTGCAAGTGAAGGAAACACTTCTCCCTCTAGGCATGGATCTTCTTTTTGAGGCTAGTATGGGGCGTGGAAGAAGAGAACTCGACGAGCCGGTTGTGTATGAGACTGCAGAGGGCGCACACTTGAGCGCCTCTACATCGACTTCACTAGCACGCTCTCAAATATCTCATTTATCTCATCATGTCGATCCCCTCGCATGTTCGATCATTCTAAGTTTTTGGGACTGGTATATTTTGGGCAATTGCTTTCGCTGTATGATTAAAATTTTAAAATTGCTTGGGGAAAACCCCAAGGGCTAGGGTGTATTGGCTTACCGTGTTATCAAAACACTTGCCTGACGATAAGGTAGGAAGCATTAAGTTTATTTATAAACTATTCAATTTTCTCCTGCCCCAATCCTGATCAGGGAAACTTTTGAGATTCTATCCTTCAAAATTATGGAAACTGATGCACATCTATTTTTGTTCATAGTCTACATCCTTGACTCTACTCTATTCTATCTGAGAACACTGTTGATTGTTCGTTCAGATAATTTATTCTGTTTTAGTTTTAGTATTAAGATTAATACAAGTATGATGTATGAACAGAGATAAAATAGGATCTGTTGTTTTCTTCTTTAAGAGGCAAAGTTTGAGAGCAAAATCTACAGGTTCCATATACAATTTGCAAAATTTGAGGGGTAATGTACAACAAGTGTAAGAACTAGAAGGCACACTAATTTAACTGGAATGCCTGTGAAACATCAATTGGATGTTTAACCAGGCCAGACTCACACGTTCAGGGATATGCAAAGTTGCAAGCATAATGTTTCATAGAAGATATACCAAAATTCATTCCCAGAACAACTTAATTGACAGTCGTAAAATTCCAGTAAAAATATATGTTCACTCTATAGGCATACTAGAACTTATGCTTTGTTGGCTTCAGCATTTGTGTGGATGCACAATTCAACTTGTTATAAAAGATGATTGTTTATTAATTTATGCTTATGGCTGTCTTGTAGGCAGTAGCAAGTGAAGAAATGAGGAGGTCATGCATCAGAGCCATATGCATGTGCACATAACATAAACATAAGGGGAGATAGGTAGTCATAATGTGATTGAAGAGCCATCAATATAGGTATTCAACATGATAAACAATAGCCAAGATCTTTTCTTTGGAGTAGATTCAAAGCTTCTTTCATGCTCAAAAAATATGTGATCCACAAAGGCACAAACAAAAATCAAATCTAAGTACAAATAGGCATGCTATCAATAAATTAGTTTAGGTTAATGAAATCAAATTGCTACTTGATTCAAAATTTGAGTGGAGTTGGAATGATTTTTTTTTTTTTTTTGGGGGGGGGGGGGGGGGGGGGGGTGGGGGAGTATCTAAACTAGGGATATTGATTAATACTGTTAGTAGAGCTTGACATTTCTTGATGAAAAATTTGGTTATATTAATTTATATTAATTGGCATTTAAACATAATTAAAATTAATTGACATTTAAGAGACTCAACCTTCTTATTGATTATTTTTTTTACGAGTTGTGCCTTAAGCAATAATAGTGGAGTTTAGATCCAAGTAGCTATTGGTCACTAACTAGATGTGGAGGCATGAGCAAGGCGCCTTCATAGAGGAGAAGGCAAGGACAAGGTTGATGAAAGTATAGAATGGTTGGATCAATAAACGTGTTGATCTATGAAGCAAGAGATGTCCATCATTATCAAGGAAAAGATCATTAGTAGAGTCAGACTAGTATATAGATGGTGATGAAGTCATCCATGCTAATTCAAAGGTCAAATTAGATTTCACTTTCAAGTTGGAGATGGATGAAGAAACTAGATGAAGATGATAGCAACATCAATTAGTGTTTGAAATACTTTAAAAGAGTGATTAAATAATGCTTTTTTTTCTTTTTTTTTTTTATAACACCCGGTGAGGTTGCCAAAGATAATAAAAGATGATCGAGTGCTTTTTGTCTCATATTAACACTGTATTTACTTAGATGGATGGAAAGTACAAAAGAAAAAAAAAGAAAAAAAGAAAAAAAAAATAAATGGATAAAATATGTTATAGGTTTTTCTTCCTTGTGTTTACTTGGAAGGAAAAAAAAATTTGAAGGACTGATATATACATTCCAATTTTTATTTTTTACACTCATATTATATATATACTTTTCATATCATAAAATTATTAAATATTAAATACGAGTAACGATGGCGAGGATAAGCAACAACGGCACAGCAAGCTCGAGTAGCGACGGCAAGGACGAGTAATCAAGGAAAGCTCGTAGTAAGCAAAGACGAGCAACAGTGCGGTGAAAAATGAGGTGTGAAGTTAATGAAGTTAAGATAGTTTCAAGCTAAGTTGAGGGATTAATGCCTAACTTTTTCTCTTACTTTCCCTCTAAACTATCCATCCGCCTAAGTAAACAAGCTTATACTCCTTTCTTTCCTACTTTCTCTCATTTTCTTCTGATTTTCCCCAAATAAACAAACCCTAAAAGTGGTTAAATTGATTAAAAAAGAACTCACTTGACTTACTACAAATAACTACACATCAAGATCCATCCATCAAGTCACCACTTGACTTACTACAAATTGTGTAGTTCTTGAGGAAGCAACATCAGATTTAGCATTATTACACCTCATAATGAAACCATAAAACCTAGCCCGACATACTTACCAAAATATCTTTGATAATATTTAAAATATATATGTTATAGAAAAGATTTTAAAGAACATCAATACCTTTGAAACTATTGAGTGTTATTATGCCTTGTAATTAGCCCAAATATTTTGGAAAAATATATACTCATTTCAAAGCATTCTAATTCGATACTAATATTTTTGGCTTTTTCAAGATGTTTTTACAAAAAACGTCTTGAATAGTATAAAACTATTCAAAGGCAACACAAATATTTTATTAAAAAAATTAATATATTTTTTCTAATATGTTTTAGTTAATTCATTTCAAATGGTTCTTAATACTCTCTTGCCTTGGTAGAAGTGAAGATAAGATTGAAGCTGAATGACAGACAAATTGATATTAAAAATATCTTAGGCTATGTTCGATTGGGTGAAATTCACCGTGGAAAGAATGGAAAGTGTAATGAATCTGGATGGCTTTTCATCCAGATTCATTGCACTTTCCCTCCTTTCCACGGTGGATTCCACCCAACCGAACATAGCCTCGGAGACACATTGGTACTAATTTAAAATGTTTTGAAATGATTTTTTTATTATTAAAAATATTTGAGTTTAATGTATTGGAGAGTACATATAAGTTAACTATTTTTTTTAATTATCCAAGATATTTTAAATATGGGTTTTGATTTTTTTTTTTTTTTTTTAAAAAAAAATCTCTGATACTCTTTAGAAGTATCAACAACTATCACTATCTCTTCTCCTCTTTTGCGACATTGACACTTGCACATAGGCAAAAAAAAACTCTTAAGCGGGGCTGCTTAGTGCGGGTTTCATCCACTATCCAAGTGCTTTGAGATTCGTGCATAGACAATAGGTAGAGGGCCGCTTAAAAGTTTTGTTCCACACTTAGTATCAGTATCCTCCAATTCGTCTATATAGGATTATATGATATTTCATATGCTCACGATGAATTATTCATTTACTTTCTAAGGAGGGTCTATCTTAAATCATTTTCATAACCAACTTACATCTCAGCGTAGGAACTCAAAGATCAAACACACATTCTGATGTTCACAGGATTCAGAATATTTAACAATGGCTGTCAATGATCTAACCTAATTTCCATGTATTTTCCTCCATCACTTGCATGAATTTAACGAAAAGATAAATACTGTGCAGGAAAATTTTCGTATGTGATCCTTCTTCCTGCTTAATGCTGATAATTCTTATTTCAGACACTTTTTCCTTGTGAAAAGGAAACACTCGTATGCTTACAAATTACAATATTATCAAACCAGTTGACATTATAATCTGTGTTTCATCAGTTCCTTGTAGCCCATGGCTAGTTATCTGAATTCAAAATAAGTTAATTGGGTTTACAAGTTATAAATCCCATGTTACACTCAATGCACAACTTTAATCGACCGAGTAACTATATACTAGAGAACAACAATGTTCATAAACTTCCTCTTTGCAAAAGCCAGCCACCATTTGTTAGGAGTGCCATTTGGTCTGTAAGCACAGTTGAGCAACCTTCCACTTGTCTCCTCTCTTATTTGCTTCAAATAATTCCTGAATAGCTCTGCAGCTCCATAAAGAGATACTGATATCATGTTATATGCACTAAGATGGTTTAACATTCTTTTGCCTCCGTAAACTTTCAGAAATTATTGCAGTTGTCTCCTCTATGGTTTTCTTAAATAAAAGCTCTCGCATAATTTGTCATTCAGAAAAATAAAAAACTACTCATATTTTACAATTTCATCACAAAATAACTTTAAAGAAATCATAAAACTTCAAATATATTATTGAAATAGAACAAGCACTTCACATCAAAGAGTTACTTATATGACTATTAAGATAGAACAATGACAATTTTGCATCAAAGAGTCAATATTATTATTGTGAGATAACATATCATCCTCCGTTGCTAGCAGTATTTACACCACGTTATAGCTGTTTAACTGAGTTTTGAATAAATTTATAACGATGTAATGAATTTAGGGTTACTTGGAAGCAAATTAAAAATAATAATCAAAGTGTGGAGAAGTATTCTGATTACCAAACTAGGAGCAAAGGGAAAATAGTGAATTGCAAAAAAGCCCAAAATAATAAAGTGAATTATATTACCCACTAAAAATGTGTAGTAAATCATCTGATTGAAACATATGTTGTATAAGCCACCAGATACCTGCTTCATCGTGAGACTGTGGAAGGGCAATGAGGCCAGGAAAAGGAAAACCTGGCTCTCCAGGCACAGGAACCTTCTCTAAGCCCAAATTAATGATAGCTTTGGTACCGACAGCTAGTGTTCTGCAGCCCTCAAGCCGTTTCAGAGCCACATTGATATAAAATGTTAAGTAGATGAGAAGCTTGTCAGCAGGGCTCTTAATGTCAAAGTTGTTAAAGAAAACATTTGCTCGAAACTCGAAAGAAAGTTATAGCCTCATCAACAATGTCGATTTTGTCTGGCAAGAAATAGATGCCCAAGTGAGTAAACATTCATGTGTATGCTCTTTTGGGTCCTTCAATACTCAAACGAACCAAGGGACACGAACCAACCTGGATTTGAGACAGGAGCAGGACCTTTGATATGGGTTTTTAGTGGAAGAAGGGGGGCACCCACAGGCTTTAGTTTCACCTTCAACATCAACAAAACTAGAATGATACACCTACCAGAGAAGTAGAATGTTAGTCTTACCATAATCACAAGCATCAGAAAAAGCTTGTTCACATAATGTGATATAAAGAACATTCGCAATGACGCAAAGACAGAATTGTAAATAGGAACCAATAGAATATATAACCATGATATTTTGGCCAAAAGGCAACAAAGAAAGAATATTCTACAGCTATATGGTTCTTTCATGAGGTTCAAAAGGTATCATTATCTTATATTACAATCTACGTGATCCTGTCCATAGATATCCTTCCAACAAACACAACCATTACTAATCAGGTGCAAAGTGCATGGAGAGATAAGCAGATGCCAGTGCAATTTTGCATATAAGTAGACACATACCTATAACAAAATAATTCAGTTGTACCTTAAAAAGTTCAATTTCAAATCTAGGGAAACTGGATTGAAAAAATGAAGAATCATCTGGGGTACTGCTTATCTTAAATTTCAATTACACAAGAAATAATGGAGAGGTTGCATCTCAACATCATAATCCACTATAACAACATTCAATGATAGCCTTCTAACAAGGGTTACAAACTTAACCCATTAACTTATCTCACTATTATGATCAAAACGATAAATTTGAAAAACTAGGAGTAAGCATATTCCTAATGTTAATGCTTAAAAACAAGAAAACATATGTGCGCGCCCTAATGACATTACTGCTTCTATTGCCAAGGCATAGACCAAAACATCACTCAACCCAATGTACACAAAAGAACTACCTGAATTCATCCATGACATGAAATAGATTGCCTTCAACATATACTGATACATCTATCAAAGCATCCATTAAACGCCCTAAAATATGGGAAATCACCTTGACTATTACCATTACCATATATAATTATCAAACGCATGGAATCATAAAACACTAGCGATTGCTGCTGGAAGAAGCACAGTTAAAAACTATTAAACAAAAAATTGTACAAAAATTAAAATAATTTGTTAAACAAACAGAATTTCACAAACAATTATATGTAGGATAAACTAATAAATTATCCCAAAAATATCCATCTAGTTAATAAATTATATGTGGTGCAAGAAGTCCGGATGGCCTTTCCTCTTTTTGTATTATATTCCATCTAGTAATAAATTATGCAAAAAAACCAAACAAAAATATTAAAATATACATGCTATTGCAAAACAAACAATGTACATACACTTATTTGCAAAACCAAACAATGTGTATGCACTTATTTGCAAAACCAATCAATGTACATGCAAAGCTAAACAATTTGAAGAGGAGAACATACACAAGTTCTAGAGTGCTTTTATGCAATGCTAAGATTGCTCCAATGTGGCATGTGTCACTTGGTCTAGTCAATGAAAGCACCCCTCTAATTGGTTACCTTGAAACAATATTGAGTCACTTCTTTGTTTAATGCACTTTTGTCCGTTGTTTACATGAGCAATTTTTGCCCCATCATTTGTGCTAACTACAGGATTTGGTCAGTTTCCATATGAGTAGGAGAAGGTTCTTGGAAATGTACCATAAGATTATTTCTTGATGCTAATTTCGGTTATGAAGAACTTACTATAAAGTCTTACTATCATATGAACAAACAAGTGGAATCGCAATCAAATTAAAGGATAATCTAAAGTTGGATTAAGTAGGCATGCAATATGTGCTTCGGTATTAGGATATAAAACTGATTTAAAGCACACAAGCTAGTTGTGAAATAAACTTGGCCTTTAGATGTTGTATTTCATAAGCTTAACAATCCAATAGCGAATAATCCATAGAATGACCTTATTAACCATGTTGTATTTAACTCGTATACCAAGAACTTACAGTTCCTCTATATGTCTATCTCATTATCACAATAAAATTGGATACGCATAGGTATCCATGCTCTGGTATACAAGAATATATGCAAGAAATGTGTGCTCTGCTGCTGCTTTCATCATCATTGCTCAAAGGCATGCAATTATTGATCAAAACAGAATTAAACAATATTTGTAAACTTCACTGCATGCCCCACTCCAGTAACAACTCCATCGGGGGTACACCTCAAGCAAGATTTAAGTATCAGAAGTCAGAACATTCTCATTGTGATTTGTGAATATTAATAAAGCAAAATTGACAATGCGCAGCCCATACTAAAATACAGTGACTGCCACAAAAATTTTGAGTATTAACTACTAGGAACAAGACAACAACATAATGCACAGTTTTAGGTATGACGGTAATGCAGTTTATTATGCATACATACAATGAAGCAAAGCATGTGAAAGACTAGTCACTAGCACCATAAGTCCAACCAGACAACATTATCAACGTGTGGACCCATGTTCTTAGGTAGATGCATGTAATGTTTTGCTTTCCACATTTGTTTTTCAAAATTAATGTTCATGAACAAACTGATGCTTTCTCCTGCTTGAAGTTCTTAATTAGTGGAATCCATGATTTCCTCTATCTCCTGTTATAGAGCTATTCATATCACGTTCACAAAGAGCTAATTAAAAAATAAACATATATCTTTCGGTCGGCATATTTATGAATTTGCATTCCAGAATGTTCAAACTTGTCAAAACGATCCTACAGTGCAGTTTCATAAGGTTGAAGGGATAAAATAAAGATAAAAACTAAATGATCGAAATGCATCAAAGTTGCCCTTTGAGCAGAAATTCCTCCTGTTTTTTTGGATACAGAATTTAGTTTCAGTCATATATCTTAAGATTTATTTCTTCATTATCCCATGCGTAAAATATCTAGTTGTAGAACAGCATATTTAATACATGTATATCAAAAAGAAAAAAACCTATTAAATTTACAACTAACTTTAATTATATTTTTTTTTCTTTTCCACATATTTAACATATGTATCTTCTTAACGTCTGAGAATGTACTATTTTCCATAACAAAAAAAAAACCAAAATTGTTTTGTTCCTCTTAACGTCTGAGAATGTACTATTTTCCATAACAAAAAAAAACAAAATTGTTTTGTTCCTCTAAACACTACAATTTATACAAAAGCACTATGAAGTTAAGCTTTTATACTCATATCAATTGAATCTATACTAACAAGCACAGATCTACTACAGTAGTATACTCGCAATCTCTTCATTCCATATGCTAAATCTAATTTAAAAGAAAAGTGCAAAAAATGTGTCAATTGTTAAATAAATGTCCTTTATTTTACTTCACCTCTGCACTTTGTAAGATTAAACTATATAGAAAAAAATCAATGACGAAATTATGGGGTCTGAAACAAGCATGCGGCAGCAACTAATGCCCAGCAATGGAGTCTTTGATTGCAGAACCACCAACAACAAGACAGCAAGCGCATATGAGAGAGGGAACAAAACAGAAAAAAAAAAAAACAAAATGAGTAGAAAAAGGGAAATCTCACCGCTAAGCTTCGGCAGCGACTCCTGCGTGAGGAGAGACGATTGTTCCGCTGGGGTTGCGACTGCCGTGGGAGCATACGAGATCGATAGCCGAATCGGAAAAAATTTTGGCGGTTGGGTACCCAACTGCACGTTAATCGTTCAGGCAGCAGCGGGAAAGTTGATGCCAAGTCAATTTCACGATGCGGCAGTCAACCTTTACGATTTATTAACTCTTAACTAACCCTGATTTAGGTCAAATTTCACACTTCTAGTCAACTCACACGAAAAATTTTAACTAAAGGCAGCTGATTTCGTCCATGGGTATTTCACGGACGAAACTTTCCCTATGGCAACACCTATCGCCGGTCTCTTCTTCACCGTGTTTGCGACACTTCCGGCGACACTTCCCTTCTGGCAACTCTCTTCAACGGTTCCTTGCCAACCGTCGACTCTCTTCAACGGTTCTCGGCTACTCGTCGATTTTTTTCCATCAAAGTTTCTTGCAAGGGTGATCATCCCTCTCCGACGCTTTCTTGTACGTTTTCAACCTTTGTATTTCGTGACTGATATCTAAATCTCCACATCACTTCTTTATCCGCACAGTTGCTTCGAAAAACCCTAAAACCCTAATTAGGTTTCTTTGTCTGATCGATGCTTTCTTGTACGTTTTCAACCTGTTGAGGGACTGTCTTCTTCGAACTACCCCTTCGGAAACATAGGTTACGGTCCGACGAACTCTATTGGAGGCTAAAATTAGGTAATATGCTATTTTTGTGAATTTATTGTGTTGTTTAATTTACTGTGTTGTTTACTTACCATAATACCTGTCTCATGTATTTTGTTAGATATATCAATTTACACATTGAAATGGAAAAGGGAGAGTCTTCTCATAAGAAGGGAATTAAGATTAGTGATATGTTTGAGTGGTCATCCTCGAATGATGATCACAAAGATAATGAACAAATTGATTTTGAGACGATAAGTGTGAAACTTGTAAGTTAATATCATCTGCCATATTTCAATTGCTATAATATTATTTTTTAGGGTACACAAATGTTTACAACCATGCTTATAATAGTTGTATGTACTTTCTCAGGAAGTAAATGATGAAACAATAGCAACACAAAAGGGTGAGGATATAGAGACATGTACACCAACTGAATCCTCATTTCTAGTTCCCAATATTGGTATGACTTTTAGTGGGGAAGATCAAACTTACAATTTTTATAATGAGTATGCTAAAAGAATCAGGTTTAGTATTAAAAAGTTTCATTTAGAACATAGAAAGGACGATAGTCTTAAATATCAAAAATTATATTGTAGCAAGCAGGGAACAAAGCAAATACGAAAAGATCGTGTTAGTAAGAAATCACTACTTGATACCCGAATGAATTGCATGGCTTACGTTGAATTCAAGATTGATAGTGGTGATGTATGGATATTAAAGAAATTCGAACTGAACCATAATCATCTTATGACAAGTCCTAATAAGACCCATATGCTCAGATCACATAGGAGAATTTTACCTTTCCAGTGTTCTATTATAGAGCAGATGACAGATTCTGGTATTAAGGCTCATCACGTATATAACTATTTTAAATCTGGTGGAGCTAATAATGATATTGGTTTTATCAGAGATGATAGTACCAATTACATCCAAAGAAGTAGATGCAAAAAATTGGATGGTAAGGAAACTCGTGGTATTCTTAGATTCCTGAAGGATAGGCGAGCCAAAGATCCTTCATTTTTTTCTACTATGGAAACTGCAAATTCAGGCGAGATAACTCATTTCTTTTGGTGTGATGGTAGATCTATAATAGATTTTTCATATTTTGGGGATGTAGTTTGTTTTGATACTACATTTCAAACCAATGAATATGATATGCCTTTTGCGCCAATCGTTGGAGTAAACCACCACAAACAGACTATTATTTTTGGTGCTGCATTATTATATGATGAGTCAGCTGATTCATTTATTTGGCTATTTGAGACATTTTTGCAAGCTATGCGTGGCCGACATCCGGTAACTATTTTTACAGATCAATCAGCTGCAATAGCCAAAGCAGTACATACTGTTTTTCTAAATACAGCTCATCGACTTTGTTTGTGGCATATATTCCAAAATGCAGTGATACATTTATCATATGTGATTCATAGTACCTCTACATTTATGAAAGATTTTAAATAGTGTATATATGAGCGGTGTAGCGTTGACACTTTTGAAAAATTATCGGAGGTTCTTTTGAGTAAGTACAAACTCGTTGATCACCCTTGGATGATAATTTTTTATAAAATTCGCACTAACAAAGATTCACATAGTATTAACACAATCAATATTTTACATGTGTATTAAGACTAACAGAACAAGATTACATCAACAACTCGGTGCATATAAGCTACAGTATCCATATTCTATAGTGATTTTCATCAAAACATCAGAGCACCGTCAATGCTTAAAACCATAAACAACATGCCATAAACATCATTGTACAACATGCCATAAACATCATTGTACAGGATCAAAATCAGCATCAGTATCAACAACACAGGATCAACATAGTATCAGCATCAGTATCAACAACATAGGGTCAACATAGGAGACAAAATCATATCAGCAACACTGGGGACAACACAGGAACAACATCAGTGACACTAAACACATGATTATCAACTTGACTGTAGCTTACCATGAACTTGACTGTAGCTTACCAGCAACGAAACCATCAACATGATTGCAGCTTACCAAGACAACAAGTAAGATAACAAATGATTGAAAATTGACTTGTATTATGAAATGATACCATTGTCCACTTTTTATAGCAGCACGCCCATGAAGAGCTCCAAACCAAGCAAAGCCCGAAACCTATGCATGTCTTCTTGGCTAAAATCAAACTCTTCATTGCGTGATAAATAGTCCATGTATTTGATGACAAATAATGCACAGTCCACACTATCTGAGTGTTGTTGCGGGCAATTAGCAGAACACTTAAAATCCCATTGGGCAATATCTTTGCCCTTGCCTGCCTTGCAAGCAGTGGATAGATGGAATCTAAGCACTTCAAGTTACAGACGAGTAAATACACCGGTAATTAGACACAATTTTTAATTATATATAATGGAAAACCAGGTAGCAATACTTACATAGGTTTTTACAAGACCATCGTCAGTCTTCTTTGGTGTCAACGTATTATAACCGACGACCTCTTTCTTCTTGAAATCAATGCGTAACAAATACCAGTGTTTATTATTGCACACTAGCGCCATAATAAGTTTTATGTTTCGAACATTGTCTTTGTTAATATGCTCTAAATGCCCAAGCATCCAGCAATTAGTCCATTCTGAAATTGATACAGGGCTGTCAGACGTATATAAGCAAATGGTTGAAATTTCTTTTTGTTTTCTCTTGCCCTTTTTGTCAATAATGCGACATATGAATCTATCACCTAAACAATAACAAAAATTCATTCAGAAAATTCATTAAGTATAGTGAACTTCAACATGGCATGAGAATTATCAATTCTCGGAATAAGTATAAGGAACTTACAGTTTCAGAAATTAATTCACCAAACAAGACATCTCCGACATGGGACTTCTCAATTTTCCATGGATGAGTTTCGTTAAATATATACATATCCCATGTCAAGAAGAGGTCAAGTTGTTGTCTTTCGTCATCTTTGATTAACAGACGGCCACGGTAGTCTGTTTTGTCTTTTTACTGAAATACAAATGTATAAGATATTGCAAGCAAGACATTAATAGATGAGTTAGCATTCGAGGTCATGTTCTTTGATTAAAATATTAAGAATCATATATGTTAAACAAAAAACCATTCACCTTGTCTATCGTGGGTATATCCGGTGCTGAGTCATCCAACACCACAGTCTACGCAAATACCAGTGTTAATGTTAATAGAACAAAGACATAACAGACTGATTTTAATGACATACTCAACTCACGTCTGCCACTTACCTCCACTGTCTTCGTTTTTTTCTTTTCTTGGCTATATGGGGATACTACTGCCCAAGAGTCTGTTCTAACTCTTTTCGCCCGGCCATTTTTCTTCTCACTAGGTTCTTCAGGGCTACTACCTTCTACAGGTTCTTTAGTTCCTAGATCTTCCGTATCCACCTCCGGGTTCTCTTCACGAGCTTCAACCAATTGTAGTTCTATTTTAAGCATATGAAGAGTCATGCTCGTCTTCATCTTATCCATCTCAAAATCTCTCTTCTCAATTTCCTTTTTCAGCCTGCTAATTTCTGTATTCAGGCTTTCTATTTCTTCATTGATCTGCACCCATTATAATGTGTTTTAGTTTATCAATTTCAAATTATATCATCATGTAAAGAACCAATTGTAAATTACATAAAGAAAATTTATACTAACAGGAGATAAGTGTAATGATGCCTTTGTAGGTAAAATGTCTGCTATAGGGCATCCTTCGTCTTCATTGATCTGCACCAATTATGATGTGTTTTAGTGTATCAATTTCAAATTGTATCATCATGTAAAGAACCAATTGAAAATTACATAAAGCAAATTTATACTAACAGGAGATAAGTGTGATGTTGCCTCCGTAGGTAATTTAATTTCTTCTATAGGGCGGCATCCTTCCTCTGCCTCTCTTGCATGATCATCTTCATCTTCAATAATGTTAAAAATAATCTATACATGTAATTGTTAGTATCAAAAAATAACTAAAATACATTATAGTCTAACTAGGTAATGCATCATACCTTATCTTTATCTATTTTCAGACACTTCTTAAAATAAGTACTACGTCGGGGTACTTTAACTTTTGCCCAACGGAACATCCGTAGGTTTTGACCAGCCAACTGACCATTGGCATACAACAAGGTATGCTCATAAAACCAGACCTGCATATCAAATTTAATGAAATGACATTAATATTTTGTATTTGTGGAAATTACCAATTTATGTAATTAATGATACTTACGCAAATCACGATCCCACAACCACCAATCCTAGGTCTTTGCTTCTTCTTCATAGCAGCTGTCAGTTCAGTCTTTAGATAATAGTGTACTGCTTTAGCCCAATTATAGTCTCTTAATTTTGTAAGGTCCTCAACAAAGGAGACAACACCGGCGTCTAGTGATAAACTAGTGCGGTTGAATATAAAGCAGCAAAAGACTAGGAGGACACCCAACCTCCTAACTCTCTCCTCATCCACCCTATCTACTAGAGGAGAGCAAACTTGTTTCAACTTGTCTTCCAAAACATTTCTGTTTAGTGGATGCCCACTAAATTCACTCAAATAAAAGGAAGTAGTCGGCCGATCACTCGTAAATCGAACGAACACTCCCTCGTCTGGAAGACCAAGAATCATCGAAACATCCCTCACAGAGAATTGAACAAAATGTCTATTAATTAAAAACCCACATCTCTCAGCGTCCCATGTGGGTAGCAAGTATTCTATAGCTAACATGTCCAAAGGAATAGAGGGGCCTCCCAACAAATGCCCAAATGGGGTATGTCCTAATTGATGTAGAAGTAAACTACCCCCTTCTATCTCACTTATGAACTTATGTAAATGACTCATCAAGCATCGACTCAAAACTGGACGACGGTCCACATATTTCTTTCTTTTTCCTTTACTGCTTAGGCCAACCATTTTTAGACAATAATTGAAATAGGGGGTGATTTAGTTTATTCCCTAAACCAGTATGATATTCACAATCTCATAATGCATTAAGATGAATTAGAGCACATACATGTTGCTTATGATCATCGGATGTTGAAGCAAAATCCCCTGGTCCGAGGTTGAAGTGATGCCGGTTGAAGCGAAATTTCGTCCGTGGTTGAAGTGATGCCAGAGTCAGCTGTTCTCACTGCGAACGTCGGTGTCCACTCATGCAAGTGACTGGAACAAAAAAAAAATCAAGGTCAAGACAAAAATTTTAAAACCCTAGAAAAGGGGCAACGATTTCTCGTCGTGCTGCCGGAGTCCGGAGGCTTCAAGGGTCGGCGGCGAGAGGAGAATGATGTAGTTGAGCGGCGAGGTGGACAGTAACGTGGAAGCTGACCGGAGATCGGAAGCTTCAAGGGTCGGCGGTTGGCGGCGAAAGAAGTCGTAAGAAAACACACGAAAATTTTTTCGTGTGAGTTGACTACCCAGAGTGAAATTTGATCTAAACCAGGGTTAGTTAAGAGTTAATAAATCGTGAAGGTTGACTGCCGCATCGCGAAATTGACTTGGCATCAATTTTCACGCTGCAACTATGAGATTCCTGCCTGAACGATTAACGTACCCAACTGCAGATGGTGTAGTTGGGTACCTAACTGCCAAAAATTTTTCGCCGAATCGGACCGAGCCAACGAACTAAGAGCAAGGCTGAATGGGTTCAAGATAAATTTGGATATTGGGCCGCATAGGTGGGTTTGGGCTGTGTACAAATTAGAGGATCAGATTTTTATTAACTTTAGATCATAAATAAATTAATGTAATTATAATTTAAAAATAATCATAGGCTTTCTAATACTATAAAATCACATCTCAGTATCCTACATAATCTCTGTAACTATGCAATTACTTTGACCAAAAATAAAAACATATAAATTGATCAACTACAATTAAATCAAATAACTCTTAGTCACTCTCGTGATCCAATTTTGATAAGTTTAATTATAGATTTTCTCTTACTATAAAATCACGTTTTAGTGCATCTTATTGTATCCAAGACATGAATTTAATTTTCTCTCATAAAGATATGTAAAATAAATCTTGCATAACTAAAATAATTAAGAGTTCAATAACATAATAGAAATAATTATACTAGTTCAATAACATAATAGAAATAATTATACTAGTTCATGTTCATGACAATTGTCATAGACCATGATAATGTAAAATTTCAGTTTTTGCTCACAACATTGTCTTCCAACATGTTATTATTAAGACTTTAAATCTTCATAGATTCCACTTTTTTTTATGATTTTAGCTTAAATTTCACAAAATAAGAAAAATTATTTATTTTAGACATAAAAGGATATTTAAGCCAAAAATAAAGTAAAATTAATGAATATTGGATATAATTTATAGCAAATTAATATGAAAAATTACTATATGATTTGATCTCATCAATATCATCATTGACTACTCATAGATTGCCTTATGATACACCAGATAGACACAATAGAAATAGGGGCTACATCCACTCGAATTCCTTTTCTAGTTCACCAAAGTAGGTTGATTCTGCTTTTAGGAGCCAACATCATGCAAGGTCGAATTCCTTTTCTAGTTCACCAAAGTAGGTTGATTGTGCTTTAGGAGCCAAGGTCGATCCTCTTTATGTCCAATGCATGCCTCTTTGTACCTTCTACCTATAGCTTTTTGATAGATTTGAGGTGAGATATGCTTCCTAAAAAAGCTTTTCCCTTTTAAAATCCCTAAAATCTCACTTTATCCCTTTGTAAAATTTGAACTCCACGTATTCCTCGCTCTCATCTATCTAACTTCTTTGCCTTTGTTTGGTGGCTAATGACCCTTCCCTTTTGACTATTTTAGTTAATCCTAATAGCTTACTATTGGGTAAAGATTCTCTTAACCATAAGTTTTCCCTTCTAATCTTGTCATCTTTGAGTCTCAACTTGAAGATATTAGCCTCCCTATGCCATTCCTAACTCAATGATAGTATCTACTCTTCCTCTTACCTATCATCCATGGACTTCTTTGGTAAACAATGCAATGGTCTTTTCCGTAGACTAACTAAAGGGAGGCCTTATATATCCATCTAGTTCTTTTAAAATTCATCCTTTATAAGTTTCCTCAAACCTTTGGGGAGTTCTGACTATGCTCTTGTATTGTCATCTCTCCATGATCTTCCTATGCTCTTTAATGTCATTAGAATTATCTTTTACTAGAAAAGAGTATGGTGTACCTTCTTCCTCCGAGCCCATTTGGGCTTTAAGATCTCTAGGTTACCCACTTCCCACAATGAGAGGCAAACCCCCATCTTTTTGATCAATCATTCTAATCTCCCTTCCCATTAAACTTGCAAGAAGAAAAGCCCAATGCTTTGCTCTTCACCTTTTTCTTTAGAGAAGGAGATTAGATTAGGCTTAACAGAGGCTTCAAATGGTTGATGTACTTGTCCGTTGATTTCTTCCCTTTATTTTATAAGCCCTCATGTTATCGTGTGCTATTACACATTTATGCTTATGCTTCTCTCTTAAATCTAAGGATTTGTGATGTGGGCTCTATTATCTTATAAGTAATTCTAAATATCTTGCTAGCTTTCTAAGCAAAAATATTATTCCACTTCACTTAACTTATTCCTCTTCCATTAAATAGGTTTATACCATCATGTTAGGGAAAAAAAAAAGGGGCATGATTTTACTTTAGATCTTCACCATAATATTATATAGAAAATTTTTTAATTAAGAATCATTAAAAGTAGCATCATTTTTATTTTCTAAATAAAATATCAATTCATTGAAGTTTGAAGAACTTTCTATAAAATGAAATTTTATTTTTAAAATAATACTATATATTTTTATTACTCATATTTCTAACTATTAGGATTAATATAACCAGAAAAAAAAATTGTTTTCATATTTTGCTTCATAACTGTGAATTCCTTTTATAATTAAGAATTTTTTTTTTTTTACCATCAACTCTATCAAAATTTATATTATAAGGTGTTAGTTATAAGATGTTAGTTAGTTAAGTGGTAAAGAACTAAATTGTTAATAACAAAGATATGAGATCAAGCCTCATCTTTATTACTTACTTGCTTATTTAAAAAATATATTAAATAAAATTATATAAATAATATATTCTAAGTCTACGAGTAATAGTAGCAAAAAAAATAATGGAAATAAACTTTACTAGTATTTTGATATTTAATTATTTATCTTATTATGATATAATTGTTTTATTATTTCCACTTCTTGAGAAATTTTTGATAACTAAAAGAAAATGGTCCATAATTAGATTAAAAAAAGCATATAAAATCCTAGATAGCTAAATATTATAATGATAAAAAGGAAAAAAAGTATTACGTAATCTTGTTTCCAATCATTTCTTTGTCAAAAGATTTTATAAGGCATACAAGCACTTCATATATCATGAGTATAACTACTCTATTATTGAACTTTAAATTTTACATAGCTTACCATAATTATGAAAAAAAATAAAATTATTTTTCTCTACTCTTAGAATATACAAATTTAGTATATGACAAAAATAAAAAATATTAAAAACATAAATTATTATAAGGTTATTAATTATTCTAAAAGGAAAACATCACCATCATTTTTACTAGCATAACCAAATTAATTAAAATTTTTTATTAGCTATAATATAAGTGTATAAAGCTCTATGAATTTCTCTAATAATAGTATTTGAAATATGTTTGAATTAACTAATACAAATAATTTCCTATGCAAAGTAGAGCAACACAAGTATAAGAATTAGCAATACAATCACTAGTCCAAAATTTAAAGTTAAACAAATTAGGAGTAATTTCAAAGTTTGAATCAGAGTTTCTTTATATAGATAAATAGCAGGTTCATATATAATATTATCTAAATAATCAGAAAAAGTTTATAGTTTGTTTCATTAGTATAGTGCTGAAACATGCTGAGCATTATCCTATTAATATTAGATGGTTCAATATTAGAATTATTTGATTGCTTAAAAATATCCTAGGGTTGCTTGAATATATAATTTCATTTTACACTTTAGTACAAAAAAGCACGCTCCTTATAAAATCCAATCATTAATTCTATAAAATAAATATTACTACGATATAATAAAATAACAAAATGCATACTTGAATATTATTATAGAATAAAAATTTTAAAATATGACATTTTAAATAAATATGTTATCATTTAAAATTTTGTCAAAATAAAAACTAAAATTACTTTGAGCCTTGTTTCCGTGTAGGCTATTGATCACTTGTTAATAAAACTAAGCTTAGAAAAAATTAATATAAACTTTTATTTCTCCAAGTGTATAGAAGAAGGATTTATAGGAATGATGGGAATACTTTTGCTTATTTAGTCTAATTTTTATTTATTATATGGGATAAGATAATAAATATGTAATAAAAATAATAATTCTTTAGTTTTAGACAATTTATAAGTATTTATAGTGGCAAAAGAATTAATTTCTAAAATTATATCTTTGTTCATGTATATTGTGCCTAGTGTCACGCCCTAAATTACGATAATATTTTTTTTATGGATTTCCACATGAGTCAATGCTTGCCTCGAGTCCAAACACGTCAACACAGGTATCACAACAGTCGAAACCGCAGGATTGGGCGCAACTGGCGGAGTCGATTCCTCGAACCGACTCCCAGCCCGACTATGGACTCAATAACGATCGCAGCCGTTCCAACACGACCTGGATCAACACTCACGATTCACCGAGGGCCGGTGTCATTGAGTCGAACCGGATTCACCCGAACCCGAAATAGACGCACCCGTGACCGACTGCGTCGGACGGGGTCCACAACTGTATCCAAGCACACTCATGTGCCGGAAGGAGAACCAAGGGGAGTTAGCCGGACGTCCCACAACGGGGAGCAAGACTCACTCACACATCCACGGATCGAGCCGATGCCCGGCGATCACGTAAGGTCGTTCACACGGCGTTGCACGCCGGTGGTAGAAAGGATCCAACTGGCTCCTCACTTGCACACCGATGAAGAGGTCGGACAATGACCCGTAGGTGATGGAGGGACCCACGGTCTCGTCCCTCTCGCGCGTAAGCGAGATGGTCTGAAGGAATAGGATCGTCCGTAGATGTCTAGTCACGGCAGCCGGGTCCGGGTGCGGTTGCGTTTATGCGGCAGTCGGCGCCAAATGGTGAAGCTCGCTCAGAGGCGAGTTCAGCTGAGAGATCACAGGGGAGGAGGGTCTCCTCCGGCGACTGGAGGCGCCGAAAGATTGCCCGGCGACTGTTGGGAAGCAGTCGGACGGCGGCTGATGGAGAGCTGGACTAGCAGGCGGGGAAGGCAGTGTACGCGTTCACCTGGCTTCACGCCCGACTCCAAGGATGCCGCACTCGGGCAGCCGGACGGATGACTGAGAAGGAGTCGTGTTGAAAGGAAGCTCGCCGATGGCTCGTCGCCTCATCAAGGTGCTCGTTGGGGAAGAGAAGAACGCTGCCGCATGCAGGCGGCGACCCCCAGATGAAAGACGTCGCGTGTAGGCGATGTTGGCTCCGGAACTTCCCACGCGCAGGCGGGCCGGCAGCCGGGAGGAGGGGAGGGCTCGCCGGAGGAGCGTGAGGAAGAACGGCCATACACACAACGCACCGTGTGAGCCGGAGAAGGAGGGATCCACCGGGAGCCGCGAGCTCAACCGAGGAAGAAAGTAGGAAATGAAGGAGCGAGGTAGAAAGGTACCTCAGTGATCACCCGGCCGCTGGCTCCTTCCCGTCGATGAAGTGGAAGAGACGCCGCCTTCCGAGGCGATCTGGAGTTCTGCCACCACTGCTGCTGCTTAGATGGACGCCGAGAAAGAGGGAGGGGACGGGGTTCCCCGAGCACTCCGACCACCCGCCCACACCATCGGATGCCTGGGGAACGTAGCGCCGACAAAGTCATCCGACGAGGGATGGAGAGCGGAGCAGGGAGAGACGTCCTTAACAAGCCGAGGACACCTCGTCGCACTCGTTTTTCTTCGTTCACCCACCCCACAGCTACCCCACGACCCGCGCGGAGTCCGAGGCCAGCCCACGTCCCATCGCGTGCATGCGACGCAACGCGTGCGACATCGCCCGTTGGGCGAGTTTTGGATCCGGATCCGGATTGGGGTGGCGCCCGATCCGATCCGCCAGGTAATCAAACAAAGCTGAGCTGGGCTTTTATTGGGCTGGAAACTGGGCCGCGCCTGATCTCCAACCCATGGGTCTAACATTCTCCCCCTCCGGAGCGAGTCACCTCCCTCGGCAACTCAAAGTAATGTCGGATTTTGTCCTCGAACTGCCACAGTTCGGAAGCCTTATACCATGTAGCTTCTTCCATTAGAGAACCTTCCCACCAAACGAGAAATTCTGTTCGTCGGTTCATCCTACTACGTCTCAAAACTCGATGATCTAGGATCCCTCCAATCCTTTGGTTGAACTCTGTTCGAACCGTCGAAGGCGCACAAAGCGACTGTGGTCGAGCTGGATTCCTCGGATCCTTATGAAACCTCTTTAGGAAGCTCACATGGAAAGTCAGATGCAGCTTCATCCTGTTAAGGAGCTTCAGACGATACGCAACTGAGCCAACCCTACTCAACACCTCAAAAGGTCCATCGTATCTCTGTATAAGACCCCGATGTGCTGCCTTCATATATATCATCCTTCATATCTACGGAGTAAGTCGGAGAAACACTAAGTCGCCCACGGCGAATTCTTCATTCCGACGATGATGATTTGCATATTGTTGCATTCGTCGAGCTGCTAGCTCGAGGCTGTCCCTAGCCTCTTGGAGCGACACCACTCGCTCATGAGCTGCAGGACATCTCCCCTCGGAGGTCCTCATCGCGATATCAACTGAAGTTAGGGATTGTCTCCCCTAACACAAGCCCGAAGGGGCTATGCCCAATAGACGATGATCTGTGAAAATTGTAGGCAAACTATGCCGAATCAATCTACTTTACCTAGTTCTTTTGACTCATAGTCACCAAATGACAGAGGTAGTCCTCCATGAGGGCATTCACCCGCTCCATCTGTCCAAATACTATCATCGGGTCGTACCCGACTTGATCTGCTAAACCAATTTTCG
The DNA here is from genome assembly GCA_027563935.2 of Costus lasius. NCBI lineage: Eukaryota > Viridiplantae > Streptophyta > Magnoliopsida > Zingiberales > Costaceae > Costus > Costus lasius. The sequence goes on along the minus strand of CM050451.1, from coordinate 22,650,404 downwards.
ATACCCCTCATCGAAAGTATCTGCTGCTTTTATCCTTGTAAGGAGATCTCCTTCCACTCTGGAGATCGCAGAGCAAACTAAGGCGTTTAGCTTACTCAGTGCATCAGGCACTCCATTAGTCTTTCCAGGCTTGTGTTCCCACTGGAACTGAAATTCTGCTAGGAATTTCTGCCATCTAGCCTGTTTGGCCGACAATTTCTTCTGGGTCGTGAAATATGTATTCACCACATTATCGTTTTCACCATGAAGGCGTTACCCAGGAGATAAGCTCTCCATGTTCGGAGGCAGTACACCACTGCTACCATATCCTTTTTCATGCGCAGAGTACCTCTGCTCTATCTCATTAAACTTTCGGCTCTCAAAAGCTACAAGATGCCCATCCTGTATCAACACACCACCGATTCCTTGTTCAGAAGCGTCGGTGTGAACTTCGAAAGGTTTCCCAAATCTTCGCATGGCAGCGGCCCTGCCAACTGCCGATTACGATATCTACATCGTACGATATCCCTAAGACCTCGGGGTCTACTACACCAACCGACCTCACTCGGTCTTGTGCTGGGGACATTCTAAGTCCAACTCTCTTAACCGTTCGTCGTCCTCGACGAATCTTTTAGTGCGGCTCGACCCGCACTTACAATTTCAACTGAATTGTAGAGAGGGTTCAACAATACCCGCGATCGAATCGGATCGCATATTTCCCAAGAAGACTCGTCCAACTTGGTAGCGCCTAAGTCTCGTCCTTTTCGAAAGTGTCTCATACCACCTCCGTCGAAGAGTAACTTAGCTCGCCCCAATTACTATTTTGTCCCTGAGTCTTCCCCCTCATAAAGGCATCCCCTTATGACGAGAAACCTAGCACGGACTGATTTCAAGGATTTTTCCTTGCTGTCCTCCCAAGCTTCCCTCACATAAAGGCGTCCCTTCATGCGAAGTTGGCTCAATTGGACCAAGAAGAGGGATCTCTTTTGTTTTAGTTGGATATCGTTTACTCTCCTTGTCCCAAATAGCAGTTTTAGAGTCTGCTAACTCTTCTCATTTTATCTCCTTGAGTAGCAGTTTTAAAGTCTGCCAACTTTTCCTCAAATAGCAGTTTTGAAGTCTCCTAACTTTTCCTCAAATACCGTGGAGCAACGCACCCCTCCTAAAGGGCATGCTCCAAGATGCATCCCACGCCTTCACGCCCACTCCCACGACGTATGCGAACCCCATTGGTTAACAGGGTTGGATCCGGGTTCAGGCAACGCCCGATCCCATACCCTGACCCGAATAACCGGAGCGCTCAAGTAGGCTGTGGGCCGAAATGTGGGTCGTCGCACGATGGTCTCTTGGCCGAAATCGACCATGGTCGGTGCTATCGAAGCCGCCGTAGCGCGCTTCAGCATCACGACCTCTCCCTGAGATGCCTCTAGCTCCTCGGTGAGTCGAGTCACCTGAGCTATGAGACGCTCGTTGGAGACGAGTAGTGTGGAGATGACCCCCACTGTGAAGCGGGGATCCAAAACCCCATCTCTAACCACGTCCTCGAAAGACAATAGTCTGCTATCCGTCGACGACGCCATCCGCACACAAGAAGGAAAGTCAGTCGACATGCAGTACGACGCTCGTACGGGTTGGAAGGCGCAGTAACCTTCGCTCTGATACCAAGCTGTCACGCCCTAAATTACGGTAATATTTTTTTATAGATTTCCACGTGAGTCAACGCTTGCCTCAAGTCCAAATACGTCAACACAGATATCACAATGGTCAAAACCGCAGGATTGAGCACAACTGGCGGAGTCGATTCCTCGAACCGACTCCCAGCCCGATTATGGACTTAATAAGGATCGTTGTCGTTCCAACATGACCTAGATCAACGCTCACGATTCACCGAGGGCCGGTGTCGTTGAGTCGAACCGGGTTCACCTGAACCCAAAATAGACGCACCCGTGATCGACCGCGTCAGACAGGGTCCACAACTGTATCCAAGCACACTCATGTGCCGGAAGGAGAATCGAGGGGAGTTAGCTGGACGTCCCACAACGGGGAGCCAGACTCACCCACACGTCCACGGATTGAGCCGGCGCCCGGCGATCACGTAAGGTCGTTCACACGGCGTCGCACACCGGTGGTAGAAAGGATCCAACCAGCTCCTCACTCGCACACCAACGAAGAGGCCGGACGACGACCCGTAGGTGACGGAGGGACCCACGGTTTCGTCCCTCTCATGCGTAAGCAAGATGGTCGGAAGGAATAGGATCGTCCGTAGACGTCCGGTCACGGCAGCCGAGTGCGGTCACGCTTAGGCGGCAGTCGGTGCCTGATGGTGAAGCTCGCCCGGAGGCGAGTTCAGCTGAGAGAGCACAGGGGAGGAGGGTCTCCTCCGGCTACTGGCGGCTCCGAAAGATTGCCCAGCGACTGTTGGGAAGCAGTCGGACAGCGGCTGATGGAGAGCTGGACTAGCAGGCGGGGAAGGCAGTGTACGCGTTCGCCTGGCTTCATGCCCGACTCCAAGGACGCCACACTCGGGTGGCCGGACGGACGACTGAGAAGGAGTCGTGTTGGAAGGAAGCTCGCCGATGGCTCGTCGCCTCATCAAGGTGGTCGTCGGGAAATAGAAGAACGCTGCCGCACGCAGCCGGTGACTGCCAGACGAAAGACGTCGCGCGCAGGCGATGTTGGCTCCGGAACTTCCCGCGCGTAGACTGGCCAGCAGCCGAGAGGAGGGGAGGGCTCACCGGAGGAGCGTGAGGAAGAACGGTCATACACACAACGCACCGTCGGAGCCGGAGAAGGAGGGATCCGCCGGGAGCCGCGAGCTCGACCGGAGAAGAAAGCCAGAAATGAAGGAGCGAGGTAGAAAGGTACCTCGACGATCACCTGGCCGCTGGCTCCTTCCCGTCGATGAAGTGGAAGAGACGCCGCCTTCCGAGGCGATCTGGAGTTCTGCCACCACCGCTGCTACTTCGACGGACGCCTAGAAGGAGGGAGGGGACGGGGTTCCCCGGGCACTCCGACCACCCGCCCACACCACCGGATGCCTGGGGAACGTAGCGCCGACGAAGTCGTTCAACGAGGGATGGAGAGCGGAGTGGGGAGAGACGTCCTTAACGAGCCGATGATGCCTCGTCGTGCTCATTTTTCTTCGTTCACCCACCCCGCAGCCGCCCCACAACTCGCATGGAGTCCGAGGCTAGCCCACGTCCCATCGCGTGCACGCAAAGCAACGTGTGTGACATCGCTCGTTGGGCGAGTTTTGCATCCGGATCCCGATTCGGGTGGCACCCGATCCGATCCGCCAGCTAATCAAACAAAACTGGGCTGGGCTTTTTATTGGGCTGGAAACTGGGCCGCGCCTGATCTCCAGCCCATGGGTCTAACACCTAGCTAATGCGATGGTTATATCGTGTCGGCATGTGACATTCTGTGTTGAATCGATCAGATCTTGTTCAAGTTATGAACCATACCTATGCCATGTGAGTGCGGCCGTTGTGCAAGTTTGTTAGTCATCACTACTCCAATCAACACAATCAATACCTGAAACAATCAACTCGGTAAGTATCATAACAAATCGTTGCTTGTTATTAGAAAAAGGAAAGAAAAAAAAAACCGAAAACAAAAAATAAAAGTATCTTGGTGCGCTTCGCCGAGGATGATACGACACACATTCTAGGTATCTTCTTCGTTTGGTCAGAAGATTCCAAGATACATTGTAGTAACATTGTTGTGGTGTAAAGCCGTAGTCTTTTTTCAATAACTTTCTAGCTAACTTGGTTTATAACTTGAAAATACTATCGTTATTAATGCAAATATAAGCATGCCAAATCAGTGGAAGTAGCCAGTTGTCAAGCAGATTATGAGTGTGTTTGGCGTAACTTTTTAGCTGCTTTTGCTGGTCACAAAAGTAAATTTTCAGAAGTTGGAATATTTAATTATCAGCTCCAGAGTTTGGAACCCAGAAGCAGCTGCTTCTTTGAGAAGTTATTATCCTCCTGCTTATAGCTAGCCAAAGTTGCTGACTGGTCAAAAAGTTAATTTTATTAAATATCTTAAAACTTTTTCAACAACTCCTTTTCAACTAGCAAAACCTAAAAATTTCCATTATGCCAAATGCCCATGTGTGTGCATCTCTTCGATGCCAGTAGTCTAGCAATTTCATATACTTTTCTGGGCAAGTAGTCTTAAGAGAGCTGGAGCTGCTTTTCTCATGCCATACAAGCACCACCAAATTTGAACGCGAACTTTTCCAGGGCATACCATCAGACAATCATAGTAGAATCCTGCATACAGATACCACCATATGACAGATTCGAGCACCTGTGCACAAATCTTGATCATCTGGAAAAACAGCTGTAAGTAGAAAAAGGAAATAGATAACCGGTGCAACGCTATCAAAAATATCATTGTAAGGTTCTTTATGATTATTTGCTATTGTGTTGACTTCGAGTACATGAAATAAACTACACTGAGCACACATTGCAGCTCTTTCTACAAAATCCACGATGAGCATCGGATCCTACCATGTAAAGAGGATTATTTACACACTCCCCTGCTGCTGCCCAACGTGGGCAATTATCATTATCGTCTTCACACTCGCCCCTTGGCTTTGCTTCTGATTTGTCAAAAGTTCTCACATGAATCCATTTTGTTGCAGACCATTTTTCACCTTGTATAACAGGGCAGCTTCCATGTAAACTCCTAGGATCTGTGGTTGCATTAGGATGAAGACTAAAGAACAGCAATGCATCACCTTTTACAGGTTTCACTGCACAGCACAACCAAAATGATGAAAGCATAACCAAATGCCTCTAAATGACAAATGTTGCTACTCAGTTCAGGAAAAGAAAAGAAGAATAGTACAATGTCAAATCAGAACACAGTTGAACAATTAGACAAAAGAAGGATTCAAAATTCAAAACTATGATATAATAACAGGTACCACTCCGAGGCATGATAATCCTCAAAATAAAATTATTATTAGTCTTTACTAGTCACCTACTGAAAAAAAAAATCTGCATCATCTAAGTATTGAAAGAGACGAATTTAGAAAAGAAGGTTCTGTAAGAAATTGTAAAAGTGGAATATGTGATACCTGCATAACCATTTTTAGCACAGTCTGACCAAGAGTCATCCTTTAACTGAAGCAACTTCCCCTGAAATGACATGGAATGTAAATACTAGAGATATTCTAAGAAACTTTGGCTAAAAATAAATTTACAACCTCTGCGTTGGGAAATATGGTCTCTCCGCCCTTTAGAACATCAGATAAGTACATCAACACTGTGGCAACTCGATGACCTCCAATTCTTTGATTGATTTTGTCACGAAAATAGTCGAAATGAGGCTCATATTTTTCCCCAAGCTCATAAAATAGTATTTGCATTGGTTCAACATTTTCTGATATCATGCAAGAAAAGGTTACCTTTGCAATATTAAGAGGAAATTATAGGAATATCTACGTCAAGTAAAAGGACAATATAACCTTCTGGAAGGAAAGTCCAAGCAGAAATCCTCTTCTCAATTCTTGCAACAACTTCATCCTTCAAGCAGAAGACAAAAGTCCATTAGCTTTCAATTATAATATATGCTCAGCTGTACTTCCTAGACCAAAAAGTGCTTTGTTGCAAGGAACGAGTAGGAAACCACATGCATTACATGCTACAACTCATCTAGATTTGAATGTCTTAAATAAAGCTGTGTATATGAATATGTATGCATGGAAGCTACCAAGAGACACCTCTTGCTTAACTCAGGGTTTTGCGAAATTTCTAGTTCTTCTGCCCTATGCAGTCACAGGTTTCGTCGTTTCCATAGCTTCTCCGTTAATGATTAGACCTGAACTCTGCAAAGGAGCTCCCAATAAAATTCTTTCTCTGAGTCAATTTCCTTAGTTTTTATTAACCCGAGGCTCTTTATTATTCATATCACTTTATTATTATTATTTATTATTATTTATAGACTTTATCTAGAGTCAATCTCCTTAGTTTTTATTAACCCGAGGCTCTTTATTATTCATATCACTTTATTATTTTATTATTATTATTATTATTTATAGACTTTACTACTCAAGCTGCGTTATTCACACTTCGTCAACAAGAAAGAAAGAAAAACAAATGTAAAGAGGAAATCCTTTGATTTCATTAATATTCTGAATCAACTCAGTGGAGGATAAACAGAAACACTGGAACAGTGAACACTGACTTTACTACTTGAAATTTAAACAGAAAGCTACGAAGAGAACACAAAGTACAAAATAAATAAATGGGCCACAGAAAATGTAAAAAAAAAAAAAGCAGAGGTCACAGATGTGAAGGCATGTAACCAAATACAACCAAAGAGAGTACGGCTGTGCCAAATTGTGTTCCTCATCATGATTTAAACATGTACGATTCCCTAAATTTCAAAATCATACATAGGGATATATAATTCATAAGAAATTATTTTGATCTCTAAACAAAGTGACGTAGAGAATTTTGTTGGTTGGAAAAACCTAATGTTTTAATTTGATTTTCAGGTTAAGTATCATAGGATTCCAATCTCATATTAAAGGAAATATGTTGAACCAAAATTTCACAGCAAAGAATGGAGAACACTTTTATTGTATAACCAATTATACAGTAAATTCATTTGATATTGATAAATTAGCTGCTCAAACTGTTGAGAATAAAACAATAAGCAAGAGAGCAAGTCATGATGTTGATTCCTTCTCAAGATATTATCTGATATGCATTTATCTTTAAAGCCATGGTTCTCAAGACTACAACAACCGCTTGATACTACTGATCCAGCTGCTCCTGAAAATAAGATATGTAAATCATCGGTTGCTAATTCTGTTTCTGATGTCGTGAAGGATGGAGATGCCGATGCAAACGCAAAAATGAATCTGAGGCTGAATTGGTAGTTTCACCGTGACCTCTAGTCTCCTGGCGTCCTAGCACATGCACCATAGAAAGTGGAAGACAACTGTTTCCGCTAACACCGTTACCCAACAGCAAATCATGTTTGTCCAGATGTCCACGATCATCAAAATCATGGATACAGGCAGCAACAGATGTATCCAAGCATTTCTCTTTGCAACAGACGAGTAACGCATTAGATTTTTCTCCTTTGACTCTCTCAAATCACAAGAATAAGAAAATTGATAGACCCCTCTCAATCCCTTTCATACCAAAGATGATCCAATCCTTGAGCTATGTCAAGAGGGTTATGGGGAGATATCCGAATCAGCAGAGGATAACAATGAGGCTGAATTCTCTAATGATTTTAACGCTGAAATTTCAGATGGATTGATTACCAATTATGAGGAATTACTTGGCTTGCAGCCTGCTCCTACGAAGAACCGAAGAAAGGGGGTTGATGAACCTCTTAATTGGTTTCTATCGCCCCCGAAAACTTGTACTCTACTGGAACCTTCCGATGAAAAGCCGCTTCCGACACTTAACGCTAGGCTCTCAATTGCAACTGCCTGGGATGATTTTGAAAGCATCCAGAAAGGCAAGCAAGCGATCAACAAAAGGAAGATCTGACACACGCCATCGGGAATGCAAAATATTACCCAGTCCTACCTAATAATCTGCAGATAAGACAAAAAAAAAGAAATCAAAAGAAGATATGGCAACAGCAGAGAAGCTGTCAACAAAGAAAGGAAGATCAGCCCCCCAACCAATAAAGGCATGGTTGGAGCTGACAAACGAGAGGGGTGGAAAGCCCTCACAGCAGCTAAAAAAATCAAATCAATCGGTAGAAGAGGCAAAAAGGGAGGGAAAGCCAGAGGTTGACAAAATGATCACTCTTGGGGTTGAGAGATATATAAAAGGGGCAGGAGGTGGTAAAAAAAAAAGGAGGAGAGAAAAAAGACACGGTAAGAAGTAAGAGGAGGAGAAGCATCAACAAAAGAGGCTCTCATAGAAGAAGCAGAAGGTAAGGGATAGAAGAAGCAGAAGGTAAAGGAAGGATGTTTTTTTTTCGTTTTGTTTTCATGGATGCATTAAGCATCCTGGCACCACAATAAATCACACATGCACTCTCTTTCAATACTCGGTTTTCTTAGGCTTCATGGATGCATTAAGCATCCTGGCACCACAATAAATCACACATGCACTCTCTTTCAATACTCGGTTTTCTTAGGCTTCATGGATGCATTAAGCATTCTGGCACCACAGTGAAGCACACACACATACTTTCTACCGTTTCTTAGGCCTAGGATACATTAAGTATCCTATGGCATTACGCGAAATGAAAAGAGCGAGAAGAAGAACGAGGCCGTCGCGTAAAATGAAACTGAGAGGCTGAGAAATAAATGGAAGAAAAGCATGACATTGCAGAGAGGCCGTCGGGTTAAAAAAGTCGGGTTAAAAAAAAAGGGTAACAGGAGGGGGAGAAAGAAGATGAGAGCGCAACGCTATTACGAGGTTGCTCTGTTAAAAAGGGAGAACAAAAAATGAAGGTGATTTGAGTAAAAAAAAAAGAGGGAAAACAGAGTCTGTGTCACGGAAGAAAAGGAGTAATGTAAAATACCTGCCCAAGGTTTATTGACTCTTCACTGCGGCTTCATCTTGAAGAATCATTACAATACAAGAAACGAAATGCACTCGTCAGAAATCCTGTCGGAGGAAGCTTGTTGCCACACTAGACCCTCGGAGGAGGTTCTTGCTGTGAAAAGAAAACCGCAAAAGGGATCGTGTCAAAATCTATAAAATAAAAAAGGAAGAACATTCAGACATTGTAAACTTAAAAATGTGTATAACAAAAAAGGAAACGACAATAAACAAAAAACTTCAGGGAAGATTTTGTCATACAGCAAGAGAAGAAGCGATTACTCAGACGAAAATCACTACATCGCCAGGGGGACGATAAAAAAAAAGGGAAAGGTGAAAATAAAACATTTAAACAAAACCCTATCTTTTGCTTACCTGAAGAAGGAGCTCCACCCGTCTCTCGTGCTTCCGGCCGCCAAACTCGTCTTCTACCCTGGCGGCGCTATGTAGCCCGGAGAATGTCACGCCCCAGAAACGGCGAAGGTGACGCTATAATCGCCGGCAGTCTAACAGCTCGAGGTCTAGTCGAGACACTGCTCTAGTCGAGACACTGCTAATCTCCCTCTGCGATCTCGCCAGATCCTGTCATCGATTTCTCTCTTCCGTCTGAGATGAACGCCCCCGGTCGCCTTCACCGCAAGGGGTTGCTCGAAGTCCTGTCCGCCGATCAGTTGACGAGGAAGAATTTTACTCCTTGATCAAGGCTCATGCGGTCACGAGGAAACAACTTTACCCTTTCGCCGAGGGTAACAAAACCGGAAATAGTGAGTTAATTTGTCTGACAGTGTAGTAAACTTCGGCATAATTATGCCTCGGCTGGATTCAATCTAAGCTGACCAGGCCTTGGACCCACATCTAATTCAGCATGAAGAGGTTGAATCAACGTCAAAATGCGCTTATGCTCGCTTCAGCTCGGCATATGCGGTATTTGGCGCTTAAGCTACAAATACGCGTCCAAAGTGCAGATTCAAGACTGGTGAGATACAACAACAAACCAGCGTCTGAAATAATTATGAACACGACGGTACCGGTGCTACCTTGCTATCACTCGTACTCAACAAGTCGCACCCGACTAAGTGTTAATTCTGGATGGAAAGTGCTCATAATACTAAGATTTTAATGCATTACGATGGAATATCGTTTGGGAGGTGCGTACGTCGACGTCCATCGTCGGGGCGTAGCTCCTCGATATGACGTCGCACTCGTTAAAATTTAAGTATTTTAATTTCCAAATCAAATTATCCATCACGCCGCGAGGCCGGGTAAATTTCCAAATTAAATTGTCCATCACGCCGCAAGGCCGGATAATTTCAAAATTAAATTATCCAGCACGCCGCAAGGCCGGATAAAATCCCAAATTAAATTTTTCACAATGCCGCGAGGCCGGAAAAGTCCCGAATTAAATTACCCACTACGCCGCAAGGCCGGGTAAATTCCGAATTAAATTATCCAGCACGCCGCAAGGCCGGATAAAATTCCAAATTAAATTTTCCATCACGCCGCGAGGCTGAAAAATTTCCAAATTAAATTATCCACTACGCCGCAAGGCCGGGTAAAATTCTGAATTAAATTATCCACTACGCCGCGAGGCCGGGTAAATTTCCAAATTAAATTATCCACTACGCCGCGAGGCCGGGTAAAATTCCGAATTAAATTATCCACTACGCCGCGAGGCCGGGTAAAATTCCGAATTAAATTATCCAACACGCCGCAAGGCCGGACAAAATTTCAAACCAAATCATCCAACACGCCATCAAGGCCGGGTGATCTTTCCAGTCTAATATTCAATGCGCCTTAATGTATTACGATGGGATATCGTTTGGGAGGTGCGTACGTCGATGTTTACCATCGGGGCGTAGCTCCTCGATATAACGTTGTACTGCCTGGGCCGGATATTACCCGACACGCCGTCACAAGGCTAAAGTTTGACAAACACAAATCTCCCATGTCGATGGGAACTCCTTTTCTCTTCTCATGTCAAAAACATGTATCACGTCAAATCAAATTCATGAATGAAATTTTGTAAATGACATCATCTGATCATCGCTCTTATCTTGTTACGTATTATAGATCTCTTAATCAAAGGTTCCCTAATTTTAGGGGTAATTAACAATGAGCGCTTGCGCTCATTGGAAGTCATAACCCATTTAAACAAAAAAGCCTTATTAATTTAAGGTGGATTTGAAACGGTCATAATACATTCTCAATGTGACAAAATGACCCCATAAAATAATTCTGGATATGTTTAGAATCGTGCAGGTTATGCCAGTCAATATCGCCAGCAAATAAGCACTGAGACTGGTAAGTGATATGCCACTAATACAGAAATATAGAATCCCTAATACATGGTCTAATAGATGAGAAAGCTTTCCATTCAAAACCTTGACATAATCAACAAACACTGTTTCCAAGTATTTGCAAACATTTTGTAGTAAAAATTAACATTGATAGAAATAACATTTTCCTTCATAAGTCATCCATGATCCATCGATAAAATCAAGCTTTACGAAGACCATATCCTTCAAGAAGTAACAACGTGCCAGAGAAGTTTACCAAGAAGTAGTACATCCAACATATGCTGAGTATGGATACGGCAAGCAATTCTTTGATACTTTAATTTTTTAATCTCATACGGAAAATAAAAGGAGAATTGTAACAGTTGGAGTCTAATAAATTTACTATTAGTAACTTGGGCTTATGAATAGTATACCAAGCCATCAAGTTAATAGGTCAACATGCAGTTCTCTTGTTAACAAATTCAATCTTTAAAGTATATGTTTCAAGGATGTGGGACGTGTGCTCTCTAGTTGTTCTCTTGCACCAAACAACATGATGTATAAAGATTGGAGTAAACTAAACCCTCAAAATGCTCCAAAGTTTAGCTACTATACAATCTTCTATATCATCTGATACTTATCTAACAAATATAATAGCAAAATAGTACTTACATAATCAAGAAAGTTCGTTTTGCAAGGAGGGATTAGTGGTGATAAAGGGGTGTTAGCTGTGCATTGCGTGCTGATGAGTTGTGCAAAGGTCCCTTTCACTTACGATATCTTTTGAGTAGTGGCCATAACATTCCTAAACGTCAATAGCCTCACGGTTTAGGTATTCGTGCTACGTATGAAAGTAAGAAGGTCGGTGAAAGATGATGTACGATGCATCAAACTCGAACATTATATAGAAACATGGATCATCAGCATGAACATCACTATAAAAGGATAAACATCCGAAAGGAAGGACGACTACGAAAACCACAAAAAAAAAAAAAAAATGGGACCGCTCATTACCTGGCGTTTCATGAGGAACATACCAGAGCTTGTTCGCACCTCGCTGATCACACGCTTTCCCGACTCATTATCCGCAACCATGGATTTCTCCAACTTATCCTTCGCCTGGTTTGAGGCCCACAGCGTTATTCAAACTAGTCAAACACGAAGAAGACCTCACATCGATCCATTGTAGAACGAATAATATTTTTTAAAAAAAAGAGAGAACGAGCAAGCGAGAGAGAGAGAGAGCGATGATCTAACCATCGATTTTAGGTGCTCGCACTCCTCGTCGGAGAGGAACCCCTTGTACAGGAAGGCCCTACAATCCAAAAACCAATGTACAAAAAAAGAAAATTACAGCCAATCTCACAAGACTGGGATGGTGGACCAAGGTTTTTCCCACCTGGGACGCCACGAGAGCTGTACGACACGAGTGGGATCTACGTAGTCCGAGTTCGATTGGGCGAACGCCGATCCGAGAAAAAGCGCCGCGAAAAAGAGGGGGAGTAGGATGGGGCGGCGACGAATCGAAGAGGAGGCCGAGGATCCCATCAAGGCGGCGGTGGCGGAAGAGACGAGAAAGAGGCTGTCGTCCCCGATGAACCCGTCGATCGTCAACATTTTCTATATGTATTTTCATTGCTGGTAATTAATGGAAAGAGCAGGGAAGGGACGCGTTTCGTGAACTTGGAATTTCTACAATGAATTGAATCGGGAGCTCGGCAAAGCAATTTGAGAAACGGTGGCCCGTTTGTGACATTTTTCCGCAATTTGACACGATTTTTTTAGCATAATAACATCCGATTCGAAATATAAATTATAAAAAATAAAAGTCAAAAATTTAATATGAAATTAGAATAATTGTGTGCTAACGCAAAATGGCTAAGTAATTATTATATTTCTAGCCGTTGAAAAATTATGAGCAAAATTAGCTATATTATTTTTTATTAAAAATATATTGATATTATTAAGAAAAGAATGAATTTGAAAACATTGATCAAGAGGAAAACAAAATAAGGAAACACCAAAAATTGAATTAAAACCTTTACCAAGTGATTTGAGGTTTGATTTTTTAAGCCTAACTTTACTTTTCTTGTAGTTATAAATGTTGAACTCAAGACCAGGGAAATAAGTTGCTCTTATAGGAACTGAGACAACTCAAGAAGTTAATTTGTTATTCTCTTGTTAGATTGAAAGGTATTAACCTTTTTTTTATATGCACAAGATTTTGTTGGAGAAAGAATATAAACCTTCCATCTAATTTCAAAGGAGACCAAATCCAAATATGAAGAAGGTGGTAAAGAAGAAAGTTCATGAGTTACTTTGATGCAGAAGTAATTTATTAAATTTCAAATAGCAAATAAATAAGTTATGTACATAAATGGATAAGTCATGTACATATCGTTCCAAAGAAAAAAATATTATTGTTATTATAAATTAAAATAATGAGTTAATTTCAACAAAAACTGTCATTGGGTGGCACATGTGTATTCATCTTAGAAAACTTAATGTGACCATAAGAAAAAGTCATTGTTCTTTGTCATTCATTGATCTGAAAGACTCATATTTCTATTTTCTATTTTCTATTTTCTATTTTCTAGATGATTATTTTAGATTTTATCAAATTTCAATACAGTCAAATAATCAACAAAAAAACTACTTTTACTTGCCCCCTAAGAACTTTTGTTTATTGTTGAATGTCTTTCAGGTTATGTAATACTCTTACTATTTTTCAAGGATGCATGATTATCATATTTTCTAAATTTATTAAAAAAATATCATGGATATATTTATAGATGACTTTTTTGTGCATTGCTCTACTTTCAAATTTTATTTAGCTAATCTATCTAAAGTTTTACATTGATATAAAGAAGTAAACTTTGTTCTTATTTGAGAAAATATCATTTTGTGGTAAGAAAAGGTATTATTTTGGGATACTTAATTTTCAAAAGGGATATTGAAGTGGACAAAGTAAAGACAGAGATTATAGAGAAGATGCTCCCACCTTAAAGGAGTTATGAGCTTTTTTGACACATAGCATTGTACAAAAGATTTATAAAGGATTTTTCTAAGATTTCTAAACCTCTTTACCAATTTATTGTTTAAAGATGTGAATTTTTATTTTGACCATGATTGTTTAGAGGCATTCAACAAATTAAAGGAAGCATTAATTTGAGAACCAATCATATAACCATTAGATTTGACTCTCATTTGAGCTGTGTGATGCAAGCAACACTACAATAGGGGCAATATTTGGACAGAGGAAGGATAAAAAACCAATCATATAACCATTAGATTTGACTCTCATTTGAGCTGTGTGATGCAAGCAACACTACAATAGGGGCAATATTTGGACAGAGGAAGGATAAAAAACCACACACCATTTATTACGCCAACTGAACTATGAGTAAAGTACAATTGGATTATGCCATTGAAGAACTACTAGCTATTGTGTTTGCATTTGAGAAATTTAGATCATATCTAGTTAACTTTGAGGTAGTAGTTTGTACAGATTATGCTACATTTAAATATCTCATGAATAAAAAAAAAGACTTGAGCCATGATTGATAAGATGAACTGTTCTCGTACAAGAATTTGTTGTAACAAAAAACTTGGTTGCAACATCTGTGTTGGATAGTTTAAGAAGACAAAATAAAGGAGATAACAGTTGATGACACTTTTCCTAATGAACATTTATTAGACATTTAAAAATCAAAGAATCCATGATATGTTGATTATGTGAATTACTTAATTGCTAACATCTTGTTTGTTGATATATCATATTAGGAGAAGAAAAGATTCTTGGCGAAAGTGAGACATTACTTTTTAGAGAATCTTCCTTGTTTAGGTGATGTGAACATGGTATTTACATGAGATGAATTTCAAAAGCAAAAACTAATGATATACTTTTTCAATGTCATGCATCAATTTAGCTCATTAAAAACCGCTTTCAAGGTACATCAATATATATTCTATTGTCCACACTATTTAAAGTTGTTCAAAATTTTGCGTTATCATATGACCAACGTCAGAGAATATGTAACATAATAAAGAGAGATGAGATGCTATTGAACAATATCTTAGAAATAGAAATTTTTGATTTTATAGGACCATTCCCTTCATCGAAAAGGAACAAATATATACTTGGAGTAATGGACTATGTATCTAAAGGAGTAGAAGTCCTAGCATCCCCAACCAATGATACAAAAGTAACTTAGAAAATATTTTTAAAAAATCATTTCCTCTATATTTAGAGTTGTATTAGTGATAGGAGTTCTCATTTCATTGAATATAAATTCTCTACACTTCTAAAAAGATATGGGGTAAATCATAAAGTTGTTACACCCTATCATTCCTAAACTACTGGATATACTAAAATTTTAAATAGGCAAATAAAGAAAATTCTAAAGAAAACTATATCTAGGAAAAATGAGAGATTGAGCTTACAACCTTGATGATGCATTATGGGCATACAAGACTAGATATAAGACACCCATAATTATATCTCTATTTTAATTAATTTATGATAAATCTTATCATTCGTCTATTAAACTTGAGCACACGACATACAAGACAATCAAATGGTAAAACTATGATTTGAAGAAGGCAGGAGCACATATAACTGAAGGTTAATTTATATACGTTGAATTTAATTCAGCCCTTAATTTTCTAGATGATATGTCACGCCCTGAATTATGCTAATGTTTTTTTGTGGATTTCCACGTGAGTCAACGCTTGACTCGAGTCCAAATACGTCAACGCAGCTATCACAACGGTCGAAACCGCTGGATTGGGCGCGACTGGCGGGGAAGGTTCCTCGAACTGACCCCCAGCCCGACGAAGGACTCAATAAGGATCGCTGCCGTTCCAACACAGTTCAGATCGACGTTGACGATTCACCGAGAACCAGTATCGTCGAGTCAAACTGGGTTCACCCGAACCCAAACGAGACTCACTTCCGCGTTCATCGGATCAAGCCGGCGCCCGGCGATCGTAGACGGTTGCCCACACGACGTCGCACGCCGGTGACGGAAAGGACCCGGCCGGCTCCTCACTCGCGCGCCAGTGGTGAGGCCAGACGACGCTCCGAAGGCAACATCTCCTGTAGGGGACGAAGAAGCCGTCGGCCTCGTCCTTCTCACACGTAGGCGAGAACGGCTGGGGAGAGAAGTTCACCCGGAGGCAACTAACCACGGCAGCTGGCCACGGTCGCGTGTAGGCGACAGCTGGCGCCGGAAAATAACACGCTCACATGGAAGCGAGCTCGGCTACAAGGGAACGTAGGAGAGGGTGGTGCTGGCCACCAGATGCACCGCCGTCGGAAGGGAGGAAGCCTCAGCCTCCACGTCGATAGCTTTTGAGCGCACCAGACTGCTGTCGATCCCGGCAGGACGACACTACTCCCAATACCTTCCCCAAGCGGCGTCCGATGTCGGAGAAGAAAGAGGTGTTCACCGCCCCACTGCAGCTCCGCCAGGAGGAAGCGCCACTGCTAACGCCGATGGGAGGAAGCTCAGATGGACGGCGGTTGAAGGGGAACTCTGCTCCCAAGCATCTGGCCGAAGACAAATGAGGAGGATCCCACGCCATCCCAAGTCGCACGCGGACAGGTGGAGGAGGAGAAGGCCAACGCTGCTCCTGGATGTCCGCCAGATCTCTTCGCCGGAGGAGAAACCGACAACTGTCGCACACAGGCGACGGACGACGGGACCTCTCGCACGCAGGCGAGCTGGCTCCGGAACTTCCCGCTCGCAGGCGGGCCGGCAGCCGGGAGGAGGGGAGAGCTCGCCAGAACCGGCCATGACACGCATGCAACGTAGGGGAGCAGAAAAGAAAAGCGGTGTCGCCGGACCGGAACGCAGGGTCGGGACGAAGGCCGAGGAAGGCGCCGGTGATGGCGAGAGTGTACCTAGGCGATCACACTGCCGCCGGCTCCTTCTAGTCGACGACGAGGTGGCCCGGCCGTGCCTTCCAAGGCGATCTGGCAGTGAGGTCCGGCGGGTTCGACGGTGATGATGGCGGCAACGCGAAGAGGATGGCGGAAGAGCAAAGGTTACAGCTGAAGAAGATGGAGTTCCCCGAGGCAATCCGACCACCCACCCACACCATCGGATTCCTGGGAACTTTCCGCCGACGATTGGCGTCCGACGTGAACGATGAACGAAGGGAGAGGAGCGCCAGTGAGTTTCGTTCGCCACTGAAAACTCACGAGAGCCGGGAACGACAACCTCGTCCGCTCTCCTTTTCCTCACTTTCCACTTCGCCCGAGTCAACGCGTATGTCGCGTCAGCCCACGACTCCCTGCGATGCGTCCCATCCCGTCCCTGCCACGCGATTCGTCCGTTGGGGCGAGCGAATTCGGATCCGGATTCGGGCGGGGCCCGATCCGATCCGTTAATTAAATAAAAGTGAGGCTGGGCCGGGCTATTATTTGGGCTGCGCCCAAATCTGGCCCGCAGGCCTAACATTCTCCCCCTCCGGAATGAGTCATCGCCCTCGACGACTCCGAGGAACATTGGATCTCAACCTCGAACTGCCACAGTTTGGATGTCTTATACCATGTAGCTTCTTCCATTGGAGAACCTTCCCATCGAACAAGAACTTTTGTTCATCGGTTCATCCCACTATTTCCCAAAACTCGATGATCTAGGATCCTTTCGATCCTTCGGTCGAACCCCATTCGAACCATCGGAGGCGCACGAAGCGACTAAGATTGAGTTGGATCCCTCGGATCTTTATGAAACCTCTTTAGGAAGCTCACATGGCAAGTCGGATGCAGCTTCATCCCACGACGACGATTGCATATAATTGCATTCATCTCGTGGCTACCTCGAAGCTGTCTCTAGCCTCTTGGAGCGACTCCACTCGCTCACGAACTACCCATAGAATCGCAAGACATCTCCTTTCGGAGGTCCTCATCACAATATCAACTGAAGTTAGGGACCGCCTCCCTAACACAAGATTGAAGGGCTGTGCCCAGTAGACGATGATCCGTGGAAATTATAGGCAAATTATGCCAAATCAATCCACTTTACCTAATCCTTTGACTCGCAGTCACAACATAACAGAGGAAGTCCTTCATGAGGGTATTCACCCACTCCATCTGCCACCTACTATTAGCAGGTCGTACCCGACTTGGTCTGCTCAACAGACTTTCGATAATCCTTATCGATCACAACTGCTGCTTTTATCCTCGTAAGGAGATCTCCTTCCACTCTGGAGATCGCAAAGCAGACTAAGGCATTAAGCCTTCTCAGTGCATCCGGCACTTCATTAGCCTTTTCAGGCTTGTGTTCTCACCGGAACTGGAATTCTGCTAGGAATTCCTACCATCTAATCAGTTTGGCGGACAATCTCTTCCTAGTGGTGAGAATATGCATTCACCACCTTATCAATTTTCGCCATGAAGGCGATACCCAGGAGAAGGACTCTCCATACGCAGAGTATCTCTGCTCTACCCATCCTGTACCAACACATCGTCTATCATTTGATCCGAAGTGTCGGATCTCCTTGGCACAACCCTGCGGCTAAGGCGTTCGCCAACAAAGGGCACTCCCTTGGAATCCCTCCTCTCTCCCTTCCTTGACTCCGTATTTCCGAATGCACGGCACGAGGCAAGGGACATCCTCATCGTATATCTGTATCTCATACCGATAAGGCAACACAGCTATCTCTGCCTCGACCGGAAGTTTAAGGTCAAAGATTGCTTCGTAGACTAGAAGATTCAGAATCTTCACATGGCAGCGGCTCTGCCAACTACCGATTACGATATCCCTATCGTACGATACCCCGAAGGTCTCGATGTCTATGGTACTGACCGACCCCACTCGGTCCTGTGATGAGAATGTTTTAAGTCCAACACTCTTAGCCGTTCTCGACGAACCACTTTGTGTGACTTAACTCACACACGAAATTTCCCCACAAAATTTCCACGGAATTATAGGGAGGGTTCTACAATACCTGCGATCAAATTGGATCGCATAATTCTCAGAGAGATTCGTCCAACTTGGTAGCGCCTAAGTCTCCTCCTTTTCGAAGGCGTCCCATACCACCTCCGTCGAAGAGTAACTTAGCTTGTCCCAATTACTATTTTGTCCCTGAGTCTTCCCCCTCATAAAGGCGTCCCCTTATGATGAGAAACCTAGCTCGGACTGATTTCAAGGATTTTTCCTTGCTGTCCTCCCAAGCTTCCCCCACGTAGAGGCGTCCCCCTATGCGAAGTTGGCTCAGTTGGATCAAGAAGAGGGATCTCTTTTGTTTTAGTTGGACATCGTCCACCCTCCTTGCCCCCAAATAGTAGTTTTAGAGTCTGCTAACTCATCCTCAAATTATGTCTCCCTAGGTAGTAGTTTCAAGGTCTGCTAACCTTTCCCCATAAGTCGAGAGCGGCCTGTAACCGCCTCCATGACTTTGTGTCTCTGGAGAGATTCACGATGCAAGGTTGGGCTTGCTCCCCCTCGGGGATCTGAATAGAGTGGGGATATGTCACCATATCCCAGAGGAAGTTCGCAACTTCCGTGGGGTAACGTACCCCTCCAACTTGTGGGTTATGGGTCCACTCCCACGACGTACGCGAACCCCATTAGTTAACGGGGCCGAATCCAGGTTCGGGCCCCGCCCAATCCCGTACCCCGATCCGAATAATCGGAGCACTCAAGTGGGCCGTGAACCGAAATGTGCATCGTCGCACGACGATCTCTTGGCCACAATCGGCCATGGTCGATGCTATCGAAGCCGCCGTAGCGCGCTTCAGAATCGCATCCTATAAGAAGCTTTGGACGGGGGAGTGGATCCTACCACAAGCTCTATCCTGTGGTCGATCCCTCTCCTCCCTTTTCTCGGCTTCATGCTTCCAATGCACGGCACGAGACCACAAGAGTCCCTCGGTGTGTCAAGTCACCTGAGCTACGAGACGCTCGAGTTCCATCTGCACACAAGCAGTTGATCTATCAAAATGCATGTACGACACTCGTATGGGTTGGAACGTGCAGAACCGATCTGATACCAAGCTGTCACGCCCTGAATTATGCTAATGTTTTTTCGTGGATTTCCACGTGAGTCAACGCTTGACTCGAGTCCAAATACGTCAACGCAGCTATCGCAACGGTCGAAACCGCTGGATTGGGTGCGACTGGCGGGGAAGGTTCCTCGAACCGACCCCCAGCCTGACGAAGGACTCAATAAGGATCGCTGCCGTTCCAACACGGTTCAGATCGACGTTGACGATTCACCGAGAACCGGTGTCGTCGAGTCAAACTGGGTTCACCCGAACCCAAACGAGACTTACTTCCGCGTCCGTCGGATCAAGCCGGCGCCCGGCGATCGTAGATGGTTGCCCACACGGCGTCGTACGCCGATGACGGAAAGGACCCGGCCGGCTCCTCACTCGCGCACCAGCGGTGAGGCCAGACGATGCTCCGAAGGCAACGTCTCTTGTAGGGGACGAAGAAGCCGACGGCCTCGTCCTTCTCACACGTAGGCGAGAACGCCTGGGGAGAGAAGTTCGCCCGGAGGCAACTAACCACGGCAGCTGGCCACGGTCGCGTGTAGGTGACAGCCGGTGCCGGAAAATAACACACTCACATGGAAGCGAGCTCGGCTACAAGGGAACGTACGAGAGGGTGGCGCTGGCCACCAGATGCACCGCCGTCGGAAGGGAGGAAGCCTCAGCGTCCACGTCGACAACGAAGACGCCGATAGCTTTCGAGCGCACTAGACTACTGTCGATCCCGGCGGGACGACACTGCTCCCAATACCTTCCCCAGGCGGCGTCCGATGTCGGAGAAGAAAGAGGTGTTCACCGCCCCGCCAAGAGGAAGCGCCACTGCTAACGCCGATGGGAGGAAGCTCAGATGGACGGCGGCTGAAAGGGAACTCTGGTCCCAAGCATCTGGCCGAAGATGAACGAGGAGGATCCCACGCCATCCCAAGTCGCACGCGGACAGGTGGAGGAGGAGAAGGCCAACGCTGCTCCTGGATGTCCCCCAGATCTCTTCGCCGGAGGAGAAACCGACAACTGCCGCACACAGGCGACTGACAACGGGACCTCTCGCATGCAGGCGAGCTGGCTCCGGAACTTCCTGCTCGCAGGCGGGCCGGTAGCCGGGAGGAGGGGAGAGCTCGCCCGAGGAGCACACGAGAACCGGCCACGACACGCATGCAACGTAGGGGAGCAAAAAAGAAAAGCGGTGTCGCCGGACCGGAACGCGGGGTCGGGATGAAGGCCGAGGAAGGCGCCAGTGACGGCGAGAGCGTACCTCGGCGATCACATTGCCGCCGGCTCCTTCTAGTCGACGACGAGGTGGCCCGGCCACGCCTTCCAAGGCGATCTGGCAGTGAGGTCCAGCGGGTTCGACGTTGATGATGGCGGCAACGCGAAGAGGACGGCGGAAGAGCAAAGGTTACAGCTGAAGAAGACGGAGTTCCCCGAGGCAATCCGACCACCCACCCACACCACCAGATTCCTGGGAACTTTCCGCCGACGATTGGCGTCTGACATGAACGATGAACGAAGGGAGAGGAGCGCCGGTGAGTTTCGTTCGCCACCGAAAACTCGCAAGAGCCGGGGACGACAACCTCGTCCGCTCTCCTTTTCCTCACTTTCCACTTCGCCCGAGTCAACGCGTATGTCGCGTCAGCGCACGACTCCCTACGATGCGTCCCATCCCGTCCCTGCCACGCCACCCGACGAGACGAAATCGCCGCGCGATTCGTCCGTTAAGGCGAGCGAATTCGGATCCAGATTCGGGCGGGGCCCTATCCGATCCGTTAATTAAATAAAAGTGAGGTGGGCCGGGCTATTATTTGGGCCGTGCCCAAATCTGGAACAATAGCTGCGGAGTTCTTATCAGAAGATTAATTTATATACGTTGAATTTAATTCAGCCCTTAATTTTCTATATTAAAAAAGCACATATAACTTATTTGATTCAAGTTTATATCCTACACTACTTAACTGTATAAGAATCTTCTTTTTTACTTTCCTCCACATTGCCGACATCCCTTTTCAAGTTTGGCAGACTTTGCATCCCTGGGGTTATGAAATCAGATCACACGTCGCAACTTTTCATACACGTTTTGCATGAGCGTAATAATTAAAAATCTAGGTGAAAAAAAATTGTCATCTCAACGAAATCTAGGTAAAAGGACAACAAATCTGCCTTTGACTACCATGGACCTACACGTGGAGTTCATGTAGTGGAACAACAAGTTGTTGCATCTACCCAATTAATTAGTGACTGCTAGCTACATTGATGTAATTAATTAATTGTAAGCAAAAGTAGGTTTTGCATGTGATTGATGATCCGTTCGGTATGATCGATCACGAAAACAGTTACTATCACGTTGATAATGGATGCATGCATGAATGCCCTACAATTTTCTTTTTTAAATTAATCTTTTGAGAAGAACTCCGCAGCAATCATCTATGAAAGCACAAGCAAGCTCTGTAAATCATTCATGGACGAGATGATGATACGCAACAGGAAACGCTCGAGGCTACGCTTTGGTCAAAAGCGGTAGGTGATCAGTCAATGTAGTAGTAGGCAGCAGAGTCTAGGCTGCAGTGAGTATCCCTTCCATTGTCAAGTTGATGATGTGGAACTAACACAAACGAACTAAAAAGTCTGCGGAAGATCCGGGATGCATCTGCCGACCAGTACAATCTTGCGGCCTCTGATTGTGCAACGAACACAATCAAATACGTGCAATTAGGTGTTATTTTTGTCCTTTTTCTTTAGCCGTCAGTGATGCCGTTGAATCTGGATTTTTTTTTTCTCTCTTCCTATCAAAAAGTAAATCGTCTCGCTTCTTCTATGTTGGCGATTCATAGCTTACGATTCTTGAGACTTGTCTAGATAAATTTGCATATGATTGTGCTTCCGTGTTCTTTATATTTATAAAAATCATTCTGTTGCTTGCCTATCGTAATATGCACTCTTTTTGGGGTTGACCATGGATTTGGATGTTACTTGTTTTGCATTCATTGCTAAAAATACTAAACTATTGAACTTTTGCCATTTAGTTGCGTGAACATTTCAGTTCTCTTCCTTAACATCCATTTTTTTACTGCCTGAACATGTTGAGTAATCACCAAGTGCTTCTGAGTATGAATTTCATTTACTAGGATGATTAATTTCACCATCTTCAGTTGAGGAGTTGCTTCTAATGCTTACATCCGTTGCTTCTGAGGAAAATTGACAATATGCTGAAGATAGTATGAGCAGGAGATGGTGAGCAAACCGCATTTCTTTGATGTTGGTCACGCTAGCTCCTCCAGCAAGTCGATGGCGCAGCATCGTGGACACAGTGATGGTGAGATTTGCCATGAAAATATCAGATGTAGCTATGAGTACATGCAATCATGGATTGGAACATGCTCCTTCCTAAATGTTACTCCAGAAAATGTGAAAAACAATTCATTTTATCGCTCTCCCTCTGAAATTAGTTTGTCTGGTCTCAATAGGTTTTGAACCTCCCAGGAACAGCTTGGAGCTTCCAATGGATGCATATCAAAGTTTTCAAATTGTTCATGAGGCCATATCGGTTAGTTGTTTGATTGCGTCTAAATTATCCTTCCACAAAAAAAACTTAAAAGCATTCATCAATTTCTTCAGAATTGCTTCCTATTATCTTACTTGATATTATTGCATAGGAGAAAATAACTTATTTACATATTTGCTCTGTAAATCTCAATGAACTCGGTGACTGAAGACCAAGTATTGTTCAGTAAACTGTATCTTTTAAGGTCTGTTTTCCTTCCACTGGAAATTGTATGCTTATAACAGATTTTTTTTGGATCTAAGATTTGATGCAATTGTGTTCTTCCCATTTTGAAATGCTCTTGTGGAATGAAAACCAACTTCCCTTTTTCTGTGTTCATGATTTCAGTACAATCATCTTTTCTCTGGCAACGAGGAATGTTACCAACATGGATCTCAGTTGAAATATCTGATTGATAAGGGGAGGCCTTTCAGAACGAAGAAGCAATGTAAAAGATCTTGTGTTGTGGCCCGACTTATGGGAATGGATGAATTACCTTCAGATCTCAAGCCTATGGTACATTTGAATGAGTTAAATTATGGGAAAGGAGCCAGAAATTCCAATTTCATTTCTCCAAGTCTCCAGAACTCAACTATCATGGAGTCATTGAAACATTCAAATGATGAACTACATCCTTATGCTATCAAGCAAGACTTTGATCAACAGAGCATTATCTTCGAGATGGATAAGCCACGACCAAGAGAACATCCTCAAGAGGAATTGTTACAGAAATTTAAAAAGGAATTTGAGGCATGGCAAGCATCCAAAGAATGGGAGAGGTTACTGAGCCTTGAACTGGGAAATGATCTTCCAAACAAAAGATATGTAGACATATTTCCACATGAAATCCAAAATAAACAGGAGCTGCCTAGAAATGGCAATGCTGATACAAAGAAAAATTCAATAATGAAGGAAAATCTGGAACCAAGATATCATGTCCCATCAATTAGGCTACACATAGGTGAGCAACAAGAGGATTTTTTGAACTATGAAGCTTTATTAAGTAAACCTGGCCAAAATAAAACAGCAAAAGACAGTGCTTTCAGAGAAAAGACGGAGAGTAATTCTCCTGCTCCTAAATCTCATCGAGGCATGAATGTGCCTGATTCATACAGAAAGATAGTGATTATTAAACCTTGTCATGGAATGGATGGCGACATTGGAGAGTTCTCAAGCTCACCAGTGATGGTAGAGAAACAAAAGAACGTGTATGATTTTCTTAAACAAGTGAAGGAAAGACTCATTACAGAGATAGAAGGGAAGCCCCAGCTTAAGACCACAGCTGGATGGAATGACTCTGAGATTTTTTTCAGTGAAAGGTTTTCTGATTCTATGCAAATTTCACCAAAAATAGTCAAACAAATTAGAGATGCAGCTTCGAGGGAAAACAAGATTATTCTTTTGCGATCAAACGCAACAACGTCTTATAGAAATGAAATCCAACCCAGTGGACAAAGTTCAACAAAGTACATTAGAAAGGATAACACTAGAAAATCATTGTCAAAAATAATGAAGAATGTCATCAAGGCCGAAACAGATGGAAGGTTCCCTTTGCTTTCCAGAGGAAAATCAACTACATCTCATTCAAGCAAAGATGTAAAGGTCACTTCAATGCAATATTTTGATAAGAAGAGTAGTAAAAAGACAAGCTACTTGAAAGACAAGAAAGTGCTAAGTGAATCAAAGTCTTTTAGACATGTCCAGAGGCATGCATGTGGTGATGAGGAAGAGTCTACAAGGAATTTAATGAGTTCATGTTCTGCTGCTTCTGCTTCCGGAACTAAATTTTTGAAACTTCTTTTAGAAGACAAGAATGCATTGACAGCTGCGCACATTCATCGAAAGCAAGAAAAGCCTGAAAACAGTTTAATGTCAGGAAGGAAAATGAAGAAAGAAGGGTTTAATATAAAGAGTAGCGTTTCAAGTTTGAGACACAACCTCATATTAAAAGGTAAGTTTTTGGGGAAGTGGATCCAGTTGATGCATGAATCAGCTGAAGATGGATCGCTGTCAACTGTGAAGACTACTGAAACTACACCAACTGTTGTCATGGACTTGGGCTTTGCACAGGCAAGTACTACATTGAAACTTACCAGATTCTCAATCTTATAGATAGAAACTTTACACATTTGATTGGACTGATGAGCTCAGGATAATTCCGCTGAGGTGACACAAAGCCCTACATCAGTGCACCGCAGCTCCAGTGATGAGATTTGTAGACCCTACTATTCTAGCCCAATATCTCCATTGGAGGCGCGTTTCCATGAAAACCATCCTCCCTTGCCACCACTTGAAGAATTAAATTCTGATCTTATAGGCAAGGATACTTTCTTCTCCATTCCTTTTTTTTTTATTGTCATTTCTGATTTATTTCCTAATCAGTTTCTTCTATGTGACCATCTTCACAACCATGTTATATTATATCTTTGCCCTACCATAAAAAGCATGTATTTGAGAAACATTCATGAGTAGAGAAACAATCAAATCCAAGTGCGGTTAAACTTAGCATCATTTATGAATAAACTTGTCCAATTGTAGCATGCAATCCAAATAAAACTGCATATTAAGAATTTTCATTATGAATGTAACCCTCTCATGATTAATGATTATCCCTCACATTAGATTGGCTTGTACCCTCCAGTTTGTCGTGACCTTGGATTTTCACTAAGGAAAAATCCAAATCTGGGAATCGGTGCTACGTACCATCCAATGTCTAGGATGTCAGCTTGATACTGCACAAGCTACTCTCATGATAGCACAATAACAACCTCCCTCAATGCCTTGTTTGAATTTTTGGGCAATGCTCGTTAGCTCGTGAGCATGAAATGCCACACAAACATCCCATACTACCGGATTCTATGATGAGCATAAATCACTGTATCAAATGGAATATTATCAATAGATGCTAGATGGCTTATGTAGGGTGCGTGTAAGGGGTATAGTGCAAGAGCAGAAAGTGTATAACCTTTTAAACTCAAGGTCTGATTTAAATAAGTACTTTTATTCCTTGAACACTATCCCAAGGTCACAAAGGGCCATGTATGAGCTAAAGGCTTCATTAGGCTTAGGTAGATTGAAGTCTATGCCTCCCAAGGATTACATGAATTACACTATATGCACTCGTGGTATCACAAACTATTACATAAAATATACCAATCCTCACACGACCCGGGACAAGTTGCTATACATGGATATCTTACTATGAACACTAATTTTCTTTGGTGATATAGAATATTCAAATTGGATATGATATGATATTAATTTTCTAAATGATATAATTTGCTTTTCATCTTTTCAGAGTTGAATTCATTGGAAGGAGAAATCGAGGGTGATCTATCTGAAGAAGCAACATCCCAAACAAAGCCAGTTGAAGGTGATCTTATTGAGTTCAACTGCGATGCAAAAACTTACTTAAGGGATATCCTTGTTGCTTCTGGCCTGTATGAAAGGAATTACTTTCATGAAATCCTTTGGGTGTGGGATACTCCAAGGAAACCAATTTCTTTGTTGGTTTTTGACGAAGTTGAGGAAATGTACCGAAACAATGTGATGATGGATTCTACCACATTGACCCAAAGCAATGATCACACTTATTTGAGTCATAGAATTCTATTTGATCTACTGAATGAGGCATTTCTGAAGGCTGTACAGATTTCAAAGCCTTGCTCCACATTCAAGAAATGGCTTATAGGTCCCAGAGTATTACCCCATGGAAATGAGCTCTTGGAGACTTTGTGGCATCAGATTCACTCGTGCATAAATCCACCTGAGGTATCTTCATGCCCAGTAGAGAGCACTGTGGCCCGAGATCTGAAGACTCCTTGGTCTGGTATGCTGAATGAAGACATCGATACAATCTGTGTGGAGATAGAGTCCTTGATCACAGAGAAGTTGGTCGATGAGCTTGTGTGTAACTTGTCATTTTAGATTTGTAGTAAGAGTTTAAGTTTTCTTAACCATGCTTTGATGTTAATCTTTAGGGAATCACATTAACCTAACCTTCTCCCAGTATTTTTTTTTCCTGAAACAAAGTATCAATAACGTATGGTATTTGTACCCTGTAGAGGAAAGAAAATAATGACAAATGTGTGAATAAATTTAAGTTCTAAACTACTTGTCTCAGCAAGTTTCAGCAACTTCTGGGGCGTTACCTGATGATTAAAAATATCAGTTGTAATTGGACATCGCATGTGCAGTTTTTGCTGGAGTTTCACAATCTTATCGATTAGTAATCCTTTTAATAACAGTTATACAAATCGATACTTACACCAAAAGTACCATTCAGTGCAATTTCATCTAGTGTAGGATCTCATTAGGACTAATATGATAATAATTTGTTACCCCTCATCCAAGGAGAGAATGTTCAAGACTAAGAAAACTCAATCAAGGTAAGAGCTGATTAGTCATTAGGATTTCAACTTATTGCCACACAGTTATCCAATCTAGAAATTATACAGTAAATGAATTTGTTGCATGAAAATTAACTATCAAAAAGATTTACCTAATTTTTACTCAGTAAAGAAACATAATATATTATGACATATTAACCATGAAAAGAGGGACGATTAATTAAAGTGTCTAATCAATTATTTTAGCCAACTAGATTCAAGTCCTTTTAACCTAGCGTAAGTTTATATATATGAGGTTATGAGTAAAATATTGTCAGTATTATGAATTCAATGAATATGGATGCCTATG
The DNA here is from genome assembly GCA_027563935.2 of Costus lasius. Lineage (NCBI taxonomy): Eukaryota > Viridiplantae > Streptophyta > Magnoliopsida > Zingiberales > Costaceae > Costus > Costus lasius. The sequence goes on along the minus strand of CM050451.1, from coordinate 22,622,381 downwards.
ACTTTATGATACTCTTCGGATGACTCATCATTTATTGCATATGAATGGATGCCTACAAATTTATGGTGACTCTTCGTTTATATGACTCTCCATATTCAATGTCTATGTTCGATGAATATGACTCTTCGATCTTCGAGAGGAATTAATATCAATGTATCCATTTGCCCTATAAATAGGGGTTGTAATTTCCATTTGAATATAGATCAATGAGAATACTATCTACTTACTCCTCTCTCAATTTCATCTTTGCTTTCTAACACGTTATCAGCACGAAGCTCTTATCAACAAAGGAAGCTAGATTCTTTGAGGTTATAAACGGTACTTTCATCTATTCTGTTTATAATCTTATCACTTTTTCGTTCTTTGAGTTATAATGTCGAACCTCACAAAATTGGAGTTCGCGGCCCTTGATATCACCGGAAAGAATTATCTTTCATGGATTCTAGATACTGAAATCCATCTTGCTGCAAATGGTCTTGAAGATACCATCAAAAGGCAAAACACCACGTCCAACCAAGATAAGGCTAAAGCGATGATTTTTCTCCGTCGTCACCTTCATGATGCGTTGAAAATTGAATATCTCACCGTGAAGGATCCTCTTGTTCTTTGGAACAATTTAAAGGAGAGGTATGATCATCTAAAGACAATCATTCTTCCAAAAGCTCAATTTCATTGGTTGCACTTACGACTACAAGATTTTAAATCTGTAAGTGATTATAATTCAGCAATATTTCGAATTACTTCTTAACTGAAATTATGTGGGGAAACTATTACTGACAGAGATATGTTAAAAAAAACATTATCTACTTTTCATGCATCTAATGTGCTCCTGCAGCAGCAATACCGTACAAAGGATTTTGAGAAGTATTCTGAATTAATCTCATGTCTACTATTAGCCGAACAAAATAATGAGCTTTTAATGAAAAATCACGAGACCCGTCCAACCAGATCTGCTCCATTCCCTGAAGTGAATGCGACAGTATATAATTACGGAAGCCAAAATCGCGGTCATGGACGCGGTCGTGGTCATGGACATAGACGTGGACGAGGCCGCCAATATTTTCACAATAATCACCCTCGTTACATGGATAAGGAAGAAAATAGCAAAGAAGTGCATGAAAGCAAGAAAGACCAAGACACTACAAGTATAGATAACAAGTGTTATCATTGCGGTATGAAAGGCTATTGGTCGCGTACCTGTCGTACGCCAAAACATCCTACCGATCTCTACCAAGAACACATGAGAAATAAAGGAAAAGATGTGGTAGAGACAAATTTTATCTCTAATGATGATAATATTGATTATGGCTTCGACGATATCCCTCAATTTGATGTAGCTGATTTCATAGGTCAGCCTGAGGATAACATCGATCATTTTATTTAATAAAATCTCGCATTTTCTTTACTTACAATATTGCATTTACTTTACCTTACTTTTCTGTTTATTAATTCAATTGTTTTATCTTTATGAAGAAAATGGAAAAACTTCCAATTGGATTCTCAATCTACGATGATGATGCATGCCTCATAGATAGCGCATCAACACATACTATTCTCAAAAATAAGAAATTCTTTACCTCGCTGGTAATGAATAATATAAATGTGAATACCATTTCAGGAAGTGCAAAAATGATAGAAGGCTCCGGAAGAGCCAACATTCTTCTACCTGGTGGAACGAATGTTCATATTAATGAAACATTATTTTCTTCTAAGTCTCCCATAAACTTACTAAGTTTCAAAGACATCCGTCAAAATAAATATCATGTCGAGACTATGAATGAAAATAATACTGAATATCTTTGTATAATAAGTAACATCTCGGGTAAGAAACGCTTATTAGAAAAACTACCCGCAGTCTCATCCGGGTTATATTATACAAAGGCAAGTGTTATTGAAATACACGCTGTTACAAACTAGAAGTTTGTTGAGCAGGATAATTTTATTACATGGCATGAACGGTTGGGGCATCCAAGTTCTATTATGATGCGAAGGATTATTAATAATTCAACTGGACATTCATTGAAAAACCAGAAGATTTTTCAGTCCAATGAATTTTCATGTGCTGCTTGCTCCCAAGGGAAGTTAATAATAAGACCATCACCAATTAAAGTTAGGACTGAATCCCTAACATTCTTAGAACGAATACAAGGTGATATTTGTGGGCCTATACATCCATCATGTGGACCATTCAGATATTTTATGGTCTTAATTGACGCATCAACGAAATGGTCACATGTATGTCTTTTATCAACTCGAAATCAAGCTTTCGCAAGATTACTTGCACAAATCATTCGATTACGAGCACATTTCCTGGATTATCCAATTAAGACTATTCATCTTGATAATGCCAGAGAATTTACTTCCCAAGCTTTTAATGATTATTGTATGTCAATTGGGATAAGTGTTGAACATCCTGTGGCCCATGTTTACACACAAAATGGCCTTGCAAAGTCATTGATAAAGCGTCTTCAATTAATTGCGAGACCTTTACTAATGAAGACAAAATTACCAATTACTACATGGGGACATGCTGTTTTGCATGCAGCGGCATTAATTCGCATCAGACCTACTAATTATCATGAGGTCTCCCCTTTACAATTGGTTTATGGTCAGGAACCAAATATTTCCCATATAAGAATTTTCGGATGTGCGGTATATGTGCCAATTGCTCCACCACAACGCACTAAGATGGGACCTCAAAGGAGGTTGGAAATTTACGTTGGATATGAGTCTCCATCAATTATTAAGTATTTAGAGCCATTAACTGGAGATTTATTTACGGCTCGTTTTGCCGATTGTCATTTTGATGAAATGACATTCCCAACATTGAAAGGGGAAAATAAGCAGTTGGAGAATGAGATTATCTAGCGTGAGATATCATTATCTCATTATGATCCTCGTATAAAACAATCTGAACTAGAAGTTCAAAAGATTATTCACTTGCAAAATTTAGCAAATCAAGTGCCAGATGCTTTTACTGACCCCAAGAGAGTGACAAAGTCATATATTCTATCTGCAAATGCTCCAATTAGAATTAATGTCCCTGAAGGACAACCCATAATTGCAAATGAGCCTAGAGTGCAAGTGAAACGTGGTACATCATTTATTGCATATGAATGGGTGCCTATGAATTTATGGTGACTTTTCGTTTACATGACTCTCCATATTCAATGTCTATGTTCGATGAATATGACTCTTCGATCTTCGAGAGGAATTAATATCAATGTATCCATTTGCCCTATAAATAGGGGTTGTAATTTCCATTTGAATATAGACCAATGAGAATACTCTCTACTTACTCCTCTCTCAATTTCTCTTTCAATTTCATCTTTGCTTTCTAACAGTCAGATCTTTTTCATAAATAATATATTTTGGATCAAATGAAAGTTTATTAATTTTATTCAAATGAATGACCATTTGAGAGCACAACTAGTAAATGAATGAGTTTTCATTTTTATTCCTTTTGGAAAGGTGATTTGTATTAAGAGGTGAACCTTAAAACAAGGGGGCAATCTCAAGTTAGACTAATTGATAATTGAAAGAGAATATGAGTATGAATCGAAAATCAAAATTTTAAAATTAGGATTTGAGATTTATGCCTTATCTAATTAAGAATTTGTAATTTAAACATATATTTACCATGATATTTTGGTTTGATGTACTTTATATAACTTTAGGAAATTTCACAATTTGTTTTAAATTTTTATGAATTAATAAAACATAACATATAATTATTATTTGTAGGTAAATGATCATACAAAACCAGTCGTATTAGTTTCATGGCGTATAGTTAATGTACATAATAAAACGCATATATCGATAGCATTAATCAATGGAGAATACTCATAATGCAACATATTAGAGGCCATTATATATCATTTGTTTAAATGCCAATCAATGTAATCAACGTTTATGTATACCTAGAACAAAAATCTGAAGCTCAGACAAAGAATATGTTGTCACCAAAATGTAACCAAATAAATTAACAAAAGTTCTCAGTTAATACATAGATCAATTTCACAATAGTGTTTCTGAAAAATGAACCCCCTCCAAGGAGGTTGTTCCACTGTCCCAAACAGTAGGTTAGCCTGTAAGCACAAATCCAACTATGGACCCTTGCTTATTCCCAATCATTCACCAACCAATATTATCATAAATTACAAAAAAGAAAAAAAAAACTTTTTTGACAAATAATAACGTAGTCTCATGCAGTTACTGTGTTAGCCCCGTGTTACTTGTTGAAGCTGCTTTCTCCAATGTCACTAATGATCCAGTTTTGATCAATAATGTATGCAAGTAACCAAAGCTACCGTGTGAAGAAAGAAATAAGGATCCAGCAAAGACAATGCTCGAGTGTGGCACAAAATACAAGAGTTTTCACCGGTTCATCTGAACTTTGAGCTTGCCCATGCCTATCTCCACGCTTTCCACGCTTTCCACGCTGGTTTCCTTTTTAGCATCACTAGAATTGCTGTCTTTCGTATTAAGCCATGGATGCTGCAGACACTGTGCTGCCGTTGGTCGTTTCTCTGGAGCAAAATCAAGAAGCGGGCAAAGGAAGTCCGCAAAGTTACGAGCATCAACCTCAGGAAATTTGTATTTATCAACTAGAAGGCGATCAACTGGCCAAAATTTCAGTCTCCGGATCCTCTTTAGGTCACCATATCTGTCAAAGTAGTCCTTTGACCGGGATCCCGTTGTCGCAATCTGAAGAACAGGAAGAGATATAGTTAGTATTACATGGAAACGAAGTTCAAAAAAATAAGGGTATCTCACCTTTTTGGGCATCTTTCCAAGGAGCTCCATCATCAATGCCAAATGATCCTGCGAAGAAACACAGCTTACCCAACGGAAATTAAACGCATAAACAAAAGTAAACTATTTCCTATTAGAAATTATAAGTTTGATGTGCTTTAGTTGAAAATAATAGTTCTCAAGGTTAATTAATATGTCCTAACTATTTACACATTCAGCATAGAAATGCACAAATCGATGATCTAACAGAAAATAGCAAAATTAACATGTGCGAACAAGGAAAGATAGATCTCCTAAAATGATAACCCGAATATCCTTCTTGTGTCTTTATTCTCTCTTTTCCCCTTTTGCTATGGATTTTATTACTATAAACCATGATTTCAAACCCACTACAATTTTGGCACAATAATCAAACTCACTAGCACAAATTACTTATTATAGGCTCAATCTACATGATATATTGACATCTTTTTTGGATCTCATGGAAAGGATCACCATCTTGATACCCTTCCTCCTACCACTATGGATGCATCTCATGAGTTGTGTTGATCTGACATGAACATTCTCACATCTCTATTAAACAATATGAAATCAACCATTCGTTCTATGGTTATGTTTAGAGGTGTAACCGAACCGAATTGATTCAACCCAAACCAATTTTTTTGTGTATTTTTAAAAACCAAAACCGAACTGATTTTTTACAAAACTGAACCATAATCAAACCAAAAATTCCAGTTTAGTTCAATTTAAAATAAAAATATATTTTTATTAATTTTTACTAATAATATTATTACTTTTAATCAATTTTAAATTATTTTTAAACTAAAATAATATTAAAATTTTAAAAATTATATAAATATTAAAAAATTGGTTTATTCGGTTCAACCCAAAAATTTGAGGTTGAATCAAAAACCGAACCTAATTTTTCATAGGAATTTTAAATAGAACCGAATCGAACCGATTTAGTTGTAAACCAAACCAAAAGTTTGGTTCGATTTGGTTTTTCGGATTGAATAAAAAATTAGACACCCCTAGTTATGTTTATAAAGATTATAAAGACTGTTTGAGATAATCTTCTACCAAGGAAATCAAAGCCGTGCTGTACAACAACCCAGTTTGTACGGTACAGTACCGGTCCAATAACTAGCTGGTCCTGGAACGCACATTAGAGCATGATCGCAGGTGGACAACGGAGGGAGACAGTGGGCGGTGTGGAAGCTTCGAGCGTAGTTTCCGGCAGCATTTTGAAGCTTTCGCCGCCGCTGCCGCCGCCGCTGCCCATTGATCGTGCCGATGCCGCCTGGTTTGTATGGTACGTACTAGTACCATACCGGTCCGGTGACTCACCGGACCAAGTTATCGGACCAGTTTTGCGAACCTTGTCTTCTACTCACCTCTTATGCTTTTGAACAAAATGTCTATCATGTTTACCACTTAAGCAAGATGGTTTTTTTTCTTATAGGAGCACTATATGAAGATGTCTCCAATCTTAAGCAAGATGGTTTTTTTTCTTATAGGAGCACTATATGATATTGTAGGGTAAGTGGGATGAGCTTTCAAAAGATCATCTCCGTACCATAGATATTCAACAGCAATAGCATTTCTTGATAACAAAATTAGGTTCTATAACACCCAATTTTCATAATGCTTTCTCTTGTCGCATGCAAGTCTTGATAGTTGTAACTACCACCTCACGTGAAGTTACAGGTATAGCAGCCCCTTAGTTAGGATATGATCAACATTCAGGATCTTATTGTGGTAAAGGTCGGATAGGTGGGTTTCCCATTTTTTACTCCTTGTAGTTGGACCGATCACATGCTTGATTGATGTTGGAAGAAGTTTGGAAGGTGTTGTTCCTGATCAGCCTAATTTCTCACTTCTAAGGTAGTCTTCAGTTCTTACTACCCCAGTGACTACTTCACAAGGCTCTACTATGGTCATTTCCATTGCTAAATATGAGAGGTTTTCGGTTATGCATCCTAGGAAACGTCTTCCACATTGACTTACAAAGCATCGACCACCCCTACCTCTGGTACAGAATCTTTAACCTCATCTAGAGCCTCCTGAGTTCTTAACTCATGGGCTGCTTCACATGTGATGCTGTGATAAAAATAATTTTCATCTCTATCGCTTGACACAAATCATCATCCAATTTCTATTAATAATAGCTCCTTTGTCCATGTTCAGGGTATTGGAATTGTTTACACTAATACCTATCTTACATTATCTGATACACTTATTGTTTCCCAATTTCGTGTCAACCTATTATCGATTTGTGATCTCACCATTTTTTTTCTTACTGTATTTTTTTGGACTTAAGATAAAGGAAACAATTAGTAGAGGGCTTGAGCAAGGAGATGGCTACTTAATATTAGCTTATCATTTGTCCCTCTCTTATGCTGCACATTCATTCTCCATTATTACATCGTACTAGCATGTGTTAACTAGATACCCCTCTACACCATCCAGCTCCAAATAAAGTTCAACAATATTTGTCTTTAGAATCTTTTCCTTCTTTTACATCTAATATGTGTTAACTATATAAACATCATTGTGTTACTGTCCCATCCAATCAAAATGATAAAAGTACTTTTCCATTTGATGTAGCTCAGCCAAATTATTGGGGTATGTATTTTGTGCCCACTAAAGATGAATCTTAGTACTTTGTCACTTCCATTGATAATTACTCTAGAATGTGCTGGTTGTGTTTACTCAAAAGTCATTATAGTGTCTTTGTTGTTTTCTAAGCATTTATACTAGAATAAAGACTCGGTTGGGTATTTCTTTAAGTTCTTCACCCATATAATGCTTTGGAATGTACACAGTTTAAATTTAGGCAATTTTGTAACTCCCGTGGCATCATTCATTAAATCACTTGCCCTTAAACATCTCAATAAAAAGGGATTTACATAACTCAAAAAATCATCAATTCTTAGGTGTTGCTAGGACACATGTATTCTGAATGCATGTTATCTAACAATTTTAGGGGGATATTGTCCTTATCATATGCCATCTAATTAATCAAGTTCCTATAGTTGTTTTGAAGGGCACTATATTGTTTTCCCTTCTTTATCCATCTCAGACACTTCATGTTGCACCATGTGTTTTTGGATGTCTTTATTACTCTCAACTTTTTTTTCCTATATCCAAAAAGTTAACTCCTTATGAGTTCATCATATCTTTCTGAAATACTCATGAACTCAAACAAGTTTTACAATATTATAATCCAGAGACCCATCACTAGTTTGTTAGTTGTTGATATCACTTTGTGTAAGTCAACATCATATTTTTCACTATAGATATTATTGTAGATACTTTTTTTTTATCACTGTTTAATTCCTAAATATTATGTGTTTATAACTAGGCATGTTAAAATTGAAGCATATACAGATAGGAGTACAGATGAAACATGATCTACTTCTGGGTTTCATACATATGTTGGTGGTAACTTCATCACTTGTAGGAGCTGAAAAATAAAATGTGGTTGTTAGATCAAGTTAATGGAGCTAAGTACAAAGCTATGACTATATCATATATGAGATGTGTTTTAAAAACTTGCTTCTAGGTTATGTTGTATTATATAAAAGAATAAAACATATAGAAATTAACTATCATTTTGTCCAGGAAGTTATGCTTAACAACCACATTTGTACTTTCTACACCAAGTTGAAGGAATAACTTGCAAATATATTTACCAATACTCTTAATTGTACATACTTTAGCATATTGTATAATAATATAGGCATGTTTGATATTATGCTTTAGCTTAAGGGGGGAGGGGAGTGTTTGAGTTTATAGTTCTAACAATGTATTAAGTATTAGCACTTATTGGAAAGTCGCTTTATCAAGTTCATATCCAGTAAGACTTCTATATACTTATACTCTCAATGATCAATTGAATTCCCACCACAAACAATGCTGCTAGTGAGGCATGTGCCGTATAGATAAACATTGTTTGATATGGCATGTTTCACAAAGGTAGTGAGCATTTTATGCACCATCTAAGTAGCTTCTTTGATATGTTATATGACATTGGTAAATATTGCTAACGCAACATATGCCATATAAGTAGGTACTACTAAGGTGGTTGAGCCATGTAAGCAATTCTAAATTGTCTTTTTGATTTATTAAATTATTTAAGAACATAATTATCAGAAAATTCCTCATTTTATAGTTATATAGATTTTGTAAAATTTAAACAATTAGCTATCGTTTGGATAATTAAATGTTATTTTTGATTACTCAACAATATTGCAATTCATATCAATTGCCATAAGAATAATAATTCTTTTTCTAACCAATAATGGTGGGACTTTGATCAAGACCTTGTTATCAACAACTAAGGTTCTTAGTAGTTAAACTAACCGATACCTTTTTAGAATAATATTGTATTATTCAATCTAGGGTTAATCATCAATTACATAATTGTCAACATCATAATTTCATAGAGATTAAGCTAGTCTAGACTAATTGTCTCTATGGAAAAGTATTAGCACAGGGAGATTTGAACTCATTACCTCTTATTAGATTAATTGTATATCATACACTAGATGGAATTATATTTGAATTCATCTTATTATGTTGACTTGTAGATTTTTCATCTTCTTTTACTTGTTCCTTGTTTGAGCATTTCTTATTCTTGAATTGTTGGTAGGCAAATATTGGCGTGTCATTATATCTGTGATCTTTTGAGTTCACACAGTTGCAAGATATGATGATAAATTGTATTTGTGTCACATAATTGTATTTGTATGTGTGTCACCAATTGACTCCACGTAGCTATGATGGAAGTTAAGATCCATTAGTCAACCATTACTTTAGGTATGATCACACACACCATTGTACATATGTTATTACTGCATATTAAAGTACATTTGATATTTGACCTTATTTATCCTATTGTTACGCTTATCACAATTCATATGTTGTTGCTCTCTTATATTATTTATACAGTCGATCCTTGACCTAAATCTTGATTTTAGGAACAAAACCTGTTTAACATTTGTTCGCATGGGTAGGCAAAACTAGTTATTGTACAACAAAAGACATCAGTCACAAAGAAATTTAATTGTTTAGTGGTATTATTTTATTTTGAGAAAATTGATTATTGTACTAAGATTTATAGTTTAACTTCGTAAATTAATCATTATGAGCGGTATAGTGGCTTTTTTTTTTCTTTTAATTGGATTCATTTTATAAAAATCAAGGATGCTATGTTTGTTGTGGTTATGTTATGATTCTAAGTTTGACGTGAGAGTCAATGAAGTCAACTTGCTGGTTTATCTAAATGTTCAGATACACACAACTAATATCCGTGTTCATAAACGGGTAAGAGCAATACCTCATCTTCACTATATCCTTGGCCGCCCTTGGGTGTAAATAACATATCGCCAGCAGCGAGCTCAAAAGCCATGCAAGCAAAAGACCACATATCTGTAGAAAAAGAGTATCCAGCACCAAGAATGACCTCAGGTGACCTGTACTGCCTAGTTTGTATATCATCCGTTAATTGTTTGTTGCACCAACAAGCATTCCCAAAATCCACAATCTTGCATCTGAGGTCAATCCCTTCCATACTCCTTTCCTTCTGTTGAAGCATTCCAGTTGATTGTTTTTTCTCAGAGATCCTTGCCCTTGCCCTCTTCGCCCTTTCCTTCAGCTTCTTTTCAATCACATTGACCACTGCTCCTCCATTTGGATTACCCTCTGGCCTCTCTAGGATTGGTGTAAATCCAGATCGGACAGGATCTTTTGCAGGATCAATGGTAGAAATGAGGAGAACGTTCTCAAGTTTCAAATCCGTGTGAATGATGCCGACTTCCCTGTGCAAGTAATCAAGACCCACCAAGATAGACCTGCATATGTTTCTCACTCTCTCCAGCCCGATGCCTTTGTAGCGATTGTATTTGACAAGTCGAAGTAGACTGTCACCAAGAAGCTCAATTACCATACAAATATGTTGTCCATTGGGGCCAGAATGCTTAAAGTGGTCAAGTAATCGAACTATGCACTTGGAATTTGAGGCGTCTCCTTCAGCAATTGCTGAGAGAATCTCAATCTCATGGAGAGCAGCCTGGGCAAACTCTGGTGCACTTTTTTGAATTTTGAGAGCTACAAGATTCTACAGAAGAAAAAAAAATCTCGTTAATCTTTCATCCAAAGAAAGGAATTTTAAATCAGGACAACTTTATGCTTTATAGATGCAATAGAATCTAAAAGGAGAAAAGAGGAATTTACTTGCGAGACAAATTGCATAAAAAGACAATCTAGCATCACGGAAAACGCGCATGAGGATCGGATGAAGACCAAGTCACATGTAGAATTGACATACAAACAGCAATTTTTGCGGAACAGTTGGAAAAAGATTGAGGAGATAAAATGAACAACTAATAATAACCACACTGATTAGTGTGAATGAAAAGTTGTTGTACTGTGCTTGGTAAGAAAAAGATGGGATGCTTTAAGAAGCAACAAATATAACAAATATGATAGAGGAAGCATGGAAAATAAATGAATAATGTGCATTTTAGGATCATTAGTTTAACAAATAATCATTTACCCGTGCAGCATCAATTACAATCAGTATGAAAGTAACCAAGGACACGAAATAAATATCAGCTCTTCGTGCAGACAGGTGATTGTGCAATTAAGTTCCATTTCTAAAGGTCAATGCGTAATGAGACTAAAATCTAGTGAACTTGCGTCCAAGAACGAAAAGATTAGATCTTTGGCACACAATTCATCCAAAGTCTCGGCCTTTTGATAAAAAATCTGCGATTAAAGCTTGAACATTCTTCATGGAACGGATTCAGAAGCACGGAGGCAATCCAAAGCAAGAAAGACAAAAAGGGATGGATCGATCGGGTTACCTGGGATCGGGTATCATAGGCGAGCCAGACGGTGGAGAAATGGCCCCACCCGAGCTTCCGCTGGGCGATATACCGCCCGCCAGCAAACTGATCGCCGACTCTGACGGCGTGGTACCCTCCCTTGCGGTAGGCATCGACGCCCTCGTCCTCCTCTGACCCCGACGACGAAGAGCACGACATGGTACCTCCTGTTCCAAAGCCACCGCCTTTATCGCTGCCTTGTGTGGGAAGGACCCGATATTCTCCCGCAGTTAAGAAGGCGCGGAAGAAGAGGGAGAGAAGGAGAGAAGAAAAAGGAAGAGAAGGCGACGCGGATCTGAGGAGGAAGGCAATGGCTACAACTGGCCGAATCGAGACGACCTCCTCTACCGAATAAAATTTGGTTGTGTAAACTTGGTGCGTGCACAAATCGTAAAGCAGCCAAATGACTCGGTGGTTGAGGGGACGTTATGCCTATTCTTACATCTCTTCTTCTTTCTCACGTCTTCTATTCACTGCGATCTCTTCCTACTATATAAGATCGTCGCTCCTTGATTTCTCTACTACAAAATCATTACCCATTTATTGATCCGTTTGAGTTCTCAATAGCTCAACACACAACTTTGCCGGGGCAAATTGCCAACTCTTTCTGATCTTCTAGCTTGAAAAAACATAGGAACATATGCACAATCCTCAAGTAATGAAGATGATAAGACAATCCAACAACTTATGTGGAAGAATAGACACAGAAAAAGACTATCACATTGACTGTGGTCCAACCAACAATCCTCCAATGGTCACCAAACTTAAATACTTTGGGCGCTCTAATATTCCAAGTTTTAGTTACACTAATATGAAAAGCAAAATACTTTTAATTTGCTTCCCTCTTGTATTATTATATTATAATTTGGTACATATTTAGATCATCAGACATAAAATATAAATTTGATAAACTAAGATGAGTATTTTAAAAATTTAGAGACTAAAATATAGATGTGATAATTTAGTAGATACATTTTGAATAAGGATATGTCATTATCTAATGGAAAATGATATGAATATAAGAAAGAAAGAGAGAAAATAATCATTCAAGTAAAATTACTAGAACCACCTTTTCAAGACACTTCAAGTTTGCTTAAGATTATGATCAATTAGGTGATGACATCTCATACTAGAGGATTATTATTGGTCAAAAAAGAGAGAAAAGAGGAGGAAATGAAGATTTTCACCTACAACTTGTATTTTTGGCTTGGGGAAGAATGAAGTTAAGGTGCTAGAATTGGAGAACAAAAGAGGGGGGGGGGGGGGGGGGGGGGGGGGGGGGACAAATGATTGTTCCATAAAAAACATGTGTTTATGACTTAAGAACTAGTTAAGACTCTAGTTAACTAAAATCAACATAAATTTAGATGTTTTTATCAAATTATTGTAGAAAATTTTGAGAGAGTGGTTAAGGTGTTGTGATTTAAGTAAATTTGGCCTATTGAATATATTTATCATGTAACTTTGCACACAAATTATTTTTGAAATGAAAATTATTATGGGTAAAATAGAATTTGAATAGCTTTCCAATGCATCCTAAGTTATATATAATTAACCACAATTAGGGTATCAAATAGATAACAACATTCAACACATATTTTCTAAAATACTATATCGACTTTTGATAGCATTTTTCTTGTAAGTTTCAATATATAAATCAGTTTTGAATGATATTTTATTTTTTAATGAAAGAAGACTCAAATATCTTTAATGGATCATATATTCCCTATATTTTATATTAACTATATTCTTAAAAAAATAATATCTTTTAGTTTAATGATTCTATAAACCTAGAATTGGGTGCATAAATTTTATAAATTCTTTTGTACTTTCTCAAATTGGATCAAATTAGATTTATTCAAAAGTAGATTCAACTATGCTTCCAATTACTCCTATTTTGTATGGATACATGTAGTATTTTTCTTTTCATTCATTTGAATGAGTTGAACTGATCAAGTTTGACATATTATGTTCTTAGCACTAGAATTATTATGATATAATTTGTCATGATCCTTTTTCAGCACTCCATGTTTATGATAATGGTAAATTATTAGTAGCATTCTATGTATTTGTGATTATTACTTGATTCATAGATATTAGTATTGTATTTGATATTTGACCAAATGTTCCTATGTATTTTGATATGGACCTTTATACTATGTATCCATGACCATGTTGTAAGAGAAAATATTTGAATGTAACAATGCCATTATGTTTAATAACTTTGATCAGGTTTTGACATAATTATCCTTTGGCCTTTATAACTTCTAGTGGGAAAAGCGCTACATAGAGCAAAGTATCACATTAGAAATAATAGGGTAATGTATTTCATTTATATATAGTTTTAAGTATATTTTTACCATAAAATCTCACCCTTATTCATTACTTTCGTACCTATTTAGACTTAAATATTTGTGATTACTTGAAATTTTTAGTTCTCCTTGTTTTTATGATATTTTAGGGGAAAAAAAAAAGTTAAAATCCATTGGAATTTGGAAGATATGATCTGGCAGAAAGATTTCTGATGTTAAACAAAGCTAACTAGCAAATTTCATGCATTTTAGAGCTTTCAATAAAATCATAGCCTGCCCATGATATTTGTCATGACCATAATTTTCTCGGGACGCTTTTGCATAAATACACATAAAATATCATGGCCTACTTATGAAAATAATCACGATCGTGATTGTGTCGAACTTGTAGAAACTCATAGAAAGAATCATAGCCTACCCGTGAAAATAATTATGGCCATGATTTCTTTCACTAGTTGTGATATCTCTTTGATTTCTTGCTAGATTTGGCTTGTTTTCGAATCATAAAAGGGGGAAACATTTGTGGAAGGTTCTTAATCAACTTAATGACGTTTTGGAAGGATTTTTAGGATCTTTGGCAAGTTTTTGGTGGAGAAAAAGCTAAAGGTGACTACTAGGGCAAAAAAGGGTGACAACGACGATTTTCTTTATCTGAAAGCTCCGGATCTTTGATTTCTTCATCACTTTTTCACATCGAAGTGATAGCTTTGTCTATTCTTGTTGTATGTACCATAAATTTGTCATTTTTAATTTATTTTGAGAGATATTCTTATTCAAACGATGTATGGGATAGCATAACCTTATATTCAAGACTAAGGCATAGCTTGTTGGAATGCATATGACTTAAAATTGTGATTTTGATATCTTACATTATTTTAATAGTATTTGATTTAATTATTATTGTATTATCTTTATACTTTTCTCTAGCCAAAATTTGCATATTGTTAGACATCACGAGATAAACTAAAAAGTGAATCATAATATCAGATCAATAACAATTAAACAAATCAATGAGATCATGAAATTAGATTCAATTAATTTGAGAGATTATGTAATTTTCCAAGTGTTTAATGGGTCTATTCTGAGTTAATTTGAGGGATTATGTAATTTATTAAGATGGATAAATAAGTTATGCAAATTGCCTCATATTGGTCGATCTACAGTTTGTGCAAAGCTTCTAGCAATTAGATTAGCCATACAATACATCCATTATTCCACTATAGATAATCAAGTTGCCAACAACCTAATTGAGGGCAAGCAATCCCAAACACAATTAGAAGAGCTCGGGTAGTCAATAAAATCATATTTCTCCTAATTAAGGTTATAAACTATTTAATTGGGTGAAGGGCCCGTGCTAATTCATTTGGTAAGTTTTGTGCAAAGATCTAGATCTACTTTATGTAAATTATTGACTTTCAAAAGGCCAGACCATGTAAATTATTGACTTTCAAAAAGCCCAACAATCTGAAGGTCTAACCAAGTTGCTAATTCATTGGTAAGTTTTGTGCAAAGATCTGGATCTGTTTTATGTAAATTATTGACTTTCAAAAGGCCCAACTGTCACACCCCTAGGAATATGAGTATTTATCTATAATTATTTCATACTTTTCATAATGATGTTAGAAGAGAAATCATGTATATCACACCAACAATCTGAATTGTATTATCGCTTTAGACCAAAGAGGCCTCTTTTTTTATTATTAATGTGTATTTTTTTAAGCTGTATTTTCTTGGATAGAAAATTAAGAAGAAAAAATAAAAAACACATTGAATCTGGTAGCAAAATTTCCTCCCAATTTTTCTTCCAAGAAAACACAACCTTAATAAAAAAATTTCTAGGCATAGACCTGCTTAACCATCATTGGCAGGGTTTGCCCATCTACTACACACGAATCTTGGTGCTACCTAATTCCGCATGAATCACAAAGCCCCATAATCCTCATTTACTCGCCTGTTACCTCACCGTTGCCCTAATCATGGTTAGCTATTTTTCCCTTTTTTGGGTTCTCACTCTCTCAACAAAACCCTGACAGCCCAAAACCCCAACTTACCAAAACATTGACATTAGCATCGCAAACACTAGTTCTCCCATCACCCCTGTTTCCTCTTTCCTTCATGTCACTCTCATTTACCTTAGATGATTTGTCTTGTAATCCGGTTGCCCTCATCAAACTTCTGTAAGAGAGAAGGAAGCTCATCGCATTCATCTGCAGAAGTCTCCCACCCTAATCCTCAAGTGAAACTCTAGCAAGTAAGAAACTACATCTCTTTTGATATTCGGTAACTTATTAGTGTTGATTATGAAGTTTAACCATGTGACATGTCCCACAAGTGCACAGTTATGTCGAAGTAATATAAAAGATATTGAATCTCATAGGGAACAAGGTTAAGTACCAGAAAATCTAACTCTTGATAGCTAAGCGAATCGAAACGGGGTTTTGAGAACTTAAATCGAAAACGAGAAATCGAAGCTATGTCGATAGAGAATAAATATGAGAGAGAGATCAGGGCTATGGTTTCCACCACGCTGACGATCTTAATCGCGCTTAAAAATATCGGTTACCTGGATTTATGATTTTGTACAAGGAATCTATCCCTAGGGTACAAGGTGTCCTCTCTCGAGTGTACACTCCGGTGTTTGTCTAAGACGACCTCCTACTCTCATGGTGGATCATTTTAGACAAACCCAATGAATTCTATGGAAGATTATGAAACCCTCGAGCGAAAACTAAGCACTCTCGTGTCGATGTCTCGTAAGTTTTACTATGAAGATCCGCCCTTATAATCCTCCTCTCGGTATGAATCGTAACGGCTGAAACATGAAAATACTTGGCCAAGGTAGAATCATTAAATTTGCACATCAAAGTAAAATACGCTCACAATATAATCCAAATAACTGAATTAGAACAAGGATTGCAATTAAGAATTGTCAACGGGCTTCAACCGAGCTCTGAAAAAGGGTTTACGCTATAATCGTCATTGAAACGCTCAAAATATCTCTTTAAAGGGAAAGAAAACTACAAGAAAGTGAATCTGAGAGGAAGGAAACGATAAACCGAAAGTAATCTGCAGAAATCGTGATGATATGATGTTTCGAACTCCGAAAATCACCTCCGAAACACCTCGTCGTCGTGTTCTTCCGCCCTAGCTACTTCATCGCCTGATTGCTCAATGATTAGATCATAAAAATTGGGGCTTTTATACTCTTTGTGTTCTCCTTCGAATAAGCTTTCTGAAAAGTCCTTACTTGCCAGATTTGGACTTGAATCGGGCTCAAAATCATCAAAAATCCGAATGGTTGTCGGACTGCCTAGTAAGAATCATGGGTGAACCCATTCACCAGGCAGTAAAGCTTGCTGTGCAGTTTTGTCGCGAAAGAAGCATGGGTGAACCCCGCCGGGTTCACCTGGTGGTGAAGTATTCTGTGAGTTCTTTCACAGATTTTTCCAGAAAGGATCACCGGTGAACCCCCGTGGGTTCACCAACCAGTGAAGTGCGCTGTAAATTCCGGTTACCAGCAAAAGCACTAGTGACCGTGAAGTCCAGAAATAGCTCCAATTGAGTCCAAATTTGACAGACAGCTTCATCTTCTCATAGGGAATCACCCCATGGTCTTAGAATCTTTAAAAGATTTCAAAATTGGGTGATTTTGCCTGAAGTATCACAAGAACGAGAAAAAGTGAAGATTCTGAAGCTTTTAAATAAATAAGCCTTAAAGGAGTACAAAAACACTAAAATAGGCCTAGATTCATCATGGAATAATGATAAAAATCTATACTAAAATGCAAGGCATCAAACACTCCAGACTTAAATCTTTGCTTGTCCTCAAGCAATAAAATAAGTTAAAATACATGATTGGATTGAGAGCAATCATTTATGTTGAAGTTCGAACCCAAGTTAGAAAAACACTTATTAGCAATCCAAGATCTAATTAGAAGAAATCAACTAAAAGAATTGTCTCAAGCATTCATCAGTCTGGTCCCACAATTTTTAGATGTCAACCAATTCAGTAAGCAGTAAACATAGAATTTGGAATTTTACCAAGCATACACAATACTAATGTAATTCCTATCCATCCAATTCATATTGTTGGGGTTAACTCAAGTATTTTATTCAGGATACGATATACTGATCATTGCATTAGACTTCAACTCATATCCTTAGGTACCATTGCCTATTTTCACAATGCCAAGTCGAGGAGTCTTTCAATGGATTTCAATTCACATTTCTTAGATTTCAACTCATATCCTTCGGTACCACTGTTAATTTTTCGCAGTGCCAAGTATAGGAATCTAAGTGTGAGAATTTTTTTTTTAATCCACATGTTTCAGAAGATATCATATCTTTTCTTTTGACAAATGCAGTGTCTCCCCATCAATAGAGAGGAAATCAAGGAATGAATGAGTAAATGCGCATCTTAATAGGAATCAAATGTAAATTGCAAGCTGAAATTAATTGAACAATCATAAGAATATTTGACCTACTAATGAACAACCTAAAATCAATCCAAATTAGAAGATTTCAAATTCATAGAACCTATGGACATGACTATTGAGTAATTTTCTAACCGGAACTTCATTCGACAAGTTTTAATTATTCATAACTGAACATGTGTTCAACTTTAAAATATTTGCAAAGCTATCATGGGACAAGACTATCATAACTCTAATAAAATGAATCAGTGGATAATTTATCAACTAATAATAGTGTGACATAACCCTTAGGATAACCGCATGCAAACTTTTCAACCATCCATACAACAGATATCAGAATCATGGCAAAACAGTAAAGTAGATGAAATAGTAAATCCCAATATGTTTACATGACCAGAGGGTGGGGCCTGAGGATGTGTACCAGACCCACAAAATCAATGCCAAGATATAACATCCATTACAATAACATCCATACCAAAAACTAGCATACCAAAACTATGGAAAGTCAAAAGTCATAGCAGCCACAGTGAAACAGAAATAAGAAACTGGAGTCAGGAAAGCTCACCCACTTTGAATGTCACATAGTCCTCTATGCGAAGTCGCGTATGTGAGAGGAGCAGATAGAGGTGCGGAGCCTTCTGAGGAAGCTATCGCCTTTTGCACGGTTTAGATCCAGAAGCCTGAGAGCTCTTGCTCTTACCGCGCATAGTAAAATCGGGCTCATCTTCCTCGTCAATAGAAACTGGAATATGCTCAAGATTCTCCTCGTTGAGGAAGGCTAACCGCTTGTCCATGGTAGATAGCTTTTCCCAAATAGAATTAAGCATCTTATGCTGCCTTTGCATTCCTGGTTCATTAGTTTACTAGCGGGAAGACTGCTCCTGGCACATATAAGAGATGGTGGAGTCCATTTGATTGATAACCTCCTGCTGATGTAGCTGCTCCTTGCGAATCTCCTGAAGTACAGTCATCATAGAGTCGGAAGATGAGGGTCTGCCAAAACAGAAAGCGCCGGGAGCTGGAGGTGTAGTATCTACTGGATCAGGCTGGGGGTCGGCAATCAGCTTGATGCGCTAGTTCTCATGTATGCGAACAGTGGTGAGCTCTAGATTCGACAGCGGTAGGCAGAACTGGCTCCCTTTGAAGGTAAGGCAGTAGGAGTCACCCCGGCGAACGATGAGTTTCATAGAAACACATGACTCGATCTCAAGCTGGTTGCTCCCACTAGCCTCAGCCGTGCCGTAGGGAATGATACCAAGAGAGTTTGCCAAAGGTGTAATTAACCTGCCAATAACTATTGCACCCTTGCGACAGTGCGTGATACGACTGAATTGCTTTGCGAGGTGAAGCTCCGAGTCAACCCTGAAACTGTGAAGCATGCACCATAAATAAAAGAGCTCGGACTGGCGAACCATACTGTCACTCTCCCCGCGGCCGAAGATGGTGTGGGCGAGGACGTGGTGAACGTAGCGAATCACCGGGTTGCAGATGCTTGATGCCCTGACAACTCTAGCTAAATAAATATGTTCATTGGTAATCGCCCCCCAAAAAGCCTGCTTGCTGAACTCCGCCGGGATTTTGCGTGTGCATGGTTCTGGAAAACCGTAAACATGGCGGAGCTGGGAGAGAGAAAGATAGTGCTCTATATTTCCAAGGCGGAAGGAGATGCGCCCTGGGTCTTCGTCAAGCATAACGTCAGCTTTCACATCTAGGGAGCTCAAGAATTCCAAGGTGAGGCCAACGTATGTAGGTGTCGCCAGCCACATGAATTGTTCCCAGCCGATGTTCGAATAGATGAGCTCAACATCTTCTAAGAGGCCTAGCATAGCAAGCGTTCCTCTGTCTAGATAGCGGGTGTTGAGCACCCGGCGATGGAGAAGTAGGTTGTAGTTCTACTCGTCCTCTACGTTCCTGAAAATCATACCAAACTCGTTCGGTGGAGAGACATATGCTTGAGGTCGCTGAGCAGATGGACGTGGCTGTTGTCTAGAGGAAGAGGGTTGTGTCAGCTAACCAGCAGAAGATGCAGGCGGAGGCAGAGATGACTCGAGCGGAATATACTCGTCGTCCTCCATTGAAGAGTCGGGCATAGGTCTCGGATCGCGGCGACGGGAGACAACGGCCTTGCGCCTCGGTGCCATTTGATGAGATTGCCGGAGACGATGAGGAAAACCAGAAAACCAGAGAAGTCTCGGCCAATCGAAGAGGCGGAAGCAGAAAAATCGGCGAGCAAGAATAGAACTGGAAAAATGCTTTGAATTCTAGATCTGGGTGGCGCGAATCTGTCAGGAGGTCAAGGCTGTGGGGAGAATGGCTCCTTAAGGAAGGAGGAAGAAAAGTTTCACCGGCTGGAGCAAGGTGCTGGAGAGAATCGAGCGGCGGTGTGCGGGATTGGGGAAACCCTACCCGTGCTTTAGGGTTAACACGAGTGATGCATGGTCAGAAGCACGGGTTCACCAGGCCATGATTCTTGTTGTGGCTAAAATTTTATAATTGTGATATGATACAGTAGACTTCACGGGTGGACCCCGTGGGGTTCACTTGGCGGTGAAGTGTACTGTAAGAAACTGAAAATACCGAAGTGTTAAAAATCGCCTAGAGCCGCTGAATCCATCTTGACTCCATGAAAATTTTCGTGAAAACCCAGTTTAACTAAAAGCACAGTAAACTTCACGGGTGAACCCCATGTGGTTCACTAGGCGGTGAAGTGCACTGTGTTGCCGAAAAGAATTCCAGTAAAAATTCTCTGTTTGCCTAGCACACCTACAACACAAAATAAGTCTTTCATCAGCATAAATCATAATCACAATCCTCTCAAGAGAGACTAAACAAAAACTAGATAATTGAAAACACTCTACTACGATGAACTAAGAACAGAAATAAACTGAATATGAATCGAAAAGAGAAGAAACTTGGGTTGCCTCCCAAGAGCGCTAGTTTTAGGTCAATAGCTCGACCATAGAAGTATTGATAGGCTCCGCAAAGTGCATGGTCTATCGAAGTAGTAAATAATATCGTTCTCACAGAGAGCAGGTGTCAAGTACCGACCTTTGTAACAGCCTGTTTCGGTGGAAGGAAATAGGGAGAGAAAGGAAAGAATTGGATTTCTTTCCCTCTATTTCTTTTGTTTCAGTGAAGGGAATTAAAGGAGGAAAGGAAAGAATTAACTTTCCTTTCTCCCCAAAAGTATTCCCTCTTATTTCAACGGAAACCTCGTTTCCGTCCGCCCTCTCACCCTTTCGACTCTCGCCCTCGACCTCGCCTCTCGCCCTGCCGACCTCGCCTCTCGCCCTCGACCTCGACTCTCGCCGTCGACCTCACCTCTCGCCCTTCCGACCTCGCCTCTCGCCCTCGACCTCGCCTCTCACCCTTGACCTCGCCTCTCGCCCTTCCGACCTCGCCATCGCCCTTTCGACTCTCGCCCTCGACCTCGACCTCGCCCTCTCGCCCTTTCGCCGCAACCTCGCCCTCTCGCCGTCTTCGCCCTCTCGTCCGCGGCTCTCGCGTCGTCGCCCTGACGAAAGCCGCAGACGGAAGCCTTTCGATTGCACGCCGCTGCATCCTGACTCGCGTCGTCGCCCTGACGGAAGCCTCCCTCCCTCACGTCGTCGCCGACGGAAGCCTCCTCCCTCGCGTCCAGATTTCTGGTGAGGGCATTCGACTGACGGAAGCCTCCCAGATTTCCTCTCCGCATTCGACTGAAATGTACAGTTTGGGTTTATTGAATTTGGCAAACACCTGAATCTCAGCGAGAATTCAGGTAACATTCAAAACACATAAACGAGAAGCTATTGAGATTCAATTTAGTTGAATCAATTTCTTACGGGTCCCTTGGTGGTTTGGGGTTCTTATTCCTCTCTTGAATTGCTTTTATAGTCCCACCAATGATACTTCCACCATTCTGTTCTAGCTTCCAAACCTTTCCAAATGCTGCTTTCATACTAAGCTTTGCTGGATCTCCAGCATATACACCTATAAGTATCCAGCTTTGCTGGATACTTCCACCAATTTTTTAAATATTGTGTACCATTGTATTGAACATATATCGAACTGAATGTTCATATTGGGTTTATTGAACAATTTGTTTGATACAATTTGAGACACATGACACACATTTTGTTTGATACAATTTGATACAATTTGTTTGATACAATTTGATACAATTAATAGCCTTAATTCCAAAGCATAAAAGGATGCTGTACAGGTTACAAAAATGCATCCTCTGCTGGATATATATGGTAATAGAACATTAAAGATTGGGCAAATTATCAGACAAACCCTGTTACAGGTTAATACTAATACTAAGGCTATTGATTGTTACAGGGCTATTGATTGCAGAAGTAAATGTAAATACAATGTGTGAACTAGGCTCAGGAGGTGTCTCATTGGTTATACTCTCTTTCGAATAAGTTTGCATTATATTTCAATTTCCTTTGGGCTGCTGTTGTCTTCTTCAGCTTGTATGGTTTCTCTGTATAGAACTTATATTTATCATGTGCTTGGCATTTATGCATTTTCATTAATCATAATGATATTGCGCCCAACATGATATTTGTTAAAAGCTCATAAACACTTCTTCAGTATGATACAGATTGTTCGGTGGCCATTAATTATGGATTTTGGTATTTCAGGTCTCGATGGCCATGAGAACACTAGGAAAGTTCAGTGTGCAAGTTGCTTGGTATGCCTTATCGGTGCTTTGTTATTGTCGCCAACACCTTCCTCCAAGTAACAACATTTCCTAGCGATTGATTTGTGTGTCCAGCGTAAAGAAAGAGGGGAGCTTGAAGTTCAATTCGAGCGTCATTCATATGTTGTTTTAGTTAGCACAAAAACCATGAGATGGCATCTGTAGCCATATAAGCTATATGTGGATGAAGTTGTATATAAAAGTTTTTTAATTGATGAACATATTGATAATCATAGAGCTGACCAATGTTTAGAAAAAAAATTGATGAATTTATTATATTGTATATATAGGTATTGTGTTATAATATAGAGGAAATACTATCAAAATTTTTGATAATTTTTAATAAGAATTTATAATACTTTTATATTTTTTTATAATTAACAAACTATAATATTTATAATTTTACAAATTATTTATGTATTATGTATAATATAATTCATTTATAAATTTTTTACTCTTTTCTTATTTCCTTTCCTTCCACTGAAACACAGGGCCTATAAGGGAAAGCAATGATTTCTTTTCCTCCTTATTTCCTTTCTCTCCTTATTTCCTTTCTTTGCTGATTTCTTTCCTTCCACCGAAACAGGCCGTTAGTGTCATTGAAAGCTAGATGGTTCAGACTCAAAATAAAAGAATTACTTTAAAACTAAATTATCTAAATTATCGAACCAAGAAGTCAACGACTTTAAGGGAAGACTACAGTTTAAAAAGTGTTCGGAACTCTAGATTTCACCGCGTTGAATTAATTAAAAGTAAAACATTGAATCTAATTAAATTAAAACAAACCGATCTCCTTCTCTCGAAGCTCAATCCGACAGTAAATAACTTAAGGCGATCTTTCCTATGGTACGGATTACCTTCTGTCGAAGCGTAATCCGGTGTCTAGCATAAGCTAATTTTCTACTCTCGTAGCAAAATTAACTTAAGAGACCCATTGGGATCTATGAAAGACCATGAATCCTCGAGTGACGTCGAACGACTCTCCTAATTCTAGTCACAAGTTTAAATGAGAACGATCGAGCGTTATGATTCACCTCTCGGTACTTCTCGTAACACTTAACACATATAAATGTCTGTACACAACAATCATACGCAATAAGTGCAACTCATTTAAATAAGTCAAATTACTTAATAAATACACTGAAATTCATTAGAAATGTTTTACATGAGGAAATATGTTCAACGGGCTACGCCCGAGTTTCGAAGTAGGGTTTTACTCTAAAAAATACATCGTTTAACAATAAAAACCCAAGCAAATGAATTCAAAAAGAAGGGAAATCACAAATCTGGGATAGGAGACGATAGATCTTTGGTCTTCTCTCGATAGCCCCAAAGAAATCCTTCGAATCAAGCCCAAGAATGCAGAAATCGCCCTCTTTTCGCCCCTGTTGCGTTCTTCAAAAATTTGACCCCCGTAACCGCCCGAAATTCTCTATTTTATACTTCATCGAAGCTTTGGGTGGTTAGGAAGGTAGATTGGGCGTTTCCCCCAATTTCCTAGCATCTGGAGCGTCGAATTTGATGAAAAACGGACGAAGGATCGCGATTTGCGGAAACGATCACGGGCGTGATTGCTATCACGGCTAAGTCGTGATGAGTCCTCAACCCTGCATCGAAGCTGGCACGACTGTGACAATCTACACGGGCATGCCATGATGAGTCCACAAAATCCAGAAATACTCATCACGCCCATGATGCTGCCGGTGATGAACTCGGCTGACTTTCGGTGAAATAACCATCACGACCATGATGGTCATCATGGCCAGGCCATGATCAAGACGTTGACGGGTGAACATGCCCGTTCTCTGAGCTGTGACGAGTGCATTGATACATGGTGTTGACGCCGAGTTGATCACGACCGTGATGGTCACGGCCAGGCCGTGATGAGCATCCATAATTCCAAAATTTTCCTGTATGATGCTTACAATGTCTTGAATCTTTCCATAACTTCAAATCTTCAAAATATTGTTGAAAATAGAGAAAAATAACCTGTATTTCACAAACAATGGAAAAATAGTGAAGATTCTAAACTTAATGGAAAAAGATGAAAAATAATAGCATATATGCAAGACTTAAGCCTTAAAAGAGGATATAAATAAGACTTTAAACCCGGTAAAAATAACATGCATCAAGTATCAAATCATCAAGTCAGTAGGGTCTAAAAGGGCAAGAATTCCCCCTTGTCAACCTGTTCATCTTCAAAATAATGTTTAAGTCCGTGTCCATTGACTACAAAGCTCCTTGTGCATTCTATCCAAATTGTGATTATGCCATAAGGTTGAACATGTTGTACTATGAATGGTCCAGACCACCTTGTGCGGAGCTTTTCTGGAAACAACCGAAGTCTCGAGTTGAAAAGTAGTACTTTGTCCCCTTCGTGAAATTCCTTCTTAAATATGCGCTTGTCATGCCAATACTTGGTGCGTGCTTTGTAGATTTTGGCATTTTCATATGCAAATAGGTGTATCTTGTCCAACTCGTCAAGTTGTAATCTTCTCTTTTCACTAGTGCTTTTAAAGTCGTAGTTTATTTGCTTGATAGCCCAGTATGCCCTGTGCTCAAGTTCAACAGGTAAGTGGCAGGATTTTCCATAAATAAGTTGGAAAGGAGACATACCTAGGGGTGTCTTGAATGCAGTCCTATAGGCCCATAAAGCATCGGGTAACTTCAATGCCCAATCCTTCCGTGATTGAGATACAGTCTTCTCCAATATTTGCTTAATTTCTCTGTTGGAGACTTCTACCTGACCACTAGTCTGAGGGTGGTAGGGCGTGGCAATCTTGTGCTTTACCCCATACTTTTTCAAGAGTGCTCCAAACTTATGTTCAATGAAGTGGGATCCTCCATCACTTATAAAAATGTGCAGGACTCCAAACCGGGGGAGAATTATTCGCTTCATGAACTTCGTGACTACCCTGGAGTCATTAGTAGCCTCGGCGGATGCCTCAACCCACTTTGACACGTAGTCGACGGCAACTATAATGTACCGCTTGCCACATGAGGATGGGAAGGATCCCATAAAATCAATCCCCCATACATCGAAAATCTCCACCTCCAACATATCATTCAGAGGTAACTCGTCCCTTCTTGAGAGGTTCCCAGTCCGTTGACAGTTGTCACTAGTTAAAGCAAAATGTCGAGCATCACGAAATATGGAAGACCAATATAAACCTGATTGTAGGACTTTGAATGCCGTTTTTGCAGCCGCGATGTGTCCTCCATAAGGTGAAGAATGGCAATGAGTCAATACATCATGTATCTCCACCTCTGGTACACATCGTCTGTACATCCCGTCAGCGCATCGCCGGTATAAGTATGGCTCGTCCCAATAATAAAACTTACATCATGTAGAAACCTCTTCTTCCTCTGAAAAGTGAGATCGGGGGGAAAGATGTTAGACACAATGTAATTGACATAGTCTGCATACCATGGGACTTGTTGATCTAATAAGGCATAGAGATGTTCTTCAGGAAATGTGTCATTAATCTCCAACTCATCATCAATCTTCTTGTCAGCACCACGTTCAAGTCTGGAAAGATGGTCAGCCACTAAATTTTCACTCCGCTTCTTATCTCTGATCTCTACATTGAATTCTTGCAAGAGGAGAATCCATCAAATGAGCCTTGGCTTGACATCCTTCTTGGTCATTAGATATTTTATGGCTGCATGATCAGTAAAAATAATCACTTTCGAGTTAACTAAATAAGAACAGAATTTATCGAAAGCAAAGACAATCGCTAGCAGCTCTTTTTCTATAGTCACATAATTTGTCTGGGCATCGTCGAGTGTTTGACTGGCATAGTAGATGGCATGAAGCTTCTTGTCTTTCCTCTGTCCCAAGACTACCCCGACTACCTGGTCACTGGCGTCGCACATGAGCTCGAATGGTAAGGACCAGTCTGGCGGTTGAATTATTGGGGCAGTAATCAATGCTTCTTTGAGTTTGGTGAAAGCAACCTCGCAGTCCCTATCAAAGCAGAAGATAGAATCTTTAGCAAGAAGATTAGTTAGGGGGCGAGCAATCTTAGAGAAGTTTTTAATAAATCTTCTGTAAAAGCTAGCATGTCCAAGAAAACTCTTGATCCCCTTTACTGTTGTAGGCGGTTTAAAATTCTCAATAACTTCAATTTTTGCTCTATCCACCTCTATCCCTCGCTCTGAGACTAGATGACCAAGAACAATGCCCTCTTTGACCATGAAGTGGCACTTCTCCCAGTTTAACACTAGGTTCACCTCTTCACATCTCTGCAAGACCTTAGATAAATTAGACAAACAATGATGAAAGGAAGAACCATATACAGAAAAATCATCCATAAATATATCCATAAAATCTTCAGTAAAATCAGAGAATACGGCCATCATTGCTCGTTGGAAAGTTGTAGGGGCATTGCAGAGGCCAAACGACATCCTCCTGTATGCATGGGTGTTGTAGGGACATGTGAAAGTTGTTCATTCTTGATCGTCCGGATGGATAGGGATTTGAAAGAAACCTAAAAATTCATCCAAGAAACAAAAGTAAATGTTATGAGCCAATATGTCTAGCATCTGATCAATAAAGGGAAGAGGAAAATGGTCTCTTCTCGTTGCAGAGTTCAGCTTCCTGTAATTAATGCACATTTTGTATCCTGTAACCGTGCGTGTCGGTATCAATTCATCTATATCAGTCTTAATCACTCTGACGCCTCCCTTTTTGGGTACCACATGCACTGGACTAACCCAAGAACTGTCTGAAATCGGGTAGATCACCCCAGTATCTAACAATTTAAGCACCTCCTTCTTCACTACCTCTTTCAAGTGTGGGTTGAGTCGCTGTTGGAACTCCACTGAAGGTTTGCTGTTCTCTTCCAGTAGGATTTTGTGCATGCAAACAGATGGGTTAATACCTTTAATATCATCAAGCGAGTATCCTATTACCTTCCTGTG
Organism: Costus lasius; assembly: GCA_027563935.2. NCBI lineage: Eukaryota > Viridiplantae > Streptophyta > Magnoliopsida > Zingiberales > Costaceae > Costus > Costus lasius. Next base: position 22,594,378 of record CM050451.1, on the reverse strand, counting down.
AAGCTGGAGTTCTTGCAAGAGTAAATCAGTTTGCTCTTTGTCTAACTCTGCACTAACTATTACAGGGTATGTAGAGTTTTCCGCCAAAAATTCATATCTCAGAGTGTTGGGTAAACTTTTGAACTCGATTTTCTTTTGCCCTTCTGCTTCTTGATTTTCTTCTAGTTCAACACTCAAGCTTGGGTTGGCATTCAGCAGGGCAACACACTCTTCAGTCTCGCCTTCAATGTCTCCATCAACTGTGTTGGTCAGGGCGAGCTCTAGTGGATCTACTTATTTTCTGAGGGGCTTGAGTTGCTGTATAACTTTTTCAATGACATCCACACTATAGCATGTACCTACAAGAGAAGGTTTTTTAAGTGAGTCAGATAAGTCAAATTGTATAACACTGTCACCGATGTTTAAATCCAGTTTCCCGTTTTTAACATCGATGACAGCACCAACTGTAGCAAGAAAATATCTTCCTAAAATAATAGGGAGAGTCTATCATCCTCATCAATTTCTAAGACAATAAAGTCAGCAGGTACAAAATAATCTCCTACTTTAATAGAAACGTCTTCTAAAATACCAACTGGACGTCGAACTGATCTGTCAGCGAGCTGCAAAGAAATATTAGTTGATTTCAAGTTACCCAAATCCAGCTTTTTACACAGTGATAGTGGCATCAGGCTGACGCTTGCTCCCAAATCGCATAGTGCTATCTGAAAGGTTATCTCTCCAATCTGGCATGGTATAGAAAAACTGCTACGGTCCTTGAGTTTTTGTGGAAGCTTGTTTTGTAAAATTGCGCTGCACTCCTCAGTAAGTGCAACGGTTTCTTGATCTTCCAGCTTCCTCTTATTTGACAGGATGTCCTTCAGGAATTTAGCATAGGTCGGCATCTGCAAAAGGGCATCAATAAAAGGAATGTTAATATAGAGTTTTTTTAACACTTCTAAAAACTTACCGAATTACTTGTCTAGTTTTGCTTTGACAAGCCTCTGAGGAAAAGGTATCGGCAGCTTGTAAGCAGGCGGCCCAATGTAGGGTCGCTCTTACTCTATTGGTTCCGGTGCTACCGGTGTTGCATCCGTGTGTGGTTCCTCAAAGTTTGGTATCGCTTCATCTCTTCTGTCGTTGGTCGGCATCTTTGGGTCTTCAAGCTACTTGTCACTCCGGGTGGAGATTGCATTGCAATGTTCCCTTGGGTTAACTTGTGGCTGAGATAAAAGTTTCCCTGGCGCTCTGGAGGATGAGCTATTTTGCTAGGCCAGCTGATTCTCCAACATCTTGTTATGCGTTTCCAAGGAGTCCATTCTAGTCATCATTAGCTTTATCATGTCAGTTAAACCTTCAATTTGCTTGCTCAACTATGAATCATTGCTTAGCTTTGGCTATGGGTTGAAGTTCCTATTCTAAAATCCAGGTGGTATGAGATTGCTTTATTGGGGCTGCTTGAAATTTCCTTATGGAGGCGCGGCTTGTTGCAGTGGGGCCTGTCTTGGTTGCATCGGCTTAGTTGTTCGGTATGAGAAGTTCGGGTGGTTGCGCCATCCTGGGTTGTATGTGTTGGAATACGGATTGTTGTTGGGATTGAAGTTTCCAACAACATTCATTTGCTCAGAATGATTCGCAGCCAACTGCCCATCTCCTACCTGGTAATCAGCCCCTGCATGCCCTGCAACTCCACAGACCTCACAAGATGTAGAGTTAACATCCATCGAATTTACAGACCAAGAGTCGATTTTTCTAGTTAAATTATCCACCTTTGCCGTAAGAGTGGTCAAAGTGTCTAGGTCGTACTTACCTGACTTCCTACTGGGTGTACCTCACTCAGATGTCCAATGGTGATGGTTGATCGCCATGTTCTCGAGAAGGTTCATTGCATCTACAACCCTTCTATTCATTAGAGCACCTCCTGCTGCAGCATCCACTGTAAGTCTTGTGTTATAATCCAGCCCGCTATAGAACGTGTGGATCAGAACCCAAGTCTCAATTCCGTGATGTGGACACATCCTTTGCAGTTCTTTGAATCTCTCCCAGGCCTCATATAATTAGAACAAGGATTGCAATTAAGAATCATTAACGGGTTTCAACCAAGCCCTGAAAAAGGGTTTACGCTACAATCGTCATTGAAACGCTCAAAATCTCTCATTAAAGGAAAAGAAGACTACAAGGAAGTGAATCTGAGAGGAAAGAGATGATAAACCAAAAGTAATCTGCAGAAATCGTGATGATATGATGTTTCGAACTCCGAAAATTACCTCCGAAACACCTTGTCGCCGTGTTCTTCTACCCTAGCCGCTTCATCGCCTGATTGCTCGATCATTAGATCATGAAAATTGGGGCTTTTATACTCTTTGTGTTCTCCTTCGAATAAGCTTTCCGAAATGTCCTTACTTGTCATATTTGGACTTGAATCAGGCTCAATGATGCGTTGCATTTACACCACATTTTTGTCTATATTTTAGATCATATTTTGAGCTTATTTGCATGATTTTGCGCTTATTTCGATGCTTTTACCTCACTTTGCACGGAATCTTCATTTTTCTTGGTTTTTATGAAAATGTTGGTAAAATCACCCAAAAATGAATGATTTCATGAGTTTTGAAGCTAAAGCATGATTCCCGAGAAGATCACGAGCTTATACGTCGAATTTGGAGTGAAAATAGTGAAGAAATCAACATTCATGGCCTTGACCGTAATTATGAGTTCGAGCGAAGGGCGAAAAATGGCTAAGTGTTGGAATGCACAGAAACTTTCATGGGTGAAGCCGTGAATCCATCACGTCCCGTGAATGTTTCTGTGACATAAGGCCTGTACACACAGAAAGAATCACAACCGAAGCGGTGAACACGTTATGGACCGTGAAAACGTCTGCCCGATGAGTTTTTCACTCGATTCTTCATCGATTCGAACCAGACTTTGCAGAACCGTTCCCTGAGGGGTTCCAAACCGGTATAACTATAAAAGATCAAATTTTTTGTGGATTAAGGGAGCTTCTTCGGACGAACACAAAGGGCGGCGGCGACAAGGACGAAAGTCGATTTTCAGAGCATATTGCAGCGAGATTTCACACAAAAGCGATGATTGATCGACTACTCTTCATCTCTAGATCGAAGGAAAATCGGTTTTATTGTTGTCTTAGTGAATTCTTTGCGATTTTTACTAAATCTATATTTGTTCATCGTAAAAACATGTATTTCCTTAAGAACATGAGTGAGTAGATCCTTGTTTCAGGATTTAGGGCTTAGCCCGCTGACTTTTATGAATTAATCTTTATTCATACTCTTTTTATACAAATTTATTATCATGATTTGATTAAAGTTGCATTTATTTTGTAATATACCTTGGCCACGTATAATTGTGTTTTAGACGTTGCGAGAAGAACCGGGAGGTGAATCGCAACGTCCGATCTATTTCAGTTGAACCTTCGATTCCAATCACGAGAGTAGGTTGGATTCATCTGAAAGGTTTAACAGCTTTTTATAGAACTTAATGGGTTTAGTTAGGTTAACTGTCACGAGAGTAGGGAGTTTACTTAATTAAATACTGTATTACACTCCGAGAGGAGGTGATATGTATATTAGGAAAAGTTCCTTTCATGATAGATATTTTCTATGATTGAGTTATCTTTATAAGATTCATAATAGTCAGTGTGGTGAAACCCAGAATCTCGATTCTCTTAGAACTTGAACTAAAAAGCTGCTTTTGAATTGTTCGTGCTTAGAAGTTTATCATAGCCATTCATTTGTTTTGCCTGGATTGAAACAAGTCGAAAAGTCAGTACTTAACTACGTAGTCCTCGTTGAGAACGATAATCTTTTTATTACTTCGATAATTTCGTGCACTTGCGGAAAGCTACCAAGTTTTTGGCACCATTGCTAGGGATTACGGCTAGTTAATATTGACTTATTAGATAAGTTTGGAGACTAGGCACTTTTCTTTCTTTTGCTTTAGTGTTAGTTCTTATGTTTCTATTCTTTTTGACTGTTATTTTATTTTATGTCTTGACTTACACATTGTATGCCCAGAAATTCTCGAACAGGTACTTTAGTTCTAGCAGACCCAGAAATTGAGCGTACATTTCGCCTTCGAAGGAGATTGCAGTTTCAGACTCAGAAGATTTCTGAAGAAGGTGTAATGGCAGCAAATAATCAATCTTTGAGGGACTTCGCTGTATCGAATATTCAAGGCTTTAATTCAAGCATAGTCCGACCCAATATAGAAGCAAACAACTTTGAACTCAAACCAGCGTTGATGACAATGGTCCAGCAAAATCAATTTGGGGGATCCCCAAATCAGGACCCTAATCTACATCTAGCAGTTTTTTTAGAATATTGCGATACTGTTAAAGTTAATGGAGTTTCATCTGACGCTATAAGACTAAGATTGTTCCCTTTTTCTCTTAGGGACCGTGCGAGAGCCTGGCTATATTCGCTACCAATAGGATCTATTACTACCTGGGACGAGCTTTCCAAAGCCTTTCTAAACAAATACTTCCCACCTAGCAAGACTGTTCAACTACGCAATAGGATTACATGTTTTGCACAACAAGAGGGAGAATCACTGTATGACGCCTAAGATCGCTTCAAGGAGCTCCAGCGTATGTGCTCACACCATGGACTCTAAGCATGGGTTTTGATCCACATCATTTATAATGGATTGGATTATAACACCAAGTTGATGGTGGACGCTGCGGCTGGAGGAACAATTATGAGCAAAGGCGTGGAAGAGGCGACAGCTCTACTTGAGGATATGGCCATAAACCATAACCACTAGTCAAGTGAGCGAGGTACTACTTCCACAGGATTTAGTAAGTACCATGATGATTCCTTGACATCTCTAGCGGCAAAGGTAGATTCATTAGCACAGAAATTAGATTCTTTTTCCTTTCCCTTAGTTGCTGTTAATGCAGTTTCCTGTGAAGTATGTGGTGTAACAGGGCATGATTCATCTGATTGTCAGTTTATTGTTTCATCTCAAGAAAATCTTAATCAGGAGCAAGTAAACGCCTTGAGGAATTTCAATCAAAGACCAGCGAATGACCCATATTCTGCAACCTACAATCCAAGATGGAGAAACCAACCCAACTTGTCCTACAAGAACAATCAAGGGCAAGTTCCTCCTCAGTATCCTCAGCAGAATAATAGGCCACCACCGGGTTTTCAATCAAGACAATATGGACAACCCTAGAACTCAAATTTGGAGACCATACCAGAAGGATTTCTCATGAAACAGCAGAAGAGCACTGATGACCTTGTTGATGTGGTCAAGTAGCTGACTTCTCGTGTGGATGCTTTGGCTACCCACAACAAGATGTTAGAGAATCAGATAGCTTAACAAGCGATTTCTACTAGTAGACCCACATGGAGACTTCCGGGACAACCTGAGATGAATCCCAGGGAGCATTGTAATGCGGTCACTATTGTGAGTGACAAAAATAATGAATGACACACCTGGAAAATCTATCGAGGGTCCTATAGTCAAACCTGAGGACGATGCTCTTGCATTAGGTAGTTATGAGGAGAAAGGTGAGGAAAAATATGTAGGCCCGCCTACATACATTCCTCCAATCCCTTTTCCCCAGAGGCTATTTAGAGCAGATCAAGGAAAATCTGATATCAGAGAGTCTGAGGTGAAAGGTGACAGGGTAAGTATGGACATTGAAATAACAAAGGTAAGAGATCCTGAAGACATTTCAATCCCCTGCCAAGTTGGTAAGTTTATTGTTGAGAATGCTTTATGTGACTTACGATCGAGTGTTAATTTGATGTCTTCATATATGATTGAGAAAGTAGGTAGTGGAGAATTTAAACCTACTAGAACTTGCCTTCAATTTGCTAATGGATTTATTCAGCAACCTTTAGGAATTTTAGAAAATGTGTCTATTAAAATTGACAAGTTTTCTGTCTTGACTGATTTCATGATTATTAGAATGAAAGAAGACATTAAATCACCTATTATTCTAGGTAGACCGTTTTTGGCAAGTACAGGAGCTATAATTGATATGCTGCATAAGAAGCTAACGTTGAATTTAAATGACAATAAATTGGTTTATGTCTTTTCTTTAAGGGCTAAGAAGCTTTATTTTGTAGGTTCCTGTCGACCCCCTGAAGTGAAGAAGGATAGATTCGATGAAGGAAATATTTTTGAAATAGACAGACGTCCCTAAGAATATCGGGCAAAGCATGAGAGGGACAAGAAGAAGAAAGATGGAACATGGGAGCTATCTCAAGATTTAAAGTTAAACCCATGTAACGATCTAGAAAGGCGTGAAGAACAAATACTGCATATTATTCACTGTGCCTCATATCCACCTTAAGAACAATGAACATTATTTCGGTCAAGCTAAGGACCTTAAATAAGCGCTACCTGGGAGGCAACCCTGAGGCTCTGAATTTTGTTAATTTCAGTAATTTTTATTTTTTCATAAAGTTTTTGAATTTTTCGTGATTAGTTATTTAGCTTTGAATTTTCGTAATTAATTTTATCTGCATGTTATGATGAACTTGTCTATAAGAAAAACACTCTAAATTCGTTGTTTTGCGTGCAAGAATTTTTTAGAGATTTTTTGTGATTTTTCTGGTGAAAAGCGAAGTTAAAATGCGAGATTCACGGCTGGAGCCGTAATTATCGCGTAGCGGTGATTTTGAATATAACTAATTATGGCTGGACATTGTACACTAAGGAAGGTTTACGGCCGAAACCGTGACGCAATTACGGACCGTAAGTTCCTACGGTTTAAAATTGACGGGCGACTTAGGGTTTACGCCCACGCTCCTAACTCGCTGATTTTCGATGATTCCTTCCACCAGTAGCGACGAAACCCTTCCACGAACCTTCCCCTACTTCCAGCGAGTGCTCTCCGGCGATCATCCACCAGATTTATGCCGGATTTCATGGAGAATCGCTGTCCGTTTGTCAGTCCGCCAGAACCCATTTTCGACCGTTTCGACGTCAATTTTGGCACAGATAAGTGAGTTTTCCCTGCTCAGACTAGTGATTCATCGTCTGTACTTAGATTCCATACGTCTAACACCGGTTTTGAGCTGTTTGATTGGAATTTTGGGGGCAATTTCTTACTTGGTTTTCACGGCCGAATCTCAAAGTTACTGTAGCTTACAGTTTTTGAGGTACCTTTGCATAATTTGGATTGATTTGATTGAGGTTATGGCACCGAGGAGATCGGTGAGGACCAGCCCTATGGGGTAGTGAGGAAGGAGAGTGTACGAGGACCGTACCCTCCTATTTACCTGTTGTATCCCAACAAGTAGGTAAATAAAACTTATTTCTAAAGTCGCAGCCAAAACCTAAGTTATGGCGCACAGGGACTTGTCACCCCCTGATACGGCTCTAAAAACTTGTTCAATTACCACACTTGTTGTTATCTCCCCAAGTGCACGGATACTCGAAGTAATAAAGAAAGATATCGAACCCACAGAGACCTATGTTGTCAAGTACTGATCAATTGATTTCTTACTATCTAGGTAATCGAATGAAAGTCAAGCAAATATCATAAACATACGGAAAGAAATACTATCAGGGAGAGAACTGGGACTAGGGTTTCATTCACTATAATTTCTATGACTAGACATGAATAAAGAATTCGTCAGTTTAATTTTATCATGATGAAGATGCAAATTACTTAATAAAAGGATTATTTCACTCTCGTGTTAACAACCATGCAGGGATTAATCTTCGCTTTCTCGCAAGATTCGTCCCAATGCTGAAGATAAGTAAATCATCAATCAATGAACTCAAGGATCACTTTCGTGCATCCGAATTCTAGGTTGATAATCTCTAGTGGAATCTCAAGGATCACTTCGTGCATCCGAGCCTCAACACTAGTTTTACTCATGGATCTCCAACGTTCCGATCCTCACTTTCGTGCAAGATCTCCACGTTTGACAATTAGACTCGATCTATAGATTCATGTTATTATCATGGCAATTAATCTGCTAGAACTGAACAAATTGGATCTAACCTAAGGAAGGGTTCCTAACATGCAATTCTAGGGTTCTGAATTCTCAAGCAATTACCTTTCAGTCAATAGCGAAAATTCTAAAAACATGATTAGTAACATGGATCTATAGAGAGTCTAAGCACAAATATCACATGAGCAAAATCATCATGCTAAGATTAAACGCATCGAAATAGTGGAAAAAAAGTAGTCATCTAGTCATTAAAAATCAAGTGAATTACTCCCCCATGTCCCAAGGGTAGTTTAAGCTAGCATGGTGGAGAAAATACAATATTCCATAATTTCAGAAGTTCAAAAATTAGTAAAAGAAGAGTTTTGGGAAAATACAGGACGGCTATGAAGTATTTCACGGCCGTAATTTCAAAAGCTCTCAGTGAACAGTGGCTGTCCTTCTTTCCTCGAATTCTCCTTCGATTGATCTCCTTCTCTTCTGAAACTTCTGGCACGTTGTCTCCTCCTCCAGATGAAGCTTTAGTATGAAAATCGCGGCCGGAGGTGGTCTGGATTGGTCGCGGCGGTAGAACCCTAGGCGGCGGCGTGAATGACGATTTCTCCCTCGACAATCGATGAAAATTGGGGCTTTCGGTGTGTGTGTGTAATCCTCTCCTCCAAAACTCCCTTTTTTTCTTCTTACGGCTTCGAATATAAAGCCCTGGATTGTCTGCAATCGTCTCCGCCAAAATCGGGCATCGAAATTGACTTGGGAGTCGCGTTCAAAAACCAAAATACGGCAGTGTAATAGTTTACGGTAGTGCTGTAAAATTGGTCGAGTCTTCTGATCTGATGTCGTCTGGGAAATACGGTACCGTAATGTGGTTTACGGCACTACCGTAAAATCGACTGAACTTTCTGTTCGGAAGTGACCGAAAAATACGGCTCGTGTAATCATTTACGGCGGTGCCGTAAAATCAAGCAAAGTTTCTGTTCAGAAGCGCTCTGAAATACGGTACTGTAATCTGTTTTACGGTATGGCCGTAAAATCCGAAAAACCTTCTGTTCGGAAACTCCTCAAAATACGGCAGTGGCTCGGATTTTACGGTAGCGTATGAAAATACGGTACCGTAAAATAGGTTACGACACTGCTGTAATTTGCTGAGTTGCTCCGTTTTGCGTGAAATTTCTTGGGTGGTCTCCTCTTGATTATGGTAACTGTTCTATGTATTTGATTTTGCTTGAAAACTCCTTGAAATAATATCTTTTTTTCTGAAAATCGTGAAAAACCAAAATAGAAGTAGACTTTGCAATATTCGATGAATTTAGCATAAAAACAAGTAATAAGATCCTCAATTTAGCATGAAAAGATATCTAAAATGATACAAAATATACTATATATTTTGGTGTCATCATTACCCTAGGTATAGGATGGTCCATGGAGTACTTCCGGAGAGATTTGTGCTTGCACAGATGTCTCCTATACCGTTCGACCTATATCCACCCTCCGACACACCATGGGTGTATCCGAGTGTCTCTGACAAGATTGGTACTGAGAGGACGTCCCCAGCTCCTAGCACATCCTCGGTACCCAGTGCATCACAAACGATAGCGCCTGAGTCAGTTAGCTCTTCGGAGCTAGAGATTATAGAAGAGAGGCCTGCTGATAGGCCAGAGAGTCGCGATTAGAGGATCGCTAGATGGTATGCTAAGAAGCGTACCACGCGAGGCATGACTACGTGGGGGAGGAGAGTTACCAGACCATTATCACCAATTGTAGAGACAACTGAGATATCTGCAGCACCCCCAGCGCCAGTACCGAAAGTAGTTGAGACTACTCCGATGGGTGTACAGAATCCTGCTACACCGGGGTCTCTTGTTGATCTGCCAGAGTCAGCAGCACCTGCAGATACACAGGCTATGGAGGTAGACACTCTACATGACTCTGCCCAGACCCCAGAGATTTTATCACCCTCCTCAGCCCAGGGAGACCTGCCTGTCCCTGAGGCTGCCACGCCAGTGTTGTCAGATCAGGAGGAGGGATCTCCTGAGATATTTGCTGATTTACCTGAGATATCTATAGATATACCTGAGCTCCACACCTCTTCCCCGTCGATTGCACATGAGGCATCTGTAGATACTGAGCCAGCGCCTCCAGTAGCTTCTGAGTTACCATATAGCACTGAGATAGCACCACCATCAGTATCAGTATCGGCATCACTAGTACCATCACTTGAGATTCATTTGCCCTCACCAAAGCCATCCTCATAGCATTCACCAGCTGCATCCCCTGAGCCATCTTCTTTCGAGCCATCTCCAGCTATGCTAGAGCCAGAGATACCAGAGAGGAGACGTGCACGATCACCACCCCTCGCACTCACTGCTTACCCACGACAGATCAGACACAGGGGTAGGAGCAGGAGCGGAGATACCGTGCCATGTCCACTCGGGGAGTACTTAGCACGAGGTATTGGGACGATCAGACACTGCAGTCCCTAGGATTATTCGACGACATCCAGTGGATGTTTGCGAACATAGGGTGGTAGGATTTTTATCACCAGAGGCATCCCACATACGTTCAGCTCACTCTGGAGTTCTTCAGCTCCGTTCAAATTACATTGCAGAACCATGACGACGGAGATTCTAGGAGGATGTCATTCCGGTTGGGGAACCGGGAGCATGTACTCACTCTAGACCAGCTTGGTCATATTTTTGGATTCCACACGGACGTGACTAGATACCATCCTCGTGAGTTTTCTGAGAGGACATTTTGGCGGGAGATATCCAGTGAGGGGAGATTTGACCCTAGGACCGCCAGGGCTATGCATTTGTCCAGCCCAGTTTTCAGATATGTCCATCGAGTACTCGCACACATGATTTTCGGGCGAGCAGAGAGCGACGACATGGTCAGATTTTCAGAGCTATTTTATCTATGGGCCATGTTGAGAGGATTCCGTGTTAGCACCACATTCTACATAATGAAGCAGATTCAGAAAGCTGCTCGGGCACGGAGAGGAGTCCTAGTGATGGGAGGTATGATCACTACGATTGCCTTTGCCCTCTGTATCGACCCCTCGGGGTTGAATGTGGCAAAGGGCAATCCTAGACTTGACATGGATGCCTGTGTAGCCATTAAGATGATTACGAGGCTTGACAGCTCGTATCATCTCATGTTCAGGCACACCGATATTACGATGAGGCTGCCGAACATGAACAGTACTACGGTTCGTGTTCAGCAGAACTGGATTGTGGATCCAACACGTGGGAGAGGTCCTAGAGAGGCAGCTTCACTTCCATCACCACCGAGGATTTCAGAGCATATCCCTCCAGTCGACCATTCGCCGCTAACAGACCATCTACATCTGCCGAGTCATCTACATCAGCACAGCCTAGAGCAGATGTGTGCTAAGCAGAGGAGGATGCGTGATGACATATCGCGCCTTGAGCAGGGACAGTCGAGGGCACTCGAGTCTTTACGCGCGATAGATGAGCTATTACGGCGTCGTCTCCCATCTTCATCGACACGACAAACTAGAGACGAGGAGGAGGACTCCGAGCATACAAAGATAGATTGATAGATTTTATGAGTATCTTTATTTCGATTTAATATATTTACAGTTATTCTTTGATATTACATAAAAGATCTCACATTTATCTTATCTATGCACAGGATTTAGTACACTGGATGCAGATACGACCACACACAACATTTTTATGTTTTCTTTGTGTGTGTGAGTTGTATCCGGATATTACATGGTTCATCTTGGTATTTGACATTAGGATTGATATTGTACATTCATTATGGTATTAGACATTAGGATGCTGAACTTGGTACATATAGGATGGTTTTATATACATTTGATATTCATCATGTGACTGTGATGCTTTATGATGGTTTCGGATGCTTGGTTGATGAGTTTGTGAAATTTTAGATTGATTTGGATATATGTTTTGATATTTTGAGTGAATAGTAATTTGAAATGGTAAACTGTAATTTAGATGATGAAACCTGAGGGTATTTGGAATTTGAAAGTTGATTACCATGCAAAACTTGAATATCTTTGATATAGTATATTTTTCGGATTTTTCTGAGTTGTATTTCATATTTTTGATATAACTGTATAGGGTTTCGCCAATAATATAGAGGAAACTCTTGTAAAAATTTTTCTGAAATCTTTCATTGATTCAATGTTTATACATATGCATTAATTTAAGTCTAGGGTGTCCCTTTTTCATGATTTGCTAGTCCTTCATATTTTTATAGATATGAATTCTGAATGTTTAAGATTGTTAAGGATTAATCAGATTCATTTTATCCATAATTTTGCCCTTAGGAAGCATTTTGGGCATTTAAGTTGATGACTTAGAGAATTTTTGAGATTTCATGAAAACTTAAATTGTTGAGTAAGATCGATTCTGGTATTGATAAAGTTTACATAGGAATTGTTGAATGTTTAAATAACATGTGCATAATGATCTTTGTACTTTAAGTTTAATTTATCTTCTTTTGATTTAATAGTAATTTTTATGATAGAAATTTGGTGATATGTATGTTTAACTTGAGATTTGCTCCAACTCCTTTGGTTGTATAATCTGAGGTTATGAGTTAACACTCACCAGCTTTCTCCAGATTTGATTGAAAAAAAAAAAAATGTGTGACTCCTCTACTTGGCACTGCGAAAATTTGGTAGTGGTACCGAAGACATGAGTTGAAGTCTGAATAAAATAAATAGAGAAAAAGAGAAAGCTGTGGGCTTAGTGGAAAATTCCTCTGACTTATGATTGAGATAATGAGTTAAATTATACTATTATGCAGTATACTTTGAACAATGTTATGATACATAACAGTTTAAAGACCAAACTGCATTAAAAATCTCTTATTTATGGTTTCACCAAATGACTTGAAATAAATCTTTATCTATTGATTAAGGAAGATTTGTTAAACCAACAAGTATTTGATTTTTTTTTATATGTGTTGAATAAACATTATAACATGACTTGTGAATTTTATCTTTCCTGGGTTATAAATTCTTGGCGGTTTATTTTTACTATGATTTCTCTTGAATGATCTAAGTCCTGAAAAGTGCTTGCCTGAATTGTAGACTAAGAACTTTATTGATGGTAAAACTGATGAGCATTCCTTATCTTTACCTTCTTTATTCATATTGATGAATTGCTTGAGGACAAGCAAAATTCTAAGACTAGGGTATTTTGATGCGTTGCATTTACACCACATTTTTGCCTATATTTTAGATCATATTTTGAGCTTATTTGCATGATTTTGTGCTTATTTCGATGCTTTTATCTCATTTTGCACGGAATCTTCACTTTTCTTGGTTTTTATGAAAATGTAGGTAAAATCACCCAAAAATGAAGGATTTCACGAGTTTTGAAGATAAAGCGTGATTCCCGAGGAGATCACGAGCTTACACGTCAAATTTGGAGCGAAAATAGTGAAGAAATCAACATTCACGGCCATGGCCATAATTATGGCTCAGCCATAATTATGAGTTCGAGCGAAGGGCAAAAAAGGGCTAAGTTTGGAATGCACAGAAACTTTCACGGGTGAAGTCGTGAATCCATCACGGCCCATGAATGTTTCTGTGACATAAGGCCTGTACACGCAGAAAGAATCACGGCCGAAGTCATGAACACGTTACAGACCGTGAAAATGTTCGCCCGACGAGTTTTTCACTCGATTCTTCACCGATTCGAACCGGATTTGAACCAGACTTTGTAGAACCATTTCCTGAGGGGTTCCAAACCGGTCTAACTATAAAAGATCAAATTTTTCATGGATTAAGGGAGCTTCTTCGGACGAACACAAAGGGCAGCGGCGATAAGGGCGAAATTCGATTTTCAGAGCATATTCCAGTGAGATTTCACGCAAAAGCGACGATTGATCGACTACTCTTCATCTCCAGATCGAGGGGAAACTGGTTTTATTGTTGTCTTAGTGAATTCTTTGCGATTTTTACTAGATCTATACTTGTTCATCGTAAAAACATGTATTTCCTTAAGAACATGAGTGAGTAGATCTTTGTTTCGGGATTTAGGCTTAGCCCGCTGACTTTTATGAATTAATCTTTATTCATACTCTTTTTATACGAATTTATTATCATGATTTGATTGAAGTTGCGTTTATTTTATAATATACCTTGGCCACGTATAATTGCGTTTTAGACGTTGTGAGAAGAACCGAGAGGTGAATCGCAACATCCAATCTATTTCAGTTGAACCTTCGAATCCAATCACGAGAGTAGGTTGGATTCGTCTGAAGGGTTTAACAGCTTTTCATAGAACTTAATGGGTTTAGTTAAGTTAACTGTCATGAGAGTAGGGAGTTAACTTAATTAAATACTGTATTACATTCCGAGAGGAGGTGATATGTATATTAGAAAAAGTTCCTTTCATGATAGATATTTTCTATGATTGAGTTATCTTTATAAGATTCATAATAGTTAGTGTGGTGAAACCCAGAATCTCGATTCTCTTAGAACTTGAACCCTCTAAAAGCTGCTTTTGAATTATTCGTGCTTAGAAGTTTATCATAACCATTCATTTGTTTTGCCTGGATTTAAACAAGTCAAAAAGTTAGTACTTAACTACGTAGTCCTCGTTGGGAATGATAATCTTTTTATTACTTCGATAATTTCGTGCACTTGCGGAAAGCTATCACTCAAAATCATCAAAAATCCGTATGGTTGTCGGGTTGCCCAGTAAGAATCACGGGTGAACCCCGTAGGGTTCACCAGGCGGTGAAGCTTGCTGTGCAGTTTTGTCGCGAAAGAAGCACCGGTGAACCCCGCCGGGTTCACCTGGTGGTGAAGTATTCTGTGAGTTCTTTCGCAAATTTTTTTCAGAAAGGATCACCGGTGAACCCCATGGGGTTCACCAACCACTGAGGTGTGGCTGTAAGTTCCGGTTACCAGCAAAAGCACCGGTGAACCCCATGGGGTTCACTTGGCCGTGAAGTCCAGAAATAGCTCTGATTGAGTCCAAATTTGACGGGCAGCTTCGTTTTCTCATAGGAAATCACCCCATGGTCTTAGAATCTTCAAAAGATTTCAAAATTGGGTGATTTTGCCTGAAATGTCACAAGAACGAGAAAAAGTGAATATTTCGAAGCTTTTAAGTAAATAAGCCTTAAGGAGTATAAAAACACTAAAATAAGCCTAGATTCATCATGGAATAATGATAAAAAATATATACTAAAATGCAAGGCATCAGTCTCCCACCCTAATCCTCACGCGAAACTCTAGCAAGTAAGAAACTACATCTCTTTTGATATTCGGTAACTTACTAGTGTTGATTATGAAGTTTAACTATGTGTTTAGCTTCTTCTCCAGTGAGCTCACATCCCAGCCAGCGTTCGACGACTAGGTCTGACTATATTGCAGAAATTGCGGCCTTCTTTTTTCTTCTAGTAGAATTGAAACCCCGCAATTTATCTCTAGATATATTTATATAAATTTTGTAGATATTAATGATTATCATAGATATGGAACTAATTACGCTTAATAAGAGTAGGTGTTTGTAGACAAGATTTTCTTATATGGGGGAGTAGATTTTCATAGATATAGATATACACGTAATTATCGTAGATATGAACTTAATGATCATAAATATG
This sequence comes from Costus lasius, assembly GCA_027563935.2. Classification (NCBI taxonomy): domain Eukaryota; kingdom Viridiplantae; phylum Streptophyta; class Magnoliopsida; order Zingiberales; family Costaceae; genus Costus; species Costus lasius. The sequence continues at coordinate 22,578,854 of CM050451.1, read as the reverse complement.
AACTTAAGGATCATATATATAGATTTAAAGATCATAGATATGAACATGATTGTCGTAGATATGGACTTATGGATCGTAGACATGAATATGATTATCATAGATATAGAGTTAAGGATCATAGATATGGACGGAGAGATTGTAAATATTGATTGAGGGATCATAGATACGGTGCTATGAATCATAGATATAAACTGAGGGATCATAGATATAGACTAAGGAAGGATCGTAGATATGGACTTAGAGATCATAGATATGGACTGAGTGATCATAGATATAGAGCTAGGTAGAGGTGAGCATTTGGTGAAAATCGAAATCAAAGTTACCGAAAATTTTTTTGAATTTTCAAAAACCGAAACCGAACCGAATTTCATAAAAACCAAAATTTTACCGAACCGAATTTACCGAAAAAATTTGGTAAATTCGGTAAATTACCAAAAAGTTTAATTATTAAAAATTTAGTTAATTATATGATTAGTAATTAGGTTATTATGTATTAGATAATAGATTTTATAAAAAATAATATAATATTTTTTATTTTTTAATATATATTATATATATTATATATTTTAATATATATATCGATAAATTCGGTTTTTTACCGAACCGGAAACAAAAAACCGAACCGAAAACCAAAAACTGAAATTTACTAAAATTAAAACCGAAACCGAAACTGAATTTGTTTTTACCAAACCGAATTTACTGAAATATTCGGTAATCGGTAAAAACTGATTTTACCGCACCGAATGCTCACCCCTAGAGCTAGAGAACATAGATGTAGACCTAGGGATCATAGATGTGGACTGAGGGATCACAAATATAGTGTAAGAGATCATAGATATTAACCGAGGGATTGTAGACATGTAGTAATCATTCTTGGATTATCACGGCAAGGAGAGTTGGTTGATTTTGAGATTACATTAACTACTCCATTCTACATGGAAGAAATTTAGTAGAATTTCAGTTACTTGTTTATTATTAGAGAGGAAGTTGAAAAGTCTGGTGGGCTCAAGATTAGATATTAGATTAAGAAATGATGATTAAGTTGAGATTTCTGTACATGTTCTGCACCTTCCTGTTTAGATGTGCCCGCGCTAGGCTATGTCATTCTACTGTATATAAATTTCCTTTGTCATTTGTTAATTAATTTTTGCTGAGTATCCAAATTTACATACTAGTAGTTATCTTTTGTCTTTTATAGGTTTGATTATACGAGCATTATACGCTCTATAAAGATAATGTGGTTGAGGGGGTTTAGCCTCACCTCTTTAGTTGGCCCAAAGTTAAGGTGAGAAGAAGTATTTTTTTTTTTAGAATTTTAGACAAATTCAATAAAGAAATGGTAAGTATTAATTTAATATCTTTTGATAATGTGTCTCCTTTTTTGATAATTATCTTATTCATTTGTCCAGATAATTTATGAAATGGATCTAGATAAAGTTGAGAAGGATGATATAAGGTCACCCATAACATTACATAGTTCGGATACCATTCATATATCTGTACATCCTCTACTTTTTCAACTAGCAGAGGCAATTGTCCCTGTGGACACGGATGAATATATGATTATCTGAATTGAAGACACTATTCATTTGTTAATATATATTTATTTTTCTTTGTGGGTAAATAAAAGGGCAATAGAAGACACTATTCAAAAAAGAATTCATGAGTTGGATGAGAAAAATAATAAGTTGAAAGCTGAGATTGACAAGCTTTTGGTAGAGAATAAAAGATTGAGTCCGGACTTAGAGAATAAATTAGTGCAAGGATATGACCTTGAAAGAAGGATTCATGAATTGGTTGAGGAGAATAACTATTTACCCTGAGATTCTCTTCAAACAAGGATCCAAGAACTCAGTGAAGAGAGTAGTAGTCTGAAAGCAGCCTTAGCTTTTGAACAAGAGGAGTTTGAAAGAAAGATCCACGAACTCAGTGAGGAAAATAAAGACTTGAAATCAGCTGTAGCTTTACAACAAGATGAATTTGACCAAACAGTAAGAGATCTCATTGAAGACAAAAACAATATGAAAGTAGTTATAGATTACTAATGAAAGAAATTTAACCAAAGGATTAAAGATCTCATTGAGAAGAATAACAAGCTAAAAATAAATGATCTTCAAGATGAAGATGTAACTAAGGAAAAGGATACAGATGATAAAGAAGAAGAAGAGTCAAGTAAAGAGGCGGCAAGTAAAGGGAAGGGGAAAAGAGTGAGAAAGAACTCATGGGCAATATGAAGCTCCTTTACACAAGAAAAGAAGAAGAAAACAGAATCTATGGAAGTAAGCTCAAATATTTGAAGTTAACAAATTAGCTAATGATGAAATTTTAACTTGACTCTTCTATTTTCATGCAGCCTGTACTCATAGTTGAAAATGTCCGAGACATTAGGAATAGGAGGTTTGCTTGATTTTCTAATAGATGAAATGATTGCATCTACTTTTTTTAGTCCTTCGTTCAAGCACACTCTTCCTTTTTTTTTCTCTTTTAGACCTTTTTTTTACCAATTAGGTTATTGATGGTAATATTCGGTTCATCAGCTAACTCATTTCTATCTTTGTTTGCCTCCTCATCTTGGTCTTAGTCATCAATACGTAAGATCTCCTCTACTTCTAGTGTGAGTTAATCCAATCATTTTTTCTGTCTTTTCATTTCCATTTTTAGAATGCAGACTTTCCATTCAAATACTAGATGTTTTCTGACATATTCAGTTATACATAGATGTCAAACTTTCTTTTCAATTTGATTCTATGGTGGCCACACATATATTGGATCTATTATCTTCCCTAGCATACGTTGTGTACCTCTTCAACACATATTGTTATGGTAATCACATCACATTGTTTCACTGATAGTACTTTTAACACATGCATACATAAAAATTTTTTGCAATCAAATATCTTACATATAGTAACTGTAGCTGGGTAGTAATTCACTAATTCTTGTCTAGCACCATTTGGGGTAGTTATCCTATATGTCATGATACCATTATTAGAATTGATGAAGTCAATATAATAATCTAATCAAATCATAAACTGTTCAGTAAACTTTTCATAGATAACTCTAGTGTAAACCATAGTTGCTTCTCTTATAACATGCATGTGATGTCCATGTTTTAATCATACTATTTATAAAGATCATCAAGTAACTCTAATTTTTTTCTATTTTGTGATAGAATCAAATTATATGTTAAATGACAAACATTTGGGATCATGATGCACAAAATTTAACTTAATAAGTGAGGTTGTATTGAGTGTACGGGAAGTAATACCTAAATTTGGTAATCATGTGATATTCATGTTTCATCTTATAATATTATTGTGAATATTATTAAGTACTTATAGCTAAATACCAACACTAGGAATCATGGGGAATAATATTAAAAGAAAATGGCAAACATGTAAATTTAACCATATAAGGAACTTGAATAAGTGATTAGTTACTATTTGGTGAAGTAAAGAAAATAAAAAAAAAAAGAGAAGAAGGGAAATAACTATGCAAGTTAAATGAAAGGAGATAAAAACACCTCATGCTTGCCTTAAGGCCACCTCAAGCTTTCTTGAGGATATGATTAACTAGGTGATGACACCTCATGCTAGGTGTCAGGCTTGGTTCAGGCCGATCCAGCCCAAGCCCACGGATCCAACTAGGCCCACATTCCAACGCATGGAGTGAAAATCAAATCCCGTGGTCAACTGCGATTGTTGACCGAAAAACGTGCGGAGCGGCGTTTTCAGCAGCGTCTTCTTCACAAAGCTCGGGTGCGAGCTCTTCACATGGAGACACGGATGACGACGTCGTCCATGGGAGTAAGGCGACGGGGTCGTCGGCGACAAAGTCGGGCACGGAGGCGGCGAAACACGCGAGGCTCGGACGCAGCGACTGATTCATGCGGATGCGGGCTTCAGCAAAAAACTCGGGCAGCAGACGCCCTAAATCGGGAGAGGAAGAAGAGGAGGCGGCTTCCTCTCTATAAGAGGAGCAGACAGGCATCGAGGAGATCATCAACAACACCACTGGCGATCTTCATCCACACAGAGGCGTAGGGAAGCGCAGCGAGTGAGTTCCAGTGCTTGGTGAAGCGCCGGCGAGAGGAGTGACGAGAGTTTGTAACCGGCGTCTGGGGAGACGACCGACGAGGGAGGGGAAGAGGGCGCCGCCGACCAGGGGGTCGACGACAAGAAGAGAGGAGTTCTGTAAGTTTTCTTTGGGAATAAAGCTTGAGTTTTCTCTCCGTCCATCTCTCCCCTATTCCCAGTTTCCGGCGGCATTTCTAGCGACGACAGCGATCGGCGTCGCGGCGGTGACGAGCTTCGACGGTCGGCGACAGGGCAGAAGGAAGGCAGGCGACCTTCCTCAGACGTTGCGCTACGCTCCGACGAGTCAACGGGCGCGGCGGCGCTCAGCGGACAGCGACGCAGGTGGCATCACGGGCGTGATGAAGACACGGGCTAGACGAGTTTTCGAATGCGGGCGGCGTTCGAAACTAGACAGTCAACGGAGTCAACGAAATCGAAATCCAAATTCGATTTTGCGATTTCGAAATTGCCAGCTGATGCAAGCGTGACGTCAGCATCGCAAAATCGAAATCGGAGACGAGAATTTTAGGCGCTGACGCAATCCCAACGTCAGCAATCCGGTGGCTTCGAGTAGCGGCTTTGACGGGCGTAATTTTGAGTTGACTGGGTCAAAATTAATTATGACCAGAGAGGTAATTAAATTTAGGGTTTCAATTCTTTCCGGATTTTTCCTAATTAGGGTTAGGGTTTTCAATTTGAGGATAAAAATCAATCGGGGGAATTAGGGTTTTCAATTTGGGGGTGAGATTTTACTCGGAAACTCTAGGGAGTTCACACTCTGGTGTTCCGCCGGACAACCCTAAAACACCGGTTTTGGGCTGATCCGACCGGGGCGTGACAATTGGCAAGTAAGGTGTGTTTGGAAAGCTCTTTCGGAGGCGAACGCGTAGGACATAAAAGCCCTAATTGTTCTTGCCCTAATTATCGAGTAATCACACAACGAAGTGGCGCGGGCGGAAGAACAAGGCGACAACACAAGTTCGAGGTGATTTTCAAAGATTGGATCATCGGAGCGTCACGATTCTTGCAGATTTGCTTCGGTTTATCCTCTCCTATCCCTTAGAAACTCTTCCTTGTGATCTTCCTATGTTAAAAGAGAGATTTTTGAGCGTTTCAATGACGATTGTAGCGTAAACCCTATTTCGGGGCTTGGTTGAAACCCGTTGACGTATTTAATCGCAAACTTTTTTTTTATTTTGTTATTTGGATTGTGTTGTGAGCATATTTTATTTTGAAATATTTATTTCGTGATCTTACCTTGGCCGAGTACTTTCACGTGTTAGCCGTTACGATTCATATCGAGAGAAGGATCGTAAGGGTGGAATCCCTTAGTAAAGCTTGCGAGACCTCGACACGAGAGTGCTTGGTTTTCGCTCGAGGGTTTTGTAATCTGCCATAGAACTCATTGGGTTCGTCTTAGAACGATCCACCGCGAGAGTAGAAGGTCGATTTAAGCCGAACACCGGGGTATACACTCGAGAGAGGGCACCTTATACCTTAGGGTTAGATTCCTTGTGCAAATCAATAATCCAAATAACCGACATCTGCCTTGTGCGATTAAAGTAGTCATCGTGGTGGAAACCAAAGCCCTGATTTCTCTCTCATATTTACTTCCTACCGTCGTAGCGTTGATTACTAGTTTTCGATTTCTACTTTCCAAACCCAATTTCGATTCGCCTAGCTATTAGGACTCAGATTTTTTGGTACTTAACCTTGTTCCCTATGGGATTCGACATCTTTTATGTTACTTCGACATAACCGTGCACTTGCGGGATGTGTCAACCGGTGGAGCAGGAGGCTCCCAAACCGAGGGTACGCGTGCCTGAGAGTTAACCGCCTGTTTGGTTGACTTTCTTGCCACGTCAGCCGCTCCCCTCATTTTAAACGCCCGCGCGGCGTTCGATCGTCATCTTCGTTATGCCCGCAACGCTGCTTGCATTGAGCCTTCTGCCCAGCGCCGCCCACACCCAAGGACTCGTCGAAAAGGAAAACCAATAGGGTGAGACTGTCGCCACACCTCTCCACCTCTCGTTGTCGTCCAGAAACGCCGCCGAATCTCAAAAACAGGGGAAACCCGAGAACAAGGATGAGTGCTAGAAACTAAGCACACGCCGGAGAGAAAGAAGACAGCGATAGAAGGGAAAACTCGCTTTATTCTTATCCAAAGACATAAGTACAAAAACCCTTCTCCTCTTGTTCTCTCTCTCTCACATCGGCGGTGTCGCTCACTGCCGTTTATAGATGCTCACAGAACTCCCTCAACACAGATCTCGCCTCCACCAATCTGGATCTCTCTCTTTCATCTCTCTTACCTCTTTCTGTCGCTCAATGAAGGATTTATAGGGAGAGGTCTTCCTCGCCTCTGCGCCGCCCGATCCGCACACGTCTGAAGACATCGCTGCCGCTCGTGTCGACGCCCTGCAGCATCTGCGCGAATCGGTCGTCGCCTCCAAAGCTTCCGCTGAAGCTTGTTTCCCAGTCGTTCGCCCGCACGACTCATTTGAAGAGCTTTCACCACCTTCCGTGTTGTCGTCGTGGCCCGAGTCTCGTGGAGAAGATAGTTTCGTCGCCACGTCCGGACGGATCAGGGAAGAAGATGCCAAACTCTCGCGCGTCCTTCCCAATTTGGGGTCAACATCAAGTGTTGACCGGGCTCTACTACCCTGGTCATTGCGTGGGTTTGGGCTTGGGCCAGGCCCAAGTTCCATGGGCCTGACACTAGGGGACTGCTATTGGTGAATAAATGAAGTAAATATGAGGAAAATGGTAATTTTCATTGCAACTTGCATTTGGCTTGGAGAATAATTAATTTGAGGTGGTAAATTGGAGAGGAAGAATGAAAGCACAATTTTTTTTTTTTACCAAATTATAATATTTTTGAAAACACAAATATAGTGTAAAGGGTATAAACTTGTCTTATGGTCTTGAAATATTATAAGTAACGATGCAAAATAGGTATCCTTGGAAGCATAATTGAATACTTTTCAATAAATTTAATTTGATACAATTTGGCAAAGTTCATAAAAAGTTATAGCATATTAAGTGACAAAAGCTCATACAGCCCAATTTTAGGTTTACAGAATCAGTGAGCTAAACATTGCTGTTTGTTTCAAGCTCCAGATAATCTCAAATATATGCAATATTTGACACATTGGAAAGATATTTCGTCTTCTTTCATTCAAAATGAATCAAAATATCATAAGTTGCAAGAAAAATACTACAAAAAGGTCAACCTTGTATTCCAGAAAATATATTCTGAATGTTGCTATCAGCTTGATACCTTAATTAGGTTTAACAATGTATAATATAGGATGTGTTGGAAAGCTACTTGAGTTCTCTTTTATCCACAGTAATTTTTATTAAAAAAAATCATTAGTGCGTGCAAAGATACATGACAAAAACCATGAAGAGGTTAGATTTATGTAAATCACAACTCTTTAATCACTTTCCCTCAAATATTCTACTATATTATGATAAAGTCATCAAAATTCTTTTTTTTTCAGTTAATTAAAACTTTAATTATGTCCAGGAATCATAAACATAATTTTTTACTAAATTATAATATTTTTGAAAACATAAATATAGGGCAAAGGGTAGAAACTTGTCTTATGGTGAAAATTGTACTTTCACTCAACTTCTTCTCCAATTTACCACCTCAAATCCACTCTTCTCCAAGCCAAACACAAGTTGCTATGAAAATTATCATTTTTCCCACATTTACCTCATTTATTCACCAACAGCGATCCCCTAGCAGGAGATGTCATCCCCACATTTTTTCTTTTCTTTACTTCACCAAATAGTGACAAATCACTTATTCAAGTTCGCTACCAAATTATAATTTATCCAATTATATGGTTAAATTTACATATTTTTGCCCCTTTCTTTTAATATTATTCCCCATGATTCCTAGTGTTGGTATTTAGCTATAAGTACTTAATAGTGTTCACAATAATATTACAAGATGGAGCATGGATATCACACATGGTAACCAAATTTAGGTTTTACTTCCTGTACACTCAATACAATCTCCTCACCTATCAAGTTGAATTTTGTGCATCATGATCCCAAATGTTTGTCATTTAACATATAATTAAATTCTATCACAAAATAGGAGAAAATTAGAGTTACTTGATGATCTTTATAAATAGTATGATTAAAACACGGATATCACACTATATGTTGCCAAATTCTTGAATTGAAGTACTATTTCTATACCTGAAATACGCTTTTATTTTTTTTCACATAAAAAGTTAACTACCTTATTATATTGCTCTAAGAAATAAAACATATATAATTTTCTCTTAAAGAACATCTAGAAGTGGCAATTCATACTTTTACTTCATTATGTTATTGTGATATCAACACAAATGTCTCTACGTGATAACATGCCGCCCATTTTTCATGGAGTCTATAGAAGTTTATCATCCTTGTATTTTCCTAAAGGTAGTACTTATTTAATAAATCTTCTCATAGGACCATCTCTGGGTCCGATTCTTCAAAGCCAAATATGGTTCTATCCACTCTGACCCTGCATATCATACCAAACGCACCAGCCATACCTGGAAACGTGTCCTGGCGGATTATTCCTCTCTTATTCCTCACTGCACAATTATTCCTACTGAGGCCCCGAATTCCATAGCTATACTTAGAACTTCCTGGGTTTGGACTTCTGGCACTAATGGCCTTTCACTTACAAAGTCCATTTACTCCTCTCTTTTGCTCCACCGTCTTAGAGGGCACACTACCACTCAAAGCACCGGCTGGAATCTTCTTTGGAAATTGCCTACAACTAACAAAATCAAATGCTTTGGCTGGAAACTTCTTCATCGGCGCCTTCCTACAATGGCATATCTCCACCGCGCGGGCATCCAACAAAACACTACTTGCCTCCTATGTCATGCTGCTGCTGAATCAACTCAACATCTCTTCCATGAATGCATCTACACTTGCCACGTCTGGACCAATCTTGCTTCTAAGGCTCACTTCCAACCCATCAAATGGGACCTTTGGCGCACCTCTAAATGGTGTTATAAAGATGCTGATCGCTCTCTTCTCTCCCAAACTCTTACCTTGACGGTCTTTTGGATGGTTTGGAAGGCTCGGAATACTAAACGATTTACCACAGAGGAGCTCTCACCTGAAAGGACCAGCTGGATGGCCTTGTCGGAATTTCTCTCTAATCTTGAATTTTTAACCACTGATATTCACCGGTCCTACTCCCAGGGTGACTCTCATCCAACCAGAACGCCGAACACATGGTGTAAGCCGTCCGCCCACATGATCAAAATCAATACTGATGGCGCTTGGAAACATCCTTTGGAAGCGGCAGGATGTGGATATGTGGTACGCAACTCCCAAGGCATGGCCTCTTTAGCTGTTGCCATTCATCACCAAAGTCCATCGGTACTCTATTCTGAACTTCTCGCTATACGCTCTGCTATGCACTTCTACTACTCCTCTACTCCTACTCACCCTGGAGCTGCCATCATTGAAACCGATAGTCAAGAGGCAATCTTCTTCATCGAATCCCTGACCGCTTACCCTCCTATTGCTGTCCGTGGCCTTCTTGAGGAGATTAGACACATGCTGCGATCAAACCTTTTTACTATCAGTTTTGTTCCTCGCTCCTGTAATACCGTGGCTAACTGGTTAGCTCTCTTTGCTAGAGAGACTCAAAGGTCTGAGGTCTGGTTGGGTGATTGGCCCACCGAGCTGACCACACTCTTATCCGCTGATGTAACCCTTTAAGTGTTGCTCTTGTTTTTTCTATTATAAAAAAAAATAAAAAATAAATAAATAAATCTTCTCATAGCTTTTTAAAAATATTTTACATTACACTGCTTGTATATGCAATTACTCAAATCTTATATAAATTTAGGAAAGCTATGAATTAGATAAGATAAATTGGTGGTGGTATTATGATGATATGCATTTATATAGTATTTTCAGTTTACTTCTATCACCAATTATCTCTCTTTTCTATTATGTTTTTACTCATTTTGGCTTAAATTCTTTTGTTTATTTGGAATCTTCACCTCTCTTTGCTTTTATTATATTTAAGGAGAAAACGACCAAATTTTGATGGATTTTGAAAGATCCAAGCACACGAATGAGTTCTAGACGTTGAGACAAAGTTGCCCGTCAATTTTCAGGCAAAACGAAGCTTGTAGGAAGAATCACGGCCCTGCCGTGATTATAATCACGGGCGTGATCTGAAGTAAATGTGATTAAAATCATGGCCATAGTTTATTTGGTGCAAAATTCCGAAGCTCACAAAAAGAATCACGGCCCAACCGTGATTATTTTCACGGTCGTGATTTCCTGAAAATTTTCCACCGAGACAATCATGGCCGTGCCGTAATTTTTATCACGGCCGTAATTTCTACCCAGAATACATAGAAAAAATTATGACTCTGCCATGATTATTTCACGGCCGTAATTCTTCCAAGCTCTTTTTCCATAATACACAAAAAGAGTTTGGGTTCGTTTCTTGCCCAAATTGGCTCATTTTCAAGCCAAATTTTGGGAAAACCCTAATTGAACGATGGGATACTATATAAGCCACCTAAGGAGTGATTATTTGGGGCTTTTGGCAAGGATTCAATGCATATTCGGCAAAGAGGTGAAACCTAGAGCGACTAGGCGGCAGACAGCGATTTTCTCTCCAGAAACTCTTCGTCTGCAACCTGCTGGCTTCGATCTTCATGACGGTCCTAGATTTCATCCTCCTTATCGTTTCTATTATTATTTTGCCAATTTGTAATCAAAAACATAAATTATTATTGTTATACGTCTAAGAACATGTTAGCGTAAACATTGTTTCGCGATTAGGGAGTAACCCTCTGCGATTTATGGTTTAATTAATTATTTTTTCTATTAAAGCTTTACTCGTGTTTGATCTGATTATTGTTACGTTTATTTACATGTTAATTTCTGGCAATAATTTGCATGCTTAGAGACGTTGCAAGAAGTACTGAGAGGTGAATTGCGACATCGGATCTATAGTTTTTGGACAAGTTGATTTGAACACGAGAGTAGTTCGAATCAGCTTGAGGGATTTTATAGATTTGTCAAGAACTCATTGGGTCTATCTCGAGTTAATAACCACAAGGGTAGGGGATTAATTCGAATAGACACCATATTATACTTCTGAGAGGGGGCAATCTGTACATGCGGATAAATCCCCTTCAACACAGTGAAACCCTTCTTTAGATGAACTTTGTTAGTAGAATTATTTAATCTAGAGTCGTGAAACCCAAAATCCCGAATTATCAAAACTTGATTACAACCCTATTGTGTTTTACTCTTTCTGCAACTTAATTAAGATTAAATCCAACTCTTTTCAGATTTGTCTAGCTAACAATCCTAAAATAAGTCGATACTTGGTCATTAGTCTCTGTGGGATCGATATTTTTATTACTTTGACGTTTCCGTGCACTTGCGGACAACGTCAAGTTTGACGGACGAAATTATAGCCATGAAAATAATCACGGCAAGGCCATGATTTTATCTGTGTATTCTAGAAAAAGAACTTGGAAGAATTACGGCCGTGAAAATAATCACGGCAGGGCTGTAATTCTTTCTGTGTATTCTAGGTAGAAATTACGATCGTGATAAAAATTACGGCACGACCATGATTGTCTTTGTGGAAAATTTCCAAGAAATCACGGCCGTGAAAATAATCACGGTAGGGCCGTGATTCTTTTTGTGAGCTTCGGAACTTTGCATCAAATAAACTACGATTTTAATCACATTTACTTCATATCACGGCCGTGATTATAATCACGGCAGGGCTGTGATTTTTCGTACAAGCTCCATTTTGCTTGAAAATTGACGGGCAGTTTCGTCTCGATGTCTGGAACTCATTCGTGCGCTCGAATCTTTCAAAAACCATCAAAATTTGATCGTTTTCTCTTGAAATATGATAAAAGTGAAGAGATGTGAAGATTCCGAACAAACAAAAGAATTTAAGCCAAAATGAGTAAAAACATGATAGAAGAGATAGATAATTGGTAGTAAAAGTATACTGAAAATACTATATAAATGCATATCATCATATTATAAAAGATGTGTCATAAATAAAGCCGACGTACTAAATTTGACATCATAATTTGTATTGCTTTTGAGATTGCAGCTGATTGACATGCAAAATTGGTTACAGGTTGCTTTCCAGATATCGCTTGTAAAAATATAGTAAATAGCCAAATTAATGACTCAAGATATTCATCCTACAATAAGCAACACCAACTATAATAGTTTATTTATGATGATTTAGACCAATAATTGGAGTGAATGATATATTATACTCGTTAGTTTGAAAAATTATATCAAAACAAATTACATCACCAAAATATACGTAATATATAATGGTTTTACTATTTGTTAATAAAAGTTGGTAATTTCTTTTATTTCACGGACTTCAATAGCATAAAATAATGAAGGATCAATATATTGTCTTTTTTGCTAGTACTTAAGAATACCCTGGGCTTTTTTACCATACAATATTTTTCTTCTGTTTATGAATATAGTTAATACTATCATCTCTCATAAAACTAATTTAATTATTATTTGCCCCTATTTGAAACTAATTATAAATATTAAGTCTTCATACCAGCATCTGTCATTTTAATAATAAGAGCTCATTGAAAAGGTAATTTTTTTTTTTGTTGAATCTAAGTGTCAGGCCCGTGATTAAGCTAAGCGTGCTTAATCAATTAATCGCAGCCATGTCAGCCAAATCCAAATCAAACCATTCGCCCGATTTCGATTTTCTCTTGTTGGCGCGTTGACTTTGACCGCCGTCTGCCTTGTTTCGAATGCCATGCGCGTTCGAACGAGTCTCACGCTCGCGTGCATCGGACGCGAGACGCCATCTCAAGCGTCGCCGGAGACGGGAAAGGAAGGGGCCTGTGGCAGGGGAAGGGCCGCTCGTGCCCTCCGCCCTCAGCCTGCTTTGTCGGCGCCCCTCTGGACACCGGAGATCGCCGGCGGAGGTAGAGAAGGAGCTTTTGAAGCTCGCTGGAGAAGATGCGGAAGATCGTTGGAAAATGCAGGAAAGATGCCAGAAAACACGTCGGCCGGAGGGGAAAGCTTCGCCTGTTATTTATCTCCAAATACAACTACCTAAAACCCCTCTTCACTCCTCTCTGTACACGCACAGAACACTCCCTCTCGTCTGACCTCGTCGGCGCCGCTGCTCAGGAGAGGCAGAAAATCTCATCCGCCCTTGCTCACGCCGCCGTCCGCAGCTCGTGGAGGAGGCAGAGCTCTTGTCTGCCAGTCGTCGTTGCCGCTCGGGGTGGTGGAGGTGACGCTCGTCGTCACTCGTGGGGGAAGAGCCGCGTGGAGGAAGATCGCTTGGGTGGGGAAGACAACTTTGTAGAGAAAGCTCGCGTAGAGACGATGCCTCGAGGAAGAAACCCGCTCTTGCAGCCTTGTCTCCTTTTTCTCCCGCTCTAGCTTGTCAACAGCTCTCTACTGTGGAAGGGACGAGACACCAGCCTTCCGTTCACCTGCCTCCCAGGTGCTCCCATCACCATCAACCGATTTCACACCTCTACGCGTTTCGGCGGAAGATGGGTCGGATCCGGGTCCACCATCAGATCCGCCCGCTCCAATGGATCCAATCAATTGTGTCTTAACGAGGCCTTGGGCCTCTGCTCAGGCCCAATCACCTCTCGGCCCAACCCAAAATCACGTGGATGTAACATCTCTCCCCCGGCTGAGCTGGAAGTCGCCCTCGACGTCCTCTCCGTCATCCAATCTCCAGACCCGCTGCCTCCGCGACGTGTGTGTCAGACCTCCGCCGGTGTCGTGGCCACCGCTGCGATGTGTGCTACGCCGCTTGCGAGCGGCCAAAGTGGTGGAGGAACTCGCCTGCATGCACATGGAGTCCCTCGCTCGTCGCGTCCCCCGTGCGCCAGAAGCCGAGTCCGTCAGGCTGCCTCGCTGAATGCCGGAGATCCAACTGGCTGCCTCCACATCATGGATAAAGAAGCCCTCCAAGTATGGGAATATTGCAGCCTTCACTCGCCGAATCAGCTCCATGCCAAGGACGACATCGTAGTCATCCATCTTCGCCACTCTAACGTGGTGTTGCCTCATCCATCGTCCCAACTCCACTGGGACGTCAAGGGCAATACTCATCATCCGCTGCTCCGCGGTGTTGATGGTCTTCACCCGGTCCTCCGTGGGTGAAGTCTGCAACGCAAGACGCTCCGCCATGCGCTCTGACATGAACAGATGCGTCGCGCCAGTGTCGACCATCGCCTCCACATCGACTCCACTAATCCACATCGGCACGTAGAGTAGCCTCGATCCTCCTGAGGCTGAGACTGCCGTGATCGCTCCAATCGCCAATGCTCCGATCGTCGCTGGACAAGAGTCGGGGGTGGCGGTCACCTCGCGCGCCACCAATGCCGAAATCCGCTCCCGGTTCGGGCAATCCCGCATCCGGTGTGGACCCTGGAATAGGAAACACGCCATCAGCTTGGATCTCTCTGGCCCCTTCTCAGTAGGTTAGGCCGGCTCCTGTTGTGGCTGGGGACGTGCCGGTTGGCCTCTGCCACGCCGGTAAGGGTGTCAGCCTCGAGCTGGTGGTCTCATCCTCGTCGGGGATCCATGTCTCGGGGGCAACGCCGTGGCTCTCGGCGAAGTCGACCCTGATGGCCGCGCGTCCACCAAGCCCTCGGCCACCGCTACGGCCTCACGCTAATCTCGCGGAGAATGTCGCCAGACCTCCGCCTCGGCCCACGGCTGCAGATGCTGGAGGAAGGTGTGTCGTCAGTGCGTCTCCGACATGTCCAGGATCTCCAGCATGAGCGCAGAGTACGCTCAAACATACTCGCGGATCGGGCCAATGTGCCGAAGCTCATCCACCGCATCTCTGGCCTGATCCACCGAGTTCCCCGGAAGGAACTACCTCCGTAGCTCCTCCAGGAATACGTCCTAGGTCAGGTCGCCGCTCCCGATGTCGATCCAGCTTTGGTCCTCCATCAAAGCTTCGCATCAGCAGTAAGGTAAGCAGTGCACACCTGCATACGCTCGTCGTTCGAGACATGGCCGGAAATGAAGAACTGCTCCATGTCTCAAATGAAGTTCTCCAGCTCCTTCATCGATCGGACTCCTCTGAATGTCGGCAGCTCAGGGATCCAAACCTTCGGCTTAGGGGCCGCCTGCCCCGTTGCCGACACCATAGGGGAGCCTCCGCTCTGAGTCTGCGCAAGCGCCATGCACAGAACGACGATCTCGGCCTGCATCTGATGCTGCGCCACCTGCGCCTGCTACAGTAGTGCCAAGAATCCGGCCACCTGGTCGTGGAGTGTCGCTATGCCCGCCATCGCCTCCTACAGGGCAATGATCTAGAGCCTCTGCTCCTCTGCCTGCTGATGGAGGTCCTCCACCTGAGGAGCTAGGGCGGTCTCCTCCTCACCGGAGACGCTGATTAGCTCCTCCAATCGCGCCACCCGATCAGCTAGGGAACTCATCTCGTCCCTCTCCCTCAGTCTCTGGGATCGCTGGGGAGGGCACTTTGCTGCAAGACTCTCCTGCTCTGCCAGTATCACCAGAGCACCACCTCTGAAATCACTAGAACGAGGCTCTGATACCATTGTCAGGCCTGTGATTAAGCTAAGCGTGCTTAATCAATTAATCGCAGCAGCCACATCAGCCAAATCCAAATGAAACCGTTCGCCCGATTTCGATTTTCTCTCGTTGGCGCGTTGACTTTGACCGCCGTCCGCCTCGTTTCGAATGCCACGTGCGTTCGAACGAGTCTCGCGCTCGCGTGCGTCGGACGCGAGATGCCGCCGCGAGCATCATTAGACATGGGAAAGGAAGGGGCCTGCAACAGGGGAAGGGCCGCTCGCGCCCTCCGTCCTCAGCCTGCTTCGTCGGCGCCCCTCTGGACGCCGGAGATCGCCGGCGGAGGTGGAGAAGGAGCTTTCGAAGCTCACCGGAGAAGATGCGGAAGATCGTCGAAAAATGCAGGAAAGACGCTGGAAAACACGGCGGATGGAGGGGAAAGTTTCGCCTGTTATTTATCTCCAAATACAGCAACCTAAAACCCCTCTTCACTCCTCTCTGTACACGCACAGAACACTCCCTCTCGTCTGACCTCGTCGGTGTCGGAATGCTCGCCGGAACGCCTCTGGTCACCGCCTGAGGGAAGGAAGATGCGGCAGCAGTCTCTCGCCGCCGCTCGAGGAGGAAGACGACGCTCTCGTCGTCTCGTCGTCCCTTGCTCGGGAGAGGCAGAAAATCTCGTCCGCCTTTGCTCACGCTGCTATCCGTAGCTCGTGGAGGAGGCGAAGCTCTCATCCGCCGGTCACGTCGCTGTTCGGGGTGGTGGAGGTGATGCTCGTTGTCACTCGTGGGGGAAGAGCCGCGTGGAGGAAGATCACTCGGGTGGGGAAGACAACTCTGTGGAGAAAGCTCGCGTGGAGACGATGCCTCGAGGAAGAAACCCGCTCTCGCCGCCTTGTCTCCTTTTTCTCCCGCTCCAGCTCGTCAATGGCTCTCTGCCATGGAAGGGACGCGACACCAGCCTTCCGTTCACTTGCCTCCCAGCTACTCCCATCACCATTAACCGATTTCGCGCCTCTGTGCGTTTCGGCCGAAGACGGGTCGGATCCAGGTCCACCATTAGATCCGCCCGCTCCAATGGATCCGATCAATTGGGTCTTAACGAGGCCTTGGGCCTCTGCCCAGGCCCAATCACCTCTCGGCCCAGCCCAAAATCACGTGGACGTAACACATATATAACTTATTTGGACATTTTATTGGATCATTATGGTTAATCTCAACTCTCAATAATGTCCAAACATCATTGAGATCAATTTTGAATTCCGCCCCGGCCAATGCAATTTGTTTTAATCATAGGTTGTAGTTTTTGGTCACAACTTCTATGACTTGTTTTAACCCTTACATGTTATAAACAAACTTACAAAAATTCAAACTCTCATCTTTTCTTCACTCAACATGATATTTCTTTATGCTAAAAACTTGTCTTTTGTATATTCATTATAAAAATTATAGGCTTGATCCTACTATAAAATATCATACTAACACCAACTACTATAAAATATCATACCAACTATGGGGACTGTAGATTAATAACAATTCAGTTTCTTCAATTTTAATAAATGTAAATGCAGATGGATCCATATGCTCAACTTTTACAAATGAAATAGGTATATTTTTCTCCTCTTCCTATAGAAATATATATGTCAACTATATCAATAGTTTATTGAAGTAATAAAAATTACCATATCATTGTTAAAAATAAATTCTTCCTTACCATTGTCACACTCCTTGGATTGAACTCAAGTAACATCATATTTTGATCATCATCTGATGACTCACACCCAAGAAGCTCTTGGCATTATAACGCTTACACCATGTTTACTAGCAAGGATGGGAAAGTCGGCGGACGGGAAATAAGGAGGGGAAGGAATCAACGAAGAGAGGAATTTTGAGTCACATGGTTTTCACGTGACGAGGTGGAAAGAGAGAGAGATGGAGAGGGAAGGTGACGAGAGGGGAACTCGCCAGTGAGAGCGAGGTGGCGAGGCAGTCGGCGATGGCGAGTACCCGGTGAGGGCGAGGTCGAGGGCGAGGTCAAGGGCGAGATATCCTCGTCTGCGAACTCCCCATCCATGCGTACTCCCCATCCGCGAAGATGGTTTCCGTCCACACGAGGTTGCCGTCCCAACGAACTCCCCGTCCGCCCGAGGTCACCGTCCCCGCAAGGTTGCCATTCATGCGAGCAGAGGTTGGCATCTGATCGCCATCCACGCGAGCAAAGGTCGGCGTCCAGCGTCCAACGTCCGTCCGTCCGTCCGTCCATCCGCGAGCTCGACGAGCTAGTCAAGGCGATGACGAAGGGAAGAAGATGGAGGGATGAAGACGGGAATAGTGAAAATGACGCGTGAGATGCGAATCCGCCCGATTCGGGCGAATAAAAAAATAGCGGAAAAGCCCCCTTATTTCCTTCGTTAAATCTATTCGTACATATCCGTCCGTTCTGGTATACGGTGGAAAATTATTGTTTCCATCCTTCCCATCCCATTTTCTGTTCCGGTAAACAAGGCCTTATAGATGAAATAAGTATAATTTACTCCTCTTCCCATGAAAATATATGTGTCAACTATATCAATAACATATTGAAGTAATAAAAATTACCATATCATTGTTATAAATAAATTTTTCCTTACCATTTTCACATTTTTTGGATCGAAGTCAAGTAACATCATATTTTGATCATCATATGATGACTCCCACCCAAGAAGCTCTTGGCATTATAACGCTTACACCCTGTTTGCTAGCAGGGATGGGAAAGTCGGCGGACGGGAAATAAGGAGGGGAAGGAATCAACGAAGAGAGGAATTTTGAGTCACATGGTTTTCACGTGACGAGATGGAGAGAGAGAGAGATGGAGAGGGAAGGTGACGATGAACTCGCCGGCGAGAGCGAGGCAGCAGGGCAGTCGGCGATGACGAGTACCCGGCAAGGGCGAGGCGACGGGGTAGTCGGCGAGGGCGAGGGCGAGGTCGAGGGTGAAGCGACGAGGGCAAGGTGGCGAGGGCGAGGGCGAGATATCCTTCTCTGCGAACTCCCCGTCCACGCGTACTCCCCGTCCGTGAAGATGGTCGCCGTCCACGCGAGGTCGTCGTCCCAATGAACTCCCCGTCTGCACGAGGTCACCATCCCCGCAAGGTTGCCGTCCACACGAGCAGAGGTCGGCGTCCAACGTCCGTCCGTCCATCTGTGAGCTCGATGAGCTGGTTGAGGCGATGACGAAGGGAAGAAGATGGAGGGATGATGACGGGAACAGTGAAAATGACTCGTGAGATGCGAATCCGCCTGATTCGGGCGGATCAAAAAACAGCGGAAAAGCCCCCTTATTTCTTTCGTTAAATCTGTTCGTACATATTCGTCCGTTCTGGTATACGGTGGAAAATTGTTATTTCCATCCTTCCCATCCCATTTTCCGTTCCGATAAACAAGACCTTATAGATGAAATAAGTATAATATACTCCTCTTCCTATGAAAATATGTGTCAACCATATCAATAACATATTGAAGTAATAAAAATTACCATATCATTGTTATAAATAAATTTTTCCTTACCATTTTCACATTTTTTTGATCGAACTCAAGTAACATCATATTTTAATCTTCATCTGATGACTTCCACCCTAGAAACTCATTGTACGTCTTGGCATTATAACCCTTATCCATAATATGTATTTAGTTACATGATTTGAGATTCATTTTCGGTCAACTTCTATGGAATATGGATGAATATCTACAATCTCTATGTCCTTATCTACGATCCATATGTTTATATATACGATAATCAGTTGCTCATCTACGATAATTAGCTACTTATCTACAATCTCTAGGTCCTTATCTATGATTCTTATGTTCATATCTACGATAATCAATTGCTCATCTACAATAATCACTTGATCATATACAATAATCAAGTGTTTCATCTACAATAATAACTTGCATATCTATGGTAATCAGTGTGCCAAGGTTTGTGTGCGGTCGATGTACGGACCCTGCCGTTGATGTCTTATCAACGTCTGGGCCTTCAATTTTTTTTTTTCAAGAAAAAGGCTACTTTAAGTGGTCTCATGTCACCGACTAAGGGCTTATTTGGCCTCACTTCTGCACAACTTTCAAGGTGCAATAGTAAACTAAAAAAGGAGAAACTGTTAGAAGCTAAAAATTCCTAGTTTCTCATAGCTTCTGCCTTGAAAGTTATGCAGAAGTGGGACCAAACAACCCCTAAGCAAGTCAATTCAATACATACATCAGAGATTAATGCTCCATCCCAAACAGAACTCCGTGAAACTCGCTAAAGCTTATTCTGATTACTCAAAGTGATAATACATTTAATAAAGCAGATAAGTTTTCAGTGCTAACAATATACAAGATTTTGCAAACTGCTATAACATAATATACATATGATTCCAGCCCGACGAGAAGTTTATTAAATCACTCTTTTTTTTTTTTTTACGGAGAATTCAGAACAAGCCAAATTTTTTGTAACAGATCTCTTTCTTCTCTTTTTCCCAATCTCCTAGTTTGATAAGCCGAGATCCGTTTCAATGTTCTATTTCTTCTTCACTTAGCGTGGTCAATCCTTGAACCAAATTCTAAGTTCGACGCACAAGCTCACAGGGCATATCACAACAATTAAACTTGCATAGAACTGAAGATTGTCAGGAGAGAAGACCATGTACCAGAGAAAGCCAAGCCCATGCCAACCACTATGATGGCAATGTCCGCTGTAGCTCCAATCCAGCCCAGATCGGAGCTGAAGGTCTTCAGGTGGAAGACTGCCGGTAGCACGAAGCCGAGCACGACGCACACACTACTCCCGACCAACGACAGGAAATCGGTAAAGTTGGGAACCGATGTTGCTGCTAGGCTCACCACCACCACCAAGAGCCACCGCAGCCACCAGGAGTACCTCTTCCCGCGCAGCCATCGCTCAGCAACCTCGTACACCGGGTTCATCATTATTGGGAAAGTGAAGAAGAGGTTGATGCAGAGGCCCATCTGGATGAGCACCGTAAGCACGCCAGCGCCGAGGTTGGTGGTGATGATGTCCTTAGTCTCGTTGCCGAAGGCGGCGTAGCCGAGAACACCGAATAGGCCGTAGAGGAGGGCGATGAAGGCCATGGAGAGGCCAAGTGTACGCCCAAACTTGGGCTTATCAGCAGCCTCGGCCTCCAAGGGAAGGATCATGCCGATTCCCTCAAAAGCGTAGACGGCGACGCCGGTGCCGTAGAGAAGGATGGAGGGACCCGAGAAGGCGTGGAGAGGCGATTGGTTGGAGAGCATTATGGAGACATCCTCAGCTATGACGACGCCCATGGCGCCGATTTCGACGACATCGGCGAAGATGCTGAGGGGGGCGAGTAGTGTGAGGGTTTTGATCGAGTTGAGGCCCAGCTGGAAGGGGAGCATAGCGAGCACATAGACGGCCTTGGAGGAGAGGAAGGGGAGAAAGGGGATGGTGATGGGGAGGAGGTGGGTGAGGGAGTTGGAGATGAATATGAGGTACCCGACGCAGAACCCGGTCTGGCTGAGCACGATCATGAGGTCGACGGAGAGGCGGCCGAGCGGGCCGTAGACGGCTAGACCGAGATCCCCGAAGGAGGCAATCTTAGCGGTGCGGTCGAGGTCGAGGCGGCGGCGGGTGTGGACAAGGAGCATCATGCAGTAGAAGGTGAGGGCGGCGACGGCGAGGAGGATGATTGCGCCAGCGAACCACCCGGTGCGACTGAATGCGTAAGGGAGGCCAAGCACGCCGGAGCCGACGACGGATATGAAGACGTTGGCGAATGTATTGGGCTGCGACGACAGCTGATTGTGATCGGCGCCGCCGACCGGGAGGAGGAGCGGCCCCGACGCATCCAGCACGTAGCCGGAGGAGCTAGCGCCGTTGCCAAGGCCCATGGATCAGAGAAAGGGAAGAAGAGAGTTGGGATCGGCAAGATTGGAACAGTAACGAGATTCACAAGAATGGGGGAAAAACTTAGGACGGGGACGACGCAGTTGCAGAGTTGAGACTTTTCTTCGAACTCGGCATCGAAAGTGACAGTGATTATGTTCTGCCCATGTATTTTGTAAAAAAGAAAAGAAAAAGAAAATAATGATGCCAGCTGGAATTATCAATTTATTTTTATTTCCAACAGAGAAGGCTAAATAGGTAATATTTAATAATACAATCTATTAACATTGAGTCTTTATCACGTATGAAATGTTCTTTATCTTAATGCATGTGAGGATCACATGTTTATATGAAAATTCTATTATCAAACTACTGTTAACAACCGCACGACGGAAAATTCAATTACTGATTCTGATTTAGATCTGTTTGCAACAGTGTTTAACAGATCCGATTAAGCTTATGGTGTGTGTGCTGTTTATTAATTGTTTTATATCTACTTTAATTAATATATTCACAGTGCTGCAATTTTGTACATCTGATTGATTCACAAATTTCATAATTAATCGATCTCATTAAATTAGCTGTCGAACAATAATTTTTGGCTGATTCTGTGATTATTTAATTAATTAGATCCGACTAAATTAATCAGACTCATTACAGATTACTGATTTTGATTAAACTAATCAGAATATTAGACCTGATTAATTACGCATTCTATAGTTACTCTATTCAATTGATTAATTACGGATCCTAAAATTCTTCTCTCAAATCTTTTATTGGCGTGCCCAATCTTTACCAGCGTTCAAAAACGGACATTTAGTGATGCTTGAGATATTAAAATTTGTCGATTAAACTTTGTCGCAGCTCATATCCAAAATTATATCAAATTATTTATTTTTAGATATATAATTTGAAGATATCTTAACTCATTCCAATTTGATACATTTTGAGGAGTTCTTCATTTTTATTTTTCTCATATATACACATGGGTTTGCATAAATTCATTTTCATTAAGGATTATAATGCATTTTTATTAAAAAGAAAGAAGAAAAAGGGCATAACTGTTTCCTAGGGTGAGCTAGGTACACACTACAAATTTCATAGTTGCTTAAATTTGAGGTTATGTAAATCTTATTTTAAGCTTATGAAAATCTCTCTCTAAATATAGATTTATATTAATTCCATAAATAAGTATTGATGTATAAGTCCTATGATCAGTTGTTGATCCGAATTATATATTGCATTCACACTTGATATTATATATATTCAAACATTGTTATTGTTATACTTTTAATATCTCTGCGATTATATATATCTGCATAATAATATCCATGAAGATAGATTCTATATATTCTTAAAGACTGTCCTCAGTCAAGTGTTATAGTAGATAACGGACAGCTATGGTGCAAAAGGGTGTATATTCGGCTCGGTATATTCGGTAAATACCGATTTACCAAATTTTTTCGGTAAAATCGGTTCAGTAAATTCGGTATCGATATCGGTAATGATTTTTCTATAAATCAGTTATCGGTATCAGTAAATTTTTTTCGGTTCAGTAAAAAATCGATTTTACCGATTATAAATAATATAATAAATAAATAATATTTTCTTAATTAATAGAGTAATTGTTTTACCGATAACGATTAGTGAAAATGAAGAAGTAAGGAAGGAAAATATTATAAAAATAAAAAAAGTAAAGAAGAAAAATATTATATAAATATTAGATATTAAATAAGTATTTATAATTTTTTATTCGGTAATTTACCGAATTTACTAAAAATTATTCGGTAAATTCGGTTCGGTAACTATTCGGTATATTTCTTATTCGGTTCGATATCGGTATTAAAATTTTCGGTAAATAATAAATCGGTAAATTCGGTATCGGTATTACCGATTGTACACCCCAAATGGTGCATGTGAGATGGGTATATGTGCTGATTTAGTGTGGGTTGCTAACACAAGCAGATGGGTATATCAGGGTGGACATACTGGACCGACCAGCCATGAGGATTCAACTTGGTGTCTCAAGTTAATCTTACAATGACAGAGATACACTTGTCCTTCGACTTAAGGTAATTGACATCTCTATATGATAAGTGGTACGCTTTGATATAACCTAATATTTCGCTGTAGCAGAGGGGTCAATATGGTTGTCATTAGGTGTATCATACGTCATATGAAATATTCAACTAAGCAAGAGAGGATTTACCTTTTTCTTAAATTGAAGCTTGATATATATGAGTCTCACATGGTTGCATGACTAAAAGTGTATAGTCATACCCAGGTGAAAGCCTAATTTAGTCATGACCATTAGATTGAGTTAAACAAGTGTGACAGACTTATCCAATTAGAATATCAATCTGGCAAATGACTATAGTGCAAAGGTACTTTGTTGCGGTTTAGGGGATGTCGATGATGACAATCATTCCGATGACTTAGGTAGTAACGATGTATTACTAGATATCCCTCACTGCTTATGATGATTATTAGGTCATCACTACCAACATCAGAGGAATTTACATGGTCACACACCTAGACACTCGAGATCTCCTATTGAGCGGATAGCCTATGGATTATGGATTGAATTATTGGAACATTCAGATACATTTGGGAGACTAATGCTTTGAGATTATCTCAACGAGGAGGATATTTTATTTGAGATATAGTTTGATCACCAGTGGATCATGTTTGACCTTAGTTGACTATGGTGGTTAAGCTTGACTCAAGCAAGGGTCTAGGCCCAAGTGTAAATTTGGTGCCTACATAAACTTAATAAATAAAATCAAATTTTCATCAAGAGATCATTTTCTCTTGGCTAATAAAATGAGGCTAGGCATATTAAATGGTTATATATATATATATATATATATAACTAGGCGCATGTTTGGGTAAATATATATATTTATATTTAGTTCAAGAATAATTATAGTCACCCACATGGATGGTCAAATATATTAATATTATTTTAATTAGTCTAGGCACCTACTTAATTGAATAAATATATTTATTTATAGGTGCACACTAGACAAAGAAAAATATACTTTATATATTAATCTAAAATTAACTTCACGACATTTTCATTATAACTAGAGGAGTTATTTTGTGGATTCCATTTTTGGCCAAACGCTTCAAGTTTTGAAGCCCTAGCCACTCCTCTAATTAAGTTGTTGCAACCCTCCTCCCCTCGTTGGTGAGACCTCTCCTTGGTGGCATGGAGACTCTATGTTGGCGAGAACACAAGTGATAGCATCCTCTTAGAGTAAGTTCCAGAGAAGTGGTACTCTCTCCTTGGCGCCTTCCTACTACCTCTTATTATTAGCGCACCTCTTGGAGTTGGCACAAGTAAGGAAGATCTCCTAAGGCTTGAATATTCTTCCCAAGGCTAGCACCGAACGTGGAAGAAGGGATCTCAAGGAGTTAGTGTTGGTGTATATGCCCTTGGACCCGTTGTTGGTCCATCTTGTACTACTTGATTTTGATATTGAATATATCATTCTGGCATTGTCGTTATTATGCTATGTTTATATCTGCGATTATGTACATAGATAATAATGTCCCTAGAGATAGATTGTATCTGTGCTCAAACGGTGTGTCCCCAGTCGAGTACCTGAGTGGATAAAGGATATCTCTGGTACATGTGAGACTGTTATATGGGCTGGTTAGGCACGGGGTGCTAACACAGGCATATGGGTATATCAGTGGTGGATATACTGGACCGACCCGTTGTGAGGCTCTAACTTGGTGTCATGAGTTAAGCTCACAAGTGATAGAAGATGCATTGATCCCTTGACTTGAGGTCATTGACTCTTCTATATGGTTAGGGACATACTTTGATACAACCTAACACCTCGCTGTAGCAGGGAGGTCATAACGGTTGTCATTGGGTATATTACGACTCATATGAGAAGATCAATGGACAGACATAGGATTTGCCCCTTCCTGCGGGAAGCTTGATATCCATGGGGCCCCCCTATGGTAGCATGACTGAAAGTGTGTGGCCACACCCAGGTGAAAGCCTGATTTAGTCGTGACCATGAGATTGGGTGAAAACAAAGTTGTGACACACTTTGTCCAATCGGATATCAGTTTGGCAAAGAGACTGTAATGCATCGGTATCTTGTTGCGATGATGGGGATGTCGATGCTGATATCCATTCCGAAGACATGGGTAGCAACGATGCACTGCTAGGTGCCACTCACTGCTTGTGATGACTTGAGTTCATCACTGCCAACGTCAGAGGAACCTACAGGGTCGCACAACTTGAAACTCGGGTTCTCGTATTGATCGGGTAGCCTATTGATCGAGTTATTGGATAACTCGGATCTATTTGGGAGAATCCATCAGCGACATTGTGCCTGATGAGATGGAAGGGACTTATTGAAGCTAACTTCATTTTTTGGCCAGATGGGCCAAATGGGCCTAGTAGGCCAAATGGGCCAAATGGGCTAAATGGGCATAATAGGCCATTTGGGCCAAATGGGCAAATGAAGTCTAGCATGGAGCATGGACCAATGGGCCTCCTAGCCCAATGGGCGTGAAGCCCAGTTGGGGCGTAAGGCCTAATGGGCCTTGAAGCCCAATGGGCCGTCGGGCCTCATGGGCTATGACAATAAGTTGCCTGGGCCCAATAGACATCATGGTGAATTAAATCATGTATTTAATTCTGGGAATTAAATCCTGCATTTAATTCTGGGAATTAAATCCTGCATTTAATTCTGTAATTAATTCTGAGATTAATGTTGAATTTAATTTTGAATTTAATTTTGAATTTAATTTTGAATTTGAAGAGTCACATCATTAATGATCATTATGAGACTTTAATACAAAGTTTTAATGGGTCAATATGAGACTTTAATTCAGAGTTTAATTCTATAATTAATTCTGGATTTAATTTTATAATTAATGGTGAATTAATTCAGAGATTAATTGCGGAATTCCAAAGGTCTCAGTGGAATTCCAAGGGTCACCATGTTTTCTATAAAAGAAGAAGGGGAGAGGAGTTGGCGCTGACTTGGTTTTTTGGAAGAAATTCTCCTAGGCGCCTCCTCTCTTCTTCCCTCTCCTTTGGGTAGCTGCAAGGTTGGACCTTGGCAGCATTCTTCCATCCTTCTACTCCTCTAAACGCATTCACTGTGTGGGTGGCGCAAGATCTTGAGGAATTCTCCTAGGGGCGTGGATCTTCTTCCCGAGGCTAGCACCGGGCGTGGAAGAAGACAACTCGAGCATTGGCTGTGTGCGAGACTGCAGAGGGCGAACATTTGGGCGCCTGCATCGCATCCTTTATCTACGTTGCAAAGTATCATCTCCTACTCACCGTGTCGATTCCCTCGCATGACTCGATCTTCTGGGTTTTTGGGACTGGCCTGTTTCGGGGATTCCTTCCGCTGTGCTTATCTGTAAAAATTTTAAATCCCCGAGGTTTCCCAATAGTGGTATCAGAGCCATCTTGTAAACTCGAACGGTGTTTTATGTTTTGATTGTATGCTCACATGCCATCTGAAATTTTTCAAAAATTTGCATATGCGCATGAATTTTTCTAAGTAGGAAAAATCGTAAGTTTTTCATTCCTAACATCTATTCGATCTCTAAGGTTTTTCGCTTTCTTCACATGGTGGGATAGACCCATATGTGAGAGAATTAATTTCTCCCCACGCATGTAGGATAGACCTACTGTGTGGGACTTGTCGAAGATTATGGGGCAAGGTGATTGTCCTAATCTTGACAGGTTAAGGATTGCAAGGGTAGGCGGCAAGCGTGCTTTGAGCATGCATGCGCCACTTGTAGACTCCCGAGAGAAACGAAAAATCCTAGATTTGTGAACGGACGTTGAGGTTGAAAGACTTGTTTTCTAAGAAACTAAAACTAAAGTTTTATGTTTTCATGAGCATATAGAAAAGCATGAGATGATTGTGCATCGTGTTGTGGTCATAGTCAAGCCCCTTGTATGCTTGTGATGTATTCTGTGTGAGGCCTACGTGCCATTTTTTTTTCTTTTGTTTTGTAAACGCATAAAGAAGATTAAGGGCGCATCCCTCTTGGAGCTTACATCTTGGCGCATCAACCATGATGATGCATCTTGCTTGGTGGCGCAAGTAAGGGCTTGGCCGAACCTAAGGGTTTGTGTGCTATCCCTCTTGGCATAAGCATGATGGCGCATCATGCATGCAGGAGCCATCAAGGTCTTGGCCGAACCCTTGGGTTTGTGTGCTATGCCTTGGTTTGGAGGACCTTGAAGCCGCACTTGAAGATAAAGCTTAGTGGCGGCTAGGTTAGGTCTTGTTGTTGGGGCTTGTCACCTAGGTCAAGCATTGAACATCCTTTGGCATGTGATGGTTCAATGTGTTGATTAGGCTATGACCACATCGCTTGTTTACTGCTTTCGTTTTCTGCAAAAGCATGCCTGGATGTGTTTTATCACTTTGTTATCACTATAGGATTGCATGCCTGTAATGTTAGACAAAAGATAAAACTAAGAGGATGAGACCTCAAAAACCCTCAAAATAATATCAAGTCTGAAATAGCCTTCTAACGCGCAGCCCTCGTCATACTATCGATCGATGGTGCTGTGCATTGTTTCCACCCTAGTAGACACACCCATCTATCTTTAGGAGGCATGCGGTGACAATGTTTTCCCTAGTCCAGTTAAAATCCTGGACGTGCCTTTGCAAGGAATTCGTTGGCCCTAGGCATAACGGTCAGGATGGACTTGACTAGTTTTTCATATGTGGTGGCCACATGATGGAACTCTAGAGGCAGCCTCGAGAAGTTAGGGTTTTGGTTGTTCCAGCCCTAGCTGGGCACAAAATGCTTGAACTGTCTTGAGAAGGGGAATTGCCAAGTTGCAATTGGCCGGCGTGCCTACCTTGGGATACATGCGTCACCTCGTGCAGTACATCCTACCCTAGCAGGACGCGAGGCCGTGTGAGGAACAAGGATCCCATCTCACTAGGAAATTTTGGATTTCCCGATTGACTTTGTGAGTTGTCAATTTGATTAAAATAGTGGGAGCCATAACCATTTAATACAAGTCTAGATTAAATGATTCAAAGTAGTACTAATCTGCTATCTTTATTGTTGCAGATCAATGGCTATAAACAATAGCAGATGGTTACTGCGATCTATGTCCTAGAAAAGGATAAGTTGGTTGGACCAATTTAATGGACTGGTATCGGAACTTGAGGATGGTCCTCAAGCTCGAGAGGAAGCTATATGTCCTTGAGCAGCCTATTCCTGAGCCACTTCCATGCTCGGCCTCCGCGGCTGAGAAGGATGCTTTTAATGTGCATCAGACATATACTTTGGAGGTTGCTAATTTGATGCTAACCAACTTATCGCCTAAATTACGAGGGCAATATGATCGAAGAGTGCTTTTGTGATTATTTATAATCTAAGGTAGCTCTTCGATGAATTGGTTGGGCTCAACCCTCCGAAAGTAAACATTCAATGTGTTGAGCCGATAGGCTTAACTAAAACATTAGAGATAAAGATGGAAAAGGTCAGGAACAATAGGTGCTATTCATGTGAAGTGCCAACTCACATGATTGACATAGTGCGACTTCAGAATGGGGAGAAGAGAAGCAAGACTTCGTCTTCTGGCTCAGGTATTTATGCTACCGAAGTCAAGCTTTCTACTTCTATGTCATGGGTATTGGATACCGCATGTAGAGCTCATATTTGTACAAATATGCAAGGGCTCAAGAGAAGTAGATCGGTGCGGCCTGGAGAGATTGACCTACGAGTTGGAAACGGAGCACAGGTTGCTGCTGTTGTTGTAGGACTTTTGACTCTCTCCTTGCCTTCTGGACTTCAGTTAGAATTAGATCATTGCTACTATGTACCTTCCCTTACCAAAACATTGTATCTATTTCTTGCTTGGCAAGGAAAGGATTTAAATTTGAAATAAAAGAGGACTCTTGTTTTTTTTCATTTGCAAATGTGTTTTATGGGAAGGGTACCTTGAGCAATGGATTATATGTCTTGGACATGGATAACTCTATTTGTAACATAAATCATAAAAGGATCAAACTGAATGGTTCAGTTGGTACGTACCTATGGCATTGTCGATTAACCCATATAAACAAGAATCACATTCAACAACTCCATGCAAATGGATTGTTATATTCAACTTCCTTGGAGGAATTTGATACTTGTGAGCCTTGTTTATTAGGGAAGATGACAAAAGTGCCCTTCACCAAGATTGGTGAGAGGGCAGGAGGTTTGTTGGATCTCATACATAGTGATGTGTGTGGGCCATTTAGTAAACAAGCCAGAGGAGGGTACAACTACTTCATCACATTTACTGATGATTTTAGTAGATATGGTTATGTCTATTTGATGAGACATAAGTCCGAATCCTTTGAGAAATTTAAGGAGATCAGACATGAAGTAGAGAACCAGCTTGGTAGATCTATTAAGACTCTTCGATCAGATCGTGGTGGAGAGTACCTGAGCGGTGAGTTTGTTGACTATCTTAGAGAGTGTGGGATTCTTCCCAACTCACTCTTCCTAGAACACCTCAATGGAATGGTGTGTCTGAGAGGAGAAATCGAACTTTGTTGGATATGGTTCGATCTATGATGAGTCATGCAACTCTACCACATTCGTTTTGGGGTCATGCACTTGAGACAGCTTCTCTCATACTGAATAATGTTCCATTCAAGAGTGTCTCCAAGATTTCGTACAAGGTATGGAGTGGGAGATGCCCGAATCTCTCCTTTATCAGAGTTTGGGAATGTGAGGCTTATGTCAAACGTCAGGATTCTAGCAAGCTAGAACCCAGATCTGATAAATGCGTGTTTGTGGGGTATCCTAAGGAAACTAAGGATATTACTTCTATATTCCCACCGAGAACAAAGTTTTTGTTGCTCGGGGTGCTGTCTTTCTAGAGAAAGAATTTCTCATGAAAGAAGTCAGTGGGAGGAAGTGTGACTTGGACAAGGTCCAAGTGCAACCACAAGACACTGAGATGGAACCTGAGCCACCTGCACAGGTTGCTAGGCAACTGGAGGCTCAGACACAGGCCCTGCGTAGGTCTGGATGGATTCGTCGTGCACCTGAGAGGTATGGGTCGTTGCCGACCCAACACGATGAGATCTTCATAATTGAGGATGAACCCAGGACCTATGATGAGGCGGTCGCTGGACCGGACTCCGAGAAATGGCTTGAGGCCATGAGATCCGAGATGAATTCCATGTCGGCTAACAAAGTCTGGGATTTGGTTGAGCTACCTGATGGGGTAAAACCTATAGGGTGTACATGGGTCTTCAAGAGGAAGACTGACATGGATGGCAACATAGTTACCTTTAAGGGTAGACTTGTGGCTAAAGGATTCAAACCAATCCACGGGGTGGACTATGATGAAACCTTTTCGCCAGTTGCCATGTTCAAGTCCATTCGAATCTTGCTTGCTATAGCTGCATATCAGAATTATGAGATATGACAGATGGATGTAAAGACAACATTCCTTAACGGAAAGCAGACAGAGGATGTGTATATGACACAACCGGATGACTTCATCCATCCTGCAGAGGCCAATAAGGTCTGCAGGCTAATGAAATCCATTTATGGATTAAAGCAAGCATATCGAAGTTGGAATCTTCCATTTGATGAGGCAGTAAGAGATTACGGCTTTATCAAGAGCGAAGATGATGCCTATGTATGCAGAAAATTCAGTGGGAGCTTGGTGACATTTCTGGTCTTGTATGTCGACGACATACTACTCATCGGAAACGACATCCCTAGTCTTCAAGCTGTGAAGACATGGTTGGGGAAGTGTTTTGAGATGAAAGACTTAGGGGAGGCCGCCTATATCCTAGGCGTGAGGATCTAGGGCATAAACATCTCACTATAGCTAAAGTGAGTTGAGGTGGTTCTTCCTCACTAGTGTAATCTAGGGCATAAACATCAAAATTAGGGGACTATTGTTCAAATTCTTTTTTTTTTCCGCTCTCGTCAGTCATAATCAAGACTCTTTTGGGATAGTCTTCTTTTTCTTGTTATTGTTAGTTGGGGCTAATGGGACCGATCCCTAGATAGTTGAATAGACTCAACCTTAGTTGGTTGTCCATTATTAGGTGCCTTATGACTTGGAGTGACATACAAGTTTTTTTGAGTGTTTGGTAGAGGTATAGTCCTAGCCCAACTTAAGTTTCCTCTAGAGTCCTAATAGAGTGGAACATTTAGGCTTTTCTAATTTCATTCCTAAGCCCACCCCTAAATCGATTAAGGGTCAGTCACGGGTCCTCATTTAGGTCACAACTAAGCACTAGCTCATCAAATTTGGCCATATACTTAGCTATGGTTGCACCCCCTTCAGTAAGCTTAGATAATTGGTCATACATGCATTGCACAATTATCTCTAAGTTTCCATTTCATCTTTGTCCACCTTATGATAGATGGTAAACCACTCCTCTTAAGTTGGTGCCATTCTACTAGTATAATTAGTAGAATTGAGCTGAGCCATAAAGAAGAAAATGTGCACATTGTGCTTTTCCATGATTGGGCATCGTGCTCCACTCAAAATACTACTAAATTGACATGAGTCAATCTAAAAAGGATTGTGTATCTAGAGATCCCTCAAATGTTGGCGAATTAAGTTTCGTAACTCTTTGGACATCGTCCTCTTCTTGGGGATGATAGGAGGGATTCCTAAGTTGGGGGCCCTTTTGACACGTCCCGCAAGTGCACGGTTATGTTGAAGTAATATAAAAGATGTCAAATCCCACAGGGAACAAGGTTGAGTACTAGAAAAATCTAAGTTTTAATAGCTAGACGAATCGAAACATGATTTTGAAAACTAAAATAATCGAAAACAAGACAAGACAAGCAATCACAACTACGCCGGTTAAGAGTAAATATGGGAGAGATATCGGGGCTATGGTTTCCACCGCGCTGACTATGTCAATCGCACAAGACAGATATTAATTATTTGGACTATTGGTTTTGCACAAGGAATCTAACCCTAGGGTACAAGGTGCCCTCTCTCGAGTGTACACCCCGGTGTTCGGCTTAGACCGACCTCCTACTCTCACGGTGGTTCGTTCTAAGACAAACCCAATTAGTTCTATGGCAGATTATGAAACCCTCGAGCAAATACCAAGCACTCTCGTGTCAAGATATCGCAAGTTTTACTAAGAGATTCCACCCTTACGATCCTCCTCTCGGTATGAATCGTAACGGCTAATACGTGAAAATACTCGGCCAAGATAAAATCACAGAATAAGCACGTCAAAGTAAAATATGCTCACAATACATTCCAAACAACGAAATTGAAATAAAGTTTGTGATCAAATTCATCAACGGGCTTCAACCAAGCCCCGAAATAGGGTTTACACTACAATCGTCATCGAAACATTCAAAAATCTCTCTTTTAACATAGGAAGATCACAAGGAAGAGTTTCTAAAGGATAGAAGAAGATAAACCGAAACAAATCCTAAAGAATCGAAGCGCTCCGATGATCAGATCTCCGAAAATCGCCCCGGAATCGTGTTTTTTCTCTCCCGCCGCTTCGTTGTGTGATTACTCGACCATTAGGGCATGAAAATTAGGGCTTTTATATCCCCTGCATTCTCCTTCGAAAGAGCTTTCCATAGAGTCCTCACTTGCCAAATTTGGATGCCAAACGAGTGAGAAATCACCTAAAATCCGAGTGGAACTCGGTCCGCGCGAGCCTGGGTTGGAATCACGGGTGAACCTCACCGGGGTTCACCTGGCTGTGCTTTGTTCTGTGCAAATTTCGGCCTAAAGGAAATCTGGTGAACCCCGCAGGGGTTCACCCGGTCGTGAAGCTCTCTGTGAGGTTCTGTTGGCTGGCGAAGAAACTAGTGAACCCCATGGGGTTCACCTGGCCGTATTTTTCAGGCTAACTCTGTTTTGGCCCAAATTTGACGTGTAGCTTCATCTTTGTATAAGAAATCGTCATATGGCTTCAAAATCTTTAAAATATGTCGAAAAAGGATGATTTTACCTGAAATTTCACAAAAGCACAAAAAAGTGAAGATTCCAAAGCATTCAAGCAAATAAGCCTTAAAAGAGTATAAAAGTGTCAAAATAAGCCTAGATTTATCATGAAATAGCTATGAAAATTACTGTTAAAATGCACGGCATCAAAATACTCCAGATTTAAATCTTTGCTTGTCCTCAAACAATAAAATAAGATGAAACACAAGATAGGTATAAGAGCAATCTTTTGGGTTGAGGCATACATCCAAGTTAGAGAAATATTTAATAACAATCCAAATTCTAATATAGAGAAATCAAGTAAATGATTGTTTCAGGTGTTCAACAGTTTAATCCCACAATTTTTAGATGCCAAACAACCTTGTAAGCAACAAACATAGGATTCAATCAAGCCTACACATAACACTCATGCAATTCCAATCCTCCCTATTCAAATCGTTGGGGTTAACTCAAATGTTCCATCAGGGTATGATACACTGATTATTGCAATAGACTTTAACTCATAACCTTAGGTACCATTGCCAATTTTTCACAATGCCAAGTAGAGCAGTCTCTTCATTGACTTCAACTTCACATCCCTTAGATTTCAACTCATGTCCTTCGGTACCACTGCCAATTTTGCACAGTGCCAAGTAAAGGAATCTAAGGGTGAGCGATTTTTTTTTTCTTATACTCAGTAATTGATAACATATCCTTTTGGACAAATGCAGTGTCTCGCCAACAACAGAAAGGAATTCAAAGAATAACTAGGTGAATATGTATCTCAATACGATTCTCATGTAAGTTGCAAGCTTTAGTTGATTTAACAATCATAGAAATGTTTGACCCACTAATGAACAACTCAAAGTCAATCCAAATCACAAAATTTCAAAATCATAGAATAAATGGACATGATCAAAAAGTATCTCTAACAAGGAGGTATTATCAACAATCTTTGATTATTCCTAACCAATTATGCATTCAACTCAAAATTTTGAAACAGCTATCATAGGACATCATAAGACATCACTCATACACATAACTGCAAACTCATAGAAAAATGGAAAAATTGCACACAACATATGTGAAAAGCATAGTCATCATAAAAAGAGTACGGACACAGACAGAAAGAATAATGTCATACAGTCGCAAGGTGGGGCCTAAAGATGTTATCCAGGCCCATGAATATAATGGCATATAAGATACAATGCCGCAATACCATCCATCACAGAATAAAAATCGTGTCACAGTCATAACAAGTCTAGCAAGCAAAGTCAAATGGCCACATGAAGATAAGAAGAAGAAACCAGAGTAGAGACAGCTCACCCACTCTAAAAGTTTGCATAGTCCTCTATGCAATGCCATGATGTGAGAGAAGTGGATGATGATGCTGATGCTGAGAGGAAGCTAACTCCACTTGCGCGAGCAAGAGCTCACGAGAAGCTCGGGAGCTCTTGCTCTTTACGCGTGCACTATAGTCAGGCTCGACCTCCTCGTCTAAAGAAATTTCCATGTGTGCCATGTTCTCTTCATTGAGGAAGGCAAGCCTCTCATCCATGCTTGATAGCTTCTCCCAGACAGAACCCATCATTTTGTGCTGCCTTTGCATATGTGCCTCCATGGACTCCCAGCGAGAGGAATGGTCCTGCTGGATGTAGGTAACAGTGGTGTCCAAGTGATCGATCATCTCACGTTGATGGAGTTGCTCCTCTTTGATTTCCTGCAATACAGACATCATAGAATCATGGGAAGAGGTGCCACCAAAAGAGAAGGATCCTGGCGCTGGTGGTGCGGTGTCGACAGGGTCAGGCTGTGGATCTTCAGTCGGCTGGATACGCCAGTTCCCTCGCACTCTTACTGTTGTGCGCTCTGGGTTCCATAAAGGCACGCAATAGGGGTTCCCTTTGAATGTCATGCAGTATGAGTCACCCTTGCGTATGATTAGCTTCATGGCGATGCAAGACGTGATGTCGAGCCTGTTGTTGCCAGTAGCTTCTAGTGTGCCATATGGAACTATACCCAGAGAAACTGCCAAAGGAGTGATGAGGCCGCCAATCACAATCGCCCCTTTCAAAGAACGAGCGACGCGGCTGAACTGTTTTGCCAAATAATACCCAGAGTCCACCCGAAAGCTGTGAAGGATGCACCAGAGATAGAATAACTCCGTCTGACGAACCATGCCATCGCTCTCACCACGGCCAAAGAGGGTATGGGCCAGGACGCGGTGGACATACTTGAGCGCTGGGTTGCAAAGACTAGAGTCACGGGCCACGCGAGTAGAGTAGATATGCTCATTGGTAATCGCGCCCTAGAAGTTCTGTTCATTGTACTCAGTGGGGACCTTGCGAACACAAGGTTCTGGAAAACCATAAATGCTGCGCAATTAAGAAAGAGTGAGGGTGTGCTCAATGTTACTGATGGGGGCAGGGACCACGAACCACGAAAGTACAAGTGGAGCATACGGTTACCCTAGACGAAGGCTCTAAAGATCGCGAATAAGCTAGCAAGACTCTCTCCAAAAAAAAAAGCTAGCTCAATAATAAAAGAATTACTTCAAGAGGCCCAAGACATTGAAGCCCACTTATTAGGAATAAATCACCACAAAAGATGCCCAAGAGTATTCCATGCGATCAGCCAGCCAATTGGATTCATCAAGCAACAAATCAAGATGCAGCTATTTTCATCACACGAATCTAGGAGTTCAATGCAGCCAACGTTCATCTTCAACAAAGGAAATCTTCCACGTCTACATCAGCTCCCCATAAAGAAACCTCAATGTCTCTGCTAATCGAAGATGGAAAAAGCAACGTTCGTTCAACCCATAAGGAAACAGCAACGTTCATCCAACAACGTTCGCTTGCAAAGTTTCACACTATTTGTATCTCGTATGTAGCCATGTAATAGACAGAATTTTGAATGAAAGAAATAGTTCTTCTTCTAATGGCATCGGATGTCTCTTTTCCCTGTCTTCTCTGAGGTGCTTGTGTCACCTAGCTTTCCCCTCATCTTCTCTTCTCCTTCAAACTCTCTATGTTCTGTTGCATCCATTCGCATGACTCAGAAAACCCAGATTTTCGAACTTTCGAAAGCTCGCCGCCGGCGATCCACTAGCCGGATCTCATCGAAACTTCGGCCACCATTCCTCCTTCCCCTGAAGAAGCTTCAGCCGCCAGCATCGGCCCATCAACTGGTCCGATCACCGGAATAGAAACTTTCGTTCGAATCCCCTGTTCTTGCCAGCCTTCCGCCCTAGTTCTGTCTTCTAGCACCATTCTCCTCCGACCGGCCACCAATCGCCCTCAAACTCTGTCCACCACTTCGCCATCGACAGACGAACCTCCAATCGTAACAAGTCCGGCGATCGTGGACCACTGGACGAACGCTGCCCAACTCTGCTCTCTGATCGTGTTTCCCTGTTTCCGCCATGCTCCCGCCTCAGACCCGCCTTCCAGCATCGTTCTCCTCCGGCCGGCCATCATTCATCCCCAAACTCCGGCCACAACCTCTCCTCTACCATAGCAACCTCCAATCATAGCAGGTTTGGATTTGGTGCACCAGGTGACAAACGACAACGACGAACGCCGACGCCCCTACTCCGCTCGCACACGTCCCCTGTTTCAGATCTTCCCTCTTGCTTGTCTGCTGTTTAACTTGATTAGCCTTATTGACGCAGAATTTTAGCGTGCTTGGACAGGCATCCATCTCTGATGTTTGATGCTAATAGAAAGATCAAATCCTCTTCTACCATTTCGATTATTTGGGGAGAGCCCATAATCAGCAGATCATCCTAAACCCCCTAGCAACTTTTGATATCTGATACATTCCTGCACCTGTTTTAAAACTAATCTGATTAGTATTTTTGTGCAGGTATTTTAAGCAATCGGTGGAGCAAAAGTCCAGATCCTTGATAAGAATACGAAGAACACACTTTGTTCTACATGCAGGTTTAATTGGTTTGAATTTTGGATCACTGGATTCTCCTGCAACATATAGCTACTTTTTGTAAATGATTAAAGTCGCCCTGAAATTTTGATCGCTATTTTTTGGCTGTTTTATGAACTTTGATCTTTATTTTGAAAATCAAAGAAATACATCTATCCTTATTTCAGCTGTGCTCATCACGTGTCTCCACCCCACATCAGTTTGGTATCAGAGCAAGTTTGTGGGCAACTCTTGTCTTCTCACACGATCCTTGCTTCACTCTTGGAAAAAAAAATAATAATAATAATAAAACAAAAATTATTTGTTTTGTTATTTTCATTGCTTTTTGCATCTTAGTTAAGTATTTGCTATTTACTTGCATTTGAGAAAAAAAAATTACATGCTTTCATGTTTCATTGTTCATATTATTTTAGATTGCATATTTTTGCTATTTGATAAAAAAAAAAACTTATTACGTGCTTTCCTGCTTAGTTGTTCATTACATCTGCATGCTAGTTTG
This sequence comes from Costus lasius, assembly GCA_027563935.2. Lineage (NCBI taxonomy): Eukaryota > Viridiplantae > Streptophyta > Magnoliopsida > Zingiberales > Costaceae > Costus > Costus lasius. The sequence continues at coordinate 22,540,929 of CM050451.1, read as the reverse complement.
TTTATTCATAGATTTATCCTCTCATACTAGCCCAAAACATTTTTGACATCTTAGGGAGCTCTATTTTCAAAATATTATATTGTGTTTTCAAAACTCCCCATGGCCACTAGACTCAACCCCCTAAGAGGCAACAGACCACCCACCAAGAGATGGGATGAAATGATAAAAGAAATGTATGATCCTTCATCTCTCAAAGCAAAATTTCTTACACAAGAGAACATGAATGTAGCTGAATATATACTGAAGTTTAATGCCCTCTACCATAGGAGTAGAACTAGAGAAACTCCTAGGGTTTTGCTTAACCGGTTTATAGATGGTCTTAACGTTGAGATTAAGAGAGGTCTCACCTACTACCCCATATACACAATAGAAGATGCTTTTCAAATAGCTAGTAAGGTAGAACAAAATCTTAAGGCATATAGGAAAAGACTTGACCAAAGTAGAACACGAAGCCAACCGCTCCAACAAAAACTTCTTCAAACCTCAAAGCCTACCTTAGAAACCAAAACAAGTCCAGATGAGACATGCGAAACTCAAGAGGCAAAGCATGAGGTAGAACTCATTCCTCTACCTTCAATTTTAGGACCCATACCCACAGGTTCTCAACTTGACCTTAGCACTACTTCTAGCGAACCTAAAGATGACTTGCCTAAAAATCCAGTTGAACCCAAACCCATAGGTCCTCTTGAACCATGTCTTGAACCTAAGTTAGAACTTTTTGAGCTTGACCTGGATCCTAATCCTCAACCTTTAAGTCAACCCTGAGACGTAGAAAATCTCTTCCAGGACCCTATGATCCTTGAATCTTGTCTTTTAGGTCCTTCTACCCACACCCTTAAGCCTCCATTAGTATCAACAAAACATAATGAACTCAAACATGCTTTGCACTCTTCTCTTATTGAAATTGAGTATATTGATTTCATCATTCCTTGTTCTTTTCAAAGTCCTGTGATTTTCTATGACAAATTTACTAATGAATATGGCTGAGAAAGGGAATTCAATGCAGGTGTCCTTGACTTGCAGCTTGGACTATGGATATGGAATGACAAGACAACATGCTATGATGGTGACAACAGTTTGAAGATGCGGATCCTGATGGTACAACTGACTCTCGTCCCTCCAGAACTTCTCCACCTATGCAAGAACAATTCTTCGGGGAAGAATTTTTTTCACCTGGGGAGAAATGATGGGGGCAGGGACCACGAACCACGAAAGTACAAGTGGAGCATACGGTTACCCTAGACGAAGGCTCTGAAGATCGCGAATAAGCTAGCAAGACTCTCTCCAAAACAAAAAAAAAGCTAGCTCAATAATAAAAGAATTACTTCAAGAGGCCCAAGACATTGAAGCCCACTTATCAGGAATAAATCACCACAAAAGATGCCCAAGAGTATTCCATGCGATCAGCCAGCCAATTGGATTCATCAAGCAACAAATCAAGATGCAGCTATTTTCATCACACGAATCTAGGAGTTCAATGCAGCCAACGTTCATTTTCAACAAAGGAAATCTTCCACGTCTACATCAGCTCCCCATAAAGAAACCTCAACGTCTCTGCTAATCGAAGATGGAAAAAGAAACGTTCGTTCAACCCATAAGGAAACAGCAACGTTCATCCAACAACGTTCACTTGCAAAGTTTCACACTATTTGTATCTCGTATGCAGCCATGTAATAGACAGAATTTTGAATGAAAGAAATAGTTCTTCTTCTAATGGCATCGGATGTCTCTTTCCCTTGTCTTCTCTGAGGTGCTTGTGTCACCTAGCTTTCCCCTCATCTCCTCTTCTCCTTCAAACTCTCTCTGTTCTGTTGCATCCATTCGCACGACTCAGAAAACCTAGATTTTTGAACTTTCGAAAGCTCGCCGCCGGCGATCCACCGGCCGGATCTCATCAAAACTTCGGCCACCATTCCTCCTTCCCCTGAAAGAAGCTTCAACCGCCGGCATCGGCCCATCAACCGGTCTGATCACCGGAATCGAAACTTCCGTTCGAATCCCCTATTCTCGCCAGCCTTCCACCCTAGTTCCGTCTTCCAGCACCGTTCTCCTCCGACCGGCCACCAATCGCCCTCAAACTCTGTCCACCACTTCGCCATCGATAGACGAACCTCCAATCGTAACAGGTCCGGCGATCATGGACCACCGGACGAACGCCGCCCAACTCTGCTCTCCGATCGTGTTTCCCTGTTTCCGCCATGCTCCCGCCTTAGACCCGTCTTCCAGCATCGTTCTCCTTTGGCCGGCCATCATTCATCCCCAAACTCCGGCCACAACCTCTCCTCTACCATAGCAACCTCCAATCATAGCAGGTTTGGATTTGGTGCACCAGGTGACAAAACGGCAACGACGAACGCCGACGCCCTTGCTCCGCTCGCACACGTCCCCTGTTTCAGATCTTCCCTCTTGCTTGTATGATGTTTAACTTGATTAGCCTTATTGACGCAGAATTTTAGCGTGCTTGGATAGGCATCCATCTCTAATGTTTGATGCTAATAGAAAGATCAAATCCTCTTCTACCATTTCGATTATTTGGGGAGAGCCCATAATCAGCAGATCATCCTAAACCCCCTAGCAACTTTTGATATCTGATACATTCCTGCACCTGTTTTAAAACTAATCTGATTAGTATTTTTGTGCAGGTATTTTAAGCAATCGGTGGAGCAAAAGTCCAGATCCTTGATAAGAATACGAAGAACACACTTTGTTCTACATGTAGGTTTAATTGGTTTGAATTTTGGATCACTGGATTCTCCTGCAACATATAGCTACTTTTTGTAAATGATTAAAGTCACCCTGAAATTCTGATCGCTATTTTTTGGCTGTTTTATGAACTTTGATCTTTATTTTTGAAAATCAAAGAAATACATCTATCCTTATTTCTGCTGTGCTCATCACGTGTCTCCACCCCACATCAGTTACCCAAGCGGAAGATCAAGTGGCCTAGATCGTCCTCAAGAATAGGGTCTGCCTTCACCTCCAAAGAGCTCAAGAATTCTAGTGTCACACCAACGTAGGTGGGAGAAAATAATCGCTGGAACTGCTCCCAACCAACTGCGGCGTATATCAAGTCGACATCTTCTAGCATCCCAAGCATCTGCAACGTGCCTCAGTCTAGGTATCTCGTGTTGAGCACTCGGCGCTGACGTAGTGTCTGATAACGTTCTTCCTGACCGGAGTTGTGAAAGATGATCCCGAACTCATTCGGGGGAGAGACGTATGACTGTGGTCAACTGTTGGGCGTGCGTCCATGATGAGACGAAGAAGAACCTGGTGTGGCTGAAGATGACCGGTAAGATGGAGGAGTCGGCGACGGCTCATACTCATCGTCGTTCGTGGCGGACAAGTCAGAGAATGCTTGTTGAGGGCGGGCCATCCTCTTGGAAGCCATGGCCTTTGTTCTCGGAGGCATGATGGCTAGAGAAGATCGAAAGGTAGCTGTGGTAGAAAAATCTGGCCGATGTTGCAAGAAGGAACGGAAGCAGCGGCGGATCGACAGAAAGAAGTTCGGAAAACTAGTGACGTAACAATTGGTGACGAAAAGCCTTGACTGGACGAAGAGAAACTCAGATTGAATCTTTGAGGGTCTCCTTCGAGTGCTGAGAAGAAGGGAAGGCGGCGTGATTGGGTTGGCTTCGTCAAAATCGGAAGGCAGTGGCGGATCGACGGAAACAAAACTCAGAAATCTGGCGACGCAGAAATCGGGTTCAAAATAGAAAAGAAACTTGTCCTGCTTGCAAGGAGACTTTGATCTGGACCGGAGAAATCGCCTTCGGATTTGGAAAGAGGAGCAAACTGCGCGATATGCAGAATCCTGGCAAGATTGGGGGCGGCGGCGGAAGGATTGTGCCCGTGATGCCCTAGCTTCGAGTGAACACCGGTTAGAATATGGGTGAACCCGCTCGGGTTCACTAGCCCATGATGTTCACTATGGTCGGGTTGTTGCTACAGAAGCACGGGTGAACCCGCTGGGGTTCACCAGGCCGTGAAGTGTTCTGGAAGTCATCTGGTGTTCAGAAAAGATGGTGAACCCCGTGGGGTTCACTTGTCTGTGAAGCTTACTGGAGGGTTCATGCGCAGACAGAAATACTGGTGAACCCCGTGGGGTTCGCCTGCCCATGAAATGCACTGATCAGCTCAAAAAATTCTGAAAAAATCTGGAAAATTTTTATGCACTACATCTTCCTCCTACAGCATAAAGAGACATCAAATTAGTAGCAATCCCCTCTAGAAAACCAAAAATTAAATGAAAAATAAATCAACAATGTAAAACAACGTCTAAATCAATGCATGAAAACTAAAATTAAACAAAAACTTGGGTTGCCTCCCAAGAGTGCTAGGTTTAGGTCGGTAGCTCAACCATAAGAGTTTTCAGAGTTGTAAATTCGTAGGGTCTGAGAGAGCAAGAACTTCCTCTTTTTCGACCCTCTCATCTTCAAAATAGTGCTTGAGGCGGTGCCCGTTAACTGTGAAACTTCCAGTTCGTTCTGTCCAAATTGTGATGGCACCATATGGTTGTACTTTCTGAACTGTGAAAGGACCCGACCATCTCATGCGAAGCTTTCCTGGAAATAGCCGAAGTCTCGAATTAAATAGAAGTACTTTGTCTCCTTCACGAAATTCTTTCTTTGCTATGCGCTTGTCATGCCAAAACTTGGTGCGTACTTTGTAGCTCTTGGCATCCTTGGTGGGGGTTGTCAAGGTAGGCTTCAATGGGTCCACTATTTTCCTGAAGTGTTCAACATGTTGTATAGCCTTCTCCACGATGTCAATACTGCAGCATGTGCCTGCAAGAGAAGGTTTTTTCAAAGTATCAGTTAGATCAAATTGGATAGCACTGCCACCGATGTTCAAATCCAGTTTCCCATTTTTAACATCGATGACAGCGCCAGCGGTAGCAAGAAAAGGTCTTCCTAAGATAATAGGAAGTCTATCGTCTTCGTCAATCTCTAATACAACAAAGTCGGTAGGAATAAAATAATCTCCTACTTTAATGGGTACATCCTTTAAGATACCCACTGGACTCCGAACTGATCTATCGGCAAGCTGCAAAGAGATATTAGTCGATTTCAAGTCACCCAACTCCAGCTTTCTACACAGTGATAACGGCATAATGCTGATGCTTGCTCCTAGATCGCACAGTACTCTCTGGAAGGTCATCTCTCCTATCTGGCATGATATGGAAAAGCTGTCAGGGTCCTTGAGTTTCTGTGGAAGCTTATTTTGCAAAATCGCACTTCACTCCTCAGTAAGTGCGACGATTCCTTGGTCTTCCAGTTTCATTTTATTTGAGAGGATGTCCTTCAGGAACTTCGCATAGGTCGGCATCTGCGAAAGGGCATCAACAAAGGGAATGTTAATATAGAGTTTTTTCAATACTTCTAAAAACTTACCGAACTGCTTGTTCAATTTGGCTTTGACAAGCCTATGTGGAAAAGGAATCGGTAGCTTATATGCAAGCGGTCCCACGTAGGGCCGCTCCTCTTCAGCTAGTTCAGGAGCCACCAGTGTTGCATCTGATTGTGGTTCCACAGGTTATGGTGTCGCTTCATCACAGGTTCTAATTTGGTCTAACCAAATCCCTAAAATACTATTGGAATAGGCTTATCATTAAAGGAATATAGCTTGTGTAGAAGTTTCTTATTGTCAGGAGGAGAGTAGCTGTAACAAATAATGTTCTTTATGCAAGTATATAAATATTAATGGAGTTGTTGTGCAAGAGACTTGGGGAAACACAATTTAAGATATATTATCATATGAAAATAAATTCTGATTTTGGCTTAATGAATGAAAATTAAGTCCAACATGCAAACTAGGGTACTTAAATCATAAAAAGCCCACACACCATGAGAGCATGCAAGTTGAGCGAGAGCGAGCGAGAAGGACTAATGCTAAGACATATCAAGGAGTTTAATCATCTTTTAGAGATACAAAGAAGTTAAGTATTTGGGAGGATTGTAAAGGGCAAGTACTCATAAAATTTTGTTAGTTGGATCTAACTACTCTAATTGTAAGAGGTTATTAGGACACCACAAGTCAAATATCTACTTAAACCACTGAAAGCTACTACAGTGTCATCTTACTCAATGACCATAAGGCCATAGAACCTATAAAAGAAAAAAAAAGTGTATGATACAAGACATGATTCACTTTTACTTGACGTAATGCTATGTGGCCTAATGCTCCTTCCATTCACTTCATTATGAAAGTAATGAAGATGAATCTTCGTTGCTAGAGAAGGAAAGACAAATAAGATGTATGATCCAAACTTGTAATCTAATATTTTAAGCTAATAACTAATTTGAGTTTCAAAAGGACATTCCAATAAGTTTTGGGGCTTTCCTCTTGCTTGTAGGAGTTTAGTGAGAAGGAAGAAGATGCGTAGTAACTAGGGGTGTGCACGGTTCCGTGCAGTAAATTTTCGTCCCGAACCGAACCGAACGGTTCAGGGAATTTGAAAACCGTTCCCGAACCGTTGACCCGGTTAACCGGTCAACGGTTAACCGATTTTTCGGTTCGGTTAACCGAGAACCGACGGTTAACCGTATTATTTATTTTTAAAAAAAATATTTAAAATTATATAATAATTTAAGATAAAAAAATATAAATATTCTCGGTTAACCGTTAGTTTACGACGGTTAACCGTTGGTTTTCTGCGGTTAAGTGTTGGTTTTTGACGGTTAACCGTTGGTATCGATGGTTAACCGGTTTGATTTTTATATAAAATATTTATTTATATATATAAATATTATATGTACGGTTCGGTTCGGTTAACCGCGGTTCGGCGAAATCCCGAACCGTTCCCGAACCGTGAACCGTTATATCTGGGAAAAAATCGACCGATCAAAGAACCGTCGGTTCGGTTAACCGCAAGATCGGTTCGGTTCGACCGGTTAACCGCGGTTCAACGGTTCGGCCGGTTTTTTTGCACACCCCTAGTAGTAACGTTTTAATCAATCACAACTAAAAATAGTTAGGTAGAATTTGAGTACTGGTGATACTTCATCTAATCTATCACTCGATCCAAACACACAATCAATAATTTGGTTAGATGAGGTATGGTGTTATTAAAGAAGAAGGAAAACACATGTTAATAGTGCAAGTTGATAATAAATTTGATGTCTTGTAGGAAAAGTTAGACTATCCTACCCATAAATGCTCGGCTCTCTAACTCTCACGGTCTCACCTAAAAATAGGGATATCTTTTTTATATTAACTTAATTATCGTCATATAGTAGTGACCCGACTACTCTTTGGTATCATAGATGGTAAAGGGATAAAAATAAAAATTTCTATGCTATGTACTTATGAATGAGCTCTCTCTTGCTTTCTATTGAATTTACATATAGGAATGTACAACACATTTAGTCAATGCAACCCATGTAGAGTCTCACATGTCATATGAAATATTTGGTTATACTAATTGCTAGTAACTTCACATTAGATGAATTAAACAAAACAAGGTTTTAAGAAGTGTAGAATAAAAAAAGAAAAAAAAGTTTAAGACCAAAACCAAAAAAAATTTTGAACATTTGGGCAAAACTAAAATATTCTCCTATCTAAAAATATCTTTGAAAATTCTTAGACCTATATGAAAGTTTTGTATAGTAGTACACTATCTTTTACTTGGAAGATTGATTTCTAGTATTTTTTTTAGTATTTTTTTGGACGAAAAAATAAAAAAATAAAAAATATATTGAATCTAATATTATTTTACGTCTAATTTATTATATTTTTTATTTTTTTTTTAATTTTTCATTTAAGAAAACATACTACGATAAAGTCTATAACTATAGTCAACTGTAATCAATCATAAATGACTTGTGCTGTGTGGCCCTCGCTAATTAAATATGAAGGGATATCCTACACGACAGGGCCAGCTGTTCAAGAAGAGGTCAAGTTTAACGTGGTCCATTTCTGTACCGGAATGAAAGTAGGCGCGAGTACAGTAAGAGCAACCCAAACGGCACCCTTGCCCGACCAAATTCACGGTCGGCTTAGCAGGGCGGCTCGTCCACCACTCGTTGCAACAACACCTTCCTCAAACACTCCACACGACGACCTTATCCTCCCTCGCCCAACACTGACTCACCAGAGCATGGCTTCGGTGCCCTCGCCCCGCCTCCTGCCTCGGTCCTCCTCCGCCCACTCCGATCCCATCGCCTCCAAATTCCCCGGCAAGGCCCCGAGCTCCCTCTCTCACGCCTCGCGTCTCGCGCTCCCCCACTCCATGAAGGCCTCCCTTGGCCCTTCTAGGGTTCGGCCCGGCCCCTTCCTCTGTCGCTCTCATAAAAGCACCCCGGCGGATGATCAGGACGATGGTTCGTCAGTCAACGGTGCGTCCTCCCCTGGAGGCTGGGACTCGCTGGTCCACAGCGTCGTTGTTGGAGCCGCTAAGAGGTGGGACGACTTCGTAAATGCGTGGAGGAACTCTTGGCCCACGGATGGGCCTTCGGATATCGACGCGTTGGCAGGGGAGGAGGAGGGTGGGAAGAAGGCTATGGAGGTGGAGAATGAGGAGCATGGAGGCAATTGGGATTGGGAGAGGTGGAAGCGGCATTTTCGGGAAATCGAAGAGCAGGAGAAGCTTGTTTTGGACTTGAAGGTTTAAGATTTTGAACTTGTTCTTTTGACTGCCGTTCCAAATTACCCATAATTCATTTATTCGGAATAGGAGACCTTTGGAGCTCAAGTGGAGACATGTAGCCTATACTACCCAAGTTTCTTTATCTTCTGAATTGATAAAAATTGGCAACCCATTTCATGAGACGCCCAAAGATACTTGGTTTAATTGGAAATGCTTTATAGCATCTCTTTGATCTTATGCCGCAAAAATTTGCTCACACTAGGATCCTCTCTAGTGTAATTTGTAAGTCCAAATTACAATTTAGCAACACTTTAGTTGGCTTTATATACCATGGTATTGCAGGAGTTTAGCCCCGAGTTGGATATACCAATTTTCTTTTGTGCTTAAATGATTGGAAGGGGATTATCGAATTCTAGATGATCAACAATTTTATTCTTAGTGAACTGCAGAAATTAATATTTTTTAGGATGAGAGTTTAAATGTGACTGGTAGCTACTATTCTTTCCCAGAGATATGCTAATTACATTATACTCTACTTTAATGCCTATAACTTTATTGTTGGAATTTTTTCTTGAAAAAGGAAAGCTTCACAATTTAAATGCTCCATTCATTAGCTTCAACATGATTATTATCTGATGAATTTGTTCATGATTTCTTTTCAAGCCACATTTATTTCATATGTGCTAATAATTTACTTCCTTATGATGGTTTCTTTCAGTCCCAGTTGGATGACGCTATTTTGAGAGAGGACTATGAAGATGCTGCAAAGCTGAAGTTGGCTATTGATAGAGCTGTAGGAAATGATGCTGTTGGAACAGCAATATCTATTATGAATGTAAGAGACTTATCTAGTGTTTGTATAATACTGCAATGCTTATTTATTTATTTTATTGTAATTATTGCAGAGAGCTATTGAGGAAGAACGCTTTAATGATGCTGCTTTCATTCGTGACCATGCTGGTGCAGGACTGGTCAGTTAACTTATTATAATTCTTTAACATTAAGATAACTATGTAATCCATTTAAAACTATAAATCTTTGGTCATTTACTGTCAGAAAATTCAGCTGTATTACATCTTCACGTGTGATTCAATAATATGTCTAGTCATTCCTTCAACAAAGTTCCTTCCACATGCATTTCTGGTAGTATGCAATAATAAGTTGTCAAATTGGCCCAGTACCTAGATTTGATTAGTCTGGGAGAGGCCCAATGCAGAGCATCTAAGTCTGGTGTTATGTTGTGGCTATATTGTCTTTCAGGTCCACCATAATTTATGCTTTACTTTTAGGCCTTGTTTACTTGGATGGAAAACTGGGAAGGACGGATGGAAAAGTAACTTTTCCGTCGTTTACTTGGACAGATGGAAAATAATAAAAGGAAAAGACGATGGAAAACTTCCTCATTTTTCACCATTTGACAATCCGTCCAAATCGGACGGAAAACAACCTCTTCCTATTTAGTAATTTGTATAGTTTTTAATATGATTAAATAATATTTAATAATTTTTATAGTTTTTAATAGTATTAAATAAATTTAGTAATTTTTATGGTATTTAATAGTATGAAATAATATTAAATAATTCTATGATATTAATAGTATTTATGTAATATTAGTGAAAAAATAAAAATTGGGGGTGTATATATTAATCTTTCATACTATTTTTCCTTTCAAGTAAACACAACGAATGGAAAACTTATAGCATATTCTATCCATCTATTTTTTTCTTTCCTTTGCATAATCCATCCATCCAAGTAAACATAGTGTTAGTTTTGAGGTGTCATATCATGCTGTAAGTTGGGTTGAATTATGGTTATGCTTCTTTTGTATGATTACTTGTAGATCGATAGCTTTTCTTTAGCTATTTTTTAAAGGATGAATTATTCCATTTGGAAGCAAAATACCTGGGCTTGATGAAATAGATGAGACATTTGAAAATGGCATGTCATGCCGGGGCTACACTTCTGTGACTATTTGTAACCAAATGTCATCATAAGAGTTGTAACCGGGTGTGTCAAGAATTATGGATATGAATGTCAGTGATTAAAATAAGATTTGTCTTTCTTATACAATGAGTGTTGGTGTTGGTATCTTTAGGACCCTTGATCAAGTGAAACCAAAATTGCAAGGTCATCAAATGAATAAATATGATATCAGTGTTGTTAAATAGCCGCAATAGCGGCGCTATAGCGTTTTTCCATAGCGGTTTTTGAGCAATCCGCTATGAAACGCTATAGCCCCGCTATAGCGGAGAGGACCACATTATTATGTTTTTAAGTTTGAGAAATTAAAATTATGACTTGAATTGAGTTAGTACTATGTTATCTTTCTTTATATAATTTATTTTATTTTTATGCAGTTTAATTTATTAGGTGTATAACATATATTTCAAACGTTATACATAAATTTTTATATATATAATATATATTTTATACGCTATGTGACTTCCGCTATTTGCCCGCAACGCAATCCGCTATATAATATTGCAGATTTTTAGTTTTCCGCTATTTTCCGCGATCCGTTATTGATAACACTGTATGATATATTGATTGTTTTTGTTAGATTGGTCTACTTAGGAATTAAAAAACATAATGACCAAACTATACAAATATAAGATGTTTTATGATTTGTGTTCAATTGAGATACTAACAGTGTTATCAATGGCGGATCGCGGAAAATAGCGGAAAGCTAAAAATCCGCTATATGATATAGCGGATTGCGTTGCGGACAAATAGCGGAAGTCACATAGTATTTGAAATATATATTATATACATAAAAATTTAAGTATATCATTTGAAATATATATTATACACTTAATAAATTAAACTGTATAAAAATAAAATAATTATATAAAGAAAGATAACATAGTACTAACTCAATTCATTCTCAAACTTAAAAAATATAATAATGTGGCCTTATCCGCTATAGCACCGCTATAGCGTTTCATAGCGGATTGCTCAAAAACCGCTATAGAAAAACGCTATAGCGCCACAATAGCGGCTATTTAACAACACTGGATACTAAGGACCGAGATTATGATACATGGAACTATTACGCACACAAGGCTATATCAAATCATGATATCTTGTAACTTAGATATCATTAATGTGTTATTAAAAACTATTCATTGTTTGTGATATTATAATAAGATTATGTTATTGTAATTAATATCAAAACAACCTATCGAGTGACACAGGAAGATGATGGAGCTGATGATCACTATGTAGACAACATGTTATGGTTTCGAACCACATATACAATGTTTTTTTTGTTAAATCGAATTTAAGTATTTAAATTAAAATTTTAATTGGGTCTAATTATCTCATATGGACATATGGAGATGTGGAGGCATGGACTTGGGTCACATGGTTTCACGTGGAGGAGTGGACTATTATGCCTGTGTTTACTTATGCTGATAGATGCATGTGATAATGTCCATTATTAGTAAATGTTGCTACACAAGGATTATCAAAAATCTTTTTTTTTCTCATTCTCCACTATTGTAGTTCATATCAATGTTTGAAATACTGGATCGAAATTTCTGGTTTGTACCGGTCTGACCGGTCTCGTACCCGTCGTACTGAACCGGTATGAGGCGAAATTAGTGTAGCATAATGTTAGCACGGGCAAAATTACTGTAGCATATGATACACACTGTTCATACTGGTTCAGCAACGTGGCTAAAACCATGGTTCATATTTAATAAAATTATCACATACCAAACCTTAGAAGAAGAATATATATGAGCTGCAATGAGAGATCATCATCTCAACAAGAGATCAACAGTTGAGTAGACAAAATTTCAACTCTGTCTATATCGTTGTAGAAGATAGGAAAACCTGTAGAATTCCAGATTGAAGAAGTTGACTAAAGATGGTTGTAGTCTTCCAGCAGCACCACTTTCTTATGTGATGCCAAGTATTGATCCTTCCAGATTTCCGGTGGTGCCGATGTTTGCTGCAGTTTCTATCTTTCCAGAATTCGCAGCAGGCAGCTTCAGATATGATCTACAATTTCTGAACGAAAGGGTGTAAGCAGTAGTATGAAAGCAGCAGAGAGATGAAAACAGCAGGATGAAGCAATTCTTCTCGTAAAAAAAGGGCAGCAGAAGAATGTGGCAGAGAAACGAAAAACAGCTGCGGGATGAAGCAACAGGACAGATGAAGTGGCAGGAGAGAAAATAATTGGCAGTGAATTATGGGAGAGATAATGTTGGTGATGAGGCTGTGCGTGGAAGAAAGTTTGGCAGCGGCAAAAAGAATGGTGGTGGCTGGCGGTGGCAGTAGGGAATGAGAACGAGAGGTACAGCTGGGAAAGAGAAAGAGAGGGACATAGAAAGAGAGAGGAGTTAGTGGTAATTAGAGTTAGGACTAACCATGCTTTAATACTATGTCTAGAGCAAGACAATTCCTTCTCATTTAAAAAGAGTATAGGTTTGATCTTTATATAGACCACTACAAATAACATAACACCTAGACACCTGACGTGGATCTAAGGTGTTTATATATGCAACTTAAATTCTAACAAGTATATAATAATTTCTAAGAAGGCACTGATGACTTATTTTAGAGGACATGCAGATTGGATGGTGGTCTGGCATTTCAGAAGATGGTGCTGATCCTTATGGTCGAATTGTATGCATATCTGCAGAGTATGGAAGATATGTTGCGAGAAGTTATAGTCCCAGGTTCTGTATTTTCCATCCATATTTTCTTGTTTAATAACTCAATTTACTTCCTTTGTAGTTTTTTGATAAGCAGGCAATATCTAAAATAATATTCCTTTGATAATGTTGGTCTGCATATGCGCTACATAAATTTATTAAAAGTATGAACTGTAGGAATTTGATCATGGATTCCTAACTTGGGAAATCTTTTGCTCGCAAAGCAAAATCTAAAAAAAATGTACATATGAAAATAAAGAAAGTATCTAAAATGTACAAAATATGGAACTACACTGTATTATTTTGTGCTGTTTAGTTCTATTAATTGCTGTTTTGCTTGTTGTATGTTGAAATACCAGTAAGCATTATTGGAGTTGCCTTTTGCTACTCTGTTCTTTGCCTAACGATAGCATTTGATTAGGTTATGAACTCTGAGATCTGAACTCTGAAGCATGTAGGATGGATCAAGCTCATTGATCTCTTTCTTCTAAGTTCAAACCACTACTCTGTAGCCATTATAGCCCTAATCTATGCTATTTCTTTATGGATGGTAATTTATTGTTTTAGGCTCGTACTATTCTCTCCCCAGATTTCGATTAATTTTTTCATCTAATATTTTTAACCTTAGTAATGTTCTTATTAGTTTTTCAGAGGTCATCATCTCTTACTGATCCAGAACCTTGGCCTTTGCCACTGCCACTTCTATTTCACTCTATCAGAGCCATTACCCCAAAATAAAATAGAGGCATGGATGTGAAAGAGGAGGCGCCCAAGTTTTTTTTTTTTTTCTTTTTTACTTTGAGCAGGTGTACACCGTCTTTAAAAATTTCCTGGAGAATAAAACTTGGAATGAATGTGAATTAAATAGTCTTTGAAACTATTTCCATAAACTGAATGTCTCAATATTTGAGTTTCAAGTAATATTTTTTTTTGACAGATTTCACCTTTTCTACTCCTGTTAGATAGATATTAGCTCTCTTGGAATTTTTTTTTTTTGTATTTATATGTTTCTCTCAGTCTTTCCTCTTTCTTTGTAATTCTTGAATCTTATTGAATGAGTTTGATGAGGTTTTTGCTTTTTCTTACCCTGTGAGGAAAGTCAAAGTGAATATGAGAATCATGAAAAATAGGCTAGAACAATGGTCTACTTATCAAAGGATTGCCTCTTTAATGGTATTAAGACAAAATTTAAATTACGACATATGAATACCTTCAAATCACTTTTGAAGGAAACAAGTTACATGAACGCTCCTATTTAGGTGAAATTATGAGTGAATCTATTCTCTTCATTTTAATTTTATACTTTCACCCCTTAATGCAATTTCATAAACAAGAAATAGCTCAGGAGAAAACACAAACATGATCTTCTCAACGGGACTTTGAAATCTTGATAGTTCTAATCACCAAATAAAAAAAGTATTCCCACATTTTTTGAACAAGAAATTATTCCAATCAGCAATATAAGTTAGAACTGTAATTTTTTACAATGACTACTGGTTGGTTCAGAATAGCTCTTCCAACAGAATCTGTTGGTTTCTTGCAGATTAACTCGACCTGTTAATAATGAGGCACCAAGTGCATGGCTACTTGTAAAGTATTTTAGAACTCCTAATTGTTATGCCAACATTAGCATTCTTAATTCTGTTAATTTTAATTGAGAGTAGACCTTGTACCCTTTCTATTTTGCATAATCCAACTTTTGTGATGTTTTATGAATTTTATCTATGTTTTTATTAATTATTTTTATTGTACATAAATACCATTGTACTCTCCATTCTAGATAACACATGAGATGGTTTTTGTGATTAATTAATTTTTTATATTTAATTATAATATCAGATTTCTGACTAAGGGCATTTGTACTACACTGCAGGCAGCTAGCCACTGGTAGGTCAGGTTTTCCTCTCTTCGAAGTTTTTTTTACCAGGACAAATGAAGAATACAAGCAACAGGTGCGGTACAAAAAATATATTTCCTAAGTTAGCTGTGGACTAATCAATTCTTACCTTAATGCAAGAGTGACAAAATTTGTTGCTGAAAATACAAAATAAAACCATTATCTGATGAAAAATAAAGAAAAATTCATCTCTCTCTATTTTGAAAAAGCATCTCTGTGTTTTTCTTTTCTATGATTATGTTAAGGGTTTTTAAAATCTTGTCATGATTTTATTTGAAGATCGTGTAGCTAAAGATGGATGCATCTTTTTTTCATTGAAACATATCCACTATCACTGAATCTTGTTGTTGTCCCTTTGCTGCTCAAAAGATGACCAACACCTCTTTCAGGTGGCGTATCTAAAACAACATGAAAACTCAGGGGGCTCAATAAAGAATTCTGAGGAAAAACTAGGTTTTAGCAACTTAAACTCATATGATCGTTCAAAAGAAGAAAGCAGATTGCATGTTCAAGATATAAAGACCGGTGAAGATAGGGATGATGATTCAAGTTTGAATGATGGGGTTTCAATTATACAAAATGTTTTGCGAGATCTAATTCCTGGTGTCAAGATCAGGGTCTTAAAAATGGTCTCACCCGGAAAAATGAACAGAGATGCAATTGCCAAAGTTGTTGAGCAGATAATGGAGGAAGAGGAAGAAGGCAGCGAGGAAGATGCGAGTGATGAAGAGTTAGAAAGTATCGAGCCAGAGGACCTTAGCGCTGAAAATGACATTGAAGAGATAGAAATGGATGCGAGGGATTCAACTAGTGCAAACGATAGGAAAAGTGAGGTATCAATAAAATTTGTAATTGGTGGTCTAACACCAAAGCTGTTAGCCGATGGACCCTCCACAAGTGTCATTCGGCTTCCAGCAAGGTTGGAGAGAAGAGGTAATACATCATTTTCAATTATTTTAGAAGAAGATGCTATCACCTATGAAATTGATGGGAAAAGACAGGCTTCAAAGGACAAAGCTTTTGCTCAGAAGAGTGCTAATCTTATTTCTTTTGAGATTGCGAAGGTGATTCCTGACAAAGAAAAGATACACTTGAAGGTTAGCTTATTCCTTTTTCCTTTGTACTTCAAGATGGCATCTTGAACAGTTTAATAACTTTATTTCAATGTTCTCTCTAATGTTGCTCTAGAACAGTAGTGCACTGGTTTGACCTCTCATTGTCGTTCCCTTCTTTTCATTCTTGATTTTGATTTAATTGCACCAACCATTTGGTAAATCATATAATCCTTGGTGTTATTTTGTTTTGTTTAGTAGTTTATGCCTGGACTAGTATGTACAGAGTGGTAAGCCCAATAGGAACCCGTATTTTAGTTCTGTCTTGAGCTTATAAATGCAATGGGAAAGCTTGGTAGTTTCAGTGATTCTTCTGCTGCTCTGCTTTCATCTGTCTTTCTAGTTTCTGGGGTCAATATTTATCTTTAACTTAATGAGTATTCTTCCAGTGTATATATCATGATTTTTCTAAATGCTTTGTTAATTAGTATTGGTTTTCAACTTTATAGTTGTTATTACATCTTATTTTCCAACATATGCTGCAGGTACTAAAAGATCTTCAGGAACTAATCTCTTATAGCGTTAATAACAGACAGAATTACCAATCTTTATTTGAAACAACACTTTTCAGCCGAATTGAGGTTCCATCGACCTTAGATCCGCTTAGTGGTAAGTGTTATGTATTTTGTAGCCAGATTTTAGTTACCAATTTGGATCGGTGCACCGATTGGTACCTACCATAGTGGTTAGTACTGTAAAATTACATATATAAATATATGTAATGTACTAGCCCTGTACTTATACTTATACAAGGTTGGACCTGTGCAGACCAATTTTTAAAACACTCCTTTGTAGTACAATAAATCTTTTGCATACTTGTCTTGATTGAGTCTATACTATTTACTGGCATTTGACTTTGCATTGCGCCAATAATCATGTGGCAGGCCTATACATCGGCTCACATGGCATGTACAGCTCTAATGTCCTCCATCTAAAGCGCAAATTTGGTCAGTGGCAGGATCATACATCTGACAAGCATAAGATTCTAGAATTTTATGAATATGTTGAAGCCACTAAACTGACTGGTGATCCTTCTGTACCAGCTGGTCAGGTATTTCTGAAACTAATTTATTTGAGCATCTAATGATAAGGGAATCTATAAGTTGCATTTTTGCAAAATCTTTTGACTATTTTCATCTGTTATAGTTTTGAAATTCAGTAATTCCTTATTATTCTGGATCTATTATAACCACTTTAGTTCATAAATGATTAACATTTTAAATTACTTCTCCTACTTTTTAAAAATTTTCTTATTTGAACACATTGTTGTGATGTTTTGTAACTCCAAAATTTGCTGGGGATGTAATGTTAATAATCATCAAGCAACTAATGGCCCAAGGAGAAAATTGAAATGTAGTGCTAGATATGAAAAAAGTTTTTAACCAAAGATAACATTTTCTTACATCAGAACGTTATGGGAATGCAAATGTTGGAATCCATGTTTATATAAGGACTTGGAATAATCGATAAGATCCATCTCATATGTTGTCATCTTATCTAGTATTCAAAGTGCATAAGTCTGTTAAGTATCTAACTTACTAAAATATAGATTGTCCTTGATATTGTTAAATCTCATAAATATAAAGAAGCAAGGTCAGATCAGTTAACAAGTTTTGTTAAAGGGAGAAGAGATCCGCTTGTGTTTTCGTTAGTTTTTTGCCCATGGATGCTAGAAGTAGTTCTTATTATTGTATGGTTTAAAATCAATGGTATTGTATCTTTGAATAAAAAAAAGCATATACATTGTCCAACACTATGGTAAGACGTCAAAGATTTGCTATTTCTAGATTAAGACATATTTTATTATTAATGGTCACAAATTCCCTATTATTGATTAATAATTAAAAATTTTGAATGATGTCTTCAGATGATTGGTTGGCCAATTTTATACTTATAGGCTACCCAAGAAGGCCTTTTTTGGTTGGACCACTTTCCTGATCTGCTGTTCTGATCTTTAGAGCTGTATTTTGTTTCAGTAATGATGTATTTCTATATGGTAAAACAGTTGTCATTTTTTTACAACAAATAACACATTATTGAGAGTGGAATTATGTTACATCATCAATGCACAAAAGTTTGGCCAGTTTAATAGGCCAATTTTCAGTCTATACATTCATTACTTAGTTCCTCTTGGCATATCCTGCGAACTAGTTAGCAGGTTGATTTGATGTGTACAAAGGTATAATTGCTTCCTACATGAATGCATCTGATTTCCCTGTTGAGATCCTGAACTTGGCTGGGGGTATGTTCCCATGATTGCATTGATGGCTTCCAAGCTGTTAGGTTCAATGATAATCTCTCTTTCTTTTATAGGACTATTGCATGTGCAAACCCCATGGTGCTTCATCGCAACTGCAGCCCTAACTCCACTAGGGAACCATTAATCACAACTGTAGCCCACTGCACCTGCTCCTCGGTGTTGCTTTCTGAGCTACTAGCCATCCGTGGTGCATTAATGGTTCCCCAATGGAGTGCTGCATTATGTATTTGATTCCAACTTCATGGTTATCAGTGTATTTTCAACTGTCCTACCTTTGGCTTCTCCCGAGTGTAGTTGTCTTCCTCCTGGCTGTTGCCCTTCTTAAGTAATGCATCCCGTGCATGTGTAGTCCATGTCCGCCTCCTTACTGACTTGAGTGCCTCTTTGAATATCTTTGCATTCCTAGTTTTCCAAAGTTGCCCGCAAGTCTTCAGCTAAAGCAATTGCCCGAAACTTATTAGTCCCAAAAACCTAGAAGGATCGGTCATACGAGGGGATTGACATGATGAGATACCTTGAGAGCGCGATAAGAGAAGTCAATATAAAGGTACCCAAGTGTGCGCCCTCTGCAGTCTTACACACAATGGACACGTCGAGTTCTCTTCTTCCTCGCCCAATGTTAGCCTCGGGAAGAAGATCACGCCTAGAGAGAGAGCCCTTACTTCACTTGCGCCAACCTCCAAGGATGCACTGAGAAGGAAGATGAGTAGCCGCCCCTTCTTTACTTGTGCCAAGGAGAGGACATACGCTAAGAGGAAGCTCTTGCCAACTTCTTGCTTCAATAGATGATGACTCACGGCATTAGCAAGAGGGGGTCGGCGACTTTCACTTTATAACTAGCACCAAGCATTAAGGGGAGTAGCTAGGGCTTGAGGTGTGAGGACATCAAGAGGGGCAGCTAGGGTTGTGGGCGCATGGAGCAAAGGAAACCTTTCAAGGCCTTGCTATAATTGCCAAGGCCATGCCATAAGCGCCATAAGCACATGCCATAAGTGCTTAGCTCTTGTCTAATAAGGCAAGGTTTTGCATTGCTGCTATCCAAATCTTTGGAATGATTGTCTATATCGACATCCCCTAGAACGCAACAAAGTATTCATGCATTATAATCCCTTTGCCAAACTGATATATAGATTGGATAAAGTGTGTCATACTTTGTTTTGACCTAATCTCATGGTCATGACTAAATTAAAATTAGGCTTTCACCTAGATATGATCATATGCTTTTTGCATCCATATATGACTCATGAATATCAAGCTTCCATAAGGAAGGGACAAATCCTCTATCTATCATTTAGGCTCTATTTCCTACATAGGATGGAGAGCTGGATGGAAAGGAAAGAGAGGCGGAGAGAAATTGGGCACGTGCATAAAAAAAACCCTCTTCGTTTTGCGTGCAAAGCTCATTGCCGAGCACATCGCCGCCTCTACTCGCCGAATGAGGGAGAGATCGGCGAGGTGTTCACGACGGCGAGCTTCTCTATCTCCTCCAGGCGAGCTCGGACGGGCAAGCGAACTTCTCTATCTCCTCCTGGCTTCGACGACGGTGAGGTGTTCATGATGGTGAGCTTGTGCGATGAGTTCACGACGGCGCCTCTATCTCCTCCAGGGTTTCGACACAGGCGAGGTGGGAGATGAAGACGGCGAGCTCGCAAACGTAGCTCGCGTTGCATGCGGCGAGCTTATCTGAAATTGTGCGGTGACCTCGGACGGACGGGAGCAGTGGGGGATGAAGACCAGAGACGGGGAGAGAGGTGCAGACGCGTTTGCCTACGGCGAGGTGGGAGATGAAGATGGCGAGCTCGCGTTGCATGTGGCGAGCTTCTTTGAAATCGTGCGGCGAGCGCGGACGGACGGGAGGAGTTGGGGAGAGAAGTGGGAGATCAAGACGAGAGACGGGCAGAGAGGTGCAGACACGTTCGCCTGACGACGGCGAGGTGGGAGATGAAGACGGCGAGCTCACCAACGCGAGTTCGCGTTGTACGCAGTAGACGGAGGAGAGTAGTGGGGGAGAGAAGTGGAGTTGAAGACGAGAGACGGGGAAAGAGATGCAGACGCGTTTGCTTGATGAGGAGAGTGCATGTTCCATTGCTTTCTGCCCGATTTGGGCGGACTCGAAAATGGCGGAAATGCGGACATTTTTCCCTAGTTCTTTCTTTCCATTGCTTTCCATCTGTTGAAAGAAACAGAAAATATGAATTTTCTTTCCGTCCGCCTTGGAATCCATCCAAGGAAACACAGCCTTAAACTTCTCATATGAGTTGTAACATGCCTAATGACAATTGTTATGACCTCTTAACTATGGTGAGACGTTAGGTTATATCAAAGCATGTTCCTAAACATATAAAAATGTCAATGACTTCTAGTCGAAGAATCAATACATCTCTTTCACATGTGAGGTTAACTTGTGACACCCAAGTTAAACCTTATGACGGGTCGATTCTATATCCATGGCTGATATACCCATATTCCTGTGATAGCATCATGTGCCTAACCATATATCAGTTTCTTATGTACCATAGTTGTCCCGCATTCGATTGGGGATAAAACTTTCATACCAGATAGAATTTGTCTACGGGGACATTATTGTGTAAATGTACAAAGACGCCGATATAAATATAAGCACAATAATGTCAATACTATATATATAAAATATAAAAGTAAAGTAGTACAAAGAAGGACCAATAACCGGTCCTAGAGCATAAAACACTAACAATCTTCCACTTGCACTTGGACTTAGTTGTTGAGAAACCTCAACCTTATATCCCTAGTATAACTATTATGCTTTTGCTGTGCCAAAGTCTTGATCAGTGAGTCTACCAGATTTTTATCTGTGTTGACTGCATATCTTGACTTTACCTCTATTAATGGTCTCTTGGATCAGGTGGAATCGTTTGAGTATTTGTTTGGATTTTTGATTAGACCTTGGTTCCTTTGCTTATGCAATTACTCCATTATTGTCACAATAGAGCTCAATCAGATCTACAACACTTGTAACCACTTAAAGTTCAGAAATGAATTTCCGTATTCAAATCGCTTCTTTGGCTATCTCAAAAGTTGCAATAATTCAGTCTCTATGACCTAGCTGCAATGGATTACTTGAAGCTTTTCCAGCTCACAATACCTCCATTTAGACTAAACACATAGCCTACCTGCGATCTGAAGTCATCAAGGTCAGACTGAAATGAGCGAGATATTAGTGTAGCCCTGCACTCCCCCATAAACGAAGAATAAATCCTTAGTGCTTAGAGACTTAAGGTTGTTTTTTATGGCTATTCAGTCCTCAGCATCTAGATTGAATTGGTATCGGCCGGTAATGCTCACAGCATAAGCTATATCTGACATAGTACAAAACATTGCATACATGATTGAACCTACTGCCGAAGCATAGGGTACCCGACTAATGTAATCTCTTTTAGCTTGAGTCGAAGGACACTGACTTTTTGAGAGAGATAGGTCATGTCTTACTGGAAGGTATCATTTCTTGGAATTCTCCCAGCTAAACCTCCAGCACCTTATTGATGTAGGTATTTTGACTCAGGGTTAGATGCCTCTTGGATCTATCTTTGTAAATCCTTATCCATAGGATATAGGCGGCCTCTTTTAAGTCTTTTATCTCGAAATACTTACCCAACAATATCTTCATTATATGAATAGTAGAGATATCATTTTCAATGAGTAGTATGTCATCGACATACAATACTAGAAATGTCACTAAGCTCTTAGTGAATTTCCTATTGAATTTCTTATACATAGACGTCATCTTTGTTTTTGATAAAGCCGTAATTTCTTACTGTTTCATCAAAATGAAGATTCCAACCTTGAGAGGCTTGCTTTACTCCATAAATGAATTTTTTTAACCTACAAATCTCATGAGCATTTGCAGGATGAATGAAACTATTAGATTGTATCATATACACATCCTCTAACAGCTTCTCATTAAGGAACGTGGTCTTTATATCTATCTGCTATATCTCATAATCATATAATACAGCTGAGCAAACATGATCCGAATAGATTTGAATAGGATAATTCGGGAGAAGGTTTTATCATAGGCTATCCTGTGGACTTGCTTGAATCTTTTTGCCACTAGTCTATCTTTATAGGTAATGACGTTGCCATCCATATCAGTCTTCTTCTTGAAGACCCATTTATACTTTATGAGTTTTACCCCATCAGGTAGCTCAATCAAGTTCCAGACTTGATTAGCCAACATAGAATCCATCTTGCATGGTCTCAAGCTATCTCTCGGACCAAAACCAGTTCCTCATAGGTGTTTAGCTCATCCTCGATGATGAAAATACCATCGTGTCGAGTCAGAAGTGACTCATACCTTTCAGGTTTACGATGAATCCTACCAGACCAATGCGGAACCTTTGTTTGAGCCTCAGGTTGGCTAATAACTTGTGTAGGTGGCTTAGGCTCCATCTCAACCTCAGTGTCTTGTGGTTGATCTTAGACTTTTTCCGAGTCAAACTTCCTTCTATTGGCTTCTTTCAAGAGAAATTCTTTCTCTAGGAAGACAACTTTAGGAGCAATAAAAATTTTGTTCTCTATGATGATATAGAAGTAGTATCCTTTAGTCTGGATATCCCACAAACACATTTATCATATTTAGGTTCTAGCTTATTGGAATCTTGACGGTTGATATATGCCTCAAATCCCCAAACTCTGATGAAAGAGAGGTTTGGTCGTCTCCTTGTCCATAGCTCATGTGAAATTTTGGAGACATTCTTAGATGAAACATTATTTAGTATCAAAGAAGTTATCTCTAGTGCATGACCTCAAAAGTAAGGTGAAAGAGTTGCATGACTCATTATGCATCGAAATATGTTGAGTAAGGTTCGATTTCTTCTATTAGACACACTATTTCATTGAGGTGTTCCAAGAGGAGTGAGCTGAGATAAAATCCCACTCTCTCAGATAGTCATTGAACTCATAGAAGTACTCTCCGACTCGATCTGATCGAAGAGCTTTAATGTCTAAACTCTTTAAATTTCTCAAAGGATTTAGATTTATGTTTCATCAAATAGACATAATCATATCTACTAAAATTCTTTGGCTTGCTTATTGAATGGTTCACACACACATCATTGTGTATGAAATCTCATAAGCCTTTTGTTCTCTCACCTAATTTAGTGAAGGGTGTTTTTGTCCTATTCCCTAATAAACAAGGCTTGCATGTATTAAACTCTTCAAAAGAGGTTGAGTCTAACAATCTATTTGCATAAAGTTGTTAAATGCGATTCTTATTTATATGGGCTAATTGACAATGCTATAGATATGTACCAATAGATCTATTCAGTTTGATCTTATTATTATTTATATTACAAATTGAATTGTTCATGTCCAGGATATATAAACTATTGCATAAAGTACCTTTATCATAAAACATATTTGCAAATAAAAAAGAACTGATGATGACTTCTTTTATTTCAAATTTAAATCCTTTCCTTCCTAGTACAAGAATGGATACAATATTTTTCGTAATAGAAGATATAAAATAGCAATGCTCAAGTTCTAACAAAAGTTCACAAGGCACAGAGAGAGTCAGATCGCCTACAATAATGGTAGTAACCTATGCTCTATTTTTAGTTCTTAGGTCTATCTTTATAGGCCACACTGCTACTTCCCTTTATCCCCTGCATATTTGCACAAATATGAGCTCCGCATGCAGTATTTAATCCCTATGATGTAGAAATAGAAATGTTGACTTCAGTAACATAAATACCTAAGTCCGAAGATGAAGACTTGCTTTTCTTCACCTTATTCTGAAGTCGTTTATAGTCCTTTCTCCAATAGCCCATCTCACTAGTGAAACCACCTATGCTCCTTTATCTTTTTCATTTTCTTTTTCAGTGCATTGTATGACCCTTAGTATTGCCCTTGGCACGAGCCTTTCTCTTCTTCCTTTTCTTATTGGTCATAGGGATCATAAGAATAGAATGGGGATTGGTCTTAGCCATTTTTCACTCGGTCAACAGGAGCATATTCAACTGTTCCTCCTTAGTGCATTCAATGTATAGACTGAAGCTAAGAGGCAGAGAATGTAGAATAAGATTTGTGCCTAAGTTTTGGTCTATCGGGTGCCCTAATCTCTTGAGATGATCCATATACCCAATTATCTTGAGTACGTGGGTCCCACTGGAGAGCCCTCAACTAGTTTTCATTGAAAAGCTACTTTGGCGGTGTCATATTTCTCAATTCTAGCTTGAGCCTGGAATATCTGCTTCAGATGTTTTATGATCTGAAAAGTGTTCTGCTCCTTATGTTGCACTTGAAGTTCATGCGACATGGTGTCTAACATAAGACATGCCACCTCCAAACACTCAATTTTGATGCTTTCGAAAAACATCTCTCTTAGTCATGCGGGCTGTAGAAGGTGGAGGTGAAGGAAGAGACTGCTCTAGGATGTACATCTTTTTATCGAGCTTGAGGATAATCCTCAAGTTCCGATACCATTTGATAGAACAATCGTGCAAAGCACGCCCAAAGTAGATAACAAAAACACTTGACAAGACTAACCATAACCCTAGGCCCTTATTTATAGACTCTTCCTACTTAGCGGACCAGGTACGACAATCCAACCCGGATCCACTTATTAATAACCTACTAACACTAATGGGCCCGTAACAATTGCCCCCCTCTTGAACTAGCCTTGTCCTCAAGGCTGAAAACTTCCTCTTGTGTCGTCTCCAGGGTCCCACGGTACTCGATCCTCTCCCTCCAGATCTTCATCTTCAGCTAGCAACATCACCTGGAATTGCTTGTTCGCGCATCGGTGCATTGGATGATATGGTTGATCACACTAGAAGCATAACCCTTTTTCTCTCTTATTGATGTACTCTTGATGGGACATAGCTCGGCTCCTTCTAGACCGATCATAAGTGCTCGACAATGTGCGTTGACCCCCACCTTCTTGGAGCCATTATGGGATGACACACCTCCTTTTCCCTCAGTAGGCAGTATAATGCTAGAATTTACACTGACCCTTCTCTTCGGTTGCTGGACACTATAGGCTGAAACCACTTGGGATGGTGAATCTGGCATAGTTGGATTAGGAGGAATGCTTCCTCTCCAAAAGTAGTTCCCACTGCCTGTCTGACTTTTGCTTACCACCCCTTCTGTCCCTATCTGCCCTTGTGGTGTGGATCCCCCAATCAGCTCCCTCTCAATGACTTGGGCGAGAGTTATAGCACGCATAACATCAGTGGGTAAGAAGGTGCGCACCTTCTCTCTGATAGTGTTGTTCAGGCTCTTTAAGAAAAAACTCACGTACTGCTCCTCAGACAGGTTAGGTAGCTGTGAAACAAGCTTCTCAAACACCCCTATGTGCTCGGTCACATTCAGGGGATCTTGCTCTAAGGCCGCCAGACGCTCATAGGTTGAAGTGGCTGGGAACTCACTATAGCGCTATAGCATTTCTTCTTTCAGCCTCTCCCATGTTAGATTGGGAGTCCTCCGTCGCAACCACCGAAACCAGTGTCCTGCTGAGCCCTCTATGCTCACGAAAGCCATCGGGACCTTGTATTCATCTGTCGTCCGCTGGATATCAAAGTACTGCTCAGCCCTTGCAATCCATCCTACAGGATCAGTCCCATCAAATCCTGGCAGCTCTATGCTCTTATGCATCCACCGTATATTCTCCCCCGAAGTCATCCCCCTAATTGGTTCTTCTCCCAAGTACACTCCATCTCTCAGTCTCCTTCATTAATGATTTCTATTTTGTTTGGCCTCACGTTTGTCTCTGGTGGGGACCAATGCTCCCGTGAAGGTGGTGGGCGGTATGGCTCCTTGTCTGGGTGATGATGAGGGCCCGTTGAACCCTTCCTTTGCTCGTCTCGCCTGCCTATTATTGTTGCAGCCAAGTTCCTCATCTCGTTCCTCAACTCATCAATAACCCCCATGTAACGGTCCATCTTAGCTTGTCGCTTAGTAATTGCAGCTACTTCCTCTCGATATAGACTCCGCTCTTCTTCTGCTGCCAACACTTCTATTCTCCTTCTCTCTCCTGCAGATTGAAGTTCCTCTCGTATAATCCCAAGAGAACTTTGCACTTCTCCTACTATTCTCTCCAAAGCCTCCAACCGAGCCTCACTTCTCATTGTCATCCTTTTAATATTTTTTTTGGTACTACAGTATTTGCTACAGTACTCACACAGTAATCTTTTTTTTTTTTTTCTACTCTACCGCTACAATGCTTCCTTCAACTCCCGCGTTCACTTGCCCAGCACCTGCGTCGGCTGCGTGCTTTGCCGACTAGGGTTTCCGGCTAGAGGAGCGTCGCCTACAGCCGCTAGGGTTTCTGGAGAGCGTCTCCGGTCCTTGTCGCCACGCCTCTGATGCCTGGCGCAAAAACTTTGGAAGAAGGCGAGATGCCTGAAGCCGCCGCCACCTGCAAGGATGCCTGAAGCCGTCGTTGCCTTTAGCTTCGAAATCCGCTAGAGAAATCCGCCGCCAAGAGGGAGGATATGCCACCGACTGTCGAGCGTGCGAGGCAAACTTGGGCGAGGACGAGCGCGCGTCGCAGACTCCCGGATCTGGAACAGGGGTTCGGATATGCCGATGAAGAGGACGACGAAAGAACGCGAGCAGCGTCGCGTTGGCTTTGTTCGTTGACGGGAAGATGTTGTCCGGCTAGGAGGGAATGGTTGGGGAACGCCGTCGACGTCGCTGGTTCGAAACGCCGCCGAAAGGGAAGAGCCGCTGCTCCCTGCTGTCTCCCTCACTTGCGTCGATGCACAGTGTCGTCTGAAATCATCTCGAACCACCTCGAATCGATAAACTCCGCCCTAGGGTTTTGATTGTCTCCACCTAGGTTTTCTTTTGTTGGCTTGATGAACGATACTAGATCCGCCGTTTTGATCTAATACCGACAACGGAAACTCCTTCCGCCTTTATCCGTTGCCGGACCACCGGTTCTCCGGCGATCAATCTGGCAGATCGGACCAATTGATAGAACAATCGTGCAAAGCACGCCCAAAGTAGATAACAAAAATACTTGACA
Source organism: Costus lasius (assembly GCA_027563935.2). NCBI lineage: Eukaryota > Viridiplantae > Streptophyta > Magnoliopsida > Zingiberales > Costaceae > Costus > Costus lasius. The sequence goes on along the minus strand of CM050451.1, from coordinate 22,513,408 downwards.
AGACTCAACCCTAACCCTAGGCCCTTATTTATTGACTCTTCCTACTTAGCGGACCAGGTATGACAATCCAACCCGGATCCACTTATTAATAACCTACTAACACTAATGGGCCGTAACACCATTCCTACCAACTTATCCTTCTTTAGGATAGATTACAGTGTCAATCTGCTATTGATTTACAACAATAAGATAAGCAGATTAGTACTATTATTAAATCATTTAATCTGGACTTGTATTAAATGATTATGACTTTCGCTATTTTTATCGAATTGACAATCCTCTTAAGTTAATAAGGAAAATGATAGAGATTTTCTAGTGAGATAGGATGCTTATGTCCCACGAGGGTGGGATGAGATACATAAAGTAACTCATGATTCCTAAGGTTGGCACGCCGACCGATTGCACTTGGCAATTTTCCATATTGAGACAGTTCAGGTGCTTTGTGTTCAGCAAGGGCTGAAAACAGCACAAAACTTTAACTTCTCAATGCTACCTCTTGAATTTCATTGTGAGGTCTAATCCACATATGAAGAGACTAATTAAATCTAACTTGATCATTATGTCAAGGGCCAACATGTCTCCTGCGAAGGTGCGTCCGTGTTTTTAAGTGGACTAGGGAAACATATTATCACTATGCACCTTCTAAAGATAAGTTAGTGTGTCCTATGAGGGTGGGAAATAGTGCATAACACCACTGATCGATAGCTTGACGAGAGCTATGCGTTAGAAGGCTAAATTAGATTTGATATAATTTATAAGGGTTTTTGTGTTGTCACCACTTAGTTTTATCTTTTATCTAATATTATAGGTATGCAATTTTCTGTAGTTTAGCAAAAAGATAAAACATCATATGCATGCCTTAGCAGATAATAAAGAGCAAAAATAAAACAAATAATATAGTTATAGCTCTATCGATACATTAAACCATTACAAGTCATATGCTGTTCAATGTTTGACCTGGGTATAAAGCCCCCTAAGACCTAAATTAGCTGCCAACTGCTCCAAAGGATCAGGTCGCCAGCACATGCCGCCAAGCCGCCATACCCCAGAGTTCATAGACCTTTGCTCTTAGTCCTAGGTGTGGTATTTAGGTTTTTAGTTCCAAGGGTTAGCTCGTAAACCCTAGAGGCATTACCTAGGAAACCCTAGGTGTTCTATCAAAGGGTTCGGCTAGCCCCTGCATGTGCTACCAAGCAAGATGTGCTTGCTTGTGCCACCAAGTAATAAGTGCCACCTTACTTGCGCCAAGCAACTTAAAGATACGCCAAGCACCTTAAAGATGCGCCAATGTGATGTTCTTTCCTAATCTTCGATGCTAAATACAATATAATAAAAAAGAAAGTGGTACATAGGCCTCACATCAAAATACATCCCAGATATGCAAAGGGGCTTGACTATAATCATATCACGATGCACAATTAAGATATCTAATCATGCATTCTATATGCCCATAAGAATCTAAAAATTTAGTTTTAATTTTTATTAAAACTTGTCCTTAAACCACAATCAATCACTAACAATTTACCATGTTTTCCTACCTCCCTTAGGCACCTTCAGTAGTGCATGTGTACAGTCCAAAGAGGATAGCATGCTTGTGCCCCTGAAACAAACCCATATCCCCATGAAGTTAGAGTAATCATCTAGTCCATACTATATATAATCTTGATGGGTTTTGCATATGAGGTCTATCCTTGATGTGCAAGGAGAAGTTAGAAAACATAAAAATTGAAATAGATTATTCGGCAACGATGGACCTATAGTTTTTCTGAGCAAGCAAAACGTGCCATTAAAATTCAAGAAATCTATATAGCATGCGAGCATACAAGAAAGCAAGTACATCGTTCGAGTCTCGCAAGCGGCTATGATTGTTGGGAAACCTCGAATAATTTTAAAATTTAATTGTACACAACGGAAGCAATTACTCAAAATAGGCCAGTCTCAAAAACCCAGAAGGATCAGTCATACGAGGGGATCGACACGATGAGATAGATAAGATACCTTGAAAACGTGGTAAGAGAAGTCAATGTAGAGGCACCCAAGCGTCCGCAATTTGCAGTCTTACACAAAATGGACACATCGAGTTCTCTTTTTTCTCGCCTAGTGCTAGCCTTGGGAAGAAGATCTATGCGTAGAGGGAGAGCTCTTCTTTCGTTTATGCTAACCTCCAAGGATGTGTTAAGAGGGAAGATGAGTAGCCGGCCTTATTTTTACTTGCGCTAAGAGGAAGCTCTTGCCAACTTCTAGCTTAAATGGATGATGACTCTCGACATTAGCAAGAGGGGGCCGGTGACTTCCACTTTATAACTAGCACCAAGAATTAAGGGGAGTGGCTAGGGCTTGAGGGTTGAGAAAATCAAGAGGAGGGACTAGGGTTGTGGGTGCATGGAGCAAAGCAAACTTTCCAAGGCCTTGCTATAATTGCCAAGACTATGCTAGAAGCGCTTAGCCCTTGCCTAATGAGGCAAGGCTTTCCTTGATGTGCTAAGACCAAGTCTTAGGTGCCAACTTCTGCCCATTATACCCTTATGCACCAATCCCATAAGTCTATGACTTATTGGTTTATCCCATCACTTAAGTTACTCTCATAGCATGAATATAAACATATTCATGTAGGTGCCTAAGTACTGGATCATACTAGAAATCATGAATCAAGTTGACAAGCCATCGAATCCAATCCGATATAACCTCATTTGACCTAATAAAATATGGTGAATCGAAGCCAACTGGGGGTCAATTGACACAAAATGAAGTCTAGCCCTAATAGAAGTCGTGATGATAGGTTCTTCTAACATTGATAGTAATGAACTCTATATCATCACAAGCAGTGAGAGATACCTAGTAATATTACCCAAGTCATCGGAATGGTTGTCTACATCGATATCCCCTAGAACGCAACAAAGTATTTATGCATTATAATTCCTTTATCAAACTGATATCTAGATTAGATAAAGTGTGCCACACTTTATTTTGACATAATCTTATGGTTATGATTAAATCAGACTTTCACCAAGTTATGACCATACACTTTTAGTTATGTATCTATATAAGGCTCATAGATATCAAGCTTTCTTAACAAAAGGGCAAATCCTCTATCTGTCACTTGAACTTCTCATATGGATTGTAACATGCCCAATGGCAATTGTTATGACCTCCCAATTGTGGTGAGACGTTAGGTTGTATCAAAACATGTTTCTAACTATATAGAAATGTTAATGACCTCAAGTTAGAGGATTAATACACCTCTGTCACATGTGAGGTTAACTTGTGACACCCGAGTTAAACCTCACGACGGGTCGATTTAGTATATCCATAACTGATATACCCATTTGCCTATGTTAGCACTACGTGTCTTAATTAGTGCATATACCAGTCTCTCATGCACTGATGCACCATAGCTATCCCTTTTCCACTATGGCACTTGATCGGGGATAACTTCGAAACTAGATAGAATCTATCTCCAGGGATATTATTGTGTAAACATACAAAGATGAAGATGTAAATATAAGCATAGTAATGACAATGTCATAGTGTAAATATAGAAAATATTAAAGTAAAGTAATACAAAGATGAACCAACATTTGGTCCTAGGGCATAAACACTGACCCACATTTATTTTTTGTTTGTCCATTAAAGTTTTCAAGTTGAGTATACGAGAACCCATTGATGATCTAGTTATGAATGAGAATTGAGGACATTACACTTTTGGCTAGAACAATTCTTCCCGGTTGAGTGTTGAGCCTCCTATGCTAGGCTTAAAACTTATTGTGCAAGTTGTGGAGGCATTTTTGGTAAATTTATTTAGGGTGGCTTCTCGGATTTATGTAGGTATCAAGATACCTGAAAGCATAGATTAAGGAACCGGTTTGGTATCGGCCGATTCATCTGGTTTGTATCGGTCTGGTGAAAGATTGGCATCGGAGCACCACTATGCCGCGCAGGCGGCGCTAAACGAAGCTTCCGCCGGCATTCGGTTTTATCACTGGTACAGTCTAATACAAACCAGACCGGCAACTCGGTCGTGAGCAACTCGGTCGTGAGCTGTCGGATTGAAATTTTTTAAACCATGCCTGAAAGGAAATTCTTGCGGAGATAATCCCAACAAGTTAGTGACTTGATGCATAGTATGCTGAGGGGTGTGAATGGGAAACTAGATGTTCTGTTACTACGAACACAAATGAAGATATCGTTTAACATAAGTAAGATGCAAAAGCTGATATCGTTCAACACAAGTAAGATGCAAAAAATGGCATTTTCCATTTATGTTATAGGGAGTAATTCTTTGAGCTTAATGCCTTTATGGACAAGAAGACTGAGAATATTAGCAATTGTGACATATAGGTAAGGTGAAAGTGGGTTACGTTAGTGAAACTTTGGGATTGGCTACCACAAATGGTGAAAGGTTGGTGAATAAATGCAGGCTTCGATCTAGCCAATGAACTTTTGGGGGAAGTTTTGAGTTTCTAGGGTGAGAGTTATGGCTATTCTTTTGAGGGCGTCAAATCACTGGATCTTCCTTTTGGAATGCTGGATATCATGGGAAACTTTTTGAACAATTTGGATGTTGTCATGTATTTTCCTTTCTTTTATGAAGGCGAGCTATTCCTAGTTAATGAGGTCCGATAGGTATGTTTTCATTTGATTAACAATGATTTTGGAAAGGATTTTATAGACATATACATGACAAGGGGCTTGTAGTCATTGATGTATACCGGGTTAAGGGCTTTAGGAATAAATATGAGCTTAGTCATGCCTCAAGAGGATGGAATGTGAGTTTCGTTTTGAAATTTTATGAAGGTGGCAATGATGTCCTTTTTAATGATGACCTAGTTATGCTTATAAAATTCAGCCATCAAGTCATTCGGCCAGGACTCTTTTACTTTCTTTAGCTCTTTTATAACCCTAGTTATTTCTTCCATAGTGAAAGCTTGGTAAAGTGTGCCATGCTCAGCCTTGTCAATTTTGGTGTTGCTATTAGAAAGGATTTTCTTAGATTTAGGATCAAGTTTGGGTTAAATCACATTATCTCCGAAATTGCTAAATGTTGTGATTTATAATCCTTCATGGTCTTTACTAGATCCTTTTCATTGACAATTTTGTTTGTTTTGTTTATCATGTTTCTATGACTATTACGATCTCTGTGTTGGTGGTAATGGTAAATTGAGCTTTCCAGCTAGAAGCTTAATCCTTAATAATTATTAAATTTTTTTATTCTAATTACTAGTTTAAGGTGACAATTTGCAGTATGTTCTGTGCCAAATAAAAAAGAAAAACAGCTTCTCCAACTTTTCCGCAAGCATGGATGTTTATTCTAGTTAATTGATTATCATATCAGGAACACGTTTCCTTTTCATTTAATAGAACTTTGTATTTCGTACTACAACAGACTTTAAGTTGCTCCTATTTGTTTTTGATAGGTTGCTTTTCGTGCTAAACTTGGCAAGCAAAATCAACTTCCTCACAAGGGGATAATTCCTGAAGAATTTGGAGTGGTGATATTTGCATAATTTTTTCATGAACTATCAGCATAATCATTTGTAGATTTAATTTTCACTTGCGAATCAGATTGCTAGATATAGAGGGCAAGGGAGACTAGCTGATCCTGGCTATCGAAATCCTCGATGGGTTGATGGTGAGCTGGTTATTTTTGATGGCAAGGTATTAATTTGTCTTCCACAAGGCAGTTTTGATGTTCATGCTAACAGTTTGGGACATTCGAAAACGTTACTTCTTTTAATTAATTTCATGAACCTTGATATGTTTGCAGTACATTAGAGGCGGCCCTGCTATCGGTTTTGTGTACTGGGCACCGGAGTCTCACTTCCTGCTATTATTCAATCGCTTACGACTACCTGCTTAGAATGCCTTTGTGGGTCGTATTCAAATTGCTCATTTCGGATGCAAAGGTAATTTGTATTCAGCTTATTTTTATAAAAAAGATATATTGTGTATAATTACAAAATATTTGCTTTAGTAAGTCCAAATATTGACATATAACTGCTTGGTTTTAAAAATCAGTTCTTTTAAATAGATGCATTCGGGGTCAAAAGTTTCTACGACTAATTTTATATATACTGAAGCTTCATATGAACGGAGGGTGACCATAAAATGTAACAAATTAGATGGGAAATTAACTGCGCTAGAATGCGAATGCGAATGCGAGCAAATAAGTTGGGTGGTCGCTCTTCCAGAAACCATTCCATTAGGAAGTTTTGTATGTTTCGTCACTGCGTTGATGGAATAAGTCACCTAAAATCAGCCAATCACATGAACCCCCTGTTACATCCCGATCAGGTACCGGACAGTTGCAGCCTCTATACTTTCAATGCTCTAGAGACATCACTGGATCCAGAAGTGCCCTAACTGTCGTTTCTTCTTCCAAACTTAACCTGTCGACTTGATTTTGTGGTACTGCTACTTACCAAATTGTTGTACTATTTGCTTGTATAGAACTGACAAATGATGTGTAACTTGCTGATGCAGTTAAATGTTTTTTTTTTTACTTACCTAAGGGATAATTTATCTATTTTGGTGTGGTCAAATGGGGCTATTCGGAGTGTTAAAATGAATGCTTTTAAAATTGAACTCGTTCAACTGGTTCAAATATAATGATTGAAGAAAAGCACTAATAAAATGTCGTTAAGAGGTACTGGAAGTGATGGTAGTGATGATTCCGAAGAGACTTTCTTGTAGGTATTACATAGGCAAAGCTATAATTTGGCGTTCACCTCCGTCCGATGCTTCTTCAGTTGAATGTCCCATGTGCACCTCGATGAAGCTGTGAGAAGGAATGCGAAGACCAACCTCATTGCAGTGATCAGTAGTCCCACAGGAGAAAGATGGTTTGCAAGCAATCCCCTGTAGTGATAATTAAGTCGTATCATATCTAGTTGGAATGTCGAGAAAGCATGTCAAGCCCATTTGGATGAGTTTGGTTGAGCAAGTTTCACTCCTAGTCAGGCCTCTAAGTGCATTTTCTTATATATGGGAATAGCTGGTCGACCTAACATGTGTGTATGTTAGGCTTATCACATATGTTATAATGTCGAAGATTGTTTGGTGGTTATTAAAGTTGCCACATCATGTTGATTCATAGAGTTGGTAGTGTAGTTGTTGATTTGAAATTTATTTTTTTCATATATATTTCAGAAGTTGTTATGAGATAAATGCTGACTAAATGAAATTCTAATTCTATCGTCACCTTCAATTGCACTAATGCTAATGCAGAACAAATATTGAAGGGGAATGATTCAATAAAACATTGATATAGACTTGGTATTTTACCTTGGTCATATATAAAAAATATAAAAAATAATATACAATGTGCAAAACACCCCACATAAAAATTCGCAGGCATCTTTTGAATTTTTAAAATATATTTCACTGTACAAATATATAATGTAAAGAAAGTATTTCTAAATTATTCAAGATGAATTTTGTAGCAATATAATTTATTTTCAAAACTGTGTAGCATATTTTCAATTTTTTTAAAAAAACTTTACAAATGCATGATGCGAGATATTAAAAATTAATATAAGATTTTTTAGAAACCACAAAGATGGTTTTACAAAATTATGTAAGGTATTGCTCATACTACCAAATAATATATTTAAAAATTGATAACGTGCGAGGTAATTTAAAAAATTAGGGCTGTAACTAGGGTAAAAAAACAAAGAGTGGGCCGCCGCAAAAATCTGCCCAAACATAGGACGCAATCGATACGGCTTTATAAGCCGCCGCCAGCGACCTGGCAGCGCGGAGCGAGCGACGCGTGTCGCATCCTACATCTGATTCCACGCTTACCCGTTAGGGCCGTTACCACGACTTACCCGTGCAAAAAAAGTTTCCTGCCTATAAATATAGAAAACATAACTTCCTCACTATTCATTCCAGACTTGGAGCAAGGTTACTGAGATTCTACAGCAAATACTACTCTCTTCTGTGCCGAGCGAGCAGTGGGATGTCGACTACCGACGTCAGCCCGTTGCGGAGATTCATGCGGAGCGCCGGCGTCGACGTGTGGGCCGTCCTCCACACCCTCATCGACGTGGCCGCCGCGGACCACCCCCAGCACCTCCGCAAGCGCCGTGCCGCCATAGTGCGGCGCCTCGATGCTGCGATATTCTCTTCCGCCACCGCCGGGGGCCCCGCTACGCCGCGCGGGGAGACGGCGAAGGCTTCCCTGGACAAGAAGAGGAAAAGGGCAGCGGAGACGGCGAAGGCTTCCCTGGACAAGAAGAGGAAAAGGGCACCGGAGACAGCCAACGAGGAAGACGGAGTTGTAATCCGCGCATCCGTGGAGAAAACAAAAATTAGGGAAATGGCAGGGGCGCCAGAGGCGAAAGGGGATTGGAGCGAAATCCTCGGCCTCAAAAGGCTTCTTGAAGATCCGTATGCGTTCGAGATCACATTGGTGTACCTTTTGAAGGATCTGACGGGCATGCCCATCACATATGAAGCTCTCCTTGAAACCCAAATCGGAAAGAGCGTGAACAATCTCCGGAAGCATGCTTCTTCCCGGGTCCGGCAATTGGCGATGTCGCTGGTCGGCGAATGGAGAGGCGTGGCGGATGCGTGGGTGGAGGAAAATCAAGAGCAGAAAGGCCGAGAGGAACAAGTCGAAAAGTGTACTGGTGGAGCCAAAGCCTGAACCTTGTAGCCATGGCCAACGGCAGCAGCTTCTTCTGCCTCTGAGACCGCGAACGAACACAAGGCCAACTAATTGAATAAGTGATGTATGAGCTATGAAAAGCTTCTTGGGCTTGGGCTTTCAGATGTAACTAATTGAATTCTATTATTTTTTTGATGAACAAAACCCTAATTGAATAAAGTTGAGCCCATAAAAATTTTTGAGTTTATGTATATTTCCCTTTCTCTTTATTCCATTAATATTTTAAAAAAATCTCTCCGATTGGTAAACATTATTTAATTTCTATTGATTCATAATATTCATATTTGATATTTTAAAAATGCCAAAAATGCCAATTAACATGCAAACACATGATAAAAAAGTTGAGCCCATTTGGGCTCACAAGCCCAAGGCCTAAGCCGAATATATCCTTATTATCCAACTAACGGCCTCTTCAATATCACAAATTCGTGAAGCATCCCTGCCAGCAACTCTCGAGCGCTGAAACCCTACGCAGCGCTTCAACGAGGTCGGGAAATATTCCGAAGCACAAGTAGTTTTGCTCCGCCTCCGATTTCATCTGGTTTCAATTCTTTTACACGACACGCAAACCTCTTCGGCAGGTGGAAGCACAATCCCCGCTTCGTTTTTTCCCTTTCGATTCCGATGATGCTTTGTTGCACAGAACTAATAATATTTCGTTAGGGTTTGTAATCTTTTTGCTGGTATTTATCTTGTTGCGATTATCCGGTTTGCAGTATGAGGACGCGTAACGCGGATGCTCCTAAATCTGGGGCTACCAAGAAGACACCACCATCGAAGAAAGATACTTCATCAAACCCTGAAGCGACTCCCAAGTCCACGCCGAAAACCGGAGGAAAGACGGCGAAAGCTGCAGTAAAGCACACTGCGAGTAAAGCCGCCGCCGCTGCTTCTACCCCGGTTCCCGTCATCCCTGATCCTAATCCTGAGACTCAAGGTTGCCTGTTGGATATTGTTTCTTGTATTATTGAAAATTGAAATTATGAAATTCTGTTTTCTGAAACTTAGGGCTTAATTTTGGGTTGGTACAGTTGTCAAGGTGGATACTCCTCCAGCTGCGAACAAACCTGCCGCAGCTACTCCAAGGAAGTCTGCTGCCGCTAAGGCAAAATTGCTCTCGGGTCAGAAGGTTGCTGGAACAGCTCCTTCCAAGGTGGAGGAGCCTTCTGAACAAGGGCCGGCAGTGGATGCTGAAGCAGATGAGAAGGAGATGGGAGAGGAGAATGTTCAGAAGAATGAGTTGGCAGCCTTGGATGTGAATGACACTGGGGATAAAAGCGAATTCAACATTGAACAAGGTTCAGCTGAGGTGGACCATCAGGATGAGGATGAGGATCCAGAAGAGATCGAGGAGCATTGTGGTGAGGAATTGATGGGCATTGAGGATGATATAGGAGGTGAGGAAGGAGAGGAGGCTGGCATTGGGGTGGAAGAGGAGGAAGGTCCTCTAGTTGAGGATGATGAGCAAATTGAAATTTCCGACATGGCTAAGAGGAGAAAGATGAAGAAAGAGCAGGAGATATTTGTGGGGGGCTTGGACCGAGATGCTGTTGAGGAAGAAGTAAAAAAGGCCTTTGACAAGGTAGGTGAGGTTGTAGAGGTTCGCCTCCACAAGGATTTTGCTACCAATAAGAACAAAGGATTTGCATTTGTCAAATTTGCAAACAAGGAGCAGGCTACCCGAGCACTGGCTGAATTGAAAAATCCTATTGTAAGATATCTGACCTTCATCTATTAGTATCTTTGCAACTTTTTTCTGACTGCTACTTCAGTTAGAATTTTTTTGCATCCATGCTGTTGTAATTTAGTCACAGTATCACACATTTTATTCAATATTCCAATCATCATTCTCTTATCCTTGTGCAATTGAACTGGAATCAGGACATTATGTGCCCAGTGGTCATTCCTCATTATACTTTGGATCAAGGTATTAATTACTAGTATATACTGACATGTGACATTGATGGAACTATTTGTACTACTAACGAACGACCAGTGTAATCTTATACCCACATATTGTACTGGTAGTATGACTTATACCGCATGGTACATATTGGTTTTTTATACTATGCTTAATATCAAGGGGTTTGTACTGATACCTGTATCAGTCTTCCAGGGTTCTAGGGACCAAAATATCCAGCACTACGCTGGTACTGGTTATGTACCAGTTGCTTACTCTACTATTTAATCCAGATTCATATTATTATGATCTATTGTGTATCAGGGGCACCAATACATAGTGGCCTGCGTACAATTAATTTGTCATATTGGTGCCTGCTGGGTGCACCACCTGGTACAGTCGTACAGAAGGGCACTTAAAATCCCGCTTTAGTTTATGATGTGTAATCAAGTTAGTTTATGAAGTATATTTTGGACCTTTATTATTAAGTATTTTTATTAACTTTTTTTTTCTTGCAGATACATGGAAAAAGATGTGGCATTGCACCAAGTGAAGACAATGATACATTGTTCTTAGGGAACATCTGTAACACATGGACAAAAGAAGCTGTATAATTCTTCTCTTTTGTGATTTTCTTTTTCAGATTATTGGTCTTTGGAGTTTTGAAGTTTGTAAGCTTTTTTCATTTGACAGATTAAACAAAAGCTAAAGGATTATGGAGTGGAGGGAGTTGAACATATTACTCTTGTTTTGGACACCCAAAATGAGGGTCTAAGTCGTGGATTTGCTTTTCTGGAATTCTCTTGCCATGAGGATGCAATGCTAGCTTATAAGCGTCTACAAAAGCCAGATGCTATATTTGGGCATCCTGAGAGGACGGCTAAAGTGGCTTTTGCGGAGCCATTACGGGAGCCAGACCCAGAAGTCATGGCCCAGGTACTAATTTATATAAAATTCTTTGAAACCTTCACGCTTTCTTTTCTTGCTTGATTCTTTTCATATATCAAGTATTCATCTCTTTGATAATGGATTTTGTAGGTTAAATCAGTTTTTGTTGATGGCTTGCCTCCATTTTGGGATGAGGACCAAGTAAAGGAGCAATTTAAAGGCTATGGGGAGATTGAACGTGTTGTGCTTGCACGAAATATGTCAACAGCCAAAAGGAAGGATTTTGGATTTGTTAACTTTACTACTCATGAATCTGCTATTGCTTGTGTTGAAGGTATAAATGAAAGCGAGTTGGGTGATGGAAAGATCAAGGTATTTCTGATCCTTATTTGTCTGTTCCTTTTTATTGTGGATCTTTTGACCCAACTTTAGTGTCATCATTTCTTTTGTTTACTATTGTTTTCATATTTATTTTTTTAAATTTTTTTATGTTTTCATTTGTGATTACTTTGTATAGTTTGAGTGGATGTAAGCAGAAATTCACTGTCCAAGTCAAATGTTGTAGCTTGGGTTGTTTGATTGAGGTCATAGTACTCATGTGACTCAGTATTTACTCAAGAGATTAAAAATTATTGCTGTACCTGCAGTACAATTTCCTGCAAAGGATTCAAGCTTTCCTTGTTTGGTGGTTTTTGTTAATTTTATTTTGATATGGAAATCATGCATTTTTTTCTTCCCTTGACAAAGGCAAAGAGACTTATTTCCTATTTGACACCATTACAGCATGCGTTAAACCAACAGAACTGTTTCTCAAATACGCTAGGTGATACAGTATGCCATATTACAACAGGAAATTTGATCATTCAGATTCTAGAGTAATATTTGGTTATGGCGCAAAATTTCTTCATGCAGTCTTCCATTTTATTTTCTATCCCTGTTTACTACATATTAATGACATTAGGTCTTAATGTCATGATAGTTGCATGATATTAGCTCGCTTCTTAGTGCAAATGACGATTCAAGCTTTTGTTTTCTCCTTGTAGAAAACTCCCAAAAGAACAAGTTTTGGTTCTATGGCAGAAGATTGTGGGTAACATGGCATTGATTTTAAAAGGCTATCAACCAGCTTCAAAGGCACGGTTTTATGTGCCATCTGAAGCATGCTATATGTGCTACTGCACTGCTGTTCCTTTTTACATATATAGTATCTATTATATTTATGTATGAATTCACTATGGTCCACCATTTGCAACTTCTAATTTTTTTTTGTACTATCATATTTTACTCATTAAATTGACAAAAGGCAAACATTTTATTATCTTTTTTCTATAATAAATGATAGGTTTTTACAATAGTAGAGAAGCATCCATTCAATGGAATTCTTGTCACATGGTAGAAACTATTGGCTGTTTACATTTAAGCTTCCTGCACATTGCACATAGCACAGTGCTAGTTAGAACAATAAACAGCAAGCATACAGAAAACTAGTACAGCTTGCTTGATATCCTTGTATATGTATACTTTGCTAATTTTCTTCTCGGTTGCTGTAGATGAAAGTGAGGGCAAGGCTTGCAAATCCACTTCCTAAGACGCAGGCAGTGAAAGGAGGGATGAGTGGTGGGTACCGAATTGGTTACACTGGAGTTGGAGTATACTCTAGGTTTGGTAAGTTTTATTTAGGAATGAAAGCTTGTCAAGTTCTGATATATATATATATATATTAACATGGAATTCTTTTTCTTCAACAGGTAGAGGATTCTCTAGGGGTAGGTTTCCTTCATTTAGAGCAGGCTTTCAAGGTGGAAGGGGTTTCAATTTCCGTGGGCGTGGAAGGGGTGGAAGATTTCCTTTTCCTGCTGAAGGTGGCCTGGAAGGCACATCTACCGAATTCCAGTTCAGGAGGCCCTTTGGTAATCGAGGTATACAGTGCACTCGCACATGGTTATTTAAATATCTGATATCCTGTCCTTGAATTTGGGTAAATTGATACGAGATCCCATTTTCTCTATTGCATTGAAAGATAAGCAAACTTCAAAGCGTTCAAGAGTAAGCTGCTTGTCTGAATAAATCAGCCGTGGTTGGTATATTTATCTTATTCCCTGATCTTATAGCTAATTCAAGAACCCATACTTTTAGGGTAGACGCTATCTTTGCTTGTAAATATTCAGGATTTCTTTTTGATGATTCTCTTACATAAATTGACTTCTTTACCTTACTGAAAATATTTCATAGACAATCTGTTCCCTTTAGAGGTGGAAAAGAGAGACTTTGTTCTATTTTCCCTTGAACTGTATCATTTAATCTGTCTCAGGTGGTGGGGGTTTTCATGTGCCAGGAAGGTATGGTGCTTTTAGAGGACGGGGTCAAGCATTCTCATCTAGAAGACCACCATTTCCAGCAGAGGAAGAGGTTGGCAGACCTTTTGGTGGACGATATGTTGGTGAAGACCCTTATTTCTATGGAGATGTTGGGCATGGTATGAAACGACCATTCTATATGATGGTAAGTTTATTTCATTTTTTTTTTCAGTAAAGCTGTAAGAATTTTCCATGATTGGCTTACTTGCTCTGCCTTCAGGATCATGATTCTGGATATATGGAACCTGGGCATAGGGTTCGCCCCCGTTATGATCATCCAGATCCCATGGCTGGGGGTTCTCGTTATAGAGGTGCTGTAACTTAGGTTACGAGAATTTTTATCTGAACGCTCTCATTGACGTGTTCATTTTTGCTTTTATTTTTAGGCTCCTTTGGAATGGGTGGGTTCTATGCACGTGATTATTATGGTTCAGATGTAAGTAAGACATTGTTATAGTGTTCCTGTCATCACTTGTTAATTTAATCTGCTTGGCTGTTCACCACCTTCACTCTCTATATGCAGTATGGTGGCAATACTTATTCATCTTATGGAGGTGGGCACTCTGGAGGTGGCTACTACTATTAGATGGTAAATTCATGTTCGATTTGCAAATCTTATATTTTTAGGCTTGTATAATGTTTCCTGTTATCTCATAGAGATGCTATTTTCTTGCAGTAACTTGCAGATGCTGGTTTGACCGTGGAAAGTCTCTGTTACTAAGATGGAATCTTAGTGGCTTCTTATAAACTCCTAAACTTTTTACTTATTTTGGTTGCTTGATAGAAACCCTAGCTACGTCTTGTTTTATTTCCTCGGGAAAACTGTTCAGTTGGATACTGTTCTTTGGGACAATGATGTAGTTGGATACTTATGTGTGAGAAAATGATTAAGAACCCTTTGATGAATCTGATTGGAGAATACACATTTGCAATTAAGTGAGCTTTTAACTGGTGCTGTTGAAGTCAATATGGAGATCAGTGGATGGTTCTATTCATTTGAATTTGTCCAATTGGTGGATTATATTTGGATCTGCTAGTGGAACTTTGAAAAGATTTCTGGGGTCAAAGCATCACCGTTGGATTTGGTTTTTGACTTTTACAGGAGGATAAATTTGTGATATCTTCTTTCTGTGATAATAAAATCAATTTGGATTTGCATCTTTTGGTTTACAAAGTCACTTGTTGAAAGCTCAGTTTAATTTTAAGTGCAATTTGTCTTTGTGCTGTGCAATCTGGGATTATCATCTTTTGATTATGTGGTCTGTATATGCATAATAAAATGTACCATTTTCTAAGGCGCTCTTTGGAATTGATTTTGGATTACGGAGACATGAGTTTTGAGTTATTTTTACAGGAATGATTTTCTACTTGCTGTAAGGATCATTTAGCTCTTGAGGCAGGAAAACATTTTTGCTGACATGGATATTTATCTTCTGTAAAGGAACTTGATCGATATTCTTGGATAAATTGGAAGATACCGGGACAAATATCCTATTTTGTTTCTTCTGATAATCTGTGTATCTTGTGGTATTGAGCTTAAAAGTGAATAAGAATTTTATAGGATGGTAAATGTGCTACCTTGGAGTCATTAACGTGCATTTTTTTTGGTATTTGGTGGTTTCCAATTGAGTTCTTACTATTAATTGCTAATGATTTTTCTGTGTATGTTTATTTAGTGGCCTCAAATTTTGTAAGTAATGGTATATCTGACTTGTGCTGGTCTTGATGGCTGTATATCATACTGTCCTTTGTTGACTGTTGGCTGGTAAGTTTGAACACAACAATAAGCTGAGGCCATGTATTTTAAAACGAATTAATATTGGTTATTAATTTTACTCCATCCATATGATTTCATCTTATGGTGATGCCAAAACAGGTGGCCATACTCATTTTTTAATATTGGAAGAATTCTGAATTGTTCTTAGTTGTATTTATAGGAACCAACGATTCAAAGATTCCTGGCAAGTTGTTCACTGTGTGTTTTTTAAATTTGTTTCTTCTTGGTGAGGATTTTATTGTACTTGGGATATTTGGCTGAGAGTTATTGGATAGTCCTTAACCTAAGAGTGATAGTCTAACTTTGTGAGTTTAGGTTGCTTCTGTAGCCAAAATTTTGTCCTCGAATTGCATGCTAATTCTTGATTTGCTTTATTGACTTTAAGAGAATGTGTAAAAGCACCTGAATGAATTGTTAAAAACACTTACAATTTTGAATCTAGTGGTTATCTACCGTCAACTACTGCTCTAATTCCACAGACATGCAAGAACCAAAGGTTCTTTAAGAAATGTGCACAGCATAGACGGGCAGCATATGGCTTCTGATGTTGTTTTGACATGCTTAGAATTTTAGGAAGAATAGAAATGGATCTCATCATATCCAAATTGTATTAATTTTCTTCGTATGAGCAACAACTTATTCAACGGTTGTTATAGGTTTTAACTGCACTTCTTTGAAGAGATGATTTTGGTACTAATTTTGATTCTTTAACCAAATTATCTTCTATGATTATCAATTGGACACTTTGTTAAAGCTGCGCTTCTATGAAACCTGCTCTTACAGATGCAATATTATTTTACTACAAGAATTTGGGGTTAGAAAACAATGCGACATGGCATTTGAGTTGGATGAGTTTATAAGGTTATAGTTGTCACATGACTCGCATAAAATGTAGCTGTAAAGAGATGTTTTCCATTGTTAACTTGGTAATAAAGAAATTGATACGGAGATCTTAATTATTTATCTAGAAGTTGCTTATAGTTGACAAGATTGCATTTTGGATTTCCCTTTGGACTTGTTACTGAACAGTCAAGAATAGTTTTTTATTTTTGAAGATGTTTTTGCTTCTATTTTTCATATATAAATAGATATTTAGGGATTGAAATCCAAGGGTCACTTCATAGGTAACCTTTATGAAGGATCAAGCTTGAGCCATCTGATCAGGTGGATCCTGTCTCGGGCTGTTCGATCAAAATAGAAAAGACAATTGTTTCTTTGATTTTGATTGGATGGCTAAGGGTCAAGCCTTCATAAGGGTCCCTATGTAAGGATCTTCCAGGAATTTCTATCCTGTATGTGCCTACATATATATACACATGTCCAATAGGTATGAAGCAAAGTATGCTATCGGATTCTTACTTACTATTTAATTCCATGTCATCTGTCTTTAATTTGTCCATGTTGATGTTAGTCCAATTGGATCTTGAAAAAGGGCTAAAGTTGCATGTTATTTTTTCCCTTTTCTCATTAAGATTCTTGATTTATTTAGGTTTGGGTGAACCTGTGAAAGCAAATTCTTCATTATATTACTTTATTTTGTTATGTTCTTCTATATTGAACCTTCAAGCAGTTACTACAAGCTTTGTTTCCAGAAGAAGAAACTTTATGATCTTCTAAACTATATTTTCTGTTCTTAGCCATTTTAATTATGTTATATTTTTTCTTGCAATTAGTTACTGTGTCTTAAAGTCAGCATCTCTGAATGTTGCAAACAATGATTGTTCAGTGAATGACTGAAAGCATTAGGTATTCTAGTTCTCTTTCTATAAAATGCATATTGTGGTAAAATTTTAACATCTTCAGTTTCTCTAATCTTTCCAACTTGAAAAATCTTCCTTGAACTTTATGATCTTCTAAACTATATTTTCTGTTCTTAGCCATTTTAATTATGTTATACTTTTTCTTGCAATTAGTTACTGTGTCTTAAAGTCAGCATCTCTTAGGGTTTGTTTCCTTGGGAGGAAAACTAAAGGGAAAGGAAAGAAAAATAAGTTTTCCACTGTTTTCTTGGGCGGAAGAAAAAATTTGAGTGGAAAAATGGATAGAAAATTTTGTAACTTTTCCTCCGAAACTTTTCCGCTCGAATCTGATGGAAAAGTTGGAGAAAATACAATGCCATTTCGCCCAACCTTCAAAATTAATTTTCCTTCTTCTTTTCCTTCCTTCCAAAGAAATAGGATATAAATTTTTTTCTTTTCCTAGAGTTTTCTTTCCTTGCAGTTTTTCATTCCTTATAGTTTTCTTTCCCTCCAAGAAATAGAGGGTTAATGTTGCAAACAATAATTGTTCAGTGACTAAAAGCACTAGGTATTCTAGTTCTTATTCTATAAAATGCATCTTGTGGTAAAATTTTAACATCTTCTGTTTCTGTAATCTTTCCAACTTGAAAAATCTTCCTTGCGTTTCAGATGGTTGACCATGCTTAAGATAAGATCACTTATTTAGTTCTAAGTTTGATTATTCTAGGTGAGACGTATCTTTTGTACTGTTCTATTGGAAGACAACTAATCCTTCGCTAGATTCCAACTGCAATGAAGAGCCTATTAGACTAGTCTTAGGCACTGGAAATGGCTGAAACAAAAGCTATCTATAAAAGGTGATAAAGAATTGTAAGAAATAAAGACAAGTGGTTTGGTCATATCTCACTATAATTGTTCTGAAATTAAATTATATGAAACGGGGTGTAGGGGGCTTATATAGGCTAAAACACTACAAAAATCAATCGGTAATAAGACATGATGACAATGATTCTTTAGAAAAAGGTTCAATCAATTAGGAGTCTAGCCAATGGATTTATTCTTGTTGGTATGCATAGGTACAAGAATATTCTTGTACCAACACACCATACATATACATGGGTTTTTCATGTGCCAACTTCCCACATGATTAGTAGGAATCAAGCCTACTGCCCATATAGAGTCGTAGCAAGAAGGTTTTTTTTTAGCAAGTAATGTTTTAGTACAGGAGTTTTGTCAAAGATTATAAACTAGATTTATAAGAAAAAAAATTAAATAAATTCCACAGGTACCCGGCAGGTTCAATTTATATATATACCTATATAACTGTATCGACTATAAACGGGACCGGTACAAACCATTGGTACCGCTTGGTATGGATCAATTTTTTGACCAATGGATGGAACTAAGATTAGGGGTAAGAATGCAATTCTTAGCCTTTGAATTGAGGTGCTACCCCTTGTTTCGGCGTTATTGTGTCACATGTCATGGTACCAACGATCTGGGACCAAGCCTGGCAATAGCTTAGACCATTCTTGAAACTTGTTTCTCTAAAGACATGGTATGCTTTGAGTGTTTCTTCATTCTTTTCCTTAAAATATATGGGAGTTTAGAAGCTTTGTTGACTTTTTTATTTTGTTTGTCATCATTTAGAATAGTGGTTCTGAATGTCTTGCTTAGAAATCCATTTATTGAGAAATATGGAATAAGTTTTATCTCAAGTCTACAAATTTATAGTTCAAGATGTTTTTTATTTTTGCAATATGTTATTTCTTGTTATTAAACTAATGAGTGCTTTTTGTAAACAATACTCATTATACCTTTTTGAATCTTATACCAAGGTAAAAGGATTAAAAATACCATTTTGTACCACCTAGTAAGGTTGGTATATTCCAGTCTGACCTTGTATGGATGATATTGTATATATGTTAATATTTAATACACACGTATTAGTGGTATCAACCAGTACCTTACGTATGTTGGTACATCGATAATAGTATCTTGCAACCACCTAGAGAAATTCATGTATGTGCATGCATCTTTAAGATTCCTAACCTAGTACTTCTCTACTTTGCTGCTTTAACGGAAGAAGGATTCTACTTGTGTGTTTGCGTGTATATATGTATACGTTCCTGTATAGAAGCTGCCATTAGTTTGATAATATTTTAAATGATAAATTAAATTCTCAAGTGTTTTTTCGTTGCACTTTTAATGATAAAAGAGTTGGTACAAGGTTAAATAAGGTTCGCTGTAGGTGGCATGAAAGTTTATTGCTGTACTTAGGTGGCATGAAAGTTTATTGCTGTACAAAAGTGTTTATCAAAGCATTTCTTTTTCTAGAGTTAGATGTGCTGTTTATGACTAAATTCATCTCATATCTTTGACTTTTGACTTTGGGTTCTAATTTGGTCATCAATCAAATATGATACTCCTTTCTCATGCTAATCTTTTTAACGCATCCCACTTTTTGTACCTATTTTTGGACTAATACCGTTAAGTTTAAATATTAGTTTGAGAATTCTCACATTGCACTTTTTCTACGCAAGAGCAAACTTTTGCCTAGTAGTTGTGGTTCTTTGATATTGCAGGCATTGACGTAGCATGAGCAGGATACTAGATCTCGCGATTGGTGTTTGTGGTCATGGCAGACCATTGTAAGCATTTTTAATTTTATTAATTGGTTTCATCACTGCAAATTTACTTCACGTTGGGGGTAATTCTTCACTGCTCATGGGTCAGGTTTTCATTGTTGTTATATGCTATACAGAGAAATATATGTATCCTGATTACCAAGTGCCAGGCGCTCCAAAATCGGAGTTCAGTTAGTACTGGACTTTTGCCTCAGTTATATTTGGTTCAGTGATCATTTTTCTTGATATCCAATCCAATACAAAACTTGGTCGATGTTTCTTGTAGATGATATGTTTACAAGGTAATACAGTAGTGTTCGCTTTCTTTAACTGGGTTATTTTTTCATGCCAAGTGTTTACTCGTATTCAAGCTTGTTTGGAAGCTTATAAAATGATGTGGTACAATTTGCTTTCCCTGCTCTCTTTCAAATAGGGGTGTCAATGGATACTCGGACTTCGCGGGTATCTGACCTGACCCGATCCGTTTATGGCGGGTTCGGATATCTGATTAGCTAATCGGGTCGGGTTCAGGTTTACTCCCATGGGTATCCGTGGGTACTTGATACCCGATTATATATAATAAAAAATATATATTTATATTTATATAATAAAATAATTTTTTATAAATATATTTATTATTATTTTATAGTTATATTTTATAAAAATAATTTTAAAAATAATTTAAAAGTAAGTTTAAATACCCGACTCGGGTTTAATCGGGTTTGGGTTTGGGTGGGTTGGGTTGGGTTGAGTTTGGGTTTGGCCAAAAAGGGCGGGTACTTGACATCCCCACTTTCAAACAATGGAAATTATACTCACAAGTGCTTGTTCAATTAGGGGTGAGCATTTTGTAAAATCAAAATTGAATTTATCAATTTTTAAAAAATTGAAATCAAATCGAATTAAAAAAAATAATTTCTTACCGAATTAAATTTACTAAAATTTTTAGGTAAATTACTGATTTATTAATTTAAATTATTTTATTTATATAAATATAATATAATTTTTATTTTTATATATTTGTGAAATAAAAATTAATAATTTTATATTTATATTGGTAAATTTGGTAATTTATAGAATTAAATTTATTAAATTCATTAATTTAATATTTAGTATTTGAAAATTTGTATTTTACTGAATTGAAAAATAAAAAAATCAATAAAAAAAATTAGTGTAAACATTATTTGTTTTTTCTCATATATTGTTACAAATGGAAAAAAGTTGTAAGCAGTTTCCATCTATCATCTATATCATCTTAAGGGAAAATTGTTGGAAGCGGGGGCGCTTAGAACTTTTAAGTGGGGTTCCTTCATTTTTGCACTAAAAATATTTATTTTTTTATTTTTTTTTAGAAATGATGTATATTTTGTAAGCTATCCAATGGTACCAATATTATGATATTTTAGATTATGTATAGGTATAAAATACCCTAACTAATATCACATATAAGAAAAAAATATTATTTATTTTATAAAAAATCTAATATTGATTAAGGTATTTTATACCTATATGCAATCTAAAATACCCTAATATTGGTACTATTGGATAGCTTATAAGATATATATTATTTTAAAAAAAAAATAAAAAAATATTTTTTAATATAAAAATAAAGGACCTCACTTAGAAGTTCTAAGTGCCCGGGGCGCGTCCAACAATTTTCCCATCTAAAGTACTTTGAGAGTTGTGCAAGTACTTATCCTAATAAGTTTGGACGGTGGATAGCGGTGCATCAAACTTTCTTTGGTTACAAATTAGCTGTTTAGGTTGACTTGCCGTATGTTACATGAAAAAAGAAAATGTTTCTCTTTTAAAAATTAAAAATAAATAATAATAATAATAATAATTAGCTTTGAAATATATTTATTGTAAATAAAAATTATGTTTTCAAACTTTTTTACTTTCATTTTCCGTGTTTTCAGCTGGGTATTGGTTTCCTTATTTTTTTTTTTTCTGAATATAATTTTAGTGGTTATATGTGGAGATAAATACTACCTATCAAACAGGAATTCATTTGGGGTATTTTGATGTACCAATATTTATAGTCGATTTGGTGGAAATATGGTTAGACCTTAAGCCAAGTTCAAGCAAATAATTTATTGAGCAGCGCGGACAAGGAAATATTAGTATTGGTTTTAAGGTATTTTTTTTCCTTTACAATTAGTTTGCTAATTATATTATTGTCTGGAAATGGAGTAGGGAAAAAAAGCTGGAGGGCAGTTTGTTAAGATAAGATTACATATTTAATTTTATGTATCAGCAGGATAGATAATGTAAAGACAGATTCACGTCGAGATTTTAGCAACACTTGCCCTGAAAATTGAGTCTACAAATTGTTTGGTGGGTTTTCAATAGGTGCCACACAAATTTGTTATTGTGCAAACTATGGCTAAGTTTTGAACTGCGAGAAAGACGTTTTTGAAAAAAACTGTTGATATTGATATTGCTTTAAGTTTGAAACTTTTAATTAAATTGTAAGACAATTTATTTCTTTAAATATAGGATTTTTAATTATATATTAATATATATCTATAGTCAATTTGTATGATGTTTTCGAGTAAGAGCAATTTGATTACAAAGTTATGTCTCTATAGAATTTATTGCTTGTTTGAGGTAGTATATAGATTTGTTGCATATGGAAAGCTTTGAGCTTCTGGAGCTACAGCACTAGTGATAATAGTAGTATTTAGAATTTGCAACCTCATTGAATTTGGCTAGGTGGTATTGTTAAATGTAAAAAAATATTTAGTGCCACATTGCCAAGTAGTAGCGAAGTTAAGAGGCTATTTTTGCTTGGGTGTGACATGAGACATTCTTGTGAGACCCATGTTTCTCACATATTGTGGAGTGTTATAGGTGCTAACAACCTTGGATACATTCGAATTACTCAAAGCAAGGGCAACTAACGATTTATGTTTAATCACTCAAATAGTTAATGAGTGAGTAGAGTTCAGTGTTCCTAATATTTGAGTTGTCGTAGGGGTTCATTCTTGTGACACATAAAAATATAATCACAATGGATAGGGTTTGAATCGTATAGTTTTACTTTTCCACTTATGTGTTCTTGTTAGGCATACCCATGGTATCTTATTATGATAGTAGTTGATGTTGAGAATGCCTCCATCTTCTCCCTAGAGAAAGCTTTATACTTTTCCTTAGTAGGTTGTTGAAGGACCACCTTTGGTTAGGCACTATTCTCCAATTTGAGGAATTTGGTTGGCTTCATTTTGCATCGGATTAGCACTCCAATCACAAAATTGGTCATAATTTTGCAAACATCAATTTATTGTGACTAGATCCTCAACCAAAAGTTAAGTCCTTTAGCTTTTCAATTGACATCTCTGCAACAAACTCTCCTAAGTCCCTCTATCCTTTGGACAAGATCATACTTGGGCATAAACAAATATTTTTTATCCATATTACCTCTAATATAATATAATTGATGTATTCAACTGTATCACTCTAAGATGTTTCTATATATCTATTAAAACTTCATCAATATTAGAGATCTCTACCAAATAGATTTATGAATGATACAGATACAACCATGCCTCTCCATGAACTGCATGCTTAACTTCGCTTGGTAGTCATCCATGTGATCCACTTCAAAGTAGGTATACATTATCAAGATGATATAATCTTGATGTCTACTTCACACCTCCATCTAACTTGAGTTTCTCTCCAATTATAGGTCTAGTTGTTTTTCTCTCTAACATGCTAATACAATTATGAGTTTCCCTAGTGTCTACCATTGCTTAAGTTTATTAACCACTAAGCCTAATGTCCATGAACATCAATTTGTGATTTACCTTCAACAACTTTTCCTACATCAATGACTTACCTTATTTTGTGTGTTGCCTTGAGAAGTTTGAGCATTAATGTGTCTGCTACGAAAAATTTGCCTTTATGGTTTCTATTACTTCATTTACTAGCAGCTTTATGATCCCTTATGCTTTTGCTACATGTACGTGTGTGCACTTTCTTCCACTTCATCAAGGGTTTTGCTATAGTGTCCATTGTCATTAGCAATAAGGACTTGCTTTAGGGATAGTTCTTGAGCTACTATTCATGAAGACTTAAGAGGACTGATGACTAAGCAAAGACCCTATCTTCCCTTTTCTCACTAATGGCATGATGCCTATGAGCTACTGTGCAAATACAAATCCACAATGTTATTCCATCCACTCTCTTACTAATGTTAAACTTTTGAAAAATCACCTTTTCTACACCCATCATAGGCACTTTGCATGAGTGTCCTTATACCACGTCCTCCTTACTAAAACTATGAAACGCCCTCATTGCATGGTCCATTACCTATTGCCTAAGTAATTGACACAATACTTATCGCTTTATCTATGCCGATAAGCCAACCCCCAAGCTCATTATTGAAGAGTAAAGGTCCACAATAGTGCAAAGAAATTCCTCACACAATCCCCAAATAGAAATGTATATTGAATCACTCTCAACTTCTTTTGATAATGTTGCTAATATCCTCTAACAAAAACTAAGCCTTTAACTTTGTCTTTAATTTCATCTATGCCTTGATAGTATAGTTCCTATTAGATTTTATTGTAGTACCTTTGCCATTATACCTTGTCATCCCCCAATATATACTAAGTTTTAACGCCACAAAATCCATTAATTTAGTTTTATATGTTGAAAGGTTTGTTCTAGTTTGAAAAGGAAGCTCTCTACTCCTATTTTTTGTGTACCCCTTCATGAGCACTAAAACCCTAACATCAAATGACTATGAGTGGCTCCCTCTCTTTCTTAGATCCCTGTCATGAACACTAAGAATCATATTGTTAGTTTGTCAATATGTCCTTGTAATTGTTATGCACTTCCCACCAAAACTAGTGGACATGTTTCATTGTGTCATCTTGCAATGCCTTTTATGTGCTCCTCATCAACATGCAACATTGAAAGAATCACCTCCATTCATTGGAAACACAATTCTAGCTTTGTAAATAAGTTTATCTATCAACACTTTCCCTATAGATCAATCTTTTGCTATATCTTCTATCGAGCCTATAGGTTTCCTCAACTTTATTTAGGACCCCTTCATCCTACAAAGTGTATAACATCATTGAACAAGGATCTGACATGTGATGTTAGCAATATGTACAACACCTAGTGTTAATAAAGTAAATATATATTGTGCAACTATCATGTAATACAAAGATTAAAGGAAAATCCTATATGCAATGCTACCTGCAGATGGCTAACAACAAAATTAGAAAAGGATTAGAATACTCGAGGTGATAAGCGTCTAGCATAAGGCAAATTTTTGGCCTCTACATGCGGGTTTAGATTTGGTCTAATGCCCCACGATTCAACTAATAATACTCCTCTCCCGGTGTATTAGTGAGGAGTCTATCTAGAGCAGACTTTCGATATCAAACAGCTAAAAATGGGAGAAACTCAGAGAGCAGGAGGCAAGTGAGCAATGTGAAGCATGCTTAAGCTATTGCACGCGTCTCCTTATATAGATGAGTTGTAACCTAAGACGACCAAGTTAAGATCATCTAATTTTGGCATGTCTTCACTTGGTGAATTAATAATATCATAGATTAATTAGGATGTATTAAAATAATAAAATAATTAAAATATTTTAATTAGGCTATTATTAATATTAAATAAATGTGGGTGAAATATAAAAAATATAAATTAAATGCCTAGTAAAAATAATATGTGGATTTTTGGGGTTTTCCCTTAAAATTTCAATAATCCCTCCACAGAAAACTCAAAAGTCAAAAATAATCAAATGAAAACAAAGTGTTGTTCATTGTTTATATCATGCAGTCAAGGAAAAGCAGTGCTCAACCCATTTAGTACACGGAACTCCACTCAAAGAGATATAGTAAATTAGGTCTTTAACTACATCCCTTTTGGCACAGCGTTGAACAATGCGCACATGGTATAACTACTATAACGTGGAGTTACACATTTTTGGTTGTGTGCATATATCTTATTTTTCATGTGAGTTTGCTAGAGATGTCTAACTTTTAGTCTATAGTCGTATATAGAAACTCACATATAAGAGAAGCCCTTATGAAGAAGTGTGTAGAGTCACTTCTTAGGATATACCTTTAGGCCGTGTTTATTTGGACGGATGGAAAATACAAAGGAAAGGAAAGAAGGAAAGAAAGGAAAGGAAAGAAGGAAAGAAAGGAAAAATAAATGGATGGAATGTGTTATAGATTTTCCTTCCTTGTGTTTACTTGGATGGAAAGAAAGTTTGAAAGATTGATATATACACCCCAATTTTTATTTTTTTATTCATATTATATATATATATATATAATATCATAAAATTATTAAATATTAAATATTAAGTACGAGCGACGACGATGAGGGCAAACAACAGCTGCATGAACAAGCAATGACGGTGAGCTCGAGCAGCGACGACAAGGATGAGTAGTCGAGAAAAACTCGTATTGAGTGAGAATAAGTAACAGTGCAGTGAAAAGTTAGGTGTGAAGTTAGTAAAGTTAAGTCATAGTTTCAGCTTTCCGTTCGATTTGGGCGGAAAGCAAATGGAGGGATTAATGACTAACTTTTCCTTCTAAACTATCCATCCGCCCAAGTAAACAAGCATATACTCATTTCTTTCCTACTTTCTTTCCTTTCCTTCTAACTTTCCCCCAAGTAAACAAGGCCTTAGGTTTCTTTTAGAGTTATAATTATTTCTACCTCTACATAGGAGTACATCAATCACCTTAGGAATTGGTTACTAGAGCCTTTTGAAAATATAACTCCAATTAACACAATAATATTTCCATAATATTTTAATTTTGTACTTTTTTGCCAACCAGTTAGCTTATTATTAACTATTGAACCTTTTTTTAGGGTCTACCTATCATGGAGATTGGGTTGCCACTATAGAAGTGCCTATTATAAATAAATCATTATTCCCCACTATGCTTCTAGTATCTTAGTCCTAGGTAAGCTTTTGGACAAGTAATAGCTTTTGTTGTACTCAGTCAAAAGAAAGATCTATAACCTTTTATGAGTTAAGCTACTTTACATATGTTTATCTAATATCAATATAGTTACTCTTTTGCACATTATGCTCATTTTTATACAAAAATTTTAAGGTGTCCATAATCATTACAACAATAAATAGTTTACGTATGCAGTTCTAATAATTTTGTAGAATAGAATAAGTCTAAACATGTAATCTTACTAAATAAAGAAAGTATAAAATAAATTAAATCAAGTCCCCACATTTTGGATCATTTAACCTCTACACTTAAACTATACAAAACATGAACCTACAAACTTGTGCAATTGTCTAATGAGTATTTATTATCTTCAGGCTTAATTTCTTTCTTTTAGGTTTCTATTATATTAAACTCCATGAGGCACCCTCCTATTCAAAGAAAATTAAGCCTTAGCTTATAACCCTTTCAAAGTTGATGTGGTATGACATCTTTATCGCCTAAAGAGAATAAGAGTTTTGATTATCTACAAAATAATTTCTCAATTTATGATAATTATTTTAAATTTTATCGAATTACAAATTATGCTCAATTTGTTTATTATATACATTATAAATGTTATGTATATTCTGCTTTTCCATATATGTAATGTCTATTTGAAAATTTAATTATTCACTAATATGCAAATATTTGATCATATCAATGTATTATATATCACAAATATATCATAAATAATGCATTATAAATCATGCCATGTATCATATACATCATAAATAAATATATCATGTTTTATATACATCAACTTAGTATAATTCATTATGTATCACATAAATAAGATACGTTATGAATCATGTATCATATCAAAGTAATGTGTCATAAATAAGAATTTGACTATAGGATTAACCATTAATATCCTATTCATGGAATTAATATAAACCTATATTTATATGAGCTCAAAATAAGATAAACTCAAATTTAAGCAATCATGAAATTTGAAGTTTGCAACCCCTAGATCAATTTAGGAAACAAGTATGGCCCACCCCCTCTTTTTATCTTTAATAAAAAGTATTATAATCCTCCATGAAAAACTGGAATACAAGTCCATGTCTATATATATTAGAAAATGGAAAGTAAGAACTCCTCAATAAGTTATGATAAAAATGCATTAAACATGGATGAGTTAAGATGTCTTCAGATTTAATATCTCATAGTAAATAATTTTCCATATATACTAGATGATATAGTTTTGGACATGAGCTATGCTGATGACTAATAAAAATTAAACACCTCAAGGTATCACAAAATGTCCCTTTTCAATGCCTGTAAATATTTTACATACTAATAAAAGAGCATGTAAATCTCTAGTGGTACTAAGTAGGTGAATGAAGCTACTAGTAACTGTCACGCCCTGAATTAAGATAATATACCAAATCAGCTAAATAATTATTACAGCATATTTTAGGATGCCACACAGGGCCAAATCCATTTAGATCCCACGTAGGGGACCAATTTAGCTGGTCTTGGGTCCAAGTCCAGCGTGACCGGCAGGGACACGTCAGCACATGCATCCCTCAGCCTCATCCAGTCCAGGATCGCTAAGTAAGCAAAGGGAATAGAGGAGCCACGTTAATCAAAGAAAGCGAATGGAAAATAGTATAAGAAATTATACCTTCAACCGAAGTCAAACCCAAACCTCAGATCCGTTTGTTTAGAGCCGGATCCAATCCTCGGATCCGAATCCACTCAACCCGCTACCTGCATCCGCACGCGAGTTCTGCTCACGCGGCTCCCGAAAGGCTGCTTCTGAAAACGACACTTATCCTCGGCATCATATCTGTGAACGAGGCCCGCCGCCTCGCTCGAGTTCACAGCCGAGGGATCTGTTCGGAAAGAAACGGCGGCGCAGTTTACCTCCGGCAGACCTTCCGACGAAAGCCGCCTCCCACTTCCCTTCTCCAAGCGACGCTCAGTTCGGACCGATGTGGCCGTAGGTCGGAGTCCCGTAGTTCGCCGAGGTCGCTGGAGAAGAAGAGGGGCAAGAGGAAGATCGGAGAAGGTGGGGAAAACTCGGGTCGACGGTGCTCCACCTCACCACCCACACCACCGGAGCGCACTAGGAGGGGGTTCACAAACCCTCACCAGTGCCGTCGATGCACAGTTCAGAGGAGAAGGAGACGCAAGGAAGGACGAAGATGGCGAGTTCTGATGGTCAGAAGCTGCACTCTCAAGTCCACCGTTTGTCCAGTTCTCCGGCCCTTCGTCCTTGCTCCCCAAAATTCTCCCTGCTCTCTCTGCTGAGCTCGCTGCCTTCTCTTCTTATAGGCAAGAGCCCATCGTTTCGCCTTCGTCAAAGCTCGAAACGACAACGTCTGCACGTGATGCCGACCCGTCGACTGCTCAAGAGATCCGCCAGATTCTTGCGTCCTCTATACCCGAGGATCTTCTCGGAGCGCCTTTACCGGATATGTGGCGGGTCTTCTCCAGATCTGCCTTGAAAGCCCTCCAGTCGACTTGTCGAGCACCATGTGGCGTTTGCCGTGCTCGGTAATATGTATCGGCTTGCCGACGCTTTGCTTCCCCCGTCATCGTGCACGGCCGGAGCTTGCAACCTCTGCTCGTACTCCACGCGGCTGTACCGAATTGCTCCTTCTACGGCGCCGGCTTCCATGTGGAAGTCCGCGTGATCTTCTTGATGCGACAAGAGCCGGAACTGCAGCATCATCAGTGCCCGAGTGTTCCTCAATCGAGGTTGAGCTTTCCTGATAGCGTACGCCGTTCGTGATCCCTGCACGCGCCAGCGTCAGTGACCAGTTGCTATCGCAGCTGTTCCACCTGACGGGGAGATGCCATTTGGCAGGGTGCCATTAGTCGGTGTGTTCTCCGGACATCCTCTCCGAGATCTCTGGCTGCTGTCGTGGCAGTTTTAACGCCGCCGGAATTGAGATCGAGCAACGCTCAATCTTTTCCTTCCTCAAATCTTATCCTATTGAAATCATTCGATTGGGCTGATTTTGACCTTGGGTCAACAGGCCCAATTGGGTTGGGCTGGATTAAGACGCTGGCCTAACATTAGTAACTATAGTAGTTAATCATGTAGTAAGCTTTCATAATTATAAATTTCTATGGTACAAGACATTTTAGCATTTGCAATTAATTAACCATTATAAATTATGCTTTTAACAATATCTGACAACTATAAATTTTTCTCATATGTTGCACTCACTTCAAGAGAAATAATACATAATGTATAAGCAATTTAGTTTAAATAATTTAAAAATGTGAGCAGAACTGAATTCAAAGAAGCTTCCTGTAGGGATTTTTTAATGTTTATTTCAAGGAAATAATTAGGGATTTGCGACAATTGATATGACCAATAAAGTTTTAAAATGCAATTTCAATTTTGTAAAGCAGGCTAAGATGTAGCAACTAAAATATGCAGGATGAGTTTTTTGAGTGGCAAGCAAGCTATATTTTTCACAATAAAATAGAGCAGATATAAGCAAGAACTAAAAGCAGCTAATTTGAAGTAAAATAATATGCGAAAATAGATAGAGAGACATGAACTCACAATAAAAAAAAAAATCATAGATTAGAGTTTTTACAAATCAAGAATGTGAGTGAAAAATAAAATAAAATTTTTATTTTTATTTTCATTGTCATCACAGGGGTGTCACGGTTGCAGAGTAAATGATCACAGTTCTGTGATTACAGAGTTTCCTCTACTCTTCCTCTACTCTACCACAAACTTGACTCTTCTCAGAATCTTCACGTCGCCAATGCAGATTTCTACCAAACCTGATCTCCTCTCCATCTAAAACTTTACATGCATCCTCTCCTTCTTTTGTGCATAGCTTCCATGGAAATTTGGTGGTTGAAGGTGCTCGAGAAGTCTCGGCAAACTCCCAAACCCTAGCAGCCACCACTAATTTTTTTTCTCTTTCAAAATTCACTTGCGCACGTGTGTCTTTTTCTAAATCTTCCTTTCCTCCTTATAATCCTTCCTCTACCTCCTATTTTGTCTCTTTGACAAAGAAATTTGCTGATTTGAGCTTTGATCCATGGTTTTGACAAAAGAAGCGAAAGAATGGGTGTTGGTTAATTCTGCTCTCTTTTTGTAATCATAGGGTTATGACGATTTGTCATAGCCTTGTGATTTTGACATTTTTTTTCTAGAACTTAAAATTTTTATTAGTGAAAAACCCTTGATTTAGCCATGGGTCCTCTCCTACTTCACACCTGTGTTTGATTGCCCTGGAGATCTATCAAATAACAAGCAAAAGTGGATGAAAATGACTCAAATATATAATATAAATATATATAATTCACTATGACTTTTTGAGTCATCAAAACACATAAGGCTCAAACATTTGCTTCTCCTCACGCAAAATATGAATCAAGATATATAAAAAGAATATAAAGATTTAATTACTTTCCCTTATCCTCTCTTGATATGTATTTATTCCATGCCACATGCAACAATTTATAAAACTAGGAAATTTAAGAAACAACGCTTAGAAATAAATTCTCAAGATGTCATGGTCCAAGACAAATAAAACTCAACAATTCATGTTACACTTTTAAATTTTAACTTACTTAAAAAAATTATCATACTTTCATCTAATTAATCTAAATCTGCTTTTCAGGTAGAAATTTCATTATTGATTTTGGTGATATCCTTTTAGTAAAGATTTTAAAAGAAAAAATTGGTCTTTAAACGATTATTGGCCTTTTATTTTTTAGCACGATAATATTATTTAAAATATACTACATTATGATATAACAAAACTTATAATCTTATTTTTAAGTAGTTAGTGGAGCTGTCTACTTAACCTCCAGCTCTCTCTCATTTTTTTTTTCTTTTTTTTTTAATTTTTGAAGAAAGTGGCTAAGGGAATAATATTTAAATCGTTATATGTCTTTCTGCTCAAGGATTAAACACTTTTGTTGAATGCCCCTATTACTTGATCGAAACAAATTAAAAATGTACCATTATTGGTATAATCAAACTCATAATTTTGGTACACTATATTAGAGGAATTACAGCAAATCTCATTTTACAAACACTACCTAATTTTTTTTCATGAAAATTCTACCATCAAGTAAATGTAGAAAAATTAAACTAAAGTAATTATCATTCACCTTTTATCACAGGAATGCATAATGCTTCATGTACAAATTTTATCAATACCCAAACTAAATTTAGTAAAAAATTCCTATCTTATAGGTAGTTTAAAATATTTCTAAGAAATTAAATCATTTCATAAAATACATCATCAATGAAAGGATAAACTCAAGTCATCAATAGTCACAGGTATTAAAATTACACACAATTCATTATAGGCATGAAATTTTTAAACAAATGGAGAACACACCCATGCATTAAAAGTCAAATTGAACATAAATATCAGTTAATACAATGCAGAATATAAAACTTCTGAGCAAATGATATAAAATATAATTATTCAAAGAAGATTCGGTCCTGCCACCCTTTTAGTTAATAGCGATCTCAATCGCTATCAAATGTCCTATGTCAATTTCGGCACTCGATCACAGGCAAAGTCGGGAGGCCAGTTATTGACCCAAGTGTTACATTGCTGATAGTCAGCGGTAAAAGCAGCTAACCAGTTAGCTCTCATGTCAAGCTTGACTTCCCTCATGTTAGCCTAGATAGATTGCAAAATGTCCATCATAGAGCTAGAAGAAAAGGATGAAACACTAGTCCTGTATGTATAGGTTAGGGGTGTAGGATCTTTAGTGGATCTAGTGGGAGGCATTGGAAGCTGATTGTTCTTGTCTTGCATGGTGGTATGTGCTGGGTTGGGGAGCGAAGGTAAGACCGCTATTCTTGAAAACCACCTGATAGCCATCTACATGTTCATCCACTAGGTGCATGGCCAAACAGAGATCCATATTCAAGCTGTGGAGGGTCCCAAAGGATGGGACAACCTACTATAGTTAATGCCAAGTGCCCCTACTATATGGGTGGGGTGATAGAGACTCCCTATAACAATGTCGCCCTTACTCACCTTAACTACTTGATGAATTGCTTCTCCAAGTACAAGACAGAGTTGATCTTGAAAGCATTAGCCATAGCCCACATAATAAATAATTCAGTTTGGCATACCATGGTGTTACTTTCTCTGTAGCCAAATACGGTATTCGTTAGGACTCTATGCACATATTTGAATAGTAGGCTTATGATGTAGCTCTCTCTGGCAGTCCTCGAGATGAACTTCTCTTCCCTTCCCTTGTGATCTCTCTCCAAAAGACGTCCTTGTCATATTCCTCCAGCGTGAGGTGAGTATCTCCCACGGGGAAATAAGTAAATCTAGTTTATTTGCTCCAGGTTGAGGTCACAATTGTGATTTTAGAGCCTGAAGGAAATGTAGCCAAGACCTGAATTATTCATGTTGGAGACCTAAACAATCAGAGAAGATAAGAATTCCAAGGTGAGGCTGGTGACGGTGTTCAATTAGGTTTGGTAGAAGTGAACCTAGATGGTCTGGTCCAATAATCACTAGACATCGTCGGCGAACCCTAGCTATCGAAGGGTGCTGACGCAAGCGTATCAAAGATACCCTAAGTTATTATTTTATTGTTTAATCGCTTGTCTTCATTTGGTTATGCAAGTAAATCTCTTAATCAAATATACCCTAAGTTACTTAGAAGTAATTAATAATGAATTATTATATTCATTAGAAACAAAATCCTACTTAAACTAAAAAGCCTTACAATCTTAGCCTCAATATTATGCAATAGCACTACATTTATTACCACATTTTCACATCAATTTAACTAAACATTTTTTTTACCAAATAAACTTATAATAAAATGAACTACGTTGGGGGGTAAATAAAGTGGCAAATAATACTTTTTTAATAGAAATTGTTAATTTGAGAAATTTTGAGGTTAACCAACGGTTCAACTTGATATAGAATAACAAGCACATTTTTGGCAGCTATTAAATAACATAAAAAAATATGAAAGAAAAAAAATTCAAGAGCAGATGATGCATGAGGAAAGCAGACATTTTGGCTATGGTACACACAAATTCATTTAATACGGCCCAAGAACGCAAACACGCACTTTTTATTTCAAGGACGAAGCAAACACTGACAGACACACATGCATTTATATATAATATATAACTGCACGCACATACTACGCCTTGCAAATTTACTCTTCTTCTCCGGCAGCATGGTCGGGAGAGGCGAAGCGATTACACTGATTCGCCGTGCAAGTTTTGTAACTCACGGTTCTAGCGCAGCGGTAGCCATCTCCCTCATATAAGCAGCCTCCTTCACAGAAATCAGGGCAGAAATCAAACAAACCACCACACAAGCAAAAGGCTGACTCCGGCGGCCAAATCATAGGGCACACACACGCACTGCAGCAGACTTGATTGGTCCCGCCGGCCACCCCCAGCGCTCGTGCCAGCCCTGCGTAAGCATTCGCAGCTACCCCACCGTCAATCATCAGCGCGCACTATAATGCAAACTAGCGTTTGTATGTCATGCGTACCTTGGGCCGCGGAGGATTGCGAGCTGGGCTCAGGACGGGCGGCGGCGGCCATGGCGGCGAAGAAGCCCAGAGTTAGCGCCGCGAGCAGCAGCAGTTCCTTTCTACCACCCGCCATTAATGCTTAGATCGATACGAATGACTTGTTTCGTTGGAGATTGCCGTTATTTATAGCCCTAGAGTCAAGGGGCAGACTACCCACTGCGAGGAACTGACAAGGCACGTGCATGAGCGATTCGTGAGCATGGTTCGACGAGTTGTCGAGATTCGTTTTTTTTGTTACAAAGATTAATCAATCAGAGCATCCATGCAACGTGGTCAGGCGCGTGATGCATGCGCGCCTTTTTTTAAGTGACCATGCGGACGTGTTTCATCGGAGGCCTTAGATTGACTCTAGATTTTGGGAGAGTTTAGAAGGCCTTGTTGTATTTTAGTGTAACATTTTATCCCTCGCTACATGGGCAGTCAAAAAAGGATCATACAAATAATTTGATGACTTGCTTAGAGGTTATGTGTTATATGTCAATGATAGTTGAGAGACTAATTAGCATGTTGAAGAGTTTGCATATAATAGCAATCACCGCTTAGCAATCTAGATTACACTATTTGAAGTATTGCATGATAGGAGATATAGATCACGGTAATATAGGATGAAACATGAAAGAATATTAATAAGTCCTTAAATGATTTCAGTGAGATGTAGATATAGTCCAAAGGATTAGGTAATTACTATTGACTATTCAAAGTAAATTAAAACCTATATTAATTATAGAAAAAGAGATTTGAAATTTGTTAGAGTAGACTATGTATTCTTAAAGGTATCACCAATTAAGGGTTTATTAAGGTTAGGAAAAAAGAAAAAAAATTACTTCTTAGAATCCCAAACTATTGAGATAAAAAAAGATAGGTGTAGTAGTATACCGACTAACCTTACGTCTGTATATATCTAATATGCTTCATGTGCCTTTATTTATAGCCCTTGAGTCAAGGGGCAGACTACCCACTGCGAGGAGCTGACAAGGCACGTGCATGAGCAGAGCTTGGTTCGATGAGTTGTCGAGATTCGTTTTTTTGTTACAAAGATTAATCAATCAGAGCATCCATGCAACTTGGTTAGGCGCGTGATGCATGCGCGCCTTTTTAAAGTGACCATGCGGAAGTGTTTCATCGGAGGCCTTAGATTGACTCTACATTTTGGGAGAGTTTACAAGGCCTTGTTGTATTTTAGTATAATATTTTATCCCTAGCTATATGGGCAGTCAAAAGAGGATCATACAAACAATTTGATGACTTAGAGCTTGTGTGTTATATGTCAATGATAGTTGAGAGACTCATTAGCATCTTGAAGAGTGTGCCTATAATAGCAATCTAGATTGCACTATTTAAGTGTTGTATGATATGAGATATAGATCACTGGTAATATAGGATGAAACATGCAAGAATACTACTAGGTCCTTCAATGATTTGAGTGAGATGTAGCTATAGTCCAAAAAGGATTAGGTAATAACTATTGACTATTCAAAATAAATTAAAATCTATGTTAATTATAGAAAAAGAGATTTGAAATTTGTTGAAGTAGACCATGTGTTCTCACCAATTAAGGGTTTGTTAAGGCTAGGAAAAAAAAAGAAAAAAGTTTACTTCTTGAAATCCCATACTTTTGAGATACTAAAAAGGATAGGTATAGTAGCATACTGACTACCCTTACGTCCATTCCATTCAAGAACATATCTAATATGCCTAGTGTGCCTATGTTGAGGAAGCATATGTCTAACTTCACTCATGTGCTAAAAGAATTATCTATACCAATCTAGTCTGCTATTTATTAAGCAGCATCCAGTTTAAATATTGGATAAGAAAAAAAAAGTTATATATTATGAAATAAGATGGTTAGATTTGGTTTAAATTAGATAACATGGATCATGAAGCTACGAGTGAGAGCATGACATAAGAGCTTACAATACATATTTGTTTGAGTCTACTAAATTAACTCAAAACCAACTTCTTTTGAGGGAGAATGTTACACATGGTTTTTTTTTAATAAAGATTTGTTTAATAAATTGGACTATGAATTTGAAAACTTATGTTTTTTTAATATAAAAATGACCACTGGTACTTCTTCTTCACTTGATTCATATTATATTGAACCATAACTATCTCATTGTTGCATAGCATATTACTATTGGTGTATATACCCTAAGGGCCAATTGTTTGGTCCTAGTCCTATATCGTATATTTGTATGTACTATGTTTACACATAATATATCTTATTGGCATTGTCATTATCATTATTATTATCATGCACTGTCATTATCATGCACTAGGTTACATTTGTGTTTTGTGTATAATTGCATGATGAAGTTCCTAGATATTGACTTTACCTATTCTCAATTATTAGTCCTCAATCAAGTACCTTAGCAGATAAAGGACAACTTAGGTATATATAAGACTAATATATGGGATAATTGGGTACATGACACCAATGCATACATATGAATACATCAATAATAGATGTACTAGACTAACCTGCCGTGAAATTAGACTTGAGTGTCATTCTAGTAAATCATAGAGGTACATTAGTCATTTGACTTGACGTTATTAGCATTTATATATGATGAAAGATATACATTGATACAACTTTTATTAGGTATATCATAAATCATATAAGACATGCGAATGATTATAGAGAATTTGCCCCCTTCCTTAAAGAAGTATGATATTCATGGGCCATCCTAGGAGAGCATGACTAAGAGTATATCGTCATACCCAAATGTTTACCTAACTAAGTCATGCCCATTTGATTGGGTTATACAAAGTGTGATATATTTTATCCAATTTGGATATCAATTAGCAAAGAGATTATATTGTGCACAAACTTCATTGCTAACTAGGGGATGTCGATTGACAACATAAGTCCTATGACTTAGGTAGTAGCCATGTGTTGCTAGATACCTTTACTACTTATGATGATCTATCTAGTGATCATTACTACGAAAGTCATATGGATCCTACATAACCACACACCTTGACACGTGAGATCTTATATTGATCGAAAGCCTTGAATTGAATTATGAAATTATTCTAGTGCATTTGGGAGTTGGATAGGTTCATATCGAAGTAGGATCATAATTGATTGAAACCAACAATTAATATCAATTGACTTGTAAGGGATTAGGGGGTTGGAGACAAATCAATATAATTTGTATCCCATTTATAGGCTTTGGGCTCATCGAGATAGAGAAGAGAGAAATCAAGAGGCACTTTCATTAGTGCTATTTGATGGGGGCATGATCCTGCTTAGACAATGGTTGACCAAGTTGAATCATGCACCATAGCTGACTAGGTCTCACAAGCATGGAGGTGGCAAGAGACACTTGAACCTAGTGGACTTATTCCATTGATTATTATAAGTAGGGAGTATCTCCACATAGTTCACGAGACTTGGCACTTAGTGGACTTGGCCCTAATAAGTAGGAAGAATTTGTCATATGGTTCATGAGACTTGGTCCATTGCTTACTATAATAAAGCAATGAGAGTTTCATGCTACCTGAATGCATCTCTTCCCTAGCTGTCTACTCCCTTGCTCCCCTTCGTTCCTCTTGTCGCCGCCCCTTCTTCCTTGGCACTTCTTCTTTCTAGTTTATGCAACCAATGAAGCAAGGCTCTCCAAAGACATGTATTTTCTCTCCCGAGGCTAGCATTAGACATGGATCTTCTTACTAGATTTATGGTTCATTATCAAAATTATTATTTATTATTTATGTGCTTAGAAAAATGTCTATTGTATGGTTGCTTGTTAGTCATCAAAGTGGCCTACCTAAAAGTTTGAATAGAGATTAATACTTGATTTTCAATTGTTCATTAATAAAAAAATGTTATTAATGACATAAAGTTAAATTGAATAATTGTGTTCCTTGGTTATAAACTAAGATCACCTAAAGGTGGACTATTTTTTATAATCAAGACTAATTAGAGAGATTAATCATCATGCTTGATTGAATATGATATGATATATATCCAAAGATAGCATACATATTATTCATAATATGTTTGATTGTCTATTAAAGTATCTTTATTTAGAGCATTAATTATGGCTAGTTATGATTTAAATTAAAGTATTATTTGAATCCATTTTGGTTAACTCAAAAGCAATAAAAAGAGCATTTGTTAATGTTTGCAGCTTCAATGAATCTATTTGCATCGGACACTGCTGTGGTGAAGTAAAATGGTCTCAATTATGCGGATTGGTTTGAAAAAAAAAAAAAAATCCAATTTCATTTAGGTGTAATAGAATTAGACCCAGTGCAAATTGTTGATGAAAAGCCTACAACCTAATAGAAACAAGTACATAGGGTGGGACGGTTTAGTATGAGGTTTGGGAAAAGTCAAATGGGGCCAGTTTAAAAATGATGAGGATGACCATGCGATTATTAAACTCTTGATGCCTAAGATAGATAAAGTAAGGGAATTTATGAAAAAGGTA
Organism: Costus lasius; assembly: GCA_027563935.2. Lineage (NCBI taxonomy): Eukaryota > Viridiplantae > Streptophyta > Magnoliopsida > Zingiberales > Costaceae > Costus > Costus lasius. Next base: position 22,474,512 of record CM050451.1, on the reverse strand, counting down.
AAACAGACCTCACAATCAGAGTTAGATGAAGTCCATCATGGGGAGTGTGGTGCCCTCACGATTCAACACGAATCCCAAGGTACATCAAGTACGATGGATGACATTAATCCCTGATCATCTAGCAAGGTGGACAGACATAAAAATCGTTTAAGCTCAGAGTGATTAATTGAGTTAAATCCACTAAGAGTTGACTCGACAGGGTCGCCCTAATTTAAGGGTTGAGCAATAGATGTGTAGGGGAAGTGCAGACACTCGCTCTAACATATACAAGCGGCACACACATAATTACACTGGTGAGTCTGTCTGTCCTTAATGAAAAAGGGGCAACATAACCCATGGTCGGCACAAGTCAGGTGGGATAGTTAGGTTAGACCTAAGGTTCAAATTGAACCATTGGTGAGCCTATGGTTCAACATAAGACTGGGCTCTGGTGGTGCATACATGGCACCTTAGGTGGCACTACATGGTGTGTGTATGAGTAGCTCTTTAAGTTTTAAATAGACCTCAGGGGCCACTAGGTGGCAAAAAAAAGAGAGTTGATGAGTCTAGGTGGTTTCCCTAGAGCTTTCAGTGCTAACAGGTAGAACTTGATACCATGCTCAACGACGGTGATACCTATGGCACCACCACCCTCACACACATCTACGTGAGTGCGCGGATGTATTGAAGTAATAAAAATATTAATCTCATAGAGACTCTGGTACTGATTAAATCATAGTTGTGTAATTTAGGCGAATCGAATAGTTATAAGCAATGATGAAAGCACAGATAATAAAATTGACTAGAAGAGTTTGCTAGAAAAATACGGCCGTGATTATAATCACCGATGTGATTATGGTCACAGTCGTAAAATCAAATTTGTGGAGGAGAAATCTTGACCATTGTAGATTTTTATTTTTTATTTTTTAAAATCATGGCCATTATTACAATCATGTGTCATGATTATCAAACTTGCATAAAAATTTTCAGGAAAATTTTCCCAAAAATAATAAAAATATGAAGTGCAATAATTTCAGTTAGTTGATCGAGTTTCTTCCTGCAAAAATAGAAATAAAAATTAATTAATAAAATTAATAAAAAAATTATTAAATAAATAAAATATTAGGTTGCCTCCCAAAAAACGTTTCTTTTAGGTCATTAGCTTGACCCTAGAAAATTTTATCAAGTAGGCTTTCATATTTTGAGGTGACCCTACAAAAGTTGCATCATTCAATATTTGAGGATCAAAATTATTATTATAATCTAAGAATAATTTTCTCCTTATTAAATTCATATGTGTTGTAGTTGTGAATGGTCTACTAAATATAATTGGTGCAATTAGGTCTTCTTCATAGTCCACAACTATGAAATCAGTGGGCATTAAGTATTCAATAGACTGACCGAATTTTTTATAGATTGGTCATTGTCTATAGAGTTTTATTAGTGTGCTACAAATTATCAAGATTTAGTTTTAAATATAAAGAATATAGTATTAAGCTCATGCTAGCCCCTGCATCACAAAAAGCATAATTAAAAATAACATAATTAGTTGAGCATGATATATAAAAAGGTCATGAGTCTTCTAGTTTTAGAAGAATTATAAGATCCCTGGGAGTTTTAGTAATTTTAGATTTAATAGATGTAGTAACATCAGAAAAAGAAACATCTATTTCATGCTATTCTAATAAATTATAAAATTTTTCATCCTTTTTTATCATGGCTATTCTCTTTTCAAAAGGAGTAGTTTTAGCCATTAAGAAATTTGTGCTTTTATTTTCTAAATTATCTTTTTGTTTCTCTAACATTTTTAAAATTTTAATATTGGGATCCTCCTCTAATTTTTCTTCCTAGATGTTTAAGGTGTTACATTGTTCTCTAGGGTTTACTTTATCTAAAGAGGTTGAGTCTAGAATTTTAGTGTATTCTTGTGCTTCTTTATGATTAGCAAATTTCTAAAGGATCCCTTTTTTTCTTACATTATTCTCTCATTATCATCATGTTTTTCACATATTTCTAAGTTATAGCATGAGTAAGTAGAAGATGGTTTCTTTATACTCTTATTTAAGTCAAATTCTATAATGTCATCTCCTATGTTTAATGAGAGTTTTCTATTTCTTACATCTATGTTGGCTCATGCAAGTGGCTAAGAAGGGTCTTTCTAAAATGATAGGTATTTTGAGTCTTCCTCCATTACCAAAACTATAAAGTCAGCTGGAATAAAATATTTTCCAATTTGAATAGAGACATCCTGTAACATACGTATAGGAATTTTTATCGATCTAACTGCTAATTGTAAAGATATTGAGGTTGGTTTTGAGTCTCCTATATTTAGCCTTTTGGAAACAGAAGGAAACATTAAGCAAACACTCGCTCCTAAGTTACAAAGAGCTTTATCAAGAGACATATTACCAGCCATGCAAGGAATTGAGAAACTAGCAGGATCTTTCATATTTTGAGGCAATTTATTTTGGAGAATAGCACGACATTCTTTAGTTAGAGCAATTGTACCATATTTTGTGATGTTTCTAAATCCTTGAGTAAATTTTCTATTCTTGAATCAATGTTAGGATCGCTTTTTCTATGGGGATGTTAGTTTTTGATCCTTTATCATACATATTAATAGAATTAATCATAACTGTGTCAATGAATAAATCAAAATTACTAGTCAAGAAATCTATCATTTTCTCTAGAGAGTTAAAATTATTATTTGGTTTACCTGTGTGATATCCATGCTTTAACATGATTATGAAGCTTGATAAGTAGTTATATAGAAACTCATCATAAGAACATAAGGGGAATAGTGTATAAAGAAAAGGACAAAAGTGTAAATGCAACTATGTAGTTAAAACAAAATATAGCATAAAATGTATATTGATAATAACTCATTAGTTTGTGAAGTTAAAACAAACAAAACAAGAAAAAGAGAGAAAGAAAATAATTACTTAAGTTAAATGGATGAAGTTAAAACACATCATGCTTGTCTTTTCAAGCCACCTCAAGCTTGCATGAAAATGTGTTTAACCAAGTGGAGACACCTCATTCTTAGCGGTGACTAATGAGGTCAAATGAAGGAAAAATAAAGGAAATATAGAATTTTACCAGCAACTTTCGTTTGGCCTTGGGGAAGAATTGGTGAAAGTGGTGAAGAGAAGAAGAAGAAGAAGAAGAGAAAGCTCAAATTTGCAAAAGGCAAGTTTCTACCCCTATGCCCTAAATTCATAGTTTTAAAATATAATATTTGGTTATAAAAACTTCTTAAACTTCTCAATTCTCATATTCTCTGAATTGCTTTGACTACTCGTTCCAACATCAATAGACTTTTTTCCCCTAGACATTTGTTGTTGTATTAAACTTGTCATAATATCCAAAGCTTTCAACACACCACTCATTTGTCTTTGAGAATCCTCTAGAGATTGAGAAGACCTCGTCATCTTTTATCCCTATGTCATCCAAAAGAAACTAGGTGATGGATGTGGAGCTAAGTGCTACATGGAGTAAAGTGCCACATTAGAAATAATGGGAGACCACCTCTTGAGTCCATGGGAGCCACCTCTAGAGTCCCTCCATTCATATTTGGTATGGCCATGGCGAGCCCTTTATCGGCTTTTGCTTTGTGGGCTATCCCAGACGTGGGTTAGTCTTGCTTCCAAACGTGGATGACTTGTTTTGCTTTGTTCCCACTACTCTTTTGGTTCTATGATGTTTTGTTTTGATACCATGATTTCGTGATATTATCATTTGTTCCTATGATTGCATAGTTCTTGCTGGGCTATTCATATGCTATGTGTTCTTCATGTTTTTGATGTCTTTCTAGTAAGATTTGAGATATCCATGTCAAATTTAATTGTAATGTTTACCATGAAATCTATGTTCTAAGAAGTAACACAAATACATTTTGTCCCATGGGCAATGTAGATCTTGTTGAGTTTTCATAGCTCACTCTTTTGATGTTATATATTACAGGCTAGCTTTTGGTTGCTTTTCCTTGGGGCAATAGAAGAAGTGCAAAAGGACTAAATGCTTATAGGCTCTTGTGTAGTTTGATGAGCTGAAATGATGCTCTTGTATATGTTATTTTGGGTGTGTAGAAGAAGTTAGAACAATGTATAACACAATGGTAACTTGTAGTTATTGTATAAATGAAGTTTGATATATGATCTCTTCTTCTGAGTATTGAAGTAGAATGTTCAATATGGATAGGTTGGATAATAGCTTGATAGTTGTTTGCATTTTATTAGTATTATTGTTGCAACCCTAGAAGTATATAAATAAGGTATGGAAGTTACTCAAAATTTTGAGTCTCTATTTGATATGTTTGAATCCTGGGATTTTGTATTTTGTGAAATAGGAAAACAATTATTAAATTTCATGATTCTTCTAGGGGTGTGACAATAGGTGGTATCAGAGCATGCTTTGAGGAATTTTGAAAATGAATCCTCCTTCTTTTATTGGTGAACCAAATCCAATGATAGCTGAAAAGTGGCTTTTGCAGATAGAAAAGATATTTGATGTGATAAATTGTTCAAATACACAAAAAGTTTCATTTGCCTCTTTTATGTTGGAAGGAGAAGCTGAACACTGGTGGAGGATGATAAAGAGAATAGCAGAGGCCAAGCAAGAGGTGATTACATGGGAAATATTTTTATATAAATTCTATGAGAAGTATTTCCCAGAAAGTGTGAAGGACCAAAAGGAATTTTTTTTTTTTTGCCAAAGGCAAGAAATTGAGTTTTATTGAATCAGAATAGATCATTACAGATTATATACAGCCGCTCCCATCCATCCCACTCCCTCAAGATCCAATAAAATTTTGACAGAGTCTCCCCTGTAATTCCTAGCGCATGGACCCTGCATACATCAAGTTAAACTCCTCATACAGCTGTACCCAAAGAAATATCATTCAACCACAGCATACCAATACAACAACATACATCATCAACCCCCAAACCACACCAGCCATAGCCCCATAAACTTTTAAGTACAACCTGGCATTGCACAGCAGCCAGTTACAGGTTAGCATTTCCTAACCGCAAGTTGTAGGTCTTTTCTTCACAAGAACCTTGCGTGGCTGATTAACGTTGGATCATCAGCGTGTTGATTGCACAAGGCAACCTCCTTCCTGCATTTAATCCAAGTCCAAATAAGTTTGCGAGAGCATCCAGCATCCAAGGGAATACTATGAATGGCTGGAATAAACAACATGACGCCTCCCAGATTTACAGGAATGTGAGAATATGAGGGTCTAAGCCAGTCAAATGGATAAGAAGTTTGAGATCAGAAAATATATTTACAGTCAAGTGATTTAGCAAGAAGCCTCCCAAGTATGTATTAATGAGCTGATTTGGGGATTTACTTCCCCGGATTTAGCCCGGCTCCTCACTTTCACATGAACATCAGCAATCAAAAGTTTAAATAATGCCCTAATGTTTGTGCCTTGGTTCCCAAAAATCTTGTTGTCTCTAAATCTCCAAATGTAGTAGATAGATCCAGTAAAGAGCAGTTTGTTCATGTAGATTCGGGTGACATCCCCAGTGTTCCACTCACGTACAAGATACCCCAACAAGGCCACCCAAGTGTTGCCCTCATGTCTTATACCACACCCTTCTTTAGTTAGCCTCCAAAAATCTGCTGTAGCTTCACATTGGAAGAAAAGGTGATCATGAGTCTCCCGGTGTAGTTTGCATAGTCCGCATGTAGGCTCTTGAATGATTCCCAACACATGGAGTCTAGCCCGAGTACTTAGTCGCCTTAAACAAAATAGCTACATGAAAAATGAGTACTGTGGTATTCGCCCCTTGAACCATACCATGTCCTTCCAAGGCACCTTCTCCTCCTGAAATTGCCCCTCATATGCTGACTTAACAGAGAACTGGCCATTTGTGTTTGTTTTCCAATGTATGCGATCCTCATTGTGATTCGTGTGGAGGTGAATATGTGAGAATGCTGCATATATATCAATTAGCCTAAATGATATGGGGATAGGTATTTCCCAATTGTTGTTGACAATCAAGGAGTCCAAATGAGCTCCCTTCCCCGGTGGGTTCTCAACCTTAACATCTTCTACCAAATCAATTAGTACCATTGACTCATACCATGGGTCTAACCAGAATTTAATAGAGGCCCCATTTGCAATCTTATAACCAATCATCTGTATGCATGCTCCCCTGGCCGATATGATACTCCTTGCTGGCCCAGCCATCCTTCTAGATACTTTAACTAGCCAGATTGAGTCATAGCGTAAGTACTTTTCATGAATCCATTTGACCCAAAGGGATTTTTTTGTCCTTTACAATATTCCAAATATGACGTATAAGGAAGGCCTTATTTATTTTGTTTATATCCTGTAGCCCCAGACCTCCTAAGCTAGTAGGTTTCGTTACATTGCACCATGCCATCTTAGCCATACCTCTTTTATTCCTGTTAGACCATAAGAAGGACGCCAAGATAGTGTTAAGCCTCGATACCACCCCCTTGTGGCAGTTTGCATGCGCTGCACCAAAAGATAATATTACCGTAGCACATGGACTTTATGAGCTCCACACGGCCTGCATATGATAAGTACTTTGCCCTCCACGTAGAAAGGTATTTCGTAATTTTCTCAATAAGGGGCATATAGTCTTTCACCTTCACCGGCTTACTAGTAATAGGGAAACCTAGGTATTTGAATGGAATGGTACCCTTTGGGATCCCCAAAGTCGATGTCACTTTGCCTTGTACTTCGGATCTGCATGCAGCCGAAAAGAACACCCGAGATTTATCTTTATTGATTTGCAATCCCGTGTGCTGATAAAAGTTTCCAGCACTCTTATCACGGCTTGGGCGGACTCTTTTGAGGGGTCACAAAATATAATCACATCGTCCGTTAATTGAAGGTTAGTGATGCCCAATTTCTTGCATTTGCTGTGTGGGTGCAGGAGACCGGCCAAGTATTGCTTTTGTATTAAATTGGTAAGATATTGCATCACCATGATAAATAGGTATGGCGACATTGGGCACCCTTGGCGTAGCCCCCGGGTACCTTTAAAGAACCTGACATCCTGCCCATTCAAATTAATTGTATAAGTGGGGGATGTGACACACGCCATTACTCTCTTCACCAGCCATGGGGGAAACATGTAACCCATAAGCATACTTTCTACGAATTCCCATCTGACCGAGTCATATGCTTTATGAAGATCGACTTTAATCGCAATCCGCGGAGCCCCGGCCTTGTTGTGAAAATCATGCATGATCTCCTGACATAGCATAATATTTTCATGAATGGATCTACCCTAGATAAAGGCATGTTGATTGCCATCAATGAGCTCCGGAAGAATACCCCTAATGCGATTAGCCAAAATTTTCACAATGAATATGTACATCATTTGGCACACCGAGATGGGCCGAAATTCTGCAAAATAGGAAGGGTTAGGGACCTTTGGAATAAGCGAGAGGGAGGTTATGTTTACCCTTCTAAGTAGGTGGCCTTGTTCTAGGAAATCCAAAATAGCTCAGATAATATCTTCCTTGATAGTTCCCCAGCACGATTTAAAGAATACTGCATTGAAACCATCCACCCCCAGGGCTTTTGATATATTTGCCACCATGATAGTTCGCTCAATGTCCTCCCGAGCAAAACTTGCATCAAGTAAACTAGTGGCCATGGGAGATAGAGTTTTCCTTACAGGCGCCACTATCTCCTTAGGAATGATGTTTGGGCCAAGGACACTTTTGAAATACTTCACAGCTTTATTTCCGAACTCATCACCGGACACGAACACCCCTCGAGAATCTTTTATAGTATAGATGGTATTGCTTACCCTTCGGGCCTTCATCAGATTGTAGAAGTAAGCCGTGTTGGAGTCCCCCAACGAGATGTAGAGTTATCTAGATTTTTGCTTAAGCACTGACTCCTCCTCCTCCCAATACACCTTGATATCGTTTTGGGCTTTTCTCTCCACGGTTCTTAAATTTCTATCCGATTGGTTTGCATGTAGCACCTGCTGGATGCCATCGATCCGCTCATGAGTATCTCTTAACTTCTCTTCCTTATCCAACCTCATCTCCTTCGCCTATTGTTTAAGGCCTTTTTTCACCGTGGTCAGCTTGTGATAGGCAATATACATTGGAGTTCCCCGAGCATAGCTTGACTACCAAATCTCACTTACTACCTGGAACATGCGTTGATAATTCTACCAATAATTGAAGAACTAGAACCTCGGCCCTTTGCGCAGCCCCTCCTCCCCAAACAATAGAAGGGCCGGGGAGTGATCAGAAATCCTGGGGTGCATGAATATAGCCTTAGCGTGCGGGTATTTATCCTTCCACTCCTTAGTAGCCATCATCCGGTCCAGCTTGCATGAAATCCTATTGTCTCCTTCCTGTGAGTTAGACCATGTGTAGAAGTCCCCGCGGTACTTCACATAGGCTTGTACCCTGTATTCTCTTGTGCGAACAAGACAGGTAAACAGTCTGGTTGATGAGATATAGCACAACATTAGAGCTTGATTAACGGCTAAGATTTACCAAAAGGAAATTGAATTTATACAGTTGATACAAGGAAATCTTTCTATGGCACAATATGATGCAAGATTTACTGAGTTATCTAGATTTGCTCCACATATGGTTGTCGATGAAGCCAAGAGGGCAAAGAAGTTTGAAAGAGATTAAGGCCAAGCATTCGAGGTAAAATTTTAGTTTTAAAACTAAGAATATATGTTGAAATTGTGGATCGGGCAGCTATAGTTGAGAAAGATATGGAAGAGATCCAAGAATTGAGAAACAAAAGAGATAAGTTTAGGCCTAATATTCAAAAACAAAAGAGGGAATTTCGAGTAGAGACTAACAACCCAAGAGCAAAGTTGCCAAGGCTAGAAATGAATAGACAATCAACTAGATATGTATCATGTGCAAACTGTGGAGGAAAACATGATACTAGGCAATGTTATAGAACAACAGGAGCTTGTTTTGCTTGTGGGAAGTTTGGACATCAAGTGAAAGATTGCCCCAATAATAGAAGGAAAGCACAAATGCCTCAAAAGCCAGTAACTCATGCTAGAGTTTATGCTATCTCAAAACCAAATGCTAATGCCTCCAAATCAGTTGTTGAAGGTATTATTTGTGTTTCTAGAAGAACTGCACATGTGTTATTTGATCCTGGTTCAAACTATCCTATGTATCACAACATTTTGCATATCATTTAGATATGCAACCTGAACCATTACAGTTCATCTTACATGTGTCTACACCAGTTGGAGACTCCTTGATGTTTTTCCCGATGAGTTACCTGGGTTGCCACCAGATAGAGAAGTAGAGTTTGGTATTGACCTCATTCCTAGCACAACACCAATATCTAAAGCACCTTATAGAATTGCATTTTGTGAAATAGGAAAACAATTATTAAATTTCATAATTCCTCTAGGGGTGTGACAACCTGGCTATTCATATGGTGTTCTATTTTCATCATTCCATTGTTGATAATTGAGTGTTATTCCTTTTATTAAATCTAGGGTTTCTTTTACACTCTTATTCATTAGAGCTCCTCCAATAGTTGCATCAATGGTTTGCCTAGTATTATAGTTCAAACAATTATAAAAAGTATGCATAAGTACTCATTTTTCTAGGCCATGATGCGGGCACATCCTCTGTAATTACTTGAATCGATCCCAGGCTTTATATAATGATTCTGCTTTTTGGCAAAAACTGATAATTTGATTCCTTAATTGGACTATTTTGCTAAGAGGTAAATATTTTTAAAGAAAAGCTTGAGAGAGTTACTCCCATGTGGTAATAGATTTTTTTAGTAAAGAATAAAGCCAAGCCCTGGCTCTATCTTTATAGTGTCACAATATTCTAAAAATATATGTAAATGCATATATGGATCTTCAAGAGAAGATCCACTAAAAGGATATTGTTGAATTATAGATAAAAGTGATGGCTTTAACTCAAAATTGTTTGCTTCTACATTAGGTCTAGCTATACTATGATGCAAACTATTAAGATTAGAAACCGCAAAATCCCTTAGACTATGATCCATGTTTTCAGATATAGTTTCCTATAAAATTTTTGAAAATCCTATCTCCCTATGGGTTCTACAAGTGCGTTTAATTTCAAGGTTTAGGTCAAGATGTGGTCTTGACCTAAGCATTCTTGGCATAAACAATAGAAAGCAGGGGTTAAAATGTTTTTCCAAAATTTAATAAAAATCTTAGGAACTAGAAGCAAAATAATATATTTATTTGTTTTAAAATTATTATTTTTTACAGTAATCATGACTGTGAATATAAAATAAATTAAAAAAAATATTAGAAAATTCCTAGAACATGGGAATAAGTTAAATTTTTAAAACTTTCTTTTTAAGATCCAAAAGCACAAAGATTAAAATTTTTAAACACAATCATGGGTGTGATTGTAATCACTCCCGTGATTATAAAAGTTATGAGAAAATTTTTGATAAAATTACGTAAAGTCAAAAATCATAGAAGAAATAAAAATTTGAAAGAAAATCTTTTTTACTTTGGTTTTTAAAAGTCTCATAAAAAATAGAGAAGTTCCATGTATAAATCACCAGGTATTATGGTCACCATCTATGAGTAAAATTCAAAACCCTAATTTTCCAAAAAATAGAAAAAATAAAATAATAGAAGAAAACTATGCTAATGGTGAGAAGTAGTTCCTAATATCACACTCCTATGATTTTATACTAATATTATTTCAAATAGAGTTCCCGACAATGGCACCAAAAACTTGAAACCATGCGCAACAACGGTGATACCGGCAGCACCACAACTCTCACGTGCGTCTTCGCAAGTGCACAGATGTATCAAAGTAATAAACATATTGATCCCATAAAGACTCTAAGACTAAGTACTAATTAAACCGTAGTTGTGTAATTTAGGTGAATCAAATAATTATAATCAATGATGAAAGGACGAATAAAAAAGAGAGGCTGCAAAACACAAAGAAAGCTCGGGCATAGGGTTTCACCACAATAATTTCTCCAAGTAATTTATATCAACATACATCAAATATCTAATTATGTTAAAAGGAAATCTACTATAAGAATATATAGGTTGTCCCCTTTTAGTAGCCAACCCTAATGTTTAACCTATCCTGTATCCGTTTGTCACTCTGTGTGCCAACCTTGGTTAACTTCATTAAGCACATTGTAGATTTTATGTTCCTCAATATAACTAAGCCACTTTTGTAAGTTATTAGCTATAATTTTAATTGTAAAGTCTCAAAACTAAGAGTCACCTTTCTTCTCAGTTTTTAAAGCAATTTAATTAACATACTACATGTGAAATTATTCTCACTAACCAAATTCTATAACCCTAGCTACTTTCATAGTCTAGCCCTTATAGGTTTAATTAGTGATTTCCAAGATTAGGAGTCACCTTTCAAGGAATCCTTGTCCCAATCCCCAAGACATGAAATAAATTAAGAACTATTAACTATAAGCATCATGAATCATCAACAATCAACTTTAACTTGATTAAAGAAAATCAACATGCATGGGAGTCATTACAAAGATAAAATTAAGGGGTTACTCCCCATAGCCCAAAAACAAGTTTAAGCTATAGACATGTTCATAGAAATAAACTTAAACTCCAAGTAAATAATTACAATTAATCGAAAAAGAGTAAAATAACAAAAATTTTCAACTCCCTAATGAAAATTGCCGAAATATGAATTTCTCTCTTCTGGTTGTGATTACAATCACGGCCATGATGGTAATGATGAAAACAACTTCCCTATGCACAACTGAATTGTTTTTACTAAAATCTCCCTCGATTCTCAATAGATTTTGATAAAATTTGAAGCAAGAACTCTTTTAAACTCTCCTAGCTGTCCTTGTACGATTTGCATGGATTAATTGCTTGTATCCTTTCAAATACGAGAGCTTAAACACGTTGCTAGGGTTCAGGTGCCACCATCACCTTGTTAGCTTCAGTTGGGCACGAGGAGGAGGAGATAGATGTTGAAACTTAGTGGAATTGTTTCCTCATGAGTGCTCTCCCTTGTTGTGAGCTTTTTATAGCTTATAAGAGGAGAAACCAAGGTTGAAATAGTTGTTTATTGTCTGCTAGATTCATGCTAGAAAGTTGTAATCACAGTCGTGATTTTTTAAGTTGCTTATTTTGACCTCAAATTTGACGTGTAGCCTCGCTTCTCTTTAGAAAGTATTATTTTCATTTTACTTTTCACAAAATCTATCATTGCTCGGGAATCACCATCGGTGATTGTAATCTCTATGGGTAACTTTCGTTCAGCTTTGGACTCTAAATATCCTTATAATTTTAATGTGAATGTGATACAATAGCACTACATTTATTACCACATTTTCACATCAATTCAACTGAACATTTTTTTTTACCAAACAAACTTATAATAAATGAACTACGATGGGGAGTAAAGGCTCAAGCGCTCCCTTTTGGGCAACGTAGGCAAAAGAGTGCTGTGACAATCCGACGCATGGACAACCTTTCGGCCTATCCGACGTGTCTAAGATCCTGATACTCACACCAGGGGAGTACAGTTCGTCAATGGGTTTCCCGTAGCCCCTGAAAATATAGGCTTAGGCTCTCCTTTTCGGGCAATGCAGGCAGAGGGTACAGACAAATCAGATAAACCCTCAACCGAATGGTTCCGACGTACAGATGACCTTTCGGTCCATTTCACATGTCTAAGATCCTGACAATCTTCCTAGGTGAATATAGCTCGTCAATTTTCAAAGGGTTTGTTTCTTAATCAATTTTCAAAAATCTTAATTGATTCCATTAATGTGAAAGAGGGATTTGTGCAAACGGAAATGGGTAAAATGGATGTGGGAATGTGATACCCCAGTTTAGTCCTATGGGAAGTGGTAAAAATGATAATATAATATATATGGTTTAATGAGTTTACTACTATCAACTTAGGCATTAGTATTTTAATAAATTGAGCTCACTTAATCTAAAGTAAAGCAAACAATAATAAAATTTCATCATATCATAAGGCCGATGTGAATTTTGACACTTTGATGCACTTGGAGAGTTTAAGCACTTTATATATGTTGTAAATCATCACTTAAAACTTTCATAAAAAAAAAATCATGCAATAGGATGTGCTTGACCACTAACTATTGGAACTTATATCTTACAATATACTTTATTGATAACAATTGCACATTACATAAGAGAAATTTAATTTTGGCAAGTATTGAGGGATAGATAAGGTGTTTACAATAACGGCTGATAATACGAGTTCCAATAATAATGCTTTTAGTACTTGAAATATAAGATTGTTAATTGGGGAACTATAATTCTAGGAGATGAGTATTTGCATATGAAATATATTGCACATATTATTAATTTGGTTGTGACAGATGACTTAAAAAAAAAATGCATAATTCAATAAAGAAGTCTTATAATCTTAATGTGAATATAATACAATGACACTACATTTATTACCACAATTCCACGTGAATTCAACTTAACAATTTTTTTTTTCCAAACAAACTTATAATAAATGAACTATGTGAGGGTAAAATGAACTGGAAAATAATACTTTTTTAATGGAAATTGTTAATTTGAGAAAATTTGACGTTAACCAAAGGCTCAACTTTTTTTTTAGAATAACAAGCACATTTTTGGCAGCTGTTAAATAACTTATAAAATATGAAAGAAAAAAAATTCAAGAGCAGATGATGTATGAGGAAAGCAGACCTCGTTTATTTATTAATTTAAGCAGCTTAAGTTTAACTTCATACAACGCAAACACGCACTTTTATTTATTTCAAGGAAGAGCAAACACTGACACACATGCGTTCATATATAATATATAATATATAACTGCACGCACATACTACGCCTTGCAAATTTACTCTTCTTCTCCGGCAGCATGGTCGGGAGAGGCGAAGCGATTACACTGATTCGCCGTGCAAGTTTTGTAACTCACGGTTCTAGCGCAGCGGTAGCCATCTCCCTCATATAAGCAGCCTCCTTCACAGAAATCAGGGCAGAAATCAAACAAACCACCACACAAGCAAAAGGCTGACTCCGGCGGCCAAATCATAGGGCACACACACGCACTGCAGCAGACTTGATTGGTCCCGGCGGCCACCCCCAGCGCTCGTGCCAGCCCTGCGTAAGCATTCGCAGCTACCCCACCGTCAATCATCAGCGCGCACTATAATGCAAACTTGCGTTTGTATGTCATGCGTACCTTGGGCCGCGGAGGATTGCGAGCTGGGCTCAGGACGGCCGGCGGCGGCCATGGCGGCGAAGAAGCCCAGAGTTAGCGCCGCGAGCAGCAGCAGTTCCTTTCTACCACCCGCCATTAATGCTTAGATCGATACGAATGACTTGTTTCGTTGGAGATTGCCGTTATTTATAGCCCTAGAGTCAAGGGGCAGACTACCCACTGCGAGGAACTGACAAGGCACGTTCATTTTTTTGTTACAAAGATTAATCAATCAGAGCATCCATGCAACGTGGTTAGGCGCGTGATGCATGCGCGCCTTTTTAAATTGACCATGCGGACGTGTTTCATCGGAGGACATAACCTTATCCTTCTTCAGCGATTGTCATGCATATATACGAAGAAACTAAAATATACTACTTTTATATACTAAATAAATACAAACTATTTAAAAAATATACTATTTTTATATACTAAATAAATACACAAAGTATTTATTGCTCAAAGGATTATCTTTTTTTAAGATGGAATTACTCTTGTAAGAAACCAATAAGAGTGAGTTTGATTTGGATCAAGTCTAGAGTCAACTATAAGACATAGATACACATGTGGAACTTGAGTCTATAACACATGTTGTTAGCCAAACTGAGATTCACCATAAGTATGAGTGATCTTGATAGGATTTATCTCTCCTATAGCAAAAGTATTGGTATCTTAGCCCCTTAATCAAGTGATTAGCCATGCTTGCATAAATCAATAAGGCTATGTTTACTTGGAGAGATGACAAATGAAGAGAAAAGAAAAGCGAGGAGGGAAAACTCATCACGTGATTCTCATGTGAATCATGAGAAGGGAAATGGTAGTGGGTAGCAAGGGTGGAGAGGAGGGAAGGCTTGATAGTTAGGCAAGCGGCGATGAGGAAGACGAGCTCGCTACAGAGGAGGGAGCGCAAGTGGTGGGGTAGTCTGACGGCGTGGAGGGAGGAGAGAGAGGGGGTGAGCTCATCGGAGAGGAGGGAGCACAAGCCGTGGAGAGGCTTTGGGGTAGTTGGGCAGCAAGGAGGGAGGAGAGGGAGGGGGCAAGTTCACTAGAGAGGAGGGAGCACAGGCGGCGAGGATGATGGAGAAGGAAGGGATGAACTTGTTGGAGAGGAGGGAGCACAAGCGGCGACACAGTCGGCTGGTGAGGAGGGAGGAGAGGGAGGGGGCAAGCTTGCCGGAGAGGAGGGAGGGAGAGCAAGCGATGGGGTAGGCAGCGGTGAGAGCTTTCCTTCCCTTTTTTGGCCGAATTGGACAAATAGCGTTTGGAAGGAATTTATCCCCGTTTTCCATCCTCTTATTTTCTTTCCTTCCAAGTAAACAAGGAAAATGATTGTTTCCTCCCTTTCTTTCCTTCTTTCCCCACTAGTAAATAGAGTGTAAGAGATAATAATTTCATTTGGTATATTATTCTACATGAGAATCAAGAAATATAATGATTGAACTATATAAGTGTAATATTTTTCATGGCTTATGTTAAATCTAAATACCTAGGACAAAATGATTAAACTATACAGGAATATTATCTTTAAAAGGTTATGTTGAATCTCAATATTCTTATTCTTTCATAATAGTAATATGTTGCTAGTCATCACTTACTATTTGTAACATTATAAGAACCTATTGGACATCACTTATACTTTAATGTTATAAGAACCTATTGGTCATATACTAAGACTGATTTAGAACCTCCTTTTGATAAGACTTGTCAAATAGCATGATAGTGGTGGTTGATGGGCTTGCCGCAAGTATACAGACTATCAAAGTAGTAAAAATATCATTATATAGAGACCAATGACCAAGTACCAACTAATCTTAAAATTATTAGCAAGATAATTTAAAAATCAGATGGTTAATAAATGTAATTGAATTCAGCTGATCAAATAGCAAACAAAAAATAGTGAGTTATTGTAATTAATGTTACGGAGGATAAGGAGTTAGGATTCGCTATGTTGGTTTTCTATGAGTTAAAAGAGGGTTTGCTCTAAAATATACTTCATTGTGATGAAAAAAAAATTATCAGAATGTACAAATTGCCCTCTTTCAGTAACACAACCCGATATCCACTTGAGTCAACCTTCTACTTTCGTGGCTATTGACTCAAGATGGACCCTATGAGCCCTTAATAAATTAATTAACCTTTTTAGTAAATTAGATATACTTTAATGATCTGATCGACCTATTCAACTATTATAAATCTGATGTCACGATTCAACGTTCAATTCTTTTCGTGACGCCTAATGACATGGAAAGCTTGGCCAGAGCATTAAATGAGAATAAGCATGCCAATAGCCAAATCAATCAACAAATAAAGTTGTATCAAAGAGAAAAACACAACTTTACTTCATAAAATTAACCAATGGGCTATGCCCTAGTCCTGAAATAAGTTTACACTGTAGCATTCATCATATTATCATTCAAATCCAACATAAATTGATTACAAGTAGCCAAATAGAAGGGAAAAATAAGTGGGAAATGTTGATCTTGAAGAACAAACGAAAAAGACACAAATCCAAGCCTCCTCGTGAAGCAAATGGAAGCAGTCACCCTCTTATCACCTCCACCATCATTGGCTTAATCTTCCATGAAAAATTGCCAAAATATCCTTATAAACCTTCCAAAACTCCCTCAATTACATTAGGGACCTTCCATAAAAGTTTCCCATAAAATCTGGCTTGAAAATGAGACAAATTGGGCAAGGAAATGTTGAGATATTATGGCTGGCGGGAAGAATCGCGACCATGACAGATTTCATTGTTGGGCTGTGATTCATTTCGTGAGTTTCTACGAAGTTCATCCGACAAAATCACGGTCATGACAAATTTCACGAGCGGGCTATGAACTTTTCTATGTGATTTTTAGAAAACATGACGAAAGGATTATGGCCATGACAGATTTTAGGGATGGGCCATAGTTTTCGTGAAGCTCTGATTTATATAAAATTTTATGAATAGCTTTATCTTAATGTATGAAATCAATACGTAGTCTCGGATCTTATAAGTTCTACTAAAATTTAGCCAATTTTTTCTTAAATATGATAAAAGATAGCGAAAGTGAATATTATGAATAATTACAAGTATTTAAGTCAAAATAAGTATGAAAATAATAAATAAGAGAGATATTTTAGAGTAAAAGTATATTAAAAATACTATATAAATGCAAGACATTAGTAGTGATCATTAAAGCCACAAAAGATCATAATATAGAATGGTGGATGCGGCATTTTATTTTTGGATAATTAAATTTAATTAGTTTCATTTAAATTTTAAAATACGTCAATATATCACATGTAAAACATGGATACGTGATCTAGTTACATGTGGAGGTGTCTCCATGAGTTTAGGAGGTGCCATCAAATGTGAAAACGTGAGGGTTGCATGCGCTACTTGTTTAAATTGGTAGACGCAATCAAACTATTCCATATGAGCTCACTCACTAAGCTGAGACTTGTCAATCCATATGAGCTCCCAATCAAACGTTAGGGTTGCATGCGCTATTTGTCTAAATTTTAAAAGAGGCTATTTATAAAAGAGTTGCATATTTAAACAAGTCTCAGCAAATAGAGATTTGAGACGTTGGAATTTAATACGCAGGTCGCCAGTTTGAATGTTAACAGTCATTAATTAGAATAATAAGGATTCAAATAGCCGGCAATTAAGTAAATCGAAAACATTCTTAATTGAAATTACTGCAAGAGGGAAAAGATTTAATCCTAATTAGATAATTAAGATATTTTAAAACATAAATAGATTTCTTCAGAATCTATTTTTAATTTTAAACATAAATATTCATATGTTTTTATTAATTTTTTAAAAAGTTATCTTATTTAAATATTATTACACACTAACATTGCATCATGTGTAGGGGTGTCCAATCGGTTCAACCCGAACCGAACCGAACCGATTGGACCCGCACCGAACTTTTTTTCTTATTTTTTTCCAACCCGAAACCGAACCGAAATATTACAGAACCGATGTAAACCGAACCGAAAATTATCGGTTCGGTTCAGGTTAAACCGATAAAAACCGAAATTTTAAGCATAATAGAAAACAACGCCAGTCACACAGGAAAAATTTGGCACACAGGAAAAAAACTATATATTGGAAATAGTATTAAGCACACAGGAAAAAAACTATGAAGCACACGTTACTACTATCACAGTCAAACACATCAAAAGTCAAAACCGAATTTTGCATCAAATTTCAAATACCAAAGTGGCAAAGACAAGTATCAAACTTTCAATTAAACAAACTTAGTAAGTACCAACTAGGCAACTACCAAAGTTTCAAACATGAAACTACAATTCATACAGCATTACAGCCATTTGTCCATACATCATAGTACCAACTTGGCAACTTTGACAGAATCAAAATTCCAAAATTCAGAACTGAGAAGTGAGAAATGACTATTGTCCATACACCATAGTACCAACTAGGCAACAAACTCCAAATGCCCATCAGCCCATCAGTCCAAAGTTCAAACTCCATTACTGATTACTCCATTACCTGCATAAGCTAATATCAACAACTAACAAAAGTTACGTTAGTATTAGTAAATAGGAAATATACCAAAGCTGTCCTATTAACAATAATTATACTAAAGCATTTAACAAGTAATTGATTACCATTACTTACACGTTAGAGAGGTAACATCTACATATCAATGATTTCTGGTGCAGATTTAATTGTTGAAATCACTGTCAATTGTTGAAAATTGAAATTACAATAAATTAGAGCTTTAATCCATTATAACAGTAATGTAAAATAACTTATATTAAACTTATATAATTTACCTTTATCAAGTGAGTGAACATCTTCTATATTTTCTTCCACTTCACGATCCTTTGCTTTAATCCAATCTTGGCAACAAATTAGAGCTTCCAACATTGAAGGAGACAGTGAACTTCTGAAAGGATCAAGTACACGGCCTCCAGTACTAAAAGTTGATTCTGAAGCTACGGTAGATATAGGAATGGCTAAAATATCACGGACAATGGATGATAAAACAGGAAATCTTATGGAATTAATCTTCCACCAACTTAAAAGATCAAATTGGGGATTTGGCCATTCAGTATCTTCATTCAAATATTTATCTAACTCAGTTTTTTCATGAATTGCAAGATTTTCCTTGTGTCTCCTATACTTCACTTCAGTTTTGGATAGCACAAACTCAGAAGCTGACAAAGTAGAACTTGATCCTTCAGCAATTTTTGAATTGTCACTAATTCCCATTGTGCTCTTATACTCATTGAAGATCCTTTGAAGAAGTGTTTGCACCCTAACATATATAATTGAAACTTTGTCTTCACCATACATTTCTGAAAGTGCAAAATTCAAATAATCCATCTTATATCTAGGATCAAAAATAATTGCAATGAATAGAAGCAAATTCATTTTTTCAACACTCCCCCAATATTTGTCCCATTTTTGTTTCATTTTCATTGCCATTTCATGAAACATCGGATCAATATCAATATCTTCTATCCATTCAGTCAAAGTTGATGCAATTTGACTAACTTCATTGACATATAGATTGGAAGTGGTTGCCAAAGTTGTAGATACATTTAATGTGAATTGATAAAAAAGCTTCAACATTGAAGCTAAATCTCGTACAATTTTCCAATCATTTTCTGAAGGCCTACCAAGTCCATTAGTTAATAGTTCTGATTCAAAATGAGGGTCTTCTTCACTAAATATTCCAAAGGCACTTTCATACCTTTGTGCTACATCTAACATGATATAGGTTGAATTCCACCTTGTACAAACATCCAAAGATAGGTGAGCTTTACTTTCTATCTTCGCTTGGGCAACACATGAGTTAAATATTTGCAATCTTCGTGGAGATTGCTTAACATATTTTATTGCTCCACGAACTCTCTCAACTGAAGATTGAGAAGATTTTAAGCCATCTTGGACAATTAAATTCATAACATGTGCAGTACATCTTACATGTAAAAATTCCCCATTCAGAATGCTTCCTTTTTCCCAAATGTTAATCCTTTTTTTAAGAAATAAAACAGCTGTGTCATTCGAGGTTGCATTGTCAACTATTACAGTCATAACTCTAGAAATACCCCAATCATGTAGGCATTTCTCAATAGCTTTCCCAATAACTTCACCCTTATGACTTGTTATTGGAAAAAAATTCAAAACCCTTTTATGTAGTTTCCAATGCAAATCAATAAAATGACCTGTGATACACATATAGTTAATTCGTTGAATAGATGTCCATGTGTCAGTTGTAATACAAATCCGCTGACAATTATCTTGTATAAAGCTTTTCAACCTCATTCTCTCCTCCACAAATAGCTCAAAACAGTCTCGAGCAATCGTTTGCCTTGAAGGAATACGAAATCGTGGTATAGCAGCATCACAGAATTTTTTAAAGCCTTTACTTTCAATGAATTTAAAAGGCAATTCATCTATAATAATCATTTCTGCTAACGCCTTTCTAACAATAGTTTGATCAAATTTCCAAGTTGATAATACAGTACTTGCCGTTTCACCGGTAGTTGTGAAAGAAATTTCAGTTTGGGTTTTACCCTTCTCTCCTACTTCTATGCCTTGTGCACTCAAATATTTTATGCATTTAGTCAAATGTGCCTTTAATGTACTAGTTCCACATGTCCTAGTATCACAAGCATAACTTGCATCACAATATACACACTTTGCTTTTGATAAACCATCATTCTCAAAATTTTCAAAATGGTTCCAAACTTCAGCCCTTGGTTTTATAGTTTTTCTCTTCTTTGTAGTACTTGCTTGAGCCTCGGTTGTATCTATTTGTTTATCACTCATTTCCTTAAACTATAAAAAATTTAGACTAATTAGCAATTTAGCATTTAGCATTTAGCAAATAGCAATGAATCAACGAATAATCAAAAATTAAGAGTAGAATTTGCTGTCTTCAATTAAATAACAAAAATCATAAAAAGAAACTAAAGAACTTAAGAAAGTGCTCGGCTAAATTCCATCCAGAAATTCTGGACCAGAATCCAAACTAATACATGCTTTGGTTTCTACATTCGTCCCAATATAAAACCCTAAATCAGCCAATCAAGCACTGAATCAGGCGTGTAAAGAACTAAGAAACTAAAGATAGTGAGAAAATATAAAACCCTAAAAATCAAAACTAAACCTAAAAGCTTACCGATGAAGGTGTGAACTGTGCTGGCGAAGGCGGTGAGTCGGCATCTCAAGCCTCTCAAGCTCAGCGATGAGAGCGATTGCCGATTGCGACTGCGAGACAGCGAGAGCGCGTAGGGTACGCGTAGCTGGAGCCGAGAGTAAGACACTAAGACAGCCAAGAGCCCAAGACTACGAACTGCGCCTCTGTCTCTGTGAGAGCGCCGAGCACGAGTAGAGGAACGAGACTGCGGGAGCCGGGAGCCCGGGAGAGACTACGGAGTACAGACTGCGACTGCCGACTGCGAGAGGGCCGAGAGGCTCTCGCAGTCGCGGCGAGAGCGCTGTCGAGAGCAACTGCCGAGAGCGCTTTCGCGGCGTCGCGCCGAGTGGAGCTGTGGAGGGCTCTGATCGCCTGGTCGGCTGGAGGCTGAACCGCTAAAGGCTGAAGCGTTATTGCGTTAGTGGCGTAGGGTTAGGTTACGCCGCGTAACCTAACACTTTACGCGTAAGTGTAAAGTGCGTAACGTTAAAACGTATATACTGATATACATAATACATTTGGTTTTTTTGAACCGCTGAACCGTTTTTTCGGTTCGGTTCAGTTTTTTTGATTTTTTAAAACCAAAAACCGAAACCGACCCGACATTTTTTAACTGAAATCAAAACCGAACCGAACCGACAATTTCGGTTCGGTTTGCCGGGTTGAACCGGACTTCGGACAGCCCTAATCATGTGCTATTTTTTTTCGCCGGCCGCTGCCCCTAACAGCAGAAAAAAAATTCCTCGGCGGGGAGCCCGCCCAAGGAATGTTAGGCGAGCCTTACATCTAATCCTTGATGTTGCTTTAAAAGTTGTGCAGCATTGATTCATCTCCTTTTCCATGACTTTTAAAGCGGAATGAACGCCTAAAATAAATGCGCCTAACATTCCAAATGAGCCTAACATTCCTTCCGCCGAGGAAATTTTTCTTAACAGTGCGGGGCATCTTACCGTGTCCATCTTTTTATAATGTTTATTTTTGTTTTTGATTTATATACACAGTAATAAAAACAATTTGATAAGATAATATTGTTCTTAGGTAAAAATTTAGGCTTTCATGCAAGTTAATTTTGGATTAAATATTCGAGCTAAGGCCATGTCGATATAAACCGAACACATCGCATGTACACCACAAATGTACAGAGGCTATGTTGATATAAGACGGACACATCACATATGCACACAAATGCACAGAAGCCGTGTCGATATAAGCTGAACACATCGCATGTGCACTACAAATGCACCGAGACCGTGTCAATATAAGTCGGAAGCAACATAATATATGAATGGGAGTACAAACAACCCCAAAACACAGATATACATGTCCAAGGTGGGAATCCAAAATACATCAAATAAAGGGGCTCCAATCCTTGTCCTTAACATCTTCCACCACCCAAACTAGTCACAGCCCTCAGGCGACTACAAGGACATATGCTCCACAAACATCCCATCAAGTGCTATCACATAACAAGAGTAGCATCAAAATAACCAAAACACCACCAGAATCATCAAATCACAGGGGTTGCTTCTTCTTCCTATCAGTAGCAACATGGGACCCATTGCAATAGGCTCCTCCACCTCTCTTTGGAGCTTGGCTGAAATAACATTCAACTTAGGTTTCTCGGGGCAATCCCGCACATAATGGGGTCCCCCACAACGATAACAAGCCAGAGGCGGGTAAGAGACTGCATCAGAATGAGGCCGAACAACAATGGGCCTCTTCCCTCTATCAGCTCCAACAACAGGTTTCCTCTTCAACCAAGCCGACTGAGATGGCTTGGGACGCCCAAGGGATCCCCTCTGGGATCTGAATCTACTCAAAGGAGGTCTCAAATCCACTAGAAGGTCGGCTACCTTATACACAGCCTGCATAATTTGTACCTTTTGCTCCCTGAGCTTCATCCTAGCCCAGGGCTATAAACCATGCAGGAAATACTGCACTTGTTCCCCTTAGACATGTTTGAAATTTCCATGAATTTATTGGCAAAATTTCTAACATAATCTTGCAAAGAGCCGGTATGCCTCAAATCTGCCAACTGCTCACAAGCCCGATATAAGGAATCCTCATGTATGAATCTCCTTCTAAGCTCTAACTTCAGCCCTTGCCAATCCAAGGGAAGTCCTCGACCAGCAACTATGCATGGAGCAATTTGAGTACTCTACCACAACTTAGCATCATCCACAAAGTAAGCAACACATGTGGAGACTTACTTTTCTAGTGGGATATGGGCAACCTCAAAGTATATATCCATATCCTATATAAAATTCTCCACCACCCTAGCCCCCCTGTCACCTCAAAATTGGGCAGGCTCAGGGACCTTATGTTTCACCATAGAAACCGCATAATAGCAGCTACAAGTGGAGCGAACAATAGGAGCAACAACTTGAGGTAGGGGTGAGCATAATTCGGTTTTTACCGAATTTATCGATCGGTAAATCGGTAAATCGGTTCGGTATTTATTTTTATGTAATTCGGTTTTCGGTTTTCGGTTCGGTAAATAAAATTTCGGTTCGGTAATTTACCGATTTACCAATATATATATTAATATATAAAAAATAAATTTTTATTTATTAATCTTTAATTTTTTATTGGTAATTTACCGATTTACCGATCGGTTTTTACCAATCGGTAATATTTTAATTAGGTAATATTTTAATAATTTTTTTAATAGATTAATTATATAATATTTTAATATTTTTTAATCGGTAAATCGGTAAAATCGGTAATTTACCGATTTACCAATCGGTAATTCGGTAATTTACCGATCGGTAAATACCAAGTTCGGTATCAGTTTCAGTAATAAGTTTTTCGATTTCGGTAAATCGGTTTTCGATAAATCAGTTTTCGATTTTTTGATTTTTACCGAATGCTCAGCCCTAACTTGAGGAGCCTGAGATAAAGTACTCCTCAAAGCCTCAAGCTCAATGGAATGCTTCTCCACTTCATCCTCTAAGGACATCACCAAGTCCTTAAGAGATGTCAAACACTGCACAATAGTATCACTATCCAATTCCTTCACATCTCCAATAATAGCCTCAATTTTTTTCACCTTATGTCTAGTGGAGACACGATGAATGATAGACCTCAACCGAGAGCTCCAAGATAGCTCCCCATCAACCTAGACCTCAACCGAGAGCCCTGAGATAGCTCCCCATCAACCTCCTCTGCCTCATCCCCAGCTCCTCAGCCATCCCTCCATAAGAAGAAGAACAACACTCGGATCACACCCTGATGATCAAAAACCTCCAACACGATGATGCAAAAGCTGATTTCATATTTTTTTAATGTTTAGTAGCAGAAACTAAAGATGCCAGAAGAGATAAAAGACAATTACAGAACAATAAAAGAGAGGAGAGGATTTAATGCTAATATTAATTTATTTTTTAATTAAAAAACAATTAAAAAAAGAGGAGAAGGATTTAATGCTTATATTAATTTATTTTTTTAATATTATTCCAACGGGGCAGAGGGGAGTTGGGAGAAGAAAAAGCGGAGGGGTGACGAGCAAAGGGTTTCAAGACTATTCCACAACAAGTTAGATGTGCAAGCTGTTTGTAATTAGCCTTGCTGAGCACAAAGCATCATGCATACTTGTCATTCATAATAGTATTTATAGTTCATACCCAGCAACACAATACAAGGTAAACTGTAGATAGAAAACCCACAAGTATACCACCTGCGAAAGGCAGTCCCATGGAAAACTTTTCCTTTATGTCGTAAGCCCCCTCTTCTTCCACCTGGTGTGCTGTATTCAAGTTTGAGTAGTAGCATGAGTGTATAGAATTACTGTACAAACCGGGATTTCCTTCATAACTAGAACAGGGGAAGGTGATAAACTGGCCTCCACTTGGGATCAATCCTTGCAAACGATTATAAGCTACGTTGAATTCGGATAGAAATGTGAGATCAGAGAGTGAGGGCGGAATGTTCCCTGTTAACATATTGAATGACAAGTGTAGCATCTCCAAGTTGAGCATGTTCGCCATTTCTCCTGGTATAAAACCAGAGAGGTTGTTCCAACTCAAATCCAGCCGAGTTATATGTTGGGCTTGTGGGCCCAAGTGGGTCCAACCCCATGGTGACGCTGTTAATTCAAATGTTTTCATATTATTGCAGCTTACTTTTCTCTCTTTTGTCTTAAGATGCATTCACTTAATTGCATCATGTGGCTGAGATTTAACAAAAAAAAGACTAAGGGTTTCTACCGTGGCTTGTGAAGGTAGTGCGGCTGGTATGGTATGCTACAGTGGATCTGGGCAAGAAGAAGCTGCGGTGGAGAGAAGAAGACAAGAAGATGGCTGCTCTATGTGTGCTGCTCAAGCCGCTACTAATTGGATTAGCTTGGAATGAGAGATAAGCTGTTATAGTATTATCTCAGTTTGGTCTTTTGAGTTAACTATTTAAGTGCAATCTCTTGTGTTTGCTGTGAACTCTATATGACTTTTGCTCCTTGCTAGTGAAACCCTTTGACTGCCTTGCCCTATGGTTTTTCCCTTCTCATTGGAGGGTTTTCCACGTAAAATCTTGCTGTTAGCATTGTTAATGTGTGCTGCATGTTTTCTGTTGTTTACAACTGTTAGACTGCATTGTTATTATGGTTGATGCACTGCCTGTGATTACGGTTGATGCACTGCTGATTATGGTTGATGTACTAAACTGTTATTATGGTTGATGCACTGACTGTTATTATGGTTGATGCACAGTAATTTGGGTTGATGTACTGACTGTTAATATGGTTGATGCACTGACTGTTATTATGGTTGATGCACAGTAATTTGGGTTGATGCACTGCCAGTCATTTTGGTTGATGCACTGACTATTATTATGGTTGATGTACAGTAATTTAGGTTGATGTACTATCAGCTATTTGGGTTGATACACTGATACATTATATAGTTGATGAATTAACCCTTCAAGTATTTTTAATAATTGGAATTCTCTTTTAGCCCATCGAGTTGTATCAAATCCTTCAAGCGGTAGTAGAGGAAATCCCAACATTATATACTTCAAATTCTCAAACTGTTTCCAATGGAACCATTCAGATTATTGTGGCTCAAGTTCAGTACTCGTGCCAAGTTGTTGTAGTCCTTGTAAATCCGTGCATCAGACACCGGAGAACCCCTAACCCAATAAAACATTGGAGGATAGGAGGGGGGATAAACATCTTGTGAGGTAACTCCTAAGCTAAGGCTCCTTAGTTGTGTCAAGGAAATTGGGATCTCCCCCCAAGCAAATTGTGTGACAAGCTTAAGACAAACAGATGAACAAAGCTTCCAAACCAACAAGGTATCTCGCCGCTTAAATAATTCCACGACAGATCCAGAGCTCTCAGCTCCACGCAATGTCTTAACCAAGGTGGGATGACACCAGACAAACTACTGTTTCCAAATCCCAGGACTCGTAAACTCGGAAATCCTTGGATACCGTTCATTGGTATTTCCTCACTTCGAAAATTTTGGCTGAGACCAAGGAACGTTAGGTTTCGGCACTGCTGGAGAGCACGCAGAGCCTTGGAAATGTTTGAGAGATAATTATCACTTAGCTCAAGGAAGGAGAGGGATTGAAGCTTGCTGAATTGTGTTGGAAGCTGGCCACAAGCAAATTGGAATCGGCTTTCAACACCTGAAGCTTTTGCAGGCCGTGAAACGCATCAGGAATGATGCCAGTGAATCGGCTATTGGAAATATCCAACTTGTGCAAGTTAGAGAGGTTTCCGAAGAGGCGGCAGTTGCCCTGAGAAGAAATTGCCACTTAGGTCGAGCGACTCCAAGAGCTTCAGGTGGAACAGCTCCTGCGGGATGAGGCCCCGGAAGTAATTGCTGGAGAGGTTGAGAAAGCGCAGATTGTGCAAACCAGACACCGACGCTGAGAGAAGAACTCCTTCGAGTCCCTTACCTGATAAATTGAGGCCGACGACTCTTGCCAAGATCAATAAGCTTGAATTGGAAGACGGCGACGGCGTCCAAAGCAGTGCACAGTGGACTCCCGACCAACTGCAACAGTTGGAGTTAGAACTGGCAACGAGCCACTCATGAATGTGGATGTCAATTCCTTGAGATGAAAAGAATGAACATGCGCAGGAAAGTGAAGAAGATGAATAGGAATTTTGTCTTCGTTATTGTTTGATTCTCCGGTTACAAAATATTTATAGAACCAATTTGTGACATCAAGCTGAATTGGTATTACACGAAAGAACCATATATGACATGCATATACAAGGAATTAATTAATACAATAAACTGTAAATGTGAAATTATCTGTCAGATATTATTTCTTCCTATGTTGGCATTGATACTGACATGGAATCGATCTTTGAATATTTTGACACTCCCCCTCAAGTTTGGAGTAGATATTAATAACTCCTAACTTGTTGAGCAGAACCTGAAATTGAATAGAACTTAATGGCTTGGTGAATATGTCTGCAGGTTGATTCAATGTAGATATATGTTGCAATTTGATCACACCTTCTTGGACCTTTTCTCGAATCATATGACAGTCAATTTCTATATGCTTTGTTCGCTCATGATATACTGGGTTTGCAGCTATGTGGAATGCTGCTTGATTGTCACAATGTAACTCAATTGGTTGAGAATAGTTGATTCTTAAATCTTGCACAATAGTTCTCAACCAAATGATTTCAATGCATGTAGTGGCCATGGACCGATACTCTGCCTCAGCACTTGACCGTTAAACTGTGACTTGTTTCTTGCTCTTCCATGAGATCAATGATTTTCCAAGGAAAATACAGTACCCTGTGACAGATCGTCGAGTGTCAGGACATCTCCCCCAATCTGCATCACAAAAGGCACGTAGTTGTAGTGAATTTTCTATTGGGAAGAAGAGTCCCTGTCCAGGCGTCTGTTTCACATATCGTAGAACTTGATGCGCTGCCTTCAAGTGTGGAGCTCTTGGTTTATCCATAAACTGGCTCAATGTGTGGACAGCGTGTGTCAAATCAGGTCATGTGATCGTCAAATATATCAACCTTCCAATGAGTCTTCTGTAGGATGATGGATCAACAATTTGTTCTCCTTCAAACCTGCTAAGAGATTTTGGTTCATTGGTGATTGAGCTGGTTTCGCTGCTAGATATCCAATGTCTTCAAGTATTTCTAAAGCATACTTTCCTTGTGAGATGGCAATTCCTTTGCTAGATCTTGCTACTTCTATGCCAAGGAAGTATTTTAATGTTCCAAGATCCTTTAACTTGAATCGTTTGCTCAAAAAATATTTGATATCCTCAATTTCATTTAAATCATTCCCAGCTACTATGACATCATCAACATATATGAGGAGAACTGTGAATTTGCTATCATGGACTCGGACGAACATAGAATAGTCAGTCTTTGACTGGTTAAAATTTTCTTCCTTCAGTGCATTAGTGAGCTTGATGAACCACTGTCGTGAGCTTTGCTTAAGACCATATAATGACTTGTGAAGCTTGCAGACGCGTGTCTCCCCCTTTCATCCAAATCCAGGAGGCAAAGACATGAATACTTCTTCATCCAAGTCTCCATTCAAGAAGGCATTATTGACATCAAGCTGATGCAAATGCCAATGTCTAGCTGCAGCCGTTGCAAGTAAAAGTCGGATTGTCACATGCTTTGCGACAAGTGCAAAGGTTTCATGGTAATCTATCCCTTCTACTTGATTATACCCTTTTGCTACCAACTTGGCTTTATAACGTTCAACTTCGCCATCTGGCTTATATTTGACTTTATATACCCACTTGCACCCAATAGTTTTCTTTCCATGTGGTAAAGGTTGTAATGTCCAAGTACCATTTTTTTCAAGTGCATCAAGTTCCTCTTGCATTACAGTGCACCACCTTGGATCAGAAGCAGCTTGTTCAAAAGAGGTTGGTTCTCTGGTGGTAGAGATAGCATTTGTGAAGGTTCGATGCTGTGGGCTGAGCCTATCATATGAGAGTGTTGTATCCAAGGAGTATTTGACATTTGATACCTTGACTAAGGCAGATGTGGATGAAGGCATCTGTTTTGTTGGAAGAGAAGTTCCAATGTGATACTCATTTAAATATCTTGGAATTCTAATATTGCGCACGGGTCGCTGGTGTAAAGTTTGGTCACCTGAAATGGGATTTTGTGAAGGTTGAATACCTTCTTGATTATCTTCAGCTGAAGTATTTCCTCTGTCAAGTATGGCTTCATCATTTTCCTTGGCCGGAAATGCAGCAGGATTGAGAATGAGCATTTGTTCACCATTGCCCTCTTTTTCTTGCAAGGGATGTTCAATAATTTTCATATTGGTAGAAGGATAAGGAAATATGTCTTCATAGAAGGTGACATCACGTGAAATAAAAATATGGTTGTTCGATAGATCCAATACTTTGTATCCTTTTTGTGCATGTGGATAGCCTAAGAATATGCATTTGATGGCTCTTGGATCAAACTTGGTTCTATTCATATGATGTGTTGATGCAAAACATAAACACCCAAATACCCGAAAGTGGTTGTAAGATGGTATTTTATGAGTGAGTATCTCAATCGGTGTCTTCCCTTGCAACATTTGACTTGGAGTCCGATTTATTAGATAAGTTGCCATCAATATGGCATCTCCCCAAAAAATTTTGGGTAGATTTGCCTGAAATAATAAGGATCTAGCAATGTTAAGAAGGTGTCTGTGCTTTCATTCAACTACTCCATTTTGTTGTGGAGTTGATATGCAACTCGTTTGATGTAAGAACCCTTTTTCCAAGTAGTAATTTTCCATGATGAACTCAGCTCCATTATCACTTCTAAGGATCTTAACTCTTGATGAGAAATGATTTTCAATTAAGTTGATGAATTTGATAATCTGTGAACGTCTCTCAGATTTGTGGCGCATGAGGTAAGTCCAAGTACATCTGGTGTAATCATCCACAATTGTGAGAAAATATCTCGCTCCTGTGGTAGTTGGAACACTATATCCTCCCCAAATATCAACACCAGATGTGTGAATATAATGCTTTCTTTGTGTGAAAATATCTCGCATCTGGTGTAATCAAATGCTTTCTTTGTGTGAATAAAACTTGTTGGAAAAGGTAACCGAGTATGTTTTGCAAGAGAGGACAAATGAAGCAAACTAAATCTTTATTGAGTTCCACATATGTAACATAATTTTTAAGAAGAGCAAGAATTTTATTTGATGGGTGTCCCATGCGTCGATGCCAAATATCTGTAGATGTGTGCGTTGATGTCTGAGTAACATTGCTCCTTGGCTGTTGAGGAAGATCAAGGTAATACAAGCCCTCATGCTCAGTTCCTGTCCCAATCGTCTTCCCCGATCGTTGGTCCTGCAATGTACAGATCTTGCTGGTGAACGATGCCTTGTATGGAGAATTGTGCAGTAGCTTACTAACTGAAATTAAATTCAGTTTAAAAGAGGGAATGCATAGCACATCTTGCAATATAAATCCTGCAAATTCTATGTTTCCAAAATGAGTGGCTGGAGCTATTTTTCCATTCGGTAGATGAACAAGCCGATTGCTCACAATAGTCTTTGTGGTTAATAAACTAACAGAGTGGACCATATGGTCGGTGGCCCCTTATCAAATATCCAACTTGTTTTTCCTTTAGCAATAGAGACATGAGACGTTATACCTGCAAATTCATTTGAGTGTGATGCTAATTCTGTGATGTTGTTGGAGTTGTGATTAGCAAGCAAGGCCATCAAGTTGTCATGTTGTTCTGCAGTAAGAGTCAAGGTTGTCTTTGCTTCTACATGGTTGGCTTTGGAAGAAAAATTTTTATGCTCTTGCTTATCCGAGGGAGTGCTGATCATATTAGTTTTCTGCAGTTTCCCACATATCTCGATCGTATGACCATATATTCCACAGTGCTTGCATTTAAGGTGTGCCCTGCATACATCAGATGTATGACCAATTTTGTTGCATTTTCCACATCTTGTGTGAGAGTTCTTTAACATATAATTTCTTCCAATCTTCCTCTCGTTGTTCCTCACAGCAAATACCTGAATTCTCATTATGTCCTCCAATTATTGGTCCATTGGTATCCACTAACCCACGTTGCTTCTCTTCTTAGATGATTATTGAGTAAACCTTATTTATAGTGGGCAGTGGTTCCAGGAGAAGTATCTGCCCTCTAATTGTAGTGTAAGTATCATTGAGTCCCATAAGAAGCTTCATGACTTTCTAATTTTGATGGTATTGTAGGAGTTTCTTCATGGCTTTGCATGTACATCTTGGAATATCAATCAAGGAGTCACGTTCGTCCCATAGACCCTTGAG
This sequence comes from Costus lasius, assembly GCA_027563935.2. NCBI lineage: Eukaryota > Viridiplantae > Streptophyta > Magnoliopsida > Zingiberales > Costaceae > Costus > Costus lasius. Next base: position 22,442,923 of record CM050451.1, on the reverse strand, counting down.
TTTAGTATAGTAAGTGCTAAATGCCATATTGCCTTGCTTACAGTTACATATAGCCTCTTCTATATGAAAGATATGGACACTATTGGGACGCCCATGTTGGGGAATGCCGGGTGTAATTTAAAATTTTGCAGTCCCAGGACGCAGCGGAAGAAGCATTACACCCGAAACACATTCCTTTCCCAAGGATCCATGCGAGAGAGAGAACACAAGGATGTGTTAGGGTTAGTACCTTTATTGCTTGTTTAGATGCCGAAGCCATGTTGAAGGCGCCCAAGTGTTCGCCCTCTACAAGTATCCACGCGTCGACTCCTTGATCGTCGCTCCCTTCCACGCTCGGTGCTAGCCTCGGGAAGAGAATCAAGCCTTAGGGTTCCTTCACTCTTCTTGCGCCACCTCCAAGGTTCATGCGCCAAGTGCAAAGGATGATACCGCCAACTCCTTATCCTCTTTACTCCAAGAGAAGAGGGAGAAGAGGAGTCTCGGTCCTTAGGAAGAGTAGGAGGAAGTGGCGCCACCAAGTCCTTCTCCAAGTCACGCCAAGAGGAGAGGAGGAAGAAGACTTTCAGCCACTAGTAGGAAGAAGGGTTGCACCACTTTGATCTTGTCGCCCTTTGCTTTGATCTTGCCCCTCTATGTGTATTCACGCCTCCTTGAAGTCGAACGATGGAAGGGGCGGTAAGGGGTCCTATAAATAGGACAAGAGGCGGCAAGGGCAATGGCTAAGATCATGCCAAGTGGGCGGCTAGGATGAAGAAGTCTTGAGGTAAGGAAAGTCTCCAAGACTTTACCATAAACCTCATTCAACCTATCCTAATTTGCCCAATGGCCATATCAGCCCAAGACATGCCTTAAAGGCATGCATTCCATTCAAGGAAGAAGGGCTAGGCGCAACATGCATGAGAATTTCGGCTAAGGAGGTGTATTGGGAGAAACTAGGGTTTGAGGTAAGGTAAGTCTCCAAGACATTACCATATACTTTACCCTACTATCCATATGCGCCCAAGCTCTTTCCAAAAGAGCCATCAAGCCATATCAGCCCCAAGACTTGCCTTAGAGGCAAGTATTCCATCCAAGGAAGAGGGGCTAGGCGCCCTTTACTTCCATAATGAAGCAAAGGCGCCTCCCTCACCCCATTATGCCCCTAGGCGCCAATAGGGTGAGATTTCTCCCCATTATACCCCTTTAAGCTAATTCCTCTTCATGAAAACTAATTATTGGGCCTCATTGGATAATGAGCTAGCCCAAACTTCATGGCATGGGTTGATTAAGCCATTGGATCCAATCCAATGCAACCCTAATCCAAATGTGACCAATTAAGGTCAATTTCGGGTCAACCTGCCAAAAATGAAGATTGGCTCCAATAACTTTCTTCCAACTCATCAGGCCCATTGGCGTTGATGAAATCTTCCAAATTGATCCAAGTTATCCAATAACTTGATCATAAGGCTTCTGATTAAAGCAATGTCAAGAGTCTATTGCGTGTGACCCCGTAGGATCCATATGACGATGGCAATGATGTAAACATCATAAGTAGTGAGGGGTATCTAGCAACACATCACTACTACCCATGTCATAGGACTTAAGTCATTATGGCAATAACTCCTAACAAGCAATGAGGATTCCCATTGCATTATAGATCCCTTTGCCTAAACTGATATCCTGCCATCGGATTAGTCTCAAGTTTATCATCCAATGCATTGGTCATGACTCAACTAGTGTGGCCACACATTTCTGTCATGCACCAATAAGGTGGGGCGCCCCCGAATGGATATCATACTTCCATTAAGGAAGGGGCAAATCCTACTATTGGTCATCCATGTCTCTACGTGACTTATGACATGCCTGATGACAGTCGTTTTTGATCTCCCAATTACGGAGAGACGTAAGACTGTATCAAAGCATACCCATCATCAAATCTAGACATGAATACCTCAAGTCTAAGGATCAATGCAAACCTCTTGCATGTGAGATTGACTTGTTGACTAGACAAGTCAATCCTCATGGTGGATCACTCCAGTGCATCCAATGCACCTGTATGTCTGCGCTACTGTGCCTTGCACTTAACCAGCCCATACACCAGTCTCACATGTACCAAAGCTGTCCCATATCTGCTAAGGTACCTTGTCTGGGGATAGCTTATGAGAATGGATCCAATCCAAACTTCTAGGACATTATATATGCAATTCAATACATCAACGCAGGTAGAGAAGTTTGCATAATAATGACCATGCCTATATAAAGAATAATAATTCTATCAAAGTACATTCAAACAATGCCTGACCATGTCCATACATTGGTCTTCAGGGTATATATACCAACAATCTCCCACTTGCACTAAGACCAAGGTCAACTGATGTTTAGTCAGTTCCAATGTCTCTAGTATGACCCATTTAGCTTCCGCTGCGCCAGAGGCTATGTCAGTGGATTTTTCCAGATTGCTTTCTGTGTTTATTTTAGCTAATTTGAATCATCATCTTTATCCATGATCTCTAAGATCAGATGATATCGCTGCAGTACATACTTGAGTGCTAAGTTCCTTTACACATGCTTACGGCCCCAGTAAGAACTATACTGGACCATCAAGCACCAGGGACTAAATCAAGTTCAAACAAATGAAGCTGCTTCCTTTGCTGCCACAAGAAGCTGCAGTGTACTCAGCCTTAATTGTAGAATTTGCCACTATGGTTTGCATAAAGCTCTTTGAGCCTACAACACCACATCAAGGCAAAGTGCAAATCCTGGCTGTGAACGATAGTCATTAGACTGGAACGAAGTGTCAGTGTACCCCTGTACACAAGGTTCTTCCTGTCTATCATAGACTAAAATTCAATCCTTTATACTTCCCAATTATGAAGGGTTGCTTTCACAGCTATCTAGTGTATGAACGCTAGGATTAGATTAAAACTTGCTGGCATTGCTCCAAGCATTCGCCACACATAGTCTTGTGCCCGTTGCACAAAACATGATCTATCCTATACCCAATGTATTAGGATTATAGATTCATGTTATCTCTCTCCTGCTGTGTCAAAAGACATTGCATCATGGAGAGAATCAGACTATATCTCTCTGGAAGGTATCATCCTTTGGAATGATCCAATATGAACCTCTCTAGAATCTCTTGGATGAACGTAGATTGACTAAAGGGCAATGACTTTCTTGGATCCCTTTTGATCCACATGCCTAGAATGTAGGATGCATTCCCTAGGTCATTCTTCTCGAAATACATTCCAAGCCTGTACTTCACGGCGTGAAGAGCTGGGATGTCATTTCATGTGAGGAGAATATCGTCAATCAATTAGAACAAGAAACATTATGATACTCCCACTGATCTTCTTGTAAACACAGGATACTTGTATAATACCATACATATCTTTATGGCGACTGTATGAAAATATTTTGGATATTTCCATCTAGACATCCTCTTCCAGACGTCCATTAAGAAAAGCAATTTTTCATAACAACACGCTATAACAGAACATGCAATTATAACAAGTAGATACCTAATGGACTCAAACAAAGCTATCGGTGAAAATTTTCATCACTATCCACCCAGTGGACTTATCTGAAATTTCATTCACTAGCTTGTCATCATAGGTAACAATGTTACCTTCCATGTCTATCTTCCAAGAAGATTTATTTTACAGCCTGTGGGAATTACCCCTTTGGCAGCTCATCCAAGTCCCAGACTTGATCAGCAGACATGGAGTCCATTATGGTTCTTATGGCCCTTAGCCATTTCTTGGAATCTGGTCTACTGACTGCTTCCATTTCCTCATAAGTCTTAGGTTCATCCTTGATGAATAATTCGTCATGCCCAGCATATCGAATCGATTCAGACTTATGTGGTTCCTGTGTTACTTGAACCTCAGATTGGCTTTCAACCTGTATGTGAGATTTTGCTCTCCATCTGTGTCTAATTATATTGTGGTTAATTCTGGACCTTGTCCCAATCAAATCTACTCCCACTAACTTCTTTTAAAAGAAATACTTTCTCAAGAGAGATAGTAATTTGAGCAACAAATATTTTGTTCTCTTGGGGATAGAATTGACACTCTACAGTGCACCACAAACACATACTTTTGAATCACTGCACATTACATTCCCAATTCTATTGAAGAAATGGGATATTTGTAGTTTGCAACTCAAAAGCTAACTTAGACATTTTCTTATGGAGTGGCAGTACATCTGTTTGCATGGCATCATAGCAGTATTTTGCATGACTATTCAAAGATGGAACCACATCCAATGTGTTCCTCTTTCTTTTCTTTGAAGTTCACCACATAGTGGTGTACTAAGTAAGCTGTGAGATAACTCCACACTTCTCAGGATAGTCATCAAATTTTTCCACTAATCATCTTGATCCAATCAAGGTGCTTTAATAGATCCTTCAATTTGACTCAGCACTTCATTTGTGAGCTTCTTGGATTTTTCCAAAGCTCTTGGGTTGCGTAAGGCATTCCCACACTTAAATGAAGTATATATAACTCCTCTTAGAGCTTGTTTACATGGGTCTACTTACATTTTGTGTATTAGATCCAACAAGCCAATAGTCCTTCCATCCTTTACGATGAAGGCAGCATCTGTCATATTGTTCCTTTGAACTAGGCTCACATGTATCATAATCCTGAAAGAATAATGATCCCAATAGTCCATGGACCCTTTTTGGATGTGACCATTGTTCTATGGTTCAAGAGACAATGTTATAAGAGGAATTTTATTGAATCATTAGATCTGATCTTGTGTTACATATAGAACTATAAACTATTGTCAATTGTATCACTTCAATAGAACATCTCAGATTAAAGAAAAATTATATATTATTTCAAACTGAAGTCCTTTCCAAAAGGAATGATGTTCTAATACATAAGCTGATACAATAATAGCAAAGTTCTATATAAAGTCTTCAAGGCAGTGAGATGATATCAACAGCAGCATCCAATGCTCCGTCCCTGACTCGAGAGTCGATCCCATCAAGCCTCTTCGTCCTACTTCTTTTGAGCTCCTGCACATGTAAAACATATGTGAGCCTCACATGCGGTACCCAGTACCCATGAATAAGAAGTAAACTAAAGACCACAATACCTGAAGCGGATGGATTACATCCCTTCTTCTTTGCCATGCTCTTCTTGGCCATTAGTCCTCTACGAAATACCCATGCATTCCCAGTCTTCTGAAGTATTAGCTTCGAAGATACAGAACCATGGTCATTCTTAGACTTAGGCATACTGTCTGAAGATCCAACAGAACTCTCCTGATCATTGTCTATAGAGCATGGTGTGAAGAGACCTTTGAGATGTATGATAAGATCATAAATTCCCATCTCATCACACTCAACTTTGACCTCTGGGGTCATGCACTCTAAGACAAGAGCAGTGTACTGTTCATTATCTTCACAATGTTCAAGATAGACATTCCACTCCCACTCAGTAGTGAAATACACACTGGGCTGGGATGGAGGTCTTTCAAGAAGATGCACCTTATTTTCTTGTTTGAGTATCTTGGACAAAATCTTGAACCACTTTGTCCAATTTGTCCCATCCAATTTGTTTTTATAAAGTTTCAATCTCAAATCAGGAGATGCTATCTACAATAAGCAAATAAGAAAATAAGTACTATGATAAAGCATTTATTAAGGACTTTGAATCAAATGCTATGCTCCCACTATTTTCAAAAACAAGTTAAGAACTCTCAAACTCAACATAGAAACAAGTGAGCAGGATCCTAATTTCACATGAGGTCTCTGCGACTCACGAGGGTGAGTTGAGATGCACAGAGAGTCCCATGCTTCCTTAGGTAGGCATGCCAGCCAATTGTTCCCCGCACAATTCCTCTTAGTTAAGACAGACTAGGTGCCCCGTGTCCAGCGAGGGCTGGATACAACACAGAACCCTATCCTCTCAACAGCTGCCTCTAGTGATTCATCATGTCAGTGACATATGAAAAACTAGTCAAGTCTGGTCCTAACCGTTATGCCCAGGGTCAACGAATTTCCTTGCGAAGGCACGCCCAGGTTAAAACTGGACTGGGGAAATCATTGTCACCACTCACCTCCTAAAGATAAGTGGGTGTGTCCCACGAGGGTGGGAAACAGTTCACAACACCACCGATCGATAGTTTGATGAGGGCTACGCGTCAGAAGGCTATCGACTTGATATTGTATTGAGAGTTTTTGCATGTTTGTTTTATTCTTTTCTAGCATGCTTTTTTCCTATGGTTATAGCAGCAAAGGAAGAACATCACAGGCATGCTATGGACAGAATAATAAACCATCACAGGCATGCTATTTTGGTCGATATGGTCATAGCCCTTTTCATACATATAACTTGTCACGAGCCATGTGACATGTTATTGTGCATCCAAGGGTTGCGAGTCCCTTATGCGAATCAGCCCATGCTAGAAGCCGAAAGCAAGTGTCCTTCCTTCAGCCGCAAGTCCATCACCATGCTTCCAAAGCTGGCGCCACTCTGATATTGGTTGAAGAAGACACCTTGTTGTCTTTGATGAACCTTAACCTATCTCATGTAAGCAATTCTACATCTATTCTAAGGAAAGATTAAAATTTTACATCAAGAAAGGGGGAGAACCACACGCAGGTGGTAGAAAGATTTTACAAGCATTCATCACAGGTGGAAACATGCTTCCACATCACAACACAGGAGGGCACTCGCTATGACCATATCAACCCATGGAAGAGACAAGTGGCGCATATATAAATTTGAAAAACCGTAATAATCAAATTTTATCCCCTTATGCGCCAACTCCATCCAAATCACTCTCATAATCAAATTTATGCTAAAATTTGGGATCAAGTTTCATGATGATTTCATGGACCCTATCGGCTGGCAATTTTGTCAGATCAAGAGACCTGGCCAGTCCGAAGACACAATGCCCGTCCTACTTGACAAAACTATGTGCGCCTTTGGTCTTAAATCCATCATAAAAATAATCCAAATTTCGGCCATAAAATTGATGAAAGAAGTTTGGATGAAAACGCCTTCTAGGTTAAACGCGCATGGATGAAAGAAAAATTTTCCAAAAATTTTTTCACACAAGCAAATGTACACCTTGTGTTTCTCGCAAGTACCTCTGATACCACTGTTGGGGAATGCCGGGTGTAATTTAAAATTTTGCAGTCCTAGGACGCAGCGGAAGAAGCATTACACCCGAAACACATTCCTTTCCCATGGATCCATGCGAGAGAGATAACACAAGGATGTGTTAGGGTTAGTACCTTTATTGCTTGTTTAGATGCCGAAGCCATGTTGAAGGCGCCCAAGTGTTCGCCCTCTACAAGTATCCACGCGTCGACTCCTTGATCGTCGCTCCCTTCCACGCTCGGTGCTAGCCTCGGGAAGAGAATCAAGCCTTAGGGTTCCTTCACTCTTCTTGCGCCACCTCCAAGGTTCATGCGCCAAGTGCAAAGGATGATACCGCCAACTCCTTATCCTCTTTACTCCAAGAGAAGAGGGAGAAGAGGAGTCTCGGTCCTTAGGAAGAGTAGGAGGAAGTGGCGCCACCAAGTCCTTCTCCAAGTCACGCCAAGAGGAGAGGAGGAAGAAGACTTTCGGCCACTAGTAGGAAGAAGGGTTGCACCACTTTGATCTTGTCGCCCTTTGCTTTGCTCTTGCCCCTCTATGTGTATTCACGCCTCCTTGAAGTCGAACGATGGAAGGGGCGGTAAGGGGTCCTATAAATAGGACAAGAGGCGGCAAGGGCAATGGCTAAGATCATGCCAAGTGGGCGGCTAGGATGAAGAAGTCTTGAGGTAAGGAAAGTCTCCAAGACTTTACCATAAACCTCATTCAACCTATCCTAATTTGCCCAATGGCCATATCAGCCCAAGACATGCCTTAAAGGCATGCATTCCATTCAAGGAAGAAGGGCTAGGCGCAACATGCATGAGAATTTCGGCTAAGGAGGTGTATTGGGAGAAACTAGGGTTTGAGGTAAGGTAAGTCTCCAAGACATTACCATATACTTTACCCTACTATCCATATGCGCCCAAGCTCTTTCCAAAAGAGCCATCAAGCCATATCAGCCCCAAGACTTGCCTTAGAGGCAAGTATTCCATCCAAGGAAGAGGGGCTAGGCGCCCTTTACTTCCATAATGAAGCAAAGGCGCCTCCCTCACCCCATTATGCCCCTAGGCGCCAATGGGGTGAGATTTCTCCCCATTATACCCCTTTAAGCTAATTCCTCTTCATGAAAACTAATTATTGGGCCTCATTGGATAATGAGCTAGCCCAAACTTCATGGCATGGGTTGATTAAGCCATTGGATCCAATCCAATGCAACCCTAATCCAAATGTGACCAATTAAGGTCAATTTCAGGTCAACCTGCCAAAAATGAAGTTTGGCTCCAATAACTTTCTTCCAACTCATCAGGCCCATTGGCGCTGATGAAATCTTCCAAATTGATCCAAGTTATCCAATAACTTGATCATAAGGCTTCTGATTAAAGCAACGTCAAGAGTCTATTGCGTGTGACCCCGTAGGATCCATATGACGATGGAAATGATGTAAACATCATAAGTAGTGAGGGGTATCTAGCAACACATCACTACTACCCATGTCATAGGACTTAAGTCATTATGACAATAACTCCTAACAAGCAACGAGGATTCCCATTGCATTATAGATCCCTTTGCCTAAACTGATATCCTGCCATCAGATTAGTCTCAAGTTTATCATCCAATGCATTGGTCATGACTCAACTAGTGTGGCCACACATTTCTGTCATGCACCAATAAGGTGGGGCGCCCCCGAATGGATATCATACTTCCATTAAGGAAGAGGCAAATCCTACTATTGGTCATCCATGTCTCTACGTGACTTATGACATGCCTGATGACAGTCATTTTTGTTCTCCCAATTACGGAGAGACGTAAGACTGTATCAAAGCATACCCATCATCAAATCTAGACATGAATACCTCAAGTCTAAGGATCAATGCAAACCTCTTGCATGTGAGATTGACTTGTTGACTAGACAAGTCAATCCTCACGGTGGATCACTCTAGTGCATCCAATGCACCTGTATGTCTGCGCTACTGTGCCTTGCACTTATCTAGCCCATACACCAGTCTCACATGTACCAAAGCTGTCCCATATCTGCTATGGTACCTTGTCTGGGGATAGCTTATGAGAATGGATCCAATCCAAACTCCTGGGACATTATATATGCAATTCAATACATTAGCGCAGGTAAAGAAGTTTGCATAATAACGACCATGCCTATATAAAGAATAATAATTCTATCAAAGTACATTCAAACAATGCCTGACCATGTCCATACATTGGTCTTCAGGGCATATACACCAACAGCCCATACCGGTCTTTTAGATCACTCCAGATCTCATAAGAATTATCACTATATATGATGCTTGCTACAATTTCTTGATTGATGGAATTGAGAATCCAGGATTTTACAAGATTATTGCAACGCTTCCACTACTGAAGTTCTGTTATTGCATTTTCTGAAGGCTTCTTTAAGCTTTTGTTGATAAATCCCTCCTTGTTTTTGATGCTAAGAGCCACGAGCATGGCTCGGCTCCATGTATAATAATTTATAGAACAGGTTGATCAGAATAGTGGAGGTAGAATGGATCATTCGGATCGGTTATATTGGTGGTCAGGCTAGTAATGTCTCCTTTTCCTGCCATGGAGTTATTCCTCTGATACCATGAAAAGAATGAACATGCGCAGGAAAGTGAAGAAGATGAATAGGAATTTTGTCTTCGTTATTGTTTGATTCTCCAGTTACAAAATATTTATAGAACCAATTCGTGACATCAAGCTGAATTGGTATTACACGAAAGAACCATATATGACATGCATATACAAGGAATTAATTAATACAATAAAACTGTAAATGTGAAATTATCTGTCAAATATTATTTCTTCCTATGTTGGCATTAATACTGACATGGAATCGATCTTTGAATGTTTTGACAGAAAGCGCGGAGGGCTCTTAGATCATTTGGAGCAGCTGCTGCTGCTTTTGTTGGAGGAGGATGCATGGATTTTCAGGCAAAAGAGTAGCAGTAGAAGAAAAACACAACAGCAAGAAGCCATTGGTGATGAAACGCTGGGGAAATAATTTTGCGTGTTTTGAATCACTCATAGAATATAATTTCATCAAATTACGTTCAAGTGCAATGAGAAGTCAGCAAGATGAGAGATTAATTATGGCGTTTGACTTTCCAATCAAAATACTTGGAAGCTAGTCCCGAACTCATGCATGATTCTCTTTTCCAAAGTCAAGAAATGTTTCCATGTGTTGTGGCTACCAAATAAAGTGCAAGTAGAGCAAGTCAAACGATCAACTTACGGTGACCGGCATCCTAAGGTCTACTATAATATTAATTTGAGACTTTTTCAAACAATCAATAGTATCACTTGGGAAGAGACACTGTCATACCTAATTGAGATGTTTGGGTTAATTGGGCGAACTCAATTTAGTTAGATTATCTAATTTAGATATATGAGACAATCTAGTAAGATTATTTGGCTCAAGTTGCTTCGACAATATCAGGAGATCGAGTACTCGAGTTGGTTAAGCTATCTAAATTTATAATGTATACATCATTTTAAGTGGTGCAATTCAATTAAGACATCATTTAACAAAATCAAATTGGTACCAAATTCTACTCAATTTTTTTTCTTTCTCTATATATATACCTCAACTAGTTCTACTCAATTCATATAGTGAAATTCAAATTCAGATACAATTTAGATTTAATATTCAAGACATACATGATTCCTTTGAGTCTAGTAGCATTTCAACTAAATATATTTTAGATTTTTTGGTCATGTTTAAATTCAAAACCATATTTGATGTCATATTCATATAATTGAATCGGTATGAGCTACTTTGTACTCTACATATATCCATTCATGTTATTTTGTTTAATTAAATTGCAAATTAAGAAAATATTAGTTCATTTGGTCATGAATGACTTCAACTAAATTCACATGTGTAGTTAAGTCAAGTTCTATGACTTAAGAGTTGGGTTCCAATAATACCCGCTGTGATGCCTGATTTCTTTGGACCAGGCCAAAAGGTGGGTTGGGTGGCGACCCAAGCCCACGCTGTGAAGTTAACATGGCGGCCCAATTGATATTATGCATATATGTAATATATTATGGTTTAATTCTATTATTATTATAGAGTAAAATGCATGTTTTATCTCATTTATTTGTTTAAATACTCCATATTCTTCAAAATCTTCACTTTTCCTTGGTTTTATTGAAATGTAGGGATTTCGCCTTAAAATTAATGGAATTTGGAAGATTTGAAAATATGGGACGACTCCTTATAATAAGATGAAGCTACATGACAAATTTCAAATCAAACGGAGCTTTCTGTACTCTTCACGGGCACGGCCATATATGACCCTACTTTCCCAGATTGCGTCGAGCTCTTCACAGGCATACTCGTGCATCCATACATGGCCGTGAAGGACTCGGCCGAATTTTTCAGAATTTGACGAAACATTCACGGGCACACCCGTGAACACATACATGATCGTGAAGAGTTATTTTTCTAGAAAACAAACTTCACCTAGCTCTTCACGGGCATAGCCATGCATCCATGCATGGCCGTGAAAGCTCACACTTATTCGACACCCGTTTGGTTTTTCACCCGTTTCTTACTATTTATGAAGTGGAATTTGCTGAAATTTTGTGGAGACCTTCCTAACTTACCCACGGATAATTTGGGATGAGAATGACATGATTTCATCGAGCGGTTGAGGAGAACATGGACGAACAGCAACAACTAGGGTTTTGGGGAAAAAATCCTGGCGGCTTCACCGTTTTGACGCTGAAGATCGTGCTCCATTCTCTCCCATCATAGATCTAGACTACCCTATGGATTGCATTAATTTATTTGAGAGATTTTGATGTATTTCATGATGAATATTATAGCGTAATCTATTTTCCGGGTTTGGGCGTAGCCCGCTGTAAGAATGTTGAATGATATCGCTTGATTAATACATTGCTTAAGTTTACCTTTGTTCTTATTCAATTTTAAGATGTTTGAATTCATATTTGTGTACTACTCATGCATATGTATGTTTTAGACGTTGTGAGAAGGACTGAGAGGTGAACCACAACGTCGGATCCCCTTAGAATGATCTTGTAATTTTGACCACAAAAATAGGTCGAAATTACTCGAGGAGTCAATAATTCTTCATAGAACCCATTGGATCTACTTAACCTAGTATGCCATGAGAGTAAGAGACTTGGGTTTAATTAGATACCGGATCGTGGCCTGAGAGGGAACGATCTGTACCTTAGGAAGAATTACCTTAAGAACTTAGGTTAAATAAATTCAAACATATGCATTATCTTTCTGTCATTCTTTAGTACGGTAAAACATAAAACCTAATCTTCTCTCAAGATATTCACACCCCCGTTTGCTCTTTGTTTGCTCTTGACTTGCTTTGATTTACTTTCGTGCATTAGGATTTTAGTGACCCTCTTCATTATTTGATCACTTAGCTATTGATTAACTGATTAATTAGTACTTGACTCCTAGTCCCTGTGGGATCGATACTTATTTATTACGCGATAGAACCGTGCACTTGCGACCTCCTATCACGTTTTTGGCATCGTTGCCACAAACTAGGTTTGCTAATATTAACACAATTAGGAGATTAATAGACTAGGTTTAGATAGATTTCCTTTTTGTTTTTATCTTGTTAATTTGCTATGTAGTTACTTTTTGTTTTTATTTTGTTAATTTCTTTTTTGTTTTAGTTGTAACTTTTATTTAGTGCTGTTGTTGCTAACCTCTTCTGTTAAGGTACCTATTTATGCCCAGGAACACTCTTCAAATAGGGAAACTTGTACCACAAGATCCGGAGATAGAGCGAACCTTTCGTCTGTTCCGAAGGAATTTAACAAGATTAAAGCTTGAGGGACAGTTTTCTAACAATTAGACCATGGAAGCGAATCGCTCTCTCAAGGACTTTGCAGCACCCACCATCTCTGGTGTGCACTCGAGCATCTCATGTCCGGCTATCGATGTTACACCCTAGAACCAAGACTAGAATATAACTAAAGCAATCTATTATAACTTTAAAATTTAGGAACAACAACATAAGATTGACTGCTACAAAACAAAATCTCTTTACAGGACTTTACATCTGAGTACACTTTTACAATACTTAGATCTCAGCTAAAAACTTTTAATACCAGTCTCATAATTCTTCAGGAACAATCCATCAAGCAATACTTTAAATTCTTGCCTTGAATTCCTTAGTCCAGACCAGTACCTGCAGTATCAACAAGACTCAGCAAAACATTGCTGAGTAAGCCTCTCCCCAGAAGAAAGGGTAGTCCCTTACTTTCAAAGGAGGGAAACTAGCAAGAAGCATAAACAATGAAACTGTAATAAACTGGAAACTGAAAACTATATTGCAACTGGATAGACTAAATCAACTGGGTTATTTATGATCAAATACAAAAGCTGATATCATGCAATGAAACCACTATGAGCAATACCTACTGCTCGTGGGGTCGTCACCCCGAATACACATGATAAGGTGAATCTTCACCTTACATGGTGAACACACGCGCTACCATGCGTCACGAATCCCGATGCATGCTAACTTGGGACCCCGATCTGTCCACAGAGTGGATACTACTGGGTATGTGCTCAATAACATACAACTGTCCACACTCGTGGATACTTGATAACTGAAACTGTCCACACACGTGGATACTTGAAAACTGGTTATGCAGATATACTGTTTGTAAACGTGGATTTTGATAACAATAACATGCTAGAAACATACTTGACTGGTATACAAAGTACAAAACTGATATGTCAATAAACAACTTGCAAATCTTTGATATGTACAAGATACTATACTATCTGAGTCAATGGAAACAAGGATAACAAACCTTTATCTAGAGAAATCTGGTTTGAGGTCTTACCTTTGAAAAGCCAAGAAAACTTATTATCAAACGAAGCAAGCCAAACACTGGATCAACCGCTCTGAAAGATAGATTTATACATGAACTTCATCAAATAAGATTCAAACGTGAAAACAGAGATCACCAACAGAAGTGAAACATCTCAAAACCTAGGGAACCAACTTCGGATCCAGTGAACCGGACCCAAAAGCCACTGAACCGGACTGAATTGCTGTAAACCAGTCAGAATCACCCTGAACCAAACCAAACCGATGCTTAAAACCACAATTACACAAAATACACAAAGGATCGAAGGATACACTAGGTACCATTGGATGGGAAAGTTTACGAGCTTTCCAACGGAGACCTGAACCGGCCCAGATTCGACCGAATCGAGGTTGAACCGGTCCGAATTCCATAGCTGGGCCGAAATTGAAATTGAATTGTTCAAACTGTTGAGCCGGACCAAATCAATTCCAAAACTCAGCCGACCGGTTTATTTGCAAATAAACCGTCCAAACCCTAAATTGAACCGAGCCAGCCGCTCGACAACGCCACCCGATCGCCGCCGTGCAAGGCTGTCGGACGTGCGTCCGTAGCTTGCGCCAGCGAGCTCTTGAGTGTGCGTCGAGCGTCTGTTCGCTTCCAGACTTCACCAGACAGCTTCTAACGACGAAGCGAAGCTTTTGCGATGCCTTCGGCGAGTTATCGACGCACGACCGAAGCTTTGGCAGACGCCAAAACTATCGATGGTGGCGCCGCCGCCGTCGACACAGAAAACAACACCAAACCTCTACTGAACTTCGCCAAAACATTCAAAAAACACTCTTACCTCGATACGAAGCTAAATCGAAGCCCTGGAACAGAAAACACATATTGAAGAAAGCGCTGGAGAACTGAAACTCGAGGCTGCGCCGGCGACTAGTTCGAGCTTGATTTCTCGCTCCGGACGGCGCGCCGTGGCTCGAAGACCAGCTAGGGTTCGATTCGCCTCCAAACGAGTTGAAGCCCTCTAAAATAGATGCAAGACGCGTCCCAAAAATAGCAAGGTGCGGTGGCGACTTGGTCACCGCGAAAGGCGGAGAAGACGACGATTCAACTCGTCACCCTAAAAATAAAACTAAAACCGAATCAAATAAAATCGGTGCGGTTTAATATTAACAAAACCGAACAAAGCCCATTGGTTAGGCTGAGCCGCTTCAACCAACGCGACGTGGGTTCGAGCCTCTGCGAGCGCGATTCCACTTTTTAATATAAAACCAATTTTTAACCTTTAAAAAAATTCAAGAAAAATTCTAGAAAATCTGTAAAAAAAAATCCAAAATGCAAATTCTGATTTTCTAAAATTATTTTTTAAAAACTTGGGGTATAACAATCGAAGCTAATAACTTCGAGATCAAGCCATCGTTAGTATAGATAGTGCAATAGAACCAATTCAATGGGGCAGCTATAGAATACCCGAACCTTCATATCTCTATTCTTTTAAGAATGTTGTGACACTTTAAAGATTAATAGAGTTCCCTCTGATGCTATAAAACTAAGACTCTTCCCTTTTTCTCTTAGAGATCGAGCTAGAGTGTGGCTTCAATCTTTACCCCAAGGCTTCATCACGATGTGGGATCAATTATCACAGACTTTTTTTTTTTTGTCAAAATACTTCCTACCGAGCAAAACAGCCCAGCTGAGAAATCAAATTATAAATTTTGCTCTGCGAGATGGAAAGTTCCTCTATGAAGCATGAGACCGATTCAAGAAGCTACTGAGGATGTGCCCACATCATGGTTTACAGAAATGGGTAATCATACATACTTTTTATAGTGGTTTACTATATCAAACAAGGCTTTCTATAGATGCTGCTGCTGGTGGGGCACTTATGAACAAAAACTATGATGAAGCTATGGATTTGATTGAGGACATGGCCCTCAACCATTACCAGTGGTCAGGAGAGAGGAGTCAGCCAGTGCAAAATTCAGGGAAGTATAGTCTGAACATAATTAATTCCTTGGTAGCAAATGTATAGTCACTTTCATTAAAAATTGATTCTATGAATGTTTCTACTTCTAATTCTATGACTTGTGATGTTTGTGGAGTGTCAAGACATGCTGCAGATGACTGCCACATTTTGAGCACTCTATCTGAACAAGTCAATGCTATCAGGAACTTTAGAAATCAGAATGTTCCCTATTCGAGCACGTACAATCCAAGATAGAGAAATCATCCAAATTTCTCCAGCTTAACCAAGGGCAAGTGCCTCCTGCAAATTTTTCTAACCCAAACTCTTCTTTTAATTTTAGGCCTCCTCACGGAATGCAACCTCCAACTATCAATCAAAGACAGCCAGACCCACCTCACAGGTCGAGACTAGAATCGATGCTCGAGAATTTTATGGTGACCCAGATTAAGCAAAATAATAGTATGACTGAACACATTTGCTAGCTGAATCTAAAGGTGGAATCCATGGCAACACATTCAAAAATGTTGAAGACCCAGATCATACAGTTAGCCCAGGAAACTAATTCCTCTTCAAGAGCCGCAGGCATGCTTCCAGCTCAACCAGAAGTGAATCCGAGGGATCACTGGAATCCCATCATGGTAGATGGTGATGAGCAATTAAAGGAATCCGAGACCGATGAAATTGATATTGTAGAGAAGGAGTCTGACAGTCAAAAGGAGAAGTCCCATCCGGAAACTCCAGACAACAGAATGATAGTAGTGATGACTGAAGACTTTACAGCTTGCATGCAAAATCAGCCATTTCTTAAACTCGAAGACCCCGGTAGTTTCAATATACCATGCATGATTGGGCCGCAGGTGGGCCGCAAGGGGCGGGAGGCCGAGGGTCGTGGACCGCAGTGGGTGGAGGCGTGCACCACTCAGGCGCGATGTGCAAGGATCGGCGTGGGCAATCCTTATTGAAATGGCCAGTTTGGCTGCAGTGGCGGCAAGGGTCCGGTGGGACAGCAACAAGAGGGGCCTTACCCCTCTCGTCCCAAGTCAAGCGAGGGCGGGGTGCGTTCCGAGGTGGACGGTGAGGGCCAACAGGGGTAAGACGCAGCTAAGCCTCGACGCGAAGAGGTTGTGTTGGCGTGATAGCGCCCACAGATATAGTAGGCATTTCCCGCAAGTGCACGGGTCTATCAATGTAATAAAATATCGATCCCACAGGGACTAATGGGCAAGTACCGACAGATCTCAAAATTTCTAGCTAGACTACGTCGAAATTGATGAAGTGTAAGACAATGAAATAATTAAGTGCGCAAAACTCAAGCGGGAGAAATCACACAAGAGATTTATAATGAGGAGATGCATCAGGATATGGGTTCACCGCTTTGACTTCTTACAGTTGAATAGTTAAACTCTATTGTCAATGTCCTGTCTAGTTCAAGGGATTCAGCTTCCTTTGTCACGTAGGTAGCTCCCCTCCAATAGTCTCGTCCGCTTACATAGACTAGATTATTAGTCCGATCCGTAGGGTTCTGACGCTCGGTCGGAGAAGAGTCTCTCTGCTACGTCTGAGCTCCTTGTAATCCCCTTAAGTGAGTACAGATCCTCAAGTGAGTTGAAACTCCTAGAGATGCTGATTGACAAACCTTACTTGCGATGACTAAAGGCTCAAACACTCCCTTTCGGGTAGTGTAGGCATAACACACCAACGAAATGGATAAACTCTCAACCTAATGGGTTTGACGCACGGTCGGACTAGAGTCTCTCCGCCGCGTCTAAACTCCCTACAGTCCCACGAGAGAGTACGGATCCGCATTTTTCTTCCAAAGATCTGATTTACAAACCTCACCTCGGTATTCTCCTACGTGAGTACAGACCCGCGGGCAAGTTTTCTACTTAAGATCCGATTAACAAACCTCACCCTTGTGACTCAGGGCTCAAGCATACCTTTCTGGAAAATGCTTTCCTATAATCCTACAAGTAAGTACAGCTCTGCAAGCGAGTTTTCTCCTAGAGAAGCTGATTAACAAACCTTACTCGAGAGATTAAAGGTTCAAGAATATCCTTCCGGGTAATACAGGCATTGCACACTCACAAGGTCGAGCAAGGACCTTGGCAATTAGAACTAACTATCGCAACTAGTAAGTTATCAAGGGCTACCCCACATCCTGATTTAGTGCTTAGCCTATCATATTCCTCATGAAATCGCAAGCGATAGTCTTTAACAATACACACATAGGCAAGTTTGTGCAGGAATTACAAAGGAAAGGTAAGATCATACAATACTTTGCATTGATTATACAATAAACGTAGCAAATCGAATGTAACGCAAGAGATCTTCCCTTACAAAACTCTCCTTGAGGTGTTGGCGCAAGAAGGTCTTCAATAGTTGTAGATGCGCAGCCCTCTTCTTCCTGTGGCTTTCCTTCTCCCAAGTGCAACCCCCTCTCGTGTGTGATGCCTTTTCTTTGCTGAACTCTCCTCTCTTAAATAGGCTGAAGGTTATTGCTTCTCTTTGAAAGCTCTATCTTCCTCTTCCTAGTGGGCTGCTGTCCCCTTTTACAGATTTTGCAGTGCTGCTGTAACCTTTTAGCAGAGAAAAAGTCTTCGCTGCAGCCTCCTCCATACCCTGCAAACTTATCCTCACGCCACCATCATTATTCCAGCTGATTTCACCCTCTAAGGGCTGCTCCAGGGCTTTTCGTCAATGGGAGAGAAAGGATCTAACTGCCCTCAAGCTTCCCCTTAGGTTAGGTTGAAGAAACCTAGGTTAAAATTGCGGTTTCAAAACAGGCGGGTTCGCTATCTTGGGCGTGAATTTTGTCGTGACCCGGTCGTAATTTATCTGTCTCAGCTTCAGGCATAGTGGCGATCACGGGCATGATTCTTATCGGGACCCGATCGTGATTTCCAACAAAGGTCTCAATGAATCCGAAAATTTTTGGTTAGAATCAACTTGAGTTAGGATGAGCTCCTCTGCCACAGAAATGTCAGAATCTACCCTCTTTGTGGTCATTTTGACCTAAAAACATGAAAAATACCGAAGCAGGTGTAGATTCCTTAGATGTATCCAAATAAAGGCAATTATGAGACTTAAAGTCGTGAAATGAGAATGATTTCATAAGTAAAATGACATGTAAAACTCTATATAAATCTGTGTCAACAGAATGCCTACGACTTAAATCTTTGTTTGTCCTCAAGCAAAAGGAAAGAAATGAAGTTCCATGAGCGTTGTTCAACTGCAATTATACTCCCTAATGATCCATAAATGCGAAATAATCACAGTTAGTCACAAGATGCACAAACCACTATAGACTTTAAAGATGTCAAGATGACAAGCAAAACATCTAGGTCAGATCTATGGACAATAGTTGTACGACAATATTAGATAATAATAGTTCCTTACCACATGAAGCACTAATCTACTTAAAGCACCCAAAAGGTAAACTCTAAAGTAGTAGTAAAGGCCTTGCTCATAACTTCGGTACCACCGCACCTTTTTCTCTTCTGCAGTGCCAAGCCATAGCTTCGGTACCACTGCCTTTTTTCTTTTGGTTTACAATGCCAAGTCAAGACTTCGGTACCACTGCCCTTCTTTTCTTTCACTTATCTTTTTCTCTTTTAGTGGCAGTGCCATGTCAGGATTTTGGTACCACTGCACTTTTTCTTCTTACAAAAGTGCATTTCTACTTGCAGCATTCATCTGGGTCATCGTCATTGTCAGATGGGGATGAGTCCGAGATATGAACTATCTTGTCTTGGTCGTCCTCTTCATGGAAAGGATATTCTGAGAGGTACAAGTGAGCAAACATCTCGAAGGAGTGCGTGACCTCAATCTTGTGTGCAATTTGCTTCCCCCACATAAACTAGTCCTAACGAATAAGCTGTAGAATATCATTAGTAGAAGGACAAGTGGCAGTCTTCAGTTGGGCACCAGAGGAAGAGCTAGGATCCATGTCGAGTGATGTGGTATAATCCTCTGGAGCAGTGGGATATGGGTGTAGACGCCAGTCAATGCTATCCCGGAATTGAGATCGTGGATGCTTGGGCACTTTGTGGGGAGTAGGCGGTCATCAAGGAGATGCAACCCCAGAAAATATCTTCGCTGAAATTGGGAGGTCCTATGCAAGATGTCTCTGTAGGGAATCCAAAAAATGTCATTCAGATATGTAAGCGTGTGCCTGCATTTGGTATTGGCCAGCCGGAATTCGATAGTTCTTGGGTTAGTCTTTAGCGTTGATACCGTCACCTCTATGGAGCTCAGAAATTCCAGTGTTATGGGAATGTAGGTGGGGTAAATTTATTGCAGGAATCGTCTCTTGTGTTGATGACCTGGCGACCAGAAAGGACCTGATAATGAGTAGCTTGGAGCTTATCACATATTTGTATCTTCGCTACAGCTGGTATTATGGTGGTGGAGGAGTTGAACGGGAAACGCTGGCCAGTCGCTTTCTCGTCAACTTCTTGTGAGGAGGCATGGTTGAGGTGAAAGATACAAATGAAGTTGCTGCCGTGAAGTGCTGAAAAGTAGGTTATCAGAATAGAGAGTTCGGCGAAATGAAGATGAAAAACTTGGAGTGTAGAGATCGCCGAATGAGGTTGGAGAAGTCGCCGAAAAAGTGAGTAGTAGTGACTTGGTGGGGCAGAGCTGATGGGCTGTGCGAGTTCTAAGGAGGAATGGGAACCCTCGGTGAAAAGGTCGGGTGGCAAGTCAGGATCTGATAGTAGTTTAGGAATCGCGCCCGCAACTTTTGTCATGACCTAGTCGTTATTCTCTTTGGATGGACCTTTGGGCGCAGCTGTTACGGCCGTGACCACAGTCACAGCCCTTCTTTGTTATTCTTTCGGTGGGATTTCTTCATTCAGCTTTGTAAAAATCTCGGTCAAGATTTCCATTATGACCTGGTCGTGATTCTTCTCATAGATTTTTGGTACTAGTTTTCACGGCTGAGACTTAAATCACTGGGCAGCCGTGATGCTCTCGTCAATGTTATACACATTTTGTCTTCTGGAAATTCTGCTCATGATTTTTGTCATGACTCGCCTGTGATTTCTTCTGTAAGATTTTGTGCAGATTTTACAGCCGTGACCATAAGCACGGCTCTGCCGTAATTTTCTCGGCGGATAAGTCTTTGTTTTGTCTTTGAGAAATCTTGGTCACAATTTTCAGCATACACCGGTCTTGATTTCCTCGTATAATTCTGCGTTACTGATTACAGCTATGGTTTCAGTCACCTCCCTACCGTAATTCTCTCGGCGAAATTCTGATGTTGGCTGAGTGATAATCACAGTCGGGATTTCCGTCAGGAGCCGCCCGTGATTTTTGGAAAATGATAGAAAACGCTTGCCTCCACTGAATCAATTTGGGATATTCCTGTGTCATTCAGAATCAAGCAAAAGCATCAATAACCATAGCAGGAACATATGAAAACCAAGGAGATAGACAATGTAAATAGTGAAAGGGTACAACAAGGCCAACATAGCACTCCCCAAAAATAACTACAAACTGAATGGTAATGCTGGGAATAAATAAGTAAAATATGAGCTTAGACAGTCTCCCAAGAGTGCAAACTGAAAATCATCGGATCGGCCACAACTTGTGTTATCCCGGTATGCGATTGCAATTCTCCTATTCTTAGCAGCAGATCATCAGGAACTCCTATGATAACTTCAGCACTAGTTTGGTGGTCAGCACTAGATGAGTGTATATGCTTGGTCTATAAGATTACCACCATTATCAGATAATAAAACCTTGATGTTGAGTAAAAACAAAAACTACAATTAGGAGGAAAACCAAATCTGGATTAGATGAAAGTAGGGGTTTAAAATTCATCAATACCACCTCGTGTCATCCTGAAATATAACAAAATAATTAGATCATCAAGGATTTCAGATTAATCAATAAGGAAGACTCATCAAAATATTTTAATATAACTAAACTACACAAACCATGAAAGCAAATAAGGAAAAACGCTGGAAATAAAATCAACTAGAGTAAGATACTTGGGTTGCCTCCCAAGAAGCGCTAATTTATGGTCTTTAGCTTGACTAATGCTTGAATATCATGGTGTTGATGGCAGGTCACTAGCATAGTAAAGTTCATATACTCTCCTGCCTTTTTGCCATCCTTAAAGAATTTCCACCAAAATAAATATCATGTGTTTCAATAGCAAGTTGATTACCATCATGGTAAACATCCTTAGTCTTGGGACAGATTCAAATTCAGATTTCAGAGTCTCAAGGTTAATGTTGTCAAGTGTCTCAGCTCCTCCCTTTTTTGCATCGAGAGTTGGATTTAAGTCTTGCAGTTGGGAGTTTACTTGAATATCAATTTCAATCACCTCATGATTATCATCATCAATCATGTCAATTGCTAATGGGTCTTTGCTGATTTGGGGGACATGAATTTACTCAATCATTTGGTTTAAGATTTCTTTTTTGTAGCATAAACCAAATCGATTATCAAGTCTTACATCCATCAAACTTTCGGAAAAAGGAATCTGTGGTTTATACGGTGGCGGTAAAATGCACACTGGTTCCTCTTTGTCAACATTTATGATGCTAGAGTTTGATTCTGCTTCATCCAAATTGATCTCTAATTCACCTTCACCTAACCCGTTGATCTTCACTTGAGGTTCCGCTAATTCTCCCATGGGTTCAGCTAAGGTAATGGCTTGTTGGGCTACCTGGTTTTCTAACATCTTGTAGTGTGTGGTTAAATCTTTGATTGCTTCCAGCATATCATTGATATGCTTAGTTTGATCAACAATAAAACTCTCAATCCTAGTTTCTAAGTTTGATTTTTGTAAATCTTTGGTTGCTTCCAGTATGTTGTTGATTTGCTTAGTTTGATCAATAAAGTTTTCAATCCTAGTTTCTAAGCTTGATTTTTAGGGTTGATTAAATTGCCATTGGTGGAAATTTACAGGTTCTCTAGAATTCATTTGCGGCATAAGGTTTGAGTCATTCTCGTAAAAGAAATTTGGTTCATTCCCCCAATCCATATCATAGGTGTTAGAGTGTGAGTCAATAGGAAATGGAATCCCTAATTGACATTCATAAGAAAAATGACCTATATATCTACAAATATCACAAGAAGCATAAGGTAACATTGCAGGATTGATATTTGATGAATCATGCATCATGCTAGAATATGGATCAAATGAAATTCCCAATTGGCATTCATGAGTAGAATGACATATATGTCCACAAATATCACATGAAACATATGGAAACATTTTTTTTTGAAAATTAAGAAATTCCAGATGATAAAAAAAATTCAACCACAAGAAATAAAAAAGGTCTAGTCTAGAAAATTTTCAATCTTGTCAATATTGCCAAAATTAGTCCCCGGCAACGGCGCCAAAAACTTGATAGCGCCCACAGATATAGTAGGAGTTTCCCGCAAGTGCACGGGTCTATCAATGTAATAAAATATCGATCCCACAGGGACTAATGGGCAAGTACCGACAGATCTCGAAATTTCTAGCTAGACTACGTCGAAATTGATGAAGTGTAAGACAATGAAATAATTAAGTGCGCAAAACTCAAGCGGGAGAAATCACACAAGAGATTTATAATGAGGAGATGCATCAGGATATCGGTTCACCGCTTTGACTTCTTACAGTTGAATAGTTAAACTCTATTGTCAATGTCCTGTCTAGTTCAAGGGATTCAGCTTCCTTTGTGACATAGGTAGCTCCCCTCCAATAGTCTCATCCGCTTACACAGACTAGATTATCAGTCCGATCCGTAGGGTTCTGACGCTCGGTCGGACAAGAGTCTCTCCGCTACGTCTAAGCTCCTTGTAATCCCCTTAAGTGAGTACAGATCCTCAAGCGAGTTGAAACTCCTAGAGATGCTAATTGACAAACCTTACTTGCGATGACTAAAGGCTCAAACACTCCCTTTCGGGTAGTGTAGGCATAGCACACCAACGAAATGGATAAACTCTCAACCTAATGGGTTTGACGCGCGGTCGGACTAGAGTCTCTCCGCCGCGTCTAAACTCCCTACAGTCCCACGAGCGAGTACAGATCCGCAAGTGAGTTTTTCTTCCAAAGATCTGATTTACAAACCTCACCTCGATATTCTCCTACGTGAGTACAGACCCGCGGGCAAGTTTTCTCCTTAAGATCCGATTAACAAACCTCACCCTTGTGACTCAGGGCT
This sequence comes from Costus lasius, assembly GCA_027563935.2. Classification (NCBI taxonomy): domain Eukaryota; kingdom Viridiplantae; phylum Streptophyta; class Magnoliopsida; order Zingiberales; family Costaceae; genus Costus; species Costus lasius. Next base: position 22,418,885 of record CM050451.1, on the reverse strand, counting down.
CAAGCATACCTTTCTGGAAAATGCTTTCCTATAATCCTACAAGTAAGTACAGCTCTGCAAGTGAGTTTTCTCCTAGAGAACCTGATTAACAAACCTTACTCGAGAGATTAAAGGTTCAAGAATATCCTTCCGGGTAATACAGGCATTGCACGCTCACAAGGTCGAGCAAGGACCTTGGCGATTAGAACTAACTATCGCAACTAGTAAGTTATCAAGGGCTACCCCACATCCTGATTTAGTGCTTAGCCTATCATATTCATCATGAAATCGCAAGCGATAGTCTTTAACAATACACACATAGGCAAGTTTGTGCAGGAATTACAAAGGAAAGGTAAGATCATACAATACTTTGCATTGATTATACAATAAACGCAGCAAATCGAATGTAACGCAAGAGATCTTCCCTTACAAAACTCTCCTTGAGGTGTTGGCGCAAGAAGGTCTTCAATAGTTGTAGATGCGCAGCCCTCTTCTTCCTGTGGCTTTCCTTCTCCCAAGTGCAACCCCCTCTCGTGTGTGATGCCTTTTCTTTGCTGAACTCTCCTCTCTTAAATAGGCTGAAGGTTCTTGCTTGTCTTTGAAGGCTCTATCTTCCTCTTCCTAGTGGGCTGCTGCCCCTTTTTACAGATTCTGCAAAGCTGCTGTAACCTTTTAGCAGAGAAAAAGTCTTTGCTGCAGCCTCCTCCATACCCTGTAAACTTATCCTCACGCCACCATCATTATTCTAGCCGATTTCACCCTCTAAAGGCTGCTCCAGGGCTTTTCGTCAATGGGGGAGAAAGGACCTAGCTGCCCTCAAGCTTCCCCTTAGGTTAGGTTGAAGAAACCTGGGTTAAAATTGCGGTTTTGAAACAGGCGGGTCCGCGATCTCGGGCGTGAATTTTGTCGTGACCCGGTCGTGATTTATCAGTCTCAGCTTCAGGCATAGTGGCGATCACGGGCATGATTCTTATCGGGACCCGATCATGATTTCCATCAAATGTCTCAATGAATCCAAAATTTTCTTGTTAGAATTAACTTGAGTTAGGATGAACTCCTCTGCCACAGAAATGTTAGAATCTGCCCTCTTTGTGATCGTTTTGACCTGAAAACCTGAAAAAAACCGAAGTAGGTGTAGATTTCATAGATGTATCCAAATAAAGGCAATTATGAGACTTAAAGTCATGAAATGGGAATGGTTTCATAAGTAAAAAGACATGTAAAACTCTATATAAATCTGTAGGTAGGCCGTAGGTAGGCAAAGCGCGCTGGATCTCCTCACGGAGGCCATTCCGGAATTGGGAAAGGGTGAACGCTGGGTCCTCCTTAAGGTTGCAGTTGATGCCGAGCTCGTCAAAGCGAGTGTGGTACTCGTCAACGGAGTGTGGTATTCATCGAGGAGGCGCTGCCTATACGTGGGAGGGACATACTTTTCCTTAAGAAGATAGCACATTTCCTCCCATCGAGTGATGGGGGGAAGGCGCTGGTCAGCTAGCTGGCGGTCTACATTCGTCCAATACAACCGGGCGGGTCCGGTCAGTAAAAGACGGACGTAGTTGACCTTAAGGAGATCAACCATGTCACTCCATACAAAGTAGTTATCGACGGCATAGCCCAATCTAGGAAGACGCTAGGGTCAAGGTTACCATTAAAGATTGGGGGATCAATGCGCGTGAGGTGGCGGACCTCGTCGTCCTCACGACTGCGCTGAACCGGACGTCGCGGGTGAGGGATGTCCTCAGCCCACGTGGACTTGTCACCAAAGGGGTCGAAACGCGGGGACTCGTTGGCGTGCATGTGTAGCGGAGCCAACGGAGGGGGCACACTAAGTGAAGGTCGACCCTCAGCGGGCTTAGACCGGAGTTCCACAACACAGTCCAAAAGATATTGGACCGACGCCATAAGGCGCGGAAACATGACTTCCATCGTTTCCATGTGCGTGGAGAGCGATTCGACCGACTATACCCTAGGTGGAGTACTCTCTTTAGTCGTAATGGGCACTTGGGTCGGTGGGTTTTGATAGGAGGCTTTTGGTCTAGTGGTCATGATGTGGAAACAAATCCGGAGGAACCGAATGAATGCAGCGGAGAGACTAGCGAAGCGGAACTTTCGGAGGGATTGTCCTTAGGAGCCATACACTAAGGAGGGGGAGACCATGATGCCGAAAATGAGAGAGGGTTTTGAGACAAGGGAAGTAGAATGCGTGCGATCGGAGAAGCCACGGAAAAGCCCAATGAAAATCCCAAAATAGATATTTCTTGAGCAAGACCCAACATTGAGAGAAACCACGGATCGACTACGCAAATGAAACTACTCACCTTACCTGTAGAGCCAATTTTTTAGCTAGCAAGCAATGCACGCGCACAAGACCCTTCACTGTACTGCGAGAGAGGAACTAGGCGCCTAAGTTGACACAAGCTGATTTGAAAAGGACCCAGAGCCAATGGCGATTCTCTGGGTGTTTTGATTGAAAGCTGGAAATGGTGACAGAAAGAAAGCGAGAGGCACCACAGGCAGAGCTCTCGGAGTTTGCTAGATCTAGGCCTTCGCGTGGGGGAAGGCGACTAAAACAACAAAGCTGAAAAAACACAAGCCCTCAGCCCTCTTTTATGGATCAAGAGGGGAGGGAAGGCACATGCACTACACATGAGGGTTGTTGGAGAAGCCAACAACCCTTAACCTCCTAAAAGAGGGTCAAGATGCCCTCTAACAAACTAAAAGTAACAACTAACAACTCTCGTAGCGAATCTTCAGGGGGTTGGCGCATGGGCCTTCTTCGCGGGCCGTTGTCCAGGTCGAGTGGCGCGCTAAACCATCTCCGAGCAGGCCGCCACGAAACAGCAAAACTTGTTGATTGTGGGCTGGTTTTGCACATTGTTGGCTGTATCATAGGCCGAGTTGTGGACTCAATTGTGGTAACGATCCATCGATGATTCTTGAGGTGGTCCTTGGGGAAGGGGTGCCATGGGAACCGGTTGAATGGAGTCCGCCGAAGTTGAAGAGGGGCTCACAATGCCCACATAACGGTCAGGAGGCTGCGAAGACCATTGCGAACGTTGAACTTCACGCAAAACAGGACCCATCTTCACTGCCGAGGTGTTCACGGCCTGGCTGTGCTTGTGTTCACGGGTGTGAACGGATGGTCTGGAATCCATAGAGTCCGTTCATGGCCTGGCCGTGCGTCTTGTCACGAGCGTGATCGCATGGCCTGAAATCCACAGAATCATTCACGGCCTGGCCGTGAGTCTTGTCACGAGCGTGATCGAATGGCTCGAAATCCATAGAATCGTTCACAGCCTGGTTGTGCGTCTTGTCACGGGTGTGACGGATGGGGACAAATTCCACAGAATCGTTCACAGCCTCGCCATGCATCTTGTCATGGGTGTGATGGCTGGGGCCGAATTCTGCCAAGCTCATCACGGCAGGTGGCACGGGCATGTTAAGGGCCGTGTCTGCGTTCGCATTTTCGCTCGACCGTGCTCTTCGTTACGGCCTGGCCGTGTTCAGGGTGGCCGACGTTGTTTTGATATGGAATTTCCAGCAAACCTTCTTCAAACCTTGGGGAGTCATCCCAGGTGTCTTCCCTGGGTGTTGGATCATACCCAAAGGTGTCTTTGACTCTGTCAACTGAGGCATTCATGGCCAGGGGTGTGAACCTGTGCTCGACCATTATGGACATTTGCAGTTTACACCGAGGCATGCATGGGCGTTCCCGTGCATCGATTCATGGCTGTAACGAGTAGGTGAAAATCTTGATGCGACAAGCTTTTCACGGGCATGACCGTGTATGCATACACGGTCGCGCACGCCTCTTCTATAAAAGTCGCGGCGTGCACACCCTCTTTACACCCCCATGCAACAAACCCTAGTCGTGCCACAGCCACTCTGATTCGCCGCCTCCGGGGCTTGATCGACCTGCGGCCACCCTCCATCGTCTCCGTTAGGGTCCGATGACCCTTCCTCACCGATTTCCGGCACCGATTAGGGCTTCTTACTACCTCACCGCCATTTCTTCGAGTTTAGCCGCCGCTTGCAGATTTGCCACCGCCAACCACGCCTCTTCGCCGCCGACAATAAATCCTGCCCACCTTCTCATCTCCCATCTGCCTTTAAGCAATGGAACTTGTGGGTGGAGGCAGTTGAGGATCATGATGTCCCTCTCGACATTGCTCCACCACTGCCTTCGCAGCGACCTACCACCCAGTTAGACTGCATGGAAACGATGATCAGATTTGTTTGGGATGCTCAGCTTGACACCCAGATTTTAGTGGTTGATGGGCTTTCATAGCTTCGCGAACTTGAAGCTGAAGTGAGAGGCCAAGGACGGGTCCAGTCTTCTATCCTGGAGTCCGTACATGAGCTTCAGCAGCGACTGCGTCGGCGCTAGGGATGAGCAATATTGGTTTCACCATCACTTGGGTCAGTTTTTATGTTTCCAATAGTTTGATTTCTGTTCTTAGTTTTACTTAGTTAGAATGTCATTTCCCTTTCCGCATAGTTTTATTTTTCTACTTATTTCAACACCTTAGGTGTCTTGCCCACCCCTTCTTTATGATGTTTGCTTTGTCTTTGGAATTGCATTGTTCTATGAATACTTCTATGGTTTGGGCTGGGGAATCATGACTGTTTTTACAAGTCTACATTGGTTATAGTTTACACATATGACTCTTTTGTTTAATGCAGTTGAATGATTTAATTAACTCAATTCATTATTTTTATGATCCTATATAGTATGCTTGTTGTTTTTATCTTGACCTTGACATGCTTCACACGTGTAATGTTGATTTGTATCTTGCGTCCATACTCCCATTCTTATTGTACATTTTGTCTTGAGAATCAGAAATAATAACAGTGGTACCAAAGTGTTATTGTACATTGTACTTTCACTTGGCACTATTCTTAGCATTCAAATGAAAACTAAAAAAAGGACAGTGGTACCTAAGCAAATTCTCTATCTCGCTTGGCACTATCCCCTGGTTAGTAATAATAGCAGTGGTATTGAAGCTATAGTGTTCTTACTCATTTAGCTTGGCATTGCTTGTTCTTAACAAAAAAAAAAGGCACCACTTAGGTACTATGTGGCACTGATGCTATTTTCCCATGACTTGATATACAACCACTTGACTTATGAATGTTTGATCAAAGATGTCATTTATGTGAGATGCATGATAAAGGTTTTTGGTATTGTCAACTTTGCATACTTCAATGGATTGTATTAGTAATATTTGATTTAATTTGCTTTCGATACTGTATTATAATTTGAGGTTTGTTGTGATCAAATTATGCCCATTGCTAGACTTATTTAAGTTGTTTGAGATTCCTCATTTCATTTCATTACTGTGTTCTAAACAATTCAATTACTTGAGGACAAGCAAAACTTTAAGTCCGATGTATTTTGATATCATGCATATATATGATATATTGTGGTTTAATTCTATTATTATTTTGGAGTAAAATGCATGTTTTATCTCATTTATTTGTTTAAATGCTCCATATTCTTCAGAATCTTCACTTTTTCTTAGTTTTATTGAAATGTAGGGATTTCGTCCTAAAATTAGTGGAATTTGGAAGATTTGCAGATATGAGATGACTCCTCATAATGAGACGAAGCTATATAACAAATTTCATATCAAACGGAGCTTTTTGCACTCTTCACGGGCATGGCCGTGCATCCATGCACGGCCGTGTATGACCCTACTTTCCCATATTGCGTCGAGCTCTTCCCAAGCGTGCCCATGCATCCATGCACGGCCGTGAAGGACTTGGCCGAACTTCTCAGAATTCGATGAAACGTTCACGGGCACACCCGTGAACACATACATGGCCATGAAGAGTTATTTTTCCAGAAAACAAACTTCACCGAGCTCTTCACGGGCATGGATGTGAAAGTTCTCGCTTGTTCGATACTCGTTCGGTTTTTCACCCGTTTCTTACTATTTATGAAGCGGAATTTGCTGAAATTATGTGGAGACTATCCTAACTTACACATGGATAATTTGGAATGATAATGATGTGATTTCATGGAGTGGTTGAGGAGAACTTGGATGAACGGCGACAACTAGGGTTTTGGGCAAAAAATCCTGACGACAAGGGTGTTCCGGTTTGATTTCCTCTCGATTTTGACACTGAAGATCGTGCTCCATCCTCTCCCATCATAGATCTATACTACCCTCTTGTTTGCATTGATTTATTTGAGAGATTTTGATATATTTCACGATGAATATTGTAGCATAATCTATTTTCAGGGTTTGGCTATAGCCTGCTATAAGAATGTTGAATGATATCACTTGATTAATACATTGCTTAAGTTTACCTTTGTTCTTATTAAATTTTAAGATATTTGAATTTATATTTTTGTACTAGTCATGCATATATATGTTTTAGACGCTGTGGGAAGGACTAAGAAGTGAACCACAACATCGGATCCTCTGTTCAAAATTAATCGAGGAGTCAATAATTTTTCACAGAACTTATTGGATCTGCTTAACCTAGTATGCCACGAGAGTAGGAGACTTGGGTTAAGTTAAATACCGGATCGTGGCCTGTGAGAAAACGATTTGTACCTTAGGATGAATTTCCTTAATAAGTTAGGTTAAATAAATTTAAACACTCGCATTATCTTTCTGTCATTCTTCAGTGCGATGAAACCTAAAACCCTGATCTTCTCTTGAGATATTCACATCCCCATTTGATCTTTCTTTGCTCTTGACTTGCTTTGATTTACTTTCGTGAATTAGGATTTTAATGACCCTCTTCATTATTTGATCACCTAGCTATTAATTAATTGATTAGTTAGTACTTGACCCCTAGTCCATGTGGGATTGATACTTATTTATTACGCGATAGAACCGTGCACTTGTAGCCTCCTATCACCAATCTTGGGTCAAAATCGGGTCAACAAATGAAATCGCCAGCGGCGATTTCATCGGACGAAGAGGCGAAGCGGAGTCCTTGTAAGCAGCGCGAGTGTTAAAGCGGGCAATGGCTTCAGCAAGATCCTTGGCATCGGCATGAGCGCGAGTGCGTCTCCAACAAAGGAATCAAACGCGGAGGCAGTGATTCTGTTGAACGCGAGGAGCGAAGGCATTGGGGACAGCGGTGTCAACAGCTTCATCCGCAAACTCGGGCGCAGCGGAAGAAAGGGGAAGCGAGACTAGCAGCTTCACTTCCCTCGGCGAAAGGCGCGGTCACCAGCAGCATCGCATTCAAGGGAAGAAGGCGGCGACCGAGTCGTGCGGACGGCAAGCAAGGTCTTCAGAGCATGCAGACGAGGGCTTGACGCAGGATGCGGACACAATCCTCGGCACAGTTAACGCAGGCAGCCAAATCTAGCGGCAGAGGCGAGCGATGCCTCCACCCTATAAAGCTTGAGGTCTAGCGAGAGATCGAGGGCAGGAGAGGGAGAGAGAGGAGATCTTGGTGTTCTGATGTCTCGTATTTATATAATCTTTTTGACCTATATTTACAAGTGAATTGAGACATATTATCATGCTTTTACATCTCTATCCAGCTTATTTTCATTGACTTTCTTCAAAAGCTTCCCTATCTGTCATATTTGTTGAATACAGGACAATTCACTCACTTTTTGAGCTATATGGATGTATGTGCACATCTCCGAGTGAATTAAGAATCTTGACAAGAAGTTTAGCTTCAAACGGGATTAATTTTGAGAATTACGGCTGAAGCCATACTCTACATTGATGACATATAAAAAATATGATATTTCGTGATTCAATTTCATTCTTATTTTAGAGCATAATGCATGTTTCATCTCATTTATTTACTCAAATGCTTCATATTCTTCAGAACCTTCACTTTTCCTCTATTTTAATGAAATGCAGGTATTTGGCCTCAAAATCGATAGAATTTGGAGAATCTGAAGGTATGAGACGATTTCCCATGATGAGACGAAGCTACACACCAAATTTTAGCTCACACGGAGCTTTCTACAAAGTACACAATCATGGGTGTACATCCATGCACGGCCGTGCATCGTAAGTTATCAGAATTGTCTAAACCGAGCCGTACACTGGCATGCCCGAGCACCGATACACGGCTGTGCATCGTCCCACGCAGTTCGACAGCCGCTCGGTATTTCGGCCAAAACTTTCTATGCCTGGCTCGGAATTGAACAAAATTTTAGGGAGACCTTCCCAACTTAGCCACGAACGTTTTGGGACTAAAATCATCGGATTTGGTCAAGCAACAACGGAGAACGAAGCGAAACGGAGAGACCTTAGGGTTTTGGGGCGATTTTCTGGGCGACAACTCTGTTCCGGCTCGTTTTCTTCGTCGTTCCGGCGTGGATCTTCGTGCTGGACCTTCTTCCATCAAGGATCTACCCTCCCCTTTGGTTTGAATTCATTTACATGAGAGATTTGATGTATTTCACAATGTATATGTTAGCGTAAACTCTCTTTTCAGGATTTGGGAGTAGCCCACTGTATGAATGTTGAAGACTATGGTTTGATTTATATATTTCTTTATTTATCTTTGTTCTTATTCATGTTTAGGATGTTTTATCTCGTGTTTATGTACTGGCCATACGTATGCATGTCTTAGATGTCAAGGGAAGGACTGAGAGGTGAACCTTGATCATCGGAACCCCTTAGACTGGACTGGTGATTTCGTGTTGCGAGAGCACTCGAAATCACTCGAGGAACCCTAATCCTTCACAGATCTCATTGGATCCGACTTAACCTAGGTAAGCCACGAGAGTAGGAGACTTGGGTTAAGTTGGATACCGGACCGTGTCCTAAGAGGGAGCGCGTCTGTACCCTAGAAAGGATTACCTTGAGAACTAAGATAAAACTCAATTTAAAACATCAAATCTTAATATTTCTGCATGCTTCAGTGTGGTGAAACCTAAAACCCCAAATATCTCTCATAGATCTAAAACCCTGTTTGCTTTGCTCTTTGCGTTGTTTGATTTAAGTCTGTTTTAGCTTAATTACTTGCTCTAGGACATTAGCCACTCTCCCATTAATCGTTAACCTAGCTTTCGATTGACTGATTTGTTAGTACTTGACCCTAGTCCCTGTGGGTTCGATCTTATTTATTACGCGATAGACCGTGCACTTGCGGTAGCAGCCTGTCTAGGCCCTATCAAGTTTTTGGCGCCGTTGCCGGGGATTAGGTTGCCAATATTAACACAATCAGAAGATTGATAGGCTAGGTTTAGTTAGATTTCATTTTGTTCTTAATTCTGTTTATTTTCTTTTATTTTTAGTTGTAATTTCTATTTGGTGCGGTGCTACTAATCTTTTCTGTCTAGGTACTTGTTTATGCCCAGGAACACTGCTAGAACAGAAAAACTTGTACCTGAAGACCCGGAGATAGAGCGCACTTTCCGTCAAGTCAGAAGAAATTTGAAAAGACTTAAGCTTGAAGGCAACTTTTCTGACAGTCAAACGATGGAAGCCACTCACTCCTTGAAGGATTATGCAGCGCCCACCATTTCTAGCGTGCACTCGAACATATCACGACCGGCTATCGAAGCCAACAACTTCGATATCAAGCCGTCACTTATACAGATGGTGCAGCAGAACCCATTTAGTGGAGCAGCCACTGACGATCGTAACCTTCATTTATCTATTTTCTTAGAATGCTGTGACACTTTAAAAATTAATGGTGCTCATCCTGATGCTATCAAACTAAGACTTTTCCCTTTCTCTCTCAGGGATCGAGCTAGGGCATGGTTGCAATCTTTACCGCAGGCATCAATCACAACGTGGGAACAGCTGTCACAAGCGTTTCTATCAAAGTACTTCACACCAAGCAAAACCGACCAGCTCAGGAATCAGATAACCAACTTTGCCCAAAGAGAGGGGGAATCCCTATATGAAGCATGAGAGAGATTCAAGGAACTTTTGAGAATGTGCTCACACCACAGTCTGCAGAAGTGGGTGGTCATCACCACCTTTTACAATCAATTGCTATACCAGACCAGACTTTCTGTAGACGCTGCTGCTGGTGGGGCGTTAATGAACAAGAACTATGATGAGGCGATGGAGCTGATAGAAGACATGGCTCTCAACCATTATCAGTGGTCAGGAGAGAGGAGCCAGCCAGTTCGAAGTTCAGGGAAGTTTGATATGCATATAGTTAATTCCCTAGTAGCTAAAGTAGATTCACTTACTTCAAAAATTGATTCCATGAATGTATCTACTTCTAACTCTGTGACTTGTGAAGTCTGTGGAGTGACAGGACACCTAGCTGATGATTGTCAAATCTTGAGTGCTCCATCTGAACAAGTCAACGCTATTGGGAAATTCAGGAACTGGAACGACCCATATTCGAACACCTACAATCTAGGATGGAGAAATCATCAAAATTTCTCTTACAGGTTAAATCAAGGGCAAGTTCCTCCTGCTAATTTTCCTAATCAGAACTTCTCTTCTAATTTCAGGCCTCCTGGGATACAACATCCATCAGCCAACCAGAGACAACAAGATCCTCCACAGAAGTCCAGACTGGAACTATTGCTAGAGAACCTCATGGCAAGTCAGACAAAGCACAACGAGACCATGAATACCATGAGTGAACAAATTTGCCAGCTAAACATGAAAGTAGTCTCTGTTGCAACCCACCAGAAAATGATGGAGAACTGAATCACAGAGCTCGACCAACGAACCAGCGCACTGTCTAGACATCCAGGAATGCTTCCAGCTCAGCCTGAAGCGAATCCAAGAGATCAGTGCAATGCTGTCATGACAAGTGGCGTTAAGCAATTGGAGGAATCTGAAGCTGAACACGTGGGAGATGAAGAGGAAGAACCTACAAGCCAGGAAGAGGAACCTAGACATGAGACCCTCAACACCCCTCACGCTAAAAGGGTAATGGCGGCTGTGGAGAATCCTAAAGATGCCATACACAAACAGCTACCTCTCAAAGTTGAGGACCCTAGTAGTTTTGATATACCATGCATGATTGGGAACACTGCATTCGATATAGCACTTCTGGATCTAGGCTCTGGAGTCAGCATCATGTCGGTCATCACTTTTGAGAAGCTAAACTTGGGAACTCTCACATCAACATCTCAAGTTCTGCAGTTTGGAAACGGCTCTAAACTTTACCCGCTCAGCATCATGTCGGTCATCACTGCATTCAATATACCGCTGCAATTCAAAGTAATATTTATCCCAGTGGACTTTGTGATCCTAGACATAGCTGAGAACCCACTCTTCCCTCTTATATTGGGCAGACCATTCCTTACTGCGATCAGAGCTATAATCGATGTCCCACACAGAACGATGACCTTTCACGTTGAAGGAAACAATATGTCGTTTGATTTTGCTGCTACTGATGACCAATTCTGTTTTTCAGGTTTCAGGGAGAGCGGAGAAGAGATGAAGAAGAGTGCTGCACAGTCGAGGAGCAAGATGGAGCTCTTCCCACAAGCCTTTCCTGAACACTTTGGAGATAGACCCAACAACTCGATTGGTCTAGAAGGAGATAAGATGGTGACAATGATGACGCATACTAAAGATGCCACAAGGGCCGATCTACAGAAGGAGATATTGGGATTGCTTAACGATGAAATTCTAGTTGATTTAGGGACAGCCTATGTGTTTTGCCATTTTGTTATTCCATATTCTGTGAAAATAGTTAGAGAAAAACTTTTATATCTCATGATCATTTTAATAGGTATACTTCATGGGAGACAACAAAGGCAGAGGCTCCATGCCATCTACTTAGCCTCTCCACCTCCAGACCCACCTTGAGCACCATTCTGGTCAAGCTAGTGACCCTAAAGAAGCGCTTGTTGGGAGGCAACCCAACCACTTTTGCACTCTTTTACTTTCTTATTTATTTTCACCATTTAGACATTGTTATTTTTTAGTTTTTCTTTCATATTCATGCTCTCTAGGCTGTACCATGCTAATAAGAATTTTTTTGGATTTTTCAGGTATCACCGAGCCATGCACAGTCGCACCCGTGCATCCATGCACGGCCGTGCACGGCTCGGTTAATTCATCCCCGATCCGACCGAGAGATGCACGGGCGTGGGCGTGAAGAGACGCACGGCCGTGAACGCCTCATATGTTTTTCACCGAGACATGCACGGCATGCCCGTGCACCGATGCACGGCCGTGCATCATAAGTCACTTCAGTTGGCCCGATCCAACCGAGAGCTGCACAGGCAGACCCATGTATTCATACATGGCCGTGCACGACAAGTTATAAAAAGAGGAGCGTACACAGTCTCGTGCACACCCGTGCACGAAACCCTAGCCGCCGCCGCCGCCTTCCCGATCCGCCACCTCCGGTGCCTAATCGACCGCCGGCGACCCTCCATCGTCTTCCCCATCCTCCGGTGACTATTTCCCCATCTTTCCGGCACCGATCCGTGCCTCATGACGCCGTTCGCGGCTGCACTAGCTTCGGTCGCCGCTCGTGTTTTCGCCGCCGCTGACCGTCTTCCTTCATCGCCGGCGCTTCGGAAGCTTCCTCCTCAACAGATACTACCTTCCCGTCACCTCCTTGCACCTCCAGAATGTCCAGACGCAAGGAGCCCACCTCCAAGCATCGCGCCTCCTCCTCTCACGCCGCCGGTGAGCCTCATCCACCTCTTGCTGCTCCTCCTACATCGTATGGTATCATCTGCAGAGATCTCGAGCAGCTAGCTAGGCTCATAGCCCTCTCACGCTGACCGGTGGTCACCACACGGTTTCTAGACCATGCTACGCTCAACACCTTAGGCTTCCATGAAGACGTGCAATGGCTCTTTCAACGTGTGGGGTGGGATCAATTCTTCACAATCAACTACCCCACCTACATCCCCATTGTACTGGAGTTCCTCTCATCCATGGAGTTTCATGCTAGCATTCACACTGATCACGATGACGGCAGTCTATCCTTCCGGCTCAACAACACTGAATATGTGCTTACATTGACAAAGCTGAACTCTATTTATGGTTTTCCTATTGATGGGACGCGCCTCACACCAACTGAGTTTAAAACAAGCAACTTCTGGGCCGACCTGACAGGCTTCCGACCCTTTGACACCAGGAAAGCTAGAGCCACCTGCCTGAAGAACTCTGTGGTGAAATATGTGCACCGTGTCCTGGCACACACTATTTTCGGTGGAGGGGAGTCTGATGGTCTTGTCCGAGCTTCTGAGCTTCAGTTTCTTTGGGCTATGCTGCATGGGGTCCGCCTCAACACTGCTTTCCACTTTGCCCGACAACTCCAGAAGGTATCAAGGGCACCGAAGGGTGCAATAGCTCTCGGGGGACTTCTTACCCCACTTGCTTATGTAGTAGGGATTCATCCCTACCAAATGGAGCAGGCGCGGGGCAATATCCGACTCGATCTTGATTCTTGCATCTCGATGCGGATGATAGTGAAGGAAAGTGAACTCTACAGCTTGATCTTCCCCGGGAGCGATGTGAAGTTGCCGCTGCCAAACCCTACACGCACCACAGTTTGTGAGCGGCGGAACTGGAGAGTAGAAGCAGTTGAGGATGAGGACATACCTCTTGCAACTGAACCACCACAACCTTCTCAGCAGCGCCCTTCTACCCAGCTCGACCGCATTGAGACTATGATCCGGTTTGTCCGCGACGCCCAGCAAGAGACTCAGCTTTCCGCCGATGAAGGAATAAATCGAATTCGCCACCTCAAAACTGAGGTTGAGCGCCAAGGACGAGTACAGTCCTTGATAGCCCGTAGGGAACACTATAAGTATGACACGCGTGAACCTTGGACTAATCCCCGGCAATGGCTCCAAAAACTTGATAGCCCCAAAGTTGTTTGGCATGTACCTTGGACTAATCCCCGGCAACAGCACCAAAAACTTGATAGGTTTCCGCAAGTGCATGGAATTATCGAAGTAATAAAAATATCGATCCACAGAGACCTATGTGTTAAGTACCAAATAGTTGTATTCTCACTAGCTAAGCAATCGAGTATGATGCGAGTAAACAATAGGAAAGCACGCAAAATAAGAGATAATCAAAGAGAGATACATGGGACTAGGGTTTCATCCACCTTAACTTCAATGATTAGATATATAAAAGGTTCGTCAATCAAATCTTGCTAAAATAAAGACCTAATTTACTTCATAAAAGGATTATCTCACTTTCGTGCAGATAACCACGCAGAGATAAATCTTCACTTTCGCGCAAGATTTATCCCAGGCTAAAGATAAGTAAATCATCAATCAGAGAATTCAAAGATCACTTTCGTGCATCCGAATTCTAGGTTGATAATCTCTAGTGGAGTCTGAAGGATCACTTTCGTGCATCCGAGTCTCTACACTAGTTTTACTCATGATCTCCAACGTTCCGATCCTTGCTTTCACACAAGATCTCCACGTTTGACAAATAGACTCGATCTATAGATTCATGTTATAATCATGACAATTAATTTACTAGAACAGATCAAATTAGATCTAACCTAAGGAAGGGATCCTAACATGCAATTCTAGGGTTCCAAGTTCTCAAGCAAATCACCTTTCAGTCTCATTGCGAAAACTCTAAAAACATAATTAGTAACATGGATTTATAGCGAGTCTAAGCACAAATATCACATGAGCAAAATTATCATGACGAGAAAGAAGATTTATCTAATCATTAAAAATCAAGGGGATTATACCCCATGTCCCAAAACAGTATTAAGCTTGCATGAAGGAGAAGATACAATAAATCATAGTCTTAGAGTGATCAAAAAACAAAAAGAAAGGAGAAACAACGTTACAACACGACTGTAAAATCCTTTACAGCCGTAATTTGCTTCGATGAACAGCGCTGTCACCGCTGTTTCATTGATTCCTCCTCCGATCAGACTCCAAACGCTCTAAAACTTCTGTGGTGTCTTCCTCTCCTCCAGGCGAAGCTTCTGCATGAAATCATGGCCTGAGGTGCCCTCTACGCCTCTCGGCATGAGGCCAAACCCTAGCCGCCTCTCTATTGATTGCTCTCTCGATACTGGATAAATGTTCTTCGTTCCACTTCGTACGCCTTCTCCTCTTAAATACGAGTTCAGAACATCTTTCGGATTTCAATTTGGACCTCTAGATCAAACGTTATGGCTCACGCAAGATTCGGACTCGTAAAAATCATGTTTTTGACTGGGAATTACGGCAGTGTAATATCTTACGGCACTGCCGTAAAATAGCTTGAGTGTTCTGTTCTGGAAACGCTGGCAAATACGACCCATAATTTGGTTTACGGCAGTGCCGTAATTTCGGTTGAACTTTCTGGTCGGAATATGTCTAGAAAATACGGCCTGTGTAGAAGTTTACGGCAATGCCGTAATTTCAGCAAAGGTTTCTATTCTGAAGACGCTCCAAAATACGGCAGTGTAATTCTTTACGGCAGTGCCATAAAATCACAAAATCTTTCTGTTTGGAAAAGCTCCAAAATACGGCCTTGTTCTTGATAACACGGTAGCCTCAAAATACGGTACTGTAAAATCCTTTACGGTACTGCCGTATTTTGGTTCCTGGCTTCGATTTGCGTGAAATTTCTTATGTATCTTCCTCTTGATGATGGTAATTCTTCCATGTGTTTGATTTTGCTTGAAAACGCCCAAAATAATGCCTTTTTGCCTGAAAATCATGAAAAACCAAAATCGGAGTAGACTTTGCAATATTCGATGAATTTAGCATGAAAACAAGCAAAAGATCTTCAATTTAGCATGAAAAGATATCTAAAATGATACAAAGTATACTACATATTTTGGTGTCATCAAACACATAAGGCTCAAACTTTGCTTGTCCTCAAGCAAAAATCAAATTTTGAAGTCAAAATTTGATCACAAAAATAACCTTTTCATGCGCAATAAATTTCTAAAATACAATCATCAATGAAAAATTCCATCAATTGTTTCACAAAACTTCATGTAAACATATCATCCTTAGAACTTAACCCTTTAGATTTACAATTCAATCAAATAAAACTTTGCAACTTGTATAATAAATAGAATTTTCAATCTCATGATTTCACCCAGTTTTTAGTTCAAATCTATCATGTTTTTGTTTACAGGAATTAGGTTTCCAAGATCTTTTTCCACACATGATTTTTTTTTTCTTTTTATGTTGTTTGTTTTTATGAAGATGGCATGTACCCACTTAGATACACACTTTTTATTTTTGACTTCAACTCTTGTCTTCGGTACCACTGTCAATTTTACACAATGCCAAGTAGAAGAGTCTTATTATTTTTCACTCTCATTATTTTTCATGCATAGACTTCAACCCATCTCTTAGGTACCACTATCAATTTTACACAGTGCCAAGTAGGGGAGTCTCTCACTATTTTTATGGATCTTGGCTTCTTATTTCCCAACAAATAGCAAAATAGACTAAACATCTACTAGGTTGATCAATTGACATCAATTCAATAATCATACTCATATACTCATTTTATTCAAAAGAATAGTTTCACCTTTAGATCTTATTCCTCAAATAACACATATACCCAAAATTTCATGCATCAACCAATGTCAAATTTCAAAAATAGATATGCATTGAAGAAATAAATCTAACATGATAGGGTTTTTCTCTAATCATTAGTATAAATACTCACATCATCAAGGAAGATATTTTATCAATAAATCATGACATCATATAGTAGAAAGTGCATCATATGCTTTCATCAATCTTAACAATAAATTTGAATAATATCATCATCAAAACAGTGAGTTCCATATATCCATAAAATCATTTTTCAAGAGAAAACCAATGAGTAGTATAAATATGATAAAGTCAAAGATGCACTATAAGGAATAGTCATTAATAAGAGAGTGCAAGTGATACTCACAAAACCATATAGATCATGCTCAATCATTGTCAGGCCAATGCAGTTGGGTCCAAAGATGTGCCTTTTGAAAATTTTCTGCAAAATTTAAGGTACATAAGGCTCACATAAGGCTCAGATCAAAAACAGTCTAAAAAAATTAATTTTAAAAATAATTTTCTCAAAGAAAGAATCAGAGATATCATCGAGGGTCTAGAAGAGTGCTGGTAGAACAGATGCTAGCTGAAAAGCTTCTAGCAATGATGGTGATGGTGCCGACATAAGGGTGAGTAATCTCTAGTGGCATCCATACACGGCCATGCATCATAAGTTATCAGAATTGTCTAAACCAAGCCGTACACGGGCGTGCCCGTGCACCGATACACGGCCGTGCATCGTCCCGCGCAGTTCGACAAGCGCTCGGTATTTCGGCCATAACTTTCTATTCCTGGCTCGAAATTGAACAAAATTTTAGGGAGACCTTTCCAACTTAGCCACGAACGTTTTGGCACTGAAATCATCGGATTTTGTTAAGCAACAATGGAGAACGAAGTGAAACGGCGAAACCTTAGGGTTTTGGGGTGATTTTCTAGGCAACAACTCTGTTCCGGCTCGTTTTCTTCGTCGTTCCGGCGTGGATCTTCGTGCTGGACCTTCTTCCATCAAGGATCTACCCTCCCCTTTGGTTTGAATTCATTTACATGAGAGATTTGATGTATTTCACGATGTATATGTTAGCGTAAACTCTCTTTTCGGGGTTTGGGCGTAGCCCACTGTATGAATGTTGAATACTATGGTTTGATTTATATATTTATTTATTTATCTTTGTTCTTATTCATGTTTAGGATGTTTTATCTCGTGTTTATGTACTGGCCATACGTATGCATGTCTTAGATGTCAAGGGAAGGACTGAGAGGTGAACCTTGATCATCGGAACCTCTTAGACTAGACTGGTGATTTCGTGTTGCGAGAGCACTCGAAATCACTCGAGGAACCCTAATCCTTCACAGATCTCATTGGATCTGACTTAACCTAGGTAAGCCACGAGAGTATGAGACTTGGGTTAAGTCGGATACCGGACCGTGTCCTGAGAGGGAGCGCGTCTGTACCCTAGGAAGGATTACCTTGAGAACTAAGATAAAACTCAATTTAAAACATCAAACCTTAATATTTCTGCATGCTTCAGTATGGTGAAACCTAAAACCTCGAATATCTCTCATAGATCTAATACCCTGTTTGCTTTGCTCTTTGCGTTGTTTGATTTAAGTCTATTTTAGCTTAATTACTTGCTCTAGGACATTAGTCACTCTCCCATTAATCGTTAACCTAGCTTTCGATGACTGATTTGTTAGTACTTGACCCTAGTCCCTGTGGGTTCGATCTTATTTATTACGCGATAGACCGTTCACTTGCGGTAGCAGCCTGTCTAGGCCCTATCATGTTTTTGGCGCCGTTGCCGGGGATTAGGTTGCCAATATTAACACAATCAGAAGATTGATAGACTAGGTTTAGTTAGATTTTATTTTGTTCTTAATTCTGTTTATTTTCTTTTATTTTTAGTTGTAATTTCTATTTGGTGCGGTGCTACTAATCTTTTCTGTCTAGGTACTTGTTTATGCCCAGGAACACTGCTAGAACAGGAAAATTTGTACTTGAAGACCTGGAGATAGAGTGCACTTTCCGTCAAGTCAGAAGAAAATTGAAAAGACTTAAGCTTGAAGACAACTTTTCTGACAGTCAAACGATGGAAGCCACTCGCTCCTTGAAGGATTAAGGATTATGCAGCGCCCACCATTTCTGGCTTGCGGTTAGTAGTGCGATAATACAGCACACATCACGTTCCCGCTTCGCGACCAAGAGTTTGTAGAGAAAGAGAGAGGCGAGATCCTGAGAGAGATTCGGTGAGCTTGTAAGTCAGCGGTGTGAGTTGCCACCGACGAGAGTAAGTGAGAGGAGAGGGAGGGTTTGTACTCTGTTATTAATAAGAATAAAGAGGAGTTCCCTTTCGGCGAGCCTCTCCGACCTTTCCGACAAGTTCCCCTGCGATCTCATCCTCCTGATCTTCTCCTTCTTCACCTGTGTCGTCGACGATGATCCAACAAGCAGCAGCGACGCTTCCCGGCGGCAACTAGGGCTAAGGGAGGAGGCACCAAGGCTTCTTCCCTGCCGCACGTCGAGCTCCCCTCCACAGTCTTCTTCTCCGGTGCCAAGTGTTAAACGCAAGCAGCGTTCCATGCGTGATGACGAAAAAGGATGAACGCGCTGAGGCGTTCGCTACTAAGGCTAACAAAATTGATATTTACTGGTCAAAATCAGTTTTGACTGCAAAAATTTAATCGGCAGCGGCAGTGATTTCTGTTTTCGGTGCACAGTCCGAGGATAAAATTGCTGACGTGGAGGGTGTAGTAAATAGGGTGTGACAAACTGGTATCAGAGCGTAAACTTCGATGATATAGTGACTCAAGGAGACCGTTTGGCGCGAGTAGAGCAGGTGCTCAACCTAACAGGAGACAGGGAAGACGCTGTTATTCCCCAAGTGGAGAACTTGCAGCACACGGTGGAGCAACAGAGGTTGTAAATTCTCGCCCTCGAATAAACTTTAGCAGGAATGGTTGTGCTTCAAGAAAGTTTGGAAGGGATAGCGGTGCTACAGGAGCAAGTAGCAAGCTTTGCAGCAGCACAACAGCAGGTATAGGCGGATGTTGCTGTAATGCGCATGGCATTAGCATAGGCACAAGGGAGTGTGCCTGTAGCAACAACGGTAGAGTAGGCGGCTCCTAAACTGAAGGTTCAAATTCTAGAACCTGCGATGTTTAGAGGATCCTAACCATTCAAAGAGTTGGAATTTTTTCTTTGGGACATAGAGCAATTCTTTGTCGCCAATCATGTCCCTGACCAGGAATGAGTGCGGGTGTGTACCGCTTACCTCTCGGATGATGTAAAACTTTAGTGGAGAACCAAAGTTGATTCGACATAAGGAGCAGCTAGTTGGACATGGGAGATTTTTCGAGAGGAACTGCGACACAGTTTCTTCCCGGGAACTCAGTGGACCAGGCATGCGACGCGGTGAATCGGCTTCGACATACGGGCCCAATCCAAGAGTATGTCCGGGCTTATTCAACACACATGTTGGAGATATTGGACATGTCAGAGACGGACAGGCGATACACCTTCCCCCCTTAATCTTCAACCTTGGGCGGAGGCTGAAGTCCGATGACATGCACTGCAAGACTGGAGGACGACCTCGTGGATATAAGAGCTTCAGGTACGACTTCTTTAAGAGCATTGAAGTCGTCCCCGAAGCATTGCTCTCTGGCAAGAGCGAGAGCACCAGAAAGGAGAGAGACCTTTTCCGCGGCGAGGCGGAGGCTAGCCAGCACAATAGAAGCAAAATTGACCTACACAGAGAGGGCAGGATCGACCGAGACCGATGGGATGCTTCTTGTGAAAAGGACCACATTGGATACACGATTGCCTAACCCGAGATCGCATTGCAGCAATCGTTCAATGCGAGTTCACTATGAAAGAGGTGGCTGATGATGACCCTGTAGTGACTTGCATAGGAGGGATGACATTGAACGCGATCACAGTAGTATCAGCCTCAGGAGAAGCGCGAGGTGCACATATCGCAACAATGGTTGCGACGGAGATGCTCATAGAAGACATCGAGGGCGATGTCCAGATTTGGCGGGGGGAGAATTGTGATGCTTGATTTCTTCGGATCGGGCCAAAAGGAGGATGGGCTGGGCGGCAACCCAAGCCCACACCGTGAAGTTAACTTGGCAGCCCAATCTTGGGTCAAAATTGGGTCAACAGATGAAATTGCAGGCGGCGATTTCATCGGACGAAGAGGCAAAGCGGAGTCCTTGTTAGCAGCCCAAGCGTTGAAGCGGGTGATGGCTTCAGCGAGATCCTCGGCATTGGCACGGGCGCGAGTGTGTCTCCAACAAAGGAATCGGACGCGAAGGCAGTGATTCTGTTGGACGTGAGGAGAGAAGGCATCGGGGACAGTGGCGTCAACAGCTTCATCTGCAGACTCAGGCGCAGCTGAATAAAGGGGACACAAGACTCGCAGCTTCGCTTCCCTTGGCGAAATTTGTAGTCGCCAACAATGTCGCCGGCAAGGGAAGAAGGCGGTGACCGAGTCGTGTGGATGGCGAGCAAGGTCTTTAGAGCGTGCAGACGAGGGCTTGACATAGGATGCGGACACGGTCCTCGACGCAGTTGACGTAGACAGCCGAATCTAGCGGTAGAGGCAAGCGACGCCTCCACCCTGTAAAGCTTGAGGTATAGCGAGAGATCAAGGACAAGAGAGGGAGAGAGAGGAGATCGCGGCATTCCTCCTCTGTGACTGAGAGTTTTTTTTTAGAAAGAGAGAGGCGAGATCCTGAGAGAGATTCAGTGAGCTTGTAAGTCGGCGGCATGAGTTGCCGCCGACGAGAGGAAAGGGAGGGTTTGTATTCTATTATTAACGAGAATAAAGAGGAGTTCCCTTCCGACGAGCCTCTCCGACCTTTCCGGCGAGTTCCCCTGTGTTCTCATCCTTCTGATCTTCTCCTTCTTCACCTATGTCCTCGACGACGATCCAGCAAGCAGCGGTGACGCTTCCTGGCGGCAACTAGGGCTGAGGGAGGAGGTACCGAGGCTTCTTCCTTGCCGCACGTTGAGCTCCCCTCCATAGTCTTCTTCTCCGGCGCCGAGCGCCGAACGCAGGCGGCGTTCGATGCGCAACAACAAAAAAGGATGAACGCGCTGAGGCGTTCGCTTCAAAGGCTAACGAAATTGATTTTGACTGGTCAAAATCAATGTTGGCTGGGAAAATTGAATCAGCAACGGTGGTGATTTCTATTTTTGGTGCATAGTCCAAGGGTAAAATTGCTAACATGGAGGGTGTAGGAAATAGGGCGTGACACCCACCATAGTCAAGTACTTTATTTGACTTGACCTATCTATAACGAGTTGGGATACTCGATTAACTAAATGAGTTAGATTTGGATTTATAAATATGACTGTCTAATACTCAATATCTAATTTAAAAATTATATTTTTATTATTAAAATATAAAATAATTATTAATAAATATATTTATTATATGATATTTTATAAAATTATATTTTTATAGGATAATATAAAATTTTGTATTTAATTGAGTACTCATTTTCATGCCATTCAAATATTTGGTAAAATGTCGAGTAATTCATCTATTGCCAAGTAGTGATGTTGCAGGATTGCATAGTTGCTTCTTGGATTAGAGTAGTGTTTGGCACAGGAGGGGTGCAATGGCACAATAGCATCACTACCACTATTTGCAAAAGCATCTCCTCTCCTACTTTTCCTACTGTGTGAGGCATGAGGCAAGTAACTATATATAAATTGAAATTTATTTTTACTTTCGGTCATGTCTGATCTTGTTAATGATCTAGTGATCATGTCTAATTTTGCTAATGATCTTGTGATATATTTGATTATGTTGGTACCTTGATGATCATATATGCCTATGGTCATTTGATCTTGTTTGGTCTGATAATTATATTTGATCATGATTTTCATGACCATATTTATCTTATTAATGGTTGGTGATCACATCTACATTTGAAATTATGCTGAAAGCATATGGTTCATGAACTAATGATCCTTATGTTACGATGGTGGCCTAAGGATCATTTAATATAAATCAATCATTTTAACCCTTCAGGTGATGATCTTATACATATATGAAATTATGATTATAAGGATCATTTAATATAAATCAATCATTTTAGCCCTTCAGGTGATGATCTTATACATATATGAAATTATGATTATATCCCCAATGATCTTTTGGGTGCTTCTGATTTTGATGCTTGATTGCATCTGTTTTGATTTTACATAAACACATGATTCTTAACCATGATCTTATAATGATGACCTGATTATAATAATTTTAGCATAATAATATTATGATGATCTTGTGAATGCTCTTATTCTATTGATGATATCATAAAAATATATCTTATGAGTATATTTATTTATGATTTTGAATTATATCTATTTCTGAGTTAAATACCATATTGAGCATAGGTTGATTGTTTGCTCACTATGTTTTGGTAAATTGTAATAATTAGATTATGACATATAATCTTTTCACATACTTGTGTATTGATTAGGGTGACTGGCTAGGTATCCAACAATTTTAGTATTGAAAAAAAATAACTTTGAGCATTAGATGGTAAGGGTATTTGATATGCATGAGTTGGAAGGTAGAGTGCTCTAGTGTATCTATTGAATAGGTAAGAGAGTTTAATGATGTGCTTCCTGATAAGTAATTATTTATCTTACTTGCCCTACCATCACCTGTTGCTATTTCGGTAGCATCCACACTAGCATTTACCTGTCGTGTTGTCGCACTGCTGCTGTCATGCTGTTTGTTGCTGCGTTGTCGTATTGTCGTTCATTGTCGTGTCGATGCAGTCTGCCGTTGCTCTTTGTTGCATTGCCACCCGTGATCTTATTGGGTTGATGCTTGTTTGGGGTTTGGTAGCTTGGTTGCCCCAATTGTTTCTTTGACTATTGCTATTGTTGCAGGTGGCTCTACTACCGTTCACCTGTGTTGTGTATGAGCTCATTGTCGGTTGAGTGCTAGTTACTGGTTGCTACTTCTAATTGTCGTTCGTGTTGAGTGATGCTTTTGTGGTGTTGGCTAGCACTTTTCCAAGTTGGTGTGCATGTACTCGTCATTGACCCCTATTTAGTTGGAGATTGTTGTACTGTGCTTTGCTGTTGCACTGTTGTGCACTGTTGATGCTAGTTCGTTGAGGTGAGTCGACACGTCCTTATTCTTATGCATGCAAATTCTATAGGATAGTATTAAATTGGTGTGTGCACATGTATATACCTATATATGCGTGTATACATGCTAATATGTTTGTGTGTATAATTTTGAAAGATAATAAATAAATATTGAAATGATTAAATAATAAAATGATGACTAGAATAAAGTATACTACGTGTATATACATGTACATACGTATATATGGGTATACGTAGGTATATGTATATACTATGTTGAAATTTAAAATATAATAAATAAAATAAAGATTAGAGATATCTATTGATATGATAGTTATGTGTGATATTAAAGGTGATACTAGATTGAGGTTGGGATAGTGTGGGCTCAAGGTTGTGAGCTTCACATATACTAGAGGCTACTATGATATAGGTAGGACTCTGATCTTGATTTTGTCATCATGATATTAGTTGTTATATTATATTGAGTAGTTGATAAATACTATGATATCTTATAGCTCCGTTGGTTGATCTTGATTTTCTTGATTTAATATTCATTGTACTCTGTGTTATCTTTCATTTATGCATATAGATGTTTGTGTGATGTTGTTGTATGGGTTGCATGACAGCTACATTATTATGGAGTTAGTAATGATTACATTATTGAGTTGTTATGGGCTATTGAGTAATGGATCTATGTGTTGCATAGTTGTAATGTTTAGCCCATCAAGTAGTTGTATGATTTATCATGCCACATTATGATCTTTATTCTAGCTGCCAAGGCTAAGCTTACTAGCCAGTAGAGTAGGGTGCATACCAAATGCCATTTCACGACTATGGGGCCGACTACTTCGGTTATTTGTTTAGAGATTTTTAAGATTTTTCATGTTATCTGGGTGTTGGACGCTCCAAAGCTATCATTTGAGAGTAGTTGTTCCATCATATGATGAACAATAAAAATACTCTTGATAAAAGTGTGGGCTGTAATGGAGCGGTCATATGATTATAGCTTTTGGTTTTATGACACGTGTGGTTATCATATTATGTGTGCTTTGTCTCATGTTTGGATGTGGCATAGGAGGGGCAGTTGATTGGTTATAGTTGGGCTTTAAACATTAGCATACTCTGAGCATTATAATAGTAATTATAGTTTCAAATCCCTTTGTTGGAAAAAAAAGCTTACTTTAGGCATTCAAATTAAGGTAACATATATAGTAATTATTGTCCTCTGATCCTTCAATAGCCCTCTGTCTTCTTCCTCAGATCCTTCAGCGTGAGGCGTCTTCGTGCTTTGCTCCAGCGACTCCACCAAATCCCTTAGACTATATTTTATTGAATGAAATCCACTGAATTGTACTTTTTATTCTTTTCACCTTAGATTCCAACAGCTCAAACTCGGAGTCCTGCCAAACACCAAATCCAGCATCTCCTGCCAGTACCGAGCGATCTCCCGAGCTCTCGTCATCGCCTGCTCGCCGGCGGGTTCAGAATTATCCCACAGCGGCGGCAACGGAATATGCCCGCCCGAGTCATGATTCTCCTCCCCCATTGGCAACTGCATGATCTCTTCCTCCTCGTCACGGCACTTGCCGCAGTAGTGATCGTTATTGATTAATTAATTAATTCCAAAAATCTCTCATAAATCCTCTCACGCACACAACGTGTGTACTCGACTATTTTTGGTGGAGAATTAATTTACTATTCTTTAAATTAATCCACTTACCTATTTTGAGCATCTATTAATAGTTTCCAAATATTTAATTAAATATTTGGATAAAACTATTAATATTTTAATCAGTGAGTTTTCCCTATAAAAGGGAGGCTAGGATACTGGTTAAAACACATCAAGAGACTCTCAGAATCTCTAGCTCTGAAATTTCTCTCCAAATTCTCTTTCTCCAATTTTGCTGCTAGAAGTTGAAAGTTGCTCCGACAGGGCTTCCACCGTCGCACCGGCAGGAAGCTAGCCCTGGTTGTATCTTCAAGGCGGATCATCGACTAAGCCCGTGCGTGGGCCGAATATTGCCTTAGGACAGACGATACGTCGCCTCCAGGTTCTTTTAAATTAATGCTGTTTTATTTCATTGTTGGTAGTTTTATCTTTGCAGGAATTAAAATCTACAACAATCTAAGGCAACATTCTGTTATCTAATTAATTTCTGCATTTAATTATCAATTCTGCCAAAGTTTAAGATCGATTTTACTATTTAATTGATTTGAATCATTGACTTACGGTTTAATCAATTTCGGATTCGCACATCGATTTTACTGTTTAATTGATTTGAATCATTGACTTACGGTTTATTCAATTTCTCACCCTTTGATCTAAATTCTACGGCCCTGATTTACTCCCGATTTTTCACTCCGATTCACTGTGCTGCTCGTGCGCCGCCCGTGCACGTCACGCGCTTCGCACGTGCGTCCGCTTCGACGCCTCCGCGAGCTCTCTCGCGAGCGCGCCGTCGAGTTTTTTCGCCGTCGCCGGTTTTCACGGTTTTCCCGTCGATCTACGCCGCCATCCGGAGCATCGTTGGTTTCTGTGTCTTCGTCTCTCGCGTCTGAGCTCACGGTTCTCTTCGTGGACGCGGAGACAAGTCGAATCGACGAGAAACATCGTCGGAATCCTCTCGAGTTTTCTCGCCGTCGCCGATCTGTTTCCGGAGCGATCGTCGACGATCAAAGTGATTTTTGGTTTCGAAATCATTCTCCTCTCGCCGCTGAATTTTTCCCCACCTCGGCGCCTCTTCTCCAGGCCTCCGCCGCCCTGTAGAATCGCCGGACGGCCGCGCGAAAAGAATCGCCGCGCCGTCGCCCAAACCCTAAACGACGATAGCGTCGTGGGTCGGGTTTCGTTCTTTGGATCCGATCCGATTACCTTCGCGCCCGATCCGGTTCGCTTCTGTCTCATTTTTTTTTTTTCGAATTTCGGATCTCGGATCCGGTTTTTGTTTCTCCGCCCGCTCCGCTTCTCCGAAACCAAGTCGAAGGATCGCCGTCTATCTCAAGCGCGCATCTTGGCGCGATCTCGGCCGTCCATCTTCGGATGCGGAACGCGGCTCGACTCAGCCGCGCGCCTGCGCTCGGGTCGAATCAGATTCCGAGCCTAGACTCAATCTGATCCTAACCCGAGTCCGGTTCAATTTTTATTTAATTCGAATTTCAATTTATTAATTGTTTTAGGGATTAATTACATCATAAAAAAAAAATTCGGGAAAATTCAAGAAAATTCAAATAAAATTATCTTAATGCATAGAAATTTTATTTGCATATTTTAGGGTAATTTTGCAAGTTTAAATTGAGTAGCATAATTTTCTTACCCTATTTTGCATTATCAAAGTTCCTGATCTATTTCTGCAATATTTTTCCTGCTTAGGAATTATTTAAACATACTGAATAGCTGCTTAATTTGAAAAATAAAATTTTACAATGTTTATTTTGCATTGTTTCAGCTTCATAATATATCTAATTATTTCCTTGAGATTAAGATCTAAAATGGCTAATGAAGAACACTCCTCTCTTAAACCTGAAAAATTCAGTGGATCTGGATTCACTAGATGGAAGGAACAGATGGAAATCTGGTTAATAACTTTAGGGTTATTCAGTGCAATTGGTAAGCCATTACCATATGAAAAACCCTCAAATCCTAAATCTTCTTCTTCCTCTGACTCTTTAACTGATAAAACTGAGTCTACCTATCAATCCAAAGCCCCGAGGAAATTGAATATCACTGTAAATTCAGAATCCTCAGCTGTCTGTCTGATGTCTTATATGAAACTTATAGGAAATTCATCACAGCTAAAGAGATTTGGACATCTCTTGAAGATACATACTTAAAGGATGATGAAGGTGTGAAGAGATTCACAGCTTCAGACTTTAACAACTTCAAGATGTCTGACATCTCTCCTATAACCGATCAACTAAATAAATTTCAAAACCTGATAAATGAAGTCCAACTATGTGGAACCACTTTTAGTGAATCCTTCATCATCTCCTCTCTCCTAGATAAGCTCCCACCATCTTGGTCCAAATTTGCCCAGGATCTTAGGAAATCTCTAAACCTGAATTCAGTCAGAGAAGTAATCCAAACCATCAAAATAGAAGAACAGTTCAGGCAAAGAGATTCTAAACCTAACCAGTCTAGGAATAGTGTCCACCTCTCTGAGTCATCCTCAAACCCAAACTTCTCTAGAAAGCCCAACCATAAGAAACCCAACAAGTTTCAGAAAAACAAAACCAAGAATCCTAGATTCTATCCTAAAGCCAACTCTTCTGCCAATTTTAAACATTCATCTCAAGGAAATAAGAAGGTACCTAATGGCAGATTCTGCTATGTATGCGGAAGGGACAACCACCTTGCCCCAGACTGCTTCTACAGAAAGACCCAAAAGGTACCGTCTAAGAATCCCAACAACAAGCAAACCAAACATCATGTGAATGTTGTTGAATCTCAACCTTCCAACTCTTCCCTAAGGTTAGTACCTCATCTTCCCATTGTCAGTCTAGCTCATCATGAATCGGAATGGTGGCTAGATTCTGGAGCAAATGCCCATGTTTGTTCTAACCAATCTTGGTTCTCGATCTTTCAGAACTCAAGTGGAGGAAGTGTGACAATGGGAAATGGATCTACGGCTGCGGTACTTGGACACGGACAGGTCATCCTGAAGTTTACCTCTGGAAAGACCTTAACTCTGAATAATGTTCTACTTGTACCGGAGATCCGTAGGAACCTTGTTAGTGGATCTCTTCTTGTTCAATCTGGTTTCAAAATTGTTCTAGATGCCAATAAAGTTGTAATCTCTAAAGGAGACAATTTCATCGGGAAAGGTTTTACCTCCGATGGTCTTTTCAAATTAAATGTTATTCCTTTATCGCCTGTCTCTTATACAACTTTAAATACTGAAAATTCTGATTATTGGCATGGAAGGCTAGGACATGTGAACTTCAAATACCTAACCAGAATGAACAACTTAGGTTTAATCCCTAATTCCTTCTTAGGCCCAAATGAGAAATGTGAGATTTGTGCTCAAGCCAAACAACCTAGAACTTCTTTCAAATCGGTTCCAATAAAGGATTCCAAACCTCTTGAGCTTATACACTCAGATGTGTGTGATTCCAATAGAGAACCAACTAGAGGTGGTAGCAAATACTTCGTGACCTTCATAGACAATTGTTCTAAGTATTGCTACACTTATCTCTTGAAATCAAAAGATGAAGTTCTCAATAAATTCAAAATATTTAAGGCTGAAGCTGAAAACCAACTGAATCAGAAAATTAAAATCATTAGATCTGATAGAGGAGGGGAATATATCTCTAATGAGTTTACCCAATTCTGTCAAGAACATGGGATAATTCATCAAGTTACAGCCCCCTACTCTCCTCAATCTAATGGTGTGGCTGAAAGGAAAAACAGAACCCTACTAGATATGGTAAATGCCATGCTACAAAGTTCTGGAGCTCCCCAGAACTTGTGGGGGGAAGCTATCCTTTCATCTTGCTTCATCCAAAATAGGATCCCTTCCAAAGACAAATCCAAAACACCTTTTGAAATTTGGAGAGGCCATAAGCCTAGTCTTAAATTCTTCAAAGTGTGGGGGTGTTTAGCTAAAGTAAACATCCCAGAACCAAAGAAGAAGAAAATTGGACCCAAAACTGTAGACTCTGTTTTTATTGGCTACTCCCTTGACTCCAACACATATAGGTGTCTTGTGATCAACTCTGAAATCCCAGAAATTTCCAACAACACCTTGATTGAGTCTCGAGATGTTTCATTCTTTGAAAACATCTTTCCCTTTAAATCTAGAATTCCTTCTTCCAACTTGTCTCCAGTCTTGGAAAATGGTTCAAACTCTTCAACTCCTGAACCTATAGGTGAATCCACAGCTGAACCTAGAAGGAGTAAAAGAACTAGAGCTATGAGGGACTTTGGTGATGACTTTATCACTTACCTGATTGAAGACTCACCAAAGACCTATCAAGATGCTATAAGTTCTCCTGATGCTTCCTTCTGGAAAGAAGCTATAAACTGTGAATTCCAATCCATAATTAACAACAATACTTGGATCCTAACTGATTTACCTCCTGGAAATAAGCCCCTAGGATGTAAATGGATATTCAAGAAGAAATTGAGGACTGATGGTACAGTTGAGAAATATAAAGCGCGATTAGTAGTTCAATGGTTTCGGCAAAAGGCCGAAATTGACTACTTTGATACTTATGCGCCTGTTGCTAGGATCACTACCATTAGACTTCTTATCTCTCTTGCCTCTATCCATGACCTGATCATCCATCAAATGGATGTTAAAACAGCCTTTCTTAATGGAGACTTAGAAGAAGAAATTTATATGAATCAACCAGAAGGCTTTGTAGTTCGTGGTTGTGAAGGGAAAGTATGCAAGCTGGTTCGTTCCTTATACGGACTTAAGCAAGCCCCTAAACAATGGCACGAAAAATTTGACAAAGCCATCTTGTCATTTGGATTCAGTATAAATGATTCTGATAACTGTCTCTATTGCAAAACCACTACTTCTGGATTTATCCTTCTGTGTCTTTATGTAGATGATATACTTATCTTCTCTAAAGACATTAACCTGATCTTAGATACTAAGGAATTCCTATCTAGATTTTTTGAAATGAAAGACCTAGGAGAAGCTGATGTAATTCTTGGGATGAAAATTATCAAGGATCAAAACAAAATCTCCTTATCCCAAACTCATTACATCAATAATCTTCTTGAGAAATTTCATTTTTCTTCCTCTGCTCCTCTTAGAACTCCTTTTGATCCTAACTGTCACCTTGTTAAGAATCAAGGTAACAGTGTAGATCAAGAGTTGTATTCTAAAGCTATAGGGTCTCTCTTATTCCTTGCAAATAGAACTAGACCTGATATAGCTTATGCTGTATCCAGACTCAGTAGGTACACTTGTAATCCAAATGAATCACACTGGATAGCCATTAGAAGGATCTTTAGATATCTCAAGGGAACCAATAATCTTGTTCTGACCTACAGTGGATATCCTTCTGTCTTAGAAGGATTCTGTGATGCTAATTGGATCTCTGACTCCAATGACATCAAATCCACGTCAGGTTATGTCTTCACTTTAGGAGGTGGTGCTGTCTCTTGGCAGTCCACAAAACAAACTATCATAGCTAGAAGTACTATGGAAGCTGAGCTTGTAGCTCTTGATCAAGCTTGTTCAGAGCTTGAATGGATTAAAAACTTGTGTTGCACCTTACCTTCTGTCATAGCTATAAACCCTCCAATTTCTATTAACTGTGATAGTAAAGCTGCAATTGAATTTTGCAAAAAGAAATTGGTGAACACTAAGGTAAGTAGACATATAAAAATTAGGCAAAAGACTGTTAGATGGTTAACTACTCACAATATTGTTTCACTGTCTTTTGTCAAAACTGATGATAACCTTGCAGATTCCCTCACAAAAGGTTTGAATCAAACCAAAGTAGAAGCTGCATCGACAGGTATGGGAATTACTGAAATTTCATAAATTGCTATATATCTGCTTTATGATTTATGTACATACATTGCAAAAGGAGTGGCCGAAGTGGCTTGACTCGTAAAAGGTTGATGCACTGAGCACAACATCGCCTATGGCTTGACCTAAGGCATATCTGGAACTTAGATTCCAGAAACATCGAAGGGAATGGGGATAGTCTAAATGGGCCCTCCTACGGTGGCAACCCAACCTCCGTGAAAGGTAGACCCTGGAAAGAGGTTTTGAATGGGTAACAACAAGCTGACTGGTTGGCCAAGGAGTACAAATTTTAAAAAAATTTGTGAAAACACTATTGTGTTGTTAGAACTATATAAAGGTTCCAATGCCCTATTCCTAAGGTGATGATAGTACTCCTATGTAGAGGAAGGATGAGCTTTAAACTCTTAAAGAAACCTATGGGTGACTCTACACACCTATTATAAAGTTTCTCCTATATGTGAGTTTCTGTATACGGCCGCAGACTAGAGACTTGACACCTCTAGCAAACTCACAAGAATAAGATATATGCGCACGGCCAAAAATGTGCAACACCGCGTCGTAGTTAACTGTATCATGTGTGCACCGTTCAATGCTGGGCCAAAAGGAATGTAGTTCAAGACCTGGTTCACTTCATTCCTTCCAGCAGAGTTCCGTGTACTAAGTGTGTTGAGCACTGCTCTTCCCTGACCGCGTGATATAAACTTCAAGCAGCAGTTTTATTTCTTTTATCGTATGTTTTCTATTTTCTCGTTCGTTCGTTTTCAAGATTTATTGGATTTAGTGGGGGATTGTTGGATTAATTAATTAAATATTAATTAATTAATTAAATCCAAAAATCTCTCATAAATCCTCTCACGCACACAACGTGTGTACTCGACTATTTTTGGTGGAGAATTAATTTACTATTCTTTAAATTAATCTACTTACCTATTTTGAGCATCTATTAATAGTTTCCAAATATTTAATTAAATATTTGGATAAAACTATTAATATTTTAATCAGTGAGTTTTCCCTATAAAAGGGAGGCTAGGATACTGGTTAAAACACATCAAGAGACTCTCAGAATCTCTAGCTCTGAAATTTCTCTCCAAATTCTCTTTCTCCAATTTTGCTGCTAGAAGTTGAAAGTTGCTCCGACAGGACTTCCACCGTCGCACCGGCAGGAAGCTAGCCCTGGTTGTATCTTCAAGGCGGATCTTCGACTAAGCCCGTGCGTGGGCCGAATATTGCCTTAGGACAGACGATACGTCGCCTCCAGGTTCTTTTAAATTAATACTGTTTTATTTCATTGTTGGTAGTTTTATCTTTGCAGGAATTAAAATCTACAACATGCCGCAGTAGTGATCGTTATTGATGGAAGCTCTTCGAGTCCACGCCCCGACTCGTTGATTGCCGCAGCTGATGTGAGATCTGTAGTTGTGACAGCCGTTGCAAGATCGACAGCCGTCGTAGCAGCAGGCATCTCCAATAGTAATTGCCGTTTTACCCTAGCAAAAAAAGTAAACTGTTGGTAAAAAAACCCACTAGTAGACCACATGCAAAAGGCAGTCAGACTTTACTTCGTTGCATGACAGTATAGAATTGCTTACAGGAGGCCATGATTTCCTTGGTAACTAGAACAGGAGAAGGTGTTCAACTGACCTCCACTTGGAATTAATCTTGCAAACGATTATAAGCTACGTCGAACTTGGATAGAAATATGAGCTTGGTGAGTGAGGGCGGAATCTGCCCAATCAACATATTGAATGACAAGTCTAGCATCTCCAAGCTGAGCATGTTGGTCATTTCTTGTGGTATAAAACCCGAGAGGTTGTTTCGACTCAAATCCAGCCGACTTAAATACTTTAAATTCCCAAACTGTTTCCAGATGGAACCATTCAGGTTGTTCTGGCTCAAGTTGAGTAGCGGCGGAAAGTGGGTGTAGTCATTGTATTGTGTGACAAGTCGATTGCAAACAGATGAACAAAGCTTCCAATCCAAGAAGGTATTTCGCCGCTTAAATAATTCCACGACAGATCCACAGCTCTCAGCTCCACGCAAGTGTTGGTGTTTTATGTGGAAAAACCCAAAAAATTATTCTTTATTTAATTTAATATTTTTGGCATAAAATTGCTTTTTAATTAGTTTAGCCCAATTATTTTCTTTATCTATTTAGCTTATAATTAAGGCTATCAATAGCCTTAATTACTAGCCGTTTATCAATTAATGTTACCATTAATTGAGGGGCTAGGCTAAAGAGGTAAGTGATTTCTCTTTTTCCCTATGTTGTTCTTCTTACGAGAGGTGTGCAACTCTTTGTGGAAGAAGAAAAAAAGAAAGAAAAAACTCTCTCTTTTTCTCTCTAAAAAAATACTCTTTTTTGCTCTCAAGTGCTGAAAAATTCTCTTCGATAACCGCTCCACCGACGCGCCGGCAGAAACGGAATACTGGTTGAATCTTCGGGCGAAAGACCGAATTTCATCCCGCGCGAGGGACCGGATATTTGCCTAAAGACAGACTATAAGTCGCCTCCAGGTTTTTTTAATTTTGTCTGATTTATTTTACAGGATTACACAATTTTCACACAACAAATTTTTAGGCAAATATCCGAAATAATTCGTGTAATCCTCTCGCCATCTTTAAACTTAATTAGAAAAAACTTTATCTTGTAATCTGAATCTGCTCTCGCATGCTTAACTTTATATTTAGATTCAGATTTAAATCCCGCTGTTAAAATTTAGATCTAATCTCGCATAAGTTCTCTTAAGATTTAAACCTCTCTTGCATAATTTCTATTAAGAGATCTGCATAGTTGTTACTTAATTTCAGATCTGTTAATAGTTCTGTCGTCCCTAAATATTTTAGATCTAATTGTTAATTCTATGGTCTCTAATATTTTAGATCTTCTCGTCTATTAAATATCTTCAAATTCTAATACTTCTGTTAGCATTGCTCATCAATTCTAGTTTTCCTTGTCCGATTAGAAATCATATAACATCAATTATAATTCTAATTCTGTTTGTGTAATTTATCTTGCATATCATATTTTTTTTAGATCTATTATATATGTTATCTCGCACATCTGCTGATATCCCATATTATACTAAATTTAATCTTGCTATATTTTAGTATCCCGCTGTCTCGCATATTGTTGTCATTGCTGCCGCTTTACTTAATTTAATTCCTGCTAATAGAGTATTACTCCGTTAAGCAGTTAAGTATTACTAATCCTGCAATTTAATTCTGCTATCAGTATTCGGAGTATTACTAATCTTGCAATTTAATCCTGCTACTAGTATTCCTTCTTCTTGCATATACAACTTAGTTAACTTTTAATCCTTGTTCTGATTAAACTTTGATTCACACTGCAGTTTTACACTGATTATTTCCTTGACTAAATCATAATGTTTAGTGAAGAAATTATTTCCCTTAAACCAGAAAAATTCAATGGAACTGGTTTTAATAGATGGAAAATACAAATGGAAGTATGGTTAGTTGCATTGGAACTTTTTAGTGCCATTGGCATAGAACATCCATATGAAAAAACAAATAATCAAAAATCTTCCTCTTCCTCATATCCAATAACAGATAAATCTGAAACCTCAACCCCTGAAAAAATTGAATATATGTGTAAGTTCAGAATCTTAAGTTGTCTTTCTGATGCATTATTTGAAACATATAGTAAATTGAAAACTACTAAAGAAATCTGGACAACTTTAATTGACACATATTATAGGGTTAATGAAGGAGTAAAAAGATTCACTGCTTCAGATTTTAACAATTTTAAAATGGTTGATAATATACCAATCTTTGAACAAATAAATAAGTTCCAAAATTTGGTAACTCAACTCCAAATTGCTGGTTCTTCCTTTGATGAATCTTTCATCATTTCTTCTCTTTTAGACAAACTCCCTCCTTCTTGGTCTAGGTTTGCCCAAGACTTAAAGGAAAAACATTAACATAACTACTCTAAAAGATGTAATTGAAACAATTAAAATTGAAGATCAATATAGAGTTAGAGATCCTAAAATTGAACAACCCAGGAACAGAATTCACTTAACTGAATCCTCTAGTAAACCATCTAACTTCAAACCTAAAAATTTCAAATATAAAAATTTTCAATATAAAGGCAAGAATCAACAAAACAATCAAAATTTTAATAAAAAACAAAATCAAGGAAATAAAAAGGTAATACCAAGAGGAAAATTCTGCTATGTATGCGGAAGGGGAAATCATCTGGCCCCAGACTGCTTCTACAGAAAGAAGGAAATGGTCTCACTTAAGAAGACATACCAACATCACAAACCTCAAGTTGACATGGTAGAGGAGCAATCTGCCTCAACATCTTCCTTGAGGTTAATCTCCTGTTTCCCCTCTATTAATCTAACTTATCAAGATTTAGATTGGTGGTTAGATACCGGTGCAAATGTACATGTATGTTCTAACCGGTTGTGGTTCACTTCTTACCAGGACTCAAGTGGAGGAAGTGTGACAATGGGGAATGGATCTACAGTTATGGCTCTTGGACATGGACAAGTGACCTTGAAGTTCACTTCAGGGAAAACTCTTATCTTAAATAATGTTCTTCATGTTCCAGAGATCCGTAGGAACCTTGTTAGTGGATCCTATTTAGTTCAAACTGGTTATAAAATTGTATTAGATGCAAATAAAGTTATAATTTCAAAAGGAGAAACTTTTATTGGAAAAGGCTTTACTTCAAATGGTTTATTTAAATTAAATGTTGTTCCTTTAAATAATGAGGTGTCTGAATCTACCACTGCTATGAATGTTGAAAATAATGATAATTGGCATGGAAGATTAGGACATGTAAATTTTAAATATCTTTCAAGAATGGGACATTTAGGTTTAATACCTAAACAAGTTTCAAAAATTGAAACTTGTCAAATATGCTCACAAGCTAAACAACCTAGAAAACCTTTTAAAGACACTGATATCTTAGAATTAATTCATTCAGATGTCTGTGATTCAAACAGAGAACCCACAAGGGGAGGTAGTAAATATTTTGTAACATTTATAGATAATGCTTCAAAATATTGCTACACTTTCTTACTAAAAACTAAAGATGAAGTTTTATCTAAATTTAAAATTTATAAAGCAGAAGTTGAAAATCAACTTAATAAAAAGATTAAGACTATTAGATCTGATAGAGGAGGGGAATACACCTCAAATGAATTTTCCTTGTTCTGTCAAGAACATGGAATAGTTCATCAGGTGACTGTCCCATACTCTTTTCAGTCTAATGGAGTAGCTGAAAGGAAAAATAGAACATTATTAGATATGGTGAATGCTATGCTACAAAGTTCTAGAACTCCCCCAAATCTGTGGGGGGAGGCTATCCTAATAGCTTGTTTTTTTCAAAACAAAATTCTTCATAAAAATAAAACTCAAACACCTTATGAAATTTGGAAAGGTCACAAACCTTCCTTAAAATTCCTTCGAATGTGGGGGTGTTTGGCTAAGGTCAACATTCCTGAACCCAAACGAAAGAAAATTGGACCTAAAACTATAGATGCTATTTTTATTGGTTATTCTCTAGATTCTAACTCCTACAGATGCCTTGTAATAAATTCAACTATACCTGAAATTTCTAACAATACTTTAATTGAATCTAGAGATATCTCATTCTTTGAAAATATCTTCCCTTTTAAACCTACAATGCCTCAACCTAATTTAAGTTTAGAATCAAATCAAAACCTTGAATCTTCAAATGATCAAATTGAATCTTCCTCACAACAAAATGAAATTGCTGAACCCAGAAGAAGTAAGAGAACTAGAGTAACTAGAGATTTCGGTGATAACTTCATCACTTATCTGATAGAAGACACACCGAAAACTTATTTAGAAGCTCTTAGTTCTCCTGATGCTCCTTTTTGGAAGGAAGCAATTAATAATGAATTTCAATCCATAATAAATAATAACACATGGATTTTAACTGATTTACCACCTGGCAACAAACCTTTAGGTTGTAAATAGATCTTTAAAAAGAAATTAAGGACCGATGGTAGTATAGAAAAGTATAATGCATGTTTGGTAGTTCAAGGATTTTGGCAGAGAGCCGATATTGACTATTTTGATACCTACGCGCTAGTTGCTAGAAGTTTAGTTAAGAAGTTTTTAGTATCAGATACCAATTTATAAATTAATAATTCACCAAATGGATGTCAAAACTGTTTTTCTTCATGGAGACCTTGATGAGAAAATTTATATGACTCAGTCTGAAGGATTTATCGCGAGTGGCTGTGAAGGAAAAGTTTGCAAGTTAGTCCGTTCTCTATACGGTCTCAAGCAAGCCCCTAAACAGTGGCACGAAAAATTTGATAAAGCTGTTTTGTCATATGGTTTCCAAATCAATGACTCAGATAACTGTATTTATTATAAAAACATAAACACTAATTTTGTGCTCTTGTGTCTATAGGTAGATGATATTCTAATATTTTCTAATAACATAGACTTGGTATCTGATACTAAAAACTTCTTAACTAAACAATTTGAAATGAAAGACATAGGAGAAGCAGATGTAATTCTTGGAATGAAAATCATTAAAAATGATAATTCTATTTCTCTTTCTCAATCTCACTATATTGATAAAATTTTAGAGAAATTTAATCATAACTCTTCATCACCATTAAGTACACCATTTGACTCTAACTGTCATATGGTTAAAAATCAAGGAAATGCTATAGATCAAGAACTCTATTCTAAGGCTATTGGTTCACTTCTATTTCTCGCTAATAGAACTAGACCTGACATAGCTTATGCTGTATCTAGACTGAGTAGATACACCTCAAACCCTAATAATTCTCACTGGACTGCTTTAAATAGGGTGTTTAGATACCTAAAAGGAACTAAAAATTATACTCTATCCTATAGTGGATATCCTTCTGTGTTAGAAGGATATTGTGATGCCAATTGGATTTCAGACTCCAATGACATCAAATCCACTTCTGGATTTGTTTTCTCTTTAGGTGGAGGTGCCATGTCATGGCAATCTATAAAACAAACTATAATTGCTAGGAGTACTATGGAAGCTGAATTGGTAGCTTTAGACTTAGCATGCTCTGAAGCTGAATGGCTTAAAAACCTAGTTTCTTCTTTGCCTATGGTTGTTTCTATCCATCCACCAATTTCTATTAATTGTGATAATAAAGCTGCAATAGATTTTTGTAAAAAGAAATTAGTTAATTCTAAATTAAGCAGACATATTAAAATAAGACAAAAATCTATAAGATGGTTATCAACTCATAATGTGATTTCTCTTTTATTTGTTAAAACTGATGATAACATTGTTGATTGCCTCACTAAGGGTTTGAATCAAACCAAGGTGATAGCCTCATCTAGGGGAATGGGGATTTGTCCATTATGGGCCCTCCTACAGTGGCAACCCAACCTCCATGATAAGTAGACCCTAGAAAGAGGTTCAATGGGTAACAACAAGCTAACTGGTTGGCCAAGGAGTACCAAATAATAAATTATAAAAACACTTATGTGTTTATTGGAGTTATTTTAAAGGCTCCAATACCTCATTCCTAAGGTGATTATAGTACTCCTATGTAGATGTAAGGTTGAGTATATAACTCTTAAAGGAACCCAAAGGTATATACTGAGAAGTGCCTCTACACACTTCTTCATAGGGTTTCTCCTATATGTGGCTTTTCCGTATACAGCCGCGGACTAGAGAGTGAACCCCTCTAGCTATGTGAAAGTCACATGAATAAGAAGATTATGCACACGGCCAATAATGTGCAACACCGCGTCGTTGAGATTTTGTATCATGTGTGCACCGTTCAACATTGGGTTAAAAGGGTGTAGTTCAAGACCTGGTTCACTATATCCCTTCTAATGGAGTTCTGTGTACTAAGTGTGTTAAGCATAGCTTTTCCCTGACAGCGTGATATAGGCAATTGAGAGCATTTTCTTTTTCATTTTCATTTTCATTATTTATGACTATTCTTTGGACTTTTTGAGTTTTGTGGGGGGATTGTTGGTGTTTTCTGTGGAAAAACCCAAAAAGCCCTTCTTTATTTAATTTAATATTTTTGGGCATAAAATTGCTTTTTAATTAGTTTAGCCCAATTATTTTCTTTATCTATTTAGCTTATAATTAAGGCTATCAATAGCCTTAATTACTAGCCGTTTATCAATTAATGTTACCATTAATTGAGGGGCTAGGCTAAAGAGGTAAGTGATTTCTCTTCTTCCCTATGCGTTGTTCTTCTTACGAGAGGTGTGCAACTCTTTGTGGTAGAAGAAAAAAGAAAGAAAAAACTCTCTTTTTCTCTCTAAAAAAATACTCTTTTTTGCTCTCAAGTGCTGAAAAATTCTCTTCGACAACCGCTCCACCGACGCGCCGGCAGAAGCGGAATACTGGTTGAATCTTCGGGCGAAAGACCAGATTTCATCCCGTGTGAGGGACCGGATATTTACCTAAAGACGGACTATAAGTTGCCTCCAGGTTCTTTTAATTTTGTCTGATTTATTTTACAGGATTACGTGATTTTCACACAACAGCAAGTTCTTAGCCAAAGCGGGAC
Organism: Costus lasius; assembly: GCA_027563935.2. Classification (NCBI taxonomy): domain Eukaryota; kingdom Viridiplantae; phylum Streptophyta; class Magnoliopsida; order Zingiberales; family Costaceae; genus Costus; species Costus lasius. The sequence continues at coordinate 22,379,378 of CM050451.1, read as the reverse complement.
AACACCTGTCAAACTGTTGTTTCCAAATCCCAGGACGCGTACTCTTGGAAATCCTTGGATGCCATTTACTGGCATTTCCTCACCTCGGAAGTTTTGGTTGAGACCAAGGATCGTCAAGTTTCGACACTCTTGGAGAGCATGCAGAGCCTTGGAAATGTTTGAGAGGTAATTATTTTGTAGCGCAAGGAGAGGGATTGGAGATTACTGAGCTGTGGTGGAAGCTGGCCACTTAGGTTGTTGCGGTTCAGAGCTAAGATCCTGAGTGACTTGCAAGCAGAGAGGGCCTCCGGGATCACGCCGCTAAATCTATTCCATCCAATGTTGAGCGTGGTAAGAAGGGCAGCCGCCTGAAATCGAGGCCGAGGCTACCCTCAGAGAATTGTTCCATAAACTGAGCAGTGTCATGTTGGAGCAGGAGGAAAGTGAAGTCGGCAATGGACCCACAAGCAAATTGGATTCGGCTTTCAACACCTGGAGCTTTTGCAGGCCGTGAAATGCATCAGGAATGATGCCAGTGAGTTGGTTATTGGAAATATCCAAGTTGTGCAAGTTGAAGAGGTTTCTGATGCCTCGTGGCACCTCTCCTGAGAAGAAATTGCCACTTAGGTCGAGCGATTCCAAGGGCTTCAGGTGGACAGCTCCGGCGGGATGAGGCCCCTGAAGTAATTGTTGGAGAGGTTGAGAAAGCGCAGCTTGTTCAAACTAGATAGTGATGGTGATAGAAGAACCCCTTGGAGTCCCTTCCCCGACAGATCTAGCACTCTCAGCTCCATGCAATGTCAACCAAAACGGGACGACACCTGTCAAACTATCATTATTAAATGACAGGATGCGTACTCTGGGAAATCCTTGAATGCTGTTTATTGGCATTTCTTCACCTCGGAAGTTTTGGCGGAGACCCAGGAACGTCAAGTTTCGACACTCCTGGAGAGCATGCAGAGCCTTGGAAATGTTTGAAAGGTAATTATTACCTAGCGCAAGGTAGGAGAGGGATCGGAGCTCACCGAGTTGTGGCGGAACCTGGCCACTTAGGTTGTTGAAGCTCAGATATAACATCCTGAGCGACTTGCAAGCAGAGAGGGCCTCCGGGATGACGCGACTCAGTCTGTTCCATCCAAGTTTGAGCATGATAAGAAGGGGCAGCCGTCTGAAATTGAGGCCGAGGCTACCCTCGAGAGAATTGTTCCATAAACTGAGCAACGTCATGTTGGAGCAAGAGTAAAGTGAAGTCGGCAATCGACCCACAAGTATATTGGAATCGGCTTTCAAAACCTGAAGCTTTTGCAGGCCGTGAAACTCATCAGGAATGATGCCGCCAGTGAATTGGTTATTGGGAATATCCAAGTTGTGCAAGTTGGAGAGGTTTCCCATGCCCCGTGGCAGCTCTCCTGCTCTCCTGAGAAGAAATTGCCACTCAGGTTGAGCGATTCTAAGAGCTTCAAGTAGAACAGCTCCGACGGGATGAGGCCCTGGAAGTAATTATTGGAGAGGTTGAGAAAGTGCAGATTGTCCAAACCAGATAGTGATGGTGATAGAAGAACCCCTTGGAGTCCCTTCCCTGACAAATTGAGGCCGACGACTCTTGCCAGGATTGATAAGGTGGCATTGAAAGAGGGCAACTGCGTCGAAAGCAGAGGACAGTGGACTCCCGGCCAACTGCAACAGTTGGAGTCAGAATCAGCGACGGGCCACCCTTGGATTTGGATGTTAAGTCCTTGAGAGAGAGAGAGCATGGAGAGCTCTCAGATCATTTGGGTTGCAGCTGCGGCTACTTTGGTTGGAGGAAGATGCATGGATCTGAATGCAATAGCGTAGGAGGAGAAGAAGAATAGAATGGCAAGGAGACATTGGTGATGAATCGTTAGTGAATAAATTATGCGAGTCTTGGCTCACTTATATACATTAGACGTGGTGAAAGAGCAGAGAGGCGTTAAGCCTAGAAAAAAAAAACAGAAATGCCAACCGAATGTTTTTCCAGTGTAATTCGTCAAATCTACAATGTAACGTATGAAAGCAATATAATACTTTTACATTGTGTTTCTTGTAACGAGAGAAAATGTTCTTTACTGGACATCTTTCATCATACTCTTGACAGTAAAACTCAAATAGAAAAAAGTAGTTAAATTTTCTTTTTTTATATTTCTTTTGAAAAAGAAATTTAAAAATTATTTAAAATTTGATATTGTTATTTATTAGACATCTTTTATCAGACTCTTGACAGTAAATCAATAGTGATGAGATGTTGCGAAAATGTTATTGTAGCATATGAATTGATATCGTTGGTGGCAAGCGTAAGCACTGAAACTATTATCGTTTTTCATGTGTTGTACTGTTGTGATTTCCAAGTCGAATGCAAGAAGAGGTGTGTCATACAACTGGCATCATAAGGTCAACAAAGTTTAAGTGTAAGTACACTCAAAAAGTCAGACGTGTTCAAATTGGACCAGTTCACTTGAATATAGGTTTGATTTAGTATAATTTTAATTGGTTCAGTATCAATTGAGTCCAATTTAATGAAATTAAGTCTAGTTTAGTGACTTATAGGGTAGTAATTTAGTTAAATGAACTATCTTTGTATTTAATATCACTATGTAAACCTAAAATAGTTTACTTGATTGGACTTAATTGTTATACCTATATATGGACTAATTGTGAAAGAGATATTACAATTTGTCTTGTAAGCAAATTTATGATGATCAACTTAATAATAAATTGACTCGTTAATTCATGCGCGTCTCCCACTCTCTTATTAATTTCTCTAATTAAAACTTTTATGAGTTTCGGTTCAATGTAATAAAATAATTATAGTTCAAACTCCAGCAACACAAAAGAAGATAACAGCTATGTGCAACGGGGCTATGGCTGTGGTCACGGCCGTAACAGCTACGCGCAAAGGTCATCCAAAGAAGATAACGATTGGGTCATGATAAAAGTTGCGGGCGTGATTCTTAAACTACTATCGGATCTTGATTTGCCGCCCAACCCGTCATGCTTCTAAACTTACTGCGGCCTAACAAATTCACTAAGGGTTCTGGTTCCTCTGCAGAACTCGTGAGGCCCACCTATTCTGCCCCGTGAGGCCCACCTATTCTGCCCCACCAAGTCCCTGCTGCTCACTTTTCCAGAGACTTTTACTCTTTCGGCGACCCCTCCGACCTCGTCCGGCGATCTCTATACTCCAGGTATTCCATCTTTATTTCGCCGGACTCTCTGTTCCGATAACCTGCTCTTTGGTGCTTCACGGGAACAACATCCCTTCAACTTTCTGGCTTCTTCAACTGATTCTTCCACCTCAACCATGCCACCTTGAAAGAAATTGACGGGCAAGCGACCAGCCAACGCTTGCCATCCAGCTCCTCCACCGCCACAACACCCAAGTCCAGCGGAGATGCAAATGCTTGACGAGCTACAAGCTGCACATTACTAGGTCCTTTCTGGTTGTCGGGTCATCAACACAAGGCGTCCTGCATCGGACCTCCCAACTTCAACGAAAACATCTTCTGAAGGTGCATATCATCGATGACCTCCTACTCCGCATAGAATGCTCAAGCATCCACGATCTCAATTCCAGGAGAGCACCAACTGGCGTCTGCACCCAGATCCCACTGCTCCAGAGGATTCTACTATACCACTCAACATGGATCCTGGCTCTTTCTTTAGTGCCCAACTGAAGACCGTTGCTTGCCCCTCTATGGATGACATGCTACAACCTATTCGCCAAGACAAGCTTACGCTAGGGGAGGTAGCTAGCCCACTTGATTTAGAACCCACACCATTAAGCTGCTCCTTCATATACATCTCTCGGAGTACCCTCCACGCGATGAAGATGACCAAGACAAGATGGTCCACATCTCAGACTCATCCCCATCCGACGACAATGACGATGACCCTGATGAGTGCAGTGACTAAAGCCGCATCTTTGTAAGCACCCCCCCCCCCCCCTCTCTCTTTTATCCCTTTTATATATACTTCGTGCATCGAGGATGTTGCATTCTCTAGCTTTGAGGGAGATTTACATTTGCAAGATTGAGTATTTGCAAATGCAATTCATCCAAGTTGGTGAAGATTTTTCTCTTATGTTATTTTTTTTCTGAATCTAATTATGTATTTTTGTTATAATTTATTGAATTATTTTGTTTAGCTTTTTTTTATTTTATTTCATAATATAAATCTCTTAATAAAAAATGCCCTGATATTCAGAGATAATTAACAATGAATGCTTACATTAGTTGGAAGTTAGAACCCATTAAATAAAAAGTGCTATTATTAGAAAATAAATTTTAAAAAATCAAATATATTAATCACATAACCAAAAATGACCCACACAGGCCTATTTAGCGTAGGCATTGGTACACTGGCAGACTGCAGAAGCTGGGCAGACTGCGAAAGCAGTATAATTTTGAGCATTTGGAGGAGTTTATGACATGCTTTATGTTTAGAATTCTTGCATACAATTATATATGATATGTTTTTATACCTGATTCATGATTTGAACATATTTTTTTCTCGTTGGGAACAATTTTTCTAGTCTTTTGTATATGCTTATTATTTAATAATAGTAATTATAGTTTACACCCAGCAGTACAAAGTAAACTGTTGGTAAAAACCCCACTAGTAGACCAGCTGCAAAAGGCAGTCCTACGAAAAACTTGTCGTCCTCCGCTTGTTCCACACTGTGTGCTTCATCCAAGTATGAGTAGTAGTAGTAGCATGATTGTTTAGAATTACTATACAAACCAGGATTTCCTTGGTAACTAGAACAGGAGAAGGTGTCGAACTGACCTCCACTTGGGATTAATCCTTGAAAACGATTATAAGCTACGTCGAACACAGACAGAAATGTGAGCTTGGTGAGTGAGGGTGAAATTTGCCCTGTCAACATATTGAATGACAAGTTTAGCATCTCCAAGCTGCGCATGCTGGCCATTTCTTCTGGTATTAAACCCGAGAGGTTGTTCCGGCTCAAATCCAGCAGAATTAAATACTTCAAATTCCCAAACTGTTTCCAGATGGAACCATTTAGATTATTGTGGCTCAAGTCCAGTAATCGTGGCAAGTACCTGTAGTCCTTATAAATCCGTGCGATAGGCACCGGAGAACCCCTGAGCCAATAAAATATTGGAGGAAATGAGGGAGAAGCATTGTCTTGTGAGCTAACCCCTAAGCTAAGGCTCCTTAGTTCTGTCAAGGAGATTGGGATCTCCCCCTCGAGCAGATTGTGTGACAAGTCCATTGCAATCATATGAACAAAGCTTCCAATCCAAGAAGGTATCTCGCCGCTTAAATAATTCCATGACAGATCCACAGCTCTCAGCTGCACGCAATGTCTTAACCAAAACGGGACGACCCCTATCAAACTATCATTTTCAAATGACAGGATGCGTACTCTCGGAAATCCTTGGATGCCATTTATTGGCATTTCTTCACCTCGGAAGTTTTGGTCGAGTGCAAGGAACGTTAAGTTTCGACACTCCTGGAGAGCATGCAGAGCCATGGAAATGTTTGAAAGGTAATTATAACCTAGCGCAAGGTAGGAGAGGGATTGGAGCTCAGCGAGTTGTGGCGGAACCTGGCCACTTAGGTTGTTGCGGGTCAGATGTAACATCCTGAGCGACTTGCAAGCAGAGATGGCCTCCGGGATGACGCCGCTCAATCTGTTCCATCCAAGTTTGAGCGTGGTAAGAAGCGGCAGCCGTCTGAAATCGAGGTCGAGGCGACCCTCGAGAGAATTGTTCCATAAACTGAGCAGCGTCATGTTGGAGCAGGAGGAAAGTGAAGTCGGCAATCGACCCACAAGCAAATTGGATTCGGCTTTCAACACCTGAAGCTTTTGCATGCCGTGAAACTCATCAGGAATGATACCAGTGAATTGGTTATTGGAAATATCCAAGTTGTGCAAGTAGGAGAGGTTTCCGATGCCCCGTGGCAGTTCTCCCGAGAATAAATTGCCACTCAGGTCGAGCGATTCCAAGAGCTTCAGGTGGAACAGCTCCGGCGGGATGAGGCCCCGGAAGTAATTGATGGAGAGGTTGAGAAAGCGCAGATTGTTCAAACCAGAGACCGATGCTGATAGAACCCCTTCAAGACCCTTCCCTGACAAATTTAGGCCGACGACTCTTTTTGTGATCAATATGCTGGAATTGGAAGAGGGCGATGGCGTCGAAAGCAGAGTACATTGGACTCCCGGCCAACTGCAACAGTTAGAGACAGAATCAGCGACGGGCCACCCGTGGATTTGGATGTCAAGTCCTTGAGAGAGAGCTCGGAGAGCTCTCAGATCATTTGGGTTGCAGTTGCTGCTGCTACTTTGGTTGGAGGAAGATGCATGGATGTGGATGCAAAAGAGGAGGAGAAGAAGAATAGCATGGCAGCGAGGAGACATTGGTGATGAATCGTTAGTGAATAAATTATTCGAGGTTTGGCTCACTTATATACATTAGACAAGACCAGTTTATGCTTTCAGATTTGGAGGAATTGTCTTCACGACCAATTTATGCTTTCAGATTTTGAGGAATTGTCTTCACGTTTTCATTTGTCTTGGACTGGTGAAAGAGTGTTTCTAAATTCTAATTGAACCCAGCCATTTATGTGTATAGGGGCGTTAAGCCTTAAAGAAAAAACAGAAATCCCTACTGCTTGTTTTTCCACAGTGTATATGACTTTTGTCTGATCTACAGTATAACGTATGAAAGCAATATAATACTTCCACATTGTGTTTCTTGTAACGAAAGAAAATGGAAATGGTAACAATTAACTAGGGATAGAAAACTCAAATAAAAAAAGTAGTTAAATTTTCTTTTTTTATATTTCCTTTGAAAAAGAAATTTAAAAATTATTTAAAATTTGATATTGTTATTTATTAGGCATCCTTCGTCATTGTTGGCTTGGACAAAAATCTAAATCACATACATTTGAAGAAGAAGATGATAGAAGATAGAGAAGGAGTTGCTCAATGTCGCCGCAGCTGAGAGCTCTCGCAGAATTACTGTTGGCAGAATTACTCTTGACAGTAAATCAATAGTGATGAGATGTCGAGAAGATGTTATTGTAGCAGCAGTGGAAGAGATGACTAATATTGTTGTAGCAGGCGGAGAAGATGCTGTCAGCAGGAGACAGCAAACAAAATCCAAATACTAAATTCGGTGTGGAACTAGAGTAACGATCATTGTTAAAATATTCAAAGCCTGTTCCGTCGACTTTTGAAAGAGAGAAAAATGGTGAAAAATATCTTCAGTTACGTCCAAGTGAAAAATATATATATACTAAATTAAATATTATATATTTTTAGAATATATTTGTGATATATCAGATGAGTTACCTAGGTGGGTCGGATTTAAGTTGAATCACATTGATTCAATTAATAGATAGGTCAAATTTAGATTAAGTTTAAATAGGTATTAAATTATATTGACATAGCTTTGTCCCTGATCCATACTATCAGCTCTTGATTATAATACTAGTATGCTTCTCATAGATGCACTAAATGTCAACAACATATGATGATAAAAAAAATATCTTAAGTCACTAGCCTTATAGAATAGGTCAACCTAACTTAAGAGGATTCAAATTAGGTAATAAAAACGAGATCTATTTCTTTATGAAATAAAATTAAATACAAATATTTTTTTTATAAAAATAATAATAATTTTTTTTGTCATATAAAGGTTTAACTTATTAAATATTCTTTTAATATTAAGATTTACAAGCAAGGTGATTATTTTACTCAAGAATATTTTAGCATGTGAAGTTACATGACGTTAGATTATTCATTCAAGTCAAACCAATAGTCTAATCTTTATAATGCTAGTTCAGGCGAATCAATTTGGTTAGTGCAATTCAAGCCAATTCTCAATAGATTAGATCAAGCCTAATTTAATTGAACCCGAATTGGGTATTGTATAAAACCCTCTCAATGGAAATTGGACTAGTTCACTTGAATTTAGGTATGATTTAGTAGAATGTTAATTGGTTCAGTATCGAGTGAATCCAATTTAGTGAAATTAAGACTAGTTTAGTGATTTATAGATCCGATCCAGTAGTAATTTAGTTACATAGTGAATTAGTCGCACGTATAAAATAAGAAAAAAACATATATCATATTAATTCATTTAACTTCGTGAGCATCTCTCTTATTAATTTTTCTACTGGAAACTTTTATTGTTTCCGTTCAATGTAATAAAATAATTATAGTTCAAACTCCAGCAACACAAAAAAGATATACTATTGGTAGAAAATCCACTAGTAGACCAACTGTAAAAGGCACTCCAATGAGAAAATTTTTGTCCTTGTGATAATTCTCATCTTCTTCCATCCCATCTGTTCTATCCAACGTTGAGTTGCACAAGTGTACATTACTAGTGTAGAGGTCGGGATTTCCTTCGTAACTAGAACAGGGGAAGGCGTTGAATTGGGCCGCGTTTTTGTAGCAAGACATCCTTCTATAAACTTTTATAGCAGAGTGCCCTGATTAACAAAGTATGAATTTTGGTACAATATTTCGTATAACATCATTTTATTATCGTATAACATTATACGATAATTTAATCCCATTATACGAAATTAAATTTCGTATAACACTTATTATTTTTCGTATAACATTAATTTTTTTTTAATATAATATGATTAGATTTTATATAAAAATATATGAAAATATATTAACATTATATATAATATATATTTTTTTATATTTTTATATATCTTTATACAAAATCTAGACATATTATACGAAGAAAATTAGTTGTTAAATGAAGTCTGATTTTGTATAATAAGATTAAATTATTGTATAATGTCGTATAACATTACACGATAATATATTTTGTTATACGATATGGGTATTGCTGCAAAAAGTATCCTAGTGCGAAAATTTTTCCCTTGAATAGACCTCCATTTGGGATCAATCCTTGCAAATGATTATAAGCTACATTGAACTCAGATAGAAAACTGAGCTTAGTGAGCGAGTGCGGAATGCTCCCTATTAACATATTGAATGACAAGTCTAGCGTCTCCAGGTTGACCATATTCGCCATTTCTTCTGGTATAAAGCCCGAGAGGTTATTCCAACTCAAATCCAGCTGAGTTACATACGTCAAATTCCCAAACTGTTTCGGGATGGAGCCATTCAGATTGCTGTGGCTCAAGTTCAGAACTCGTGGAAATTGACTGCATAACTTATAAATCTGTAAGTCAGGAGAACCCGTAATCCACGAATACAATGGAGGATACGAGGGAGAAGCATTGTCTTGTGAGGTAACCCCGAGGCTAAGCCGCCTCAGTTGTGTCAAGGAAATTGGGATCTTCCCCCAGAGAAAATTGTGCGACAAGCAAAAGGCAAAGAGATGAACAAAGCTTCCAAACCAATAGGGTATCTTGCCGCTTAAATGATTCCATGACAGATCCAGAGATCTCAGCTCCACGCATTGCCTCAACCAAAGCGAGATGACACCTGTTAAACTACTGTTTCCAAATGCCAGGACGCGTAATCTCGGAAATCCTTGATCCCATTTACTGGCATTTCCTCACCTTGGAAGTTTTTGCTGAGACCAAGGATCGTCAGGTTTTGGCACTTTTGGAGAGCTTGCAGGGCCTTGGAAATGTTTGAGAGGTAATTATCACTTAACTCAAGGAAGGAGAGGGATTAGAGCTTACTGAGCTGTGTCGGAATCTGCGCGCTTAGGTTGTTGCAGCTCAGATCTAAGAACCTGAGCGACTTGCAAGCAAAAAGGGCGTCCAGGATGACGCCGCTAAATCTGTTCCATCCAAGGTTGAGTGTGGTAAGAAGGCGCATCCGTCTGAAATCAAGGCTGAGGCTGCCCTCTAGAGAATTTTTCCATAAACTGAGCAGCGTCATGTTGGAGCAGGAGGAAAGTGAAGTCGGAAATCGACCCACAAGCAAAATGGATTCAGCTTTGAGCACCTGAAGCTTTTGCAGCTTTGGAGAGGTTTCCGATGCCCTGTGGTAGCTCTCCTGAGAAGAAATTGCCGCTCAGGTTGAACGATTCCAAGAGCTGCAGGTGGAACAACTCCGGCTGGAGGAGGCCCTGAAAGTAATTGTTGGAGAGGTTGAGAAAGCGTAGATTGTTCAAACCAGACACTGATGCTGAGAGAATGATATAGGGTGAAAATATGGGAGTTGATGTAAATTTCTATACCAGGGAATAAAATTGAATTTCGTTACTGATTTCAATGGCAAAATCTCATAAGGCAATAACAGTAGATTACAATGCAAACAACTAAATAGATATATTCTCAATCAACTAATTAAATATGCTCTCAATTTTAGGTGAAAGTTCTATCAAGCTTGCATAGAAATATAGAGCAGATACGATCCTCAATAATAAGTGAAAATACCTAACTTAAGATGCCAAAAATTGTAAGGAATTATACCTTATTCCAACGGGTTGATCTCAGGTTTTACGCCCAAGTTGAGCCGAAACGAATTAGATTCTCGTTCTTTCTTCCGGCTGTGCCGCATGAAGCAGAACAGGCCACAGCGTTGGAGTAGGGGTTGGCGACGTCGACTCTGATTCGGTTGGAAGTTGGCGCTGGCGACGTCCGAAAATCCAGGCATCGGCGATCAGGCGTTAAGGAGCAGACATCGCTGGCGTTGATTGAAACTGGTGACTAAATCTTCGGAGATCAGGCGTTTGGCGGAAGGGAAGCGCAACGCCGGAAGTTTGCAAGCCATCTAGAGAGATTAGGTCTAACTTAGGTTTATCTTGAGGTTGTAGAAGACCTATAGCTTTAGGGTCAGGTTGGTTCCTAGGCATATCATCTAAGGTAAATGATACAAATTTAAGTTTAGGTTCATATAGAAGAATCTCTAAGCTTGACTGAGGGTTAGGTTGACTCTCAAACAAGTCAACTAAGGATTCCCTAGTAGTGGATCCAAACTCTTCTAAGGATATTTCTTGAGAAGGTGTAGGTAGCTTAGGTTGTTCTAAGGTTTCTTGAGAGGTGGAAGGGTTGGATACCTTAGGGGGTTTTGGTTTGGACCTTTTGATCTTAATCTTGGGGTCATGACATCTTAAGATGTAAGAATCATCTTGCCTTTGGTGGTACCCGTTAATATCATATAACCAAGGTTCTCCTAGATGGACATGGTATGTACCTTCTAAGGGTAAGACATCACACCATACTTCAAATACGATACCAAACCTAATAGGTACAAGGCACTTACAGTTCAGTAGGGTTTTGGTTCCATCATCCCTACTAATGGTGTAAGGGTAGGTGTTAGGCTTAGTAGCAAAACCAAATCTATCAATGGCATTAGGAGTGATGAAGTTAAACCCTATGGTTTCATCTATGGCAACCTTACACATCTTATCTCACATTTTAGTGTAGGTGTGAAAAAAGTCATTCCTAAGGGTGATCCTATAAGTTGGGAGTCTCTCTAAGTACCGATTATGGAGTTTATCTAGATCTGGACGACTATTAAGACACACTACTAGTTCTTCATATTGTACCAACCTAGAGTCAAATGTGTCCCTCTGGGCATTAAATCATTCAAGTGTCTTGGACAATTGGTCTCACTCATTATTGGAACTATATAAAGCTGGGGGTTGTTGTCCTAGTCTGGTGGTCATGATGTAGATCCCTTTAATTTTTTTCCTTTTTTTTTTCTCTCTCTTCTCTCTCTTTTTTTAATAGGTATCTAAGTTTGGTATATAATAGTGGCTGATGATCAAGGTTTAAGTAGTAGTGGATGGGGATCATGGTTTGCTCTAATACCAATTTGAAAATATGGAAAGTGATGTAAATTTCTATATCAGGGTATAAAATTGAATTTCGTTACTGATTTCAATGGCAAAATCTCATAAGGAGAATGATATAGGGTGAAAATATGGAAGTTAATGTAAATTTCTATACCAGGGAATAAAATTGAATTTCGTTACTGATTTCAATGGCAAAATCTCATAAGGCAATAACAGTAGATTACAATGCAAACAACTAAATAGATATATTCTCAATCAACTAATTAAATATGCTCTCAATTTTAGGTGAAAGTTCTATCAAGCTTGCATAGAAATATAGAGCAGATACAATCCTCAATAATAAGTGAAAATACCTAACTTAAGATGCCAAAAATTGTAGGGAATTATACCTTATTCCAACGGGTTGATCTCAGGTTTTACAGCCAAGTTGAGCCGAAACGAATTAGATTCTCGTTCTTTCTTCCGGCTATGCCGCATGAAGCAGAACAGGCCACAGCGTTGGAGCAGGGGTTGGCGACGTCGACTCTGATTCGGTTGGAAGTTGGCGCTGGCGACGTCAGAAAATCCAGGCATCGGCGATCAGGCGTTAAGGAGCAGACATCGCTAGCGTTGATTGAAACTGGTGACTAAATCTTCGGAGATCAGGCGTCTGGCGGAAGGGAAGCGCAACGCCGGAAGTTTGCAAGCCATCTAGAGAGATTAGGTCTAACTTAGGTTTATCTTGAGGTTGTAGAAGACCTATAACTTTAGGGTCAGGTTGGTTCCTAGGCATATCATCTAAGGTAAATGATACAAATTTAAGTTTAGGTTGATCTAGAAGAATCTCTAAGCTTGACTAAGGGTTAGGTTGACTCTCAAACAAGTCAACTAAGGATTCCCTAGTAGTGGATCCAAACTCTTCTAAGGATATTTCTTGAGAAGGTGTAGGTAGCTTAGGTTGTTCTAAGGTTTCTTGAGAGGTGGAAGGGTTGGATACCTTAGGGGGTTTTGGTTTGGACCTTTTGATCTTAATCTTGGGGTCATGACATCTTAAGATGTAAGAATCATCTTGCCTTTGGTGGTACCCGTTAATATCATATAACCAAGGTTCTCCTAGATGGACATGGTATGTACCTTCTAAGGGTAAGACATCACACCATACTTCAAATACGATACCAAACCTAATAGGTACAAGGCACTTACAGTTCAGTAGGGTTTTGGTTCCATCATCCCTACTAATGGTGTAAGGGTAGGTGTTAGGCTTAGTAGCAAAACCAAATCTATCAATGGCATTAGGAGTGATGAAGTTAAACCCTATGGTTTCATCTATGGCAACCTTACACATCTTATCTCACATTTTAGTGTAGGTGTGAAAAAAGTCATTCCTAAGGGTGATCCTATAAGTTGGGAGTCTCTCTAAGTACCGATTATGGAGTTTATCTAGATTTGGACGACTATTAAGACACACTACTAGTTCTTCATATTGTACCAACCTAGAGTCAAATGTGTCCCTCTGGGCATTCAATCATTCAAGTGTCTTGGACAATTGGTCTCACTCATTATTGGAACTATATAAAGCTGGGGGTTGTTGTCCTAGTCTGGTGGTCATGATGTAGATCCCTTTAATTTTTTTCCTTTTTTTTTCTCTCTCTTCTCTCTCTTTTTTTAATAGGTATCTAAGTTTGGTATATAGTAGTGGCTGATGATCAAGGTTTAAGTAGTAGTGGATGGGGATCATGGTTTGCTCTAATACCAATTTGAAAATATGGAAAGTGATGTAAATTTCTATATCAGGGTATAAAATTGAATTTCGTTACTGATTTCAATGGCAAAATCTCATAAGGCAATAACAGTAGATTACAATGCAAACAACTAAATAGATATATTCTCAATCAACTAATTAAATATGCTCTCAATTTTAGGTGAAAGTTCTATCAAGCTTGCATAGAAATGTAGAGCAGATACGATCCTCAATAATAAGTGAAAATACCTAACTTAAGATGCCAAAAATTGTAGGGAATTATACCTTATTCCAACGGGTTGATCTCAGGTTTTACGCACAAGTTGAGCTGGAACAAATTAGATTCTCATTTTTTCTTCGAGCTGTGCCACATGAAGCAGAATAGGCCACAATGTTGGAGTAGGGGTTGGCGACATCAGGTCTGATCCGGTTGGAAGTTGGCACTGGTGACGTCCGAAAATCCAGGCGTCGGCGAACAGGCGTTGAGGATCAGACGTCGCTGGCGTTGATTGAAACTGGCTACTAAATCTTCGGAGATCAGGCATCTAGCGGAAGGGAAGCGCAATGCCGGAAGTTTGCAAGGATTCTGTGATGCTGAGCAGCTGCAAATCTGTGAAATTGGAGGCGATCATGGTGATTTCTGTGGATGAAGGGCCGGCGAGAGGAGCTTCTGGATCACCAGGCGTCTGGCAGGCGATCGTGATAAGGGCGGACGGAATCAGAGACGAAGGAATCTGGCAGCCTAGCCAAGGTTAGTGGCGGCAGGGCATTAGGGCTGGACGTCGAGTGATGACGTTGGGAGGCAAGCATGGAGATTGATGAGCGGCGATCGTGGGCAGAGTATTTAGCGACGGAGGAGGGATGGCGATATTCCTGGCAAGGTATTGATGGTGTACGGTGATGGTGGCTGAGGTGTAGGTGGCAAATGGATGTGTTCGCGGCGGATTCTCGAAGAGTAGAGAGGGAATAGGGTTCGAAGGTATTTGGGTAGAGCTTGTGGAGTGCGGCGGAAGGTTGGGGACGGTGACTGTTCCAGCCCGATGGTGACAACGGCTGGGCGTGGATTGACTGTGTGATCAGTCTGGATGAAGAAGGGAATCGCGCAGTAAGGTGATTTCAGCAAAAGGACGTGGATCGCCGGAAAGATTTGAAAAATTTGGAAAAAGGAACCCTAGCCCTCACGGCCAACACCCTCACGGTGCGAGAACGCAATAGCGCCGATTGAAAAACCAAGAAGAAATTTTATTAGCCAAAAGTTGATTTTCCCCTTAGGGATTACAATGCTTAAATAGATATTACACTTGCTAAATTTAGAAAACTGAATCCTACTAGGAGTTATAAAAATTGCATGCTAAAATAAAAATAATACCTTAACAATAATGTCTGATTAAAGGAAAAATAAAGATAAATTCAAATATTCAGGCGATAGCGGGCCGGCTTTCGATGGGCCCTTTTAGATCTTCTAGGTCTGTCTTCTATGTCCCCATCAATTCTCCCAAGGGGCGAACAGTGAATTGTCAAAATTATGGGCATCCAACTTTTCCGGTGTGATCTGTCGAAGTTCGTCTTCAAGAATCTTTATGTCTAGATGATTCTTCCATTCTATCAGGTGTGGATGATTTGATTGATCAGGATCAAGAACAATTTGATCTTCTAAGATGTCTTTAATGTCATCATCTTCTACTTCATCCGGAAGATGTGATAGTGTTAATTCACTCGATTCTGGTTCCTCCCGTGCGTAATACAATGATATATCTTCCACATTAAAAATAGGACTAATTCTCAAATTTTTAGGTACATCCAAAACGTAGGCATTATCACTTATTTTATATTTAATCGTAAATAGACCTATATTTCTTGCATGCAATTTCTTGATAGAATCAGGTGGAAGTCTCTCAGCTCTCAATCTCACCATCACTCTATCTTCCTCACTAAAATTTTGTGGCCTACGATGTTTGTCTACATTGCTCTTATACTTATCATTGCTTTCTGAGATTTTGTGCCTGATTTCAGTATGAAATTCATGGATATGTTTAACAAAAGATTCAGCGGAGTGTGTATGTAGGGTAGAAGCAGGTAGGGGGAGGAGATCAATTGGTTTATTAGGTTGCATACCAAGGACCACTTGAAATGGGCTGAGACCAGTTGTCTTGTTCACTACACTATTGAATGCAAACTCAGCTATTGGCAATATATCTTCCCAGTTGGTTACATGATCCCTAATATGACATCTTAACAAATCACCTAAACTTCTATTAATGACTTCGGTCTGACCATCAGTTTGAGGGTGATACGCAGAAGAAAATTTAAGTTTTGTGTCTAACAATGTCCATAAGGTTTTTCAAAAGTAGCTTACAAAACGTACGTCCCTATCTGAAAGCTTTGGATCTAAGTCAAGTTCAAAGGGTCCTAAGGTTTCCTTAAAGGTATGGGATCATAATTCAAGTTGGTTGAAATCTATAGGTGTAGGATCCTCTATGTCCAAAGGTTGGGTAGGAATATCTAAGTTAGGCTCATTAGTTCCTATGGGTGTACTTAGGGATAATATGTATGATTTGGGAGGTTCTAACTTAAGCTTTGTAGAATGTCCCTCTATGTCTTGAGTTCCAAGATCATGGTTTTGGTCAATAAGTTGCTCATCTTCTAAGTTTCTCTCTATGGGTTCCCTAGGTTTGTGGCTTCCTAAGTGTTCATGAGGCTTTGGATAAGGACCTAGACAAGGCTGATAGTCATCTAGAGAGATTAGGTCTAACTTAGGTTTATCTTGAGGTTGTAGAAGACCTATAGCTTTAGGGTCAGGTTGGTTCCTAGGCATATCATCTAAGGTAAATGATCCAAATTTAAGTTTAGGTTCATCTAGAAGAATCTCTAAGCTTGACTTAGGGTTAGGTTGACTCTCAAACAAGTCAACTAAGGGTTCCCTAGTAGTGGATCCAAACTCTTCTAAGGATATTTCTTGAGAAGGTGTAGGTAGCTTAGGTTGTTCTAAGGTTTCTTGAGAGGTGGAAGGGTTGGATACCTTAGGGGGTTTTAGTTTGAACCTTTTGATCTTAATCTTGGGGTCATGACATCTTAAGATGTAAGAATCATCTTGCCTTTGGTGGTACCCGTTAACATCATATAACCAAGGTTCTCCTAGATGGACATGGTATGTACCTTCTAAGGGTAAGACATCACACCATACTTCAAATAGGATACCAAACCTAATAGGTACAAGGCACTTACGGTTCACTAGGGTTTTGGTTCCATCATCCCTACTAATGGTGTAAGGGTAGGTGTTAGGCTTAGTGGCAAAACCAAATCTATCAATGGCACTAGGAGTGATGAAATTAAACCCTATGGTTTCATCTATGGCAACCTTACACATCTTATCTCTCATTTTAGTGTAGGTGTGAAAAAAGTCATTCCTAAGGGTGATCCTATAAGTTGGGAGTCTTTCTAAGTACCAATTATAGAGTTTATCTAGATCTGGACGACTATTAAGACGCACTACTAGTTCTTCATATTGTACCAATCTAGAGTCAAATGCGTCCATCTGGGTATTCAATCGTTTAAGTGTCTTGGACAATTGGTCTCTCTCATTATTGGAACTAGATAAAGTTGGGGGTTGTTATCCTAGTCTGGTGGTCATGATGTAGATCCCTTCAATTTTTTTTTTCCTTTTTTTCTTTCTCTCTTCTCTCTTTTTTTTAAATAGGTATCTAAGTTTGGTATATAGTAGTGGTTGATGATCAAGGTTTAAGTAGTAGTGGACGGGGATCAGGGTTTGCTCTAATACCAATTTGATATAGGGTGAAAATATGGAAGGTGATGTAAATTTCTATATCAGGGTATAAAATTGAATTTCGTTACTGATTTCAATGGCAAAATCTCAGAAGGCAATAACAGTAGATTACTATTAAGTCATTTTTACATAGGGAATTATATGCGATTTTCACTGTTATATCTTCACTATTCTGGCATTTACACCTGATTATGCATGGAATTATTGCAATATCTTCGGAATCTACACTCTTTGGTGTTTTTGCCTCATTTCAGCAAAAAAGCGAGGGAATGCGACCGTTTTCAGCTAGATCAGTATTCTCAGAAAGATCCACGACCCACCCGGCGACCAGAATTACACCCTGTGGCTTTCGTGTCGCCTGACACTGATTTTCTAGATTTTACCCCTCGCCTTCCCTACGTTAGATAGAAGGTTTGGAAAGGGCAAAAGAGGAATTCGATAGAGGAGGCGGGACAACTAAAAGGAGAAAACTTTGGGCGCCCTAAAGGAGGAGGATTGACGATTCGGTCACGCACGCACGTACGCGAAGGCGGCAGCTGAGGAGGAGAAAAGGGAATAAACCCTTCACCATGAGAGCGTGAAGGGGGCGGAGGACCGATCAGCGGAAGAGGAAGGCTTCTCCAAGCGGCTTCCTCCCCCTTTAAGGAAGTCTTGTTTTCCATTTCTCATCTAATTTCACTGCCCTTATTGTCTATGGATGTTACGTTCGGATTATCTCATGCTTTTCTTTGGACAATGATTACTGTAGCTTAATCTTATTTCAGGGCTAGGGAAAGCCCCTTGAATGTTTTATGCATGGATTGTGACTCTATTTTATAAACCATAGATTGTTCTATTTTGCCTAGTTGCACCTTATGAATGAAGTATATCATTTTGTTATCTTCATGCTCTTAGATATCTGGTATTGCTAAGAGGCACGTCCGGATGTTGGATACCCTAGGCAAGAGTATCTCAATCATCATACGAGAGTAGACGTCTAGACGGTAGACGTACTGTGACGGTAGACGTCTAGACGTGTAAACACCTTGTTGCATCCTCGAGAGAGGACAATTTGTACAATTGATGGGATGGTATGCATAATCCAGCGCTCATTATTTACTCGACTAAGCGTACTACGACGGTAGACGCTTAGCCGGTTAAGCACCTTGTTGCATCCTTGAGAGAGGACAACTTGCACATTTATGGATTGCCCTAGGACTTAAAAAAGGGAATTCTATATTGTTATTCATCCATGCATAACGCGTTAAGGCAGTTGACCCTAGCCCTGATCACGCTCATCCTTAGACCTTTCGTCGTGCATTTACCTTGTTTACCTTGCTTTCTTTTTTAGCTTTAATTTAGCAATCATTTCACACTCATTAAATGATCATCTAGCTTGTGATAATTAAATCAGTCGGTACTTGGTATTTGGTCCCTATGGGATCGATACATTTGTATTACTTCGATAGTCCGTATACTTGCGGAACCTATCAAGTTTTTGGCGCCGTTGCCGGGGACCAAATTTATCAATATCGACACAATTAAGTTATTGCTAGATTAGACATTTTTCTTTCTTTTAGTTTACTTGTTTTTAGTTATTTAGTGTTAAACTCTTTTATATATTTGATAATCACTGCATATCTTTTTGGTTATTTGGAAAGTTGCCTTTGAACTGCTTGATTTATGCGCAGAACTCTACAGTCAAGAGAACTAATACCTGCTGATCTTGTAATTGAGAAGACATTCCGACACCGTAGGAAAGCTTAGTCTTAGGCTACTAGCTTTGAAGAATTTCTTGAAAAGCCCAAGATGAACTACCACTAGTGGTCAACTGAGTGGGCGGTACCATATAATGCAGGTGGTAAATTTGAACTTGATGCATTGAGCTCAATAGCTGCCAAAGTGGTCTCTCTAGCTCATAAGCTTGACACTTTTGGATTGAACTCTGCGACCGCCAATAGTATCTCTTGCGAGAGTTGTGGTACACCAGGGCATTCTTCAGCCGATTGCCAGATGGGACCTCCTCCTTTTATGGACTTTGTACTGAATCATGTGAATGTGCTCAATAGTTTTCCATCATGGCCGCAATATGATCCATACTCTAACACGTATAATCCTTGGTGGAGGAGCCACCCAAACTATTCTTACCACAACAATATTGCAGCGCAACAAGCCAACTATAGACAACCCTCAGATTTCCAACAACAAAGGCAGCCATCTCAACCAGCAAAGTCAAGTTTGGAATCCATGTTTGAAAGTTTTATGGCTAGCCAAGATAAACAGAACGAACACATAAATGAGACTATTCGGCAGCTAGCTTCTCGAGTTGGCATAGTGACTACACGAAGTATGATGCTTGGAGACCAAATTGTGCAACAAGCCGAGGCCAACCCTAGAGAGCACTACAATGCTACCACTACGCGTAGTGGGAAGCAACATGACGAGCCTAGGGTAAATTTGGATATGGAAAAAGACCCCGAGCCGAAAACCTTAAGGGAAGAAGGGGTAAGCATGGAAGAACCTAATGCTGAACAAGAGAAGAACAAGGAACCGGCATATACACTGCCACCACCTTATGTACCGGCTCTGGAAGAAGCTGAATCTAAAGTGGCAATGTGCTCACAACCACCGGATACCACCCTTCTCTGCCGCTCAAAGCCCTTGGGATGCCTCAACCTTGAACAGCCACTTACCGCGGTAAAAGAAGACCAAGAGGCCAAATTTAAACCATTACCGCATGACTTGAGGTATGAAGTCTTAGGCTCAAACTCCACTTTACCGGTGATGGTAAATGTGGGACTTGGTATGGTACAAACTCAGTTACCTTTGACGAACTAATCAATAGTGAGCACCTTACCTAGTGGCAAATGTACATCCGTAACACTTCTCCATGGCAATCATGAAGGTATTAAATTGGAGGGATTTCATGTTCCTGAACCTTTGCCCACTGCAGTACAAGTGACTGTGAAACCACCGGTTGTTTTACAAAATGAGAAATATAGCGCACCCTTGTCATCAACCCCTGTGGAAATCAGCATGCATGCTGCTGTGGTAGAAACCCCTAATCCATTGAACATTGCTGCCAATGAAACTGTTTCCACTCAAAAACGGATAAAGATAAACCCTAATGAGCATAGCCGGCTGCTGCTTAGATCAGGCTCTGAACAACTAGTTTCATTGCCCAAGAAAGGCACAAACTTGACTTCTGATCCTTCTGCAATCTCAGCACAGGCAACACTTTCTGAAGATTCTGAAACACCAACTGCAGAACCTAGATTAGTTGTTGCTGGAAATGATGGTAGGGAAAATGAACCTGCTTCGAGGTCTAATTCCTTTAATAAGAACCCGAAGAAACCAAGTGAAAAAGCTATCAAAAATTCTAAAGAGGGAACTGATGCCAAAAGATTGGATGCTAACTTGAGTGTGATTAACACATATAGGGACGTTAGGGGCGAGTCAATGTTGAGAATAACCGAGCACGAAAAATCTGAAGCATCAAAGGATTTACCACAAGATGATGCTCTAAAGAAATACTCTAAAGACTCTCTTATGATGCTCTCGCAGCAATTCACTCAACTCCCAGCGGGGTGTGAGATTGGTCCAGATATACCTGATTCACTGTTTACCGTTTGTGTAGGGGGGTTACCATGTCCTGGTCCTGGGAGTATTATAGACGAGCCATCATGTGCTTCTCGGGAAGATCAGCGAATGGGTGCCGAGGGTTGGCTCAAACCACCTTGACATGGCACAAGGGTCAAGCCAAAGACCTTAAAATGACGCTTCTTGGGAGGCAACCCAAGCCTTCTCCTTGATTTTGCTAGTTATTTTGGTAGTTTGCTTAATCGTATTTTCATTTGTTGTGTTTTGGTGGTATTTTGATTTGTGGACCACCTCCTTGCTTCTGCTCTACCTCGATTTATTGACCACTTGCTTAGTTTTTACTTTCTTTAAGCAGTTCACTTAGCTGAGTGTTTGCTCTTCTAATCCTACTGGTAGCTTACTCCATGGTATCCTCACTTGCTGTTTTCACTTGCTGCGCTGAGATGGTATTATGCTGGTATCTTGGTTCCATGGTATTTTGATGCTGTTCAACACTTGCCGGTTTTTACTCTCCTCTGATCAATTTGTGGGGGTTGGATTATGGCGGTATTTCCATTTCTAGATCGTCTGCTTACTTTTTCTCCATGATGAGTTGTTGATCACTTACCTACTTTTACTCTCTTCATGTAGTTTATTTAGCTATCTATATACTTTGCTGATGCTTTAAGTGGGGTTTATTCGATGATATTTACACTTAGCATTTCCCTTGATGGTGTTGAGATGGCATTGTGATGGTATTTGCTCTTGCTCGGTTTTGATTACTTGTGAGGCCTAATTATATGTTTATCACTGCTCAGGGATGATCTGGGTGCAACTGGGGGGCCAATCGCGTCATTTCTAGAATTTCACAGTCGGCCCGATGATAATAGTCACACTCGTGACTTCTGGAACTAATTCTACTTCCCAAACTCTCAATCCACAAACTGTTTCATGGCTGATCCAGCGATGCCGGTCTCGCCTGTGGTCTTTTCATCTGATTCTGCCACCTTGATGCTCTTCAAGTCATACCCTATAGAATGTTCCACAGTCGACCCAGCGACAAGGGTCGACCCGAGGTTCCTACAGCTGCATTCCATGTTACGTGTTCCGTTCTCCACAGAAAGTTCCTCGGGCCGCCAAGCGATTAAAACCTCAGCCCGCGGAATTTCGGACCTTGGAGGTGTTGGTGTATATGCCCTAGGACCTAGTTTTGGTCCATTATTGTACTACTTAACTTTGATAGATATATCATTCTGGCATTGTCATTATCAATGTTTGTCTACATCTGCGATTATGTACTTACATGATAATGTCCCTGGAGACAGATTGGATCTGTGCTCGAATGATCGTCCCCAGTCGATGTACCAGACTGGATATGGGACAACTCTGGTACTTGTGAGACTAGTATATGCGCTGGTTAGGCACGAGGTGCTAACACAGACATATGGGTATATCAATGGTGGATATACTAGAATGACCCGCTGTGAGGCAATGACTTGGTGTCACGAGTTATCCTCACAAGCTATAGGAAATGCATTGATCCCTTGACTTGAGGTCATTAGATATTCTATATAGTTAGGGATATGCTTTGATACAACCTAACACCTCGCCGTAGTTGGGAGGTAATAACGGTTGTCATTGAGCATGTCACGACCCATATGAGAAGGTCAATAGGCAGACAGAGGATTTGCCCCTTCCTAAGGGAAGCTTGATATCCATGGAGCTCATCTATGGTTCTATGACTGAAAGTGTATGGTACCCAGGTGAGACCTGATTTAGTCATAACCATGAGATTGGATGAAAACAAGTGGTGACACACTTGTCCAATCGGATATCAGTTCGGCAAAGAGACTGGAATGCATCTGTACCTAGTTGCAATGATAGTGATATCAATGTCGATATCTATTCCAATGACCTGGGTAGCAGCGATGCACTGCTAGGTGCCACTCACTGCTTGTGGTGACCTTTGGTCAGCACTGCCGGCGTCAGAGGAACCTACAGGGTCGCACACCTTGATACTCAAGTTCTCGTATTGATCGAGAAGCCTTATGATCGAGTTATTGGATGACTCGGATCTATTTGGGAGATTTCATCAACGCCGATGGGCCTGATGAGATGGAAGGATGTTATTGAAGTCAAACTTTATTTTGGTAGGTTGACCCGAATTTGACCATGGTTAAGTCACATTTGGATTTGGATTGTATTGGATTGGATCAAATTGCTTAATCAACCCATTCAATGAGGTTTGGGCTTGCTCATTACCCAATGAGGCCCAATAATAACCCCATTAGCGCCTAAGGGGTATAATGGGGAGAGATCCAACCCCATTGGCGCCTAAGGGGTATAATAGGGTTTTGGATGGCCAAAGTTACTTCATTATGCGCCTAGCCCTAACCCTGAGCGCCTCTTGCTCTATATAAGAGGCCCTAGATGCCTCCTCTCTGATAGACTACTCCTTGGAGGCATGAGAACACAGAGAGAGGCGAGAGCAAGGGCAAGAGGCGCAAGTGATCTCTTCCATCAAACCCTAGCCGCAAGCCTTGACGCAAGCCTTGATCTTCCTTTCCTCTTGGCGCAAGGAATTTGGTGCTTGGCGGCTTCCCTCTCCTTCATCTTTCTTCCATTGGCGCATATACCTTGGAGGTGGAGCAAGGCTTGAAGAAGGTGAACAAAAGGCTTGGATTTTCTTCCCGAGGCTAGCACCGGGCGTGGAAGAAGAGGACTCGAGGCATCTGTGTGTGTGAGACTGCAGAGGGCGCACGCTTGGGCGCCTATCTCGACATTGGCCTCATCTTGCTTAAGGTATATTTTATCTCATCATGTCGACTCCCTCGCATGTGATCTTCACTGGGTTTTTGAGACTGGCTCATTTCGGGGATATTGCTTCCGCTGTGCAATGTATTTGTGTAATTTCTATCTCTGAAAATTGTAAAATATCCCCGGGGTTTCCCAACAGGAGGCGACTCCGCAACACAAGTTAAGGTTTGTACAGAAAGTTCCTCAAGGGGCCAGGCGACTTAAACCTCAGGCCGTGATTCCTAGAGGCAAACTTCGCAGGGGAAAACTTGAACTCTAAGTTTTGCACAGAAAGTTCCTCTGGGCACCCAGTGACCGAAGCCTCAGCCCATGGGTTCCGAAGGCAGTTTTGCAATGCAAGTCTTCGGAGTTCCAATTTGGCATAGAATGTACCTCGGGGCACCCAGTGATGACAACCGCGACCCGAGGCTTTCGGCGGGGCCCTCCACTTAACTTCAAACTTCACTCTGCTTAAACCCTTCTTCTGCCCGCGCCACTTCATTACTCTTCCCCGATCCTTTACTTGCCCCGTGAAAACCCTAGCTCTGCTTTCGCCCTTTCCGTTGCCGCTTCTCCTCCACCACCTCGCCTGAGTTCTTCTCCCCCCCCCCCCCATCTCTCCATGGTTCCTCACAAGGTATGCGCTAGCAAGGCCTCCTCCAGCAAGCATTAGCGCGACCCATCAACCTCTGTGCCTGCTCCCGCACCGCCTCCTTCGAGCGAACCATCGCCCTCCGCCACCTATCGCCGGCATCGGGCAGGGAAGGAGCCTACTCGCTCTCCGACCCCTCCTCCACCACACAACCCCTCCTTCACCACCGAACCCGGCCTTCCATCCTACTACCGAAGGGACTTCCATTCGCTTCTGCGATGCCGCGCACGAAGCCCGCTATTTCGCCCTCTCCAGGCAGCGACTTGTCAATACCCGGTACATGGACACCCCAACACTGGTGCAGCTGGGACTTCTTGACGACATTCTTTGGCTTTTCCGGAACCTGGGCTGGGAGAAGTTTCTGAATCTCGCATCCGCCATGCATATAGGCCTTACACTTGAGGTACTCAGTTCCTTTTCCACGCGGCGGTCTGGC
The DNA here is from genome assembly GCA_027563935.2 of Costus lasius. NCBI lineage: Eukaryota > Viridiplantae > Streptophyta > Magnoliopsida > Zingiberales > Costaceae > Costus > Costus lasius. Next base: position 22,354,721 of record CM050451.1, on the reverse strand, counting down.
CCTAACAACGAAGTCTTCCTGATCTGTTTTTGCTTGAACAATATTGAGTATCGCCTGCCTCTTGAGGACTTCAACACCATCTACGGTTTTCCACTGGACGTCGAGCTTCACAAGCCCTGTGGCACCTGGGAAAATGAATTCTGGCACTCTATTTCTTCCGAGGCTCAAAATTCTTCAAAGAACGTGCGAGCTAGCGCCATCTCCAACCCCTGTCTCCGGTATGCTCATCGACTGCTATCCAACATGGTCTTTGCGTGTGGTGACAGCGACTACATGCTTCGCCACGTTGAACTCATCTTCCTTTGGGCGCTGCTGAATCAGTTCCCCCTGAATACCGGATATCATCTGGTCGCACCTCCAAGGGGACTATCACAATCGGTGGCCTACTCACTCCATTAACCCTGCATTTGGGGCACAATCCATATGGTACACCTGAAGCTACCGAGAATAGGCGTCTTGACATCGAAGCTTGCGTGGTAATGAAGATGATCTTTCGTCACGGCGATGTCTACCACCTCACACTCCACGGCAACCTCCACACCATCCCACTGCCCAACACTACGTGCACATATATTAGATTCCATGACAACTGGAACATCAGCCTAGAAGACGCAGACGCCCCTGCCCCTTTCACGTCTGAACCACCACCGCGAGCTCCTTATGAGCCCACCACCCATGAGCTCCTGCAAACAATACTCCAGCAGCGTCAAACCCAGGGGACCAGATCAACACCTTGATGGATAACGTATAGTGCATGTACGCCTTCCTACGTTCTCGTTTCCCCATTTTTCGGAGCACCACTTCCAATCAGCACCAGGCAGACACTGATGATGCTTCCTCTGACTCTTCTAATACTTCCTCATATGATCTCAGTGACGCGGGGGATGACCCCCGCGATTAGTGTTGTGAGTTCTCTACCCCCCCCCCCCCACCCCGCCCCTCCACATTTTTGTAATCCTTATTGCTTTTCCATTTTGGCATTGGGGACATTTCCTCATTTTACCATGTGGGGCTAGGGAAAGCCCCTTGAATGTTTTATGCATGGATTGTGACTCTATTTTAAAAACCCTAGATTGTTCTATTTTTCCTAGTTGCACCTTATGAATGGAATATATCATTTTGTTATCTTCATGCTCTTAGATATCTGGTATTGATGAGAGGCACGTCCGGATGTTGGATACCCTAGGCAAGAGTATCTCAATCATCATACGAGAGTAGTTGATTGTTTACGGGTAGTGTGTATCATATCCCGCTCATTGGGTTTATTCGATTAGGCGTACTGCGACGGTAGACATCTAGACGTGTAAACACCTTGTTGCATCCTCGAGAGAGGACAACTTGTACAATTGATGGGATGGTATGCATAATCCAGCGCTCATTATTTACTCGACTAAGCATACTACGACGGTAGACGCTTAGCCGATTAAGCACATTGTTGCATCCTTGAGAGAGGACAACTTGCACATTTATGGATTGCCCTAGGACTTAAAAAAGGGAATTCTATATTGTTATCCATCCATGCATAATGCGTGAAGGCAGTGGACCCTAGCCCAGATCCCGTGCATCCTTAGACCTTTCGTCGTGCATTTACCTTGTTTACCTTGCTTTCTTCTTTAGCTTTAATTTAGCAATCATTTCACACTCATTAAACGATCGTCTAGCTTGTGATAATTAAATCAGTCGGTACTTCGTATTTGGTCCATGTGGGATCGATACATTTATATTACTTCAATAGTCCGTATACTTGCGGAACCTATCAATTACAATGCAAACAACTAAATAGATATATTCTCAATCAACTAATTAAATATGCTCTCAATTTTAGGTGAAAGTTCTATCAAGCTTGCATAGAAATATATAGCAGATACAATCCTCAATAATAAGTGAAAATACCTAACTTAAGATGCCAAAAATTGTAGGGAATTATACCTTATTCCAACGGGTTGATCTCAGGTATTACGCCCAAGTTGAGCCGGAACGAATTAGATTCTCGTTCTTTCTTCCAGCTGCGCCGCATGAAGCAGAACAGGCCACAACGTTGGAGCAGGGGTTGGCGACGTCGGTTCTGATCCGGTTGGAAGTTGGCGCTGGTGACGTCCGAAAATCCAAGCGTCGGCGATCAGGCGAAGGAGCAGATGTCGCTGGCGTTGATTGAAACTGGCGACTAAATCTTTGGAGATTAGGCGTCTGGCGGAAGGGAAGTGCAACGCCGGAAGTTTGCAAGGATTCTGTGATGCTGAGCGGCTGCAAATCTGTGCAATCGAAGGTGATCGTGGTGATTTCTGTGGATGAAGGCGGCCGGCGAGAGGAGCTTCTGGATCACCAGGCGTCCGGCAGGCGATCGTGATAAGGGCGGACGGAATCGGAGACGAAGGAATCTAGCAGCAGAGCGGATGTTAATGGCGGCAAGGCGTTAGGGCTGGACGTCGGGTGACGATGTTGGGAGGCAAGCGTGGAGATTGACGAGCGGCGATCGTGGGCGGAGTATTTGGCGACGGAGGAGGGATGGCGATGTTCCTGGCAAGGTATTGATGGTGTACAGTGATGGTGGCTGAGGTGGAGGCGGCAAACGGATGTGTTGGCGGCAGATTCTCGAAGAGTGGAGAGGGAACAGGGTTCGAAGGTATTTGGGTAGAGCTTGTGGAGTGCGGCGGAAGGTTGGGGACGGTGACTGTTCTAGCCCGATGGTGACAACGGCTGGGCGTGGATTGACTATGTGATCAATCTGGACGAAGAAGGGAATCGCACAGTAAGGTGATTTCAGCAAAAGGACGTGGATCGTCGGGAAGATTCAGAAAATTGGGAAAAGGGAACCCTAGCCCTCACAGTGCGAGAACACAATAGCGCCGATTGAAAAACAAAGAAGAAATTTTATTAGCCAAAAGTTGATTTTCCCCTTAGGGATTATAATGCTTAAATAGATATTACACTTGATGAATTTAGAAAACTGAATCCTGCTAGGAGTTATAAAAATTGCATGCTAAAATAAAAATAATACCCTAACAATAATGTCTAATTACAGGAAAAATAAAGATAAATTTAAATATTCTGACGGTAGCGGGCCAGCTTTCAATGGGCCCTTTAAGATTTTCTGGGTCTGTCTTCTATGTCTCCATCAGATAAGAATCCCTTGGAGTCCCTTCCTTGACAAATTCAGGCCGACGATTCTTGCCCCAATTGAGACGTTGGAACTGGAAGAGGACGACGGCATCTAAAGCAGAGTACAGTGGACTCTTGGCCAACTGCAATAGTTGGAGTCAGAATTGGCGACGGGCCGCTCCTGGATTTGGATGTCAAGTCCTTGAGAGAAAGCGCGGAGGGCTCCTAGATCGTTTGGGTTGCAGCAGCTGCTGCTGCTACTTTGGTTGGAGGAAGATGCATGGATCTTCATGCAAAAGAGTAGCAGGAGAAGAAGAATACAGTGGCAAGGAGACATTGTTGATGAAACGACAGGGAATTGATCATCCGAGTTTCTAATCACTTATAGACATTGGAATATAATTTCATAAAATTACGTTCAAGTGTAATGAGAAGTCAGCAAGTTGAGAGATCAACTAATGCGTCTGACTTCCAATCAACAGACTTGGAAACTAGTCATGCCGCTTCTGTTTATCAAAGTGAAGAAATGTTTTCAACGGAGGAAGAGGCGTCAAACCAACCACTTCCTGGAATGTTTCATTTGATTAATACCTACCACTTCCTGGAATTGCATCAGATTAATACTTAATTATAAGTTTATTAGGTAAAATTAAGCAAATTAATGTCTAATTTATTGGACATTGATATTATTGAACAATTTTAAATATATAACTTGTGATCGCGATTTTTTGACACTTAGAATATGAATTTACTTTTGCTATTCATGTAAAATGAAGACAAGAATTGATTGGACTTAAAATGTGCTAGTCTAAGTTGAGATTGACATAGTCCAACCAACCAACATTGTGACTTTACCATCACACCTAGTTTATGCTTATTGTATAAGATTACTCCTCGTGTGGACCACGTCCGTGCGCCGGTGTCGCTGGAACTGTTGCACACTGAAGAACCCGCCCACATCGTCCACGATCTTCTGCGTCTGCCACCAATGTCGCTAGATTCGCTCCGCCCGAGCACATTGACGCCTCAGCTCGCGTCCACGTCCTCTTGCGCCGTCTCCGTAGGATCCGCCACGAACCCGTCGGAGCCAAGTCCGAAGGAGACGACGTAGCTTGTGTCACTCGCGCTGCGGACGAAGCCTCGCGTCCGCGGATTCCGCGTTGACTAGAATGTTGACGCAGTTTTGGGCTCCGATTGATTCTTCGGCGTGTGGGATTGGGCCGCCGCCCAACCCAGTTGCTTTTGGCCCGCCGTTCACAAAATTGGGTGTTACAATTTTCTCCCACCCGAGGTCGAACAATGGTGCCTCCAGTGTCGTATTTCTTTGTCATCTCTGTATCTTGTCTCCAGTCTAATGATGAATGCTGCTAAACCAATCTCGCATATTCAACATTCTGCTCGACTTAACACAACCAGACTCACGTACTAATGCACCACCCTTAGTACTCCGCCCACCCTCATGTGTCTCAGCCCACGTTATAAATGCGAACAGGGTTACGTCCTAATGCATCATCCACACAGATACCTTGCTCAACCTATAGTAACTGAGTTCATGTCCTAGTGCACTGGATCATCATTTCATCAGCAACCTACATCATCATGCTCGTTAAGAACCTTGCATCACCAACCTAGCTACACCTTCCTTTGATACCTATTATCACGCCCCGCGAATCATCCTCCGGCAAACAGATGAACAAAGCTTCCAATCCAAGAAAGTATCTGGCCGCTTAAATAATTCCGCGACAGATCCTGAGCTCTCAGCACCACGCAATGGATGGATCTGGATGCAAAAGAGTAGGAGGAGATGACGAATACAATGGTATGAAGACATTAGTGATGAATCATTAGTGAATAAATTATGGGAGGTTTGGCTCACTTATATACATTAGACAAGACCAATTTATGCATTGTCATGACGTTTTCATTTGTCTTGTACGTGGTGAAAGAGTGTTTATAAATTCTAATTCAACTCAGCCATTTATGATTGATGAGTATAGGGGCGTTAAGTCTTGAAGAAAAAACAGAAATCCCAACTGATTGTTTTTCCACCGTAAGAAAAAGCATTATAATACTTTTACATTGTGTTTCTTGTAAGAAAGGAAATAGAAATGATAAAAATTAATCAGGATAAAAAATTAAAATAATAAAAAACTAAATTTTTTCTTTTTTGTACTTTGTTTAAAAAAAATAAAATAATTGTTTAAAAATTGATATTGTTATTTATTTTTTAAATTATTAAACATCTTTTATCATACTCTTGACAGTAAAGCAACAGTGATGAGATGTCGAGAAGATAATATTGTGGCAGCGGTGGAACCGTGGAAGAGACGACTAATATTGTCGTAGCAGGTGGAGAAGATGTTGTCAGCAGGAGCCATCAATCTAAATGCTATAAGTAGGTGTGGAACTAGAGTAACGAGCATTATTAAAATATTCAAAGCCTGTTCCGTCGACTTTTGAAAGAAAGAAAAATGGTGAACAATATATTCAGTTCCGTCCAATTTTGAATGAGAGCAGTGAGTTAGCTATCGTTGGTGGCATGCGTTAAGGACTTGAAACCCACCAAATGTTTTGGAAAATTGTTATATGCGGTGCCATTGGCATCATCCCAGGATTTGTACTTACACGAATCCCAACATAAATGTTTGCGATATTGTTAAAATAGTTTTAAGATATATATATATATATATAAATATTGTAATACACACCTATCCTAAAGTAAATTAACTATGAATTTACCATCGTACTTAAGATTCCTAGGTGTCACGCCTCAATTTTTCACCTCAAATCCTTGGTTCGTAATGATATAATTTATACGCTTTTGTGTAAACTGTCAGCCAACACTCTATTGTGCACCTATGCGGAATGTAAGAAACTAGTGCACGCTCTGATCTTCTGCTCAGCTCCTGAAGTGATCTCTAAGCTCTGCCTAAACTCACTGCGCCTCTGATGCTGTTCTTCCACTGTGGCCGAACCTCTGTGCTTGCTCTGACTGATGCCTTGAGTGGCGGATTGAGGTTAACACACCCCCAACCACTTTGCACACCTAGAATAAGCGCCCTAAGCCAAGACAGTCCTTGCACTAGACATATGCAAGGCACACACACGTAGGCAGTTCTCAACAATCGAGGGCACTAGATATATGCCCAAACCCTAAGATAGATATTCACCACTACACAGCGAGACATGGATTAAACAAGCACAATGCTTGCGCCAATCCAATGCCTAAAACCTCAACACAAAGATCACTCCACCAAGTAGGGTACTCGGCTATGAGAAAGATGTCCTTCCCAAATTGGGTAAGGGACACAAAAACTCAACTATAATAAGAAAACGTTCATACAATATAACCTACTCAACTAAGGGAGAGTTATACCATGTATAACACGTATGAACAATGATCTACCCCTCTTCTCGCCGGAAAAGAGGGTCCCAAACCCTAGAGCCACCGGTGCTCTAGGGAGATTGTCTACAAGTCTTCTCGGCTCCTTGCCCCTAAGGTGCCACCTCCTCTTAGCAAGCCAGCCGAATTGCTAAGAAGTCCTTGTTGCCGCCAACAAGGAAAGGGACAGGAAGGTGCGCCGCCCTTTGAATTGCCGCCGGTGAGAATCACTTGCCTCCAAGTGATGCAGCCTTCCTTGCCTTCAAGGAAGATCACCAATTCCTCCTTAGCCGAGAGTGCTAGAAGGAAGTGTCGCCAAAGCCAAACCGCCAACACCAATTGTTGCCTCCAACAATTCGTCCACGCACAAGGAAGATCACGCCAATTGTCTTCAATAAGGTGGCGTGAGTATTGGAAGCTTGATCAGCCCTTACAAGTTGTCGAGCTTCGCCTTTTAAAGACCAGCCGCCAACTTGAATGTCAAGCCGCCCTAGTCTCCAAACGGATCAATTCGCCAAATGAATGTGGATGTGGATCCTTGCCCAAGTGGATCCAATCCAATTCGCCAATGTGGATCCAAGTTGCCTTATTGGATCCTCATGCCAAAGTGGATCCCAAATCTCTTATTGGATCTTAACTTAAATTGTCATGTAACAAACATGTGCCAACTTAAATTTTAACAATTCACTTAATGGCAATTATTTCCTAACTGAACATAACGGCATAAGTGATCTCTAGCACTCCAATTGAACTCGGATTCAAGCCTAACTCGAACCCAAGCCTTCATGCCATGGACCTCTGCATGTGGATAGTGCTCCATCATACCCCCAGGCCTAATCCAAGGATAACACATCGTCAATGTACCAACTCCTCAGCAAGTACCTACAAACACATCCTAACATAATGTTAGTACCCTAGCTTCACTACTAGGCCCCCTTCCACATCCGGCCCTACACATGTAAGGTGTCTGCTCCCTACTCATAACCCCTATGAGCCCATGGGAAGGGTGGGGTATAACCCCAGTATACCCAGGGCATCACAATTCTCCCCCAACTAAATTGGCACTCGCCCTCGAGGCCAACTCCTCCTGATATAGTTTGATCAAATCATCAAACTATGTAATGTCAGCTATCTTCTCCCAAGTAGCATCTTCCTCAGCTTCATCAACCCACTGAATAAGAAATTCAGTCCTCTGACCTCCTTACAATGCCCGTCCATAGATTCTATGGTCAAGAATTCTCATAGGCTTCTTCCCATAATCAATCTTTCCTTTGGCCGGTTGTCTTCTAATCTCCTCTCAGTCATGGTGTCTATCATCTGAGTGATACTTCTTCAGAAGACTAACATGAAATGTGGGATAGAACTATAACCAATTAGGCAAATCTAGCTTGTATGCAACTAGGCCTACCCTCTTGATTATCTTGAAAGGACCTTGATACCTTTGCAAAAGCCCACGGTGAAAGGCCCTGGCCTCAATCTTTCTCCACATCTGGGGAGTGAGTTTGAGTAACACCATGTCACCGGGCCCAAATGGGCGCTATACCTTCTCCGAACAGGCCGCCACAAAGCAGCAAAACTTGCTGATAGTGGGCTAGTTCTAGATGTTGTTGGCGGTCTCCTGGGCAGTGTTAAGAACCCGGTTGTGATAGCGATCAGTGGTGGCTTTTTGCGGCGGCCCGCGGGGAAGGCTTGCCATGGGAATGGGTTGGATGGACATCGTTCAGCTGGAGGAGGAGCTCACCAATCCCACATAACGGTCTGGAGGGTGAGAGGACCGTTGCGATCATCAAAGCTCTTGAAAAACTGGACCCAGGCCCACTTTCGATACATTCATAGCCTGGCCATGCTGACCATCACAGGTGTGATGGGGTGGCGCCGGGTCGGCCACGGCTGGAGGAACGGGTGTGACGGGCGCGGCATTTTGTGGCGAGCTGATCACGGCCTTGCCGTGCTTCTGGTCACGGCCATGATGGGGTGGCCCAATTTCTGCCGAGCATGTCACGGCGGTGGCCACGGGTGTGTCGAGGGCCATGTCCGCGTTCGCGTTTTCGCTCGACCGTGTCATGGTCATACTCTTCATCACGACCTGGCCGTGTTGGAGTCGACTGGTGGTGCCGGATGGTGAGCTGATCATGGCCTTGTCGTGCTTCTGGTCACGGCCATGATGGAGTGGCCTAATTTTTGCCGAGAGCATTACGGCAGTGGCCACGGGCGTGTCGAGGGCCGTGTCCGCATTCGCGTTTCCGCCCGATCGTGTCACGGCCATGCTCTTTGTCACGGCCTGGCTGTGTTGAGGTCGACTGGATCCCGCTGAGCCGGACACGGCTGAGGGAATGGGCGTGAAAGGTGCTGTGCCTGCATCGCCTTCTCGGAGCAAGCCCGTCACGGCATGGCCGTGTTTAGGGAGGCAAATGGCTTTCTGAACCAAAATTTCTGGTGAAGCTTCGTCCCAACCTGGGGAGTCATCCCAGGTGTCTTCCAGGGGTATTGGATCACCCCTAAAGGAATTTTTGACTCCGTCAATTCCCAACTGAAATAAAACACAGCTAGAGACTCCTGCCATCTTGCCTGTCTACCCTCCTGGACAACAACTTGCCAGGTTTTGACATTGTATTTGCCACATTGTCGGTTTTGACATTAAACTTGTTTCCAAGCAGATAAACCCTCCATAACTTCAAACAATGCACTACTGCAAGCATTTCCTTCTCATGAGCAGAATAATTCATCTCAGCACTCTTCAATTTCCTGCTCTCATAAGCCACAGGTCTACCCTCCTGGACAACAACTCCTCCTAAAGCTTTGTCTAAGGCATCTGTGTGTACCTCAAAAGGTAGTAAAAAGTCAGGAAGTCTCAAAATAGGCTCTAAGGTAACCTACACCCTCAGCCTGTCAAACGCTTCTTGGTGTTTGGCCTCCCAACACCATGTGGTATCCTTCCTCAGAAGGTTTGTCAAAGGTGCTACAATCCTCAAGTAGCCTTGTATGAATCTCCTATAGAAATTCGCCAGCCCCAAGAATGACCTCAAGGTGCTCACTGATGAAGGTGTAGGCCAATCCCAGATAGCTTTAACCTTATTGTCATCCATCTTCACTCACCTTGCCCCACAACATGGCCTAGAAATTTTATTTCATTCTTGGCAAAATCACACTCTTCCAACTTCAGATATAGCTGATTGTCTCTCAAAACAGACAAGACCTATCTCAGATGCTCCCTGTGCTCCTCCATATTGGCTGAATATATGACTATGTCATCTAAATAAACAACAACAAAGTTATCTAGAAAGGGATGTAGAATGTTGTTCATCAAATTATAGAAGGTAGCAGGGGCATTGGTTAGCCTAAAAAGCATGACTAGGAACTCATATGACACATATCTAGTCACACAGGTCATCTTGGGCTCATCTCCCTCTGCAATCCGGACATGCTAATACCCAGAACGAAGGTCCAATTTACTGAATAACTTGGCATGCACAAGCCGATCAAGCAAATCCTAAATCAAGGGAATAGGATAAGCATTCTTCACAGTCACTTTATTCAGTGCCCTGTAGTTAACACATATCCTCAAACTCTCATCCTTCTTCTTCTGAAAAAGTTTGGCATCTCCCCTCAAGTAGGATGCATAAACCTCAATCATCTCTATTTCTGGGATCCTAATAGCTCTGAAGTAATGCTCCATGTTAAAAAGAAATTTCTCCAACTCCTTAGCCACCCTCGCTCCTCCAAAGGTAGCTGGCTCGGGTATGTGGCTCTTGGTTGCGGGTGTAGGGGCTGGTGCCATTGGCGTTGGTGGCTGGGAACCTACCTGTGCCAATGCCAACCTCAATGTGGCCACCTCTGCCATAGCCGCCTCCAGTGTGTGGGCCATGCTGGCCAACTGCCCATCAGTCTTCTGCCTGTAATGATGGTACATCTCCATCAATGCATCAAGCTGCTTCGTGATGGGATCACCCTGCCACTCAGTGTCCGCCTCAAGACGAATGGCAGTCTCGAGCCTCGAGAACCTCTCCTTGAACTGCGCCATACTCCGAGTCCTCGATGCAATGACTGTAGTGATCTGTGGATCTGCTGGTCTAGCCTCGATTTGGCCAGAACTGATTGATTATTAGGGATACCGAGGAATTACGCCCCGGCGCTAGGCATCGACGTATGCAACTCCCAAACGATAACCTACTAACTTCTATATCCCAGGAATCCAAACACTGCGCTGAACTAGGGCTCTGATACCAATTGTCACACCCCAATTTTTCACATCAAATCCTTGGGTCGTGATGGCACAATTTACACACCTTTGTGTAAACTATCAACCAACACTCTACTGCGTGCCTATGTGGAATGTAAGAAACTAGCGCACACCCTGATCTTCTGCTCAGGTCCTGAGGTGATCTCTAAGCTCTGCCTAAACTCACTGCACTTCTGATGCTATTCTTCCACTATGGCCGAACCTCTCTGCTTGCTCTGACTGATTCCCTAAGTGGCAGATTGAGGTTAACTCACACCCAACCACTTTGCACACCCAGAGTAAGCGCCCTAAGCAAAGACAGTCCTTGCACTAGACATATGCAAGGTACACACACACAGGCAATTCTCAACAATCGAGGGGACTAGACATATACTCAAACCCTAAGACAGATATCCACCACTACACAACGAGACATAGATTAAACAAGCACAATGCTTGTGCCAATCCAATGCCTAAAACCTCAACACAAAGATCACTCCACTAGGCTATGAGAAAGGTGTCCTTCCCAACGTGGGTAAGGGACACAAAAACTCAACTAGAATAAGACAATGTTCATACAATATAACCTACTCAACTAAGGGAGAGTTATACCATGTACAACGAGTATGAACAATGATCAGCCCCTCTTCTCACCGGAAAAGAGGGTCCCAAACCCTAGAGCCACCGGTGCTCTAGGGAGATTGTCTTTAAGTCTTCTAGGCTCCTTGCCTCCAAGGTGTCGCCTCCTCTTAGCAAGCCGAATTGCTAAGAAGTCCTTGTTGCCGCCAACAAGAAAAGGGACAGGAAGGTGCGCTGCCCTTTGAATTGCCGCCGGTGAGAATCACTTGCCTCCAAGTGATGCCGCCTTCCTTGCCTTCAAGGAAGATCACCAATTCCTCCCTAGCCGAGAGTGCTATAAGGAAGTGTCGCCAAAGCCAAGCCACCAACACCAATTGTTGCCTCCAACAATTCGTCCATGCGTACGGAAGATCACGCCAATTGTCTTCAATAAGGTGGCGTGAGTATTGGAAGCTTGATCCGCCCTTACAAGTTGTTGAGCTTCTCCTTTTAAAGACCAGCCGCCAACTTGAATGTCAAGCCGCCCTAGTCTCCAAACGGATCAATTCGCCAAGTGAATGTGAATGTGGATCCTCACCCAACTGGATCCAATCCAATTCGCCAATGTGGATCCAAGTTGCCTTATTGGATCCTCACGCCAAAGTGGATCCCAAATCTCTTATTGGATCTTAACTTAAGTTGTCATGTGACAAATATGTATCAACTTAAATTTAAACAATTAACTTAATGACAATTATGTCCTAACTAAACATAATCGCATAAGTGATCTCTGGCACTTGAATTGAACCCGGATTCGAGCCCAACTCTAACCCAAGCCTCCACGCCATGCACCTCTGCATGTGGATAGTGCTCCATCATACCCCCAGGCCTAACCCAAGGATAAGACATCGCCAATGTATCAGCTCTTCAGCAAGTACCTGCAAACACATCCTAACATAATGTTAGTATCCTAGTTTCACTACTAGGCCCCCTTCCACATTAGGCCCTACAAATGTAAGGTGTCTACTCCCTACTCATAACCTCTATGAGTCCATGAGAAGGGTGGGGTATAACCCCAGTATACCCAGGGTATCACTCTAGGCGTGCTTAGGATTTTTTATTTTCTTTGAAATAGTATTATTTTTCATGTGAGTTCATGGCTAGTGTCACGCCCAGAATTAGGCTAACAAAAATTATAAATAAAATACACCCGAGTCAACCCTTGACTCGCACCCAAGCACGCCCACGCAGGGGCTAAATGGACTAACCACCGATCTGGACGCGACCGGCAAGACTACGTCCCCGACGTAGTCCTCAACCTATCCCAGGCGGCCACCTAGCTCCACAGTCCGCTACACGTCCGCTGAGGACCGCTGCACAATCTAGCTCCACAGTCCACCTAAGGTACATCACCCGAGACTGGACGCAGGCGCAGCGCGCGTACGAGTTCGATACACCGAAAAAGAATCAACCGCACGCAGGCGGTGGCGCACACTCGCGCAAGGAGACGATGTCACGCAGGACGCCGGGCACACGCCCTAACTCTAACTAGACCGCACGCAAGTGGTCGAATACATCACTCGCCCAAGAAGGGACGTCTCGCAGACGTCCGGCACAGACAAACCGGCAAACGCCGGGCAACACCACACAAGGCCGGCACACAAGATTGGAGCGCGGAGCGGGGCGAGGAGTCGCCGACCAAGAAGGACAACTCGGCCGGGAGCGCGAGGCTCGGGAAGCCGGAGAGGGGAAAACGCCGGCCGAGGGCAGCTGATCGGTTGCGAACGGGAACCGCGTATAGCACCCGTTAGAGGCGCGCGCACAAAAACCAAGGCATGTGCACGCAAACCAAGGCATATGTTCGCAAATCGAGGCACACGGACGACAACCGAAAGATCATCGAAAATCGCCTGAGGCTCGCCGGAGCACCGTCCGGCCGAGCACGACCTCGCCGGAGGCCAGGGAAGCGCCGGCGAACCCACCCAAGTTCGTCGGACGTGACCCAACAAGAGGGCGGAGTCGCCGCCTAAGCAGTAGTAGCCGGAGATGCTAGCCGACCAACCCATGGCCGCCGGACGTCGCCAGGGAGAGGAGCAGAAGCCCCAGCCTCGCCGGGCATCCCAGATCTCGCCGGAAGTGAATGGAGAAGGGAGGCGCGGCAAGGGAGAAGAAGGAAGGTCGCGACACTCGCCGACCAGAAAACACGCCCGCCGGAAGAAGCCAGAGCGAGAGGAGAGTAGGACGTAACTCGGCGGACGTCCGTCCGCCGGCTCCACCACCTGCGACGCCGAAGACGAAGGAGGTGGAAGTAAAGGGGAACGCCGCCCCTTGCTCCGATGCATCTTGTACCGCCGCACCCAACCCACCAGGAAGCTGCCGGAGTCCGCCGCTGCTGCCGGAGACCTCTCTCTGGAGCCACACTCGACGGAGGGGAGAGAGATTGAGGGAGAGGGAGCCGCACTGTCACCGACTCGCGTTTCGGCCAACGGGTCCCGCGAACGTGAACGCACGAAGGGCTACTGTAGCCCTACATCCAGCCGGGTTTGGATCCATGACCCGTTAACCCATCGCCCGACCTGTTAACTTAGTTAACAAAGGAAACGGGCTGCGTGACTGGGCTTGGGCCATGCACACGCTCCTGGCCCAATGCCCAAGCGGGCCTAACATTCTCTGCCACCTGAGGTGGTCGCCGTCCTCGGCGACTCGAGGTAGCTCCTCAGCTAAACCTCGTATATCAAACTTTGAAGCCTCATACCATATGGCTTTGTCCTCAGGCATATCTCTCCCAATGAATGAAAAACACCTACTGTTTACTCATCCAACTATGACCCAAGAGTCGATAACCTCAATTCTCGACATTCCTTAGATCGAACCTCGTCCAAACCATCAGAGAAGCATTGTTTGGAAGTTTCATGCCAGGTTGCTTCCTCCATCGGGGATTGACACATCCCGCAAGTGCACGGTTATGTCGAAGTAATATAAAAGATGTCGAATCCCACAGAGAACAAGATTGAAAACCAGAAAATCCAAGTTTTAATAGCTAGGCAAATCGAAACTGGGTTTTTGCGAACTAAAATCGAAAACAAGCAAACACGACTACGACGGTAGAGAGTTAATATGAGAGAAATATTAGGGCTACGGTTTCCACCACGATGATGATCTTAACCGCACAAGAAAGATATTAATTATTTGGATTATTGGTTTTGCACAAGGAATCTAACCCTAGGGAACAAGGTGCCCTCTCTCGAGTGTACACCTCGGTGTTCGACTTAGATCGACCTCCTACTCTCGAGGTGGATCATTCTAAGATGAATCCAATGAGTTCTATGGCAGATTATGAAACCCTCGAGCAAAGAGCAAGCACTCTCGTGTCGAGTTCTCACAAGTTTTACTAAGAGATTCCACCCTTACGACCCTTTTCTCGGTATGAATCGTAATGGCTAATACATGAAAATACTCGGCCAAGGTAAAACCATAGAATAAGCATGTCAAAATAAAATATTCTCATAATTCATTCCAAATAAGAAAAATTGAAACAAAGTTTACGATCAAAATCATCAACGGGATTCAACCAATCCCCGAAATAGGGTTTACACTACAATCATCATTGAAACGCTCAAAAATATCTCTTTTAGCATGGGAAAATCACAAGGAAGAGTTTCTAAAGGATATGAGACAATAAACCGAAACAAATCCTGAAGAATTGAGGCACTCTGATGATCAGATCTTCGAAAATCACCCCGAAATCGTGTTTTCACCGTGTTCTTCTACCCTCGACACTTCGTCGTGTGTTTACTCGATACCTAGGGCATAAAAATTGGGGCTTTTATATTCCACGCCTTCTGCTTCGAAACAGCTTTCCACAGAGTCCTCACTTGCCAAATTTGGACTTCAAACGGGTGAGAAATCAAGTAAAATTCGAGTCGAAGTCGTGTCTGCGCGAGCCTGGGTTGAAATCATGGGTGAACCCCGCTGGGTTCACCTGGCCGTGATTCATTCTGGGCAATCTGGCTGAAAGAAGCGTGGTGAACCCCTGGCTATGCTTTGTTCTGTGCAGTTCTCGGCCTAAAGGAATTCTGGTGAATCACCCGGCCGTGAAGCTCTCTGTGAGGTTCTGATAGCTGGCGAAGAAACTGGTGAACCCCATGGGGTTCACCTGGCTGTATTTTTCAGGCTAACTCCGTTTGAGCCCAAATTTGATGTGTAGCTTCGTCTTTGTATAAGAAATCGTCCTATGGCCTTAGAATCTTCAAAAAAAAAAATCAAAATAGGGCGATTTTACCTGAAATTCTATAAAAGTAAGAAAAAAGTAAAGATTCCGAAGCATTCAAGTAAATAAGCCTTAAAAGAGTATAAAAGTGTCAAAATAAGTCTAGATTTAACATGAAATAGCTATGAATATTACTACTAAAATGCAAGGCATCAAAATACTCCAAACTTAAATCTTTGCTTGTCCTCAAGCAATAAAATAAGATGAAATACAAGATGGGTATAAGAGTAATCTTTTGTGTTGAGGTATACATCCAAGTTAGAAAATTGTTCAATAGCAATCCAAGATCTAATCAGGAGAAATCAAGTAAATGGTTGTTTCAAGTGTTCAACAGTTTGATCCCACAATAACTAGATGCCAAATAACCTAGTAAGCAGTAGACATAGGATTCAATCAAGTTTACACACAACACTCATGTAATTCAGATCCTTCCTAAACAAATCGTTAGGGTTTACTCAAATGTTTTATTTAGGGTATGATACACTGATTATTGCATTAGACTTCAACTCATAACCTTAGGTACCATTGCCAATTTTTCGCAATGCCAAGTAGAGGAGTCTCTTTATTGATTTCAACTTCACATCCCTTAGATTTCAACTCATGTCCTTCAGTACCACTACCAATTTTTTACAGTGCCAAGTAGAGGAATCTAAGAGTGGTTTTTTTTTTATGCTATGCTCAGCAGTTGATAACATATCTTTTTAACAAATGCAGTGTCCCCCCAACAACAGAAAGGAATTCAAAGAATAACTAAGCAAATATGCATCTCAATACGATTCTCATGTAAGTTGCAAGCTTGAGTTGATTTAACAATCATAGAAATGTTCGACCCACTAATGAACAACTCAAAATCAATCCAAATTACAAAATTTCTAAATCATAGACATATGGGCATGATCAAAAAGTATCTCTAATAAGGAGGTATCAACAATCTTGGATTATTCCTAACCAATCATGCATTCAACTCAAATTTTTGAAATAGCCTTCATAAGACAAGTCTCATGATAGACACACGACTTCATGAATAATAAGCATCAAAATATTTCAAAATTTTTAATCATCATAGCAAAGTACTAATATAAGCATGAAAGTAAAGACAGCTCACCCACTCTAAAAATTTGCATAGTCCTTTATGCAATACCATGATGTGAGAGGAATGGATGATGATGCTGATGCTCTGGGAAGCTATCTCCGCTTGCGCGAGCGAGAGCCAGAAGCTCATGAGCTCTTGCTCTTCCTGCGTGCGCTATAGTCTGGCTCGACCTCCTCGTCTGAAGAAATTTCCATGTGTGCCATGTTCTCCTCATTGATGAAGGCAAGCCTCTCATCCATGCTTGATAGCTTCTCCCAAACGGACCCCATCATCTTGTGCTGCCTTTGCATGTGTGCCTCTATAGATTCCCAACGCGAAAAATGATCTTACTGATTATAAGATAGAGTGGTGTCTATATGATCGATCACCTCCCGTTGATGGAGCTGCTCCTCCCTAATTTCCTGCAACATAGACATCATAGAATCATGAGAGGAGGTGCTGCCAAAAAAAAAGGTGCCAGGGGCTGGTGGTGCGGTGTCAACGGGGTCAGGCTGTGCGTCCTCAATCGGCTGGATACGCCAGTTTCCTCGCACTCTTACTGTTGTGCACTATGGGTTCGGTAAAGGCAGACAGAATGGGCTCCCTTTGAATGTCATGCAGTATGAGTCGCCCTTGCGAAAAATCAGCTTCATGGCGACGCAAGACTCGATGTCGAGCCTGTTATTGCCAGTAGCTTCCAGTGTGCCATATGGAACGATACCCAGAGAAACTGTCAAAGGAGTGATGAGGCCACCAATCACAATCGCCCCTTTCAGAGAACGGGCGACGCGGCTGAACTGTTTTGCCAAATAATACCCAGAGTCCACCCTGAAGCTGCGAAGCATACACCATAGATAAAATAACTCAATCTGCCGAACCATACCATCACTCTCACTGCGGCCAAAGAGGGTGTGGGACAACACGCGGTGAACATACTTGATCACAGGGTTGCACAGACTGGATGCACGGGCCACGCGAGCCGAGTAGATATGCTCGTTAGTAATTGCTCCCTAGAAATTCTGCTCATTGTACTCAGTGGGGACTTTGCGTAAACAAAGTTCAGGAAAACCATAAATGCTGTGAAATTGAGAAAGAGTAAGAGTATGTTCAATGTTACCCAAGCGGAAGGTCAGGCGGCCTGGGTCGTCCTCAAGAATAGGGTCTGCCTTCACCTCCAAAGAGCTCAAGAATTCTAGCGTCACACCAACGTAGGTGGGAGAAAATAATCGCTGGAACTGCTCCCAACCAACTGCGGCGTACATCAAGTCAACATCTTCTAGCATCCCAAGCATCTGCAACGTGCCTCTATCTAGGTACATCGTGTTGAGAACTAGACACTGATGCAGCATTTGATAATACTCCTCCTGGCCAGCGTTGCGAAAGATGATCCCGAACTCATTCGGGAGAGAGATGTATGGCGTCTACCGGCTGGTGGGTGTGCGTCCATGACGAGACGAAGAAGAACCTGGTGTGGCCGAAGATGGCCAGAAGGATGGAGGAGTCGGCGACGACTCATACTCGTCGTCGTCGGTGGCGGACGAGTCAGAGAACGCCTGTTGAGGGTGGGTCATCCTCTTGCTAGCCATGGCTTTGGTTCTTAGAGGCATGGTGGCTAGAGATGATCGGAAAGAGGCTGGTAAGCTTCGGTGAGAGGAGATCTAGTCGGAGGCGCAAGGAGAAACGAAGGCGGCGGCGGATCGGCGGAACCAAAACTCGGAAAGTAGGCGACACAGAATTCCAAAATCTGGAATCGATTGAAGAGGAAATCCGTCTGGACGAAGGGAAAACTTGGATCAAACCCTTGGAGATCTTCCATGAGTGTTAAGTAGGAGAGAAGGCAGCGTGATCTGGTCGGCTTCGTCGAAATCGGGAGATGGCGGCGGAAAAGTCAGCGCGGTGCCCTAATTTCGGGCGGAGTCGTGATGAAATACTGGTGAACCCGCCCGAGTTCACCAGCCCGTGAACTTTACTGGTCTAGTGCTGTTGCGATAGAATTACGGGTGAACCCGCTGGAGTTCACCAGCCCGTGAAGCATTCTGGTTGCTCTCTTGGTGTGCGGAAAAGATGGTGAACCTCGTGGGGTTCACCTGCCTGTGAAGCTTACTGGAGAGTTCCTGTGCAGACAGAAATACCGGTGAATCCCATGGGGTTCACCAGGCCGTGATGTTCTCTGTTCACTCAAAAAATTCTAGAAAACTGGAAAAATTCTCATGTGCTCCATCTTCCTCCTACAACATAAAGAGACATCAAATTAGTAGCAATCCCCTCTAGAAAAAAAATAAAAAAAATTAAATGAGAAAGAGATTAATAGTCTAAAACACTAACTAATAGCAAGAAGAAATTATGCATAAAAAACTAAAATCAATTAAAAACTTGGGTTGCCTCCCAAGAGCGCTAGGTTTAGGTCGGTAGCTCGACCATAAAAGTTTTCAGAGTTTCAAATTTGTAGGGTCTGAGAGAACTAGAGCTTCCTCTCTTTCGACCCGCTCATCTTCGAAGTAGTGCTTGAGACGGTGCCCGTTAACTGTGAAACTGCTAGTTCGCTCTATCCAAATTGTGATGGCACCATATAGTTGAACTTTCTGAATTGTAAAAGGATCAGACCATCTCGTGCGAAGCTTTCCTGGAAATAGCCAAAGTCTTGAATTAAATAGAAGCACTTTATCCCCTTCACGAAATACTTTCTTTGCTATGCGCTTGTCATACCAAAACTTTGTGCATGCTTTGTAGCTCTTGGCATCCTTGGTGAGGTTTGTCAAGGTGAGCTCCAATGGATCCACTGTTTTCTTGAAGGGTTCAACATGCTGTATAGCCTTCTCCACGATGTCAATACTACAGCATGTGCCTGCAAGAGAAGGTTTTTTCAAGGGGTCAGTTAGATTAAATTGAATATTGTTGCCACAGATGTTCAAGGATAGTTTCTCATTCTTGACATCCATGACAGCTCCTGCAGTAGCAAGCAAAAGTCTCCCCATAATGATAGGGAGCCTGTCATCCTCATCAATCTCTAAAATAATAAAATCAGCATGAATAAAGTAATCTCCTACTTTAACCTATACGTCCTCTAAAATACCAACTGGTTGATGCACTGATCTATCTGCAAGCTGTATAGAAATACTAGTTGGTTGCAAATCCCCTAGATCTAGCCTTTTACAAAGTGATAATGGAATGAGGCTAACGCTTGCTCCTAGATCGCACAGAGCTCTCTAAAAGGACGTCTCCCCAATCTGGCAGGGTATGGAGAAACTACCTGGGTCTTTAAGCTTCTGAGGGAGCTTGTTCTGAATGATGGTGCTGCACTCCTTAGTAAGTGCAACGGTCCCTTGATCCTCTAGCTTCCTCTTGTTCGATAAGATGTCTTTCAGGAATTTTGCATAAGTAGGCATCAGCGAAAGAGCATCAACGAAAGGGATGTTAATATAAAGTTTCTTCAATACTTCTAAAAACTTACCGAATTGCTTGTCCAATTTAGCCTTGACAAGCCTATGTGGAAAAGGAATCGGTGGTTTGTATGCAGGCGGTTCCACATAGGGCCGCTCCAGCTGGTTCAGGTGCCACTGGTGTTGCATCTGACTGTGGTACCACAAGTTTGGTAGTCAAGTCATCTATCCTGTCATCGGTCAGCATTTTTGGGTCTTCAAGTTACTTGCCGCTCCAAGTGGAGATTGCATTGCAATGCTCCCTCGGGTTTACCTCTGGTTGAGATGGAAGCTTGCCTGGTGCTCTGGAAGACGAGCTAGCTTACTGGGCTAGCTGACTCTGTAGCATTTTATTGTGTGTCTCCAGGGAGTCCATCCTTGTCATCATCAGCTTCATCATGTCTGTCAGTCCTTTAAGTTGTTTGCTCAAATTTGAATCATTATTCGGCCTTGGCTGTGGTGGTGGTGCATTGTAGTTTCTAGCCTGAAATCCCGGTGGTCTGAAATTGTTTTGTTGTGGTTGCCTGAAATTTCCTTATGGGGCTAGGTTTGCTATGGTGGAACTTATCCAGGCTGCATTGGCTGAGTTGTTCGGTATGAGAAATTTGGGTGGTTGCGGCATCCTGGATTGAATATGCTGGAGTACGGATTGTTGTTGGGATTGAAATTTCCAACAGCATTCAATTGTTCAGAGTGAACTATAGCCATCTATCCATCTCCTACCTGACAATCTGCCCCTGCATGACCTGCAACTTCACAGACCTCACAAGAAATAGCATTAACATCCATTGAATTAATAGACCAAGAATCAATTTTTCTAGTCAGATTATCCACCTTAGCCGTAAGAGTAGTAAGGGAGTCAAGGTCATACCTACTTGACTTCTTGTTAGAGGTACCTCTCTCAGATATCCATTGGTGATGGTTAATCGCCATGTCCTTAAGAAGGTTCATTGCATCTTCAACTCTCCTATTCATCAAAGCGCCTCCTGCTGCAGCGTCCACTGTAAGTCTTGTGTTGTAATCCAAACCGCTATAGAATGTTTGGATTAAAACCCAAGTCTCAATTCCATGATGTGAACACATCCTTTGGAGCTCTTTAAACCTCTCCCAAGCTTCATATAGGGATTTTCCATCTTTCTGCATGAAACTCGTTATCTGATTCCGCAACTGAATCGTCTTGGATGGAGGAAAGTACTTGGAGAGAAAGGCTTGAGAAAGCTCTGCCCATGTTCTTATCGAAGCAGAAGGTAGTGTATACAGCCAAGCTCTGGCTCTGTCCCTTAAGGAGAAAGAAAATAGTCGCAACCTAATAGTATCAGCAGACACACCGCTAATTTTCAGCATATCATAATATTCCAGAAAAATAGAGAGGTGCATGTTGGGGTTCTCAAGAGGAGAACCACCAAATTAGTTTTGTTGCACCATAGAAAGAAGAGTAGGTTTTATTTCAAAGTTATTGGCCTCGACAGCGGGCCTTGCAATCCCAGATTGAAAACCATGAGCGTAGGGAGCAGAGCAATCCTTCAACGTTCTATTGTTGTAGTTGTTCCCCATTGGTTGTGGTACTCAGTCATTGTTCACATCAAGCTAAATGTACTCCATCTGATTTTCTCCTCCTGGATGGTTCATGTTTTCTTTCTTCTGAAGTTGGTTCAGCTTTCTTCTTGTCCTGAACGTGCGTTCGATCTCTGGATCAATGTCAAAGAATGCTCCTTCCCTAGAACTTCTTCACAAAAAATGGTCAGTCAAAATTATAAAGTTCTAAGACAGAGAGTAAATAATGAGAAAAAGAAAATAGCAGTGCAGTAAAGAAAATTAACCTAAAGCCTAGTCTACCAATTCTCAGAAGTATACTAATATCAACCGTTGCTCCTCGGCAACGGCGCCAAAAACTTGACACGTCCCACAAGTGCACGGTTATGTCAAAGTAATATAAAAGATGTCGAATCCCACAGGGAACAAGGTTGAATACCAGAAAATCCAAGTTTTAATAGCTAGGCAAATCGAAACTGAGTTTTTGCGAACTAAAATCGAAAACAAGCAAACACGACTACGACGGTAGAGAGTTAATATGAGAGAAATATCAGGGCTACGGTTTCCACCATGATGATGATCTTAACCGCACAAGAAAGATATTGATTATTTGGATTATTGGTTTTGCACAAGGAATCTAACCCTAGGGTACAAGGTGCCCTCTCTCGAGTGTATACCTCGGTGTTCGACTTAGATCGACCTCCTACTCTCGCGATGGATCGTTCTAAGATGAACCCAATGAGTTCTATGGCAGATTATGAAACCCTCGAGCGAAGACCAAGCACTCTCGTGTCGAGGTCTCGCAAGTTTTACTAAGAGATTCCACCCTTACGACCCTCCTCTCGGTATGAATCGTAACGGCTAATACATGAAAATACTCGGCCAAGATAAAATAATGGAATAAGCACGTCAAAGTAAAATATGCTCACAATTCATTTCAAATAACGAAAATTGAAACAAAGTTTGCGATCAAAATCATCAACGTGCTTCAACCAAGCCCTGAAATAGGGTTTACGCTACAATCATTATTGAAACGCTCAAAAATCTCTCTTTTAGCATGGGAAAATCACAAGGAAGAGTTTCTAAAGGATAGGAGACAATAAACCGAAACAAATCCTGAAGAATCGAGGCGCTCCGATGATTAGATCTTCGAAAATCACCCCGAAATCATGTTTTCACCGTGTTCTTCTGCCCTCGCCACTTCATCGTGTGTTTACTCAATACCTAGGGCATAAAAATTGGGACTTTTATATTCCACGCCTTCTCCTTCGAAATAGCTTTCCATAGAGTTCTCACTTGCCAAATTTGGACTTCAAACGGGTGAGAAATCAGGTAAAATCCGAGTCGAGGTCGTGTCCGCACAAGCCTGGGTTGAAATCACGGGTGAACCCCGCTGGGGTTCACCTGGCTGTGCTTTGTTCTGTGTAGTTCTCGGCCTAAAGGAATGCTGGGGTTCACCCGGCCGTGAAGCTCTCTGTGAGGTTCTACTGGCTGGCGAAGAAACTAGTGAACCCCATGGGGTTCACCTGGCCGTATTTTTCATGCTAACTCCGTTTGAGCCCAAATTTGATGTGTAGCTTCGTCTTCGAATAAGAAATCGTCCTATGGCCTTAGAATCTTAAAAAAAACATTAAAATAGGGTGATTTTACCTGAAATTCCATAAAAATAAGAAAAAAGTGAAGATTCTGAAGCATTCAAGTAAATAAGCCTTAAAAGAGTATAAAAGTGACAAAATAAGCCTAGATTTAACATGAAATAGCTATGAATATTACTACTAAAATGCAAGGCATCGGATTCACCCCATCAGATGTGAAACTCTATACATCAGTTTAGCTTACTTTGCCCCAACACACAGTGATATAAAATATCACTTATCCCTTGGTCGAACTTCGTTTGCACCATCGGTGGGGTTTGGTAAGACAATGACCGAGAAGGATCGTTCGGATCCAAGTGAAACTTCCTCAAGTTCATATGGAATATAGGGTGAATCTACATTCTCTATTGGAGTTTCAAACAGTATGCTACTGAGTCCACTCAACTCAATATCTCACATGGACCATCATATCTTTGGATAAGACCTCGGTGAGCCTCCCTCATCGGGATCTTCCTACAGATATGTGAGGTAAGTCGGAGAAGAACAAAGTCGCCCTCGACGAATTCTTCGTTCCGACGTCGACGGTTTGCATACCTTTGCATCCATTGTACAGCCAATTCCAAGCTACCTCTAGCCTCTTAGAGTGAATCGATTTGTTCCCGAGTTTTCTGTTAAGTCACAGGGCACTTCCCCTTGGAATCCCTTCGCACCATATCAACGGGGTTTAGGGGTTGACTCCCTAACGCTAACTCGAAGCTCAAATGAGGTGGGACTTATGGATGATGACTTTTGCAGGTCGTAGGCATTGCATGCCACATCGATCCACTTCACCCAGTCACCCTGATTGGCGATCACAAAGTGACGGGGGAATTCTTCAACAAGAGCATTCACCCACTCAGATTGCCCATCCGCCTGAGGATGATTGGCTATGGAGAAACTTTTCTTGGATAAATATTTATTGAACAACACAGTTCAAAAGTGTCCAGCCAAAATGGGCATCCATATCACTCTCGATATCCACTTGGATGCCAAAATGTTTCACCATTTCCTGGAAGAATAGGTCTACAGCAACCCTTGTTGTACACCACTCAAGTGCTAGGATAAAGAATCCACTCATGGAAACTCATTCCACAACTACCGGCACTGAGCTTATCCCGTCAACTTTAGGACCCCACCAATAAAGTCCTTGGACACCCTTGTCCAGGACGTCTCGGGAACAGGCAGTGGTTGTAACAACCCTACCCCTAGTTTCCACTCGATCTTACCTTCCTAGCAATTTTGGTAAGTGCGGACATACATCCCCATGTTTGCGCTCGTGTTGGGCCAATAGCACAGTCGTGCTGACAGGATAATTTTCCCCTTCTGTCCTGGATGCCTTGCCCAAACTCTACCATGGAGCTCCCTCAGTAGCTCCTGGCGCAGTCCGCCCCATCGATGGGACTAGTGGCCTATCGCCTCTGGCCATGACAATGTCAACTGGACCCAGATAGTAGTGTCGGATCATGTCCGATATAATCTGCTGAACTTAGCTTTTGATTCTCTCTATCAAAAACTGAGGCTGTCTTTTATTCTGCTTAGCAGATTCCCTTTTCACGTTGAAAAGGGTACAGCACATATGGGCATTTAGTCTACTGAGCTTGTAAGGAAACACGTTGCCTTTACCCAATTTATGTTCCCCATGGAACTGGAATTCACCCTAGAATTCCGGCCAACGTGCCTATTTTGCCGACAACTTCTTTTATGTGGTGTCATGTTGTCGGACTTCATAACCCCGAGAAGGTTCTCCGCGTCCGGAGATAATGGACTCCTACCACCTTTCCCTTCTCGTGGTCAAAATACCATCGCTCAGCCCTGTTAGCTTTCAAGTCCCAAAAGCTAAAGGTTGCCCACACTATGACTTATACCACCGATAGCTTGGTCTGAAGCATCGATGTGAAACTCGAAAAGCATACTGAAGTCGGGTAACTTCAGGATCGGTTCAAAGGCAATATAGACCTTCACT
The DNA here is from genome assembly GCA_027563935.2 of Costus lasius. Classification (NCBI taxonomy): domain Eukaryota; kingdom Viridiplantae; phylum Streptophyta; class Magnoliopsida; order Zingiberales; family Costaceae; genus Costus; species Costus lasius. Next base: position 22,329,572 of record CM050451.1, on the reverse strand, counting down.
ATCGGAAGGCCAACTGATACTGATCAAGCCACTCCCATTTTGAGTTCCATTTCCGCAGATCACTGAGGGTAAGGCTTTTCTTGAATAGCCTTTGATGAACCTTCGATAGAAGTTCACCACACCGAGAAAACTCCATACTCGGTTTACTTTGAGGGGGCGCGCCATTCCGCAATGGTTTGGATCTTTATCTTGTCCATGCGCACTTGTCCGTGGTCCATCCCATGACTAAGGAAAGAAATCTCATCCACCACAAATGAGCATTTCTCCAACTCCAAATAGAGTTGATTTTCCCCTCAACAACAGTCATATGTGACTTGGGTGTTCCTCAACGCTTGAGGAGAATACCACGATATCGTCCAAATATACCACTATGTAGTCATCTAAGAAAAGGGGTCAACACTTATTCCTTAGATAACAAAATGTAGAAGGGCTTTAATAGTTCAAAGGGCATCACTTTGAACTTGAGGACTCATATCAGGTTACCCATATGGTTTTCTTTTTCGTTGCACTCGGCGAAACGAATTTGCCAATTAACCTGCTCTCAGGTCTAGCCTTAAGAAAACCAATGCTTTCCCTAGTCGATCTCCCAGATCAGGGATAAGCAGATATAAAATAACAATCTCACATCGTTATCTTATTCAAGGTTCTATAGCCAACTTAAAACCTTAGCGACCCATCCTTCTTCTTTTAGAAGAGGACCGGGACTCCATAAGGTGATACCGTAGGCCGAATAAACCTGGCTTCGAGCAATTCACACCATTGCTAATGAAGCTTGGCCAACTCCATTGGAGAAATACAGTATGAGACCTTTAAGGGGAGGAGTGGATCCTGTCACAAGCTCAATCATGCGATCGATCCCTCTCCTTTAGGAAAAGTATTTAGAAGGCTCCGAGGAGAACAAGTCGGAGAACTCTTCCAACAAACCCTTCACCAACGAAGGGACCTCTATTTGGTAAAGAGAGTCCTCAATCCATGTCTCTCTATGGCCCTTCCCTACTTGTAGGGAGTTGTTGACAGAGGAAACCCTCTATCTTAAGCATCACCTGGGCATACCGCCGGACATAGTCCCGTGTGGCCCAGTATGCCTTAGTCGTTTTAAGATGCCTCACGCAACCCACGATAAGTTTCCCAAGTAGAAACTATACCATAATCTCATCTTTTTTAGATCTCCTCACGAGAGCTTAAGGGTCGATTTAGACCCCGAAAAGGGTTGTGTGCGGCCTGAGTCCGCCACCACAATTACGCGTCTCCGATGAGATACGCGATATAAGCATCTACCTGCTCCTCAACAGAAACCTGGGTATTTTGAAAATATAATTCCAATGCCTCATAGGAAGTACTCAACTTCCTCAATGTAGCAAACCCCTGAAATGGGTGCTAGCTCGTCAACACGCTGTCGCACAGCGGTCACATGGCCACTCTTGGCTAGAGTCCCAAATATCGTCGCACGATATCCCTCGGGCCACACTGTCCTCAATTCTTAGAACGTATCGTCGCACGACAATTATTTGGCCGCGATCAGCCGGTCTCTTGGATACGTCGTTACATAATAATTCTAGGAGATATCAGCTGGTGTCTGTGACACATCGACGCACGATTGTCCCTCAACCACCAGCAACTACTCTCCAGGACAAGTCATCGCATGACTGTCCTATGGCATCAATGATTGATGTCCGGGATATATTATCACACAATTATCCCATAGGAACACTCGACTGCCCTCGGGACATGTCATCGCACGACAGTCCCTATGGCCACCTCTGGCCTTGGTCGGTGCTATAGAAGCTACGATAACGAGCTTCAGCAACATGACCTCCATCACGAATGTCTCCGCTAGGGAGATATGAAAACGAAACCGAGAGGCTCTAGTTGGACAAGCCAACTCTGTCGATATCTTTGGAGTGAAGCTCCCCCATATCCGACAGTCTCCACTAGCATCCCAATGCTGTGGACACTTGTGATCATCGTATTGATCACAGCTGGCAACACGTACAATGTCGGTGTACAAGTTAGAACGTGCAGAACTTGGCCTCTAATACCAGTTTGTCACGCCCAGAATTAGGCTAACAAAAATTTTAAATAAAATACACCCGAGTCAACCCTTGACTCGCACCCAAGCACGCCCACGCAGGGGCTAAGCGGACGAACCACCGATCTGGACACGACCGGCAAGACTACGTCCCTGACGTAGTCCTCAGCCTATCTCAGGCGGCCACCTAGACTCTCGTCTCGATGAATCATCAACCGCCACACGTTCGCTAAGGACCGCTGCACGATCCAGCTCCACAGTCCACCTGAGGTACATCACCCGAGACTCGACACCGGCACAGCGCGCGTACGAGTCCGTTACACCGGAAAAGAATCAACCGCACGCAGGCGGTGGCGTACACTTGCGCAAGGAGATGACATCACGTAGGACGCCGGGCACACGCCCTAACTCCGACTAGACCGCACGCAAGCGGTTGAATACATTACTCGCCCAAGAAGGGACGTCTCGCAGATGTCCGGCACAAACAAACCGGCAAACGCCGGGCAACACCACACAAGGCCGGCGCACAAGACAGGAGCGCGGAGAGGGGCGAGGAGTCGCCGACCGAGAAGGACAACTCGGCCGGGAGCGCGAGGCTCACGGAGCCGGAGAGGGGAAAACGCCGGCCGAGAGCAGCTGATCAGCCGAAAACAGGAACCGCGTCTGGAACTCGTTAGAGGCGCGCGCACAAAAACCAAGGCACGTGCATGCAAACCAAGGCACACAGAAGATCGTCGAAAACCGCCCGAGACTCGCCGGAGCACCGTCCAGCTGAGCACGACCTCGCCGGAGGCCAGGGAAGCGCCGCGAACCCACCCAAGTTTGTCGGACGTGACCCAACAAGAGGGCGGAGCCGCCGCCTAAGCAGCAGTAGTCGGAGACGCCGGCCGACCAACCCATGGCCGCCGGACGTCGCCAGATCTCGCCGGACGTCGCCAGATCTCGCCGGACGTCGCCAGATCTCGCCGGCCGTCCCAGATCTCGCCGGAAGTGAATAGAGAAGGGAGGCGCGGCAAGGGAGAAGAAGGAAGGTCGCGACACTCGCTGACCGAAAAACACGCCCGACGGACAAAGCCAGAGCGGGAGGAGAGTAGGACGTACCTCGGCGGACGTCCATCCGCCGGCTCCACCACCGGCGATGCCGAAGACGAAGGAGGTGGAAGGAAAGGGGAACACCGCCCCTTGCTCCGATGCATCCCATACCGCCGCACCCAACCCACCAGGAAGCTGCCGGAGTCCACCGCCGCTGCCGGAGACCTCTCGCCGGAGCCGCACTCGACGGAGGGGAGAGAGATCGAGGGATAGGGAGCCGCACCGTTGCCGACTCGCATTTTGGCCAACGCGTCCCGCGAACGTGAACGCACGAAGGGCTACTGTAGCCCTATATCCAACCGAGTTTGGATCAATGACCCGTTAACCCATCGCCCGACCCGTTAACTTAGTTAACAAAGGAAACGGGCTGCGTGACTGGGCTTGGGCCGTGCACACGCTCTAGGCCCAATGCCCTAGTGGTGGCCCTAACAGCTAGTACTTTTTTTCCTTGAAACCAATAGCATTTTTCGTGCGTTGTACTATCGTGACTTTCAAGTTAAATGCAAGAAGAGGCGTCAAATGACTGGCTTTATTTATATATATATATATATATATATATAATATTTTATATAGTCTAATATCTATCCCTACTTAAAGTTATACTTAGCTGTATAAAATATGCATTGCCGCTTCTTATTCTGAATTCCTGCATTTTACACTGGTGCACAGCTTATATTTCTATTGTGAAATTACTGTAAGAATGCACACATCCAAAGCATGTAGTGATCCAAATGAAGTCTGTTACTACGTGTTAGGCCTTCGGGCCAAGTTTTGGGCGCGGCCCATAGCCCAACCCAAAGCCCTTGCTTACCCAACGGACGGATTGGGCGCCGCCCGAATCCGGACCCGGAAATTCGCCCAACGGACAAATTGCTCGCGCGATTCGTCTCCGCGTGGGACGCACGCTGATTGGACGGGGGGGTTGACTCGGCGGAGTGGGTTGGGCAGCGAGATGAAAAAAGAGGACGCGACATCGTCCTCGGCAAGGCGGAGCTTTTCGAACGAGAGAGCTCACCGGCGCTTCCTCCCCTTTCCCCTCCGATCTTCGTTTCTCGTCGGAAGTCGGCAGCGGCGGAGTCCCTCGGTCGTTCCGGTGGTGTGGGCGGGTGATGGAAAGCCAAGGAGATCTCTGTCCCCGGTTGCCCGCATCGTCGTCCCTGTCGCCGATCTCGCCCGACGTCACTGCCAGACCGCCTTGGAAGGCGCGGCCGGCAGCCACTTCTTCGGAAAGAAGGAGCCGGCGCGTAGCGCCGAGGTACCTTCTCGCCGTTAACGGCGCTCTCCTGGTCTTCGTCCCGGCCTTCGCTCGGTCCCGGTGACGCCTCTCTGCTTTTCCGTTTGCCTTCGTTTACCTGCGTGCTTTGGCCGGTTTTTCGTGCTCCGCCTGCGAGCCCGTCTTCCTCCTCTCCCTCCGGCTGTCGGCTCGCCTGCGTGCGAGAACTCCTAGAGCCGGCGTTGCCTGCGTGCGATGTTCTACTCTCGCCTTCCTCGCTGCCTGCGTGCGGCAGTGTTTCTCTCGTCCGGCGAGCATCCAGGAGGGGCGACGTGGTTCACTTCGCCAGCACAGACGTTCGGCGGACGGCGTGAGCCTCCTCTCCAGGCGGACGCGTACGCTACAATCTCCGCCAGCGAAGCAGCGTGGCCGAGTCGTCGACCCTAGCAAAGGAGGCGGCCGACCTCCTTCTCCCATCCGCCTGCTACCGATAGTGCCGATCTCCCGCCCAGCGCCGCTCTGGTCCGCCACTGACATCGCCAGTCGTCGGAGGCGACTTCTCCTTCCTCTTCCCCACCTCACCTTCACGTGAGGGTAGGCGGCCGGATTCTTTGGCCGTGGACGCACCCAAGGAGTGCTGGGACGGTTCGTCCGTCCGCTGTCGCTGCGTCCGCGTGTGCGACTCCGAGTGGTGGCTCCCCGGTCGGGTTTCTCTCCTCGCCGGCGTGTGGGTGGGGGTGCCGACCTGATCTGTTCTCTGTCACCGGCGTGCGACGCTGAGTGGACCTTTCCCTCACCGGTGTGCGACGCCACGTAGACAACTATTCCGCGATCACCGGGCGCCGGCTTGATCGGTGGACGTGAAGGTGAGTCCGGCTCCCCGATGTGGGACATCCAGCTACTCCCCTCGGTTCTCTCTCCTGCATGGGTGTATGCTCAGAAACGATTGTGAAGCCCGTCCAACGCGGTCGGTGACGGGTACGTCCCTTTTGGGTTCGGTCGAACCCGGCTTGACTCAACGACACCGGTTTTCGGTAAATCGTCAGAGTTGATCTAATTCGTGTTGGAACGGCAGTGATCCTTATTGAGTCCTTCGTTGGGCTCCGCCAGTCGTGCCCAATCCAGTGGTTTTGACCGTTACGATAGCTGCGTTGACGTATTTGGACTCGAGTCAAGCGTTGACTCACGTGGAAATCCACAAAAAAATATTACCGTAATTCAGGGCGTGACAGCTTGGTATCAGAGCGAGGTTACTGCACGTTCCAACTCGTACGAGCGTCGTACTTGTGTTTAGTCACACTTAATTAGTTGTGCGCATATGGGATCTGTGACGAACCCCAGACTATCGTTCTTCGAGGACTTGGTCAGAGGTGGGGTTTTGAATTCTTACATATCAATAGAGATTATCTTCACATGGCTCGTCTCGGGCGAGCGTCTCGTAGCTCAGGTGACTCGACGCACCGGGAGCTAGAGGTATCTCAGGCAGAGGCTGCAATGCTGAAGCGCGCTACGGCTGCTTCGATAGCATCGACCACGGCCAATTTCGGCCAAGACACCGTCATGAGAGGACCCACAGTTAAGCCCACAGCCTACTTGAGTGCTCCGGTTATTCGGGTCAGGGTACAGGATCGGGCGTTGCCCAAACCTGGATCTGACCCCGTTAACCAATGGGGTACGCGTGCGTCGTGGGAGTGGGCGCGAAGATGTGGGACACATCCTGGAGCTTCCCATTTCAGAGGGGTGTGTTGCTCCACGGTATTTGAGGAAAGTTAGCAGACTTCAAAACTGCTATTTGGGGAAAAGTTGGCAGACTTTAAAACTGATACTCAGAGAGATAAAATGAGGAAGAGTTAGCAGACTATAAAACTGCTATTTGGGACAAGAAGAGTGGACGATGTCCAACTAAAACAAAAGAAATCTCTCTTCTTGGTCCAACTGAGCCAACTTCGCATAGGGGGACGCCTCTACGTGGGGGAAGCTTGGGAGGACAGCAAGGAAAAATCCTTGAAATCAGTCCGAGCTGGGTTTCTCATTATAATGGGATGCCTTTATGAGGGGGAAGACTCAGGGACAAAAAAGTAATTAGGGCGGGCTAAGTTACTCTTCGACGGAGGTGGTATGGGACGCCTTCGAAAAGGAGGAGACTTATGCGCTACCAAGTTGGACGAATCTCTCTGAGAATTATGCGATCTAATTTGATCGCACGTATTATTGAACCCTCTCTATAATTCCATGAAAATTTCGTGTGTGAGTTAAGTCACACAAAGTGGTTCGTCGAGAACGGCTAAGAGTGTTGGACTTAAAACATTCTTGTCACAGGACCAAGTGAGGTCGGTTGATACCGTAGACATCGAGACCTTCGGGGTATCGTATGATAGGGATATCGTAATCGGCAGTTGGCAGGGCCACTGCCATGAGAAGATTCTGAATCTTCTAGTCTACGAAGCAATTTTTGACCTTGAACTTTCGGTCGAGGCAGAGATAGCTGTGTTGCCTTATCTGTATAAGATACAGATCTACGATGAGGATATCCCTTGCCTCGTGCCGTGCATTCGGAAGCACAGAGTCAAGGAAGGGAGTGAGGAGGGACTCCAAGGGAGTGCCCTTTGTTGGCGAACGCCTTAGCCACAAGGTTGTGCCAAGGAGATCCAACACCTCGGATCAAACGATAGACGATGTGTTGGTACAAGATGGGTAGAGTAGAGATACTCTGCTTATGGAAAGTCCTTCTTCTGGGTATCGCCTTTGTGGTGAAAATTGATAAAGTGGTGAATGCATATTCTCACCACTACGAAGAGATTGTCCGCCAAACTGATCAGATGGTAGGAATTCCTAGCAGAATTCCAGTTCCAGTGGGAACACGAGCCTGAAAAGGCTAATGAAGTGCCGGATGCACTGAGAAGGCTTAACGCCTTAGTCTGCTTTGCGATCTCTAGAGTGGAAGGAGATCTCCTTACGAGGATAAAAGCAGCAGTTGTGATCGATAAGGAGTATCGAAAGTCTATTGAGCAGACCAAGTCGAGTATGACCCGCTGATAGTATGTGGACAATTGGAGTGGGTAAATACCCTTGTGAAGGACTTCCTCCGTTACGTGGTGACTGCGAGTCAAAAGATTGGGTAAAGTGGATCGATTTGGCGCGAATTGCCTATAATCTCCATAGATCATCGTCTATTGTGTACGGCCTTTTGAGCACAATCCCTAACTTGGTTAATATTGCGATCCTACAGGTAGCTAGTGAGCGAGTGGAGTCGCTCTGGGAGGCTAGGGATAGCCTCGAGTTTGTGGTTGGACGAATGTAGCATTTTGCGAATCGTCGACGTCGGGATGAAGAGTTCACCAAGGGCAACTTAGTGCTTCACTGACTTACCCTGCAGATATAGAGGAAGGTATCTGCGAAGGTAGCACATCGGGGACTTACACAGAAATACGATAGACCTTTCGAGGTGTTGAGTCGGGTTGGCTCGGTGGTGTATCGTCTGAAACTCCCCGATAGGATGAAGCTACATCCGACAGTCCATGTAAGCTTCCTAAAGAGGTTTCATAAGGATCCAAGGGATCCAGCTCAGTCTCAGTCGCTTCGTGCGCCTCCTATGTTTTGAACAGAGTTTGACCAAAGAATCAGAGAAATCCTATATCATCGAGTTTTGGGACAAAGCAAGATGAACCGACGAACAGAATTTCTTGTTTGGTGGCAAGGTTCTCCAGGGGAAGAAGCTACATGGTATAAGATGTCCGAACTGTGACAGTTCGAGGACGAGATTCGACGTTATTTAGAGTCACCGAGGACGGCGACTCGCTCCGGAGGGGGAGAATGTTAGGCCTTCGGGCCAAGTTTTGGGCGCGGCCCAAAGCCCAGCCCATAGCCCAACCCAAAGCCCATGCTTACCCAACGGACGGATCGGGCGCTGCCCGAATCCGGACCCGGAAATTCGCCCAACGGACAAATCGCTCGCGCGATTCGTCTTCGCATGGGACGCACGCTGATTGGACGAGGGGGTTGACTCAGCGGAGTGGGTTGGGCAGCGAGATGAAAAAAGAGGACGCGACATCGTCCTCGGGAAGGCGGAGCTTTTCGAACGAGAGAGCTCACCGACGCTCCCTCCCCTTTCCCCTTCGATCTTCGTTTCTCGTCGGATGTCGTCTTCGGCGGAGTCCCTCGGTCGTTCCGGTGGTGTGGGCGGGTGGTGGAACGCCAAGGAGATCTCTGTCCCCGGTTGCCCGCATCGTCGTCCCTGTCGCCGATCTCGCTGGACGTCACTGCCAGATCGCCTTGGAAGGCGCGGCCGGCAGCCACTTCTTCGGAAAGAAGGAGCCGGCGCGTAGCGTCGAGGTACCTTCTCGCCGTTAACGGCGCTCTCCTGGTCTTCGTCCCGGCCTTCGCTCGGTCCCGGCGACGCCTCTCTGCTTTTCCGTTCGCCTTCGTTTACCTGCGTGCTTTGGCCGGTTTTTCGTGCTCCGCCTGCGAGCCCGTCTTCCTCCTCTCCCTCCGGCTGCCGGCTCTCCTGCGTGCGAGAACTCCCGAAGCCGGTGTCGCCTACGTGCAACGTTCTACTCTTGCCTTCCTCGCCGCCTGCGTGCGGCAGTGTTTCTCTCGTCCGGCGAGCATCCAAGAGGGGCGACGTGGTTCACTTCGCCAGCACAGACGTTCGGTGGACGGCGTGAGCCTCCTCTCCAGGCGGACGCGTACGCTACCATCTCCGGCAGCGAAGCAGCGCGGCCGAGTCGTCGACCCTAGCAAAGGAGGCGGCCGACCTCCTTCTCCCATCTGCCTGCTACCGATAGTGCCGATCTCCTGCCCAGCGCCACTCTGGTCCGCCACTAACATCGCCAGTCGTCGGAGGCGACTTCTCCTTCCTCTTCCCCACCTCACCTTCACGTGAGGGTGGGTGGCCGGATTCTTTGGCCATGGACGCACGCGAGGAGTGCCGGGACGGTTCGTCCGTCCGCTGTCGCCGCGTCCGCGTGTGCGACTCCGAGTGGTGGCTCCCCGGTTGGGTTTCTCTCCTCGCCGGCGTGTGGGTGGGGGTGCCGACCTGATTTGTTCTCTATCACCGGCGTGCGACGCCGAGTGGACCTTTTCCTCACCGGTGTGCGATGCCACGTAGACAACTATTCCGCGATCACGGGGCGCCGGCTTGATCGGTGGACGTGAGGGTGAGTTCGGCTCCCCGACGTGGGACATCCGGCTACTCCCCTCGGTTCTCTCTCCGGCATGGGTGTATGCTCGGAAACGATTGTGGACCCCGTTCGACGCGGTCAGTAACGGGTACGTCCCTTTTTGGTTCGGTCGAACCCGGTTTGACTCGACGACACTGGTTCTCGGTGAATCGTCATAGTTGATCTAAGTCGTGTTGGAACGGCAGCGATCCTTATTGAGTCCTTCGTTGGGTTGGGGAGTCAGTTCAAGGAATCAACTCCGCCAGTCGCGCCCAATCCAGCGGTTTTGACCGTTGCGATAGCTGCGTTGACGTATTTGGACTCGAGTCAAGCGTTGACTCACGTGAAAATCCACAAAAAAAATATTACCGTAATTCAGGGCGTGACAGTACGACACTAGCATTTCAGAAAATCAGAACATCAATTTTAATTTCTGTTTAACTTTACCCAAGATTAGAAATACTTGTTGAACAGATCAACACAACCAAGATTAGGATAGCTATAATAAGCATCACAAAAACACGGTCAATAATCTTTTGATCTCCACCAAAATTAGAACACTGCATGTCCTTAAAGCCACCCTCCTTGCCAGCGCCACAACCCGTGCTCTCATCCCCTCTCCATTTCTTCCTCTTGCTCAGTAAATCTATCGAGAGGGCAGGAGGAGAACCAATGGCCAAGCTCCAGCTTCTCCCTTTCATCGCCACCCTCTGCCTCGCCCTCGCCGGTGTCGCCCTCGCCACCCCAAAGTTTACCATCCAAGGCAAGGTCTACTGTGACACATGCCGTGCCGGCTTCGAAACCATCATCAGCAAGCCCATTGCCGGCGCCAAAGTTAGACTGGAATGCAAGGAATACGAGACCGGCGCCCTGAAGCAGACTGCTGAAGGCGTGACCAACGACATCGGCATGTTTGACATCGAGGTGGAGGACAACCACGACGAGGAGATTTGCGAGGTGGTGCTGGTCTCGAGCCCGCAGCCGACTTGCTCCGAGATCGCCGAGGGTAGGGACCGTGCTCGCATCCTCCTCAGCGCCAAGAGCGGCCTGGTCACTCCTATCCGCTACAGTAACTCCCTCGGCTTCCTCAAGGACGTGCCCCTACCGGAGTGCGGCCGCCTGCTGCAGCAGTATGCCTTGGGTGTTGACGGCTGAGCTTGGAGGCTCGACCAGGGGAAACTGATTGAAATGTACTTTGATATAACCGAGTGACATGGGATGAAATTTGATGCAAACATAATTTGGTGTTTGTTGGCTTTAGCATTCTAACTAGTAACGCGTGGGCGAGCCAAAAAGAAAAAGAAAGAGAGTTAATTCATGAACAGCAAAAAATTAGCAGAGTAAATACGACATATACAGAAAAACAGAAAAATATGTTCCTGTACTTCAAGGATAGACACCAAGAATTGCTAAGCACCCTCACCCAAAGAAACAAATATGTGCCGAATTATATAGCTTATATTACACTGTAAGCTTCATGAGGACTCTGATTCACACCCTTTCTAGGTTTAGAAATGCTTTTATGCTTAAAAATAGAATCACACTAGCATAGAGCAAACATTCTAAAAGGACCTATAAATTGAGCATTACCTCACGGTTGTAGAATGACAGTCCCTTCCTCTCAACAACCAGGCCCAATTTTTCAACATGGTGACTTGCCAACATAATTTATAATCAGTTTGGAAAATAAGAAAATAACATATTGACAACTCCCTCATGCAAGATCATCACTAGTAGAAACTTTCTCTCTCCTAGCCATGATTGTAATCACGGCTATAATTGTGTCGGATCACAGTTTCCTTCCCTTCTCTTGGTAGTGATGTTTTTACCCAAATCATTTTGACAAGATTTGAAACTATAACTCTCCTTCGTGCTCCCAACCATCCTCAAGGTTTGGGCTTCTCTTCTCTTGTAGCCTAATATGGAGGAGAAATTGGAGGAAAAAGAGTCACCATTCTGCCTTGAAAACTCAGAGCTCTATCTTTATAATTATGGTCAGTTCTATATTTATAATCATGGTTGTGATTGCAATCATGCTCATGATTATAGTGAAAGCTCAACTTCTCTTGAATTTTGTAGTGTGGCTTCTTTTTTCCTTAGGAAGTATTATTTCATTTTCAAATCTTGTAAAATCTTTCATTGTCCCAGAAATACGGCCGGAAATTTTTATTTTGCATTGGGCACCAAATTTCCGATGAGAGTCCCTTTTATGCTTTAAATGCTTCTATGATGATTGATGTATCTTAATTTTTGCCAATTTTTGGATCTTTTACATGAAAATTCACAAAAGTAAAGAAACAAAAGTTTTTCTACAATAAATAATAAAATATTTACTTTTGATGCAAATAGTGAAAAATATGACACAAATTCATATTAATTATGCATGAAAAACACTATCAAAATTTGTGTCATCACCCCCCACAATTAATAATAATAATAATAAGTTAATTGATAACAAAGATTGAGATAATTCAAAATCAATCCTTGTCGATCATAATCCCAATAATTCATTAATTCAGCAACAAATTGTGTTTACACAGCACAATCTCAGGGATTCTCTATGTACATATAACCTTATATGTTTCACTTCATACACTATAAAAATCATCAAGGAAATATATTCTACTCATAGATCATTGTCTCTCTGTTTCTATCATGGTACCAGAGCATGCAATCTCCCTGATCGCTTAAGTTGTTCACTACCTTCTTTTGACTCGCTGCTCCTTAATCTGAAGCCATCCTTCGTCTAGTGAAAGCCCGCATCTCGTTCTAATCACAGCAAGGTGCAAGCATTCTCTAGATGGTGTAGGCATTCAGTAGAATCACCTTTGGACGCTTGTGTGATCTCTTGGGAACTCTCTGGAGCATGGAAGCCTTCTTTGTTTTCTCTTGCAACTTCATCTCTTCTCTAGCAATTTCCTCCCTATTAAAGTTATCGCTTCAACTATTCTATTCAGAGAGAGGAATCTATGATATAATCTCTCTGCCCTGAGATCTTTCTATCTTGTGGCTCAAAAGTGTTTGTTGGGAAAACCGGAGGCAAATAAAACTTTAACAATTATAAACACAATAGAAAAATTGCCTAAAACTGATTTTCCCATCCGAGGGGGTCATTGCGAGACATGACTCAAAGGGTAGGGTAAAAAATTATAGAGATTGATGGCTAATAAGTTATAAGCACTCAAGCATTTGCCCTCTACTGATATCCACACAGTAACACCTTGAAGATTATCTTGCTTTACACTTAGTGCTAGTCTCAGAAGTAAGGATCCATGCTTGGAAGCAATAAAAGAGAATAAGTGTGTAGCCCAACCCCTACCTACTTATCTATATAAAGCTAGGCGTCTCCCATAAGGCATGGTCAATCGGCCCATGCAAGGAATTTGCACTAAGGCCTTGGTGCAAATTCATTGATGAATAAGAGGCTTGCATATAAGTGTCTCACTTGGTCACCACTTCCTAAACTGTTCAGGAGCATTAAGAGAGGTGCATACAATAAGATCCTCTCTTGCCATGCTTGGCCGGCCACCTCTATAGGTGCCTGAGTAAGTAAGAGTGGTAGGTTAGATCAAAATATAAACTACTCCCCGGCTATGTAGAAGCAGTAGGTTATATCAAATATATAAACTACTCCCCGGCTATGTAGAAGCAGTAGGTTATATCAAATATATCACTCATTATGCGTGAGTACTAATGACTTTAAGTCTAAGGATTGTTGTACCTTTTGTCACTTATAAACTTGGCTTGTGACATTCAAGTCATAGCTTCATGGTAGGTCAGTCCATTACATCAAATATTTAATGTACCTATGTGTTTGCGTTAATGTCGTATACCAACTTACTCATTTACTAGTCTCACATGCATCAAAGTTGTCTTTTATCCACTAAGGTACTTTGATTAGGGACTAAATTATAAGATTAAATAAAATCAATCTTCAGGGACATTATGATGTTATCATACACATCAACGCAAGCATAGCGATCAATAAGATAATGACAATACCTTTTTATTATTCCAATGAATAAATGAATGAACATAGTACAATTGATTTTCAAAGCATATACACTAACAAACACTCACTTACATTAAGATTAATTATTATTGAAATATTTCAATCTCATGACTCTAGTATGACTTTCAAGCTTCTATTACGCTAGAGGTTTTGTTAATGGGTCTATCAGATTATTATCTTTGTGTACTAATTTTGTATGAATTATCCGTATGTAATAATAATATGAAATACAAAAAAAAACTTTTAATAGTCATAAGTGGCTCTAATATCGCTGTTGCGAAAAACAACAAGGAAATAAAATTTTAACAATTATTATCTCACATGTAGAAGATGGCAAAACTTTTAATGGTCGCAAGTGGCTCTAGTACCACTGTTGGGAAAAACAGCTAATGAGGATGGTGCCCCCCATTTATAAGAATCTGTAGCCCCATTTGGCCTAGCTTCTAGGCCTACTTATGGTTTTGCGGCCAGTAGAAATCAAGAAGTTAGAGGTGTTTGGCCCTTCAGCTTCTCTGTTCTAACCCACAAATTAGCACTATAGCTAAGAAGCAAGGGAAAAGTTGCTTCTCTGACTCTCCCACTGCTTCTTTGCCTCGATTCTTATAATTTTAAACTTAATGACAAATAAAATGTAGGTTTCACTCAATCAAATTCTTATAATTTTTCCTATAATGCACCATGATCATAATTTCATATTTTTAATAATTTAAAATATATTTTTATTATTAATATCTTATTATGAGCATCAAAATTGACTTATTAGCTTTATAAATTTTAAATAATATAACTTAATTAGCAATACTTTAACCTAAGTTAAGCATAAAATGCTCAATATTTTAATTAAAAATAATATGAAATTAGCTTTTTAATACATATTTTAATTATAGTTAAATATAAATTTAGTCATATAATTTTTATCTTAATAATTTTTAATAAAAAATATTTATTATAAATAGAATACCTAATCATAAGTTGTGCATCCAAACACTCTCAAACTTCTTCAGCCAGCATCTTTTCAACCAGCACTTCTTTAGCTAGCCGAAGCTAGAAGCAGAAGCTCGGCCAAACTAGTCTTATATATATATAGTGTATGAAACCCGAGGTTTTATATGTCACGGGCTAGCCCATGAGTCAACATCTCCACGTGTGACATATCTAAATTTTAAATTAAACCCTTTAATTTAAATATCTAAAAATAAAATTTTATGCTCGTGATTTAATGTCTTTTGCCACTAGTGATTACTATTGCCGTCATGTCATTTAATAACTCATATTGTCATGGGCATTTTTTTTTAACTAGAAAACTTGCACCGAGACCGGCAGAGCTTCTTTCAAAGCCCCCAAGCCCTAATCTAGAGTGAAGTGTCCGGCTATGGATACTTAAGCGGAAGCACAAGGACACTTAATCACCCGCGTCCAAGAGGGGTTCAGTGACTCACCGCCCCTACAAGTATGCTCACAGAACTCACACTACTAAAATCTCTCATCTTGCACTCCTCACTCATCGTAAGACCCAAATCGGGCCAACGGACAATTAACTGGACCTGTGCGCAAGAGCAAGCAAGGCCGACTCTTCAAGGGGCTGAGCTGAATAATAGCAGTTATTAAAACAACTAGCCCTATATGGGCTCACATAATAATCAGAAGAGGCCAGTCGAGCAGAAAGCCCAGAAAGAGCTGGACCGACGATGCAATTACGACAGTTAATTTCTAAGTCCAAGGAGGTTAGATATCACCCTTGTAGTGTGTCCCGCTCCTCATGCCTCGGACGGTCGAAGAAGACGTGTCGTAAAGCCGAAAATCCCAAAGCCACCACGAGGCACGTGAGATCCACGTGCTTAGCTTCTCACGCGTGAGGCTCATCACACGCGAGACTCGCATACGCGCTTCCTCCCCTCTTCTTCTTCGTTTGCCTTCTTTACCCATGCCTGCTACCAACGTTCGCGGCCGACCACCGCTGGTCGCCCAGCCGACCACCGACGGGTTTGCCAGAACCCTAGCACCAAGCCGCCGGAACTCTAGCGCCGAATTCGAGCCCTAGCACTGCCGCTAGGTCGTACACAAACGAATCGCGCGGAGCCGCCACAGAACAGGGCTTGCCGCCTGGAGTCGCTAGCCGGCGAGGAGAATGTCGCCGGAGTCCAGAATAAGGCCGGGCACAGTCCTCTCGTCGCCATCCCGCCTGGCTTCATCTGTAAGGTGCATCCGAGAGGGAGGGTCCGCCTCTAGCCACATAAGGGAGGATGCCGCAGGACTCGTCCGCCTGACGAGAATGCTGCAACGGGCCTCGCCTGGCCACCGCCTGAGGAGGGAGTGCCGCCTAGAGGTCGCCACTGCCCCTGCTGTCACCAGGAATGAGTGATGTCACTAGGAGATGCATCGCTGCCGCTACCTTCCTCTAAGCGTCAACGTCCACGTGCGAGAGCACAGACGAACGCCTCTTCTTGCTACATATGACACCCCGATGGTGCGTATGTGTGTGGAACCAGAGAAGCGCACTGTGCTTCCCTCTCCCTCGTCTAGGTCTCCGGCCGTAAGCTCAGTATGCTCTGGGAAAACCTAGACTCGTCAATAGTTGATGCCACCCCGCGGCCCCTAAGGTCTATTTAAAACCTAGGGCGCCGCCCACACACCCACCACGTGTCACCATGTGTGTGCCACCAATGCCCGACATAAGTCGGACAATGAGCTCGCTAACGATTCAATATAAACATTGGGTCCAGGCCCATAATTATGTGCACACCCTTTGCATGGGTTAGGGTGAGTGTCCGCTTCTCTTTTACGCGTCCTTGACTCAAACCCCCAAATTAGGGTGACCAATCAAGTCGACCCTTGGTGGACTCGAGCTCAGGCGATCTTAGTGCCTGTCCACCGCGATAGATGACCTGGGATCAACGTCATCTGTCGCACTCGACATGCTTCGGGATTCGTACTAAATCCCGAGGGCATCAAATTCTCCCCCACCTGTGTTCGTCGTCGCCCTCGATGATAGGCTATCCAGATAATCTTGTATCTGCTCCTCAAACTGCCATAGGTTAGAAGCTTTTTCTCATCGTGCTTCTTCCTCAGGTGTGCCTTCCCATTGCATGAGAAATTCTATTCTTCGATTTCTGCTTGTGTAACTAAGTATTTTATAATTTAAATTTTTTTCTATTTTTTTGTTAAATTCTACTTTGACACTTGGTGGAACCCGACGTCCCTAAGCTCTACTAGGTTCTCCTTCATCTGTATAAAATTTTTTCAGAAAACTCACATGGAACGTCGGATGTAGTTTCAACCGATCTAGGAGTTTCAATCTGTAAGCAACTACACTAATCCGTTGTAAGACCTCAAAAGGTCCATCATATCTCTGTATTAAACTCCTGTGCACCGATTTAGCAGATATTTTCTTCCACATTTGAGGTGTTAGTTTCAACAAAACTAGATCCCCAACCTCAAAATTTTCATGTCTTCGGCTTTGATTGGCGTAATGCTGCATCCTTCTTGCAACATGCTCTAAGCTATCACGAGCCTCCTGGAGCACGTCAACATGCTCCTTAGCCACCCGAAATGCTGCTGGGCACTCGCCCTCTGTCTGTTGAATTATGTCCACCGGTGTAAGGGGCTGCTGTCCTAAGACAATCTCAAAGGGGGTCTTCCCTGTGGATGAAGACCGTTGCAAGTTATAAGCAAACTGCACTGTGTCGAGGAGAGACACCCAATTGCGCTGGCTTGCTATAATGAAATGTCGAAGATAATCCTCCAGCAACGCATTCACCCTCTCTGTCTGACCATCAGTCTAAGGATGATTTGCTGTTGAAAACTTCAACTCCGAGCCAAGTGTTTTGAACAATGATGTCCAAAAGTTCCCTATGAATCTGGTGTCTCTGTTGAAGATGATGTCAAGTGGAATTCCAAACTACTTCACCACATACTTGAAGATGAGTTCAGCCGTGTCCTTGGCTGAACAAGGCTCTGGTGCTGCAATGAATATTGAATATTTTGAAAATCTGTCCACCACCACTAACACTAAGGCTTTACAATCAACTTTCGGCAATCCTGTGATAAAGTCCATGGAAACTAAAGTCCATGAGTGTTCCGGTACTAGTAGAGGCTGAAGTAGCCCTGCTTCACGCCATCTGTCAACTTTATCTTGTTGGCAGATCAAGCAGTTGCGGACGTAATGATCAATATCGGCTCACATGGAGGGCCAATAGCATGATCTGGACATAAGCGCCAACATCCTATGCTGTCCTGGATGACCAATCCATGTAGTGTCGCGGACCTCCCTCATAAGCTCGCAACGTAGTCCGCCGGTTGCGGAACAAAGGGTCGATCGCCTTCGGCCATAAGTAGGTCTCTGCCTTCAACGAAGAATCTGTGGACCTTGCCTTCTTTTGCATCGGCTAACAACCGCTGATATCTGGTGTCGAGTCCTGCGGCTTGCCAAATACGCTCGAGGAGATCACCCTCAATCCTCGTGAGAGTTGCAAGCACCAATGTACACATGCGACTAAGAGCATCAGGAACAATATTAGCTCGCCCTGGTTTATGTTCCCACTGGAAATCAAACTCAGCGAGGAATTCTTGCCATCTCGTCTGCTTCGGTGAGAGCTTCTTATGTGTGGTGAAGTATGTGTTGTCAATGTTGTTGATCTTCACCACAAAAACGCTACCAAGAAGGTAGACGCACCAAGTGTGAAGGCAATGGATAATGGCGACCTTCTCTTTCTCGTGAGCCGAGTAGCGCTGCTCTACCGGACTCAACTTCCTGCTCTCAAATGCTACGGGATGTCCCTCCTGTAGTAAGCCTCCTCAAATTGCTTTATCTGAAGCATCTGTATGGACTTTGAATGGGCGCCCAAAGTCTGGCATGCGAAGAACTGGCTCAAAGGCGATTCTGCTTTTTAACTCATTCATAGCAGTCTGATGTTGTTCTTTCCAATGCCACCGAGTGTCTTTCTTCAGGAGGTCTGATAGTGGAGCTGCAATCTTAGAGTATCCTTGGATGAACTTCCCATAGAAGTTCCTCACTCCAAGGAAAGATCTAAGCTCTGTGGGAGAGGAAGGTGTAGGGCACTCGATAATAGCTTTAACCTTCTCAGGATCCATCTGGACAGTGCCATGACCAACAACATGGCCCAAAAACTGGATCTCACTGGCAGCAAAAGAGAACTTCCCCCTCTTCAAGTACAACTGGTGGTCCCTCAGTTGTTGGAAGACTGTCCTCAGGTGTACTATGTGCTCTCTCATCGTAGCCGAGTATACTACGATGTCATCCAAGTAGACAACTACAAAGTCATCCAACAGCTGTGCTAAAACATTGTTCATCAGATGGGAGAAAGTGGTTGGTGCATTACTTAAGCTGAATGGCATAACTAAGAACTCATAGGCACCATACCTCGTCACACAAGCTGTCTTCGGCTCATCTCCTTCCACCATGCGCACCTGCCAATATCTTGATCTCAGGTCCAGTTTGGTGAAGATGGATGCACCAGCAAGTTTGTCTAGGAGATCCTGGATATGAGGAATTGGGCACCTATTCCTCACTGTGATCTTATTCAAAGCCCGATAATCGACGCAAAATCTCAAGCTACAGTCTTTTTTCTTTTGAAATAGCACGGGGGCTCCAAATGGTGATTTTGAGGGTTGGACGAACCCTGCTGCCAAGAGTTCATTCAATTGCTTCCTAAGCTCTGCAAGCTCTGTAGGAGGCATGCAATATAAAGGTCTGAATGGGGGAGTGGCCCCAAGAATGATCTCTATGCAGTGATCAATCACATGTCATGGAGGCAATTCCTTGGGCAATTCAGGAGGTATGATGTCCTTGTACTCCTCAAGGAGATCTGCCACTTCTTCTGGTACGCCTTCTTGACTCTCAACTTGGGTTATCACCCAAGTGGCCAGATAAGTCAACTCGCCCCGGCGTACACCTGTCTCCAGGGTGGCTGCAGAAATAGCGCAGCCCTGCACTCCTCCTCTACTCGATCGAGTCTGTGTCTGTGTTCCCTCCAAATTAAGACATCTCACTAAGCACGGATGTCTCTCTCCAATATCAGGACACCATCCAGATGAGGTGTCATTGCTGCCTTCATCTTCCTTAAAAGATCAAGTCCGATGATCACGTCGAAGTCATCTAGAGTAACTACCTGAACGTGATGTCGACCACTCCAGTCGCCGAAAAGAAAGGGAGTATCATATGATATCCCAACGACTGTCGCTCCTCTGTGTTAACCGTCTTCACTCAGTCTTGCGCTGGGGACAAGCGCAAGCCTAATTGAGGTGGCATTCGCTCGGACACAAAAACATGTGAATCTCCAGTATCAACCATGGCATAAACTCGATTGAGTTCATGCTCATCTCCACATATAGGAGCTTCTTATTCATCACCATCGTCGTAGCAATGGCATTGATCACTAATGGATTAACCGTGATCACTGGATCATCAGATTGCTGGTGAGACTCTCTTTCAACAATGGCTGCTAGAGTGTCTCCTCTTGGGCAATTACGCATGCTGTGGGGTCCCTTACAAAGGAAGCATCTGATCTATCTTCCTGTGTCTCTGGGCGGAGATCTGGAAACCACAAGTCCATCAACAATAGTCATAGCCTCCTTTAGGTTCCTGGGCGAGTGTCGCCTGACCTCAAGCTTTGCCCATGTTTGCAATCGATCTAGGAACCAATACATTCTGTTCTCCTCAGACATATCCGGAATCTCCAACATCGCCGCTGAATAGGCCTTGACATATTCTCGGATAGTCCCTGTATGCCTGATGCGCTGAAGAGCATCACGTGCTGCCTTCGTCGGATCAGTAGGCCAGAACTGCACCTTGAGTTCCGCCTTTAATTCTACCCAAGAAATGTCTCGTGGTACCTATTGTGTCCGCAAGTGTACGGATACTCGAAGTAATATTTAAGATATCGAACCACAGGGACTTTGCTGTTAAGTACTGACTAATTGAGTTTTTACTAGCTAAGCAAATCAAGGGTTGTGTAAATAGCAATCGAACTGTAATCGAAGTAAATCAGAATGAGAGAATCGGGACTAGGGGTTCATTCGTCTTAATATTCATGACTAAATATGATTAAAGATTCATCAATTTATCTTTGTTATGGTTAAGATATAATTCACTTGATAAACAAGCTAACTCACTCTCGTGCAGTTAGTTTACAAGGAACGATCTTCACTCTCGTGCAAGATCAATTCAATGCTAAATATAAGTGAATTTTGGCTAAAGAGATAAAGAATCACTCTCGTGCATTGTACCTCAATACCAAGATCTCAAGCAAAACTAAGCACTCTCACACCTTAGTTTCACAGGTTTTACTCAAGGCTTTCTAACAATCTAACATCTATCTCTAGCATGTTATCATGTCTAAAACAACAATAAATTCTAGGTCATAACATTAACCAGAAATAAGCTTCTAAAATCTATGGGTAAGAACACAACTAATCTCTTGCGATGAGCTCTTATAATAAATTCTAGGGTTCCAAGTTCTATGATATCATCTTCTCAGTCCATAGCATAAAACTCTAAAACATGTTAATGCATGATGCTAAAAACGATTGAAAGCATAAATCACTTGAGTATAATAACCATAGCAAAGATATATTGATGTGAGAAAAGTTATCTAGTCATTGAAATATCAAGAGAATAACACCCCCATGTCCCAAGAGGAGTTTAAGCTAGCATGGTGAAGAAGTTACAATATTCTACGGTTTTAGAGAGTCGAAAATCAAAGGAAGAGAAGAGTTTAGAAAATACAGCACGACTGTGAAGTATTTTGCAAGTTGAAATGGTGAACAGTGTCGGCGCCTCTTCTTTCTTTGATTTCTGTTCCAATTGACCTCCTTTCGTTCTAAAACTTCTGGTACATTGTCTCCTCCTCCAAGCGAAGCTTCAGTATGAATTTCGTTGTCTGAGATGGTCTGGATTTGTCGCGATGGCGTAACCCTAGGCAGCAGTATGAATTGTGATTTCTCTCTGTCAAGTGGATGAAAATTAGGCCTTTTTGTGTCGTCTTCTTCCTCTCGTTCGTTGCCTCCTCTCTGCTTCTTACAGCATCGAATTTAAGGGTCTGGATCACTTGTAATCGTCTCCGCAAAAATCGGGCGTCGAAATTGATCTAGGAGTCACGTTCAAAAATAGAAGTACGGCAGTGTAATAGTTCACGGCCCTGCCATAAAATCGGCTGAACTTTCTGGTCGGAAACGTCTGGAAAATACGGCCCGTGAAATAGTTTATGGCCCTGCCGTAAAATCGATCGAGCGTTCTATTCTGAAAGTGCTGGGAAATACGGCACCGTAATATGGTTCACGGCACTGCCGTAAAATCGGCTGAACTCTTTGGTCGGTAACGTCTAGAAATTACAGCCCATGAAATAGTTTACGGCAGTGCCGTAATTTCAGCAGTGGTTTTTGTTCCGAAAGTGCTCCAAAATACGGCCGTGTAATTCTTTACGGTGGTGCCGTAAAATCTGGGAAGTTCTCTGTTTGGAAAATCACCAAAATATGGTCGTGCTCTCGATAATACGGTAGCCGCGAAAAATACGGTACCGTATTATAAATACGGCACTGTCGTATTTTGGTCTTCAGCCTCGATTTGCGTGAAATTTCTTGTGTGACCTCTTCTTGATGTTGAGAATTCTTCTATGTATTTGATTTGCTCGAAAACACCCTAAAATGATGCCTTTTTGCTTGAAAATCAGGAAAAACCAAAATAGAAGTAGACTTTGCAATATTTGATGGATTCAGCATAAAAACAAGTAAAATATCCTCAATTTAGCATGAAAAGGTATCTAAAATGATACAAAATATACTATATATTTTGGTGTCATCAAAATACATAAGGCTCAAACTTTGCTTGTCCTCAAGCAAAAAATCAAAATTTGATTAAAAGAATAACCTTTTCATGCTCAATAAATTTCTAAAATACAGTCATCAATGAAAAATTCTATCAATTGTTTCACAAAACTTCAAATAAACATATCATTCTTAGAATTCAATCCTCTATATCCACAACTCAATCAAATAAAACTTTGCAACTTGTATAATAAATAGAATTTTCAATCTCATGATTTCACTCAGTTTTCAGTTCAAATCTATCATGCTTTTGTTTATAGGAATTAGGTTTCCAAGATCTTTTTCCACACCTAATTTTTTTTCTTTTTTTTTATTTGATTATTGTTGCAAAGATGGCATGCATCCACATAGACACATACTTTTTATTTTTGACTTCAACTCTTTTCTTCGGTACCACTATCAATTTTGCATAGTGTCAAGTAGAGGAGTCTTATTCTTTTTATCTCTCATTATTTTTCATGCATAGACTTCAACCCATGTCTTAGGTACCACTATTAATTTTATATAGTGCCAAGTAGGGGACTCTCTCACTATTTTTATGGATCTTGGATTCTTATTTCCCAACAAATAGCAAAAATAGACTAAATATCTACTAGGTTGATCAATTGACATCAATTCACAAATCATACTTATGTGCTTATCTTATTTAAAGGAGTAGTTTCACCTTTAGATTTTATTCTTCAAATAATACATCTACCTAAAATCTTATGCATCAATTAACGTCATATTTCAATAGAGAAATATGTATTAAAGAAATAAATTTAACATGATAGGGTTATATCTTCAATCATGAATTTGAGTTCATTTATCATCAATCAAATCATCAAGAAAATACTTATCATCATCATTAATGAAAATTTTTCAAGATAGAAGCACAAGCAAAGTAAATCACATGCATCCAACAATCTCAAGAAAAATAATATCATCATCGCATGGTACAACCATATCGAAAAGTAATCATCAGTGTAATCATTATTATTGTACAACCACATCGAAAATATAAGCACGTCAAGAGTAGTAGTGGGGGCAGTCGTAGAGCATCATCCTTCCCTTCATCATATGAAACAACAATAAGTTATAGAAAAATATAGCATAGCAAAGAAATAAAGGTTGATAATACTCACAAAGCATCTACTCATCGCCATCTGATCGTGTGGCCTCAGAGTCCCTTGCAGTAGTCTCCATGGGATCATAGTATGGCATCCCTACTTGATCACCTTCATATCCATAGTTTCTGTGATCTGCATAACCAAAATGGTCATAAAGGAAGTTGCCCATGTCTTCCATATGATTACACAATCTCTCCATATCCCTGTGGATGTATCCTAGAGTCTCTTGCATCCCATCCAGGCGGCATTCTTGGTTGTACATCTGTGCTATGAGCGCTTGAAAACCTAGATCGTGATGGCTAGCTAAACCACTCCTCGTCCCATGTGAGGAAGTACCAATAGGCTGCGAAGGATCATGAGGAGGTGACTCCATCCCATAGGGATCACCCCTTCCACCCCAGGTGGGTGGCGGTGGAGTAAAAGCTTCCTCAGCCGCACTAGGAGATAACTTCTAGTTGGCTCTTTCTCTAACCGTGGTCTTCTCGATGTGAGGTAAGGGTAGAGGAGGGATATTTGGTCCAAGGACCAAACAAAAAATGTCACCTTTTCTAATAATCATCTTCATTGCTATGCAAGACTCAATGTCTAGTCTTGCATTCTCTTTTGCCAACTCAGTTCCTTAGGGCTCTATCCCAAAATATCTAGCTATAGGAGTGACCAAGCCTCCTATCACCACAGATCCTCTGCTCGCTCTGGCAACTTTGTCCATGTGTTTTATCATGAAGAAAACCACATCAATAGCAAATCCATTGAGCATCCCCCAAAGAAAACAGAGTTTATGTTGACGGACCATGCTGTCGCTATCTCCTCTTCCAAACACAGTGTGTGCTAGAACCCTGTGGGCATACTTAATACAAGGGTTCTTGATCTTGCTAGCTCTAGCAGAAACGACATAGAAATGACTCTCATTTGTAATTTGGTTCCAGAAAATGCCTTCCATGAATCCAAGAGGCATCTCAGTATATCCTCCTGTGCTCAACTCAAAGATATCTCTTACTTCTTGCAATGTAAGCTTCCTCTCCTCATTAGCTAATCTGAAAGTGATTTTCCCTTCGGCAGGTCCATTCGAAAATTCCCTTAAGTCAATTATTAAGCTGCTCAAGAACTCCAAAACAAGTGGTAGATAAGTGTGCGGAGTCATCTGGAAGAACTGCTTAGCCTTGATCCTCTCAAACATCCAAAGCACGTCCTCATAAAGCCCCAAGGCTTCCAATGTTCTTCGATCAGCATACTTAGTGTTGATGATTTTTCTTTCTAAAATATTATTGTATCTGGATTCCTGCATTTCATTTCTGAAGATTATCCCATGGGGGTTTTGTGGTTGAGATGATTCAGCAGGGGCTTTCCCCTTTCTTCTTAGACAAATTGACTTTGTTCTTGGTGCCATGAGTATGAACTCAAGCTGCAATTTTCATTTTAATGCAAATACAACAAATATATGACATTGTATCATACTCTCAACATCATCAGAAATGTTAATCAAGTTCATTGGAGACGAAAATCAACTTAGAACTTAGACTTAAACTCAAGAAAACAGAGTAAACGTCAATAAACAGTAACTTCGAGTAAGTTCAGCGTACTTCAGTTCAAATCGGTGACGAAAATCGGTTTAAATTCTTCCAAACAGCAAAGGATCGATAGCCTATCCTCTAAAGGGTAAATGAAAACAAGAATCACTCAAAATGGTTGAGAAACGCGTGAAAATGAGTGAAAGGGGCGAAACTTGATAAAAACTCGTCAAATCTGTAAAATCGGTGAAATGAGTACCTAATCGACGACGAAAGCTGAACGGGAAAGGTCGTCGGCGTCCCCAGGTGGTTGGAGATGATCGGAAATCTAAGAACGGCTCAAAAACGAGTGAGAACGAGGGTAAAAATCCTAAAAATGGTCCGGTCAAAACCCTAAATATGGCACAGAGTTCGCGTGTCAGAAAACGAAATACGGCAGTGTAATGTCTTACGGCACTACCGTAAAATTACGACTGCTCTCGGGTTAAAGCTGGATCAGAAATATGGTACCTTAAAGCTGGATCAGAAATACGGTACCGTAAAGCAGTTTACGGTACTGCCGTAAAATCTCGGCAGTGTTCTATTCAAAAACGACTCAGAAATACGGTACCGTGTAATCCGTTATGGTACTGCCGTAAAAATCAAGGAGCGAAATTTTTTTTTGTGTGTGTGTAAAATACGATACCGTAAACTAAATTATGACGATGCCGTAAAAACGAGGAGACTCTCGGGTTGATTTGTGCAACAAAATACGGTACCGTGTAAGTGTTTACGGTAGTGCCGTAATTTCGTCACAACCCTCTGGTGGAAAGTGAACCGAAAATACGGTACCGTAACAGAATTTACGGTAGTACCATAATTTGCATCAAATCATGATTTTCTTACAAAAATAAAAGAAAAATTAGTCCTAAGCAAAAATTAAAACAAATAGAGGTTAGAAAGCTTGGGTTGCCTCCCAAGAAGCGCTAATTTTAATGGTCCTTAGCTTGACCCTTTCACTTTTGAATCCGCTTGTATTTCATTAAGTAGATAATTCTCCCCTTCTTCAATCTGATTTCCGTGATAATAGTGTTTCAATCTCTGTCCATTAACTTTGAATACTCCTTTCTCTTCACTCAATATGTCGACGGCTCCGTACGGATAAGTCTTCTTCACCTGAAAAGACCCAGACCATCGAGACTTAAGTTTACCAGGAAAAAGTCTCAATCTAGAATTAAACAAGAGAACGAAGTCACCTGGTTGAAATTCTTTTCTGAGTACGTGTTGATCATGCCATCTCTTGGTCCTCTCCTTGTAGATCTTTGCATTTTCATAAACAGAGAGTCTAATTTCATCAAGTTCACTCAATTGCAGTTTCCTCTTTTCACTTGCACTCTTCAAGTCAAAATTTAATGCTCTGATTGCCCAGAATGCTTTATGCTCGAGTTCTACAGGAAGGTGACATGATTTGCCATAAACCAATTGAAATGGTGACATACCTATTGGTGTTTTGAAAGTAGTCTGGTATGCCCAAAGTGCATCATCGAGCTTGAGTGCCCAGTCCTTCCTTATTCTTGACACTGTCTTTTCCAATATTCCTTTAATTTCTCTGTTAGATATCTCCACTTGTCCACTTGTTTGGGGATGGTAAGGTGTTGCAACTCTATGATTTACCCCATATTTTCTAAGTAAGGCTGAAAATTTGTGTTCAATAAAGTGGGATGCTCCATCACTAATCACAACTCGTGGTACTCCAAAGCGTGGGAAGATAACTCTTTTAAACAGTTTCACCACAACCCTAGAATCATTAGTGGGAGAAGCAATGGCTTCTACCCACTTGGAAACATAATCTACCACCACGAATATATAATTATTCCCTCCAGATGATGAAAAAGGTCCCATGAAATCAATACCCCAAACATAAAAAATTTCAACTTCAAGTATGGTGGACAATGGCATCTCATTCCTTCTATTTATGTTCCTCATCCTTTGATAATTATCACAAGACATTATAAAATTCCTTGCATCCTTAAATAATGTGGGCCAATAAAATCTAGATTGTAGTACCTTGAAAACTGTCTTCTCAGTACTAGCATGTCCTCCATATGATGATCCATGACACTGCGATAATATGTCTTTCATTTCTTCTTCGGGGATACATCTCCTAAATATTTCATCTGCACATTTTTTGAACACATAAGGCTCATCCCAAAATTAGTGTTTAACATCTGCTAAAAATCTTTTCTTGCCTTGGTAACTCAAATCAATAGGAAATATATTAGCAACTAGATAATTTACAATATCTGCATACCAAGGGGCTTTTTGTTCAATCCTCATCAGTTGTTCTTCAGGAAAGGAATCATTAATATCACCTTTTGTATCTTCTACAATCATCCTTGAAAGGTGGTCTGCAACTAAATTCTCAGTTCCTTATCTTTGATTTCCATATCAAATTCTTGCAGAAGCAAAATCCATCTCAACAACCGTGGCTTACTGTCCTTCTTCTGCATCAAATATTTAACTGCAGCATGATCAGTATATACTACAACTTTTGAATTTATCAAGTAAGATCTGGATTTGTCAAATGCAAAAACTATAGCCAACAACTCCTTCTCAGTAGTGGTGTAATTCCTCTGTGTTTCATCTAAAGCTTTACTGGCATAAGAGATCACATAAGGCTTCTTTTCCTTTCTTTGCCCTAGAACTGCTCCCACTGCAAAATCACTGGCATCACACATAAGCTCGAAGGGTAACTCCCAGTCAGGTGGTTGCATAATAGGTGCTGATGTTAAGGCTTTCTTTAGTTCCTAAAAAGCAGACAGACATTTCTCATCAAAGCAGAATTTTGCAACTTTACAAAGTAAATCAGTCAGAGGTTTAGCAAGTTTAGAGAAGTCCCTGATGAACCTCCTGTAAAACCCTGCATGTCCCAAAAAGCTCCTGATCTCCTTGACAGTGGTGGGTGGTGCCAACTTCTCAATCACTTCTATCTTGGCCTTGTCCACTTCAATCCCTCTCTCTGAAACAAGATGACCCAAAACTATCCCCTGTCTAACCATAAAGTGACACTTTTCCCAATTCAAGACAAGGTTAGCCTCTTCGCATCTCTGTAAAACTCTAGAGAGATTAGCCAAACAGTCATCAAAAGAAAAACCATAGACAGAGAAATCATCCATAAAAACATCCATGAAATCTTCAATAAACTCAGAAAAAATCGCCATCATACACCTCTGAAAAGTAGTAGGTGCATTGCATAAACCAAAGGGCATTCTTCTATAAGCAAAAGTACCATATGGACATGTAAAGGTGGTCTTATCCTGATCATCAGGATGAATGGGAATCTGAAAAAATCCGGAATATCCATCAAGAAAACAAAAGTAAAAGTGTTTAGCAAGTCTCTCAACCATTTGATCAATGAAAGACATGGGAAAATGATCCTTCCTAGTGGCAGCATTTAATTTTCTATAATCAATACACATACGCCAACTAGTGACAGTTCTAACAGGTATCAATTCATTGTCCTTATTTTTCATTACAGAGACACCTCCCTTTTTATGAACACAGTGTACAGGGCTTACCCACTTACTATCTGAGATAGGGTAGATAATACCTGCATCAAGCAATTTTAGTACTTCCTTCTTCACCACTTCCTTCATAGACGGGTTGAGTCTTCTCTGAAAATCTACATGCGGCTTGTGCTCATCCTCCATGTGAATCCTGTGCATACAAAAAGAAGGAATAATCCCCTTCAAGTCATCAATGGTGTACCCAATTACCTTTCTATGAACTCTCAACTCCTTTAAGAGTAGATCAGTTTCCCTGGCATCTAGTTTAGCATCCACAATCACAGGGTAGGTGGAGTTACGACCAAAAAATTCATATCTAAGGTTATCAGGTAAAACTTTCAACTCAATTTTTAGAATTTTTTCACTTTCATCATCAAAAGTAGCACAATCTAAAATATTATGTTTTTCATCATCAAAATCATTCTCAAAACTAGAATTATCAAATTTTTCACAAGAATTTTCCAAGGAATCAGAAAAAGAGTCAGAGAAAGAATCAGAAAAAGAAACATCAATAGAAGAATCATCAAACAGACAACTAACATCATAGACTGTGTCATCAATAGCATGAATAGTGCAACAAGAACTAGCATATGCAGGTTTTTTCAATGAATTGTTTAAATCAAACTCAATCTTATCGTTGTCAATTCTCAAAGTAAGTTTACCATTCCTTACATCAATAAGGGCTCCAGCAGTGGCTAAGAACGGTCTACCCAAAATAATAGGAATCTTGGCATCCTCTTCCATTTCAAGTACCACAAAGTCAGCAGGTATGAAGTACTTATCAACTTGTATAGGAACATCCTTTAGAATCCCTATTGGATATTTTACTGATCGATCGGCGAGTTGCAAAGAAATTGTAGTTGGCTTAGGAGCTCCCATATCTAGTTTCCTGCACACAGACAAAGGCATCAGACTCACACTAGCTCCCAAGTCACATAAGGCTCGATCGAAAGCAACATTCCCAATTGAACCAGGAATAGAGAAACTACTTGGATCCTTTAATTTCGGTGGCAACTTGTTTTGAATAAGAGCACTGCATTCTTCAGTTAGTGCCATAGTACCGTAGTCCTCAATTTTTCTTTTGTTAGATAAAATTTCTTTTAAAAATTTTGCATAAGTAGGCATTTGGGATAATGCATCTGTAAAAGGAATATTAATGTATAACTTTTTCAACACTTCCAAAAATTTCCCAAACTGCCTATCTAGCTTAGCTTGCACAATCCTCTAGGGAAAAGGGATAGGTGTCCTATATGGCTGTGGTGAACTAGGTCTAGGTTCCTCAACTTCACAAGGTAAGTCACTTCTCTGTGAAGATTCCTTCTCCTTAGAAGGAGAAGAATCAGGAAGGGACTACCCTTGTGTGGGCTGTGGTTCCAAAACTGGTTCCTCACTAGGTATGACATCAGGCTCAACCTCTTCATCATCTAATGGTCCCCTTGGATCTTTCAACTGTCTCCCACTCCTAGTTATAATGGCGTTACAATGTTCCCTGGGGTTTGGTTCAGGTTTTGCAGGTAACTTCCCTGGGAGTCTATAAGGTGTATTAGCCTGTTGTGCTATCTGAGTTTCTAACATCTTATTATGAGCAACAACACCATCCAACCTAGAATTTATCTGCTTAAGGGTTTCTATAATCTCATCATTTTTGCTCATCTGCTTACCCATGAACTTCTCAAACATCTCTTCTAAACTAGATTTTTGGGGTTGGCTCTAGTTTGACTGTCTCTGATTATACCCTCTATTCTCATTTTGCCCACTAGTTTGATTGTTACTCTTCCAAGACAGGTTAGGATGGTTCCGCCAGCCAGGATTGTAGGTATTGGAGTAAGGGTCATTGGATCTACCTTGGTTGTAACCCCCCACTACATTAACTTGCTCACTCTCCTGGTCAACAATAACTTTGCACTCCTCAGCATAGTGCCCATTGTTCCCACAAACTTCACAAACAATAGAAGATACAGCAGCGGTTTGCATTTGGAAAGAATCAAAACGGTTGCATAATGAATCTACCTTTTCTGCAAGAGAACGCAAACCATCACCATCGTTCTTACCCTGAGAAGGCCAATAAAGCACTCCTCTCTCCGAAGCCCACTAGTTGTGATTTAACGTCATCTACTCAATCAAGGCATGGGCTGCATCAACAGTCTTGTTCATCAATGCTCCTCCTGCAGCAGCATCAACAGTTAAGCGTGTGTTGTAAAGCAAACCATTATAGAAAGTTAGAATTAAAACCCAGTCTTCCACTCCATGGTGGTGGCACTTCCGTTGAAGCTCATTGAAGCGTTCCCATGCTTCACTCATTGATTCACCATCTCTCTGAGCAAAGCCTATGATTTGGCAGTATGAATTGTGATTTCTCTCTGTCGAGTGGATGAAAATTAGGGCTTTTTGTGTCATCCTCTTCCTCTCGTTCGTTGCCTCCTCTTTGCTTCTTACAGCATCGAATTTAAGAGTCTAGATCACTCGCAATCATCTCCGCAAAAATCGGGCGTCGAAATTGACCTAGGAGTCGCATTCAAAAACAGAAATACGGCAGTGTAATAGTTCACGGCCCTGCCGTAAAATCGGCTGAACTTTCTGGTTGGAAACGTCTAGAAAATATGGCCCGTGAAATAGTTTACGGCCCTGCCGTAAAATCGATCGAGCGTTCTGTTCTGAAAGTGCTGGGAAATACGGCACCGTAATATGGTTCACAGCACTGCCGTAAAATCGGCTGAACTCTCTGGTCGGTAACGTCTGGAAAATACGGCCCGTGAAATAGTTTACGGCAGTGTCGTAATTTCGGCAATGGTTTCTGTTCCGAAAGTGCTCCAAAATACGGCCGTGTAATTCTTTACGGTGGTGCCGTAAAATCCAGGAAGTTCTCTATTTGGAAAATCATCAAAATACGGTCATGCTCTCGATAATACGGTAGCCGCAAAAAATACGGTACCGTATTATAAATACGGCACTGCCGTATTTTGGTCTTCAGCCTCGATTTGCATAAAATTAGTTTGACAAAATTAGGGTTTTCTAGTCATTAAGAAACAAAGAGATTACACCCCCATGTCCCAAAGAAAGATTAAGCTACCATGATGAAGGAATAACAATAAAACATGTTTCTATATGAATAGGAATCGAAAAGAATATGAGAAGAGTTACAAAACAGTGCTATAATGAAATTACAGCACCATAATTGTCTAGAACAGCGAGAAATCAATTATTCAGTACTTAGCAACAAGGTCTCTTTGGTTCGATATCTATTTTATTACTTCGAGTATCCGTGCACTTGCGGAGCACAACAAGTTTTTGGTGCTGTTGCCGGGGACCTTGTTTTTGTTGATATTGAAGATATTGAGAGTATTTCTAGACTAGGTTTTTATTTACTATTTTTTTTGTTATTTATTTACTTACTGTTTATTTTCTGTTTTTCTTGAAATCACTTGATCTACCTACTTTGCATGTGCAGGAGTCTTAGGTCAAGACCGCATGTTCCATTGGATCCTGAAATTAACAAAACCCTTAGAGTGCGCAGGAAGTTAAGACTGGAAGAAGATTTACAAAAAACATCACAGGAGATACAAGAAGAAATTTTAGATATGGCGAATAACGAGAGAAGATCTTTGCGCGACTATGCTGCCCCTAATTCACAGGGAATTCACTCTAGTGTCACCAGGTCGGCCATTAATGCGAACAATTTCGAAATCAAACCAGCGTTCCTATCTATTATTCAACAAAACCAATTTGGAGGAGCACCTCTTGAAGATCCTAATATCCATCTATCTCTTTTTCTTGAATTATGTGATACAATCAAAATTAATGGTGTTTCTGATGATGCACTAAAATTGAGATTGTTTCCTTTTTCCCTTAGGAACCGAGCACACGATTGGCTTCATTCACAGCT
The DNA here is from genome assembly GCA_027563935.2 of Costus lasius. NCBI lineage: Eukaryota > Viridiplantae > Streptophyta > Magnoliopsida > Zingiberales > Costaceae > Costus > Costus lasius. The sequence continues at coordinate 22,297,181 of CM050451.1, read as the reverse complement.
GTCAGGGACGTTCACTACTTGGGATCAGCTTTCTAACGCATTTCTGATGAAATACTTCTCACCTAGCAAGACCATCCAACTAAGAAATCAAATTACAAATTTTGCACAAAAGGATGGAGAGTCTTTGAGTGAAGCATGGGAGCGATTTAACGACTTGCAACGGAAGTGTCCTCACCATGGCTTAGAGAAATGGGTTTTGATTCAGACTTTTTATTATGGTCTTCTTTATAACACCCGACTTACTGTTGATGCTGCTGCAGGTGGAGCCCTGATGAACAAGACCATGGAAGAAGCCTATACATTGATTGAGGAAATGGCACTAAATCATAACCAGTGGACTACTGAGAGAGGAGTTCTTTATCGCCCTCCACATGGTAAGACTGATAATGATAGCTGGCACACATTGGCTGAGAAGGTAGATTCTCTATGCAATCGTTTTGATATGTTTCAAATGCAAACTCATGCTCTTTCCTCTGTTACATGTCAAATTTGTGGAAATCATGGGCACTATGCTGAAGAGTGTAAGATTGTTGTTGATAGGGGTGAGGAACAAATGAATACAGTGGGGGATTACAATCAAAGTAGATCTAATGACCCCTACTCTAATACTTATAATCCTGGATGGAGGAACCACCCTAACCTTTCATGGAGGAGCAATAATCATGATAATAGGCAGCATGAAAATAGGGGATTCCAACAAAGATCTCAAACCCAGGACCAACCCCAGAAACCCACTCTAGAAGAGATGTTTACACAATTTATGGGTTTTCAGAAAAAACAGAATGATGATGCCAACGAGAATTTTAGACAGATTAATGCTAGACTAGATGGTATTGTTGCCCACAGCAAAATGCTAGAAACACAAATTGCCCAGCAAGCTAGCACTTCATCTAGACCCCTAGGAAAATTACCTGCCAAACCTGAACCTAACCCTAGGGAGTATTGCAATGCTATCATAACTAGGAGTGGGAAACAACTGGAAGATCCTCGGGAATCTCTTGATGATGATAAGGTAGAACCAAGACTTGAAACTAGCAGTGAACTTGTGCTGGAATCACAACCTGCACATGAGCAGCCCCAAACTAGTTTGTCACCTCACAAGGGTGATAAACCTAAAGGTGAATTGCCATGTATGGTTGATGATTCTAAACCTAGTTCATGAACACCCTATAGGCCACCTGTACCCTTTCCTCAGAGGTTGGTGCAAGCTAAACTTGACAAACAATTTGGCATGTTTCTTGATGTTCTTAAAAAACTTTATATTAATGTTCCATTTACTGAAGTTTTGACTCAAATACCAACTTATGCAAAATTTTTGAGAGAGATTTTGTCTAATAAGAGAAAGATTGATGATCATGGTACTGTAGCACTTACTGAGGAATGTAGTGCTATCATACAGAAAAATTGCCACCTAAGCTAAAGGATTCAGGTAGTTTTTCTGTACCTTGTTCTATTGGAGATATGGCTTTTGACCGAGTCTTATGTGACCTCGGTGCAAGTGTTAGTCTAATACCTTATTCTCTTTACAGGAAACTGGATGTTGGAGAGCTCAAACCAACCTCAATGACTTTGCAACTCGCTAACTCATCAATAAAGCATCCGGTTGGTATATTAGAAAATATTCCTGTACAAATTGGTAAGTTTTTCATACCTGCTGATTTTATAGTTTTACAGATGGAAGAAAATTTGAAAACCCCTATTATACTTGGTAGACCTTTCTTGGCTACATCTGGAGCACTCATTGATGTAAGAAAAGGAAAATTGACTTTTGATATTTGTGGTGATATAATTGAATTTGATTTGACTGATTCTTTAAAAAAGGCATCACACTCAGGGACATGTTGTAGCATAGAAACAATTAATGATGATGTTGTTTGTGACATGCATAGTTTATTTGATGAACCTTCTGATTTTGAAACTGATACATCTTCTAAGTGTGCTAATAAAGAATCTCAGGAAAGAGCAGCGAAGAAGAAGAGGAAGAGACGAAGGAAGAGAGGAAAATCAAAGTTGCTTGAGAAAGGAAAAAAGCTCATAAGTAAATTTAGATACTGTTTTAAGTTTGAGCCTTATGTTCTTGAGAACCCTGAACGAGACATAGAGAAATCAGGATGGCAACCAAACACACAAGCACGATCCAATCTGAGTGTTGAACGGTCAAGCTAATGATCGAAAATTAGCACTTCTTGGGAGGCAACCCAAGCACTTTTACTCTAGTTTTTTTTTTGTTTTTGTTGTTTTTTACTTAGCACTAATTTTTCTTTTCTTTTTGTAGGTGAAAATTAATTTTGTCAAAAAAAAAAACTTTGGTGGTTCGAACCCGAAGACACAAAGGATGATTGGGTCTGACACAGACTAATAGACCTCTGTGAGTATTTTCTTCCTACTCATTTGCATTCCATCCTTTGTATTTTTCTGATAATCCATGTGTTCAAATGGAAGATGAATACTTCAAACTTCTTGTGCTCACATGCCACGGATCCTCGCCTTTTGATTTTATTGATAGATATTTCGATTTGGTTGTGTTGACATAATATGATGATGATGTGTAGAAGGATTTTTCTGAAAATACTACAAATACTATGCCAAAATTTTTAATCTATTATCATGCATATCAATTTCTGGAAATTGGAAATAGATTTTATATGTTGAATTTGTTTCTCTGATATAATATATTTGTTGGAAATTTTTCATTAATTGATGCATGAAATTCTAGGTAAATGCATTGTTTAGTGAATGCAATCTTGAAGTGAAATAATTCTTTTGAATAAAATGAGCATATTTGCACATGTTATTGAGTTGATATCAAGTGATTAATCTAGTTAATCTTTATAATCTTTTATGTTATTTGTTGGAAAAAAGAAATCCAAATCCATGAGAAAGAATGACTCCCCTACTTGGCACTGTATAAAATTAACAGTGGGACCTAAAGACATGGGTTGAAGTCCACAAAAAGAAAAAGAATAACTCCTCTTCTTGGCATTGTGTTCACAATGGTACCTAAGATAAGAGTTGAAGTTCATTGCAAAAGTGTGTGTCTATGTAGATGCATGCCAAGAGAGAGTTCCTTTGACATTGACTCCTCTGTCTCAAGAAAATTCTTTCTACCTATGAGATATGAGTTCTATTATGTGTGGTTATGTGACCAACATACTCTAAATTCGTCATCAGAAAAAAGGTGGTAATCGATTTAGAGAATGTCAAGGACAAATAAAAAAAATGAGTGGAAAAAGATTTGGAAATCATATTCCTGTAAACAAAAACATATTGGATGAAAATCTCAAAAACAAGATTAATTCATGAGGTTGAAATTCTATTACTATGCATATTGCGAAATTTTATTTGATTGAACTTTTGAGTCTTAAAGATTAATTTCAAAAGATGATGTATTTACTTGAAAATTTTGTGTGGGATTAATGAAATTTTCTATGGATGATTATATTTTAGAAATTTATTCGTCATGTGAAAATTTATTTTTTTTGGTATTGATTTCTTTATTTGCTTGAGGACAAGCAAAGTTTGAGCCTTATGTGTTTGATGACTCTAAATTTCATAGTGTTTTTCATACTTATTTGGTAGTCTTTTGAACCATAATCTTACTCTTTTGCTTTGTTTTTATACTTTTTTTACCAAATGCTTCGGAATCTACACCATCTTTGGTTTTTGATCAATTTCAGGTAAAAAGGCACTATTTTGAGGCATTTTCGAGCAAAATCAAATACATGGAAGAGTTACCATCATCAAGAGGAGTCCACATAACAAATTTCACGCAAATCAGAGTAAAAGACCAAAATACGACAGTGCCGTAATATATATTACGGTACCGTATTATGGTACAATACCGTAATATCGAAGCAACTACCGTATTTTGGTGGATTTTCAAATCAGAGAATTGTCTTGATTTTACGGAACCACCGTAAAGAATTACACTGCCGTAATTTGGAGCGCTTCAGAACAGAGACACTTGCCGAAAATACGGCACTGCCGTAAAATATTTTATTTTACGGCCATAATTTCCATTCAAAAACATGATTTTTACGGACCCGAAACTTGCACGGACTATATCTTTTGATCCAGACCTTCAAATTGAGATCTGAAAGATGCTACGGACTCGTCTTTAAGAGGAGAAGACACACAAAGTAAAAGGACGAATTTTTATCTAGTATTGAGGGAGCAATCGACAGAGAGGCGCTTAGGGTTCGGCCTCGCGCCGAGAGGCGTAGAGACTACCTCAGGTCGTGAAATTTATACTGAAGCTTCACCTGGTGAAGGAGAAGATACTCCAGAAGTTTCAGATCGAAAGGAGTCCGATCGGAGGAGAAATCAACAAAACAGTGGGTGATTCCACTATTCATCGCGTTTCCAGCCTATTACGGTGTTGTAATTTCGATTACAGCACTGTTCTTTGTAACTTTTCCTCTTCCCTTTCGTATTCTGATCATCTAAAATTATGGTGTATTATAATCGTTTCACTATGCAAGCTTAAACTTTCTTTTGGGACAAAGGGAGTAATCTCCTTGATATTTCAATGACTAGATAATCTTTATTCAATCATGATATTTTTAGTATGGTAATTTTACTTAAGAGATTTTTGTCTTTAATCATTTCTAGTGTCATGTATTAACATGTTTTAGAGTTTTTGTGTATGGACTGAGAAGATGATACGCATAAACTTGGAACCCTAGAATTTACGGTAGGAGCTCATCGCAAGAGATTGGTTGTGTTCTTATTTTTAGATCTTAGATATTTATTTCTTGTTGATGTTTTGACATAGAAATTATTACTGTTTTAGACATGAAAATATGCTAGAGATAGATATTGAATTGTTCGAAAACCTTAGTAAAACCTGTGAAACTAAGGTGCGGAAGTGCTTAGTTTTGCTTGAGATCTTGATACTGAGATGGAAGGCACGAGAGTGATTCTTAATCTCTTTGATCAAAGTTTACTTATATTTAACACTGAATAGATCTTGCACGAGAGTGAGGATCGTTCTTTGTAAATTGATTGCGCGAGAGCGAGTTAATTTCTTTATTAAGTAAGTTATATCTTTACCATAACAAAAATAGATTGATGAACCTTTAATTATATCTAGTCATAAATATTAAGGTGGATGAAACCCTAGTCCCAATGCTTCCTCTCTGATATTTCATACAATCTTCATATTGCTTACTTTCATCATTCGATCGCTTAGCTAGTGAGAATACAATTATTTGGTACTTAACACGTAGGTCTCTGTGGTACGATATTTTTATTACTTCGAAGTATCCGTGCACTTGCGGACACAACAAGTTTTTTGTTTGATGACTCTTGTCAAAGTACCCTTGTCAAAGTACCCTATTACAGAAATTAAACTCGGATCTAATACTTAAATGGGTACCCAATTAAATAAAAAAATATTTAATTTTTATTTTATATATTAAAATATTTTATAAAATATATTTATATAATAATTATTTTATTACTATTAATTATTTTATTATATATACTTTTAATAGTACAAATATATTTTTTAAATCTAGTATTAGTTACCGGATATCTATACAAACAAATTCAAAACCTAACCAGGGAAACCTAAACCCATCTCATTTTAAGTAATCGGATGATTAATTTGTGATCCCACTTAAAGATGAGCCCTGTATAACAATCATTTTTCCCTATTCCCTAGGCATAAATTTTCATGTGTCTAATGTGGCACTAATTGCTCATGCTCAATGGAACTTACATGCTGTTCAGTAGGAGTACCATGTCCCAGCTCAAATGACTCTTATACTCGATCATAATAAATTTTATAAAGAAATAGAATATTATTTCTGATCAAATGATCTGTAATTAAGGTAGATCATTAAGATGATTGAAGCTGCCACTCGTAAAGATATGCATTTAAATTTTAGCAAAGAGTGAAAGAGGCAAAGCACGAATTAGAAAGCAAATAATAATAATAATCTCTTTCATAGGCTCTAATACAAGAATGATCTCTCGATGGTTTTCTTTTTTCTGTGGTTTCTACTCAAAGGCTGTATTTCTTTAGACGAAAAATTGAGAGGAAGAATGAAAAACATATTAAATCTAATAATATTTTTCATTCAGATTCAATGTACTTTCTATTATTTTCTTCTAATTTTCCATCCAAAGAAACACAACGAAAAAATCTCTAACTTTCATCCATAATCATACTTAGAATCTCAATCTTATTGCTTAATGGAGTAGTCCAGTGATTCAACATAACATCCAAATGACAACTAGATGACGGATATTATGGAAGCTTGCTGTTCGACAAGTTGAAACTGCTCAGTTGGAAATTTCTACACACAAAAAAAATTCCTATACTTGATAGGCTACAGAATTTTAGGTTCCAAGATAGGAGAAAAATTTCTAGTGAAGGACTCAACATACGAAAACCTATGTTAGGTCCTTCGTTTTTATACCAAATATATATATTTTTTTTTGAAAACAAATTATAAAGAAATGATCTACACATTCAAAGCTTTCTAATGGTACCAATATTGTCATAGAAAAAGTCACGCACGATGAGAAATTAACAAAAACATCATTGTAGAAATTTCTAATTAATATTAATTAGAAATTTCTACAATGATGTTTTTGTTAATTTCTCATCGTGCGTAACTTTTTCTATGACAATATTGGTACCATTAGAAAGCTTAGAATGTGTAGATCATTTATTTATAATTTGTTTTCAAAAAGAAATATGTTTGGTATAAAAACGAAGGACCTAACATAGGTTTTCGTATGTTGAGTCCTTCACTAGAAATTTTTCTCTCAAGATAGCCTGCTCTATCCCTACGTGCTAAGACTAACAGTCCGTTTCCTTGAAGGGATATATGAAAGGAACTGATGGATTAGTCCTTCATCCCTTGTTTCTGTGAAGGAATATATGAAGGTGTGAAAAACTAGAGGTGCCAAATATTGATTTCATCCCTCCTTTTTTTGTCCCGGGAAATCGGGCGGAACAAAATCCACCTTAATCCCGCCTTGCTCGATGACATCCTCCCTACTCCTTTCGCCTTCCGCTCGCCCTCGTCCACAAAGACTACGCCCGCCTCGCCGACTTCTTCAGTGAATCAGCCAGACCCGTCCTCAACCAGGCCGAACGGATGGGGATCTCGCATGAGGAGGCGCTCCACAACTTCCTCTTCGCCCCCTTCCGCCCCCTCGTCGCCCTTCCGCTAGAGCCGGCCACCACCGGACGAGGAGCAGAGCTCCCTTCCGAAGCCATCCGCCCCTCGTCGCCCTTCTGCTGGAGCTAGCCACCACCGAACGAGGAGTAGAGCTCCCTTCCGAAGCAGTACAAAAGTCCGCCCCCTCGTCGCCCTTTTGCTGGAGCCGGCCACCACCGGACGAGGAGCAGAGCTCCCTTCCGAAGCAGTCCCCCCCTCGTCGCCCTTCCGCTGGAGCGAGTCATCACCGGACAAGGAGCCGATCTCCCTTTCGAAGCCGTCCGCCCCCTCGTCGCCCTTCCGCTGGAGCCGGCCACCACCAGACGAGGAGCAGAGCTCCCTTCTGAAGCAGTCTGGAAGTCCGCCCCCTCGTCGCCCTTCCGCTGGAGCCGGCCACCACCGGACGAGGAGCAGAGATCCCTTCCGAAGCAGTCTGCCTCCTTCCGCCCTCTCATCGCCCTTCCGCTGGAGCCAGCCACCACCCCTCGTCATCCCACGCTTTGGACATTTCGCCAGCTTGTGTCCACGTAAGACTAGCCGGAAGGCTATTTGCTGAATACAATGATAGCATCACAGCTCTTCATCACTTAGAGGAGATGAAACTCTCATTAAGGAGTACTCTTACTACATAGCTAAAACTACGAAGGACCGATTAAAAGTGAATACATATGAAGTTACGTAGAGGAGATGAAAATTTCAGCTTTGTTATTTTCTCATGTGGTTTCCATATCTAAACCTGGCAAAAACTGACCCGACCTGACCCGATACGAAATTAGGCAGATTCAAGTCAATTATAATCGTGTTCGGGTCATAAATAAGTCAACCCGTTTATGACCGAAAAATAATTGGGTCGTGTCAAGTTATAAATAGGTTGACTTGTTTAACTCGTTTAAATTATAAATTATATATACATTTTAATTTCTAAAGTCTACCCATTCGGCCATTCTAAAACACATACCCTAATTTTTGTTTAAGCCCAAATAGCCCAGTAACTATTTACTGTTTACTAACCCACCCTAAACCCTAAATCTTTCAGCCGATACAAATTTCTCCCTTCTTTCCCGTCGCCTCCACCGCTCCATGCGTTCTTCCCTTCTTTCCCGTCGTCAACCAGTTCTCTCATTGTTCCCATCGCCTCTACCGCTCCGTGATGTATTTTCGTCTTTCCCGTCACCTGCCAGATCTCTCGTCACCTCCACCGCTCCTGTGGCCTCCTAGCTCCTTCACTCGCTGCCATCTCTCAGTCTTGCCTCCATCCAGTCGATGTCTCCTCCGGTCTACTTGTCACGCCTCTATCTCTCGGTCTCGCCTCCATCCAGCCCTCTCTGCTTACCACGCCTCCATTCAATCGATGTTGCCTCCGCTCCGCTTGCCGCGCCTCCATCCAAGATGGAACGAAGACTTCCAGTTTATGTTATACAAGGCCCCATTGAATGAAAGAGTTCATGTAGAAGTAGTGAGCAAGGGTGGTTTCTTTAGTTTTCGCTCCAACGTTTGACATTTAAATGATGAAGCTTCTTTCTCTGCCTCTAGTATTTGTTTGACCTCTAGCTCTCATGTTCTTTCCTATCGGTAGGAGTCTCTAGGGTACGTTGATATTAATCTTTCAAATGTTGTAAAAAATAGACGCATTAATGAAAGATACCATTTGATAAACTCGCGGAATGGAGTTATTCGTATTGAGATCCAATGGAATAGTATCTCTGATGTTGTATCTCTAGTGTTGTACATTCTTGCTCTTTTGGCCTAGCTGTATATATGTAATCAGCCATTCAATGCTTCAGAACATTTGATCAAAGTTTTCTAGTATAAATTTCATTGGGGCCTCGTCTAACACCTTATTTGTGATATGATACATTGATAGTTTGATACAGATATTTGTGATATGATATATTGATGATATATTAATAGTTTGATATTTGTGATATGATTATACATTGATAATAGTTCGATGCTTGTGATATTTTGAAATTTAAATGGAAAATGATGTATATAGAATGAGTTTTTTTGTGATGATATTTGTGATTTGGTTGTATTTGTGATTTTTGTTATATTTATGATATTGGTATACTTGTGAATTGTGATTTGGTTATAATCGGATCGTGTCGAGTCGAACAAATCGGGTTAATAAATGACTCAATTACTAAATAGATTATTGATCGTGTTGGTATTCGGGTTAATGTATGACCCATTTAATAAACGGGGTTATTTCGGTCGTGTCAGGTTGACCTGGTTAATCTCGGGTCGTGTTTGGCTTACACGTTTTAACTCAATTAATTAAACGGATTGTGTTCGGGTTGACTTAATTGGGTCACGGGTCATAGCTGACATAACTCGTTTACAACCCGCTGACCCGAATTGTTAGGTCCATATCAATAATTTTAATAATTATCAATATTATAAGAATTTTATTTTTAACTTTATTCTTCTTTGTATATATGTAGATGATATTTTATTTCTCTCTCAATTAGACTTGATAATTTGGGTCAGCAGATCATAAACGAGTCATATCAACTGTGACCCGTGACCCGATTAACTCAACCCGAATATGACCCGTTTAATTAATGGGGTTAAACTGTCTAACCCGAACACGACCCAAACATAATCGGGTCAACCCACCACTACCTGAATAACACATTTTTTTAATGGGTCATTTATTAACTTGATCTGCTTAATCTGACATGACCCGATTATAAATTTATTATTTATATTTTAAATATAAATAATAAATTGATAAAAATTTTATTAAAATTAATAAAAAAATTAAGCTTATTGGTGGGCCAAATTCTAGGTTAATATATGGTTAGAAGAGATTCGGGCTTATGGGCTAGCCTATATATAAAATTTATATATATAAATATATAATGTAAATGAGTTAAACGGGTCAACCAGTTTACAACCCGACACAACCCGATTATTTTTGAGTCATAAATGGGTTAACCTGTTTATGACCCGAACACGATTATAACTGACCCAAATCTGCCTAGTTTTGTGTCAGGTTAGGTTAGTTTTTGATAGGTCTACTCTCAATTCTTAAACTTAATAATTGATATTACGACTTTATTATCTAATAAACATTTTCAGCTATAGCTGGTATAGTATTAGGAATGAAAATACTTTCAAAAGTAAAATTTTATTTCCTTATCTCAATCTCGTTACATTATCAAAGTATGCGTTTCTTATAAATATTTTGTTTATATATATAATAAATAGTACATAACCTTTTTTTTTTTTCATTGGCACCCTAGTTAATCAACCCGCGACTTGGCTTTAACCTAATATACTTGGGTTCGGTATAAATTAAAATCTGGTTCGGGGTCCGAACCTCAAAATGTCAAAACCCTAAGTGGAACTTGGAAGTCCGGCCCCGACACCTCTTCTCGCTCGTTACACCACTCTCCTTTTCGTCCACCGCCGACTAGAACACATCGGAGCCTGTTGGAAACCGCTGTCGAAGGTTACTTGTTACACTTGGTTTGCTAATTGTATATCTTTTCTGAATTATTTTTCCTTTATTTCCTTGTTCATCAGTTCATACTTTATAAATTCATAATTCCTTTTTTATCTATTTGCAATTCTCATCTTTTGGCCTAGATATGCTAGAACAATAATGCATTCTTGCCAATGTGTTTTTTTCTTCTTTTAATGAAAAATATCACTAACAATTTCTTTCTTTTATAATTATCGTTTTCGTTGTAAATTTCCCTAGATGTGCACTATTGTGTAGCAATAACCTAAAACTTACGATCCACCTTCTGTTTTGATTAGTTGCAGGTATCATCACGCAAAGATGGGAAAGAAGCGAAAGCATGAGTCCGAAATCCCGGAAAGTGAAGATGTTGCCCAAGAAAGGCCTAAGCGCACCCTTTTAGGATGGAAGGATGGGACGCCGGAGAAACCGAGCGATTCTCCGGTATTTAGGAACCGAGAGAAGGTCCTTGTTACTTGCTCCCGGAGGATAACTTATAGGTTGGTTCTTGTGTTTGTTTCTTTGGTTATGCAACTTATCTACTGCTTGTTTCTATGATGTTTTATGAGTTTTGTTTGTCCTGAAAGGTATCGTCATTTGATGTTGAACGTGGTGTCTCTCCTGCCTCATTGCAAGAAAGACAGTAAGGTGGAGTCGAAAGAGAGCAAGGGGGCCACGCTGAATGAGTTAATTGAGCTTAGGAACTGTTCCAGTTTTTTGTTCTTTGAGGTAGAATAAACATGGTCTATTGGTTTGCATAATTCGATTACCTTTTCTTAATTACCTAATATTTGATATACCCTTTGCAAGCGTAGTTAATCTACTAGTGTACAAAAAAAACTGTTGAGCAGTCGAACCGCAGTTAATCGAACCAATTTTCCGGTTAACCGAACTAAGTGGTTCTTAACTAGTCGGTTTTTTACCCGTTGACTTGTTAATAGTTCGGGACTTGGCCGAATTGCCAGTTAACCGATCGAACCGGTATATAATATATATATATATATATATATATATATATATATATATATATATATATATATATAAATATATATAAATATTTTATATAAAAATCAAATCGGTTAACCGCCGAAAACAAACGGTTAACCGAAAATTGACGGTTAATTGATAATATTTATATTTATTTATCTTAAATTATTTTATAATTTTAAATATTTTTTTATATATAAAAAATATAATTAACTGTCGATTTTCGGTTAACCATACCAAAGCATCGGTTAAACCGGTTCAAAAGGTTCGGGACTGGTTCTTATTTTCCCCGAACCGATCTAATCGGTTTGGAAAACCGGCTCACGAACACCCCTAACTACAAGTCTCCTTGTCAGCTATTTTGGATTTAATCAATTTAGGGGCTTAGTTGCATAGTGCATGTTGACTAGATATATGGCAACCACTTCTATATAATGCTTTGTTCATTGGCTGACTTTCATTCTTTCATTCATAAACTAGTGAGAGGAAAGACGATGGTTTTATTTCCTTCTATCTGCTGTACTAAAATTTCATGTTATGTGTGATAAATAACATTTAAGAATGGTATATTTTGCAGAATATCTTTCTATTCTTGAATCATAGTTCTATCCCTCTGATAAATCCGTGTGTTTAACATATAACAGTGTAGAAAGCAGAAAGATCTTTACCTTTGGATTGTCAAGTCCCCAAGTGGACCTTCTGTTAAGTTCTTGGTTAATGCTGGTAAACATATGCTTATACTTTGTAGTAGTCTATTTCCTATGAAATGTTTTCTCTTTATTTTTTTTTTTTGCACTTATATATTATTCTTGTTTCATACAGTTCATACAATGGAGGAGCTAAAGCTTACTGGCAACCATTTGAAAGGATCACGCCCAATTTTGACATTTTCCTCAAATTTTGACATGGAGCCTCGTTGGAAGCTTATGAAGGAAATCATAACACAGGTAGGTCACTCTTCCAGCTGGTTGTCCAAACACTTTTCTGTCGTCATTTCATGGCTTATCATTTTCTTGTTTTTCCTGTCTGTGAGAATGATGAAGATATGATGGACAAGTCACTTTAAAATCAAACAATGCTTGTATACATGCAATTTTCTTACTATGAACTCAAAAAGTGCATAAATGCTAAATTCTGTGCAAACCTATGTTAATCGTGAACCATTTGGGACATAGGAACTACGAGAGAGTGAAACATTTTAGTCGCTCATTGAAATAGTGTTATGGTCTGGTCAGTGGAACTTCTTGAGCTAGTTTGCTGTTCCAGTTTCAGGATTCAGAATGTACATATGTGCCTTTTCCAGATAAGCTAGTAGGTAAATCAGAAGTTATGTGGTTCTTCATGATCTTATCCCTCACACCATACTTCACTCAGCAGTAAATCAGAAGTTATGAGGTTCTTCATGATCTTATCCCTCACACCATACTTCACTTAGCTTATTGTGTTGAATTAAAATTATAGCTATTCTATTTATGATAACAAAAGGTTGTCAGGCACTTTGTTACCCTAATTGGTTAGAAAGAGCACATCAAGATTGTTAAGAGGTTAACCTAGCGTTCTAATTAGCTGATGGTTGTTTACACACTACCGACATGTGTAGAATCATTTGAAAAATGCTCTGACTCATGCCCAAATTTTATGAATTTTATGCATCATCAGAATTTTAATAGGCAAAACGGTTTTCCATTATTTCATCTTCATTGTAATTTGGGCTATAACAAAATGTGCAAAAGCGGGTTCTAGTCTTTTATTTATATTGTAGCATTTCCTGTAATACCTTAATATTTTATTGCTACAGATGAATCTGGTATTTGTCTAACTAGTGGTATTGGGGACAGCTTTTTGCTCAATAGCTCCAAATTACTTATGAGTTTTGTTTCCTCGAGGGTTATTCTTAACATTTAATTTTCTTCATGCAGATATTTGGTACCCCGAAGGACTACAGAAAAGCGAAACCTTTCCATGATCATGTCTTTGTCTTTTCAATTGTAGATGACCACATTTGGTTTCGCAATTACCAGGTGATTCATCTCTTTAGGATATCTAGATGTTGCTTCTACAATAATGTCTAATGTACAAGCAAAATATGTAAAATTATTTTAGTACTTTTATTTGTTCAGGTTTTCTCCCATTATTGCTTGCATTTGTATTGTGATGAGTGAGCTTGTTAGCATTGGTTAGATGCCCACTGTCTAGCTACACTTAACTGAGTGTCATGGACTCACTAGGCATGAGTGTGAGGATGACCACCACCTGCATTTGAGTCTTCTTTAAGATTCGATGCAATGGTTGAAGTGGAAATGGATGTGTTTCTATAGATTGAAGGGGAAAGAGAATATACTACAGTAAGGAATTTTTTTATTTTTATTATTTTTACAAGAAGGCAAGTGCGATGGTGGTGTAGTCAGGATTTTTTATCCTAGGACCTGATTAAGAAAATTATATTTGTCATTACTTGCCACATTATTGAGTATTATTTTGTTATAACCCACTTAATAAGCAAAATAACCTATTAACATAATGAGCTGCCCAATTTAAAATGCTGAAGCTAAGTTGATGATAATAAGCCCACTAAATTTTATATACTATATTATCTTTTTGTTAGAGTAACTAAATTGGGATATTACAATAGGGATACAATATCCGCCACCTAAAATTTGACATTCCCAAGACTTAACACATTCAGGAATTATCCTTAGTTGGCAATATGGGAGGTCAATCCAATAGCAGATTTCACCATCTCGGTAATCTTTTCCTGCTCGCCTCTCACCAAGACACTATTTCTCACACCTTGATTCTAAATTTCCTATTTAATGGTACTTAGTTGTCATACCTTGATTTCATTTAGTGAATCAAGGTGCAACTTTGTAGTTGGATATCAAAACTCAACTGAATAATAAAGTTAACTACAATAACATTGAATTTAAACAAAAGAATATGCAATGCTAATTCTAGAATTGAAATTACATGCTAAACAATTAAACTGAACTATAATATTCTAACTAGTAAGCAAGAATATCCTCAGCTTGGATCAAATATAAGTGAGATGCTTGCTCTTAGGTAGCACCTCCTAATTTAAGCTCGAGTCTAAAAAATAACAAATCCCTTCAGATCAAATCAATGTTTACCATGGAATCTAACCCCATAGACTAATAGAAAATGGTTTAAAACTTAGGGAACTGGACTTGGTTCAATTGAATCTGGCCAAGCAAGATTGTACACCAAAATTACAGTGAACTAACCTAGGTTTCACTTAAACTGAGACTTGATTATGCAATTACTCCTAAATTAAGAGTAACCAAAAGACAATCTCAGTACCATTTCATAGGAGGATAAAAAATTTCATAAGCTTTCCAATAATGAGTACCAAAACTGGCCAGGATTCAACCGAAATTGAGTTGAACTAGTCTAAAAACACATGCGAGGTTGAATATGAAATTAAGCTGCCCTGTTGAGCTAGTTCAAATTGGAATTAAGCTTAGCTCCAGGATCAAACCCCATTATTATAAATAAAATAGCCTAATCCAGTCCTATCTAATCTATGTTGACTTCAACTCATATTA
The DNA here is from genome assembly GCA_027563935.2 of Costus lasius. NCBI lineage: Eukaryota > Viridiplantae > Streptophyta > Magnoliopsida > Zingiberales > Costaceae > Costus > Costus lasius. The sequence goes on along the minus strand of CM050451.1, from coordinate 22,281,987 downwards.
TAAATAAATCCCTGTGGGTCAGCATCATTGCTGAGTAAGCCCTCTCTCGTGAGTTAAGGTCAAAGCTTAACGGGTGAAGCGAGCCTTAACTGGTCATGATAACAATTGAGTGCAATAACAATAAGGCAAGGTATAATCAACAAGTAGGTAACAATAACTGAAGCTGGACGCCAACATTGCATGAATAATTTATTAGATGTCATAAGTAATATCTGGACATGTTATGAGATGAGCATATAAAGCTGAACTAGGCCTAGGGGTCACCACCCCAAAAATGCACCCGAAGGTGGTGAACACACTTGCTACGATGTCATCACATGTCCTGTGCATGCTATAAGTTGGACCTCAACTGAACTATACATGATGCTCATAACAAATCCAGAACATGAATACAATAGGATGCAAGCTATCAATTACTATATTTTTAATAAACTGAACAGAAGAACATGTCTCAACATAAATCAAATTGGAAACAAGATGAATCTGTACATCAATCAACTGAAAACAAGATCACTATATTCATGCATATTACAAATCAAAGGCTTAGACAAAGGAATTATTACTGCTTCGAAGGGTTGAGGACTTACCTTATTAAATGTTGATAGTTATGATGTAATCAAGAATCAATCATAGGGTCTAACAAGTGAGCCAATCAATTTGCATAACGAATTTATGCATGAACAAGATCAAATCAAGGTATATCGTGGAATCTAACCCTATAGACTAATATAAAATGGCTTAAAACTTAGGGAACCAGTCTTGGTTCAATTAAATTGGACCAAAAATGCCCTAAACTGGTAAAAGATTACACTGAATTGGCCATATTCCACCTAAACCAAGACTTAATCATGAGATAGTTCCTAAATTAAGAGTCGTCTAAAGATAATCTCAATATCATTGGATAGAAAATTTCATAAACTTTCTAACAAATACTTGAACCGGTTTAGATTTGACTAAAATTGAACTGAACTGGTCCAAAAACACATGCTGGGTTGAATCTAGAAGTAAATCGCACATTCTATTGAATTGGTACAAATTAAAAATTGTATGTTGGATGGTCCTTATGTTCAGTACTCTAGGGTATAGAGACCATGGTGCTAAAAGCGTGAGAGGGTCTTTAGGCGAGGGAAGATAAAATGTGATCGGAGGGAAATCTCGAAGAAACCCGATGGAAACAATGTCGCAGATACGTATTTGAGCAATACCAGTTGTTTCGAGGAGAAACGGCACGAAAACTATGCTTAAAACTTACTGATGGTGGGCTGGTTCTGTACGGTGTTGGCCAACTCTTGGGCGGTGTTAATTAACCGGTTGTTGTACCGATCGTTTGCTGGCTCTTCAATGGGCCTTGTTAGATTCATCAGTTGGAGTTGCTCCATTATGATAGATGAGGGGCTGACCAATCCCATAAAACGGTTCGGAGGATGCGTAGACTGCTTGGAGCGTTGAACTGTGCTGAACGGAGCTTTTCAGAGCTTCTGGGGTGCTCATGGTCATGGATGTGCATCCATGCACACGGTTGTGAAGCTATATGCCGACCTTTTACAGCTATGCCCGTGCATTCATGTATGACCGTGAAGTATTTCGCATTTGTGCGATCATTTCTTGTCGAGCTGTTCACAGTCTTGCCCGTGCACCCATGTATGACCGTGAAATCTTCTGCGTTCGGTCCACTCGCTGTTGCCGAGCCGTTCATGGCCGTGAAGCCATGCACACCCTGGGTGTGAAGTCCGTGCCGGCCTCCTTTCGGCTCGAAATTTTAGGGGTGTCTTTCTTGGCCCCTAGGCTTCTTTTAGAGTACTCTCTTGGGTCCTTGGGGTCATTGGGCTTCTTTGGCTCTGTCAATCAGAATCAGTTTATTATAAATAAATTACCTTCCAGTCTAATCTAATTTAGGTTGAATTTGAAAATTGATTGTCTCAGCTACGGACCCGAAATTGAATATGATTTATTCTAAATAAACCATACTCAATTCCGATTTAAGCCTAACCTGCCGCCGTTGTCCGCTCGGGTGCTGCCACACAATGCATTTGGACTTGCTAGTCATAACAACTCAAGCGAGCTCTCCATTGGTTCATTGCCAAACTTTCACGAACGATTGTTGGTGGTGAACCATGACCAAAGGTGAGTCGCGACGAGCTTTTGACTATCAATTGAAACCTTGAGATGCCTCAAATCGATAGTGGCAATGCTGCCATCGATCCACAAATTGACCCAAAAACAACACAGACAAAGACAATGCGGTAGATGGGGAAGGAAGATTACATAGGTGTGGCATTAGATGTCAGGCAAAGGAACATGCTTTCTCGACTCTTAAGAAGACAATGTGTCACTAGCGGTGCTAGCTAATTTTGGTGATTTGCGTTGCTCAACTTGCATCGATTCTGTCTCTTGGCTGTTGCTAGAGGTGCTAGGGCTATGGATCGGCTCTCCTCCTTTAAGAAGGTTTGCGAACACCTCGAAATAGCAAACCCATGCCCAAAAGTTGGTCATTGGAAGAAGCGGTGACGTGGGCTAGTTGGGGATGAAATAGAGTACTTGGCCCTTAACAAAAAAGTTCCCAAAGTACGGCTCAACTCAAACTTTTATAAAATTCATGAAAGTCACCAAAAGTTATAAAAATTCTAGAACTTTATCTCTTAATTTCTAAAATAATTTTGGAATTGAAAATTCAAAATTTGGGCATTACAACTCTAACCCCATAAAAGAAATTTGATCCTCTAAATTTAGGGCTATTTAATTTGAAATTTATCAAGACATGAGGTTTTACTAGGTGTGAATGCACATACAATTAAATTAGTCCATAAGATCATAGAACTAATCAGATTTGATACTAGACGGGTAAGCTGTCAAGATTATGAAATTCTGAGTTGTTATACAAATAACCGTTGGTTTTGAAATAATCATTAGCAAGGTTTTTAAAATCAGTCCAATCGGGACTGATCGGACTGGTATATACTAGTTGTTACCAGTCGTACTGGCAGGAAAATTCCGGTAGAATCGGACCGACCATCCAAAGAAGAATAGGTGGATAGAAGAAGAGGAGAAAAAAGACATAAGTGAGGAATTGTCTGTTATTGCGTCTGTCATTGCTTGCGTACACCCCATGTTCGCCGTGGCTTGCGTTCACCCTCGCCCTTGTCCACGGTTGCCTGCATCTGCCATTGCTCGCATCCTCCATCTCCTTCCTCTCCTCTTCCCTCTTTCTCTTTCTTCTCCTTCCTTTGTTTTCTCTTTCTCCCACAAAATCTCGGAGACATTAGTCCTGTCCAGACCTTTGTTGGATCGGTCTGAACCAGACAATATTTCCAGTTCGGATCAGTTTTAAAAATGTAGATCATAAGATTTTAGATAGTAATGTTGATGCATGGACATGATTACATATCTTTATTGATCATAAGTTTCTAAATTGGTGGGTTAATTAGATCATGAGATGGCAGAATGTTTGACTAATAAAATCATAACTTAGAGAGGGTATGCATGATTGTAACATCATAGTCAAGATTTCAATCAACCGCATAATGTGCAAACATGATCAAAGAGTATGCATATAAAAAAACATCTAATTAAATGATTCCTTGGGTCTTCTTTGACAGAGCGAGGCCTTGGCTTTTGATGGTCGTTGTTGGGGCCTCTTTGGGCATTCGCTCTTGATGTGCCTAGACTTCTTACAATAAAGCAGACACTTTGCCTAGAGGATAGTCAATGGAGGTGTGACTACTGGCTACATAGAACTTACAGTGGTAAGTGACTCGAGCATTTTTGGGCGATTGAGCCTTTTGCCTCTTTGGTGGTGTGATCTCTTGGCTCTAATTCTTAGAGTTGCTGCCACCCTTCCTTCTACTATGCCTTTTGGTTTGATCATTATGGATCTTCTCAACCATCAAGACTTTGTTGACCACTACAACATAGGTACGCAGTTGAAAAACAACCACCCCGTCATGAATGTGAGGGCGCAGTCCCAACTCAAAGTGTTTGGCTTTTGCTTTACTTGTGGTAAACATTTGAAGCGAATAACAATGCAGATCGGTGAAGTACATCTCATGCTCGTGCACTATCCTATGTCCATGGGATATATTCAATAATTCTTGTTGCTTTATGGGGCAGTAGGAGGAAAGTACTGTCTATCGAAAGCACTTAGAAATTGCTGCCAAGTAATGGAAGCACTTTCAGTAGTTATAACCTGTATCCACCATATGTCAGCTTGACCTCGCGGCACAAAGGTCACGAGTTTAACCTTTTCTTCATTAGTACAATAGGTGACGTTGAAGGTTTTCTCGACTTGCTTGATCAAAGCTTCAACTTTTGATACTGGCAAGCTTGTTGTTTCCTGCGTAGACACCAAGTCACAGTTCGGTGTAGGTTTTGTTGGTTTTTCTGCCTCTCCTAGGATGCTCCATTATCTGCTCAATAACAATAATTCAAATTCAAAATGTGTAGGAAGCCTACATTTAGTGGTTTTATCTTCGAGTTCAATCCTCTCATACCAAGTTGTCACACCCTAATTCCTTCTAATGAATCAAAGTGCAACTACAAAGCTGGATATTAAAACTGAATTGGATCATAAAGTTAACTAAAATAACATTGTCTTTAAACAAAAGTATCTATAATGCTAATTCTTGAATTGAAATTACATGCTAAACAATTAAACATTACTGGCTATTACAATTAGATTGATCAAGTAGATGCTGTGAACATTTCTTTTAATGCCGCTAGTGAGACAATTGAACATCTTAGGCAGTTTGCTATCAAAAGGGGATTGTGGACTAAAATAACATTGTCTTTAAACAAAAGTATCTATAATGCTAATTCTTGAATTGAAATTACATGCTAAACAATTAAACATTACTGGCTATTACAATTAGATTGATCAAGTAGATGCTGTGAACATTTCTTTTAATGCCGCTAGTGAGACAATTGAACATCTTAGGCAGTTTGCTATCAAAAGGGGATTGTGGAAAATAGCATAAAGCCGAAAATCTACAATATGATATAGCGGATAACACCATAGGCAAATAGCAGAAGTCACGTAATTATTAAAACATATTATATACATAAAAATTAAGCTATATTCAAATAAAAATAAGCTTCATTATCATTTTTATAGACCCTTTCATTCCCAACGTCATCTTCATCACCATTTATCTTGCTAGCTAACTACTCATTATACTCATCAATATCATGTATAGTCTTCTTGCATTGCTGAATGCTCAAAATCCACAAAATCCACAATGCAAAAACAGTATAGCGCCATCATAACTGCTATTTGATAACACTGGTTTGGAGATGGTTCTTGCAACAAAGTCACAGAGGTTGGGTGTCGTATAGCTGGTGCACTGATGGGTGTGTGATTGGGCAGATCGGATTTCTTGTTCAACATCTGTCAACGAGATTGAAATTGCTGACAGTTTCTTTCACACCCGTTAGTCTTTCTGAAGCTTTTTTGACGACTATCAGACGGAGTAGTTGCAAAATTGTTAGGTGATGCTAACGAGACTATTAATCAATTCTGACATCTTGTTATTAGATTTACATGTTTACATGCAAACTTTAATCCAGCTTGTGTATGAAAGAGATGTTGCATTATGCACCTTCTGGAAAAAAAAAGTTGGATTCTTTCTAAGCTCAAGGTTTTGGTATAATTGGTTGCCTAATCAATTGAACAGGAAATATGTTTCGTTCATCAAAACAATAATGCATGAAAGTAACTAAATTCTACTACTAATTAAAGTACTTTGATGACGAAAGATACTATTAAAGTTAGTCCTTAACTTACTTCAACATCAAGAATTATGCCTTGGGAAGTTTGGTTCAAGATGCAGTCCTTGAAAAGTCACACAACAACGTATTTTTAAAATTTATAACATTCATTTTTATTTAGATTTGCATGGTTAAGCATTGAGGAAATTCCTCCTCTTGGCTGCAGGTTTCTGTACCTCACAGTGATACAGATAAGGTTGATAGAGGAGGTCTAGACAAGATGACCCTAGTAGAGGTATAATTTTTTGTTTTCATATTTTATGCTATACATTGGTGTTTGCATATTTTTCTACACATGACGTTGAAGCCACTGTAACAGGTTGGTCCAAGATTTTGTTTGAACCCAATCAAAATTTTTGGTGGCAGTTTTGGTGGCCCAACATTGTATGAAAACCCATTTTATGTATCACCTAATCAGGTAGTTATTGTCTTTATCATCACCTTGTGTGTTTACCTATTTTCAGATTTTTGGTTAATTCGATCTTTATATGTTGCCCCTTTTCTCTTAATGTAGTTTACTATTCATTAGTAAAACAGTGAGGAAAAAAAGATCTGATGCTTCTAATATGTACATTGTTAATTCTTGTCTTAGTATATACAAGATGTTTGACAAGAAACAGAAATTTCTGTACGATTTCACAATATCTTTTGATCTTAATAGCATAGGACTATGTGCTCTGCAACATATCTTTTGATCTTAGATGGAAAAAAAAACAGTTTAAGAACTACCAAGGGTATTTATTAGATTTGTGTCATATACCTTTTTCTCATTGATCCAATACGTTGAGATTCTATCTGATTCTGTAGGATGCTAAATAACAATTTGCCCCATCATCTGCAATCCTTCTAATCCGTTGCTTTCTGTTGTTGACCTCATAAGATAACAAGTTCATTAGAATGGATTTTGCACAATATTCTCGATCCAAAAGACTTGGTACTTTTTCCCGTCTTTTGCGCTGTTTGCTTGGTTTTCCACTGACCTGCTTCCTTCTGCAACTAGATACGTGCGCTAGAGAAGAAGAGTAAATCGGGTAAGTACGCGAAAAAGGTCAAGGCTAAGACGAGGAGGAAGATGCATCAACTTTCGAATCCATTAGAGCCTGACGAGTTTGCAGATTTATGGAAGGAATAACAAATGCTATTTTATGAGGTGAGGATTGCGTAAGCCATTCAAAATTTTGTCTAATCCTGTTTCCAAAGAAATGTTTTCGATCAAGTTCCGAGGGTGCGAGGAGAAAAAGAATTATTTTAATTGTCTAATCTGATATTTCTTTTTGAAGATTTTAAACAAATCTGCAGCTCTTTGAAAAAAAAATGCTATGTAATTGATTAATTTTAGTTAAAAGCTTATCGAACTTGGTTACTGTTGGAATGATGTTATATATAGGTTTCTTGACCAAAAAAAATTGATAGAGGTGCACAAGTTGTATGATTTGTTATTTATACCATTTCTTTAGATCGCACTTGGTCAACGACCAGCCTTCTGTCGCTAGATATAAGCCAATAATTTTTTTTATGTGAAAATATCTACTGAATCTTTTGTCCATGTGCTTCTTTGATAATGACGTGACACAAATTAGTAATACAGTTGATGTGGAAATTTTACGGAATAGCAATCTTTTAAGATCAACTTTGGGAATGACAGAAACACCACAATGTTGGAAGGCAAATTGCAAGGGCTAATACATTTTTGCATTATCCTCTTTCTCTAATGATTCCCCGAGAGCATGTTTGGAAGAGCCTCCTTACCATTTGATGCAAGGTTAGCTCTACGAAATAATATCTTCATGTGCTACGCTAATACTATGTACTGCCTGATACGAGACAAAATTAGTATACTATGTGTTTGTATGATCTTTATTGACATTTTTGAATATCGGTACCATTAGATTTTAATACAAAGTTAGATTTAACTAAAACATAAACTTTCATTTAAAATTGTTGTGGGGGAACTTATATGATTTTAGATTTTTTTTTTATATCAAAATTGAAAGCAATAAAATAACAAATAAAATACTATTAAATAAATGAGAAGAGTTGGAAAAATTAAAAATATAACCTGACATATTGAAATTTGTCCTTATGTAAAAATCTGATCTTTAATATAAGTTCAACTAAGACTGAACACTCAAGAATATAACTAATGTTATTCTTCTACAAGACATGATCGTGAGAGGTTGATCAGGCATTCTGAGCTCCAGAAATTATTAGGATACCTCTAGCTAAGAGTTTGGATGCCTTTTTTATAATCAAGACAATAATTAGTAATTAATTCTAATGACTTAGTATTACTTTTTAGGGCTCTATGACTCATAATCACTGACAATTAATGCATAATACATGTTAATGCGCAATATAGCTAAAACCATTGCACGTTAATGCACAATGACTCGTAACCACCAACAATGCATTAATATGTATTAATAATAGTCGCTTGTTAATAGGTGAAAGTTATATCATCTAACATATTAACACGTGATATTGCAATAATGGTCATTATTTAAAATAAAAAGTTAATTTGTTAAGATTTAAATTTTTCTTCAATAATCTTATTTAAAAAATTAAAACTTTTTGAATATAGTTAAAATTAATAAAGTAATTAAATTAAATTAAATTATTGTATTTAAAATCATAACATTACTTAGTTAAAATATTTTTATCTAAAAGAATTAGAATGAACTAATCTTAAACTACTTTTTTGATGTAAACTTCAACAATTCCACACTTAATGGAAAGGTTGACTAACCGTGGTTGTGCACATTTATCTTTTGCACATGTATCATTCACAAAAGCTTATAAGGATTATTCATATCCTTAACTACTGTTGTATATGAACTCTCTTATATAAAAAATTCCCTATAAGGAATAGTCTAGAGGCTCATTTTATGATATTTACCGTTTCAAAAAAAATTTCTTTTCTCTATAATAAAACAACAAATATATCCTTAGAAATAGAGTGTAGAGTTTAAGCTTTATCACATAAATAATTTTTATATATTATAGTATTTTATAATTTTGAGTTTCAAAGTGATTTTCAGTAAAGGCAACTCCATTATTAATTTCTATCCAACTAGGCTTCTAATTGTTTTGGCTGCTGAGCAAAGGCAATTCCATTATTTTTTTTCTTGGCTTCAAATTATCTTCTGCATTTTAAAGTTTAAAGGGAATAAGATTTTATTATTATTCATGTAAATAAAATTTTCACATTATGAGAATTATCATCATGTATATTGAGTTCATTATATATGTTATATTTTTTTAATGCATAATATGATTGTTACGTACATTATGTTATTCATGTTCTTTATATCCATTAAATCAATTATATATATTATGCTCATTATATATATTATTTATTTTAAATATTATTGAAAAAATTAAATTGTATATTATGCTCATTTTCTCCAAAAATATTCAAGATATTTATATAGATAAATTGCAATAAAATTCTACATCAATTAAATATAAATAAATAGCAAGAAAATAAATATGCTTATTTAGCTTTTGTTAAATTATTTAATTTTGACAGTAAATAATCCATTAGTTGGTTCGTTGGTTCGTTTGTAGGGATGCACACAATAAGTCATTGGTAGCTAGTAGGGTGTTCAATTTGTTTTGTAACCTGAAAAACGGAACTGAGACTAACTAAAAATTTTAATTTAGTTCAGTTAGTAACTAAATATATTTGGTTCGGATCAAAATTATTTTTAAAAAAATTGGTTTGGTTTCAATTCTATATCAAATTTTTATGTTGAATCGAATAAATTAAATTTTTAGTAATTACATATTATTTTTATATAATTGTTAGTACATAATATTATTTTATTTTAAAACTAATAAAAATATTTAAAATAATTATAAATAATAACAAATTATAAAAACTTAATAAAAAATTATTTTAGTTTATTGAATTGAACTAAATTTTTTAGTTTGATTATATTTTGGTTTTTTAAAAAATTAGTTTATATTTAATTTTTAAAAATAGATAAAAATTTAGTTCAGGTTGAACCAATTAGATACCCTAATTGCTAGTCCTAATTCGATGTCCCAATTATTTTATGTCAAAATTAAAATAATAAAAAATGGTAAAATATTTGACATTTTTATTTTTATTTTAATTTTTAGAAATCAACAGTAATGAATATGTTTTCATCATATAGACATGTTACTTTTAAGAACAAAATTATATATTAACTTTAAATTTTTTTTAGAAAAAATTAGTTTACGCTTTTGATTTTAAAATTATAAAAACTTGTAAAACATTAATATTTTTGCTTAAACGAAATAATTGTTTTAAACTTTAGAACAATAATAAATAGTTTTCCAGTATTTTTTAAAAAATGAATAGAAATAGTAATTAATTTAATACATTCTTTTAAAAAGTAAACTATTTTAATGAGAAATTGTTAGAAACAATTTCAATATTTTTTAAATATATATATATATATATATATATATATATATATATATATATATATATATATATATATATATCCAAAATAGCAACAGTTGTATCATTTGCACCATCAAAATTTTATTTTCTACCGTTGCAATTGATTTTTTTAATCAGACCTATTAAAGGTATTTATTATTTAATCAATTAGTAATAATTAGTATTATGATTAATTATGTATATAAATATAATCTATTTTTTTGGAAAAACAGAAATATAAATCTGTTTTATTTTTGTAAATAACAATAAGTATATATATTTTAAAAATATCTTAAAATAGTATGATTTTTAAATATATATGCTATTATTTAATTAATTATTTTTCTCATAAAAATGAAACTTTTTTTAATCAAACTATTTTTACTTAGTAATAGCTATAAACAATAAAATCTTTTATGTAAAAGGAAATAGTATTTTTTTTATTAAGACTAGCATGTTTTTTTTTAAAAAAAATCAAATAGTAATAACAATTGCACATAAATGAAAATAATGAAAATTAGAAAATTTAATTAATTAATTGTAGTCGTATGAAAAATTAGAAAATTAAAAAAAATTCAAGTAGTCGTATGCTTTAATTAAATTATTTATGATTGTTTGTAATTATAAGCCGCGTGTCCTCCTTATGTTTTATGGGACTATGAGACTATCTCAGGAGAATTGTTTTACAACGCGTGTCCTCCTTATGCTCAATTAATGAAAAATATTTTCTTATTTAGACACGTATTGCATACGTGGCCGCGTGCTCTTAATGTACAACTAGTTGTCGGCATTTATAGATCTGTGCTGTCATCATCATTTGATTTCTTGAATGCTTGCAAGTTTGACCTTGGAGCATCTTCTCCACTCTACTTTGACTTTGGTTGCAATGTTTACAAACTCATATCCTCAAATTTCTGAGAATTAGTAATTCAAGCCAGCAAATGAATATATTAGGATTTGCATAATGCAAGAATATTCTCTTGAGGAATTAAGGATCTGACATGCCATCCCAGGATTCAAAGCTTTTAATTTCTCGTGCATTATTAGGTTTGCATGGATTCAAAGCTTTTCATTTCTCGTGCATTATTAGGTTTGCACAATTTATGATGGATTGATGGGGGATTTTCTGTCCAACCACTAGCTAATTCTTGTCCAGAATTGCTGCGCCAGTATGAACTATGGGAACCAGCTAAGGATGGAGACTAAATTTGCCGCTCTATTTAATCCTCCCTCATCTACCAGCCGTCCCCATTAATGAATGCTCGCGTCTGGACATGAATCCGCAGAGCAGACAACAGCAATGGCAAGTCAACTATGGTGCAATGCAATCGACCTGCATGCCACATTATCTTCTTCTTCTCCCTCCTAGTATTTAAGTCAACTCCTGCTTCCTCTGCTTTACTCCCTCAGAGCCGTACTGGAACAAGGCAGAGAACACCCTCTAGAGGTACTCTGTGCATGCCAGTTAAGCTTCCACGCCGACCCTCCCTATATCCAACAGCGGCGGGCCAGTGCAGCAGCCGATGGCGGACATCGAGGCCGGCATGGTGGTGGCGGCGCGCGGGCTCAGCCCGCTGAGCGAGACGCTGTGGAAGGAGACGACCAACACGGAGCTCATCGGCGACGTGTCGGCGCGGCTGACCTGGAAGGAACTGACGGCCACGGTGACGCTGCGCGGCAGCGAGAAGCACCGAGTGCTGGAGGGGCTCACCGGATTTGCCGACCCCGGATCGCTGACGGCGCTCATGGGCCCGTCGGGCTCCGGGAAGTCGACGCTCCTCGATGCCCTCGCCGGCCGCCTCGCCACCAATGCCTTCCTCTCCGGCGTCATTCTCGTCAACGGCCGCAAGGCCAAGCTGTCATTCGGGACTGCAGTAAGTTCAAGATACATCGATCTCTGTACCTTTCGCCATCAATGGCCGCAATCCAACTCCTGATAACATCCAAAAACGACCAGTAAACAAACCCAAACCTTTTGGCTTCATCTTAAGTTGTGCGTACTTGTCTGCTGCTGTCAGGCATACGTGACGCAAGATGACACCCTGATCGGTACCTTGACGGTGAGGGAGATGATCTCGTACTCCGCCCGGCTCCGGCTGCCGGACAAGATGCCGCGGGAGGAGAAGCGGGCGCTGGTGGAGGGCACTATCATGGAGATGGGTCTCCAGGACTGCGCCGACACGCTCATCGGCAATTGGCACCTCCGGGGCATCAGCGGCGGCGAGAAGAGGAGGGTCAGCATCGCGCTTGAGATCCTCATGAGGCCGAGGCTGCTCTTCCTTGACGAGCCCACCAGTGGACTCGACAGGTAATTCCGGCGAACCTCACAAGATCATTCAATTCTCTAATCTTTAACTTCATCTCTGGAGTTAATTTGCAGTGCTTCCGCCTTCTTTGTGACGCAAACATTGAGAGGTCTGTCGAGGGATGGCAGGACTGTGATCGCTTCGGTTCACCAACCCAGCAGCGAGGTGTTCGAGCTGTTTGACCGACTTTACTTGCTCTCCGGCGGCAAAACTGTTTACTTTGGTCAGACTTCTCAGGCCTGTGAGGTAACTTCACTACTACATTTTTTTTAAAACAAAAGAGGAGTCAACTGCCACTTCTGATAATAGGACCAGATAAAACTATGATCTATCTATCCATCCCTAGTTCTTTGCACAAGCTGGCTTTCCATGTCCGCCATTAAGGAATCCATCAGACCACTTCCTCAGGTGCATCAACTCTGACTTTGATAAAGTCAAAGCTACTCTAAAGGGATCTCTTAAAACAAAGGTATCCTTCTCTTCCACTAATTTCTTCTTTCTTTTTTCTTCCTTCTTCTTTACATATACACTACCAACTCTGTAGCTTGAAAGGAGTGATGATCCATTGGAGAGAATGACCACATCTGAAGCCACCAGAATGCTAATTGCATTCTACAGCAGATCTGAATACAATTACAACGCACGGCAGAAAGTCGATGAGATATCTCGAGTTGTATGTTCTACTTTTTCACTTTTAACACAGCTCGCTTCTCTCCTCTTCAATTGGATTCAACTAACAAAGTAAATGCTGCAGAAAGGGACAGTACTGGATTCAGGAGGCAGTCAGGCCAGCTTCTTGATGCAGGCTTTCACCCTAACACAGAGATCCTTTGTCAACATGTCCAGAGATTTTGGCTATTACTGGCTGAGGCTACTCATATACGTTGTTGTGACCATCTGCATTGGAACTATCTACCTAAATGTTGGAACTGGATACACCTCTATTCTGGTAATGTTTATCCAACAACTCTTTGAGTTGATACAAAACTAGTTTTTCAAATTAGAGTTAAGTACAGAAATCCATATTGAGATGAATGTATGATCAGAAATCTTGTGTTTGGGAAATGGCAGGCCAGGGGTGCTTGTGCTTCATTTATCTTTGGCTTTGTGACATTCATGTCTATTGGGGGATTTCCATCTTTTGTGGAAGATATGAAGGTTTGCTTTCAAGTTAATTAAGTGGATAATACATCGATTAGTGCCACTAAAACTTGGAGGACATGATTATTTCAGGTTTTTCAGAGAGAGAGGCTTAATGGGCATTATGGTGTCATAGCGTTTGTCATCAGCAACACAGTTTCTGCAATGCCTTTTCTTATCATGATAACCTTAATCTCAGGAACTCTGTGCTATTTTATGGTACGCTTGCATCCAGGCTTCACACACTATCTCTTCTTCGTGCTGTGCCTCTATGCCAGCGTCACAGTTGTTGAGAGCTTGATGATGGCCATAGCTAGTGTCGTCCCAAATTTCCTCATGGGCATCATCATAGGAGCTGGGATACAGGTAGCAACATAGATCATTTCCTATAATATCAACCATGGCTTGAGGTCTCGGTTTGTATCAAGCTTACTAGTCTGATAGATTGATATTGAACTAGTACACGAGCTCCGTATATATCGGAGTTCATAGACTAGTACACTTAGATGGATATATCTGGTATTCCTGGTTGGTATACTAGTATATTCCAATCCGAGATATAACCGATACAACGGTAAGGACCGAGATTAAAAGCCATGATATCAACTTGATTCTTTTCCTTTTGTTTAGTGAGGTGACATGAGAATCAGAATTGAAATCATAATTTGACTATAAACAGGGAATTTTCATGCTTGTTTCTGGCTACTTTAGACTCCCCGATGACATCCCAAAACCCTTTTGGAGATACCCAATGTCATATATCAGCTTCCATTACTGGGCACTGCAGGTAAAATTTCTAGGAACTGAAGCCTTGATCCACCTTCCAGATGCTATCATGCTAATGCCTCAAAAACTTTCATTGACAGGGTCAGTATCAAAATGACTTGAAAGGCCTTATATTTGATAACCAGACTCCAGACCTACCAAAAATTCCTGGAGAATACATACTCCAATATGTGTTTCAAATCGACGTTAACCGCTCGAAATGGATGGATCTCTTAGTACTCTTTGCCATGATCATCATCTACAGGATCTTCTTCTTCTTGATGATCAAAATCAATGAGGATGCGACCCCTTGGTTGAGAGGCTACATTGCAAGGAGGAGGCTGGAGCAGAAGAAAAGTTCTTTAGTGGACCTTGCCAATAGGACTCCCTCTCTTAGGGGCTATGTGGTTGAAGCAGAAACAAGTTCAACTGGCAATAATGAGAAAATTAATACAAAGTGATTTGTTCTATGTATGTTGGTTTCTTCTGCACTGAATGTACAATGAAAGTGTAACATCTTTGTTCATGAGAATTGAGAATGCAACGAAAAAGTCATTGTTTATATGAATGATGCTAAAAAATGAAATTTATTAATGTTTTAATTTCTACTTCTTTCAAATCATTTCCCTAGTAGATTCAAGTTCATTTTAGAACAGCCCTAAATTGTTCATGGTATCATTATGAATACAAAAGCTAAAATCCATAAATATTTTTGTTGTAAAGGTGATATATAACTATGAGTTTGAACTTTGAACTATGTGTTGGGAAATTTTATGTTATCATGATGAGTATTGTTATGTTGTATAAATTCAGATAGTCTCATGTATATTAGTAAAAAATGACCTTTTCAATCTAATGTTATAAAAAAAGAAAATAATTTTCCCTAAAAGAAAACATAAAAAATTAACAATTTGATATGGGATCCCGAAATTGAAAATTACCTAAAAGAAATAATTGAAGCACAACTCCTGACAGCTAGGAACAAAGCATATTACTTGCAGAAAAGTAATGAAAGCATTAAGATGAACACCATGGCTGTAGCTAGAAGAATTAAAGAGATGCAAGAGGATAAGCTTCAGAGGGAAGACAGTGTCCTCTGAGGCCACAAACTGCAATAATAATTGGGAGGTGATGGCCTTCGCAGTCGATTCATGAAATCCAATGGAAATTAATGCACCTGAACTTCAGGGGCTCTGATTTTGTGTCTGATCCACCAACGAGCTTGCATAAATGTCAGATTATGATAGCTCAATTGATCATCATTAACTCTTAGCTCTACTGACATGGCAGCAAAGCAGGGCAGGAAGCATGGCAATGGCATGTTACTCTCCAGTTGCAAGTCAAAGAAGCTGGTGAAGATAATTTCGTGCAGTGAGCCTACCTACCTCTTTAAAGAGAATTCATTGCTCATTCAACAACACTGTATAGAAACTGAATATGATTTCAACTCAATGCCCTTTTTATATGCTTTCCTTGTTCTAAGTTTCTGGTACAAGTTACTCACTACGTTTAAGCCATTAAGAATTTTTTTTTGAGTGAAACAGGGAAGGTTTTCAGAAATTAATTTAAAAGTCCTGTGAAAAATCAGATTCTAAGAGACAAAAAAATATTAGAAAAGGAACCCACTAGAGAACCAAAAAGAAAGATACAAGCATCTGTCTGAAAATGCAATTAGCTCAGGTTCTTGAAGATCGTTGGATTTCTTTTTTCTCAAATGTCAACTCGCAGGAGCAGCTTATCCAGTGTCTGATTTCCCAAATGAACAAACAGTTTTGGATTGAATTCAGCCTTCATCAATTACTTGTTCTATGTCAAAAAAAACATTATTTGGATTAATGAATACTTACCAGTTAAATTAAAGTGGTAGCTGCTGTCACTGGAAGCTGTATGTCTTGCAAATTTTTGCAAAACTTGTTCTTTTTAATTTCTACACTAGAAGTGAGCAGAATCCCTGTTACCAGATGGAAGCATAGTGACTTAGCCTAACATTTCAATATGACCCTGAGATGTGTCAGACATCATGCCCTACATCTTAGAGACAATAGGTGCGTTTGGCATAGCTTTTAGGCTGCTTTTGCTGGCTACAAAAACTATTTTTGAGAAACTAGTCTGTTTGGCAATCAACTTCTTCACTAATTTAACACACCACTCAGCTTTTTCAGTCAGTTATTTTTCAATCAGCACTTCCTCAACTAGCAGAAGCTAAAAGCTTCAGCTATACCAAACACACCCAATGAAGCTTTCTTGAATACTTGGCAATGAGATAGGGTCCTTCATAATAGTCTAATTATAGGTTCCTACAATATAGCCTATGGCCCATGGTAATATCTAAATCCAAGCCTAGTCTACTTCACTTCTTCATATGCATGGTTTAGTTTGATTTCAATTAATGTAATCAAATATATAAGTCCAAATGAACCTTTCATAAGTTTCAACAATAACTCCTAACAATCTTAAAATTTTTAAAAATATTATAAAAACAATAAAAGAAATTAAAATATTGCTTAATGCTTTTAAAATCTTAATCTATTCTAAGCATTCTTCTATATAAAGGAAACATTATGAACTAGGTTTTTTCAACTCTGTACTTTTGGACTAAGTTCATTCCTTAATTCTATGATACACTAGAACTATTAAACATAACATTATCCTTATCAACAGTATTCCTATTTTTTTTTCTTTTTATTATATCATTTGATTTATGTGAAATAATGTGCAGTGACTTGATGAGTAATTTCATTTTTCTCATTGGTAATTGAAATTTATTTGAAGTATATTCACTAACTCTATCCAACTTATGAATTTTCTTTTATTTTTTTATAGCTTTCAACTATGGTTTTTAAACTATTAAATATATAAAAGACTCTATCCTTACTTTTTAATATGTTAGTACAATAGAATTAAAAAAATCATTTCTAAATGTTTTAAATTACTTATTATCACATTTAGTAGGAATTCTTTTAGAGTTATATACATAACTATATATTAGTTATAATAATTGAGTAATTCATAAAGAATATTTTTGAAATATTAATAGACTGCTTAAATTGAGCACAAAATTTATATTATAAAATAGATGGTCTTATTGATATCTTTAATATTAAACATCAGATAAAATTTTGAGACATATGACATCTAAACAAAAATGTTGAGATGGCCGAGTTGGTCTAAGGCGCCAGATTAAGGTTCTGGTCCGAAAGGGCGTGGGTTCAAATCCCACTCTTAACATTTAATATTTTTCTCAATTTCTTTTCATTTTCAAATTTGACAGGCCTTCATCTTGAGTGCTAATCCGTAAAGCCTTGATTAGGGAATCCGTTAGCCTTGGGCCCTAGTCAGGCCTGATTCATAGCAGGCGGACCCAGATCGCTGTGACAATCTGAATGGCAAGCGTGTCCTCACCGTTCCCGTCGTCCTCTTGGCGCTTCTCTGGATCTTCTCGCTCCCCGTGGATTTCAAGGTACGCCGCTCCATCGACGAATCCTACGTTCGATTCCTTTCCTCGGCGCTATTTTTTTGTGCGTCTGTGTTAGTAGGGAGCGGCGGTGCCGGAAAGAGAGAGCGATAGATCGATTCGGATGTAGTGCGGTTTCCGGTGGTTTCGTACGACATTTTTTTGATTTCTACATTCTATCTCACTTAGGTTTGGAAACTTGTAGAAATGACGGACTAGGGTAGCAATGGATGGGGGCAATTTCATGATTGTAGGCTAAGAATTTGAAATATTTATTTGGGCTCGGTAAGCCTTTTTTGATAAATAAATTTGAGCTCGATAAGCTTTTCATAAGCAAGTTTAAACACGACTTTTGAGCTCGGTAAGCCTTTTTTGATAAATAAATTTGATTTGGAGTTTGCTTGGCTCTGTTACTTGCAAATTCCTTCTTTCTTGTGTTGTTCCGATGTCGATCTGATTACTCTTTCAAATCTGATAAGAGAGAGAGAGAGGGTTCATGTCTGTTGAAGATTGTGGACATTAAAGCAATGAAAAGTACCACAATCATTGTTAATGGATTAGAAACTATGATCGTTGGAATCAAAATTGAGATCTGTGGTAACTAGCCTCTTAATGTGCTAGCCTTACAATCTAGTGGAGACACATAATGTTTACGTTTTCCACTTGCTGATATATGGACACAATTGCATGTTTAGTCATGACCAAACAAGTATATAAATTCAAGCACCATTTCTATTGCACAAGGCATGAAGCAAAATGGTCTAGCTTTTCTGTTTTAGTTTATCAATCAGGTTATCTGGATCATAAAACAATTGATAGAGGTTCATAGATCCTTATGAAATTTACATACAATTTATCCAAAGTGCATAAGTCGATTTTAAACATGTCAGTAGGACTTTTTTGTTTCACTCCACCAGATGTGAATAGCTCTGCTGTGGCAATTGTTATATGGAGATATTACCTACCGTATTTTAGTTTAATTTACTAGGTCGTGCTTCTAGATCTTTTGCCTTCATGATTTAAAATTTAGGTAAGAGATTATCAGTTGCTTGTTTTTTCGTTATACTGCACTTCACAAAGTTAGAATTTGATGCTCAACCACCTAGCCATGTGTGTCCATGGGTGTTATCTCACATTGTGGTCTGTTCAGGAATTGGCATGATTTGAAGTTGGATGATGTTTTAGTTTACACAATATTATCACTGTATACTTTTAGTTCTGACTATTCACTTGGATAAACTAGAAAGGGGTTCAATGCTCTTCAAAATGCGGGAGCTGGGATAGTCAATCTTGAGTTGTGATATTTAATTTCATGTTGGTGTACACACTATATAGGGTCCTTTGGCACCTGGCTTTCTGATTTAGTTTTGTACCTCTAACATTCTGTTCTATTTGAAAGTGAATCCAGCATGAAGTCATTTTGCTCACAGTCGAGGATGACTGTGCATACATCGCTACGCAGAAATATCTATAACCTAGGGTACATAGGACAGATTAGATTATAAATATATATGGGCAAGATAGATCCTTGGTAAAATCAACCATGAGGTCTCGGTTCATATCAGGCTTGCTAGTCTGATATTGAACAAGTACATGGACTTCATACAAATTGGGGTTCAGCGAATATCAAGTAGACTAGTACACCTAGCATATACCATACATCAACTTGGTTGGTATATTGGTATGTATCAGTTTGAGCAATGACTGCATCACTTGGTTGGATTGAGATTAAAAGCCATGATATCTCGGAAAGAGGGGCAAAGTAAGATATTTAACAGAAGCATTGAAGTAAGGCAGTATCTAAAAAATTCAAGCACTCTTGTGTTATTGTAAAAAAAAAAAGAGGTTTCTATCAAAAGCGGTGCTATGGGAAGGAAATTGTAAGAACTTTCAAAACACTGGATCACGAAGGAATCCTATACTGTTGCAAAAGGAAGAAGTAAAGAATTTCAGAAAATACAGAATTGTTACTCCTAAAATCCTCAGTAAAGGATCTCACCAAAATCGCTGACGTGTTGCTAAAAAAAAGAGAGAGATAGAGAGTCAAAATCCACCAAGGAAATATGAGATCGTGAGGTGCAAAATTTTTCTAAAAAGCAAACCTGCTGCTATGAGAAAGGAGTAGAAATGCCCTCGAGATTCTAAATCAGCAAACAAGCTATGTTGAAATACAAAAGAAAGGAATCAGAGAAGAAACAAGATCATCCGGATAAAATTCAATTGCAATAAAGAGAAGAATTTATCAAACCTGCTACTGTGCTAATTGTCGCCGTCAGAAGAAATTGTGCATGCCCTCAAACTTGGGTCGAAAGATTGTACGAGGAAGAACGAGGCTGTTAAGGAAAGTAAGACAAAAGGAAATAAATAAAAAAAAGGGATACGCCTGGTTTAGGCCCTTCTCGGAATTTACTTCACTAAATCCGACCCATTAATATTTCTGAATCATTTTCATGAGAATTGAGAAAGCACAAAAAGCTAGTGTTTATATGAACGTTGCTCATAATGAAATCTCTAAATGTTTTAAATTCTAGTTATTTCAAACCATTTCTCTAGTAGATTCCAGGTGATTTTAGAATATACCCTAAAATGCTGTCATTATGAATATAAAAGCTAAAATCCATAAATATTTTTTGGAAAGGTGAAAGATGTTGGATTAATGAGTTTTGCTAGCCAAATTAAACTGGCAAAACCTCATGGTATCACAATGAAATTTAATTACCTGTTGATGTTATCATGATGACTATTGATAAGGTGGTTTAGTACTGATAGTCTCAAGTACATTAGTCAAAAACCTTTCCAATTTCCAATCTAATGCTCAAAAACAGAAAATAATTCTCCCCTTATTGTATTCAACTCAGTGGCCTTCATATGCTTTGTTTCTGATACAACAAGTTAGCCACTAGGGTTAAGCCATTAAGAATTTCATTTTTTTTTACTTTATATTTATAATAATTAATATTGAATATTTAAATACATACAAGTAAAATTTTATTCAAATAATAAATCATTGAATACATATAGAATTTTAGATTCATCTTTAGTAACTAAAAATAATCTCATTTGCTTAGAATAAATCAAAGTTCAAGTAATCATTAATAATTATTTTATTCAACTAATGATTCAAATATGTGTAGTTTTTTACACCTAATTTAAGACAATATTCAATGCACTATATATATAGGACAATAAACCAAAAATTGTAATTTATACAACACAATAGACCAATCTTACAATGGCAATTCAAGAGCTATACAAATTATTAAATTTGACTAACTCAAACTGGATTATTTAATTAGTATAATATATTGGTGTATTCTTATGATAGTAACCGAAGCTCTATGTCAAACTTTTAATTCAGATTTGAGTATAGTATTAATTTTTATTCTTTATTTAACATATTATTGTTGGCTCATCTTTAAGGAATGAAAGTAATCTCATGATAATATTGCATGCTTAAAATTAGCCTCTAGTGTAGTAATAGATAATTGTAGATAAAGAAATAATAATATTATAAATAGGTTTTTTTTAAAAAAAATATGGGAAAAAGGTAGGTAAAAGATAAATTTAGACTGCATTCAGTTTTCATGTGAGAGAGGATTAGAAAGAAAAATGAAGTTATTAGGTAAAATATTGGTTTAAGGAGTCACATTAATGTTTTACACTATATTTAGTTGAGCGGATGAAAAGTGGAAAGGAAAAAAAATAAAAAATAAAAAAAATAATTTTTCAAAAAAAATTAAAAAGATATATATATATATAATTTTTATACTCCTATTATATAAATAAGAGAGAAGATTAGAAAGAAAAATGAAGTTATTAGGTAAAATATTGGTCTAACAAGTCACATTAAAGTTTTAGTTTGAAGTTAAGTAAAGAAGTTGAGATTTTATTTTAAGACCTTATTATCACAACTAAAGTGCTTGTACCTCCCAAAAAAAAAAAATTCTTAAATGTTAATAACAAAGTCTTAGAGATATACCTTGCTTTAATTATTTAACTTGGTAAAAAAAAGAATATTAAATGATAAAAAGACGTTTAATTTTGATATCAGAAAATTAAAAAACTCATCTTGTTATCTCTTCTGGCCGATCTTTGGATCCTTTGTGTGGTTGATGATGGCGGAGGCCATAAAGTATATGCTGCGCTTTGGAGCGTGCCCGGTGCATTAGAATGAGCAGAGTCATCGCCGCCACTCCCCCCTCTGCCGCCAATTACGGCTCAAACCAACTCAATGCACAAGAAACTCCGCCGCCATTTCCCCTCTCCCTCCTCAGCAAATCCATCTCCCTCCGGCAGCTCCTGCAGCTGCACGCCCTCGCCGTCAAGTCCGGCCTCCAGAACCACCAGCCGCTTCTTTCCCGCCTCATCACTTCCTGCCCTCCTTCCGCCACCGAGTACGCCCGCCGCCTGTTCGACCAAATTCCCGACCCCGATGCCGTCGTCTTCAACACCCTCTCCCGGGTCTATTCGCGCTCCCACGACCCAATCCTCTCCTTCTCCGTGTTTGCCCGGATGCTCGTCGCCGGCGTCGACCCCGACGACTACTCCTTCCCTACCCTCCTCAAGGCGTGCGCGAGCGCCAAAGCCCTGGAGGAGGGGCGACAGGCCCATGGCGCCGCCGTGAAGCGGGCGCTTGCCGACAACGTCTACGTGCTCCCCACGCTCATCAACATGTACGCCGAGTGCGGCGAGCTCACTTTGGCCCGAGTTCTCTTTACCAGGACTGCCGGTCGCTGCGTGGTATCCTACAATTCAATGATCACAGCCTGCGTCCGGAGTAGCCGCCCTAGCGAGGCCCTCGCCTTGTTCCGTGAGATGCAAGCCAAGGGACTCAAGCCGACGGATGTCACAATGCTAAGTGTCCTCTCCTCGTGCGCCTTACTGGGTGCGCTGGAATTGGGAACGTGGATCCACGATTATATACGAAAGAACGGATTTTGCTCGTTCGTGAAGGTAAATACGGCGCTGATCGATATGTATGCCAAGTGTGGGAGCTTGGAAGATGCAATTGCTGTATTTGAAGAGATGAGTTCCAAGGACGCACAAGCTTGGTCGGCGATGATTGTAGCCTACGCGATCCATGGTCACGGTGACAAAGCCGTCTCATTGTTTGAAGAAATGCTCAACAAGGGGATAAGGCCAGACGACATCACGTTTCTTGGCGTCTTGTATGCTTGCAGCCACTCTGGTAAAGTGGAGCAAGGCCTCACCTACTTCCACACCATGAGAAGCCGCCATGGAATTGCTCCAAGCATCAAGCACTACGGCTGTGTAGTGGACTTGTTAGCTCGCGGTGGGCGACTCGACGAGGCTTACGAGTTCATCGACAGTTTGTCGGTGCAGCCGACACCTATCTTGTGGCGAACATTGCTATCGGCATGCGGAGGCCACGGGGACGTCGATCTTGGCAAGCGGGTGTTTGAGAGGATACTGGAGCTGGATGGCACTCATGGTGGTGACTATGTCATTATCTCAAACATGTGCGCATCTGATGGAAGATGGGAGGACGTGAACCAAATAAGGAAGTTGATGGGTGAGCGAGGGGTGGTGAAGGTGCCCGGTTGTAGCTCGATCGAGGTGGAAAATATGGTTCATGAGTTCTTCTCCGGCGACGGCAAGCACCCGCAGTCGAGGTTGGCGCACGAGATGGTGGATGAGATGGTGGAGCAGTTGAAGCAGGTCGGTTATGTGCCTGACACTTGTCGGGTGTTTCATTTGGACATGGGGGAGGAAGCGAAGGAAATTAGCCTTCGATATCACAGTGAGAAACTAGCTATCGCTTTTGGGCTCATAAATACTCCTCCCGGCACTACTCTTCGTGTTGTGAAGAACCTTCGTGTCTGTGGAGATTGTCATACGATGGCAAAGCTTGCGTCAATGGCGTTCAACAGGGAGATTGTTCTTCGAGACCTTAACCGTTTCCACCATTTCAGGAATGGATCATGCTCTTGCGGAGATTTCTGGTAAAAGCATGTGGAGAGTACCGCTTGTCGCTTTTGTTGAGTATATTTATGTGAATCGTTTCTCAGGGCATATTTTGTGTATAGCTAACAATCGCTAGCTAGTTTAATGCTCCGTGAATTAATATAAGACAATTTCTAATTTGGGACCCTAAATATTTGAAATTATCAATTTTAAATGTCGTTTTTTAGAATATCATTTTATCCTCTTAAGATATTTTTTCTAAAATATATTTTGAAAGACTGAAAATATGTCAAAAATTATTCAAGTTATATGAAACATTATTTATTTACTAAAGCATGACCCGTTCTCATTTCATTTTAATTACCTATTTTTAATGTCATGGTGTTGATTGAAAACCTAGGCAAATCACCTACAGTGTGCAATATTCTTTTGGTATTCAATTAACACTAAACTAACAACTATATACAAAATAAGATTTAACAATAACTTGTGTTTATCACAACTTAACTTTACATAGAATTAATATCTATTTACCACATGTACAACTAAAACCAAAACCAAAAATCCATATGATGGATAAATATACAAAAAACAAGATCCAAAATCTAATATCTTATATCAATCATATACTTCATACAATATATACATGTTTGTTCCATAATTACAAATATTATCTGCCCAAGAATATAATACAAT
Organism: Costus lasius; assembly: GCA_027563935.2. Lineage (NCBI taxonomy): Eukaryota > Viridiplantae > Streptophyta > Magnoliopsida > Zingiberales > Costaceae > Costus > Costus lasius. The sequence goes on along the minus strand of CM050451.1, from coordinate 22,257,509 downwards.
ACCAATTGTCTTCTTTAGTCTTTAGAGGGTCTCTACAACTATTTATCAACTTTTTATCTAGAGTTGTATATGGACTTGTAGACAAAGACAAAGGAAATTTGTAAAAGTGCTATGTAAAAATATTGCAATATGATACATGCACTAAGGATGTGTTTTTACGATTAGCTAAAATAGTAGAGATTATCCACAAACAACTTGAATGTTGCCTAAAGACAACCTAACAACAAGCCTAGCCAACAGTGCTATAGTGTAATGAACAATTGATACCTATATCCCCAATCATAATCAAATGGAGTATTGCTATGCATTACAAATCATGTTACTGAAGGCATGACAATCGTACACATGCTTTAAATGATTAATGCAAAGAATGAGATGTAAAATTAATAAAATGGTATTAATACAACTATTACTATATAATACCATGATTTTCAAAGAAAGAAAAAAGATTTCTAGTTGATGTTATTTCTCCAACCATCAGACTGATTTGACTCTTATCATGTCCTATCTTGCACTCAGTTCTCAACCTAAGCTACTTTGCTTCCTTTAAATTTATGCATGTTGAAACATTACCATGTCGTTATTGTATATCCACTAATATACTTATTTGCACTTCCGAATTAATATTTAGCTACTACAAATATGTATAGTGACTTAACTTGCCACTACAATTCAATACAATGTTGCATATAACAACTAATCACCTCACAATTGGGATGATAACAAAGTTGTTGTGCATGTGCACAATAATTTAAGGGCCTATTTTTTTTTTGGAAAAAATCTACAGCGGAGAAAAGAGAAAATGTAATGAGGATGCAAAAGCTATCATATTCATTATATTTTTGAAAATGTAATGAGGATGCAAAAAACTATCAGATTCATTATATTTTCTCTTCTTTCTGTTGTGCATTCTCTCCAAAAAAAATAGGCTCTAAAAGTAATTTTGCTTAATACATAGATAAATGGAGGGTTTATTTACAAATAAAACTCGACCATGTACCGTATAAACAAGATAAAGAAGTGAGTTTGTGTTGGGAGCTTTTCTTCAACTATTTTTTTTCTCCAAAAGCCTCCATTAAAATTATTATGATTAGGAGTTATCTTAAAGCCTTTTTACATCTCAAAAGAGTCATTTTTTCAAGAGGAGCTCAAGCACTATAGGCAAAAAATTAAAAAATAAATCAATACATTTGCTACGTAGATATCCTATACCAATTGCCTAAGTTTGATATGATTTGGGTGGGGTTTTATACAAGTTTTATGATAAATGTACATAGGCAAATTGAAGAAAAAAATTTAAAAAATTTTAGGAAAAATAAATATAATTGTTAGGTAGACATCCTACACCAATTGCTTAAGTTTGACATGATTTGGGTGAGGTTAAATATATGTTTTATGATAGCTGCTCTAAGTTTATGATAAATATACCTTGTCAAATGAAGGAAAAAAATTAAACAAATAGAAAAAATTAGTACAATTGCTACGTATACATCCTGGACTAATTGCTTAAGTTTGACATGATTTAGATGAGGATTATATAAGTTCTATGATAGTACGTCTCAATTCTATGATAAATATACATGGTCGAATTGAAGATAAATTAGATTAAAAATCTCATGATAATAAAGAGAGCTTATAAAAGAGGCGTGTGGTTATAGCTATTGATGACAGGAGAACAAGGTATGAAACATTGTAAGAGGTGAAGAAGTATTAAAGAGGTTAAATTCAAGGAAAAAAATAGGCTAAAAACTAAAAGAAATAAAGAGAGTTAATAAAAGAGAAATATTGTTACTTGCTGTCAGGCCTGTGGATCAATGGGACAATCCAGGGCGAAGCAGGCCGGGCAGTGGCCCAAGCTCATGCGGGAAGCAGGTATGCAGCGCCCAAATTAAGGGTAAAATCCCTTGGTCAACGAACAATGTTGACCACAGTGCATGCATGTCAACAGCGTCTTCTTTGCAGTGCTTGAACGCGACGGACGCGAACGATGCGGGCAGCTGCGAACGAGGCAACTACGGTGGAGACGCAAGCTTCTCGCTGGCCGAATCGGACGCGGAGATGGGAAGCGGCGCGCGAAAGGCAGACGAAGTCTTCAGACGCGTCTGGGCAGAGTGTAAGATGCGGGCGGCGCGTGAAGATCGAAACTGTGAGGCAACGACTACTCTTTAAAAGCCATCGACGAGAGAGACATTGGGGACTACGAGAAAGCGAGTACATCTCCGGCAGACCTTGAGGCAAGATTTGGAGTGTCCCGACGTTTGGGGAGACACCGGTGTATAGGAAGTTCCAGAGAGATTGTAACCGGCGAGTCACCGGCGAGGGAGGGGAGAGGGAGTGGGCGACCAGGGGGTCGACGACACTAGAGAGGATTCTTATAAACTTGTTCGAAGGGAAAATAGCAAGTTTTCTTCCTCTCCATCTACTCTTCTCTACTTCGCGTGATTTCTGTTTCTGCGGCGGCGAAACGTTCAACGACGACACTCCGATAACAGCAGGTAGCTGCTAGGCGGTCGATGACGAAGAGGCGTAAGAAGAGGCAGCGTCCTCTCCTGGCCGGCTTCTTCCTCCGGCGAACCGCGAGCGCAGGCGGCACTCAGTGAGGAGGACGACGAAGGCTGCATTCGAACGGCGAGAGGTGAAGATGAGTTTCGAACACGTCGAGCGTTTGAAACGAGGTGGAAGTCAATGAAATCAGCCAGTCAACACTGATTCCGCGAATTATTTCGAGCAAGATTTCAATTTGTCGTGCTGATGCCAGCACAACGTCAGTAGAGCCAAAACTCAGCAGGCGAAAGAGAGATTTGGGTGGACGACGTCAGCGTCCGAATTGATTTGAGGCAGTAGCGCAGTGACGATTTTGACTGGTCAAAATTGGAGGTAATTGAATTAGGGTTTAATTTTCTGAATTAGGGTTAGGGTTTTCTAACTCTTTTTTCGATTTGGGGTGATTTTGCACCCAAGGAATTAGGATTTCCAAATTGGGGTGAAATCACTCCTAGAAATCCTAGGGTTTCACACCAGTCTGAAGGTCCGTCAAACTACCTTAGGCCAGGGCGTGACAATTGGTATCAGAGCCAGACTGTGGGCCCATAACCCATAGATCTTGGAGGAGACAACACGGCTGCTTCACCCGCAAAGGTGAAGTTCGGTCGAAAGTTCCAGAAGATCACGCACACAACCATAGGTTCATCAGTGGATGTTTGGCCCCAGGGTGGTAAAGCCAAGGCAATGGCTAAACTACCCGACGAGATCGTGAACCAGGGTAATCGTATAGCACAGATTGAGAAGGTGCTCGGTCTGATGGGTGATGGGGACAACGCGGTGGTTCCCCAAGTTGAGCATCTTCAACACACCGTGGAGCAATAGAGGTTGCAAATCAAGGTCCTGCAGTAGACTTTGGAGGATCTGATCGACTTGCCAGAGCAGATGGCACGAATGAGAGAGGAGATGCAGGCAGAGATCGCTGTACTGCATTTGGCCCTAACGCAAGTATCATGATCGACGGCGACGACGGAGCAGGAGGCTCCTAAGCCGAAGGTACATGTACCTAAACCAGCGACACTCGGGGGGGGGGGGGGGGGGGGCGCAATCGTCCAGGGAAGTGGAGAACTTCATATGGGATGTGGAGCAGTTGTTCTCTGCGAGCCATGTTCCAAAAGAAGATTGGGTGCGGATATGCATTGCATATCTCACAGCCAAAGCGAAACTTTGGTGGCGGACCAAAGTTAACTCGACGTCGGGGGCTTCTAGTTGGCCTTGGGAGACCTTCCGTGAGGAACTTGGTGGATCAGGCTCGTGGCAAAGTGGATCGGTTGAGGCACATTGGGTCGATCCAGGAGTTCGTTAGAGCGTTCTCTGCACTGATGTTGGAGCTACTAGACATGACGGAGGCAGATAGGAGGTACTTCTTCCTCCGGAATCTTCAACCATGGGCAGAGACGAAGGTCCAGCGACACTCACCACCAGATTGGAGGGCGGCTGCGGTGGTGGCTGAGTCCTTGGTGGATAATCATAATTCTAGATCAGCACCACCAAGGAAATCGAGGTCACCACTGAAGCGCGGCTCCCCGCTGAGGGCTAGAGTTCCAAAGAGGGGTAGACCCTTTCCCCAACAGGACAAAGGTTCACCGGGACGACGAGAGCCACATCGTCCTATGGGAAGGACACATGCAGAATCAAAGCCATAGGGTTGTTTTCTGTGCGGCGGTCCTCACTGGATGAAGGACTGTCCAACCAGACAGAAGATCGTGGCAATCGTGACGCAGGAACCAGCTGAGGAAGCTGAAGTCAACACTAAGGAGCTGAGGGTTGGTGCGATCCAGGCAGCTCTGAACACTGCCACGGAGGCGCAGTAGTGTCAGATCGGGTACATCGGAGCTATGGTTGCAAGAGATCCGCCCGTGACAAACATCGAGGGCGATGTCCAAATTGGGCGGGGGAGAATTGTCAGACCCGTGGATCAACGAACCAATCCAAGGCGAAGCGGGCCGGGCGGTGGCCCAAGCCCGTGCGGAAAGCAGGTATGAGGCACCCAAATTAGGGGTAAAATCCCTTGGTTAATGAACAATGTTGACCACAGCGCGTGCGCGTCGACAGTGTCTTCTTCGCAGCGCTCGAACGCGATGGACGCGAACCACGCGGGTAGTTGCGAACGAGGCAACTACGGCGGAGACGCAAGCTTCTCACCGGTCGAATCAGACGCGGAGACAGGAGGCGGCACGCGAAAGACGGACTAAGTCTTCAGACACGTCTGGGCGGAGCGTGGAGATCAGAACTATGAGGCGGCGGCTGCTCTTTAAAAGCCATCGACGAGAGAGGCATCGGGGACTACAAGGAAGCGAGTACATCTCTAGCAAAGCTTGAGGCTAGATTTGGAGTGTCCCGGCGTCTGGGGAGACGCCGGTGTGTGGGAAGTTCCAGAGAGATTGTAACCGGCGAGTCACCGGTGAGGGAGGGGAGAGGGAGTCGGCGACCAGGGGGTCAACGACACTAGAGAGGGTTCTTGTAAACTTGTTCGAAGGGAAAATAGCAAGTTTTCTTCCTCTCCATCTACTCCTCTCTGCTTCACATGATTTCTGTTTCTGCGGTGATGAAACATTCAACGGCGGCACACCGATAGCAGCAGGTGGCTGCTAGGCGGTCGGCGATGAAGAGGTGTAAGAAGAGGAGACGTCCTTTCCTGGTCGGCTTCTTCCTCCGACGAACCGTGAGCGCAGGCGGCGCTTAGCGACGGGGACGACGAAGGCTGTGCTCGAACGACGAGAGGCGAAGACGAGTTTCAAACGCATCGAGTGTTCAAAATGAGGTAGAAGTCAACGAAATCAGCCGGTCAGCACTGTTTTCACGAATTATTTCGAGCGAGATTTCAATTTGGTGTGTTAACGCCAGCACGACGTCAGCAGAGCCAAAACTCAGCGAGCGAAAGAGATTTGGTTGGACGACGTCAGCGTCCGAATTGATTCGAGGCAGTGGCGCAGCAACGATTTTGACTATTCAAAATTAGAGGTAATTAAATTAGAGTTTGATTTTCTGAATTAGGGTTAGGGTTTTCCAACTTTTTTTCAATTTGGGGTGATTTTGCACCTGGGGAATTAAGGTTTCTAAATTGGGGTGAAATCACGCCTGAAAATCCTAGGGTTTCACGCCAGTCTAAAAGTCCGTCGGACTACTTTAGGCCAGGGTGTGACACTTGCGATGGTGTGGACACTAGGTGTCACGCCCCGGTCGGATCAGCCCTAAACTGTTGCTTAACCGTTGTCTTAGGGCCGTCCTGCGGAACACCAAAGCGTGGACTCCGCCTAGGATTAGGTTTTCCCCGGGTGCAAAATCACCCCCAAATCAAAAACCCTAACCCTAGCCGTCTAAAATCGATCCCCAAATCAGAAATCCGATCAAAATCCAAAACTCTAAAAATTACCTCGAGAGTCAACTTTGATTTTGACCCAAAATTGTGTTCGCTGACGTCAGCCGACGTCAGCCTCTCAAATATGCCGCGCGAGTGAAATTTCGGGATTGCTGTCGTCATGCCTGACGTTAGTCCAAAATCGTCTTCGCCCGCCACTGTGAGTTACTGTGCCGATTTTGACCCAGTCAACACAGAGCCGTGCTTCATCGTCTTCCTTACGCGAGCTCGATTGCTCGCCGCCGCCGTTCACCTCCTTCGTCGGAGAAGGAAGCGTGCCAAGCAGGGAAGGCTCGCCCTTCCCTTCCTCTTCCGGTCGCCGCCCGACGACCCTAGCCGCTGTCGAAGGAGCCGAGAGCACACCGCTAAACTCACCTCGGAATCACCGGAACAAGGAAAACAGGGGAAGGATTTATGGAGAAGGAAAAGCTTCTATTTCATGGTTTAAAGCTACAAAAACCCTCCTCACAGCCCTCACCGGTGCTCCTCTCGTCGCTCTTCCTTACGTCGGCGGCGACTCCCGCCGCCGTTACAAGCCCTCGAAGCTTTTCTCAGATCTCTCCCTGTCTCCGGAAAGCGCCACTCACAGGTTTCTCTCCTTTCTGTCCTGATGGTCCGGAAGCTCCTCTGGATCTTGATTTATAGGGCAGAGGCGAGCGTCGCCTCTGCCGCTGGATTCGGACGTCGCCTCTTGCTGCGTTCGTCGCTCCCGATCTCTCTGCGTCACCCAAAGCCGCTGAAGCTGCGTCCACATCCTCCGATATTGCCGCTGAAGTTCAAATCGAGCACCTCGCGTCCGAGAAGCATGCGGTGCCGAGGTCCTTGCGCCGACTCCAATCGCCCGCCTCCGTCCGAGTCTCACAGAGACGACAACGGAGCCGTCCCGCGTGTTTCGCTTTGCACCCAAGTGCATTGAAGCTGATGACGCCTGTGTCATCTAAATCAAGGGTCAACATGTTGTGTTGACTGGGTAAATCGGGCTCCGTCCCGATCTCTTCAATTACCTTGGGCTTGGGCCTTTGGGCTCGGGCTTTGGGCCAAATCGGTCTGAAATAGGCCTGACACTAGGAGAACAAGGTTCGATGCCTTGTGAGAGGAGAAAAAGTTTGATTGGAGCCAAAAGTGATGCCTAGATTGGGTTCATACCTAAAGCTCCGAAGGAGGGACTCACATGTGAGGGAGAGGGAGAGATGGGAGATTAGGAGGAGGGAGTGAGAAGGCAAAGGAATTTTGTTTCCTACTCTATAATTACAATTTACTCCTTTTTACTCCTTTATCTCTAAATGGAGGTTTTGCATTTCAATCCTCCAATTTAATTATTTATAATTTAGTCTCTAGAAAACTTATAGTTTGTCTTTGTAAATTAAAAATTCAAGTCATAACATTTAATATGTGCTGAGACAATTTATAAAAAATCTTGGATTCTAAAAAAACATGTATGTGTATATATATATGCTAAAATTTAAAATATTTTATGACAAAAAATGATTTTGTTACACTTTTGTACTTCTTGATATTCTCTAAAAAAGCGTCTTGAAATTACACCACCATTGGTTTGAAATTAAAAAATTACCTATTATTTAGTTCTTTTGTGAAAAAAATTACTGACAGGATGAATTTTATCATCTGCTAATCAGATATTTGTGACCCTTAAAATAGTGAAATTTTACCCTAATGTGCTATTGTAGACACTCAAACAGGTCAACATGATTAATTACTTTATTAAAGAGATTGAAAAAACCTATTTCCATAATATTACTCCGCTTTGGAAGGAAAAAAAAAGAGGTTATTCTCCTGGAATGGATCAGTTTCCAAGAAATTTATACTTAATCTAAAACTATGAAGTACAATTATACTCTTTTGGTTGCCAAGGAATGAAAGTGGTTCTAAAAGATTCATAAAATACAAATTTATCTTTGAAGTTTGACTTCTAGATACAACGATAGGTTTTTTCACCTCTAGAGGGCAGTTGTTCTGAAGATAAATATATGCTTAAGGCAAGCTTCCGTCATTTGCACCACAAACTTACCTGCAACATATAGCTGTACAACTATTCCATCAAAAAAGTGAACCATGGGAAATATAAGATCAACGGTACAGCAAATTGGAAAGTAAAAAAATATACATTGCAAACCACGTTTTTCATATACAACGCAAGCAATTTACAGTGGATCCTGACCAAGCCACAACGAGTATGCATGATATTAATAAACAACTGTTTTGCCAGAGGTACTGAGGCCAATCTTAGTTACTCTGAAATGATACAGGCTAGGTGATCCAAGTAGTCACAACCTGGACACGATTAAAATTATTACAAATACTAGTTTCTTCACTACCCTTGTGTTGGCAGGCGACCTCACCTGACCTGCAAAATATACGACTTCGATGCGTTTGAATGTTCAACACTTACAACAGAAGTGCATAATGTAAATCATAGTATTTCATCTTGTGTATATCCCTGTGGAGGTGGATAAATGAGAATTTTGTTCAGGAAACAAGGGAATAAATAGGTAAAAGATAAATCTGCAGGCAAGCCAAAATTAGAGGGTTCATCTGGTCTAGAGACAACTTGAAGAAAGGTATGCATCACATTAAATGGGACATCCTTATCAAGCGTAGAAACCGGAATTTGACATAAAGAACCTTACGAGTCTCAGGCCGGCCTGAAAAAGGATTTTGGAATACCTGAATTCTAGCAACAAACTTCGGAGAATTAGATCCCTGGACCACCAAGAAGCAAAGAAACTCCAGCCAGGGCTGGAAGGGCCTTACGCATGATCTCCACTATGTTAGGCAATACATCACTACGGAAATCGGAGATGGGAGAGAGGCCAACATCATAAAACATCCTTGGTGCTTGGATCTTCCTATAGACTTCAAGCCCACCTATCTTTAAAAATGGTAGGTGGCAAACCTTATTCAAAATGGTAGATGGGACAAGGAGAGCATAAGTGGAAGATTCAATGAAGATGTAAGCAGCAACATTAATGGGATGAGCATAAATGCTGATTCTAGGGACAAATGGATATGGAGAGATGGTACCAATGGCTTCCTCTCAATAAATTCATTCATAATAGCAGAAGTAATAAGGGGATAGCCGAAGATGGTGGAAACTGAAACACCCGAAGTTGCTAAAGGGGATAGCCACAAAATTAAAATTTTTGGAATGGAAACTATTGCACCAAAATCTTCCTACCTTCCAAAGACTAAACAAATTTCGGATGAGGGTGGACACCAATTGCAATCTGCAACAAGAAATGTGATACTATTGATCATCTATTCCACAACTATGCTTACTCTTTACAAGTCTGGACACGTCACGAGGAGCAGCTAAAGGGGAGCATTACTCGATTGGATGCTTGGGGGGAAAAAAGACTGGATAGCCGAAGGTAGGGACTACTCTGAAAACACAGACCCTGATACTTATTACTTTTGACAGGTTTGAAAGACAAGGAACACGAGAAATGATAAACCCAGTAAGGGCAACTTCAGAAGCTCATTCAAAATTCATGATCACTTGCCAGGAACTCACGAAGATAAATATTAAAGGAAACAAAGGAGAGATGGGAACCTCTGCAAATTGACCAACTAAAAGTGAAACGGATGGGGCCCGGAGGAACAAGAACCACGACGCTGGCATGATACATTGTAAGAACTAACAAAGGAGAGATTATGGTTGCAGCTTCTACAAATCACATCAGCCCATCGCCTTTGTATTCTAAGATGCTGGCAATAAGAAGTGCAGTGGGCTATTTACGTGCAAACTGGAGTAGCAGCCGAGAGAAATGCTTATAGAAGATGCATAAACAATGTGCACTCTTATCCGCCGGCTGAAATTAGATATATCTCGCTGAAATAAAATATTTGACTGAGGGCAGGAATTATGTATTTCACCATGTAAGGAGAGAAGCAAACAAAGCTGCTAAATGGCTTGCTGTACACGCCAGAGAGCATTTGACCTCTAATGTATGGACAACTACTTGTCCCGCAGAACTAAGCAGCATGGTCTTTTGTGATGTAAACGAGTAGATCAATAAAGGGACTTTTCTTTTAAAAAAATGGGATGTTGGTGACAGGTAAATATAGTTCCGCGCGTCCTAATAATGAAGATTTACTCTATAGACCGTAATCAAATGGTACTTGGCAAGGTTACACCTGCAATAAATTACTTTGAAAAGCGTACACATGTGCAAAAAGAGGAGGATCGCCAAAAAGTGGTGCAACTAAATATCCTTAATCTGCGTTTACTTAAAATAAAAACTGGCAGCGAATACTCACATTCCAAGAATCACTTTTGTATGGAACATGGGGATTGGTAATATATGTTGCAGGCTCAACCTGGTTCTGCAAGAGAGGAAGCCTTCCAGGTATAGAGTCATCGTCACTATCATAGTAACATGAGCCTCTTGGACCCAGAGCCTTGAGGATCATGGCCAGGAGGATGGACGATGCCTAGCATCACAAGACTTTGAAATTATAATCATGAAAATATTCAAATATCTTTTATTATAAAAATCAGATCGTCAATGTTGAATTACTAAGGACTGGTCATGCAATTCTCGCTTTTTGATTTATTAGTCTTTAAAGTTTGTTAGGGTCATTTAAAAAGAATTTGAAAATGAGAATGGTGATAAATTAAAATGTATTAACAAAATTGAGTATCCTCGTTTTCGAAACTGTGTAGAAAGCATACCTGTGCAGATGCGATAATTAAACCTATCCATTTGCACAACTCAAAATTTGATCTTATGAAATGCTTGAACTCATTAAATCTCCCAGTTTTATCCTCCGGAAAGTCCTGTTAAATTATATGATCATATAGAAGCATTACACCCGAAAAATTCTAAATATGATATGAAAAAAAAAACTAGATCTGTACCTCCTCCCAATTTCTGTTAAGAAATACATCAGCGGTTATGGCAGCCTCCAACATAACAAGCAGGAAGACTATAACCATATACTATATCTATTTAAGGAAACAAATATAAGTCACATGAATTGAGAAGAAGTATTTTTTGGGGGGGATATTGGAGTCTGAATATGTTTTTTTCTCGCCAAAGTAAATGTGAAATCTAGATAACTAACAGCTAAATAGGAAAAAAGTCTGAAATAATTGATTGATGCTGTGCTTAAAATTTTGTAGCTTTGTAGTTACGTATTTCCCACAAACATGGTGTAACCAGGACATTTAACCAATTACAGTTTAAAGCAAACTTTAATCACTAGAACAAAGCATATCCAACATTTTCTAGCATTACATAACACTGCAAAGTAAAATAAAAATGTACCAAAGCACGTCAAACTTTTGATTCAACACTACCTTTTCAACTTATTCCACTATGATAAAAGACCTAAATACAACTTCTGATTGGTACGAAAGACCTAAAAACAACTTCCAATTGGTACATAAGGAAGTGAGGATTGGATAGAACCAAGTATTCTTTTCCCATTTGACACAGAAGTCTAAGACAATGACGCTAGAAAAACAAGCTTTAGAAAAAAGCTACTTTGATTAAAATAACTAACTTCAGCTGGACAGATTCACATGATGATAAGAACAAACAGTAAAACAGTCAAGCAAATCATTGATATCATCATTGAATTTAAGCTCTCTTCAATTATGAAATAATATTGCAGTTAAGACACGATATAAATTTTTTCAATCGCATGCCTAAGTTAAATAGGAATCATGGCCTAACAAATATTAGTAGTGTAAAATTTATGCTGTATATAGAGAAAATACAACAAGATCTTTAACTTATTAAGTAAAAACTGTGTTAAAAAAATACCTTTCCTTTACTCTAACAATATTATTCTGTAATCACATAGTAGTCACAACAGAAATTTCAAATTCTCTCTCCACAGTTAGAGACGTTATGTTGTACACTATAGATAACCTGCAGGTGCTAATGAATGACAAAGATAGTCAAAACAAGAAACAGACAACTAAAGCTATTGAATACTCAAAATGATAATTGTATTTTCTTTCAACCAATAGGATACACAAGAAAGACAGTGGCCATTGGCAGTTTCAGCAGATATATGACCAGAGCATGCTATCAAGCAGAAAGAAACTCCTAGTCCAAAAAAGGTATAGATGAACCTGCAAGTGCATGAGATAATTCTTAGTATGAAGAATTTGTTTGAGGTATTACCTGTTGAAGAAATATATGACTTAAGATTGATAAACATGTCCAACGGACGCACATACAAGATACAATATAGCTTTCTAATTATTACAAAACTAATCTTACTTGGAAAATCTACTCATTACAGAATAGTGATTACTGATAGCGAAAATAAATATTATTCCTTTGCTTTGTAATATCAGATTAAAGATGATCCAACAGAAGTTCAGAAGAAAGGTGTTTAGGACGCATGAAAAAATAAATGATACAGAATTATACAAACTCCAATAGTGAATGCGATAAAATAGTTTCCATATGCTGTACAGGTACAGTAGCTTGGATAAGAAAATAAGGAGAAAGAGGCTCCGCAAGAATCAACATGTAGATCATTGACAAAATTTTGTAATGCAAAATTAGGTCACCTCTTGGTGATTCTCTTTCATTAATATCAAAAAATAGATTACAAACAAGTATAACCCACTTTATAAGTTAATACAGATAAATCGCTTTACAAGTTAAAGGGAGTATAACCCACATTTACCACTAACAATCATAATATCCAACTTATTTTCAGTGATTTATTTCATTAGATATGAAAGCATTTTGTCTCAAAACAAATCAACCAGACATGTTTTGTTTCCGGCCAATTATCCAACAATTTCTGAGTAGATTATTGATGTCATGAGCACAAAAAATGGTTAACACATGCAGAATAAGATAATTTATGTCATGCCACTAGAAGGAATTCATTGGATTATGCCATATTCCTCTTTACAGGTAGTTGTCAAATTGTCCAAGAGTTAAATTTGAAATTCAAATTAAATAGTTATATTCAGTTTTATGAGATATTTCTTTTATTTTTAAAAAATTATTGAACTAATGATGAATGGCAAACAAATTACATCATTTCATGGCCAATACTAACCATATTTAAATCAAGGTTTAAGAAACTGATCCATTATCAAACTCATCCATAGCAACACAATTCTAACCAAGGTTTTTAAAACCGTACGGTTTGTACAGTACGGTACCGGTCCGCTCGCCGTCCGATCTCGGAATGGTGGTCGGAACACGTGGACGACGGAGGGAGGTGGAGGGCTACAACGTATTGAAGATTCCGCTACTGTTGGAAGCTTCGATCGGCAGTGGAAGCTTCAATCGAAGCTTTCCATGCCACTGCTGCTCGCTTGCTGACGTCCGGTATATACAGTATGGCACTGGTACCGTACCAGTCTGGCGCCATACTGGAACGGTATACCGAATCGATTTTTCGATCCTTGGTTCTAATAGGTATAGGTTATATATGTGTACACACACCAAGGATTCAAGAACCGTACCGTACCGGCCGGTTTTGCCGGTACAGTACCGGTCTGAGCAGTCGCCGGCACCGGAACCGCGAGCGGAACGCGGAACCGCGAGCGGAACCCGGCACCGCGGCGGAGACATGGAGGGAGGGCTAGAGGCAGCTGGCGGCTTCGGCGGGCGCGAGGGAGGGCAGCGGAAGCTATGGCGGCTTCGGCGGGCGCGAGGGAGGGCAGCGGAAGCTTCGATCGAAGCTTCTACGCCGCCTGCCGCTTGACGCCTCCGGTTTGTGCTCGGTACGCCGGTACTGTACCGGTACCGTACTAGTCCGGCAGCTCGCCGGAGTAGATCGAAGCTTCTACGCCGCCTGCCGCTTGACGCCTCCGGTTTGTGCTCGGTACGCCGGTACTGTACCGGTACCGTACTAGTCCGGCAGCTCGCCGGAGCAAGGTACGGTACCGGTTTTCAGAACCTTGACACACACTAGTAGTTGAACAGGTTTCTAATTCTATGATTTAACCCATAGAGTAAAATTTTATAATTAACATTTCATGCATTGTCCTAAAACCTAATATAATGGCGAGTTTTTTATTCACATAACTACAGCTCAGTTTTCTGAGCAAGGATTATATGATAGTTAACAAGGAAAGATCTTTTAACATATAAATCCTCAACACAAGCACCAACATAGGTAAAACTCAAAACATTCCACACGGAAAACAATCTACAGAATCTTGAAAAAACCATCACATTTAGTACATCTTCCATGACCACTGTCCTGATGAATTTTGGAAAACAAAAAATCCAAATAATATATAAGAAAGTTCAACAGTTGGAAAAGATAGATACCTAAAGATTTGTTTTCTTTGATTAAAAGACAAAGGAAAACTGCATACATCACCTTCCAAAAACAGTTTATTTCTTTTTCATATTTTTCCATTTTAAAATATAGCCCCCTTCCTCCCTCTATAGACTTGAACATGTATCACCTACACTTAATCTATATCAATTCGTTACCTCTATAAAGTCCAAATACATTCACACTCATGTAGGAAAAGGAAATAGCAATGCTGCCCCCTCTATTTTGCGAGATAGCAAAAACCTCCCACAAACTACACAATCAATTATTTTATTTTAGTTTTTATCGTATATGTGCCTCGATCATCAAACTCAGATGGCATTATTTATTTTATTTGTATCCTATTTGTGTTAGTTTAACTTCAGCATATGAATTAGGTTGATGAGTATTGAGTTTAAATAAAAGATAATTATTTGTTTAAAAGTTTACGTATTAGATGGTCTATATTATGGTTCACTAATGTGTGCTTTAGTTTCACTCTCTTCAATTTACAAGAACGAATGGTTGTTATTAGAGGCAGTATGAGCCCATAACTTAAGTGACAGCTGGTATATTAACTGTGCAGATTTGAGTTAGATTCAACATTTTAGATTAGTTAAATGATGGATTTTGTTGATTGAACACATATTCAGTGACTACGGGTTTGATGAGTAACTTACGTCAGTCTTAGAGACGTAGATTTCCCATTTTTTCATCTCACTGTTACCCAGGCTGTTTCCTTCTTTCTTCTCAGTCAAATCCTTTCCTTGGCTATGAAGTCTTGGGCAAAAATAAGGATGAGATGTAATGATCTTGGCCGGCAGAGAACAAAGGAATCAAGTATCAGGAAAGGATTCAAAGCCAGCTGATAATAAGGTCATATTTTGATTTTTTTTCACTTTGTTTTATTTCTTTTTTTTCATAGCAAAACATTTCATAGTGGACCAAGATAATGACAGTAATGGATTGATGTATGGAGCCAACTGCCAAGAATTGCAGAGTTGAGTCCTAATACTAGCACTGATCAAATAGAGAAAACATCAAAATTCATTGATTTTAATTTTGGTAAAAATATCTAATATTTTTGTAAATACTAATTTGTGATAAATGCAAGGTTTAAACAACCCGTGCATACCAAGGTATGTACTAGTCCATCAGTATGAGGATGGTGCTATATATATATATGGTACCAACCAATAATGTCGGTGTCGTGTATCTGATGTGCGTTGGTACAAACCAATACCAATTGGTATACTGGTTTGAATTGATATTTAAAACCCTAGATAAATGTTGAATTTAATTTTGTCTTATGTATAATTGCCATTCTCACAAGAAACAAAAATTGACTACCGAAGATGACAACAATAATGAATTGATGTATGGAACCAAGAGTTGTATAGTTGACTCTTATAATTATGAGTGATTAAATTGAGGAAACATTGAAATTCATTTATTTAAATTTTGTCACTAGAGAATTGACATGCTCATATGTAGAGCAAAAAAAAAAATGGGCACGAGCTGCACAACCCACCAATGCAACTAGTGTTATCAAGAATCAATAGGATTGACAATCTATTGTAACCAACAAAGAAACTAATGCCAAACCCACTTATCTTTAATCCACCAACTTATTAATTGTTAACTCAAAGTCCAAGATAATATGAATCATTATAGCAAAACCAGAATTTTCTTTTGTTCGCTCTGTGTTCATGTGGCTTCTACATTACCACTAACACTTAATAGTCCTAGTCACAACTCATTAGCACTTAATAGGATATCTTAACTCCCTTTACTCTTGCAACGAATAACTACTGCACCTTATTCACCCATTGCAATGATGCCAATTAGCGATAATGATTCATCACTTTTGTCTATCCTACAACTATCCGCTTATCACACCTGATAATGAACATGTGATGATTCATTGTTGCAATAATGAGACAATAGCTCACTGCCTTTGCCTCTATCACAACCACCAAATTGCTGCAACTCATCAATCATGCGTCATTGTACTAAGTGATAAAGATGAAATCACCACTATTCATGATAGTAATGCCAAGTGTTGTTACGCCGTCACACATTGTACTAAGTGATACACGATTTTATGTTTAATGCATGAACTAAACACAAAGCGTTATTGATTTTTTGGTGAATTGCTCATTGAAAACAATGTTTGTGGAGTCAGTTAATGCATTTTTGGTAACTAGAGATGAGATCTATGAGCTTCTGGATAAATTTGTAAAGAAAATTGGAGAAAAAATATAGTTCAAGTGATGCATGATAGTGGAAGCAACTATGTATTCGAGATATGTTATTTGTCTTCATATCTCCATGTCTAACTTATGGTATTTTGATATTTAATTCTTATAAGTTTAATATTACAACCAAACAGGATACACAGTTACTAAATTCCTAGCTTGGCTCATTGTAATGATCTCATGTGGGAAAGACCACATGTGAAGAGCATTTTATGTTGTTTTCTTCATTTAGAAAACACAATTACCTTGAACACAAATGTGAGTTTAGTAACAAGTAGAAGGTTATATTTATGGTTTTAAACATCAGGAAGAGGGCTATATTTTTAGTTTTTAATTTTGAAATGCCATATATACAAATTTTAAAGTTCATAAGGATATTATTTATATCATATAAAAATGCCCCAAAAGAAAAAGGGTATTTCTTTCAAGAAATCTTTCTCGAGACAAATAGGTCCCGCGAGCTTTTGTAGGTAATAAACATCGTACACAAAACAGAATTTCCCAACTCTTAACTAAAAACATTTTTGCAATAAAAATCTGCATCAAATCCCCTGTGATTTAGCACATTGCAAAACCATGATTGGTTTAACATGCAAGTTAAGTAATTACTAGATACTCTATCCAAGATAAATTAAATTAAAAAATCATTTCAGAATCTACATGTCCCTTAAAAAACCTCCTTAAACAGATCGAAATTTCAAAAAAGAAATTGCCGAATTTACACAAAAAAAACTGGAAATAACATTAACGAAGAAAACAAAATAAAACAAGATCTGTAAGACGACCCTTATAAATCAAAATTAAAAAAAAAAAATCTTTCAGTGTTAATCCAAGACAAATCAAGCACAGCATCTGATCTACTATCATAGATGGGAAAGAACAAACCATGGGGGCGTGGCATCGTAACGCATCTCGCGGTACCATACCCTGATCATCCAAAGGGAGTAAAGTATCAATCCTACTCCGACCAGCCCTCCCACCGAGTTGACCATCTTCAACACCGATTGCAGGCAGCTCCGGAGGATCCTCCCCATCTCCTACGGAATCCCTCACGACCAATCCTACCGGCGAGGAGATCGAAAGCAATTGAAGCAAAACAGAAACCAAAGAAACGGAAACTCGCGTTGGTTGTTTTCCTCTTTAGAAAATAACTTAAAAAAGAAAGGCGAAATTGCATATAAACCCTTTAAAAATAGTGCTTTAAGATAAAGTAATTTTTCTTGAGCAATTTATTTAAAAATTCTTTATTTAAATATTTTTTTTCCTAATAAGTCAATGACCTGATGAAAGATGAAAGCAAAGGATTTAATACATAAAAAATTAAATCATTTAAATTATTGATCCATAATAAACATTTAAATTAAGGATGAAAATGAAAATCAGACAAGTACTTAATTGTAAATATGAAAGGCCCCAAGGGCTGAACTCCACAATAAGCTATAGAATTTGTGCTAAACTGTGGCCCCAACTTAGCCCTGCAAGAAGGAAATGTCATTTTTGTCCCTCCATTGACAGGGAAGACAATTGTTGGGGCCAAGTGAAATTTGTGTCAGCAGATTCGACAATAAGGACAAAAAGACATAAATGGAGGACATCATACCTCTTTCACCAAAGACAAATTATTGAAACTTTAGGCTTCATAATTTCTCTATTTGTTTATGAATGATTTTTTTTTTCTTTTCATAATTTATACCCCTAGAACAGGTTGATTTTGCTCTTTTACTAAAAAAAAATAATCTGGATAAAAAGATTTTCTTTATTCACTAATGTTGATTGCTTGCAAGACCTAGCAATCAAAGTTGACCGGTTATAAATAAGTCATATCGAACGATAATTTAATTAGGCTAACCTAATTCCCCTATAATTAATTAGGGCAAGAGGTTTAACTTTAACATGATATGTGTATAATTGGTTCAAACCAACACACTCTCATTTGCCATTAAATAAAATTAAAATTAAATTATTTTTATAAAATAATCAAATAGACATATCTATTAATTAAAATGGTAATAAATAAATAAATTTGGCCTAAAAATAAGATAAATAAAGAAGAGAGGAGTTGAACTTGCCAACCCTATATTGAATAGTAGATAAGCCCAAATTCTATTGAATAGTAGATAAGCCGAAATTCAAACTTGAACTTGGCCTAAAACGTCACAACATGTTGCAACTTGACTTACCTATAAGAACTCTATATTAGGGCTTGTTTGGCTTGGCTGTTAATAGCTTTATAACTGTGTTAAATTGTGCTGTGCTGTAATGTGCTGTTAAAATTTATAAGATGTTTGATTAATAGCTTTTTAACTACTGTCAAAATTTAAAATAATAAATAAATATATTATTTTAAATTATTTAAAATAATAATATATTTTATTTTTTTTAGTATTAAAATTTTTAATTATTTAAAATAATAATACTTAAATTTTAAATGAAATAATATAAATTATTTTTTTGAAGAAGTAGAAACTACAAAAGCTTCAAATTATAGCTTTTTCAACTTCTGCTTTTTTCTGCTTCTGTTTTTCATTATCAAACAGTTTTCTTTCTGTTTTCTGCTTAAAAATTAATTAAAAGCAGCTTAAAAGCGGGCCAAATAGGCCCTTAGTAATATAGTATAACTTCACACAACTAATAAGAAGCTTCATTAAAATTCTCTATATAATGTAGAAGTTTTTTTGCAATCAAAGATTCCCAATGATACTAACTTAGACAAAAAAAAAATTTATAAAAAAATGCGCACAAAATTTTAGAATTTCTCCTTACCAATCATGTGAATAATATAATGGAGCTTGATGAATTTCACATCACTTTTCATTTACCTCGACGACCAACATAGATAAAAAGAATTAGATGTCCTTTAATGATTCATTTAATTAAGGCTTCAAGTTTATATTTTAACTAAAAGTTTTAGCTTTATTTAGCTCTTATTACTAGTTGATTCATTTTAAATTGTCAAAACTTAATTTAAGTATATAAAGATTAGATATTGCTCCAACCAAATGAGAAAAAAATTCCAAATAGGTAGAGTTATATCAGAGCCGTTCATTTTCTGTGAATCTTAAAGTAAGAGCTACACCAAGATTAACATAATTTTGATGTGTTGCTGGTTATTTTTCTTCATCCATCTACCATCTTCTCTCCCTATCTATAAATAGGGTGGAATTTCTTCTTTAGCCAATGGCCACCGTGCTACCTTCTGCTCCGGCTTTGCACAGAGAGGAAGGATGGTTCGCGGGACGCTCGAAGTGTTACTCGTCGAAGCCAAGGGCCTCCAGAACACCGATCTGCTCAGTGCGTTCCCTTCCTTCCACCAAATATCCAATCTTTCATGTTCTTATAGCAATGCCTGCCGATAAGTGATGACAAATCAATTCTTTTGTCCCTACTTTTGCACTAAGGATTTGCCCCAACAACACATTTCCTATGCATAATCTCTATCTTGAATCTTTGGTTGTGGGATGAGTATCGAGGAAAAGATTGATTTTTTCCCCCCAATTTTTGGACTAATCTCGTGGATTTGAAATGTAGCTGTTCGTATATGGTGATTATGCCTCCTTCTGCCTTGTCTTGATCTTGGTTTCATTTGATTTGTTCTGTCTCGGTAGATAATTTCTCTATTTAAGATTGAATGATTGCGGATTTATATGATTCTTTTGTTGGATTCCATTGATTTTTATGGTGTGGAACAGAAAACATGGATCCTTATGCAATCATCGTATGCCGAACTCAGGAGCAGAGAAGTAGCGTTGCATCTGGTATGTAACCTATACCGCCTTCCCTTTGGTAGAAACATTCAACAGTTTCATAAGTGGAAAAAAAGGACTTACATATTTGCATCTTTCATTCTCTTCCATTTTGTACACGACAAATTGGTTTCTGATTAGTTGTACATGTTTAATCTTCTGAAAGGATGTAATATCACAACTAATGAGTTTATGCTATTGCTATGGTCTGTGGATTATTAAAGTTGGTGCATTGCCGCGAAGCTCCAACCAGATGAAAATGTGAAACATTGTATTAGGCCATTGATAGCCAACATTGTGTTTTGTGCTTGAAGAAATTGGCTAGTGAAGATGTGAATGACTATCCAAAGCTAATGCGATAGTAAGACATTCACATCTTCACTAGCCAAGTCCCTCAAAACACACAAGACGAGTTAGGAGGTTGTTTGAAAGCGCAACCAATCACATCAGCTTGGATTATGCTGTAAAAACAAGTGAATACTCGCACAGTTGTGTGAAATTGATATGACCGAACAAGTTAGTCTTTGAAATAGTAGCTAGAAAATATAAATGCATTCTTGTTACCAATGGTAGATGCAATGACCGAAGAGTGTAATGTTTGAGAGGTGAACAGAGTTGCAGAGCAGAGTTATAGCACAAAAGTTGGTGTTAAGGAAAAAGTTATCACAATGCTAAATAATTGATGTTGGCTATTAGCTTTCAGAAGTTACTACTCGAATTTCCCCTGGCGCGCAGCCTTTTCTACCGGCTGGTGATGCTCATGATATAAATATTGATGCAGGAAAAGGCAGTAATCCCGAATGGAATGAGAGCTTTGTATTTTCAGTCTCTGACAGTGTCAGAGAACTCAAGATCAAGCTCATGGACAGTGATAATGGCACGGCTGATGATTTTGTTGGAGAAGCAACGTAAGTTTTCATGTCATTTGTCTGATGCATGATAATTTGGAGATTGATGACTATCTATTGCTGAATCTACTTTGAGTTTTTGTAATGGAAAGTTGTCCTTGAATTCCACTACTAGATACATAGTTTGATTGTGTTGTGCTTTCACAATATCAAACAAGAACTAGATTTTCCCTGGTAACCAATTTGACTAGGCTGTTCACTTACGATCTGTTCCAGCATCCCACTAGAAGCTGCCTTTTTGGAAGGGAATGTTCCTCCTACTGTCTATAATGTGGTCAAGAATCAAGAGTATTATGGAGAAATCAAAATTGGTCTGACCTTTACACCAGAGGTACGTACCTCAGTAATTAGTACCTCAGTTGATGTATTAAGTTTCATTTCGTAGAATTTTGGTATAATATCATATTACTGCAACATGCCAGGCATGTACTGACTACTGAAGAATACCCATCCACTCGTGCCTGTCATTGGATCTTAGATTCATGATCAGCATCAGTTGGTTTCTGAATTGATGCCTGGACGCCAAGTTATCAAGCTACTATGTTCAACAAGATTTCTTATTTACCTACCAAATATCAATACAAAAGTATGGTTGTAAATAGAAATGGAAATTACTGTAGTCCCATTTTAGGGATATGATATTAAGATTTATACAGAATGAGGCACAATTACAATCACTTTAGTCAGTCAGGTTGCTGAACCTTTCTTTCTAGTTTAGGGAGTACTTAAAACGGAACCAAATTCATGTGAGAAGGTTAGCGGCAAAAAACTGATATTGTTTACACCAGATGTCCATTAAAAATGGGCGCGTTTTCTCCGCGGCCCCCTCCGCTTAAAACCCGATAAACGGGTTGTTTAATTTTCATATTAAAAAATATTTTTTTTTTAATTTTTTTTTTAGAAATACTCTATTCCTTATAATCTATCCAATGGTATTAAATTTAGGGTATTTTAGATTATATACATGTATGAAATACCCTATACAAACTCTATACAAATTTATATATAAAATATTTTTTTGTCTTATATGCAATTTTGCATAGGGTATTTCATACATGTATATAATCTAAAATACCCTAAATTTAATACCATTGGATAGATTATAAGGAATAGAGTATTTCTAAAAAAAAAAATTTAAAAAAAAATATTTTTTAATATGAAAATTAAACAACCCGTTTATCGGGTTTTAAGCGGAGGGGCCGCGGAGAAATTTTCTCCATTAAAAATGATAGCAGAGGTCATGCATAGAGGTGGCCAACGGGCCGGGCTGGCCCGCGGTCCGCACAGCCGGGCACGGCTTGGGCCGAGTACGGTACGGCCTGTTGACCAAGTCAACGGGTGGCCCGTGGCCCAGCTCGGGTCGGGCTAGGCCGAGGTATCACGGCACGTGGGTCGGGCCAGGCACGGCACGGACATACGTTTTTATAGTATAAAATTATCATTTTAGCCCCTTTTAATAATTAAAAATAGGGGATAAATATGTAAATATACACCTAATTCATCCCTATAAATTGACCCCCCCCAACCTTCTCATTTCTTCACACAAGTTTCCAACTAGCTTTGGAATAATTTCTCATTCTCTCTTAATCTCTTCTCTAAGTCTTGAGTTTCAATTAGTTTCTTAATTGAACTCAAACTTAAGCCTCTTTCTAGCCATCAAGAATTCAATGCTCTCTCGGTCTAGACTAGCCATTTTTCTCTATGCCTCGTGCTCACTACGTGACTAGACGTGGAGAAGATCAAGTAAGTATTAAATTAATTTACTTTTATAATATAATTATCACATGGTGAGCACGAGGCATAGAGAAAAATAGCAGATAATAGAAGAGTGAAGATAATTATCATTCTGCCAAATTCTCATCGTGAAATCATCCTTACATCTACCTTAAATTTCTTTAATGCTGATCAATGGAGAATCACTATTTTAAGTATTATCGAACGTGTTAGTCAAATCATACGAATTGATGTATTCAGGTTTGAAGAACCCTTTATCCACTTATCTGAACATGCAAGACAAAAATTTTTGGCTTCTCCCTCCCCTTCTGGGGTTGAGGACTTTGAAATAAGTGATAGTGAGGAGGACAGTGATAATATCAACGATGAGTCGGATCAATATATCGAAACAAATCATGCACAAGAGTCACTTGAGTTTTTTCTTGTTGAAGAAGGAGGTAGAGTTGAAAACATGGAGTGCGCAATATGCATAGAGAAGATGGAGCATAGTGAGCAAGTATGTTTAACACAATGCTCGCACATCTTCCATAGTAGTTGCTTGCGTCGCTGGCTACGGGTCAATTGTTTATGCCCATTATGTCGGCACTTGATTTAAGCTTAAATGTATAATTTATGAATATGAAATTTAATCGAGTTGGTTTTAACGGTACAGCTTGTGTTGTTAGTGTTGTTTATAAATAAATAAATATTAATTTAATAAATATTAAAATTAAAATGATATATTTTTAAAATAAAATAAAATAATTAATTAAATAATAATTTAATATTTTTAAAGAAATTTGTGCAAAATACATAATTCTCAATTTCTCATTTTTTTATTTTTTCTTATTTTATATAATTTAATTAATTAATATTTTATTTATTTTTTAAATTTATTTTAATGAAGCGGGCCAAAGTCAGCCCGTGGGCCAAACTCAGCCCGTTTGCCACATTCGGGCCGGGTCAGGCACGGCCCGTTGGGCCAGATTCGGCCCATGGGCCAGTTTCGGCCCGAGTGCCGAATCCGACATGCGGGCCGGATCCGTGCCTAGTAAACACTGGAGCCGTGCCTAGGCCGGCACGACTAATCGTGCCGCGTGCCGTGCCAGGCCTAGTGATTTTTTCGCCAGCGGGCCCGGCACGACTAGAAATGGGCCCGCTAAGAACCGGGCCAAGGCGAGCCCGGGCCCTGGCCGGCCCAAGCACAGCCCATGGCCACCTCTAGTCATCCAGGCTCAAGCAAAACATTTCTCACATGCTTATTGTTTATTGAAGAATGTTCTAAATTTTCAGTAGTTCATGATGTCCTTTGTCTTTTTTTTAACCATTTTCTCAGTTTCTTTCATAACAATCTGCCTGCAAATCAAAATTCTGCTGCATAGTTGCAGAAATCATACTAGTTCGCGACCAACAATTAAGATATAAAGTACGGCGCTGCAGCATACATCCGTATCTATGTTTTGTTATATTAGCATTTTAGTGCAACCAAATTGAAACCGTAACTATGTTCGAAGTTATACTAAGAATAGCTTTGCAGGAAGCTTGGGAACGAGGTTTCACCTATGAGAGCTATGGTGGATGGAACGGAGCTAAATGAAGTTGTAGTGTCATGTACATTGTAATAGGCATGTTTCAACCTGGCATCGCCAGACGCGTACTCGAACGATCCCACTTTGATTAACTTCTTACGTATTTAGACAATTTTTGGCTTCATGTAAAGATGCGCTGAGCTGGGGTCGTTTCATCATGTTGGTCAGAAGTGACCTAAAAAAGCAACAACAGTTCATACATTTGAGCTAATAATTGGTTCAAGAGACAGACCTGCTGTTACCCTGCTAGTTATGGGGGCGACTAAAATGTTGTATCAAACAGAGTTGTGGTGTTCATTTATCAACAATAATAGTAAATGAATATTGTAAACCTCCGGGAATTGCTTCTTGTATAATGTTTATGCCTAATAGCAGAAAGTAGCCCAAGAAGAAGCTAGTATGCAAACAAGCCATCTGAAATATTGAACAAAATCATATCTTTCATGATTTAGGCAAAGATACTAAATTAGTAACTTACCGATGGCAAATGTTCAACAAGATGGTTAAGGAGGGAAAAGAGTCGTAAAATGCCGAAATCACCTTGTTCACCTAACGCAAGCCACTGGCACAACAAGCGTCGAGTTCTACTAATGCGTCCAGTGGGGTAGGAGTATAAAATATTATTTGTACAACATGGCCTCAAATTGTATCAAGCTATGTCAGTGCAAAAAACACTAATGGCCCATGATACCATCTGTAGCTGCTCACTGTGGCTGGAAATTTTGAGCGTACTACAAACGAAGCGAGTTACTGCTTGTGCCCAGCTGCAGCTCCTCAATGCTCCCACGATCCTCCAAAACAGGAATATCACCTGTAAGCATCTTGACAGCAAATTCAAGACATGGGTCAGCCAATGAATTGCATATCGGCTTGTCATTGCTAGGTGTTCCCAACTGAACCTCCTTTTCTTTCACAGATTCTTCACTAATATGATTATAGGTTTCTGACTCATCTAATTGTAAAAGGTTTACAGAAGGTGTCTCCTTTTGTTCAACGAATGGATCTGCTTTTCCTTCATGAGCCTTTTCAACTGCACCAGAAATTGTTATTTGAATGCCCTTACACGAAGCCAATCGTTTGGATGTTCGTGTTGGCGTTTTGATTGTAGCTTTAGTTCTCATGGAGCCCTGATTAGAGTTTCTTCTACGCTTTTTGGGTTGAGAATGACACTCGTCATTCTGCTCCATTTTCTTTTCATCCAACAAGCTAGCTTCTGAAGCTTGCAGGTCCCCCTGTAAAGGCTCTAAATGTTCTTTTGCTCTACTCATATTTGCAGACCACATTTCCTTGGGCACTTGTGGAAGACCCTTGTCGTCAAGAACAAACTGCTTCATTTGAGAAAATTCCTGGGACGTTTTATCTACTGGATCAGATACCTTATTGCAAGCAGAATTTAGTGGCTTTTTCGTTGTTGATTTCGACACTCTTTTCTCTCCCAAATCAAGTATCTGGATTGATGATGCATCCAAGTAGCAAGACGGGCTGAGTTCGCTGACCAATTTAATTTCCTTTGAATTCTCTCTTTTCAGATGCGTATGTGGTAAAAAGCTGCAGCTAGAATCAGCCGTTGCAGTACCTGCAATAAGGAAATTCAGAGAAAGAAAGTCAAATGTTGCATATTTCCAATATGAAGATATCCAAATCTCATTATCTGCATGTAAAAAAAATCAACCAATTCATTCAACAACCATGAGGGAGGGATTGATATGCCGTCGCAAGGGGGATCAAACCCGGGACACACTGTTCAGCACTCAATCGAACCACCAAGCCAAAGTCGTAATTCAATTTAGAACCGTGTGAGTTTAACTTAAGCTGGTATTTTGTTTGGGGACGAGCAAACTTTGTTGTCTTCCTCTTTAGCATCAATTTCCTATTCTGAGGCGTTTTCGAGGATTTAAGCGAGGGTTAAGCTTTGCCCTGCCATACCTTCAAACCCTATATTTCATGGTTTGAGATGCACCACACGGAAGACTAAATGAAGCATCGGATTGTTCACCGGAGTCAGACAGCACTGCCGTGTCACTCTGACTTCCAACGAGATAGGCAACACAGATTTTTTTTCACTTTGACTATCATCCCAGCATCGTGAGGTAATCTATCTTTCCTTTTGAGTTTTGTTGAGGTTTTGTTATGATTTGTATCATTTTGGGTTAAGACGACCATGGCACAGTAGTCGATATGCGCCAGTCTATGACAATAGCTTCGACACAGTGTTGGAAGCTCACTGCGGATAGTCTGGAAGCCGTCATTCCCGGCCAACATTCACATCTGAAAGTTGGGAGGCGAACCAAGGGTCAACGCGTGTTTGAGAGCTTGCTAGTTGTGATGCCCTCGAGACTTTTATAATGTCCCAACGCATACCAAGCACGACAAATGACGGTGCTCCCTCAACATCTAATGGAGACAAACAGGCATGACACGTGCTTTGGCGAGGTATGCACGTGGCAGGGGCTTGGCACAATGGAGTTTGCAATGGTGGTCAGGTGAACCACCTAAGTCAACACGACAGCACGACAATAGTGGGCATGCCGTGCCTTGCCCACATGAATGGACGGAAGTGCATGGTCTGACGAGGACCCCACCTTGGTTGACTGAGGTTCAACCAGGGGTAACACGCACTGGTTTTGACACAAGGAGGCTTAGTCGGCAAGGCCCAACTAAGACGACGATGATAGCATGGCGGGGTGCGTTTATAAAAAGGACGCAGCCCTATCCGTGTTAGCAGATCTAGGTGGCTAGGGTTTCACACCCTGTGCCATCCAGAACTAGGGCAGCCAACCCCTTTCTTCCCCACCGCGTGCAAACATAAGAAGAAGAAGGGAAAAGAAGAGCCTTGCAAGGGTGCCCGCCGGTCAGCCACGGCAGACCCTCCCGGAGGCAGTCGCCAACCAGCCATGGTTGACATGCCCAGATGGGGCAAATGAAGCAACATCGATCGAAGCAAACACGATCAGGGCAAGGTCGTCGAGGCGGCAGCCTATAGAGACGATTGTTGCAGCAAAAGGCGGCAAGAGGCGACGTACGATGGGGTTCAACCTAGCTCCCCTTCCATCGACGACATGCGCGAGGGCGAGGTGCCCTCTGGAGCGGCGGCTCCCCCTTGTTGACGCAGGGAGCAACGGCTCCCTCCCAATCTGCGATGCTCAAGGGCAGGTGTGCCCTCGACCCATAGGAGAGGCATAGCAGCGAGCGAGGAGCAGCGGCAGTGCTAGGGTCTCCTGATGCCATGGCGTGAAGCAAAAATAGGGCAGAAACCTGCCTGCTTCTGTGATTCTTGCAAGCATGTTGGACATAGGAGGAATCCTGCTTCACGTGGATACATGCGAGGCCACCCACAAGCATGCCGGATAGGGGTGGCAATTCGTGTTTCACGTGTCATAACGTGTCGTGTCATACTTGACACGTGACACGATTGTGCTTGACACGAACACGACCCGTTTATGTATACGTGTCAATATACGAAACACAGACACGACCCGCTTATTTCACAGGTGACACGACACGACACGATTAACACGTTTAATAAATAGGTCGTGTCACAGAACATGACACGACACGGCACGATTAACACGATTTATAATATAAAGTTATTAGATGACACAACACGACACGATTTATAATATAAAGTTATTAGATGATACAACACAACACGGTTGACACGACACGACACGAATAACCTGTGTAACTCACTATATTAAAATTATCTATAAATTATTAATTTTATATAATATATATTATATATGGGTTAGACGGGTCAACCCGCGACACGACACGAATTTTAGCATGTCATAAACGGGTCGACACGATAATGACACGAAACACGATTATGTTAAACCCAAACCCGCGAAAACTCGTGTAGTGTTGGCGGGTCGTATAATTTTTTGCCAGGCCTAATGCCGGACACGAGGTGGGTGCTCTCGGCACATCCCGGATTGTGGCAGTGGCTTCCCTTAGGTGTGCTTGACACACGACAAGGAAGCCCGCCTTATTACGATGGAGATTAGCATCTGAAAAGCTCCGATGAGATCGAGCCTCTCGGTGTTCCTTAGGCTCAGACATGCGACATGAGTTCTAGTCTTCCGGTCAAGTCTCATGCGTACGCATGGTGTGTGGAGAGACGTCTGTGTGGTATGTCATTGAGTTTGGTGGCGGTTGAATGACGGAGTCAGGGAAGCACTTGGGTGTGACCTAACACTTGACACATGGGAAGACTCCCCAGGGCGGAAGCTACACCAGAAATTCCAAGTCAAACGGACGACTGCGCCAGTAATCACGGCCAGGCTGTGATCCCCCAGCGCAACCCAGCACGGCTTCAGGCACAGGCATGCCCACACCCGTGACAGGCTCAACGGGTCATCACGGCCAGGCTGTGAAGAGCATCGCGGCCGTGACACGGACACCCTCCGGTGCAAAAGAAGACACGGCCCTTGACACAGTCGTGACCCCAGCCGTGACGTGCTCGGCGGAAATCCGCCCACACTATCACGCCCGTGACCAGACGCATGGCCAGGCCGTGATCAGACCAACGAATATCTCCGCCCCTAGCACGCCTGTGTCTCCAACCGTGAAGGGCTCGGCAGAATTAGCAACTGACAATCACGCCCGTGACAAAATGCACGGCCCGCCTGTGACGGCTGCGACGGACTCCCCAGGCCCCGTTCATGGCCGTGAAGGCCTCGAAAATGCAAATGAGTCCAGTTCTTCATGAGGTTCGACGTTCGCAACGGTCCTCCCACCCTTCAGACCGTTTTGCGGGTATGGTAAGCCCATCCTCTGCTACAACAGAGCCCATCCACCCGATCAACTTGACAAATTTCCCACGAGAACATCCCGAAGAACCAACCTCCAACCGCTACCATAACTGGGTCCTCAACTCCGCCCAGGAGATAGCTAACAACGTACAGAACTAGCCCACAATTAGTAAATTCTGTTGCTTCGTGACGGCCGGAGATGGTTTAGCGTGTCTCGACGGCCCGGACAACGGCCCAAAGATCCAGCCCATGCGCCAGCCTTCCCCATGAAGATTCCAAAGGACAGCAGTTAGCAGCTTGCTTTTAGTTTGTTAGGGGCATCTTGACCCCCTTTTTGGAAGTTAGAAGGTGGTTGGCTTATCCAACAACCCTCATGTGTTTTTCATGTGCCCTCCCCTCCCTCTTGATCTATAAAAGAGGGCTAAGGGCTAGTTTGTTTTCAGCTTTGTTGTAGTAGACACCTTCCCCCACGCGAAGGTCTAGGTCTAGCAAACTTCGAGAGCCTCGGCTATGAGCGCCTCTCGCCTCCTGTACGCTTTCTAATTCAATCAAAAGCACCGGCGCGACATCAACTCGCGTCGGGCTCCTCTTCCTTTTAGTCATTGTGTGCTGAGTGTGTGTCTCCCCCTACGCCAACGACCCTCCTCGCGGTGCCCTCTATCAGTAGCATCTAACACAAGCGGACGCCCTCCTCTTTGTTATACCATGAAGGAAGTGAGCACGCATGCTATGGAAAATTGGCTCTATAAGTGAGGTTAGTATCTTGAGTAGTAGTTCGCGCCTTTGGTTCTCACTGCTCGTTGGTATTGCTCAAGTCGCATTTTCACGGCACGGTTTTCATCGGATTTCCTTGGGTTTTCACTCCGACGCATTTCTAATTCCCTCGTCTTAAGACCCTATCACGTTTTCTACATCATCGTCTCCACCTCTTTAGAGTACTGAACTAAGGACAACCCCTTCTATACATCCGCTGCATCACTGAACCTTTAAACACGAACGTTATACTAGTTATGAACATGTTCCTTCAAGCTTCTGCGAGCATATTGTGCACCACGCACGTAGATTAAACGGCTAAAGGATCTATGGTATAGATCCTACCAGTCACTGCATTTTTTTTAGATAAAAAAAATTGCCCTTGACACTAGTGCTATTGTGACTCATGACTCTTAGGTTCGGCAGCCATAGGCAGTGGCACTCGAGCATATGGCTACATCAACTATACTAAGGATTAAGTTGGGTTTTGGCACAGTTTATTTGTAATAAAACAGGTCTACTATCAGGTTTGAATTAAAAATTGATTTAAATCGATTTAACAAATTCAACCGTTCAATTACAGATTCAACCAAGTGTTAGTTTTAGGAAATTTGACTCGATTTTGGTCGAATCTTGGCTAATTCAGATACTTGTTGAAAAACTTACAATTTACTCTCCAATAATACCAATATTATTTTATAATAATTTATAGATTTTTATGTAATTTTAGGTTTAAGTCTTGCTGTGGGTTGATTCAATGTTAACATGTCTGGTTTAGCATAATTACGTCCGATTCAGTAAGCTTTAGGTCTGGTTTAGTTGATTTGAGATCACTTTTGTATGTTAGATATTAATTTAATATTGTTTATGTATAAATCTCTAATGCAAATCAATCAGTTCCCTTGTTTGATTTTGATTAATTAATAATTAGACTAATCGGAGTAATTGGCATCGAAAGAGGTAAGACCTCAAATCAAAATTCTCTAGATAAGGCTTGCTATTCTTTATTCCAATTGACTTAGTATAGAATCTTGTGCATGGTTAATATTTACTTTTGTATTTGTTACATACACATCTAGCATGATAGATTTATCAATATTTATGATAGTTTTGTTATACTTTTATGTTATTATGATTAAGCATACCCAATTTTATCCCTAAGAGGGATCGGTATCCATGTTGTCGACAATTCAAGGTCCCAGATTTTTGCATGTATTGGGATTCATGGCATAGTAGTACGTGTGATCACACATAAGGTGTCACCGCCTGTGTGTAAGGGTGATGACTCTTAGTAGGTTGCTCATATCTGGATTTATGTTAGTATCAGGAATGGATTATTCTCCGGTTCCTAAGCTTGCATTAGTAATATGTATATTCAGTTTACACCGGTTAAACCAATTACAATGTTTAATTAACAGTTTCTAGTTTATAGTTTTTAGTACAGTTTTATAGTATAGTTATAATTCAACTCTTCTTGCATGTAATACCAGTAGGCGGATGCAGGAGCCGAAGGTAGTAGGGGCAATATAAGGATGAGATAATAAAAAAATTAAGATAGAGTCAAAATCAAAACATAAATAAAAATAAAAATTTTGCATTGATATATTTGAATATACTTATAGTTGGCCTTTCATAGATTGAAATCGAATAATCAATTCATTGTTAATAGTATCAAAGACATCCTTCTCATGTAAGTGACCAAATATTCATTTATCCAACTATCTCTCATTCAATTTTTTAATCTATTTTTGACTATTTTCATGGCAGAAAAAGTTCTTTCTACTGTAGCAGTAGCAACTAGCAAAAAAGCTAATTTCAAAAGTAAATAAACCAATGGATATACAATATATCTCTTTGATTCAATTAACTTTTCTGCTAAGGGCTGGAATTCCTATTATCATTGAGAATTCATCACTTGTGCGCATGTCAATTATATAAGCCTCAAGTTGATTTTTAAGCATAATCAACTCTATAGCAGAAAACTCAGATGGGTAACATTAAGCAAGATGAATTAATCTTTGTTTATCAAAAGCTAAAAAAAAATCATTCGGGCTAAAGACATGTCACACATAATAGTAATTGATTTTCAAGCATAATCAACTCTATAGCAGAAAACTCAGACCGGTAATACTGAGCAAGATAAATTAATCTTTGTTCATCAAAAGCTAAAAAAGAATCATTCGGGCTAAGACATGTCACACATAACAGTACTTCAGTATTTATTTTATTAAATCGATCGTTAAGTTCTTGAAGCTATCGATCCAATATAACATAAAACAATCCAGCACGATATTTATCTATATTAAGCACTTGCTGAATTTCATGATGCCACCCTCCTTTTGCAACAAATATTGCATTCATATCAGGAATATCAATTTCATTAGTTTGACAAAAAATAAATACTTCATCTAATAATGACTCTCATCCATTGCCCCTTATTATTTGTAGTCGTTGCTTAGAAATTCTAACCAATGTCATAGTATTAATAATATCTTGATCTTTTCTTTGCAATGCTCGTGATAATTCATTTGTGATACCCAAAATATTTTTCATTAAATGCAAGATGAATGCAAAATCAAAAGTTTGCACTGACTCTAAAAGCCCTTTTACTTCAGCTCTTTGCTCCGAACTCAAACCATCTTCTATAATTATTTTAAGCACATCAATAACAAAAGAATACATAATATTTACGTTTAATAATGTATTATAATGTGAGCTCTAACGAGTATCATTTGATAATTTCAAACTAGTTATTATCATAATAAAAGATACGTATAACTATATGAAGCTCCTGTAGTCTGTGGACATGCATAAAGAGATTAGCCATTGTTCACCTTCTTCTGTTCTTGAAAATTTTCAGAATGGAGTCGCTGCCCGCCTGCACGCCGACTGCCAAAATCACCTATCGGAGATGAAGGAGCAAGAGTTGAAAGCTAAGAGCTAGAGTTCAGAAAGCTCCGACGATAGGCGAGAGATGAAAGTTGGGACTTCGAAGAGCTCCAAACTCCGGTGAGACTTGAGAGTGTGAGAGAAGAGGAGAGAGTCAAAGTTTGAGCTTTAGGGAGCTCCGGCCAAGGCGAGAACAAAGAATCGAGAGCGCACCGGAGAAGTCGAGAGCCGAGAGCACACCCAACTGCCCAAGAAGGTGAACTGAAAATTTTCCAAGAACCGAAGAAGGTGAACAGTCTGGAAAATTTCCAAAAATGGAGTAGTTTGCTCAACATGCTAAAGTGTTCTTTTAGTTAAGTCAACAGTATATGTCTCCTCTGTCTCACGAAGCTTAATTTAAGGCTGGCCCAGTGCTTCTGTCCAATAGGGGCATTTAGCTTATTATGACCCCGTTTGGTCTAGCTTCTGAGCCTGCTTATGGCTTTGCGACCAGCAGAAATCAAGAAGCTGTGCCATTTGGTTCTTCAGCTTCTCTGTTCCAACCTACAAATTAGCTGTTTCTCAGGGGTGAAGCTGTTTCTCTGTCTCTCACCTACTTATGCTCAAAACCCTTATATATAATAATAATTTCTTAATAGTATAACTCATAATATTTTTAATAAATATTTTAATTATAGTTAACTACAAATTTAATCATATAATTTTTATCTTAATTATTTTTTAATAAAAAATTATTTATTATAAATAAAATAACCTAATCATAAGTTGTGCATCCAAACACATTCAAACTTCTTCAGTCAGCATCTTTTCAACTCAAGGCTTATGTTTCTCCAGGTTGTAATCTAGCGGGGGCATATATTATAATTTAGTGGGGGCAATCAGTCTATTAATATATAATATTATATACATATGTTAAGATTAGTAATTTGGGCACTGCCCCTTACGTAGATCCACCACTATACCATCTTTGTTTTATTATTCGTGCATTCTAGTTTTATTATTTGTTCATATTGTTGGCCTTCAGGATAACTCAGTAATGTATGAAATTTATTGATATTTCAGATATTGGTCTGGCAAGCAAGCAAGGTCAAGAAGATATATTAGGATGGATTAGACTTGTTCGATGTTGGGCTATATAATGAAAATTTTGATGTATTAGTAGAGGCATATATTGTTGTAAAATTTTTTTTGTATACTCTGATAAAAGTATTAAAAAATAAAGGAATTTTGTCACACTTATGTTGTTATTCATAGTGATGTTATACAAGGTTGTTATACTATGGCCGTTTCAAGGTGTAACATATTCAAAAATTTTCACTTGTGACATGAGGCCCACCTATACAAGTTACTTAAATCTTTTCACTTCTGAATGAAATGAACACTTTCATTGAAAAAAAAAACTTAATAAATTCATTAACTTCTAAAGCTATTTCTTTTAAACAGAATTCCCTATGTTACATAAGCATAACTGTTCTAATTGTTTCTGAGGCATAACCTGGAGAAGACAAACTTGACCTCTGAGGTGAATGTTGGATCTCATTGGACATGTTCGCATCTAATCCAGGACTTTCATCTGAAAAGAGATTTCTCTTCGTAACAGCCCTTTGCCGGTCATATTTATTGGCCGAAGTAGGAAGCTGCAGATGAAGATACGTCAGAAGATATGTAGAAAAGAAATTGGCAATCGAAAATGGCAGCATACAATTCTACATACACACAGGTTAATCGTTCCCAGGTAAGTAAGGTTAAAGACGTGGTAACAGCCTCTTTGTTTGCGAGATTAAAGGTGTATAACCCTCCCTGTACCTTTAATCGCTAAATGTCAATGAACTACAACCACCTCAAGGGAGAACCTTAGTCAATGGTAATGTTGTTTATACACAGCTAGGGTGACTAATTTTTAAGTTATTTTTTTAAAAAAACTAAGTCATTGTAGTTTTTTTATTTTCATGCAAGGATTCAAATCTTGCAAGACCTACTTACCGGGAGACTCAAACTGGGATTGCACGTTTATGGAAGGATCCTAATATCATAACAAATAGTTAGCATTATTTACAAGAGATAGCTTGAGATACAGTAGGCAGCCCCTGCCTAGGATTTTCTTGGGGCAGTCCAATTAGACAGCTTTGCCACCAATTAAAAGAAAAACAGGGCAAAACTCCCATGCCGGAAATAGTCTTTCATCCTTTGGTGTTTTTGATCAGGCAACCCAACATAAAATCCACTTGATCGAGCAGCCCAGACAGAACCTTGCATGCAAATCCAAAGCGGGTCCTTAGGATTTTTTTATTCCCACACTTGGGAGGTGAGAATCAGGAGTGTTTGGGGAGTTGCTTCACGGTTTGGACCCAAGAAGCTACATTGTTCATGGGAAGCAGGGAGGGGCTGCTTTTCAGTTCGGGTCCAAGATGCTGCACCATTAATAGGAATCAGGAGCTGCTTCTCAGTTCAAACCCAAGAAGCTGCACTACTGATGGCAAGGTTGGTTGGTGATCTGAGACTAGCTATTGGTGAATGAGAAGATCAATGTGGAGGGGTTTGTGATAGAGGGTGAGTGGTAGAGGCAGTGATAATAAAAGACAACCAGGCTTCTTTGGTGATAGAGAAAAAGGGTGAGAAAGGAGTGGGCTCAGTTGGTGGAAATGATGGAGGATGTAGTAGGCTCAGTTGGTAAAATCGATTGGGATGGTGGTGAATTGTGAATATGAGACAAGAGAAGTAGAGAGAAAAAGAATGAAAGTGGAAGGAGGAAATGACCTAGATTGAGCTTTGATATCAACCTGAGGTAAGATAAAGGAAGAGAAGAAGATTGAGCTTTGATAACAACCTGAGGTAAGATAAAGGAAGAGAAGAAGAAAGAGAGAGAGAGAAAGTAAGATAGAGAAATTTGGGGTAGGATTAAGATTTCATTCTACACTTGATATTGTTTAATAAACCAACATATACTTATATGCTTTTAGATATTAAAATGAGAAAAATCATAGTCCTAAACACAAAGATAATCACAACCAAATTACTAAGTCATGGCAACTACCCACTACCTCTCATGACTCACTTAAACACTCATTACTACAAGGATAAATAACAACCATATATAATTTATATCCTTAATATATTTTAGGATATTAAGTAAGACGTAGACTGTAAAACACCAACTAACATAAGGCAAGGCTAAATAACAATCGCAATTAATAATAAATATCCCTAATATACTACAACATCAAATAGATATCTGCTTGTATCAATCCTCCTACAAATCTGTACCTGTCAGCAACAAATGAAAATCAAAGATCAGACCCTAGGACTGGTTCCAAACTTAAATCCATTTTGAGATCGTATGATTAAACCTCTTTCTTGCAAATTGACAAGATGCAGTTGCATGCTACTACTTGCAATGATACAAAAAGAATGGAATGGTAGAGGGAAACGAAGCATAAGAGAAGGAAAAGAATTTTCTTCACTATGCTTACTTGCAAGGGATGAGAACAAGATTCAAATAAAAAAATAATACTCGATGTTTCTCCAGAAGAAATGCATTACTTTATCTATGGTTGATTAGCTCTACCACTGAGTTAAATGTATCCAATTTATGAGTTGTTCACTGTCATACTAAGATTAGGAAATGACCCAATTTATAATTTAATAATTACCTCTCACAACCAAGCTACTAGCTCTGAATTATGGACATAACATATCGGCAAATCAAGCTTAAACAATTAATACATAGGAGATTAAACTCTTGGTTTTTGGCTTTGACATCATATTGAAATTAATTGGATTACCAGTAATCCGAAAGTTTAAGCTACTAAAAGGCTCAATTTATACATCTATAACATAATATATGTTAAAATTGTAGTGTTTCTACTGTTTCTATCCAACGATAAAATTCTGCAAGAAAAAGCGAGCAAAACAATGTGATAAAACTAGAACAAGTGTCAGCCTGAGATGCATAATCATGCCAAATCAATATAAGGTAAGGTACACTTACACATATTTCTCTTTCTAATGCATCTGTCTCAAATGAACTTCTTTTCTGAGGTCTAATAACGCATGCACGAATATCTCCAGTCACTATATACCTATGAGCATCCTTCATGGAGGAGAACACATATCTATTAACTGGATCAATGTAAACCTGTTAAAATGGAGCAAATCAAACAAACTATGGGTTAAATCAAGCAAAATTATTAGACAAACATTCAAAGCTGAAATAAATGAAACAAAACATCTGAAAACCAAATGGTTAAACACATTTAGTTAGTCTTACTTATTAGCATGAGTTATAAAGCGAGAGCTAAATGATGAAGAAAAATTGAATCTAATATAGACTTATCTTTTAAAAACAAGGAGAAGATGAAGTTTTGCAAATATACATGTTGGGAGAAAAGGATTGATCACTATATGAAATCCAAGAAAAAGTTCTCCTAAGTATTTTTAATTTAGTATCAAATGTTGATACTAGCATGGTTTCAAAAATTGGTGCCGGTTTTAGCTTCTACATATCCTACCAAGCGATACAACCGGTTTGTACTAGTCGGTACATAGACCACAATGGAGTCGAGCAGGGTGGAAGAAGGACTCGTGTTGCAGACAAGCAACAGGTGAAGGATGAAGGCAAGCAGTACCAGACCTCCTCCTCTTCTCCTACTACACCAATTCTGGTACTGGTTTGAGCTTGGACTAGAACAGGTCTTGACCGATATTTGAAACCTTGGATACCAGATACTAAAAAGAAAAATGAAACCACATAATGACTAAGAACATTAGTATATTACCGTGATCTTTCGAACTCCTTTCTTTGAATTGCTAAATCTGATTTCCTTAATCCATCCAGGAGGCAAACCTTTTGAACGGTATTCAGTCAGAGCCTGGGCCTTGATACAAATCAATAAATCAGTAGGTTTCATTTACTTATGCTTAACAAACCTGTTTTTTGAAATTCAGCTGCAAACAAAATTCATTTGATAGTGGAGGAAAAGTTTGAAATCGAAAATTTTGTTGAAAATGCTTAAACCTTGATGCGTTTTTCTTCATTGGCTGGCATGCAAATTTCCTTGGTGGAGCTTGTAGTACTCCTTGTCTGTTTGATCGGAGTGAAAGGCTTTCCAGCATTAAGATACCGAAGAACCTGTTTCCTTGAATAGAATCTGGATCCAGTAGATGGATTGACGTAGCACTGCAGGAGAGCAGAAAAAATCATAAAATAACAGGAGATCTTCCATTTTGCAAATAAATTACTGAACCATCGTGACAGTGATGCAAGTAAAACAATTTACAAAGTTCTGGTAGCTATACAGAATACTCGGGATGCATGCACATTTTACTCTTATGCAAGATTAGTTAAATATGGGTAAATAAGAGCCAAGAAAGGTTTCCAAATTACATACACTTCAAGTTCATACAAAACTTCTTTGACCAATAGTTGATACACTTTTCCATCAACTACTATTCATGTTAACTAAACTCCTATTGTTTGCACCTTTGAATAGCCTTCGAAGCTATCACACAATTAGAATTATAATCTTCAGGGCAAATCTTGCAATTGGTTTTCTACTTAACATATAGCTCTAATGCATAAAAATAAGTGTGTAAAGATTGACGTCCCCAACCAGTCTCTATTAAGTGATCAATTGAGGCGTGTCTCCATCCTCACAGATCAATAAATTGAACCTCCTCATTACTTAAACTTGCTACGTCCAAAAATAAATTTAACTAGAATTTTTGACAATCTAGATTTAACATTACACTTCTTTTAGTGGAGCAATATATTCTTTCTTGTTCCTCTTCAGACACCAGGTACATGCAGATGAAATCAGTTTCCTTTTTAAGTATTCATACAACAACTGCTGTATACTGTAATGCTATTAGTATGGCCAGAAAGAACAATACAGGCTTTGAATAAAAAAACAAATCAATGAATTCTATTCATGAGGTTCCACCACTGCTTAGACCAATATGCCACTAGCAATCACTTTATCAGACAAATAATAAAAAAAATGTCATGATTATATGTTTGAGCTTGGAAATTTTTATTAATTAGCAATTACGGAAAAAATGTTGTTGCATCCTTTTTTAGGAGTAGAGCCAAGGAAACGATTTGTGGGTTAGGAGCCAATACAGCTAAGGATGTTAGCTTGCAACAAACTGGCCCAGATTGCTTTAACTACGAATGTTGGCTTGCAACAACCTTGCCAAGACAGTGAGAAAAGTTAGCCTCACCTCACTCACATTTTACGTAGGCCCTTCAAAATCCCTAGATTGCTTTAACCTCGGTTAATTCATAGCTAGATGTGAGATTAAATATATAAATAGAGACTTTCCTAACATCTTAAGCTTTCTGAAGTTAGTTAATCAATTGTTTATTTTCTAGCTATTTCTCTAATACTTAACCTTGGAGGGTCATAAGTATGTCTACTAATTTTACTTTTTGACTTAAGAGCTCATGAGTATACTTCATTTGGCTTGCACACGAGGGATTGTTGAATTATAGACCTAGCTTGTAACTTGTGAGGACATAGATGTAAAGATTGAACCTTTCCTAAAGAAATAAGCGTTTAGAAAATCGAATCACTCAATCCGTCTTCACAACCTCTTTACATGGACCTTCTAGAGTAATGAAGACAAAATGATTATAGAAGAACATCCCTAGTCATTTTATATATTAGCTCAGTTTTTTCCTTTCTTAGCTAAACAAGGTAAACAGTGCTCAAAAAACAAAGTTTATTCAAGTGACAAATATTTTCAAGAAAAAAAGGCTTTCATTTGTCTATTTGGTAAAAATCAATAACTTTATTCACAACATGACAATCACAATGAACATGCATTTGGAATATTACAAAACTTTTGGCTACGGACACAACTATTGCCTTCAAGAAATTGTCCAGTGCTTTTGTTTGACTCAGAATTACCGATATCATGTGAGAAAGTAAACTTCCACTTGAACACACCAATAATCATCTATAAGTAATGGAAGCAACCGGCAAAGAATAACAGTAAGATTAAAGTAAACCATTGATAATGAGACAAAAGCTAACCATTAACAGTTAGCCAAATTCAATACCTTTATCGGCCGCCCTATATTCACCCCACTTTTTTGAGTTTTAATCTCCAAAATCCAACCAGTAGGCAACCAATCAGGCCGATCTTCTGTTTCAATGGCAAACTAAAACGTGCATATCAAGATAGCATGTTAGAGCCATTCTTATATCTGAAAGCATAAATCAAAGGTAAAGCTAATCTTATAGTGTTAATCTCAGGGAATGAATACCAAAAAGATAAAAGAGTAGAAAGGTTGTAGTTGTCCTTTTAAATAATTCAATTTGCAAGGAGAAGAAACAATTGTAGTTGCAAAACTGCAAAACTCAGGAAAGAATAACGGAACTCCGAGTAAATTAAGATAAATTTATAGCTAATCTTCCCAAAATACTCCAGTTAGTTGCTGAAGTCATTACACGTGACTGTACTATAGTAAAAGATATTTGTGCTTGAAAAACACCTAATACAAAACACTTCAGCACCCGGCATGGCTATTTAAAGGAAGGGAGAAAGTGCTACGTGTAGTTGATTAATGATCTAAGGGTTAATAAACGAATGCAAGAGAAGGTTAACGCTTGAAGATGCTCGGATGTCAAGGAACTAATACTATATCTGGGAGCTTAGATGCATAGGAAAAGTATGATAATCGTTGAGGTGGAAGGTAGAAGCAGAAAGATTGATATTTTGGACTCATTGTAGTTCTGCTTTATACGGAAAACGTCCGAAATCCTCCTCTCTATAGCCTCTCCAGTACGTAAAGAAGACACAAAAGAAACAAGCAAGGAAATTTGAAACATCGTACGGTTGTAATGGTTCAACTTCCATTTGATTATACAAGAAAAGGGGTTGAGAAACTCGAAGAATTACACTTCCGAATGTGAAGACTTCAAGCAACCAGTCCCTGATAATTTTTGAAACCCGTCCTTCCCCTCTCCCTCCCTTGAACGAAATACAGGTGAACTTTCTTCCCTTTTGCTTAAAAAAGAACCTAAGCGACCGAAACTTCGGATTGGTAAAGCGCTGCACCTTCACTGAATAGGAAGAACTCAGTTCATATTCCGAGACTGCTAATCTTCGCGTTTCTCCCATTTCAGGCACAAAATTTGTGGTATCTGTCACTTCTAGGGCGAAAGAATGCTTCCATCCCAAAGGAGGAGAGCGCTATCCGCATTCTCATTACTAGTTAGTCAATTAATAATCACGGACAAACATCGATTAGCTTTGCAATCTTTAGTAGCAACCAGGACAGTGGTCCATAAACAATATTCGGCGTCAAATACGCAATTTAAAGAAATAATAAACAGGAGCAACGAATTGGAGCTGGGAGGTAGCCGAAACTAGTTTGATCTACCGAATGGTTTGATCCGTCCTCCACTGCCTCAGCCTCGGCCGTTCCTTCCTGCGGTGGCGCTTGATCCGGCTTCTCCTCCTCCGACATTGCAAGAAAATAGATCTAGCCTCCGGCGAGGCGGCCGTTCGCGTGATCGCCTCCTCCTTCTCCTCTCTCTCTTTTACCGACTGTGTCTCTGGTGTCGGAGGTGGGAGTTTCGTGCGTCCAAGTCAGTCGTGGTCGCCGAAGAGATCCACGTGGTAGTGCCTTCAATCTCTTCGTGTTTCGTGCCTTTAGTGTACGTGGACGGCATCAGACCAACT
This sequence comes from Costus lasius, assembly GCA_027563935.2. NCBI lineage: Eukaryota > Viridiplantae > Streptophyta > Magnoliopsida > Zingiberales > Costaceae > Costus > Costus lasius. Next base: position 22,216,047 of record CM050451.1, on the reverse strand, counting down.
ACGCCAAGATCGGACGGCTGACAGATAGTTCAATTTCCTTACGGAGCGGAAAAAAAATCGTCATTTTATTCGGCGCCGTACGTTTGGATGTTTGTCACTCATTTAATGCCTCAGGGGATGTAAAATGACGGTTTGGCCACCTTGCGGGAGAAGCACGTGCAACATATGCCGTAAAAATCAGACCCCTTTTATTTGTAGTTTCATTCTGTTCTTTTTCTAAAATTACATATCAGAATTGTCGGACACTTTTGGGAATAGCCTATACGTTTTGAAGGCTTCTTGTCAGACCCCGGTTTACTGTAATCATGCCACGTGGTTAATTTTGATTTTCTTCCATCTCTCCGCGGCTGCGTTTTTCAGAGGAGCACTCCAAAGGTGTGCGCCCATCAAAAGCACAAATCTTGAAATAGATGAGTCACACGTCTCTATGCAATTTTATTTAAGTTCACTGTTATACGCTATCTTATCTAATATGTATTATACGATATCACTGTTATATTAAAATAGTTTCGTATCATATAATAACTTAATATTTTTGTATAATACCTAAATATTTTTGTATAACACAAAAATATTTTCGTATAACACCTGAATATTTTAATATAATACCAGAATATTTTAATATAATATCTGTTTATTATCGTATAACACCTTAATATTTTTGTATATCATGTGACTATTAAGGTGTTATACGACAATGCTCACATGATATACAAAAATATGAAGGTGTTATATGACAATAGTCACATGATATATGAAAATATTAAGGTGTTATATGATAATAGACAAGTGTTATACGAAAATATTTAGGTGTTATACGAAATATTTATGTGTTATACGAAAATATTCAGGTGTTATACGAAAATATTCAGGTATTATACGAAAATATTGAAGTATTATACAAAAATATTTAAGTGTTATACGAAACCATTTCAATATAACATTAATAATGTATAACAAAATCTAAATATTGTATAAGAGTGGGCTGAAATGCTTTTATGTGGCGATGTGTGCCCCGCCTACTTCAAGATTCGTACTTTGCAGATGGGCACACTCCTCTGCAAAATTTGCAGAGGGGCACCCTGCTGTAAAAACGCAGCCTCGTTCCGCCGATTCACGCACGCGACGCGTTCGATTGAGTGTTGACCGTCGACTCAGGTCAACACCGCCTCCTTTCGAACGCTCATCTTCGTCTTCGCGCTGCGCACCTCCAGATGAATGATGCATCGTTGCCGGAGAGGAAGATCAGAAGCTCGGGGCCTGCGGCAGGGGAAGGGCCGCTCGTGCCCCTCGCTCTCAGTCTCATCGGCGCCCGGTGGGGCGCCAGAATCGGAGGGGAAATTTTCACTTATGTTATTTTCTCCCAAAACCCACCAGTTACATAAAACCCCTCTTCTCTCTCCATACACACTCCGCAATCCCCTCTCTGACCCTTGCCGACGCCGAGGTACTCACCGACCACCCCACCAGGGACGGCGAGCATGGCGTCCTCTAGCCACTGCTCGTGCAGTAGGAGGACGAGGCGTTCCTGCCCCCGTCGTCGTTCGCCATCGTCATCTCCGGCTCATGGAGATGATGGCTCGCGTCCTCCTGGTCTCGTTGGGAAGACTGATGCCTTGCATTTTAGTAGTATTTTCTAATATCATTTTATCTTAAAAAAAGGCATATTCTGGTGCTTTTATGTAATTTTCAAGCTTATTTACTTGCTTATTTCGGAATCTTCACTTTTTCTCGTCTTTGTGAAATTTCAGGTAAAATCACCCAATTTTTGGAGCTTTTTTTTGGAAATTCTAAAGTCATAGCGTGATTCCTTATGACGAGATGAGGCTGCACGTCAAATTTGGGATCAATTAGAGCTTTCCCAGAAAATCACGGCCAGATGAACCTGGCGGGGTTTACCCGTGATTCGCAAGCTTCACAGCCAACCCATGATTTTGGTGTTCGGCTGTGATTCTACCGAAGGCACTTTTTGTCAGAAACGTACAGAAAACTTCATGGCCTGGTGAACCCCACGGGGTTCACCGGTGATTTTTACTCGAAAGAACTTCACAGCAGACTTCACCACCAGGTGAACCCCATGGGGTTCACCCGTGATTATAACCCAGTAGCCCGACTTACACGTGATCAAAATTGGGCTGATCGACCCCCACTTGGTTTTTCTTCGATTCCGGGCCCAATAAAAATCAGAAAAATATAGAAAAATATGTTTTGGAAAGCTAAGAGAGAGGGAATATTTTGGATATAAAAGCCCTCTTTTTCGTTCCATATTTGGAGAGCAATCGAAGGACGAAGCGGCGGGGGCGAGTGGACCGACGACAAGGGTTTCCAGAGAGGATTTTGGGGCGATTTCGTGACGGATCTTCATCAAACTTGGAGGAAACATTTGCATCATCTTCTCCTACCTCTTCTTTATCTTTGTTTCTAGTTTTCTTTGTCGATTTGAGAGATTTGTGTGGATTTGTATGGTTTTTCTAGCTTAAACCTTTATTCGGGGCTCGGATGAAGCCCTTTAACTTGATCTTTTGTATGAATTGAACTTATTTGGTATTTTGAGTCTTATCTGAGCAAATTTTATCTAGTTGTGTTTATTTCATAATATTTCCTTGATCAAGTAGTATTGTGTTTTAGCCGATGCGATCCATACCGAGAGGAGGGTCGTGGAGGTGGAACTCCTAGGCAAAACTTGTGAATCCATGACACGACCGCTCAAGGGTAATATAATTTTCCATACAACTCATTGGGTTTATCTGGAACGATCCACCGCGAGAGTAGGAGACCGTTCTGGATAAGCACCGGGGTGTACCACCGAGAGGGGGCATCCTGTAACTTAGGGAAGATTCCTTTTGCAAAATGATAAACTCATGTATCAAATAAATTACAGTTCAAATAGATCAGTCAATGTGGTGAATTCCGTAGTACTGATATGTCTCAATTAGACACCCTCCATATTTTTATCACTGCTTTTCCTATTTTATTTATAGTTGAATTAGTTTACTTTATTCCCAAAACACCAAAAAATTGGATTGCTTAGCTTCTAAATATCAGAATAGTTGGTACTTGACCTAGCTCCCTGTGGGATCGACAATCTTTTATATTATTTCGATAACACCGTGCGCTTGCGGTGCGTATTAAGTTTTTGGCGCCGTTGCCGGGGAGCTTTGGTCAATATTAACAAAATTTTGAAATTTAGTAGACTAAGCATTTTTTTTCTTTTTCGTCCTTTTTATTTTTTTTATTTTAGTTATTTTCTTTCTTAAGCTTTATCATTGTATCTGATCAATATTTTTTGCAAAGGAGCTTAAGAACAGGTGATTTGTATGACCTAGATCTTGAAGCCTTTATCTTTGAATCTAAAGGATACTCGAGTACCTTTGGCTATTGAAAATATGAACAATAAGACTCTGAAAGATTATGTTGCTCCATCTATACAACACTTACAATCGGGCATTGCTCGCCCGAATGTGAAAGCAAATAATTTTGAGATCAAGCCTGAACTGCTGTTAATGGTTCAACAACACCAATTTGGAGGCTCTCCACTAGAAGACCCTTACATGCACTTGGCCATATTTTTGGAATATTGTGACACTTTTAAGATTAATAGTGTTTCTACTGATGCAATTAAGCTAAGACTATTTCTTTTCTCTCTCAGGGATCAGGCTAGAACGTGGTTGCACACTATACCATCTGCTTCAATCAAAACATGGGAAGAGCTTTCACAAGCTTTCTTGTCCAAATACTTCCATCATAGTAAGACAATTCAATTGAGGATTCAGATTGCAAGTTTTATGCAGAAAGATGGGGAATCACTCTATGAAGCATGGGATAGATTTAAAGAATTTCAAAGAATATGCCTATATCATGGACTTCAAAAATGGGCAATTGTTCACACTTTTTATAATGGTCTAAATTATAACACGAGGCTTATTGTTGATGCAGCTACTGGCGGAGCTTTAATGAACAAGACTGTGGATGATGCTATGAACCTGCTGGAGGATATGATCCTCAATCACAGTCAATGGTCAAGTGAGAGAGTTAACTCATATATAGCTGCAACTCCAAGTAAGTATGATTTGCATGAATTGAGCTTGTTAGCTGCAAAGGTAGATAATTTATCACGAAAGTTAAATTCTTTTATTGTCAATTCAGTTAAAGCCACTAATGCTTATTGTGAATTTTGTGGAATTTCAGGACATAAATTTGCTGAATGCCAATTAGGGATCTCACAACCTGAATCTTTTGGAAAGCAAACCAATACCTTTTGGAATCTCAACCCTAAACCACAATTAGACCCATATTCCAATACATACAATCCAAGTAGGTGGGACTATGAAAAATTTTCCTATGAGAACAATCCCAATATAATTTCCCACCTTAGCTATAGGCAACCTCTTGCATTTCAACAGAGGCAGTTTGTGTCACCTCAAAAGTCTAACCTTGAGTCACTACTAGAGACTACTGTGGCTGCACAAACCAAGGAAAATGAGAGTGTTTGTGAAGTCATTAGACAACTAACATCTAAAGTAGATGCTCTAGAGGCCCATAATAAGATGTTGGAAGCCCAATTAGCTAATCAAACTAGCACCTCTACAATAGCCTCTGGTAAACTCTCATCCTAACCTGAAATAGACCCAAGAGAATATTGTGATGCAATTATAACTTGTAGTGGGAAACAACTTGAGGAGCCTAGGATGCTTGAATATGACATTGAGATTAGATCTCCTGAGATATTTCAACCTAAAAAATCAATTAAAGAGATGGAACATGAGAAATCACCTGAGGATATACCTTATTTTGTAGGGTCTTGCCATAATGATGATGTTGTAGAGGAAGTAGTTAACCCTGCTATGATTGACGAATTTCTTGTGGATCCTATAGATATCTATTTTGCAGCTAAAGAGAAGGTGAAGGACAATAAAGAGGCTCAATCTTTTGCTATACTCCTTTATTCAACTGAACCGGTCATCCTAAAGAAGGTGAAATTTGAAAATTTACATAGGGAAGCAACCAAGGTAACTAATGAAGGAAAAATAGACGTGAAATCATTTTCTGATGCTTTAAAGTATGAATTCTTTGTTGCTTACATATACATTCTGATCTATGAATAACACTACGGTCAAGCTAATGACCTTAACAAGCGCTTCTTGGGAGGCAACCCAAGTCTTTTCTGCTTTCCTTTACTTTTACATTGTGTGTTTTATTTAATTAGTTATTTAATTAGTCTTTTGATTTTGAAGTTATGTAGTTTGTTTTGCCTTATATTAGAATGTTGATGATTTTGCTTTCTTATCACTATAGGAATACCCAAAAATCTAAGTTTTGGAACTTTTGATTCATCATGCTGTGATAGGACTTTTAAAGGAAGAGTAAAGGTGCTAAGGTGAACTTTATGAAGAGATGATGAGATTTAGGGAGATGGTGATGATGACCCCCAGAAGAAAGGTACTGAAATGAACTCTAATGATAAGGACTTTAAGCCTAAGAGGAAGAAGTGAGTATTACTTTCTCTTATTTCCCCTCACTCTCTCACGACACATTGATTGCATAGAGGACTATGCAAATTTTTATATGGGGAGGGAATGATTCTGATGCTTATTCTTTTTATGTCTCAGTCTTCTAACTATTCATTTTGAATTATATTCTGACTAACTCTGACTTTTGATATGCCTGTGATACATGACTATGATATTTTGACTATGATATTTTGACTATGTTGTGATGATAGTTATGCTCTATTTGACTCTGATTTTGTGATAATGATGCTGTGGTGATGTTATGACACTTTGATGTGAGGGTTACTCTGCTGATGACTTCATCATACATGCTGATGATTCTGGGATATGTGGGGAAGTGCTGAAACTCTAATGATATGGATATACTACTCTGCTAATGATTTGGTAATCTCAGTTGCAATATTTTTTTTAGGCTATTATTTACTGCTATGATATTCTGTTTTGCTACTGATACTCTTTTGATGACACCTCTATGATTTGGTTTTATGATGCTATTATGTTATGATGCACATTTTTCATACTGAGAATTTATGATGATAAATTATTTAGATATTCTTGTTTGGATTATGACAGTGTGATTATGTAATGCTTCTATTATTATACATTGAGTCTAATTCAAGTATTTTTGCATGAATGATATTACAATATTTTGATAATCTTTCTGTGATGAATTGTTGATTCCATGATACACCACGATATCTATGATAATGTTGTGATCCTATGATAGCCATGTGTAAACTTTGAGATTGAATCCATGCATAGTAGAAAGTGGTTATGATATGTTGAATGCACCATCCAATTAGAATATATTCTATGATAATATCCATTTGTTCTATGATTATGAAATCTTTTGATTAGAATGATTGAAACTATTGATTAGTGGGTTACACATTTCTGTGAATATTCAAGGATGGCAAGCTAGTAGTTTACATATGATTTCATATTGAGGTACATATTTACTTATTCATTCTATGATTCCATGCTACTTGTTGGGAAATGATCACAAGTGTGATCTGTAAAGCATGATATAAAAAAAAGAATATATATATATATATATATATATATATATATATATATATATATATAAATAAAGACTCCTCTACTTGGCACTGTGAAAAATTGACAGTGGTACCTAAGACATAAGTTGAAGTCTAATATCATAGTCTGTTTTGAAGACTCCTCTACTTGGCACTGTGAAAAATTGACAGTGGTACCCAAGACATGAGTTGAAGTCAAATATCACCTTCTATTTTGAAAGCTGGTGTCAATACTTGAATACAATGAGTGGTGATCATGCTTGTTCTTCAATAATACATTTGTGTCCGACCTAACAAGTTGATTTTGGATGAATTAGATTTATATTAGTATGTGTGCTTAATTGAATTATTGTATGCCCCTAGCTGAATGCCTTGATTTCTAGAGATTGTGGGATCTATCTGCTGAACTTTTTGATCAATATCTTATCATTTGATTTCTCATATATGGATCATAGATTTCTTATATATATTCTCTAACTTGGATGCATGTTTTCAGCTAGTATAACTTCTTTCACACTTATCATATGTTTCATCTCAGTTTATTGCTTGAGGACAAGCACAGATTTAAGTCTGGGAGCATTATAAAAGATTACCATCAGTTTTGGTAGCTTATCTTGTGAGAGGTGATAAAGTTTATCTTGCAATAACAAATTTGTGTCTGGCCCCAACATTTGATTTTGGATGAATTGAATTGGTGAATGTAGTATGTATGCTAGATTGGATTCTTTGTCAACTCATAGCTGAATGCCTTATCATTTAATGATTGTAGGACCTGCTTGATTCAATTCTTATTAATAGACTCATCACTTGATTTCTCAAACTAGATCATGGATAACTCATAGAAATATCTAACTTGGTTGTATGCTTTCAACTTGAATAACTTCTTTCATAACTATTATGTGTTTTATATTATTTTATTGCTTGAGGACAAGTGATGTGTACTTTATCGTACCACTAACCGCAAGCGTGACAGTTTTGTCGTGGCAGAACTTAAGATGTCGATCCCACAGGGACAGTGATCAAGTACCAAGAGATTGTGAATTTATAGCTAGACAAACGATTAAAGAGATTTGGAATTGCAGAAAGTAAAGCAAATATGACTTAAACAAACCGAATCCGGCAGGAGAAAACTTCTGGTGGAAAACAGGGGTTAGAGAAATCGGAACGTCGGGTTCATCTCATTGATGGATCTCAAATTCAAACAAGTCAAAATTGTAGCAAAGCAAACTTTAAAAGTGCTCAAGGAAGTATCAAAAGGTACAGATTACCCTCTTTCGACGGTGTAATCCGGTATCAATCTAAATCAGCATTCTACTTTCGTGGCTCACCGTACCTAGATTGACCCAATCGGTCCAGAGATACTATGAAATTCCTCATACAAATCCTACCCAATTTCTTGATAGGTCAGAGTATGTTCAAACTAGCAGATCTAGCGTCGCAATCCACCTTTCGGTCCTTCTTGCGACGCCTAAGAAAAGATATTACATGATCAAGGTAATTCTAGCGATAAAACGGCATAGAACGAATAAACACAAAGTAAAATTTGCATTTGCTTTGAAATATCAAGTTTGAGAATGAGATACATACAACGAGACTACACCCTTAGTTCCGACAAAAGATTTACGCTATCATAGCGTCGTTTAAGTACAAATCTCTACACGAAGAAGGAAATATAAGAAAGACTTAAAGATAAAAGACTACAAACTCTTCTAAGAGGGTTGAAATCTTCTTCCTCCAAGCCTTTTGGAATGGATGCACAAGAGAACTCCTTCTCCCAAACTTTCTCCAAGAACTTCACACCAAGCCAAGACCCATCGCCCTTTAAATAGAGTCCAAACCCAGTTGTGAACGCATGTATTGATGGAGAATTGAATTATCTACGTTTTGATACCAAGATCATTAAAATCGGAGCCATAATGAGGGAGTTATGACCCATTCATTGCAGACGACTCCATAAATACGGGTGTAATGGGCCATTATGGTTGTAACCGTAATGCAACGGTTATGCACTTATTATAACCTCATTAATTCTTGTAACCCCCAAATCATTAATGCTCTTTTAATGCCCTTCGTTTTGACTCCAAAAACGTTCAAATCGGAGTTAAGACGAAGGAGTTATGAGCATTTAAAGCAGAGTGGTTCGTAATAAATTCTGGCGGCTGCGAGATTACGATCGCAAGGCAGATTATGGCCGAGAGGTAGATTATGGCCATACCCATAACGTTGATGTAGAAGTCCAATTCATCTCAAAATTTGTAGGTGAGAAATATGGGCTCGGCTTGATTTGCGGTCATAGTCGTGTCGTTGAAAATCGCCGATCAAAAGATTGCGACTATGCTTAATTATGGCTGTGCCCATAATCTCTTTTGTGAAAATTGTCTTCATCCGAAAGTTTGTCATCGAGGAAGTTATTGGCACGTCTTTGAAATATGATTATGCTCTCATCAAAACGGGTCCATCAAGAAGCCAATCAGAAAATTACGGTCATGATGTAGATTATGGCCTCAGCCGTAATTCTTGAAATTAATCCCGTTTAAAGCCAAACTTCTTGTCAAGATTCCTAATTCACTCGGAGATGCAAATATACTTCTGTATAGCTCTAAAAGCGAGTGAATTATCTTGTATTCAACAAAGATGACAAGTAGTGAAGCTTCTGAAGAAAGTCAATGAAATAAGTTGGAAAGAGAGGTAAAATCATGATAATATGTCTCGATTCGCAGGTAAATATAGATCTAAAAGACGATATAAATACGAGACATCAAAATCTCCCAGACTTAAATCAATGCTTGTCCTTAAGCATAAGGAGGTAGATAAAAGTGTAGTTAAAAGTGGTGATAAAAAAGATTAAATCATTCCAAGCTTGTAAGATATTTTGTCCCAGGAAGATATCATTATGAGCAAACCTCAGCAAGTTAGGGAGTTCAAGGTAATCATCTATCGTCAAGAATAAAAGTATGAAGATCCAAACACCAAAGTTAGATGAGGCTTACCTCCATGAGCTGCAATAATTCTTTGTTTGTAGAATACACTCTATTCAGACCTGATTCAACCAGAAATATGAGTTGGAAAGACATCAATGCACCTTTATTTGTATTTTCATCCCCTCAAAGTTTGTTTCTATTTTTACTTCAACTCATGTCTTAGGTACCACTGCCAATTTTACGCAGTGCCAAGTAGAGGAGCCTGTTTATTACAATTTTTTTTTTGTTTTTTTGTTTTTTTGAACTTTGAGAAGATTATAACCATAGACAAGTGCACTGATTATTTCCAACAAGTAGTAAGGAGAATCAAGCCGATAGAGTTATATACTTCTACAGAAAGATTGTAAGCATGCTTTGAAAGTGAAAACCTTAATCAAAATTCAGATCTATCACTTCACAATCTTTTTTCCATCAAAAGATAATTAAATGAATTACCTATCTTAGAACTAAGTGCACTGAACATAATGATAATATCCCAGAGATTCAATAAATTATTAAGCTATCATGAGTTCCATTAGAAATAATATCCTCACTTATCAAAGTCAACAAAAATTTTAGATAAAGTAATATATCTATCAAAAGCAAGGGTGTAACTCAATATTCAAAATACATCGTCACAATATTATTTAACACGAGTATTGAATTAACTAAAGTGCCAACATAACAACGTTACTACATAAGTATCTTCAGAGAGTTTTTTTTTAATTTAAAATCAACAACCCACAATCTCCCAGACTTATTATATGCATAGTCCCTATGCATCACTGTAAAGGTACTCAAAACTTGGAGATTTGGGGTAAAATACTCACTAGATCAATCAGAGTCATCTAAACTGATTTCCTCAGGATCCTCCTCATCATCATCTCCATCACCTCGTGTGTCTGGCTCATCGTCCGTGTCAGGTAGTAATGTGGCTCTCAGCTCAGTAAAGGAAGTCCATAGGGAATTCAGAAACTTTCCCTGGCGAGTCTGTTCAGTAGCCATCTTTTCAATCATGGAGCCCTGGCTAGATAACTCCTGGCAAATCAGATGCTGTGTGTCCTCCAGATGTGAAAGTACTTGTTGCATGTACTCTCCTTGGCGTTTTTGCTCAGCAAGTAGTTGTTTCAGTAAGGATTCAAGGTTGGAGGAGGAGGAGGGATACTCACCAGAGAAGGCAAAAAATCTAGCAGAAGATGATGGCGGCACTGAGCTCAACGGTGGAACATGTGTAGTAGTGTCAGCAGAAGAGGTAGTGATTGGCCGGATCTTCCAATTGATCTTGTTTTTAATAGTTGTGCGTTCTTGGCAAGGCAGCGGCATGGGTTGAGTGCCATCTTTGAAATAGAGAAAATAGGTGTCCCCATGCTTGATAATGATCCTCATAGAAATGCAGGATTCCAGGTCCAATCTTGTGTTCTCAGGAGCGATTTTCATACCACTAGGGTTGATGCCAAGTGAAAGAGCAATGGAGGTAACAAGCCCTCCCATAACTATCTGACCCTTGTGTGCTCGTGATATTTTAAGCATTTGTTTCATCATGTAATAAGCAGAATTAACTTGAAACGAATGTAGCATAGCCCAAAGAAACAATACCTCTCCCTGGCGGACCATCCCATCGCTCTCGCCTCTACCAAAGATGGTATGAGCGAGAAAACGATGTACGTAGCGGAGTATGGGATTGCTGATATTGCTGGCTCGTGCAGAGCGGGGAGAGTAGTGGTCGTCATCACTGATGCTACACCAAAAAGCATTCTCCTGATATTCGACAGGTACGATGCGCGATGCATGAGGAGGAAATCCAAATATTTTGTTGAGCTGCGCAAGATCAAGATAATGTTCTTCTCCACCCAGACGGAAGGTAATCTGGCCGAAATCATCATCATCATGTGAATCCATCTGGACGTCTAGAGAACTAAAGAATTCAAGTGTGATCTCTGTATAAGTCGGATGCAGCATATTCAGGAAATGTTGCCAACCGATACGGCGGAACATCCATTCAATGTCTTCAGAAAATCCCAGCATACCCATAGAATAGCGATCAACATAACGGGTATGAGTCACCTTTCGTTGCTGGAGAAGGTGGCACTTGCGTTCTTGTACTAGGTTGCGCATGCGAAATCCAAAGGGAGAATTCTGCTGTTTATTAGAATTTGGTTACACTGATGAGGGTTCAGATGCTGAAGATGAAGGCACCTGGCGGCCTTGAGGTGGAACGTTGATAGTGGATTTGCGAGCTGTCATCTTGCGCTTCGGAGACATAATGTAGAGGTGAATGGTAGAAGTTGCAGAGGTTGGAATCACGAGTATCTGGAGGTGGGCGAGCTGTCTTTTGGCAGTAGAACAAGGAAGCAGAGCGTTGTAGCGGCGGTAATATAACAGCGGTGGAATTGGTTAGCGGTGACGAACACGCTGCGTATAAGATTGCCGAGTCTATAGAAGCTGCAAGAAGAAGATGCCAAGTTTGGACAAGATCGCAGGGTGAGAGCCGAAAGAAATCCGTCGCCTGGTGCTCGTCGGTCTGATTGAAGAAGCAGAGGCGATAGCTAGTATGAAAATTGGATAGCTGGTATCGTTGAGGTCGTCTTGTCCAGGAGATAGATGTATTTATCATGGCAGATGATGAAATAGAGATTCAGGAATCGGCGACAGGTTCAGAAGAGTAATGGCGGATGATTGAAGGCGGATTGGGCGAATCAATTGAAGGCAGCAATGCTGGAAACGGTGGCGGATTCCTCAATGGGCGGAGAACGGAAATTGGTTAAATCAATGAAAGGGCGGCCTTTTCTCAACGGGCAAAGCTTTCGATTGATGGAGTCCGGCGGAAGAATAAAATAGTGCTGACTTGGCGCTGCTTAATGTCGCCGATTGCTTTCCGCTTCAACTGAAGGAGTTAAGTCGGTGGTGAATGGATGATTGAAGACAGCAGATTGAAGGCGGCGGCGCTTAATGTCGCTGGATAGCAGCGACTAAATGAAGGAGTCGGCGCCGAGTGGCTAACAGCGGATGAGGAAGAGGCGGCGAGGAGTTCGGCGGTTTTGAGTTGTAATAGAAGGAGCGGAATCGTCGCTGATGGAAGGATGAAGACCCAGTGGAAATTTTTGGAATAGCGGCTTGTATGGAAAATACGCTCGACGCCCTGATTTTCTCTTTCGTATCACCTCTCGGCTGGCCTGCCTAAATCGCCCAGTTACCTTTGCAATGCGCATTACGGCCACACCTGTAATCCATGAAAACAAATAATATATATATATATATATATATATATATATATATATATATATATATATATATATATATTAGATAAAATTGAACCTGCAATAAAAATAGCAATCGTCAAAAATAACTAATTAAAATCATCGAAATAAGTTACTTGGGTTGCTTCCCAAGAAGCGCTAGTTTAACATCGGTAGCTCGACAGAGAAATCTGTGGTCAAGTAATAGAATCTGAGAGGAGTAAAGAAACTCCCTTCTCAATTGGCGCAGGAAAATTATAAGGCTTCAGACATTGCCCGTTGACTTTGAATGTTCCGGACTGATCACTATAGTTATCAATCGCACCATACGAATAGACTTTCTGTACTATATACGGACCAGTCCATCTGGATAATAATTTTCCAGGAAATAATCTGAGCCTCGAGTTAAAAAGTAGGACCAAATCTCCAACTTCAAATTCCTTGTGTAATATATGCTTGTCATGAAACCTTTTGGTCCTTTCCTTATAAATTTTTGCATTCTCGTACGCCTCAAGTCGCATCTCATCCAATTCGTTCAAATCAAATTTCCTCTTCTCACCTGCTGTCTTGAAATCATAGTTTAAGGCTCTTATCGCCCAGAACGCCTTATGTTCGAGCTCGACTGGAAGGTGACAAGACTTCCCATATATCATTTGAAACGGAGACATTCCTATAGGCGTCTTGAAAGCAGTTCGATAAGCCCAGAGAGCATCATCCAACTTAAGGGCCCAATCTGTTCTTGCAGTTGAAACAGTGCGTTCTAAAATTCTTTTCAGTTCATGATTTGATACCTCAACCTGTCCGCTAGTCTGTGGGTGATATGGTGTTGCAATCTTGTGATGCACCCCATACTTTTTCAGTAGAGCGGCAAATCGCTGTTCAATGAAATGTGACCCTCCATCGCTTATCAGCACTCGCGGCACGCCAAATCTTGAAAAGATAGTCTTCTTAAGCATCCGTATCACAACTTTAGAGTCATTGGTCGGTGCAGTAGAAGCTTCTACCCACTTTGATACGTAGTCGACGGCCACCAAGATGTACTTGTTTCCACAGGAGGATGGGAATGGTCCCATAAAATCTATTCCCCACACATCGAATAATTCAACTTCTAAAATATTATGTAAGGGAAGTTCATCGCGTTTCGAAATGTTGCCACTTCTTTGGCAATTATCACATGTCAAAATGAAATTTCGTGCATCTTTAAAAATACTGGGCCAGTATAATCTGGATTGTAGTACCTTAAATGCAGTCTTTGTAGCACTGACATGACCTCTGTAAGGGGAAGAATGACAGTGCTTAAGAATATCTGGAACCTCATCCTCAGGTACACAACGTCGAAATAGTCCATCAGCGCATCGCCGAAAAAGAAATGGATCATCCCAGTAAAAGTGTCGTATGTCGGATAAGAACTTCTTTTTTCGTTGAAAAGACAGATCAGGTGGAAAAATATCAGAAGCCAAATAGTTAACGAAATCGGCGTACTAGGGTGCGTCTTGCGCAATAATTCTAAGCAGCTTTTCCTCAGGAAACGTATCATCAATTTCCAGTTTGTCAGAGATATCGTCTTCCTTGTCCGAGAGCAAACGCAACAAATGATCAGCTACTACATTTTCAGCTCCCTTCTTATCTCTTATTTCCAAATCAAATTCTTGAAGGAGTATCCATCTTATCAGTCGTGGCTTTGCATCTTTCTTACTCATCAAGTATTTGATTGCTGCGTGGTCTGTGTAAACAATCACTTTCGAGTAAATCAAGTAAGAATGAAATTTATCAAATGCAAAGACGATGGATAAGAGCTCCTTTTCTGTTGTCGCATAATTGATTTGCGCTTCGTCTACAGTGCGGCTAGCGTAATATATCGCATGAAGCTTTTTATCTCTTCTTTGCCCCAGAACGGCTCCTACGACAAAGTCGCTCGCGTCGAACATTAGCTCAAAAGGTAAGGTCCAATCAGGGGGTTGAATAATGGGTGCGGAGATCAGAGCTTTCTTGAGCTTCTCAAATGCCTGCAAACAGTCATCATCAAAATAGAATTCAGAATCCTTACAAAGCAGATTGGTCAACGGTCGGGCTATCTTCAAGAAATCTTTAATGAATCTTCTGTAGAATCCGGCATGTTCGAGGAAACTACGGATTCCTTTTACTGAAGTTGGCGGATTCATTTTCTCGATTACTTGAACTTTAGCTTGATCAACTTCAATCCCACGTTCAGAAATAAGATGTCCTAATACGATCCCTTCTTGTACCATAAAATGACACTTTTCCCAGTTCAGAACGAGGTTCACTTCCTCGCATCACTGCAAAACCTTGGACAAATTAGCTAAGCAAGATTCGAAAGATCGACCATATACCGAAAAGTCGTCCATAAAGATGTCCATAAAATCTTCGTTATAGTCGGAGAAGATTGCCATCATGCATCGCTGAAACGTGGCTGGAGTGTTGCATAGTCCGAATGGCATCCTTCTATACACGAATGTTCCATATGGACAAGGTCATCTTTTCTTGATCCTTTGGGTGAATCGGGATCTGTAGAAAACCAGAAAAACCGTCAAGAAAGCAAAAATAAGCATTATGGGCAAGACGCTCAAGCATTTGATCGATGAAAGGTAGAGGAAAGTGGTCCTTTCACGTCGCCTTCTTGAGCTTCCGGTAGTCTATACACATTCGCCATCCGCTTATAGTGCGGACCGGAACTAGCTCGTTCTGCTCATTCTTGACAATTGTTACCCCGCCCTTTTTGGGTACAACGTGGATACGGCTCACCCATCGGCTGTCCGAAATCGGGTAGATGACTCCCGCGTCTAGAAGTTTCAGGATCTCTTTCTTTACGACCTCCTTCATACTTGGATTTAGTCAACGTTGAAACTCGACGGAGGGTTTACTTTCCTGTTCCAAGAGAATCCTATGCATACAGACAGACGGGTCAATTCCTTTGATGTCTTCTAAGGAATAGCCTATGACCTTTTTATGAAGTTTAATTTCTGCAAGTAATTGCTCTGTCTGCACTTTGGTCAAGTTTGTATTTACTATCACAAGCAAGGTAGATTCATCATCCAAAAATTCATACTTCAAATTTTGAGGAAGGGATTTTAATTCGATTTTTCTTACCTCGCTTACCTGTGATGACGTCTGGTCGAGATGTTCAGCCTTCGTCTTATGGGGGCTTATTTTTTCTGCTAAGTCTATCATCTTTGTGTAAGCCTGAGCTTCTTTATTTTCCTTAGAATTTGGACTCTCCAAAAGGCAGACTTCGAGCGGGTCATCTAGCATCCCATCGGTTACGGGATTCTCATCTTTAACAACTTCATCTATGACATCCAAGCTATAACACGAACCTACGATAGAAGGATGTTTTAGACTTCGTGCTAAATCAAATTCGATAGCCTCCTCACCAATGTTTAAGGCTAATTTTCATTTTTGACATCGATGACTGCTCGGGCAGTCGCAAGGAATGGTCTTCCTAGAGTAATCGGTAGTTTCGTATCCTCCTCCATCTCGAGCACGACAAAGTCGACTGGAATGAAGAAATCTCCGACCTTGATCGGAACGTCTTCCAGGATTCCTACCGGCTTGCGCACTGAGCGGTCAGCAAGTTGCAGAGAAATTGGTGTTGCCTTTACATTGCCAATGTCCAGTTTCCTGCATATAGAAAACAGCATTAAACTGACACTGGCGCCCAAATCGCATAGTGCGTGTTCAAAAGTCAAATCCCCTATTTTGCATGGTATTGAAAAGCTGCCTAGATCTTTCAATTTCTCTGGAAGCTTGTTTTGAATTATGGCACTGCATTCTTCAGTTAGTGCCACCGTGCCTGGTTCCTCTAGCTTCCTTCGATTTGAAAGAATATCCTTCAAAAATTTTGCATACGTGGGCATCTGCGTTAAAGCTTTTGTAAAGGGGATGTTAATGTACAACTTTTTCTCAATTTCTAAAAATTTTCCAAATTGTTTATCTAGCTTTGCCTTTGCTAGTCTTTGAGGGAATGAAATTGGTGGCTTGTTGATGCATTGCATTTTGGTAGTGATTTTCATAGTTATTTCATGTCAAATCTAGGCTTATTTCGGCATTTTTATACTCATTACGGACTTATTTCCTTCATATCTTCGAAATCTTCACTTTTTGGCACTTTTATGGAATTTCAAGTAAAAACATCCTTTTTTCGACATATTTTGAAGATTCTGAGGCCACAGGATGATTTCTTATGCGAAAACGAAGCAGCCCGTCAAATTTGGAGTCATTTGGAGTTTTGCCTGGCAATCACGGCCAGGTGAACCCCACGGGGTTCACCATCCCAGTCGCCAGCCTGCGAAACTCTCAGAAGACATCACAGCCAGGTGAATCCGGCGGGGTTCACCGTGATTCTAAACCAGGCTCGCGAGCGACCCGACCCACACTCGGTTTTCCCTCGATTTCTCACCCGTTCGGAGGCCAAATTAGGCAAGTAAGGTGTCTATGGAAAGCTCTTTCAGAGGCGAACGTAGAGGACATAAAAGCCCCAATTTTATGACCTAATCATCGAGCATTCATGTGAAGAACGGAGGCGGGCGGAAGAACACGACGACAGAGGTGATTTTTGGAGATTTTCGGCGATTGAGACACACGATCATCACGATTTCTTCAGGATTCCTTAGGTTCATCGTCTCCTTCCCCTTAGCTTCATTTTCTTATACTTTTCTTGTCATTAAAAGAGAGATTTTGAGCCTTTCAATAACAATTGTAGCGTAAACCCTATTTCAGGGCTTGGTGGAAACCCTTTGATTATTTTAACTGCAAACTTTGTATCTATTTTCGTTATTTGGTATAAACTTGTGAGCATATTTTACTTCGACGTACTTATTTTGTGATTTTATCTTGGCCGAATATTTTCACGTGTTAGCCGTTACGATTCATATCGAGAGAAGGATCGTAAGGGTCGAACCTCCGAGTAAAACTTGCGAGACCTCGACACGAGAGTGCTTGGTCCTCGCTCGAGGATTTCATAGTCTGCCATAGAACTCATTGGGTTCGCCTTAGAACGACCCACCGCGAGAGTAGGAGGTCGGTCTAAGACGAACACCGGGGTGTTTCACTCGAGAGAGGGCACCTTGTACCCTAGGGTTAGACTCCTTTTGCAAAAATAATAAACCAATTAACTAATATCTTTCTTGTGCGGTTAAGATTATCATTGTGGTGGAAGCCGTAGCCCTGAATTCTCTCTTAAGTCGATTCTCTACCGACGTATTTGTGATTGCTTATTTACGATTTCTGTTCTCAAACCCACGTTTCGATTCGCCTAGCTATTAGGACTCGGACTTTCTAGTACTCAACCTTGCTCCCTGTGGGATTCGACATCTTTTGTATTACTGCGATATATCCGTGCACTTGCGGATTGTGTCAAGTTTTTGGCGCCGTTGCCGTGGAACAACGTTTGATATTAGTATATTTTCGAGAATTGGTAGACTAGGCTTTAGGTTAGTTTTTCTTTATTGTACTGCTATTTACTTATTCTCTTTGCTTACTTGCTGTCTTAGAACTTTATAATTTTGACTAACCATTTTATGCAAAGAAGTTCTAGGGCAGAAGCGCTCATTGATATTGACCCTGAGATCGAGCGCACCTTCAGGTTGAGAAGAAAACAAAATCAAATTCTGAAGAAAGAAATCATGAACCATCCTGGAGGAGAAAGTCAGATGGAACACATTCAGATTGAAGTGAACAATGAACGAGCACAACAACCAATGGGCAACAACTATAACAACAACAGGATATTGAAGGATTATTCTACTCCCTACACTTATAGTTTCCAATCAGGGATTGCTAGGCCCGCCGTTGAGGCCAACAATTTTGAAATAAAACCTGCTCTTCTTTCTATAATGCAACAGAATCAGTTTGGTGGTTCTCCTCTTGAGGACCCCAACATGCACCTTTCTATTTTTTTAGAATATTGCGATATGTTAAAAATTAATGGAGTGTCTGCTGATGCTATCAGGTTGCGACTATTTCCCTTCTCTCTGAGGGATAGGGCGAGAGCTTAGCTGCACACACTACCTGCTGCTTCGATAAGAACATGGACAGAGCTTTCTCAAGCCTTTCTCTCCAAGTACTTCCCTCAATCAAAAACAATCCAATTGCGAAATCAGATAACGAGCTTCATGCAAAAGGATAGGGAGTCTCTATATGAAGCTTGGGAGAGGTTTAAGGAGCTCCAAAGGACGTGTCCACATCATGGAGTTGAGACTTGGGTTTTAATCCAAACGTTCTACAGCGGTTTGGATTACAACACAAGGCTTACAGTGGATGCTGCAGAAGGAGGCGCTTTGATGAATAGGAGAGTTGAGGATGCAATGCACCTTCTCGAGGACATGGCGATTAACCATCACCAATGGACATCTGAGAGAGGTACTTCTACCAAGAAATCAGGTAAGTATGACCTAGACTCTCTTGCTGCACTTACGGCTAAGGTGGATAATTTGACTAGAAAGCTTGATTCTTGGTCTGGTAATGCTATGGATATTAATGCTATTTCTTGTGAGGTCTGTGGAGTTGTAGGTCATGCAGGAGCAGATTGCCAGGTGGGAGATGGACAGATGACTGTGGCTCATCCTGAGCAGTTGAATGCAGTTGGAAATTTCAACCAGAACAACAACCCTTATTCCAACTACTACAATCCAGGATGGCGCAACCATCCAAATTTCTCTTACCGGATAACTCAGCCAACACAACCCGGTGTTGTACCACCACAGCAAACACAGCCCCCACAAGGAAACTTTAGGCAGCCCCAACAAAGCAATTTCAGACCACCAGGATTTCAGGCTAGGAACTACAATGCAATGCCGCCACAACCACAACAGCCAAGGCCCAACAATGATTCAAATCTGGGCAAACAACTTGAAGGACTTACAGACATGATGAAGATGATGATGACCAGGATGGACTCCCTGGAGACACATAATAAGATGCTAGAGAGCCAGCTAGCCCAGCAAGCTAGCTCATCTTCCAGAGCACCAGGGAAGTTACCATCCCAACCTGAGGTAAACCCGAGGGAGCAGTGTAATGCAATCTCCACTCAGAGCGGCAAGCAATTAGAAGACCCGAAGATGCCGACAGATGACAAAATAGAAGAGTCAATACCAGAACCTGTGGAACCGCATACTGATGTGACACCGGTGGCATTTGAACCAGCTGAAGAGGAGCGGCCATATGTGGGACCGCCTGCATATAAATCACCGATTTCCTTTCCACAGAGGCTTGTTAAGGCTAAATTGGACAAGCAGTTTGGTAAGTTTTTAGAGGTTTTAAAGAAACTTTATATTAACATCCCTTTGGTCGATGCTCTTTCGCAGATGCCGACTTATGCGAAATTTCTAAAAGACATTTTATCAAACAAGAGGAAGCTAGAAGATCAAGGGACTGTTGCACTTACCGAAGAGTGCAGCGCCATCATGCAGAACAAGCTACCTCAAAAGCTTAAAGACCCCGGCAGTTTTTTCATACCTTGCCAGATTAGGGAGATGTCTTTTCAGAGGGCTCTGTGCGACTTAGGAGCGAGCGTTAGCCTCATGCCACTTTCACTTTGTAAAAGGCTAGACTTAGGGGATTTGCATCCAACTTACATTTCTATACATCTTGCAGACCGATCTGTGCATTACCCAGTTGGTATTCTTGAGGACGTACCTATTAAAGTAGGAGACTACTTTATTCCTGCTGACTTTATTGTTTTGGAAATTGATGAAGATGATAGGCTCACGATCATTCTGGGGAGACCTTTTATTGCCACTACTGGCGCTGTCATGGATGTCAAGAATGGGAAACTGACCTTGAACATCTGTGGCAATGCCATTCAATTTGATCTTACTAATACTTTGAAAAAACCTTCCCTTGCAGGTACGTGCTGCAGGGTGGATTTTGTGGAGAAAGCCACGCAGGATGTTGAGCCACCTGGAAGAGACGTGGACCCATTGGACCTTACCTCGACAACCTCAACCAAGAACGCCAAGAGCTACAAAGCACGCACCAAGTTTTGGCACGACAAGCGCATAGCAAAGAAGGAATTTCATGAGGGAGACAAAGTACAGCTGTTCAATTCATGACTTCGACTGTTCCCAGGAAAACTTCGCACGACGTAGTCCGGTCCTTTCACAGTTCAGAAAGTTCAACCATATGGTGCTATCACAATTTGGACTGAACGAACTGGAAGCTTCACAATTAACGGGCACCGCCTGAAACATTACTTTGTAGATGAGCAAGTAGAGAGAGAGGAAGTTTTAGCTCTCTCAGATCCCCCGGATTTGAAACTTTGAAAACTCTTATGGTCGAGCTACCGACCTAAACCTAGCGCTCTTGGGAGGCAACCCAAGTTTTTGGATGATTTTAGTTCTTTTGCAAAATTTTTCCTTATTTTTAGTTAGAGTTTTAGATCATTGTTTTGTTTTTCTTTTATTTTTGTTTTTAGAGGGGATTGCTACTAAATCTATGTCTCTTTATGTTGTAGGAAGAAGAGGGAGCACATGGGAATTTTTCCAGAATTTTTTCATATTTTTCCGAGTATACAGTGAACATCACGGCCTAGTGAATCCCATGGGGTTCACCGTGACGTGTACTGTACAGTCCGCCCAGGCTTTTTAACTAGAGGACTTCACGGGCAGGTGAACCCCAGGGGGTTCACCGGTATTCTATATGTGCAGAAACTATCCAGTAAGCTTCACAGGCAGGTGAACCCCACGGGGTTCACCACGATTCCGAAAACTAGGAATTTTCCAGAATGCTTCATGGGTCGGTGAACCCCAGCGGGTTCACCCGTGTTTCTGTTGCTTCAGCCCAACCACAGTAAACATCACGGGCGAGTGAACCCGGGCGGGTTCATTGGAATTCCCTTTGTTCGCCCGAAACTAGGGCACACGCTCGACAGCTTCCGCCGCCGCCTCCCATGCTCAACGAGGTCAACCGATTCCGCCACTCTCTCTCGTTCTCGACATTCAAAGGGCGATCTCTCAGGTTTTATCTCACGTTCCTAGCACTCCGATCAAGCTCCTCTCAAATTTTTTGCACCAGATTTTCGCATCGACTGCTCTCCGAAAACTTGTTTCCGCCGCTTCCGTTCTAAGAGCACCTTCAACCAGATTTTCTCCAGTCGACACTTACCAGCCATCCTCCGATCGTCTCAATCACAATGCCTCCAAGGACAAAGGCTATGGCCAGCAAGAGAACCTCACGGCCGCAGCAGATGCTTTCAGATTCGTCCACTACGGACGATGAAGAGTATAAGCCGACGCCTACTCCTCCTTCTTACCGGCCTTCTTCGGCTACGCCCGGTTCTTCATCTCGTCACAGTCGCACACCTGCCAGCCGACCACAGCCATACGTGTCTCCCCTGAACGAGTTCGGGATTATCTTCCGGAACGCTGCGCAAGAGGCACGATATAAGATTCTGCGACAATACCGCGTGCTCAATATGCGGTATCTTGATCGAACCACCTTACAGATGCTAGGGATGCTTGGAGACTTTGACTTGATGTATGCATCCATAGGGTGGGAGCAATTTCAGCAGCTATTCTCACCCACCTACATCGGTACGACACTGGAGTTTCTGAGTTCATTGGAAGTTAAAGTTGATCCTATACTTGAGGATGATCCAGGCCGTCTGTCCTTCCGCCTGGGTAATATCGAACATATCCTCACTCTTTCACAGTTTAGCGGTATTTACGGTTTTCCAGAGCCTGGCACATGCAGAGTCCCCACTAAGTATAATGAGCAAAACTTCTGGGGCGTTGTCACTAACGAGCACATCTACTCCGCTTGCACAGCTCGTGCTTCCAGTCTGTGCAACCTAGTGATCAAGTACGTTCACCGAGTATTGGCCCACACTCTCTTCGGTCGCGGTGAAAGTGACGGTATGGTTCGACAGACTGAATTATTTTATATCTGGTGCATGCTCCACAGTTTCAGAGTTGATTCAGGATATTATTTGGCAAAGCATTTCAGCCGCGTCGCCCGTTCTTTGAGGGGGGCGATAGTTATTGGCGACTTCATCACACCTCTGGCTATTTCCCTCGGCATCATTCCCTATGGCACATTGGAGGCTACCGGCAACAACAGGCTCGACATCGAGTCCTGCGTCGCAATGAAGCTGATCATTCACAAGAGAGATTCATATTGTATGACATTCAAGGGGAGCCCCTTCTGCTTGCCTTTGCCAAATCCAGAGCTCACATCTATCCGCGTTCGTGGAAACTGGCACATCCAACCAGTTGAGGACGCACAGCCCGATCCAGTAGACACAGCACCACCAGCACCGGGAGCATTCTCTTTTGGTGGTACCTCTTCTCGCGATTCCATGATATCTGTGTTGTAGGAAATCAAGGAGGAATAGCTCCAGCAAAGAGAGTTGATCGATCACATGGACACCACTATCTCTCACATGCAGCAGGACTACGCTGCTCGATGGGAATCAAATGAAGCTGGTATGCAACGTCAGCACAAAATGTTGAGCTCTATTTGGGGGAAGCTATCTGCGATAGATGAACGCCTCACTTTTGCATCCGAGGAGCATAGGGCTCAGATGGACATCTCCTCCGACAGTGTTTTTCCTTCAGATGAGGAGGTTGAGTCGGATTATAGTGCGCGTGGGAAGAAGAAGAGCTCGAGCTCGAGAGCTTCTGGCTCCCGCTCGCGCAAAAAGAAGTAGTTGCCCCCGGATATTTGTTTCAGCATCCACTCCTCTCACATCATGGTATTGCATAGAGGACTATGCAAAATTTTACAGTGGGTGAGCTTTCTATATTCCGATTTCTATTTTCTTGCTTCATGTGGCTATTTGACTGTGTTCTCTTGACCTTGCTATGTTTGGATGGATGTTTTTATTCTGTGACGGTTGGATATTATGTGGCATTGTATCTTATATGTCATTCTATTCGTGGGCTTATTCCACATCCTCAGGCCCCATTCTGTGATAGTTATGTATGACACATTGCATTTTACTTTCATGCTTATATTAATGCTTTGCTATGATGATTGAAAATTTTGAAATGTTTTGATTCTTATTATTCATGATTCGTGTGTCTATTATGAGACTTGTCCTATGAAAGCTATTTCAAAAATTTGAGTTGAGTGCATGATTGGTTAGGAATGATCAAAGAAATAAGTCTGGAGTATACCTCCTTGTTAGAAATACTGTTTGATCATATCCATATGTTCTATGATTTAGAGATTTTGTGATTGGATTGATATTGAGTTATTCATTAGTGGGTCAAACATTGATATGATTGTTAAATCAACTCAAGCTTGCATCTTACATGAGATTGATATTGAGTTATATATTCGCTTAGTTACTCTTTGAATTCCTTTCTTTTGTTGGGGAAATACTGCATTTGTCAAAAAGGATATGTGATCAACTGCGGAACATGTTTATAAAAAATTTACTCACCCTTAGATTCCTCTACTTGGCACTGCGCAAAATTCACAGTGGTACCGAAGGACATGAGTTGAAATCTAAAGGATGTGAAGTTGAAAACAATAAAATGACTCCTTTACTTGGCATTGCGAAAAATTGACAATGGTACCTAAGGTTATGAGTTAAAGTCCAGTGCAATAATCAGTATATCGTATCCTGAATAAAACATTTGAGTTAACCCCAACGATTTGACTGGGAAGGATTGGAATTGCATGAGTGTTTTATGTAAGCTTAATTGAATCCTATGTTCGCTGTTTACTAAGTTGTTTGGCATCTAGATATTGTGGGATCAAGCTGTTGAATACTTGAGACAACCATTTACTTAATTTCTCCTGATTAGATCTTGGATTGGTATTAAATGTTTTTCTAACTTGGATGTATATCTTGACATGAAAGATTGCTCTTTTACCAATCATGTATCTCATCTTATTTTATTGTTTGAGGACAAGCAAAGATTTAAGTCTGGAGTATTTTGATGCATTGCATTTTGGTAGTGATTTTCATAGTTATTTCATGTCAAATCTAGGCTTATTTCGGCATTTTTATACTCATTACAGGCTTATTTCCTTCATATCTTCGGAATCTTCACTTTTTGGCACTTTTATAGAATTTCAGGTAAAAACACCCTTTTTTTCGACATATTTTGAAGATTCTGAGGCCACAGGACGATTTCTTATGCGAAAACGAAGCAGCCCGTCAAATTTGGAGTCATTTGGAGTTTTGCCTGATAATCACGGCCAGGTGAACCCCACGGGGTTCACCATCCCAGTCGCCAGCCTGCGAAACTCTCAGAAGACATCACAGCCAGGTGAATCCGGCGGGGTTCACCGTGATTCTAAACCAGGCTCGCGAGCGACCCGACCCACACTCGGTTTTCCCTCGATTTCTCACCCGTTCGGAGGCCAAATTAGGCAAGTAAGGTGTCTATGGAAAGCTCTTTCAGAGGCGAACGTAGAGGACATAAAAGCCCCAATTTTATGACCTAATCATCGAGCATTCATGTGAAGAACGGAGGCGGGCGGAAGAACACGACGACAGAGGTGATTTTTGGAGATTTTCGGCGATTGAGACACACGATCATCACGATTTCTTCAGGATTCCTTAGGTTCATCGTCTCCTTCCCCTTAGCTTCATTTTCTTATACTTTTCTTGTCATTAAAAGAGAGATTTTGAGCCTTTCAATAACAATTGTAGCGTAAACCCTATTTCAGGGCTTGGTGGAAACCCTTTGATTATTTTAACTGCAAACTTTGTATCTATTTTCGTTATTTGGTATAAACTTGTGAGCATATTTTACTTCGACGTACTTATTTTGTGATTTTATCTTGGCCGAATATTTTCACGTGTTAGCCGTTACGATTCATATCGAGAGAAGGATCGTAAGGGTCGAACCTCCGAGTAAAACTTGCGAGACCTCGACACGAGAGTGCTTGGTCCTCGCTCGAGGATTTCATAGTCTGCCATAGAACTCATTGGGTTCGCCTTAGAACGACCCACCGCGAGAGTAGGAGGTCGGTCTAAGACGAACACCGGGGTGTTTCACTCGAGAGAGGGCACCTTGTACCCTAGGGTTAGACTCCTTTTGCAAAAATAATAAACCAATTAACTAATATCTTTCTTGTGCGGTTAAGATTATCATTGTGGTGGAAGCCGTAGCCCTGAATTCTCTCTTACGTCGATTCTCTACCGACGTATTTGTGATTGCTTATTTACGATTTCTGTTCTCAAACCCACATTTCGATTCGCCTAGCTATTAGGACTCGGACTTTCTAGTACTCAACCTTGCTCCCAGTGGGATTCGACATCTTTTGTATTACTGTGACATATCCGTGCACTTGCGGATTGTGTCACTTGTAAGGCGGTGGTGGAACATAAGCTGGTTCACTCTTATGATTATCTTTTTCCTCACTTGATCTCTCGGGTTCGGGTACATGACGGGTAGATGCGTCAAGACTCAGGTTGGAATCAGGTACTCTCGGTTCCTCCAGTTGCTTACCACTACGAGTAGTAATTGCACTGCAATTCTCTCGTGGGTTCTGTTCGGGTTGGGAAGGTAACCTACCTGCAGGTCTAGCTAGGCTGGTGGCTAGGTTTGCCAATTGGATATCAACCTGTTTGTTGTGGGTCTCAATGGAGTCCAGTCTTGATGACATATGACGCATCATATCATTAACACTTTCATTGGTTTTGGTATGAGAAGAGATAAAAGTTGAGGTTTGGGAGATAAAGTTTTCCATGATAGCTTCAAGTGAGGTCTTTTGAGGTTGAGGTGCAAATGGTCGAGATTGGAATCCAGGTGGTGGTCTATAGTTTGATTGTGGAGTAGGATTGGGGTTATTCCTGTAAGAGAAGTTATGGTGGTTTCTCCAACCTGGATTGTATGTAGTGGAGTAGGGATCATTTTGTGGTCTTGGATTTTGGTTCCCTACGGCATTAACAAATTCGTGTTGTGGTTCAGAGGGTTGGGAAACAACTAACTGGCAATTAGCATGTGTATGGCCAAAAATTCCACAAATTTCACATACAGAAGAAGTAGAGCTAGAATCGATAGAATTGACATGCATGGAATCAAGTTTACGAGATAATGAATCAACCTTGGCTGCTAGAGAACTTAAGGCATCGAGTTCATACTTACCTAGCGCAACGGCCCTAGATGATGCACCTCGTTGTTCTCCAGCCCATTGGTTGTGATTCAGTGCCATGTCCTCCAACAAATTCATTGTGTCATCGATTCTTTTATTCATAATTGCTCTACCAGCGGCTGCATCTACAGTAAGACGTGTATTATAGTTAAGACCATGGTAAAATGTATGAACAATTACCCATTTTTCCAAGCCGTGGTGTAGTCATAGACGTTGAAGCTCCTTGAATCGCTCCCATGCTTCGTACAGAGATTCCCCGTCCTTTTGGGTGAAACCAGTGATTTGGTTTCGCAACTGAACAGTTTTGCTGGGAGGAAAATATTTCGAGAGAAATGCTTGGGAAAGTTGTTCCCAGGTAGTGAGTGATTCTGGTTGAAGCGAGTATAGCCAGTTTCGAGCTCTATCCCGTAGAGAGAATGGGAAGAGTCGTAATCGTAGTGCGTCGCTGGAAACTCCGTTCATCTTTGTTGTGTTGCAGAACTCTAAGAATATCGATAGGTGCATGTTTGGGTCTTCAGATGGTAGGCCTCCGAACTGGTTTTGCTGAACCATCGATAGGAGGGAGGGCTTTATCTCAAAATTATTTGCCTCCACTGGAGGTCGAGAAATACTAGAGTGAAGACCCTGCGCATTTGGAGCTGCGAAATCTTTCAAAGTTCGATTTTCGTTTGCCATCGTTAGATCAATTGGAATTGGTTCAGTATTCCTCGGTGGAGCTCTAGCGCTCAATTCCTATAATCGTCTTCTACGATGGAACGTCCTTTCGATTTCTTGATCTAGCTCGTACAAATCCTCCAATCCACCTGATCGTAAACCTCTACGCATACAACAGTTAAAGCGCAGATAGCAGAGATTGAGAGAAAAAGTAAATAACTAGAATAGCGAAACAAAATGAAAGCAAAAGGCAAACAAACAAAAATAAAGAAACAAAAGCAAAGTAACAAAAGCTATAAACAAAGCGTCTAGTCTACCAATTGTTAAATCTCTTTGATATTGGTTGCCTGTCCCCGGCAACGGCGCCAAAATTTGATGTGTACTTTATCGTACCACTAACCGCAACCGTGACGATTTTGTCGTGGCAGAACTTAAGATGTCGATCCCACAGGGACAGTGATCAAGTACCAAGAGATTGTGAATTTATAGCTAGACAAACGATTAAAGAGATTTGGAATTGCAGAAAGTAAAGCAAATATGACTTAAACAAACCGACTTCGGCAGGAGAAAACTTCTGGTGGAAAACAGGGGTTAGAGAAATCGGAACGTCGGGTTCATCTCGTTGATGGATCTCAAATTCAAACAAGTCAAAATTGTAGCAAAGCAAACTTTAAAAGTGCTCAAGGAAGTATCAAAAGGTACAGATTACCCTCTTTCGACGGCGTAATCCGGTATCAATCTAAATCGGCGTTCTACTTTCATGGCTCACCGTACCTAGATTGACCCAATGGGTTCAAAGATACTATGAAATTCCTCATACAAATCCTACCCAATTTCTTGATAGGTCAGAGTATGTTCGAACTAGCAAATCTAGCGTCGCAATTCACCTTTCAGTCCTTCTTGCGACGCCCGAGAAAAGATATTACGTGATCAAGGTAATTCTAGCAATAAAACAGCATATAACGAATAAACACAAATTAAAATTTGCATTTGCTTTGAAATATCAAGTTTGAGAATGAGATACATAGCGTCGTTTAAGTACACCCTTATTTCCGACAAAAGATTTACGCTATCATAGCGTCGTTTAAGTACAAATCTCTATAAGAAGAAGGAAATATAAGAAAGACTTAAAGATAAAAGACTACAAACTCTTCTAAGAGAGTTGAAATCTTCTTCCTCCAAGCCTTTTGGAATGGATGCACAAGAGAACTCCTTCTCCCAAACTTTCTCCAAGAACTTCACACCAAGCCAAGACCCGTCACCCTTTTGCAAGCCAGTTTTCGCCCTTTAAATAGAATCCAAACCCAGTTGTGAACGCATGTATTGATGGAGAATTGAATTAGCTACGTTTTGATACCAAGATCATTAAAATCGGAGCCATAATGAGGGAGTTATGGCCCATTCATTGCAGACGACTCCATAAATATGGGTGTAGTGGGCCATTATGGTTGTAACCGTAATGCAACGGTTATGCACTTATTACAACCTCATTAATTCTTGTAACCCGCAAATCATTAATGCTCTTTTAATGCCCATCGTTTTGACTCCAAAAACGTTCAAATCGGAGTTAAGATGAAGGAGTTATGAGCATTTAAAGCAGGGTGGTTCGTAATAAATTCTGGCGGCTGCGAGATTACGATCGCAAGGCAGATTATGGTCGAGAGGTAGATTATGGCCATACCCATAACGTTGATGTAGAAGTCCAATTCATCTCAAAATTTGTAGGTGAGAAATATGGGCTCGGCTTGATTTGCGGTCATAGTCGTGTCGTTGAAAATCGCCGATCAAAAGATTGCGATTATGCTGAATTATGGCTGTGCCCATAATCTTTTTTGTGAAAATTGTCTTCATCCGAAAGTTTGTCATCGAGGAAGTTATTAGCACGTCTTTGAAATATGATTATGCTCTCATCAAAACGGGTCCATCAGGAAGCCAATCAGAGAATTACGGTCATGATGTAGATTATGGCCTCGGCCGTAATTCTTGAAATTAATCCCATTTAAAGCCAAACTTCTTGTCAAGATTCCTGATTCACTCGGAGATGCAAATATACTTTTGTATAGCTCTAAAAGCGAGTGAATTATCCTGTATTCAACAAACATGACAAGTAGTGAAGCTTCTGAAGAAAGTCAATGAAATAAGCTGGAAAGAGAGGTAAAATCATGATAATATGTCTCGATTCGCAGGTAAATATAGGTCTAAAAGACGATATAAATACGAGACATCAACAAGCAAAAATTTAAGTCTCGGAATGTTTGATGCCTACATTTTGGTAGTATTTTCTAATATCATTTTATCTTAAAACAAGGCATATTCTGGTGCTTTTATGTAATTTTCAGGTTTATTTATTTGCTTATTTCGGAATCTTCACTTTTTCTCGTCTTTGTGAAATTTCAGGTAAAATCACTCAATTTTGGTGCTTTTTTTTGGAAATTCTAAAGTCATAGCGTGATTCCTTATGAGGACACGAGGCTGCATGTCAAATTTGGGATCAATTGGAGCTTTTCTTAAAAATCATGGCCAGGTGAACCCGGCGGGGTTCACCGGTGATTCGCAAGCTTCACAGCCAACCCATGATTTTGGTGTTCGGCTGTGATTCTACCGAAGGCACTTTTTATCAGAAACGTACAGAAAACTTCACGGCCCGGGGTTCACCGGTGATTTTTACTCGACAGAACTTCATAGCATACTTCACCACCAGGTGAACCCCACGGGGTTCTCCCGTGATCATAACCCAGTAGCCCGACTTACACGTGATCAAAACTGGGCTGATTGACCCCCACTTGATTTTTCTTCGATTTCAGGCCCAATAAAAATCAGAAAAATATAGAAAAATATGTTTTGGAAAGTTAAGAGAGAGACGAATCTTTTGGATATAAAAACTCTCTTTTTCGTGCCATATTTGGAGAGCAATCGAGGGACGAAGTGGCGGGGGCGAGTGGACCGACGACAAGGGTTTCCGGAGAGGATTTTGGGGCGATTTCGTGACGGATCTTCATCAAGCTTGGAGGAAACGTTTGCATCATCTTCTTCTGCCTCTCCTTTATCTTTGTTTCTAGTTTTCTTTGTCGATTTGAGAGATTTGTGTGGATTGTATGGTTTTCCTAGTTTAAACCTTTATTCGGGGCTCGGATGAAGACCTTTGACTTGATCTTTTGTATGAATTGAACTTATTTGATATTTTGAGTCTTATCTGAGAAAATTTTATCTAATTGTGTTTATTTCATAATATTGCCTTGATCAAGTAGTATTGTGTTTTAGCCGACGCGATCCATACCGAGAGGAGGGTCGTGGAGGTGGAACCCCTAGGCAAAACTTGTGTATCCATAACACGAGAGTGCTTGGTTTTCGCTCGAGGGTAATATAATTTTTCATAAAACTCATTGGGTTTATCTGGAACGATCCACCGTGAGAGTAGGAAACCGTTCCGGATAAGCACCAGGGTGTACCACCGAGAGGGGGCATCCTGTAACTTAGGGAAGATTCCTTTTGCAAAATAATAAACTCATGTATTAAATAAATTACAGTTCAAATAGATCAGTCAATGTGGTGAATTTCGTAGTCCTGATATCTCTCAATTAGATACCCTCCATATTTCTATCACTGTTTTTCCTAATTTATTTATAGTTGAATTAGTTTACTTTATTCTCAAAACACAAAAAAAAATAGATTTCTTAGCTTCTAAATATCAGAATAGTTGGTACTTGACCTAGCTCCCTATGGGATCGACAATCTTTTATATTACTTCGATAACACCGTGCGCATGCGGTGCGTATCAAAGATGCCCTCGTGCAAGAGAGCCTCTGCTCTCCGAGAGAGGGGGTGCGGTGCTGCTTCCGCGTCCCTTTTCTTTTGGCAAAATAAAAGGAGAGAGGAGGAATCTTGCAGTAACATAAGTTAATAGAAGAGGAGGAAGCATTTGGCAAGAAAGAGATCAACAAAAAAAGGGAAGAAAAGAAAAAAAGCTCTCAGCAAGGAAGAGAACAACAAAGAAAAAGGAAGAAGAAAGCGAAAAAAATCTTTTGTGAAGAGCAAAAGAAACCTCTATCTATGTTGGGATTTTTATCCCAAACCCCTATCTATGCTGAGATTTTTATCTCAAACCCCTATCAATGCGGGGATTTTTATCCCAAAACTATATATGAGATTTTTATCTCAAACATCTATTATGCTGGATTTTTATCCCAAATTCATACTGGATTTTTATCCTAAATATGCTGGGATTTTTATCTCTAACCCTTATGTTAAGATTTTTATCCTAAGATTATACTGGGATTTTTATCCCAAATTCATGCTGGAATTTTATCCTAAACCTATTATGCTGGGATTTTTATCCCAGATTCATGCTAGATTTTTATCTAAATCTATGCTGGGATCTTTATCCCAAACCTCTCATGCTGGGATTGTTATCCTAAAATGATTATGCTGGAAGTTTTATCAAAAAAAAAACTTATGCGCTATGACTTGAGGACTTTAGGAGGAAACTCATGTAAAAAAAAAGAGAGAAAGAAAAAGAAAAAGATGAGGGCAGACATCTCGACTCTCAGAATAAAAAGATAAAAAGAGTGAACGTCCACGGAAGAAAGAAAAAGAAGAACCGAGGGAGAAAAAAAATCTGGAAAAAATAACAAAATTTGACAGAAGTATTGAGATCTTCCATATTAACTCTCGCCTTGTCATCGAGATTGTCAAGGAACTGCAAGTAACAAAAGAACAGTCAGGTATGTGATCAACATGACTGTCGGCAATATTAACCAAAAGAGAAATTAGAGAAGAGTAAACAAAGTTACCTTGAATTAAGCTAATTCTCAGTCCAACAGCGAGAAAGCGCAATTTTGCTTCATGCGAGATCGTAACCATATGCGGCTCGCTCTAACCTAAATTCCAAATTAAAACCCAATTTAATCTCAGACTCCTCTGTTACCTGAGTTTGGATCCGAGTAAAGTGGGTCCGAGTAGCTCTCGATGCTAAGGGGGCCGAGGACCCCCGCTGATTCTGCAAGGAAGGCCACCACCTCCCTTTGAACTAGGAAGGAGATCAACCTCCCGACAAGTCTTCTCCACCAGTAGCATCGCCTGGAGCCCGGCGCGCCATTGGAAGCCCGGCTGCACCAATAGAAACTCCATCACCTCGTCGCCTTCCCGTCTCCTCCGGCAAGCAGCAGAGCTTCGTCTGCTAGAAGCTCAGCAGCTCGAGTGACCTTGCCAAATTTCGCTACCTCTTCCTTCTCAGCACAAACGAACTCCTCTCCAGCATCGAGCTCATCTCCGGTGAAGTCCAGCCTCCCTTCGTCCGTGAGAAACTCAGCAAATCTCGCCGCTTCTCATTTCTGGCACAAGCCAACGCCTCTCATCAGAAGTTACCTTCGCCGGAAGCTTGATAGCACCTTCCCCTATTCAAAGCCCAGCAGCACTGCTCGACGGCTCCATCATTCCTCCCCCACTGCTTCACCAGCCCCTTGCCAAAGGTAGTAGTAGGATCCCACAGCTTCGCCAGCCCCTTGCTGAAAGAAATAGTAACTTTACTCTCTCACATTAAAAGTTAAAAGAAAATAAAAATAAAAAAATGATGAAATGAAAAGAAATAAATAAATAAAAGAATGTAATTAAAAAAAATAAATGATAAATAATAATAACAATAAAATAAAGTCAACGCAGGTGCCGGTGTTTTAGTCACCTCTCTTATGACTCAGACTTACCTAAGCGTCACATTTGACTAAGCACCAACTCTGAAATGCTCTCAACGAATATTTTAATTTTATTAATAATAATAATAATAATAATAATAATAATAATAATAATCATAATAATAATCATAATAATCATCATCATCATCATCATCATCATCATCATCATCATCATCATCATCATCATCATCATCATCATCATAATCATAATAATCATAATAATAATCATAATAATAATAATAATAATAATAATAATAATAATATTAATAATAATAATAATAATAATAATAATAATAATAATAATAATATTAATAATAATATTAATATTATTATTATTATTATTATTACTGAAGGCCTTAATACGCTACAACGGAGTATTACTTGAGAGGTGCATACGTTGACGTTTAACGTCGGGGCGTAACTCCTCAATACGACGTTACACTTGTCAAGGCTAAAAGTTTTATCCAAAAAATAACCATTAAGCCGTCAAGGATGGATATTTTTTAAATTAAAATATCCACCAAGCCGTCAATGTTATAACCTGAATTTTTTTATATATTTATGCCTGAATATAATTAAAATTATACGAGGCATGTTCGGGAATTTTTAAGACTATTATTTTTTAAAATAGAAAATTCATAAGATTTTAATTTTGTTTTATTATTATTTTAATATGTTTATTCAAGATTTAAAATTTAGAAAATACTATAAATAATACCCTAATCCTCCCCTAATCCCTATCTATTTAACTCTAACTTTTCCCTAAATCTCTATTTTTCTCTCTCTCTCCTCGTGCGCCGAAGTCTTCCTACTCCTCTGTTTTGTTTTCCTCCCTTGTCTCACGCTTGCTTCTCCGTGAGCATTCTCCCGTCAGCGAACACGTGCCCGGTGGCGATTAGAAGGGACGCCGGTGTTGCCTTCGTCGTCTTCTTGGTGCGGCATCCTCAGTCCGACGCGGATTCATGCGTGTGCTTCCGGTGACGACTTCTCCTCCTCTCGTCGGCGACGACACTTCCAATGGCGAGTGCCGGTGGTCGCCTTGATCGAACGAACGAACGGACGAACGAACGATTCGCTCGTCCGCATCGAGGTTAGCAGTAGTGGTAAGTGGAAAACTGTCCTAGGCACGGAGCCCGTGCCTAGTTTTTACGCATGGCTACTAATCCATCGTTCATAAACTTCAAAAAGAGCATATCTCAAAAAAGGAAACAGAAGCAAACGGAAGCGTTATGCTCAATGTTCACGGAGCCCGAAAAAAGTTATTGTCGAACTAGTTCAAACATGCCATGGTAGAAATTTATTATAATATGGTAGAAAAATTCTATAACATGGTAGAAAATCCTATAACATAGTAGAAATTTATTGTAACATAGTAGAAATTTATTATAACACAGTAGAAAAATCCTATAACATGTAGAAATTTATTATAACATGGTAGAAATTTATTGTAATATGGTAGAAAAATTCTATAACATTGTAGAAAATCCTATAACATGATAGAAATTTATTATAACATGGTAGAAAAATCCTATAACATGGTAGAAATTTATTATAACATAGTAGAAAAATCCTATAACATGGTAGAAATTTATTATAATATAGTATAAATTTATTATAACATCGTCGAACTTCTTCTCATTTTGTCGAACTTGACCCAAATTTGACCCAACTTGACCCAAACCTAGGGATAATGATTGGTATTGACTTGGATATAATAGTACTTAATTTATATATATTTTTGAATCTTTAATTCCCTATTATTGTTAATTGATCATATCGTCGATTCCTTCTCATTTCGTCGTATTTGACTTAAACTTGACCCAAATTCGACCAAACTTGACCCAAATTTGGGTCAAGTTTGAGTCAAGTTCAACGAAATGAGAAGATGGTTTGACGAAATAGTCAATGCGGAAGAACTACCATGTTATAGGATTTACCTGCAATGTATAAAAAATTTCTACCAAGTTACAAAAGATTTCCACCATCTTAGAGGATTTTTCCACCATGGTACATGGTCGAAAACTTTATAAGATGTTAGAAAACTCATACAACATGGTAGAAATTTATTATAACATGGTAGAAATTTATTGTAATGTGGTAGAAAAATTCTATAACATGGTGGAAAATCCTATAACATGATGAAAATCCTATAACATGGTAGAAAAATCCTATAACATGGTGGAAAATCTTATAACATGGTAGAAAAATCCTATGACATGGTAGAAAAATCTTATAATATAGCAGTTCTTTCCTATAACATGGTAGGTAAATCCAACAACATGGTAGCAAATAAAAATGTATAAATTAAGTACTATTGTATCCAAGTCAATGTCCATTCATTATCCCTAGGGTTGGGTCAATTTGAGTCAAATTTGGATCAAGTTTGGGTTAAGTTCTACGAAATGAGAAAAAGTTCAACGATATCATTAATTAACAATAACAGGGAATTAGAGATTGAAAAAATATATAAATTAAGTACTATTATATCGAAGTCAATGTCCATTCATTATCCCTAGGTTTGGGTCAATTTGGGTCAAATTTGAAACAAGTTTGGGTCAAGTTCTACGAAATGAGGAGTTCAACGATATTCCTCCCCCGTCGCTGGCTACTGCTTCCTCTTCCGGCAGTCTTCCTCTTCTAGCAGCTTCACATTGCAGCGACGCGTGTGACAGCCCCTGTTTCCATTTGCGACGCTGCCACCTTCTCCAAGTAGCGGCGGTTGTTTACTCTCTTGGCTACGACGACTTCTCCTCCTCTCGTCGGCGATGACACTTCCGGTGGCGAGCGTTGGTGGTCGCCTTGATTGAACGAGCGAACGGATGAACGAACGATTCGCTCGTCTGCATCGAGGTTAGTAGTAGTGGTAAGTGGAAAATTGTCCAAGGCACGGAGCCCGTGCCAAGTTTTTACGCATGGCTACTAATCCACCGTTCATAAACTTCAAAAAGCGCATATCTCAAAAAAGGAAATGAAAGCATTATGCTCAATGTTCACGGAGCCCAAAAAAAGTTATTGTCGAACTAGTTCAAACATGCCATGGTAGAAATTTATTATAATATGGTAGAAAAATTCTATAACATGGTAGAAAATCCTTTAACATAGTAGAAATTTATTGTAATATAGTAGAAAAATTTTATAACATGGTAGAAATTTATTATAACATAGTAGAAATTTATTGTAATATGGTAGAAAAATTCTATAACATTGTAGAAAATCCTATAACATGATAGAAATTTATTATAACATGGTAGAAAAATCCTATAACATGGTAGAAATTTATTATAATATAGTAGAAATTTATTATAACATAGTAGAAATTTATTATAACATCATCGGACTCCTTCTCATTTCATCGAACCTGACCCAAACTTGACCCAAATTAGACCCAACTTGACCCAAACCTAGGGATAATGATTGGTATTGACTTGGATATAATAGTACTTAATTTATATATATATTTGAATCTTTAATTCCCTGTTATTGTTAATTGATCATATCGTCGAACTTGACCTAAACTTGACCCAAATTTGACCCAACTTGACCCAAATTTGGGTCAAGTTTGAGTCAAGTTCGACGAAATGAGAAGACGGTTCGACGAAATAGTCAATGAGGAAGAACTACCATGTTATAGGATTTACCTGCAATGTATAAAAAATTTCTACCAAGTTACAATAAATTTCCACCATCTTAGAGGATTTTTCCACCATGGTACATGGTCGAAAACTTTATAAGATGTTAGAAAACGTGTATAACATGGTAGAAATTTATTGTAATGTGGTAGAAAAATTCTATAACATGGTGGAAAATCCTATAACATGGTAGAAAAATCCTATAACATGGTGGAAAAATCCTATAACATGGTAGAAAAATCCTATAACATGGTAGAAAATCCTATAACATGGTAGAAAAATCCTATAACATAGCATTTCTTTCCTATAACATGGTAGGGAAATCCTACAACATGGTAGCAAATAAATTTTTAAACCTTAGACTACTGTATCCAAATCATTAAATGTCCATTCATTATCCCCAGGTTTGGGTCAACTTAATAGGGAATTAGAGATTGAAAAAATATATAAATTAAGTACTATTGTATCCAAGTCAATGCTCATTCATTATCCATAGGTTTGGGTCAAGATCTACGAAATGAGAAAGGGTTCAATGATATCATCAATTAACAATAATAGGGAATTAGAGATTGAAAAAAATATATAAATTAAATACTATTGTATCCAAGTCAATGTCCATTCATTATCCTAGGTTTGGGTCAAGTTGGGTCAAATTTGGATCAAGTTCTACGAAATGAGAAGGAGTTCAACGATATTATCAATTACCAAAAATAGAGAATTAGATATTGAAAAAATGTATAAATTAAGTACTATTGTATCCGAGTCAATGTTCATTCATTATCCCTAGGTTTGGGTCAAGTTGGGTCAAATTTGGCTCAAGTTTTTGTCAAGTTCTACGAAATGAGAAGGAGTTTAATGATATAATCAATTAACAATTATAGGGAATTAGAGATTGAACAAAATGTATAAATTAAGTACTATTGTATTCAAGTCAATATCCATTTATTATCCCTAGGTTTGGGTCAAGTTGGTCAAATTTGAATCAAGTTTGGGTCAAGTTCTATGAAATGAGAAAGAGTTCAACGATATCAACAATTAACAATTATAGAGAATTAGATATTGAAAAAAATATATAAATTAAGTACTATTGTATCCAAGTCAATGTCCATTCATTATCCCTAGGTTTGGGTCAATTTGGGTCAAATTTGGATCAAGTTTGGGTCAAATTCTACGAAATGAGAAAAAGTTCAATGATATCATTAATTAACAATAATAGGGAATTAGAAATTGAAAAAATATATAAATTATGTACTATTGTATCCAAGTCAATATCCATTCATTATCCCTAGGTTTGGGTTAATTTGGGTCAAATTTGGATCAAGTTTGGGTCAAGTTTTACGAAATAAGGAGTTCAACGATATCATTAATTAACAATAACAGAGAATTAGAGATTGAAAAAATATAAATTAAGTACTATTGTATACAAGTCAATGTCCATTCAATATCCCTAGGGTTGAGTCAAATTTGAGTCAAGTTTAAGTCAAATTTGAGTCAAATTTGAGTCAAGTTCGACGAAATGAGAAATAGTTCAACGATATCATCAATTAACAATAACAGGGAATTAAAGATTGAAAAAAGTGTATAAATTAAGTACTATTGTATCTAAGTCAATGTCCATTCATTATCCTTAGGTTTGGGTCAAGTTCTAAAAAATGAGAAGGAGTTCAACGATATAATCAATTAACAAAAACAGAGAATTAGATATTGAAAAAATGTATAAATTAAGTACTATTGTATCCGAGTTAATGTTCATTTATTATCTCTAGGTTTGGGTCAAATTTGGGTCAAGTTTATGTCAAGTTCTACGAAATGAGAAGGAGTTCAAGGATATCATCAATTAACAAAAATAGAGAATTAGATATTGAAAAAATGTATAAATTATGTACTATTGTATCCGAGTCAATGTTCATTCATTATTCCTAGGTTTGGGTCAAGTTGGGTCAAATTTGGCTCAAGTTCTACGAAATGAGAAAGAGTTTAATGATATCATCAATTAACAATTATAGGGAATTAGAGATTGAACAAAATGTATAAATTAAGTACTATTATATCCAAGTCAATATCCATTCATTATCCCTAGGTTTAGGTCAAGTTGGTCAAATTTGGATTAAGTTTGGGTCAAGTTCTACGAAAAGAGAAGGAGTTCAACGATATCAACAATTAACAATTATAGAGAATTAGAGA
This sequence comes from Costus lasius, assembly GCA_027563935.2. Lineage (NCBI taxonomy): Eukaryota > Viridiplantae > Streptophyta > Magnoliopsida > Zingiberales > Costaceae > Costus > Costus lasius. Next base: position 22,177,080 of record CM050451.1, on the reverse strand, counting down.
TTGAAAAAAAAATATAAATTAAGTACTATTGTATCCAAGTCAATGTCCATTCATTATCCCTTGGTTTGGGTCAAGATGGGTCAAATTTGAGTAAAGTTTGACGAAATGAGAAGGAGTTCAACGATATCATCAATTAACAATAATAGGGAATTAGAGATTGAACAAAATGTATAAATTAAGTACTATTGTATTCAAGTCAATGTCCATTCATTATCCCCTGGTTTGGGTCAAGTTGGTCAAATTTGGATCATGTTTGGGTCAATTTCTACGAAAAGAGAAGGAGTTCAATGATATCAGCAATTAACAATTATAGAGAATTAGAGATCGAAAAAAATGTATAAATTAAGTACTATTGTATCCAAGTCAATGTCCATTCATTATCCCTAGGTTTGGGTCAAGTTGGGTCAAATTTGGATCAAGTTTGGGTCAAGTTTTACGAAAAGAGAAGGAATTCAACGATATCATTAATTAACAATAATAGGGAATTAGAGATTGAAAAAATATATAAATTAAGTACTATTGTATCCAAGTCAATGTCCATTCATTATCCCTAGGTTTGGGTCAAATTTGGGTCAAGTTTGAGTCAAGTTTGACGAAATGAGAAGGAGTTCAACGATATCATTAATTAACAATAACAGGGAATTAGAGATTTAAAAATTGTATAAATTAAATACTATTGTATCCAAGTCAACGTCCATTCATTATCCTAGGTTTGGGTCAAGTTGGGTCAAGTTGGGTCAAATTTGGATCAAGTTCTACGATATGAGAAGGAGTTCAACGATATTATCAATTAACAAAAATAGAGAATTAGATATTGAAAAAATGTATAAATTAAGTACTATTGTATCCGAGTCAATGTTCATTCATTATCCCTAGGTTTGGGTCAAGTTGGGTCAAATTTGGCTTAAGTTTTTGTCAAGTTCTACAAAATGAGAAAGAGTTTAATGATATCATCAATTAACAATTATAGGGAAATAGAGATTGAACAAAATGTATAAATTAAGTACTATTGTATTCAAGTCAATATCCATTCATTATCCCTAGGTTTGGGTCAAGTTGGGTCAAATTTGAATCAAGTTTGGGTCAAGTTCTATGAAATGAGAAAAAGTTCAACGATATCAATAATTAACAATTATAGAGAATTAGATATTGAAAAAAATGTATAAATTAAGTACTATTGTGTCCAAGTCAATGTCCATTCATTATCCTAGGTTTGAGTCAAGTTGGGTCAAATTTGGATCAGGTTTGGGTCAAGTTCTACGAAATGAGAAGGAGTTCAACGATATCATTAATTAATAATAACAGGGAATTAGAGATTGAAAAAAAATATAAATTAAGTACTATTGTATCCAAGTTAATGTTCATTCATTGTCCCTAGGTTTGGGTCAAATTTCGATCAAGTTTGGGTCAAGTTCTACGAAATGAGAAGGAGTTCAACGATATCATTAATTAACAATAACAGGGAATTAGAGATTGAAAAAAAATATAAATTAAGTAATATTGTATCCAAGTCAATGTCCATTCATTATCCCTACGTTTGAATCAAACTTGTGTCAAGTTTGAGTCAAGTTCGATGAAATGAGAAAGAGTTCAACGATATCATTAATTAACAATAATAGGGAATTAGAGATTGAAAAAAAAATATAAATTAAGTACTATTGTATCTAAGTCAATGTCTATTCATTATCCTTAGGTTTGGGTCAAGTTGGTTCAAATTTGGATTAAGTTTGGGTCAAGTTCTACGAAAAGAAAAGGAGTTCAACGATATCAACCATTAACAATTATCGAGAATTAAAGATTGAAAAAAATGTATAAATTAAGTACTATTGTATTCAAGTCAATGTCTATTCATTATCCCCTGGTTTGGGTCAAGTTGGTCAAATTTGGATCATGTTTGGGTCAATTTCTACGAAAAGAGGAGTTCAACGATATCATCAATTTACAATAACAGAGAATTAGAGATTGAAAAAAATGTATAAATTAAGTACTATTGTATATAAGTCAATGTTCATTCATTATCCCTAAGTTTGGGTCAAGTTGGGTCAAATTCTACGAAATGAGAAAGAGTTCAACGATATCATCAATTAACAAAAATAGAGAATTAAATATTGAAAAAAATGAATAAATTAAGTACTATTGTATCCAAGTTAATGTTCATTCATTATCCCTAGGTTTGGGTCAAGTTGGGTCAAATTTGGATCAAGTTTATATCAAGTTCTATAAAATGAGAAGGAGTTCAACGATATCATCAATTAACAATTATAGGGAATTATAGATTAAACAAAATGTATAAATTAAGTACTATTGTATCCAAGTCAATGTCCATTCATTATCCCTAGGTTTGGGTCAAGTTGGTCAAATTTGGATTAAGTTTGGGTCAATTTCTACGAAAAGAGGAGTACAACGATATCAACAATTAACAATTATAGAGAATTAGAGATTGAAAAAATATATAAATTAATTACTATTGTATCCAAGTCAATGTCCATTCATTATCCCTTGGTTTGGGTCAAGTTGGGTCAAATTTGGATCAAATTTAGGTCAAGTTCTACGAAATGAGGAGTTCAACGATATCATTAATTAACAATAACAGGGAATTAGAGATTGAAAAATATATAAATTAAGTACTATTGCATCCAAGTCAATGTCCATTCATTATCCCTAGGTTTGGGTCAAGTTGGGTCAAATTTGGGTCAAGTTCGACGAAATGAGGAGTTCGGCAATATGATCAATTAACAATAGTAGGGAATTAAAGATTAAAAAAAATATATAAATTAAGTACTATTGTATCCAAGTCAATGTCCATTCATTATCCTTAGGTTTGGGTCAAGTTAGGTCAAGTTTGCGTTAAGTTCGACTAAATGAGAATGAGTTCGACGATGTTATAATAAATTTCTACCATGTTATAATAAATTTTTACTACGTTATAATAAATTTCTACCATGTTATAGGATTTTTCTACCCTGTTATAATAAATTTCATTCATGTTATAGAATTTTTCTACCATATTACAGTATATTTCTACCATGTTATAATAAATTTCTACCATGTTATAGAATTTTTCTACTATATTACAATATATTTCTACCATGTTATAATAAATTTCTACCATATTATAGGATTTTTCTACCATGATCAAATTTGGGTCAAGTTTGGGTCAAGTTCGACAAAATGAGAAGGAGTTCGACAATATGATCAATTAACAATAACAGGGAATTAAAGATTAAAATATATATATATATATTAAGTACTATTGTATCCAAGTCAATATCCATTCATTATCCCTAGGTTTGGGTCAGGCTGGGTCAAATTTGGGTCAAGTTCGACGAAATGAGAAGGAGTTCGACGATGTTATAATAAATTTCTACTATGTTATAATAAATTTCTACTATATTATAATAAATTTCTACCATGTTATAGGATTTTTCTACTATGTTATAATAAATTTCTACCATGTTATAGGATTTTTACAATGTTATAGAATTTTTCTACCATATTACAATAAATTTCTACCATGTTATAATTAAATTTCTACATGTTATACGATTTTTCTACTATATTATAATAAATTTCTACCATGTTATAGAATTTTTCTACTATCTTACAATAAATTTCTACTATGTTATAAGATTTTGTACCATGATATAGAATTTTTTTACCATATTATAATAAATTTCTACTATGGTATGTTTGAACCAGTTCGACAATAACTTTTTTTGGGCTCCGTGAACATTGAGCATAACGTTCCGTTTGCTTCCGTTTCCTTTTTTGAGATACGCACTTTTTAAAGTTTATGAACGGTGGATTAGTAGCCATGCGTAAGAACTAGGCACAGGCTCCGTGCCTAGGACATTTTTCCATGGGAAGTTTCGGTTGTTTTATTTATTTTATTTTTCTATTAATTCTGTTCCTAAAAATAAGAATAATAAAACCTAATTTCTATTATTATTATTTTGGGGGGAATTACGTGATAATTAATTTAAATAAATTTGATTTAAATAGAAAATTAGGGGTGAGGGCATTGTTATCGGTTGATACATGTGATGGATAATAACAGATATTTAAATTATTTAGTGAAGAAAGGAAGATAACTTTGACGTCAGAAGGATTCAGGATATCAACGTTTGAGGTAGGAATCTTATTTTATTCCTTTTTTACAGTGTCAATAATTTATAGGATTTGTTGCTTATTCATTTGATTTGATATTTGATGAATATATTAGAAATGATTGATACTGATATCTATTTGATCCGCCTGCTTGTTTTGTTTCTAAAATTCTATTGACCTCAATTATCTTATTCATTTGGTCATATTCTGTTTCTGTATGAATGGTTAATAATGTTGTATTGAGATATCTGATATATTGGCATATGAGCATAGTTGAACAATTGTGTATCTATGATATTGACATATGAATATGTTGGAATAGTTGAATTTCTGTGATGTTAAAGTCGTGATATATTGACCTCTGGACTGGATGATTTATTCTCCAGTGGCCTGTTTGTGTGAGATATAGTTCCGACGCGTATCGGGTTATGGTTGCCGGTCAGGGTACCACTAATTGTCCTCGGGATAATACTACGAATGCCAAGTGTTGGACGCAACACTCCGGGCTGTTCAGACAATCATTCCACTGCGTGAGCAATAGTGGAAACACTCTGAAAATGAGTGTAGCTCTTGATTGAGATCTTTTGGCCAGCTTGATGATTTACACGACATTCTGTATATTATTTGTATATCATTCTTTCAGTAATTTGATATTTTGTTATTTGACTCCCTCACCACTTTGTTGATTCCTACTTAGCGTTTTGCTAACTTCCTTTGTTTCTCTTCTAGGTATAGAGTTAGCTTCTGGGAGGAATAGAGTAGAAAGCATACCAGCCCCAAGATGAGATCGTTTGTATTTTGATTTTTATTTCAGTTGATTTGTTTATAAATTGGATAGTATGTTTTTAAAGATTGTGTTATATAAAAAAAATTCTTAATGTTAAAGTTTGGATTATTTATTTAATAAGTGATATTTGATTTTTGTAGTTCTTTGGTTCCTATCAATATTGTCATCTCCCTAGGGAACCTTCAGCTAGGAATAGTTGGCTTTCCGCCGGGGCGTGACAGTCAAGGCCGAATATTTTTTGAAATACCCAATAAGCTATTGATGCTGAGTATTCAAAAAATTAAAATATCCACCAAGCCGTTAAGGCCAGATATTTCTCAAATTTAAATACCCAATAAGTTGTTGATGCCGGGAATTCAAAAAATTAAAATATCTAATAAGCCATTGAAGCTGGATATTTCCCAAATTTAAATATCCAATAAGCCGTCAAGGCTGGGTATATTCCAAATTTAAATATCCAATAAGCCATCAAGGCCGGATATTTCTTAAAATTAAATATCTAATAAACCATCAAGGCCAGATATTTCTTAAAATTAAATATCCAATAAGCCGACAATGCCGGATATTTCTTAAAATTAAATATCCAATAAGCCATCAAGGCTGGGTATTTTCTAAAATTAAAATATCCACTAAGCCGACAAGGCCGGATATTTCAAATCAAATCCAAATGCTCACAAACCATCAAGGCCAAGCATAAATCAAATTCAAATGCTCACAAGCCGTTGAGGTTGAGTATAAATTAAATTCAAATGCTTATAAGTCATTAAGGCCGAACACATATGAAATCCAATGCTCATAAGCCATTAAGGCTGAGCATAAATCAAGACTAAATGCTCACACGCCATCAAGGTCGAGCACATGTGAAGTTTAAATGCTCACGCTATCAAGGCCGAGCACATACAAAGTTTAAATGCTCACACGCCGCTAAGGCTGAGTATATATCAAGTTTAAATGCTCACAGGCCATCAAGGTCGAGCATAAAATAAATTCAAATGCTCACAAGCCATCGAGGCCGAGTGTAAATCAAATTCAAATACTCACAAGTCGTCAAGGCCAAGTGCATGCCAAATCCCAGATACTTATAAGCCATCAGGGCCGAGTATTCAAATACTCACAAGTCTTTCTTTGACTAACAAAGATTGCTTCAAATTTTAAGTTGTTCATGAGCCATATATTGATACGACATTTATAAACCATTTTCTTCCAATTTGTGGAATATTGTTTATTCTTATAGATCTCTTAATCAAAGGCTCCCTGATTTCAGGGGTAATTAACAATGAGTGCTTGCGCTCATTGGAAGCCAGAACCCATTAAACAAAAAAACCTTATAATTTATAAGGTGAATTTGAAAAGGTCAATCATATTAAACATGACCAAAAATGACCCCATAGTAAAATATAAAGAAAAGATAAAGGGGTTTTTATTTTTCAGCTTTTGAAGAGAGAAATCTGGTTTAGGTGAATACTGAGCAAGCCCTTTCACTTTGGAAGAGAGGAATCATAGCTGTAGTAGCGAGCAATAGTGACAACGACGAAGAATAACTGCAAGAGGGAGATGAAGGAAGCAACAATAGCAACGAAGAAGAGGCGGCCGGATTAGGAGACCGAGAGATAAAGATGAGTGAGGAGAAGGGAGAAACAACTGTGGAAAAAGATGGCAACAACCAACAAGAACTAGAACCTAGAGTTGCGAGCCCACATGTGAGGAAAGGCGAGAGTGGTGGTGGCAGGTGCAATGAAGAAATGGTCTAGGCTAAGTACCCAACTTAGTTTTCTAAGCTGGATACCCTAATCGCCATTCGATTCACATCCTGATGGACACAAATCTTGGAGCAAAGTTCCCCGTTAGCGACGACCTGTTATCGGCACTAGCGTAACCCGAGTTAGTAGTTTTTCCTATTGCTATTTTATTTCCCCCCAAAACCACGTCTCTAAAACTATTTTTTGACTCATGACTAAGGCTCCGTTTGGTCTAGCTTCTGCTTGTAGCTTCTACTAGTTGAAGAAGCGCTGATTGAAAAGGTGCTGGCTGGAGAAGTAAGGAAGGTGTTTGGATTGCACAGCTTGTGAACCGCTTATGCTGTGCTAGTTGAAAAGGTGCTTATGTTGTGCTGTGCTGTTAAGCACAAATATTCATAAAAATATACTAATAAACATATAACTCACATGAAAATATTATAATAAAAACTCACATAACTCACATAAATAAATATTATAATAAAAACCACATATAAAAGAGTAATCCATGTCACCACTGTTATGCATTTAAAAATATATTAGAATTACATATTTGATGCCATCAAACTCAAAGCAATCTGATTACGCTGCATATCTATTGGAGTGGAATTTACTTATATTTCAGAAGATTCCTCATTTTCTTCGTCATTATCTTCTGGTGTGAAATTTTCTTCAACATCAACTTCTTGCAAAATTTGATCAGATGAAGTTGCAGCTCTAATATAATTATGCAGTGCCATCGATGCAACTACAATCTTCACCTGTGTTTCATATGAAAATGATGGCATATCCCGTAATACATTCCACCTTTTTTTCCACACTCCAAAACTTCGTTCAATGCAGCTTCTAAGAGAAGAGTGTGCTTTATTGAATAGTTCTTTAAGACCTTGTGGTGGATGACATTGTTGAAACTCTTGAAGATGATACCTCACTCCTTTATATGGGCCAAGGTACCCATTCATTTGTGAGTATCCAGCGTCAACTAAGTAATACTTTCCTGTAAATTACTTATATAATTATAACATACAATTATAATGACTATGAATGTGATAAGATACTTAAAAATAATTGCATACTAACTGGGAGGAGATTTTGGAAAATTCAAATTAAGTACTTTTGATAAAACGCGAGCATCATGGGCAGATCCCTCATATCCAGCCAATACGTACGTGAACCTCATATCAAAAGAACAAGCAGCTAAGATGTTTTGGGTTGGTCGACCCTTTCTTCCTATAAATCGTATCTGATCATGAAGTGGAACAATTGCATCCACATGTGTACCATCAATAGCCCCAATACAATCCTATATTATAAAAAAAATGATTAGAATAAAATAGTTAGATGCATTGTAGCAATTGATAAATAATTATAACATACCTTAAAATGAGGCATATAACGATAATCAGATAATATTTCTTGCGAAATCTCCTGAAACTCTCTATCGGCAGGTTCAATCAATATTTTTGCATACTTACATACTGATTTCAACACTTCGTTGAAAACTCTACTCATTGTTTCTCCTGAATGTTGAAATCTTTCTTGTGTGTGTCTATTTGATGCACCTTGTGCTAACACAAAAACAAATATGCCGACCTTCTCAATTGTTGATATATTCCTTGATGGCTTTAGACCATAAGTGTTCTGCAAGACATGACATGAAGCCATAAAATCAATTTGTTCCATCCTCATCATTCTTCGGCATCTTTCAGGATGTCCTTCTAAAATGTCTCTCATCCAACTCATACCATGATTATCAGATACCATACAAGGTTTCTTGTGTATGTGTTTTGAGAAATAGTCAGTTATCGCAGTCATTATAACATGAGCTGTTTTCCAAAACTCAACTGATGTATTTTCAATATACTTTATCTCATCAATTTCACTATCACTATCATCAGCATCCATATCTATTAAACAAAAATATAATGAGTAATTGGATACCTTAAAATTCAATATTCATACATTCATATTGAAATAAAAACATAACACAAAGTTCAATAGTTCACAACTAGCAATACAACATAACACATAAAGTTCAATAGTTTACAACTAACACTACAACATTACATTAAAATTCAACATTCATACATTCATATTAAAATAAAAACATAGTTCACAACTAGCAATAGAACATAACAACACAATAACATTACAACACAAGTAACAAGTACTAGGAAATCATTGATAATGTTTTACAGTAGTCCCTTAAAAGTAGTCCCTTAAAATAGAGCAAGATGTCTTCACTGGCGTGCATATAGATATTTTAAAAATCCTAATTTTTTTTTCAGATGTTTTCATTGCTTTCCACATCACTCTATTTGTTTTGTCTCTGAATATGGATGCTGCAAAAAAGAAGAGGTCTGGATCAGCTTCAATTTCTGGAATAGAGCTGACATCTGCTATGATGTCCTCAATACTGCATCCTGGAGGGTCTACAAGCTTGGTCTCAATAGCAACCCTTTGTTCTATGGATGTTGCTAATGAATGCAAATCATCCCTCACTGTAGATGCAGTTCTACACTTTCTTTTACCACTTGTTTTACTACTGCTTGGTTCAACATGTCTTGACTCATTGCATTCATCCACTTGGTTATTACTTTTAGCATGTGCTTGCAAGTCGTCAGGGATTTCATTCTCATTGTTTACAGCAGGTGTATAAACTTGATCACCAGTAGCTATGGTACTTCCAAACATGATATCATTTTTTATCTCGATATCAGGATGAATACCCTTCTTTCGAAACTTTACATAGTCTTTGTTTATCTACAATTAAATTAGAAATAATAATCATATTATTGATTATAATAATATTAAAGAAAATTAAAAATTAAATACATACCGCAATCTTAGAAGCCCACCATTCAGGTGTAGCATCTACAGTTTCTAATCTCGAATTCCATCCCAACCCAGTTTCTTTTCCTTTCAACTCTTTCCAAAGTTTCCAATCAGCTTTCATTTGATCCCATCTATTTTTCAGTTTTACTTTATCGTACTTCAAACCACTGAGTTCTTGAAAATTTTCTAACACAAATATCCACCCTTGCGTTGAGAAATGAGATCCAGGCCATAAGTTTTTACCAATTGCAGCAATACATACATCACAATATATGAGTGTTGTAGGTACATTCCACACGGCTTTGACATTTTTGGTTGCTGCTTGTGAACTTTGTGTCATCTATTTTCATATAAATATAACCACTATGTTAAATTTTAATTAATGATACCAAAGTGAAAAAAAATTCATGCTTGTTCTAGTTTTACTCTAAGACTAAAATGATGCTAAACTAATTCAAAAAACCAAGTTCATATCAGCTACATTCATCACTAAATGCGCATTCCTATATAGCATGTTCTAGTTTTACTCTTAAGACTAAAATGATGCTAAAACTAATTCACAAAAAATTAGTTGTATTCATCACTAGAAAAGTAAAACTTAGCTTAAAAAGAACATTGCTTCATAAGAGAAACATCATTAACAAGAACAATCTTGATGAATAATAAAGGTCATTAATTACAGCATTTGAGATCAAACAGTGATGGGATTGAACAAGTAATTAAACGCTGACCTACTTTTCATTTTCTCAACAATACAAAACCTATAACAAATCCTATAACAAATGTACAGAAACACTGATGAGAAAAATGTACAGAAACAATACAAAACCTATAACAAATCCAAGAGGATGAAAAAAGTGAATACATTGTATGCTAAAAGATTCTTTATGCACATTTTAAATACACTAACACTTTTTCTAAAGCATGCGAGACGAATGTAAAAGAGAAAAGGTATAAAAAGCAATACGGACCGATATTAAAACACTTGCCCAAATAGATATTTTTTTAGCATAATTTTGAATGGATATACCAGGACCTAGATCCAAGTAGGTTTAGGCTTGATATTATTAGATACAGAGTAAATTAAAAAAAAAAAGCTAATAAAAGATACAACAAAATGGCATGCAAATGATAATAACATAAGCAAGAAATACAAATATCAATTGCATAGCTGGAGCATGAAATAGGTACGAGCAGAAAGTGAAAGAAAAAAAAAAACAAGCATCAAAGAAAAAAATAATATCAAGTCTAGAATTAGATTGTTTTAGACATAATTGCTTCCTTTCTTTGGAAGAAAAAGCCAAACATTTGGATAAAATAAGGAAGAAATAAGAGAGTTTGAGAAAAGGGTGGTGCTCAAGGAAGAATGCTTTTTTTTTTTCTACAAAGAAAAGCTTCAATTAGGTTCATGATAGTGAAAACACATTCAAAATGGATGGGATCATGAGAAGGAACTCTACGCACTTTTATGTCTGAGCTAACTATTCAATATTTGCCATCTGGTAAACCCCAATTAGCATACCAAGCATATGATTCGAACTCAAATTGGTAACTAGCAGTTCATATAGTTCAATATAACAATAGTGTAATCTTGGCAGCCCAGTAATAATAATGATGCACTAGTACTCATCTGCCTCTATCATGAGATTAACAATGTCATATGCTCAAGTAATTGAAGATTTATTAATGTCTTTTTGGATTTACTAATTGATGATCTATAGTATTTCAAGTTTTGGTTTATATGTTTGTTCTTGTATCCATTGGACAGGTTCCTGGAGTCGTTGACTTAGGTTTGGTTCCTCGGAAAATTACTAAAGTTGGCATTGTTGGAGGTGGCTCAATGGCCTCTGAAATTGCAACTGCACTAATTCTTGCCAATTGCCAAGTGATACTTAAACAAGCAGATGAAAATAACTTAAAAGAAGGAACATGCAAAGTCAAAGGTAGATACATCACTGCCGAGCATTCAATGAACTTGATATGCAAATTTCGAGTTCTTACTTTGAGTATCTTCTCAGAAAACCTACAGAGTTGTGTTAGGGGAGGAAAAACGACACAGGAGAAATGTGAGGCAGCTCTTTCTCTACTCAAATGTGTTCTTGATTATGCAAGCTTTAAAGATGTCGACATGGTTATTGAGGTAAGAACAACTGAAAAGAACTTTACGTAGCAGATGGCTACGATCGTAAAGCTGAGAAAAAACTAAACTCAGCTGGAGAAGGCGAGAGCTGATGGTGAACAGCAGCTGTTGTGAGAGAGGCGGATGGCGGCGAGAGCTGACGGCGGCGAGACAGTAGAGAACGGCGGCGAGAGCTGATGGCAAGAGTGAATAGAATATTAGGGCGAGCGAGGAGTCGGGAGAGCGAGGAGTTGGGCGAACGAGGAGTCGGGCTGAAAAGTCGGGCTCGAGAAGAAGCAACTTCGAAGCTGCTTCTCAGTTACTTAAGTCACTTAAGGGTTAGAACCGAGAAGTTAATGGGCCAAACGCTCTAACTTCTCAAATTCTGCTGGCTGGAGAGCTATAAGCAGCTCTAGAATCTTGGCCAAACGGGCCCTAAAGGCCCCCTGTAACTTCTCATGCAAGTCGTGTTTCCAAAGCTCTCCGGCATTTTTGTGTCTCCTGCCTCCTACAAAACTCTTTAAGCTTCTACATTATTGTGTATCTGTGTGTCGACTCCAACGAATCTGCTATACCATTTAGCGCTGATAGTGCTTTTTTCTTTTTGCTATACCACTTTCGTCTCCGGCTAACTCCCAATGTAAAGATTTTTCGTTGATACACAGACATTTATCGTTGATGCACATAGACATTTATTGTTGATATATAATTTAAAATTTCAGACCTTACAAATTATCGTTGATACACATAGACATTTATAAATTCATTAACTTCTAAAGCTATTTCTTTTAAACAGAATTTCCTTTGTTACATCATCATAACTGAGGCATAATCTGGAGAAGACAAACTTGACCTCTGAGGTGAATGTTGGATCTCATTGGACATGTTCGCATCTAATCCAGGACTTTCATCAGAAAAGAGATTTGTCTTCGTAACAGCCTTTTGCCGGTCATATTTATTGGCCGAAGTAGGAAGCTGCAGATGAAGATACGTCAGAAGATAGGTAGAAAAGAAAATGGCAATCGAAAATAGCCAAATCATAATGTTACCAAGCCTCAATCTGAACTCCAAAATCAGGTGCTTGTTCAAACAAAACGAAAAGAAAGTATAGCAGCATACAATTCTACATACACAGGTTAATCGTTCCCAGGTAAGTAAGGTTAAAGACGTGGCAACAGCCTCTTTGTTTGCAAGATTAAAGTTGTATAACCCTCCCTGTACCTTTAAATACTAAATGTCAATCAACTACAACCACCTCAAGGGAGAACCTTAGTCAATGGTAATGTTGTTTATACACGACTAGGGTGACTAATTTTTGAGTTATTTTTTTTAAAAAACTAAGTCATTGTAGTTTTTTTTATTTTCATGCAAGGATTCAAATCTTGCAAGACCTACTTACCGGGAGACTCAAACTGGGATTGCACGTTCATGGAAGGATCCTAATATCATAACGAATTAGTTAGCATTATTTACAAGAGACAGCTTGAGATACAGTAGGCAGCCCCTGCCTAGGATTTTATTGGGGCAGTCCAATTAGACAGCTTCGCCACCAATTAAAAGAAAAACAGGGGAAAGCTTCCATGCCGGAAATAGTCTTTCATCCTTTGGTGTTTTTGATCAGGCAGCCCAACATAAAATCCACTTGATCGAGCAGCCCTGACAGAACCTTGCATGCAAATCCAAAGAGGGTCCTCACTTAGGATTTTTATTCCCAGACTAGGAAGGTGAAAATCAGGAGCGTTTGGGGAGTTGCTTCACGGTTTGGACCAAGAAGCTACATTGTTCATGCGAAGCAGGGAGGGGCTGCTTTTCAGTTTGGGCCCGAGATGCTGCACTATTAATAGGAAGCAGGAGCTGCTTCTCAGTTCAAACCCAAGAAGCTGCACTATTGATGGCAAGGTTGGTTGGTGATCTGAGACTAGCTACTGGTGAATGAGAAGATCAATGTGGAGCGGTTTGTGATAGAGGGTGAGTGGTAGAGGCAGTGAAATAAAAGACAACCAAGCTTCTTTGGTGATAGGGAAAAAGGGTGATAAAGGAGTGGGCTCAGTTGATGGAAATGATGGAGGATGTAGTAGGCTCAGTTGGTAAAATCGATTGGGATGGTGGTGAATTGTGAATATGAGACAAGAGAAGTAGAGAGAAAAAGAATGAAAGTGGAAGGAGGAGATGACCTAGATTGAGCTTTGATATCAACCTGAGGTAAGATAAAGGAAGAGAAGAAGATTGAGCTTTGATAACAACCTGAGTTAAGATAAAGGAAGAGAAGAAGAAAGAGAGAGAAGAAATAGAGTAAGATAGGGAAATTTGGGGTAGGATTAAGATTTCATTCTACACTTGATATTGTTTAATGAACCATCATATAATTATATGCTTTTAAATATTAAAATGAGAAAAATCATAGTCATAAACACTAAGATAATCGCAGGCAACCACCCACTACCTCTCATGACTCAATTAAACACTCACTACTACAAGGATAAATAACAACCATATATAATTTATATCCTTAATATATTTTAGGATAATAAGTAAGACGTAGACTGTAAAACACAAACTAACATAATGCTAGGCTAAATAACAATCGCAATTAATAATTAATATCCCTAATATACTAAGACATCAAATAGATATCTGCTTGTATCAATCCTCCTACAAATCTGTACATGTCAGCAACAAATGAAAATCAAAGATCAGACCCTAGGACTGGTTCCAAAGTTATAACCATTTTGAGATCGTATGATTAAACCTCTTTCTTGCAAATTGACAAGACGCAGTTGCATGCTACTACTTGCAATGATACAAAAAGAAGGGAATGGTAGAGGGAAACGAAGCATAAGAGAAGGGAAAGGATCTTCTTCACTATGCTTACTTGCACGGGATGAGAACAAGAGCCAAAAAACAATAATACTCAGATGTTTCTCCAGAAGAAATGCATTACTTTATCTGTGGTTGATTAGCTCTACCACTGAGTTAAATGTTTCCAATTTATGAGTTGTTCACTGTCATACTAAGATTAGGAAATGACCCAATTATAATTTAATAATTACCTCTCACAACCAAGCTACTACCTCTGAATTATGGACATAACATATCGGCAAATCAGGCTTAAACACTTAATACATAGGAGATTAAACTCTTGGCTTTGGCTTTGACATCACATTGAAATTAATTGGATTACCAGTTATCTGAAAAGTTTAAGCTACTAAAAGGCTCAACTTATACATCTATAACATAATATATGTTAAAATTGTAGTGTTTGTACTGTTTTTATCCAACAATAAAATTCTGCAAGAAAAAGCGAGCAAAACAGTGTGATAAAACTAGAACAAGTGTCAGCCTGAGGTGCATATTCATGCCAAATCAATATAAGGTAAGGTACACTTACACATATTTCTCTTTCTAACGCATCTGTCTCAAATGAACTGCTTTTCTGAGGTCTAATAACGCATGCACGAATATCTCCAGTCACTATATACCTATGAGCATCCTTCATGGAGGAGAACACATATCTATTAACTGGATCAATGTAAACCTGTTAACATGGAGCAAATCAAACAAAATATGGGTTAAATCAAGCAAAATGATTAGACAAACATTCAAAGCTGAAATAAATGAAACAAAACATCTGAAAACCAGATGGTTAAACACATTTAGTTAAAGTCTTACTTATTAGCATGAGTTATTAAGCGAGAGTTAAATGATGAAGAAAAATTAGATTTAATATAGACTTATCTTTTTTTTAAAAAAAAAAGGAGAAGATGAAGTTTTGCAAATATAAATGTTGGAAGAAAAGAATTGATCACTATATGAAATCCAAGAAAATGTTTTCCTAAATATTTTTAGTTTAGTATCAATTGTTGATACCATGGTTTGAACTGACCATAATTTCCGGTTTGTACCGGCTCGAGATCATACCGGTTTCGCTATAGGTCAGTGTCGGTATGGGTGATTTTACTGTAGCATAATGTCATTTCACTGTGCAAACTGGTCCGAAACTTAACTGGTAGACTGGTTAGGATTGGTTTTTCAAACCATGATTGATACTAGCATGATTTCAAAAATTGGCTTGTACCAATACAGCCGATTTGTAGTTTGTACATGTCCGTCCGTACCAAGCGATACGACTAGACCAATATAACTAGTTTGTACTAGTCGGTACATAGACTACAATGGAGCCGAGCAGAGTGGAAGAAGGAGGACTTGTGTAGCGGACAAGCGACCGGCGAAGGGTGAGGGCAAGCAGTACCGATCCTCCTCTTCTGTGGTACCGGTCATCCTCTTCTTCTTTGCTGCATCAGTTCCGTCTAGTATAGACTCGTTTGAGCTTGGACTATAACACTAGTTTGGACCGATATTTAAAACCTTGGATACCATATACGAAAAAGAAAAATGAAAACACATAATGACTAAAAACATTAGTATAATACCGTGATCTTTCGAATTCCTTTCTTTGAATTGCTAAATCTGATTTCCTTAATCCATCCTGGAGGCAAACCTTTTGAACGATATTCAGTCAAAGCCTGGATCTTGATACAAATCAATAGGTCAGTAGATTTCATTTACTTACTCATGCTTAACAAACCTGTTTTTGAAATTCAGCTGCAAACAAAACCCATTTGATAGTGGAAGAAAAGTTTGAAATCGAAAATTTTGTTGAAAATGCTGAAACCTTGATGCGTTTTTCTTCATTGGCTGGCATGCAAATTTCCTTGGTGGAGCTTGTAGTACTCCTTGTCTGTTTGATTGGAGTGAAAGGCTTTCCAGCATTAAGATACCGAAAAACTTGTTTCCTTGAATAGAATCTGGATCCAGTAGATGGATTGATGTAGCACTGCAGGAGAGCAGAATAAATCATAAAATAACAGGAGATCTTCCATTTTGCAAATAAATTACTGAACCATCGTGACAGTGATGCAAGTAAAACAATTCACAAAGTTCTGGTAGCTAAACAGAATACTCGGGATGCATGCACATTTTTACTCTTATGCAAGATTAGCTAAATATGAGTAAATAAGAGCCAAGAAAGGTTTCCAAATTACATACACTTCAAGTTCATACAAAACTTCTTTGACCAATAGTTGATACACTTTTCCATCAACTACCATTCGTGTTAACTAAACTCCTATTGTTTGCACCATTGAATAGCCTTCAAAGCTTCACACAATTTGAATTATAATCTTCCGGGGAAATCTTGCAATTGGTTTTCTACTTAACATATAGCTCTAATGCATAAAAATAAGTGTGTAAAGATTGACGTCCCCAACCAGTCTCTATTAAGTGATCAATTGAGGTTTGTCTCCATCCTCACAGATCAATAAATTGAACCTCCTCATTACTTAAACTTGCTACGTCAAAAAAAATAAATTGAACCTCCTCAATTTATTGATTTTCTACCGCAAGTAACACCCCTATGATCATATTAAAAGTTTAACTAGAATTTTTGACAATCTAAATTTAACATTACACTTCTTTTAGTGGAGCAATATATTCTTTCCTGTTCCTCTTCAGACACCAGGTACATGCAGCTGAATCAGTTTCTTTTTTAAGTATTCATACAACAACAGCTGTATACTGTAATGCTATTAGTATGGCGAGAAAGAACAACACAGGCTTTGAATAAAAAACAAATCAATGAATTCCAATCATGAGGTTCCACCACTGCTTAGACCAATATGCCACTCGCAATCACTTTATCAGACAAACGTTTTGGCTCCTGACACAACTATTAACTTCTAGAAATTGTCCACTGCCTTTATTTGACTCAGAATTACCGATATCATGTGAGAAAGTAAACTTCCACATAAACACACCAATAATCATTTATAAGTAATGGAAACAACCGGCAAAGAATAACAGTAAGATTAAAGGAAACCATTGATAATGAGACAAAAGCTAACCATTAACAGTAAGCCAAATTCAAATACCTTGATCTGCCGCCCTATATTCGCCCCACTTTTTTGAGTTTTAATCTCCAAAATCCAACCAGTAGGCAACCAATCAGACCGATCTTGTGTTTCGGTGGCAAACTAAAACGTGCATATCAAGATAGCATGTTAGAGCCATTCTTATATCTGGAAGCATAAATCAAAGGTAAAGCTAATCTTATAGTGTTAATCTCAGGGAATGATTACCAAAAAGATAAAAGAGTATAAAGGTTGTAGTTGTCCTTTTAAATAATTCAATTTGCATGGAGAAGAAACAATAGTAGTTGCAAAACTGCAAAACTCAGGAAAGAATAACGGAACTCCGAGTAAATTAAGATAAATTTATAGCTAATCTTCCCAAAATAGTCCAGTTAGTTGCTGAAGTTATTACACGTGACTGTACTATAGTAAAAGATCTTTGTGCTTGAAAAACACCTAATGCAAAACACTTCAGCACCCGGCATGGCTATTTAAAGGAAGGGAGAAAGTGCTACCTGTAGTTGATTAATGATCTAAGGGTTAATGTTCTTTTCAATTGAAATAAACGAATGCAAGAGAAGGTTAATACTTGAAGATGCTCGGACGTCAAGGAACTAATACTATATTTGTGAGCTTAGATGCATAGGAAAAGTATGATAATCGTTGAGGTGGAAGGTAGAAGATTGGTATTTTGGACTCATTGTACTTCTGCTTTATACGGAAGAAGTCCGAAATCCTCCTCTCTATAGCCTCTCCAGTACGTAAAGAAGACACAAAAGAAACAAGCAAGGAAATTTGAAAGATCGTACAGTTGTAATTGTTCAACTTCCATTTGATTATACTGTTAGATTTATCCAAATATCTTACACATAAAATTATTTAGAAAAATACTATAGAAGACATACCAGATTCCATAACACAGCAGAAAAAAATCTATCATGGATTGGTCTTCTAATTAATGGTGATATTTATCACAGAGAGTTGGGATGACTAATGGAAAATCAAGACTAAAAGCACTCTCTAAAGATTCGTCACCTCAACCAGGGACCACACCCGCATATATAATAAAAACTTAATGACACATTTACATATCAGTCTATCAATAATAATGTAATTGTGCGGAGGGATTCTACACAATTAGCCCCTCCATACTTTAATTATTTAGATGACAATAAATAAATAAGAGATTAAATTATATATATATACAATTCATTACTGCAATGCATGTACAGCTACATGCCCAAATACATTTTATTATGCACGTACATGGTGCGCAATTCATAGATCCTAACTATCTCCCACTTGGATGAGACAACCATATATTTACATAATAAAACCTTCAATCGCATATAAATCTCTAGAACAATCTTTATGTGCACATAACTGTATAAATTCATCTACATCAATCTCGTCCATCAATCTCATTAACACAAGGACCAAAGGGGCGGTCATTGAATCTATTCGTCAATTAGACCCACAGTGATCACATATATAACTTGACTGAATGACATAGATCTAGTATGGATGCGTGGCATGGAAACAACATAATGTGACAATGTCACGATTTATTTCCAACTGGTCCAACTTTAACTAAATGAGATCAAAAGTTCAGAGCAAATAAAAATTAACATAATAATAAGTATTAACAAACATACAAGCCAACTCACCAATTAAAAGACATTACTGACAACACCTATTGGATGCCTTCAATAGTTCGCAGTCTTGAAATAAAATTGCGCAGCCAAGTAACCTGATTGGATGCCGCAACGAATTCTGCCTCCATAGTTGAAGATGCAATTAGTGTCTACTTGACATTTTTCCAAGATATTGCACCTCCAGCTAAAGTGAATACATAACCTGATGTCGATTGACATCCAACAAAGTTAGAATCAGAAAACCTAATAACCTCAAGTTTATTCTGACTTTCTGTATGGGAGCATATAGTCTTTAGTGCCTTGCTAAAATTTGAATACCCTTTAGGCTGCAACATAATGTTCTCTTCCTAAATTACTTTGATATCTGCCAAGCATTCCAATAATGTATGCAAGGTTAGGACAAGTGCATACCTGTGCATATATCAAACTCCTACTGCCGATGCATAAGGGATGTTTTCCATATATTTAAAATCAATTTCACCTTTTGGACACTGTTTGAAACTGAATTTATCTCCTTTAGCCACGGGGGTTTCAAGTGGTCTACCATTTTACATGTGAAAGCGTTGCAATATCACTATTGGCGAGCAAAATGTTATCCACATATAGAACCAGAAAAAAATATATCTACTCCCACTGAACTTATGGTGCACCCAATCTTCAACAGTATTCACCTCAAAACCAAATGAGATAATTACCTCATGAATTTTTAGAACCACTGATAAGAAGTTTGCTTGAGCCTATAAATGGATTTCTTCAATTTACAAACCAATTGATTAGTTTTGTCTGATTCTAATCTTTCTGGTTGTAACATATAAATTGTTTCCTCAATGTCACCATTGAGAAAAGCTGTCTTAACATCCATTTGATGAAGCTCAAGATCAAAATGAGGTACCAAAGTCATAGTTATTCTAAAAGAGTCTTTTAATGAAACCGGAAAGAAAGTCTCTTTATAGTCAATGTCTTCCCTTCTGGTGAAACCCTTAGCGATAAGACGTGCTTTAAATCTTTCCATATTGTCTGTGAATCCCTTTTGGTTTTAAAAATCCATTTACAACCAATAGGTGTCATTCCTTCAGGCAATAGTACAAGATCCCAAACGTCATTGTCTTTCATAGATTGAATTTCTTTACCCATGACGTCGATCCACTTTTGAGCATTAGAACAATTCATTGCTTCATGGAAGGTGAGTGGATCATCTCCCACCGAATCAATATTATCCTGATGTTCTTGGACAAATACAACATAATTACTAGACATTGCACTTCTCCTATCTCTTGTGGATCTCCTTAAAGACTCTGGTTCATTTTAAGTTTGAGTTTGTTGAGTTTGATCCTTATGCTCCTCATAAACACTAGATTAAGGAACCGTTGGATATTCTTGATGGGTAGGAAGCTCAATATTATGTTATAAATGCTGTTATTGAATGATATTTGGAATAAAAACTTAATCATTGTCAACAACAGTTATAAGAGAAATATTAACTGATTCCTCCTTTAAGATAAAGTCATTTGCCTTATCTTCCCCCCAAACTCAACATCCTCAAAAAATCTAACATTTCTCATCTCAAAAAGTTCAAGTTTTGAGATGATAAAATTTAAAACCCCTTGACCTCTCAGAGTATCCTAATTTCCCCTTTTGTTAGTAGTTTCGACTTTTATGCATTCAACATAATTATCCAAACTTAAATCATCAAGTTCTTAAGAATCCCCTCTAACTCAAGCATGTCAATTCTCCTTTTGGAGATGTGACCCAAACGCTTATGCCATAATGAGAAGAAATTTTGTTAATAATTTTTGTTAAGTGCATATAGTTTCAGTGTTATGGAACTCATCATATGAATTTACTATGTCTAGTAAGAGAAGGTTATCAATGCCAGATAAATAACTGGTCCAACAAGTTTAGAATTGAGATAAACACTGCATTTTCTGTTACTAAATGGACAAACAAAACCTTCTTTGTCCAATATAGAAACTGAAACCAAATTTCGTCTAAAAGACGATACAATAAATATGTTTTTCAATTCTATAATGGAACTAGTATTTAATAACAACCGAAATATCCCTATGCCTAAAACTTCCACTAAATTTCTAACCCCCATATTGATGAATTTTTGTTCATCATTGGGCTATGAAGTTTAGACAACCTTACAAAGAAACACTTATGTTGGTTGTAGCACCAGAATCCAGCGACTAAGTATTTCTAGGAATTGAAACTAAATTAACTTTAGAACTAACAAGACTAAAAGGTGAATTATTCTTAAAATGAATGTTATATAAATTGGCAGTGATAGCGGAAGCATTAATTATGTTAACAGCAAAGAGAACTAATTACAAAATACAATAAGCTCACAAGGGCAAATAACAAATAGTGAATAATAATACAATCCGATTTTGAAATAATCAGAGTAACATTAAATCTAGTCTTTGGATAGAGAATTAATTTACCATTTGATAATCTCTGCACAGTAATCGAGTATTGATGATAAGATCCAGTCAAGTGCTTAGCCTCCCTTTGGGCCGACTAAGTACTTACAACGGACACCTAATAATGATCACACACTCATTACTTAATGTGAATGTAATTTTTCTGCCAAACAACCGTCGCCTTTGAGTTGACAAATTGCTCGCATGAAAAAGACATACACTCTTACTTAAT
The DNA here is from genome assembly GCA_027563935.2 of Costus lasius. Classification (NCBI taxonomy): domain Eukaryota; kingdom Viridiplantae; phylum Streptophyta; class Magnoliopsida; order Zingiberales; family Costaceae; genus Costus; species Costus lasius. The sequence continues at coordinate 22,155,280 of CM050451.1, read as the reverse complement.
TTTTCATTATCAAAAGGTTTTGTACAACAAAGGTCACTTTGGTGACAATATCATAAAAAACCTGTTGAAATAAAAATTAAGTGCAATTTAACTTAATTATCTATAGCTAAAAAAGTTTTTTTACAGCAGAGATCACTTTGGTGACGATACTATGAAAATAATTTTAAATAGATTATTAAGTATGTTCAATCAGGATTGTCCAAAGTTAATCACTACTCTAATGTATAAGCAGATGAAGTCACAAATGTCTATGAACTAAGCATAATTGATTCAAATAAATAAAAACATAATAAACAAAGTTATGCATTTATTTCTAACTCAATATATTCAGAAACATGTATAAACATTATTACATATTTGACATACACAAAATTATTTTACTTACTTGAATGAATCATAAAAAATTTTACTAACATGTATAAACAATAACAAAAAATTATCAATGTACAACAAAATTTAATTATGCACAGTAAAATTTATAACTAATTAGGCATAATTAATCCAAATGAATAAACATAACATTGTATTTACTCCTAATAAATTATGCCTCTAAATTTTTAAAATAAAATTTTAATAACACAGCACACTACACAGCACAGCAGGCTGCACTGCATAGCAGGTCATTAAAACAGGCTGCTTAATGGCAAGCGACCGCCAGACATTGCTCGTCTTCGCCAACTCCGGTTGGCAAAGACTCAATGGCAAGCGACCGCCCTAGCCCAGCGCAGAAGAATTCGAATGCCCTAATCATTGCTTGCGTGCGCCGCAGCACATCTCGCCAGCAATAAATAAATAAGAGATTCTACACAATTAACCCCTTCATACTTTAATTAATTAGATGACAAGAAATAAATAAGAGATTAAATTATATATATATACGATTCATTACTGCAACGCATGTACGTCTACATGCCCAAATGTATTTTATTATGCACGTACATGGTGCATAGTCCATAGATCTTAACATATACAAGAAAAGGGGTTGAGAAACTCGAAGAATTACATTTCCGAATGTTAAGACTTCAAGCAACCAGTCTCATAATTTTTGAAACCCGTCCTTCCCCTCTCCCTCGAACGAAATACAGGTGAACTTTCTTCCCTTTTGCTTAAAAAAAGAACCTAAGCGACCGAAACTTCGGATTGGTAAAGCGCTGCACCTTCACTGAATAGGAAGAACTCAGTTCATATTCCGAGACTGCTAATCTTCGCGTTTCTCCCACTACAGGCACAAAATTTGTGGTATCTGTCACTTCTAGGGCGAAACAATGCTTCCAACCCAAAAGAGGAGAGCGCTATCCGCATTCTCATTACTAGTTAGTCAATTAATAATCACGGACAAACATCGATTACCTTTGCAATCTTTAGTAGCAACCAGGACAGTGGTCCATAAACAATATTCCGCGTCAAATACGCAATTTAAAGAAATAATAAACAGAAGCAACGAATTGGAGCTGGGAGGTAGCCGAAACTAGTTTGATCTACCGAATGGTTTGATCCGTCCTCCACCGTCTCAGCCTCGGCCGCTCCTTCCTGCGGTGCCGCTTGATCCAGCTTCTCCTCCTCCTCCGCCATTGCAAGAAAATAGATCTAGCCTCCGGCGAGGCGGCCGTTCGCGTGATCACCTCCTCCTCCTCCTCCTCCTCCTCTCTCTCTCTTTCCCTCTCTCTGTCTCTGGTGTCGGAGGTGGGAGTTTCGTGAGTCCAAGTCAGTCGCGGTCGCCGAAGAGTTCCACGTGGTAGGGCCTTCAATCTCTTCCTGTTTCGTGCCTTTAGTGTACGTGGACGGCATCAGACCAACTACGCCAAGATCGGATGGCTGACAGATAGTTCAATTTCCTTATGGAGCGGAAAGAAATATCGTCATTTTTGTTTTACATCTCATATCTGCACTTATATTTGTATGTATTTATGATAACAAAATTATTATTTTAATAAAAATTATTAAATTTAAAATTATTTTTAAATATAAACACCTTCCAATCAGTTATTTTTCAACTAGCATTTTTTCAATCAGCAAAAATTAAAAGTTTCAATTATGTCAAATTGACTATGAACTGAACCGACCCATTCGGTTAACTGCTTGTTCAGTTTGGTTCGGTCGGTTAACCACAGTTTTTCGATTTTTTAATTTTTTTGAACACCCTTAGTCTCTATAAATTCGTGTCTCCAAAGCTCTCTGGCATTTTGTGTCTCCTGCATCCTGCGAAGAATTGCTTATTGCACCCTCTGGCAAAGATTTGCTCATTGCCCACTAACGAACTCCCAAGTAACAGGTAAACCTTCAAGCTTCTATATTGAGACTCTCATAGTGTTTTAAACTATCGTTGATACTCTAGTTTTTTCATTATAGACCAAAAGTATTCATTCGTTGATGAAGTTTTTATTATCATTGATAGGGTTCTTAATATCATTGGGTTTAGGGTTTAGGCTTCTTCATTATTGTTTATCTCTGATAGTGCTTTTTTTTTCTATATATTGGAAAAGCCCTAATTAGGGTCTCTGGAAAGTCTGCTCTCGAGTCATCTCTGGTTAACTCCCAAATAGGTAAAGTATCATTGATACTCTAGTTTTTTCGTTGATAGACCAAAAGTATTCATTCATTGATGGGGTTCTTATTATTGTTGATAGGGTTCTTATTATCATTGATACTTGCATTATTTATCGTTGAGACACATAAATTTTTTGTTGATACACAGAAATTATCGTTGATATTTAGAGAAATTTTTTGTTGATACATATGAAAATTTTTCATCGATAAACATAAATAGCTTCGTTGATACGCAAAGAAATTTTTCGTTGATACTCATTGATACACAGAAATTTATCGCTGAGACACATAGAAATTTTTCATTGATACACATAAATAATTATCGTTGATACACATAAAAATTTTTCGTTGATAACATAAATATTTTTCGTTGATACATAGAGAAATTTTTTGTTAATATTCATTGATACACAGGAATTTATCGTTGAGACACATAAAAATTTTTCATTGATCCACATAAATAATTATTGTTAATACACATAAATATTTTTCATTGATATATATAAATATTTTTCGTTAATACATATAGAAATTACCTTGATAGAGTTAAATTTTGCTTGATAGAGTTTAAATTATCATTTATACACATGACAAGTTTCATTGATAGACATAGAAATTATGCTGATAATGTTAAATTATCATTGATATATTTAAATTTATCGTTGATGACCATAAATTATTTCATTCAAGTTTTGACAAAATGAGCAGTTCTAGTGGAGAACCCCGACAAAGCCGAGGAGGCAAAAAAATGGAAAAAGCACATGAACAACCTTGACCAAATTTTAATAGATTCTCAATGTTGAGATTACACACCATCATTTAACAAATCTCAAAATCCAACAATTTGATAGAGCTACTGTAGGCCACCCCTTTTGGTTATCTATTAATAGGGCCAATAATACCCTTAGATATGTTGGCTTTGGAATATCTAAGAAATACATCAGACGAGAAGAGATGCAGCTTCAGCATCAATGGAATCTTTTTAGAATTTATGGTAAAGGAAGTATCAATCATCCTAGGATTACCCGGTATGGGAGATTTAGTGAAATTTGACTTTGGAACCCCGGAATCAAGCTTATATAGAGATGAATTTAAGAGGAAAGTCATAACAAGGAATATCATTGAGAATAAATTGAAGCCTGTTGTAGGCATAAATGGTGAGATATTGGATGAAGAAAAAAAAAACTCAATATTTTGTACATATTCTGCACTTTCTTATTATGTGGTGTTAGCTACACATTGGATCCAATTTTTTTGGTATATGTAGATGATCTGACGAAGCTAATCATATACAATTGGGCTGAGGCTGTACATAGATACTTGACAGAAGGTCTTAGTTGAAACTTAAAGGAAAATGCTACATCATTTTCAGGGTGTGGCATCCTTCTTTGTGTAAGTGAAGGTTTTTTTTTTTCTTAATTATGTATTATTAAGGTAATACATAGTTGATAATTCACATACCTACTTCTTTATTTTACAAGTGTGGTTATATGAACACTGTCGATTATGGTCTGATATCGAGGGGGGGGGGACACCCTCACCTATTTCGTTGGGTGAAAGTGAAGGCTAGAAGAAGAGCCACATTTTTTAACATGTTAGAAAAGCTGGATAATTCTCGGGTATTTAGCTAATTAATGTCATTCTCATTAACTATTGATAAGAATTGTGTATGACCATATGGTATATCATCTCTATAGATAATTTTTGAAATCAATGATATTGTATATATTGATGTTGTACAAGATGATGTTGTACATACTAATACTATACAAGATGTTGTATAAGATGATGTTGTATATACTGATGCTAGACAAGATGATGATTTACATACTGATCTTATACATGATGAAGATCAGTATGTAGATATGGAAGATGCTCCTGTAGATGGTGAAGAAGATCATCCTATAGATATGGAAGATGCTGCTATACATATGGAAGATACTACTGTACATATGATAGGGTCATACCGCAAGTGCATAGTTCTATCGCGTAATAAAAAGTATCGATCCCACAGGGACTAGGGGGTCAAATACAAACTAATTAGTCTATCAATAACTAGGTGATCAAATAATGATGAGAGTAATCTTAATCGAATTGTCTAATTACAAGAAAGTAAATTTTAGCAAATCAGGAGCAAACAAAGGTGTGAAAGTCTTGAGAGAAAATCAGGGTTTTAGGTTTTACCACATTGAAGAATAATGGCAAGATGATGCAAGCATTTAAATTTGTTTATTCTAAGTTCTTAAGGAAATTCTTCCTAATGTATAGATCATTCCCTCTCAGGCCACGATCCGGTATCTGACTTAACCCAAGTCTTCTACTCTCGTGGCTTACTAGGTTAAGCAGATCCATTGACTTTCGTAAAAAATTATTATTTCTTCTAATAATTTCAACCTATATTCGTGGTTGAAATTACAAGTCCAATCATAAGGGTTCCGACATTATAGTTCACCTCTCAGTCCTTCCTACAACGTCTAAACATACGAAAACATGGCCAGTGCAATAATATGAAATAGTTGCGATTAAGATTGGATAAGAACAAGAATAAAATCAAGCAAAGTACTGATTAAACATCATTAACTAACATTCTTACAGTGGGCTACGCCCAAACTCCGAAAAGAAGTTTATGCTAGAACATTCATCGTCAAATACATCAAATCTCTCAAATAAATTAATGCAAACCAGAGGAGAGGCTAGATATACGATGGGAGACGGTAGAGCATGAACTTCAGCATCAAAACGGGGAAGAAATCGCGTCTGAAAAGCATGTCCAAGTCAAAATCACCACCTGAACCTTAGTTTTTTGCCCTTTGCTTTCATTCTCTTGATTCGCTCCACGAAACCGCTTCATCCCTGTCCCAAATTGTCCATGGCTAAGTTATGAAGGTCCCCTCCTATTTTCCCCAAATTTAGCTCCAAAAATAGCAAGAATTGGGTGAAAAACAGAACGGGTGTCGCAACTGGCGGGAGTTTTCACTATCGTGCATGGGTGCACGGGCATGCCCGTGAAAGCCTCGGTGAAATCTAAAACTGGATTGTTGGACTCTTCACAACCGTGATTGAGTTCACGGGTATGCCCGTGAACATCTAGTCGGATTCTAAAAAGTTGGGCCGGAATCTTCACTATCATGCATCCATGCACGGGCATGCTTGTGAAGATCTTAGTGAAGTCTGGAAACACAGGATCATATACAGCCGTACATGGATGCACGGCCATGCCCATTAAGAGTGTAGAAGACTCCGTTTAATCTGAAAATTAACATGTAGCTTTGTCTCATCATGAGAAATCATTCAATATCTTCAAATCTTCCAAATTCCACCAATTTTGGGCCGAAATCCCTACATTTCAATAAAACCAAGGAAAAGTGAAGATTCTGAAGAATATGAAGCATTTAAGCAAATAAATGAGACAAAGTTATACATTCTACTCTAAAATAGTAATAAAATTAAGCCACAATGTACTATATATATGCGTGATATCAAAATATATTGGACTTAAAATTTTGCTTGTCCTCAAGCAATTGAATTGTTTATAATATAGTGATGAAATGAAATAAGGAATCTCAATCAAGTAAATAAGTCTAGCAAGGTTATAATTTGGTCAGCAACAAGTCTTAAGTTATGATGCAATATTAAAGAGAAATTAAATCAAATATCATAAATACAATCCATCAGAGTATGCAAAGTCAAAAATACCAAAAACCTGCATAACACATCTCACACACAAGATATATGATATGAAGCATTCATAAAATAAGTGATTGAACATCAAGTCATGAGAAAATAGCATTGGTGCCGCATAGTGTCTATGTGGCACCTTTTTTTTTAAATCAGTATCAAGCTAGATGAGTGAAGAGAAGCACCATAGCTTTGGTACCACTGATATTATTTCTCAACAGGGGACAATGCCAAGCTAAATTGACATGATTTGCTTAGGTACCACTGTCACCCTTGTTTTCTATATTAGAATGCTAAGAACAGTGCCAAGTGAAAGTACTATGTACAATGACACTTCAGTACCACTATTATTATTTCTGATTTCCATTATAAAATGTACAAATAAGATATGAATTATGAAGTCAAGATACAAGGAATCAATATACATGAGATGCATATCAAAGTTAAGGTAAAACAATAAGCATACTTGATACTTCCGTAAGTGCACGAATTTATCGAAGTAATAAAAAGATTATCGTTCCCAAATAGGATCTGACAGTCAAGTATCAATTACATGGTTGATCTATATCTAGACGAATCAAATTTGTGGTTTTTGTTTTTGAAAACTTCTAAGTACGATAAAAAAAAAAGATACAGTGTTTTGGGTAAAAATCAATTTGGATAAATTCATGATTTAGGGTTTCACCACGCTGATGATTATGAATTTAATAAAAATATATCTTTGAAAAGAAAATTATAGTTTTAAAATAGATTTTTCCTAAAGTACAAATTACCTCCTCCCGAAGCGTAATCCGGTACCTAGTTATGTCAACTCCCTACTCTCATGACAAGTAACGTAACTAAGCCCATTAAGTTATATGAAAAACCATGAAATCCTTCAAACGAATCCAAGTTACTCCCGTGATTGGATTTGTAGGTTTGAAAAGAATAGTTCCAACGTTGTGATTCACCTCCCGGTCCTTCTTGCAACGTCTTAGATGCAAAATTACTTGATCAGAGTAAATTACGGAATAAACACAATTCTAATCAAATCAACTCCATAAAAATCATGATAAAGATTTAAAACGATACATTTAATCGACAAAACATCAATGGGCTACTCCCCAAATCCAGAAAATAGGCTTAAGCAAATATGTTCTTTGAATACAACATGTTTAGTGATGAATTCAACATGTAATCTCTCAAAAATAATACAAAGAGATACTAGGAAAGTAATTAGAACTCTTCCTCTTGATCTGGTGATAAAGATGAAGCGTCAAATCCTCTCCTTTGCGTGATCTCTCGCCGGAATTCTGTCCAGAAATCGATTTTTGTCGCCGCCGCTGCCTCCGTTTGTTTTCGTCTGTAGAAGCTGATTCCATGCATTTTTATAGTGATTATTATTATTATTCCATAATGAATTTGGGTTGATTTGAATATTTTTACACTCCTTTAAGGCTTATTTAGTTAAAAACTTCAGAATCTTCACTTTTCGTCTGTCTTATTGAATTTCAGGTAAAATCACCCAATTTTGAAGTCATTTTGAAGAATCTAAAAGCATGGGGTGATTCCTTATGAGAAGACAAAGATGCCCGTAAAATTTGGGCTCAATCGGAGCTTTTTCTAGACTTCACGGCCAGGTGAACCCGGCGGGGTTCACCGGTGATCTTGCTAAAGGACGAAACTCACCGCGCGTTTCACTGCCTGGTGAACCCGGCGAGGTTCATCGATGATGTCAGGGTATCTGAAATTCGTCGCACACTTCACTGGCAGGTGAATCCCATGGGGTTCACCCATGATTCTGTCTAACAAAACCTGCGCAAAAATATACCGTGGACTTCACTGGTAGGTGAACCCGGCGGGGTTCACCTGTGATTATTTCGCAACAGAACTGCACAGAACACTTCACTGGTAGGTGAACCCGGCGGGGTTCACCCATGATACTATCGGAGTAGCCCAACCTTCACTCGGTTTTTCGTCGATTTCGGGCCCGATTCAAGTCCAAATTTGGCAAGTGAGGACTCTATGGAAAGCTTATTCGAAGGAGAACAAATAGAGTATAAAAGCCCCAATTTCTGTGACCTAATGATCGAGCAATTGGGCGACGAAGCGGTGAGGGCGGACGGACACAGCGAATAGGCGACTTCGAGGCGATTTCTGGAGATTCAACCATTGAAACTCAGTGATTCTTGTTTATTTCTTTCGGTTCATCGTCTCCTCCCTCTTAGAAACCTTTTCCTGTGATTTTCCTATGTACAAAGAGAGAATTTTTAGCGATTCAATGATGGTTGTAGCGTAAACTTTATTTCAGGGCTAGGTTGAAGCCCTCTGACGATTTCTACTTGCAATTCTTGTATTAACTTTGTTATTTGGATCATATTCTGAGCATATTTCACTTGAAGTATTAATTTCTTGATATTTACTCTGGCCAAGTATTATCATGTCATAGTTATTACAGTTCATAATGAAAGTAGAATTGTAACGACGGAACCTCTTTGTGAATCTTGCGAAGGCTCGACACGAAAGTGCTTGTTCTTCGCTTGAGGGTCCATAATCTACCACAGAACCCATTGGGTTTGTCTAGAACGATCCACCGCGAAAGTAGGAGACGTTCTGGGTAAATACCGAGGTGTACACTCGAAAGAGGGCACCTTGTACCATAGGGTAGATTCCTTATGCATATTTGTAAATCCATGTAACTGATGTTTATGTCTTAGCGCAATTAGAATCGTTAGAGTGGTGGAAACCAAAGCCCTGATATTCTCTGTAATATATTTTCCCCGCCGTAGTTATTTGATTTCTTGCTTACGATTTCGCTTAATTTTAGTTTTTAAGTTCCAAAAACCACGATTTGATCAGCTTAGATTCCAAGAATTAGATTTTCTGGTACTCACCTTGTTCCCTGTGGGATTCGATATCTTTTGTATTACTTCGATAACACCGTGCACTTGCAGTGCATATCAGAAGCCCCCGAAAACCCTCCAAAATCCTTCCTTTTATAGTTTAATCAGTATAGAACTCATCTAGGAAGGTTTCTGCAAAGTTTGGTTCAGTTTCAACTCAATTTGGGTTTGAATCAAGTGAAAAATCGAAAGGGCGGAAACTTTCATGGCCCGTAATGTGTTTATGGTTGTGGCCGTAAATATGTCGGTGCATAAGGCTTCTTGTACACATAAAGTTTTACGGACCATGAAGGATTCACGGCCTGACCCATGAAAGTTTCTGTGGAATTCTATACTTGCCGTTTTTCGCCCGTTCGAACGCCAAAATTATGGCCCACCAAATAATTACGACCAAGGCCGTGAAAATCGCGTTCTTCACTATTTTCGCTCCAAATTTGACGTGCGACCTCGTAATTTCCTTGGGAACCATGCTATGGCTTTAAAACTCATAAAATCCATCATTTTTATGTCATTTTATCTGTATTTTCATAAAAACCAAGAAAAGTATACCAACTGAAGTAAAAACACTAGAAATTAGTATAAAATCATAAAATAAGCCCAAAATATCATATAAAATACAGGTAAAAATATGATGTAAATGCAACTCATCATAATACCCTAGACTTAAAACTTTGTTTGTCCTCAAGCAATACTCTAATATGTATGGAGAATGTAAAGATAAGGAGCATTCATTTGTTTTTCCCTTAATAATGTCATTGGTCCACAATTTAAGTAATCAATCTTTAGAACTTAAGAAATTTAAGAAAAATCATCATAGAGATAAATTCTCAAGAGGTTACAATCCAAGAAAGATAAAATTCATAATTTGTGTCCTAATATTCAATCTTCACATGCTAAGTATCAAATACTCTCATCTTAATAAATCCACTTCACTTAACAGATAAAATTTCTACTTCAAGAATTTCAGTGATGTTAAAGATAAGAGACTTTTAATGCAATTTGGTCTTTAAACGGTTATGCGCCCTTTCCTGTTAGCATCATAACATTGTTTAAAGTATACCACAAAGTAGTATAATTTAACTCATAGTTTAAATCTTAAAGTCAGCGGAGTTGTCCACTTAACTTACAACTTTCTCTTTTTCTCCATTTTTATTTTCTCTACTCGTTTTTTTAAACAAATCAATTATGGAGAAAGCCGGCCAGTGGCATGGTATTTAAGTCGTTATCGATCTTTCTGCAAGAGGGATAAATATTTATTTTTAAGATTCCCCTCTGTTACTTGATCGTAACAGACTTAAAGTATACCAACTCGTGGTATAATATAAATCATGACCTTAGATTACTCAACCAGAAGAGTTGGAGCAAGTCTCAGTTAAAGAAATATCACTAATTTTCTATTCATAAAAAGTTCTTCATCAAGTAAAGATAGATAAATTAAACTTCAAGTATAAAGATACTATGCACGTGTCATATGAACTTATAACAATTCACATATGCATTTTATCAATACCAGAATTGAATTTACTCAACAATTTAAGTCTACATCAAATACTCAAAATATTTTAAGAAAAATTAAGGATAAAATAAGTTTGATTATCATTAAAAATCATAAACATTCAGGATACATATCTATAAAGCTCAAAGATAAGCAAAATATATATGAGGACACCCTAGACTTAAATTGTTGCATATACATAAGCATTAAACCAAGTCATGATAGATTTTAGAAAAATTTTGTAAGAGTTTCCTTTAAAATATGAGCGAAATCCTGTGCAGTTATATCAAAACATGTGAACGTGACTCGAAAAAAAAATAAGAAACTATATCACATCAAAGATAATCACATTTATTATGGTAAATAAGCGTCAAACATCAAATACCGTCATGTTTTACTATCAAAATCACATTTTACTATACTCACAAAGAAGATGCCGCTAGAATCACGGTCGGTATATGATTCACGGCTGCACCCGTGAATGTCTTGTTTGACACGTATTCTTCAAGTAAAAATTTTCCAAAAATTCCTGCATATAAAACAACTTATTAAAAGATTTTCTATCAATAAAAATTCATCAATACATGCTGCAAAAATTTCTAAAAATTAAAAGAAAAACTAAAACTAGGAATAATAAAAGTCAAGAATTTAGGTTGCCTCCCAAAAAGCGCTTGTTTAAGGTCATTAGCTTGACCATAGCATCATGTCATGACGGAGTTGGTGAATCAGTGCCATAGTAGAGAGCATATAATCTTCTACTTTTCCTCCGTCTCAAGAGTATGCCCGCAAAATATATCCAGTTAAACAAGTGGATCCATGCCGCAGTGGTCATTACATGCATACAAAAACAAAAGTTAAAGTTATGCAAAGAATACCCAATAATTTTTCTATATTTATCCAAGAGTAATATCATGTGTTCTTCCTTTAGATTTATATCAACAATTGGAAGAAGACTAGAATTAAAATCAAAGAATTCATACATTAGATTGATCAAGAAGTTTTCAAATTTTATTTTGGGTTTTTCACTTACCTCAATGTCCATGTAATCAAGAATCTCATATGTTATCATCTTTTGGGTACCTCTGGTTGGATTTAAATCAAATAATAATTTAGTCACCTCATCATCATTATCCTCTCCACCATCTATCATGCAAATCCCTAATGATTTTTTCTGGAGAAAAGGAATTGATGGTTCATATGGTGGTGGTGGTAGAATATGCATAGGATCCTATTTCTCATCTTTCTCCTTAATTTCTTTCTCTTCAATGGGGTATTCCATCTTAACACAATCAAATTCACCCCCATCTATCTCGCTGCTTCTTACTTAAGGATCCTTAAATTCATCATCTTTATTCTCACAAGGCTCCAAAAGTTCAAATTTTTCTTCAAATGTGTCCCAAGTATTTGTGTTGCAATGCACTATGTTATGTGAGAGGGGTCTGGATGGCTAGTAAAGTGTTGAAGAAGGGTTAATAGGGTATTTAAAATTTTCAAAATCATCAATATTTGAAGAAGGTAAATCACAATCAAGAGTCATGACTAATGATTGTTCCAACTCTATAAAATTCTCAGACTTATTATGGATTCCTTCCTCTATGTCATTTTTATCAGTGCCATAAATTATACTATGAAGATCCTCTCTGTGTTTGTTCATAGCAGCTATAGAGTTTTTGATAGGGCCAAAACGGATGCTACCGCAAGTGCATGGCCTATCGCGTAATACAATAAGTATCGATCCCACGAGGACTAGGGGTCAAGTACTAACTGATCAGTCAACTAATAGCTAGGTTAACAATTAAGAGAGAAATGTCTAAAATCCTAGTGCAATTAATTAAACTAAAGCGGACTGAAAGCAAACAGAACAGAGAGCAAAGCAAACGGGGTTTTAAATCTATGAGAGAGATTCGGGGTTTTAGGTTTCACCACACTGAAGCATGCAGAATTATTAGAGTTTGATATTTTAAATTAGGTTTTATCTAAATTCTCAAGGTAATCCTTCCTAGGGTACATACGCGTTCCCTCTCAGGACATGGTCCGGTATCCAACTTAACCCAAGTCTCCTACTCTCGTGGCTTACTGGGTTAAGTGGACCCAATGGGTTCTATGAAGAATTAGGGTTCCTCGAGTGATTTCGAGTGTTCTCGCTAAACGAAATCACCAGTCCAGTCTAAGGGATTCCGATGACTATGGTTCACCTCTTAGTCCTTCCCACGGCATCTAGGGTATGCATACATATGGCTAGTACATACACATGAATGAAAACATCCTAGACATGAATAAGAATCGAAGACAAATAAGAGAAACAAGCAGATCAAACATTAATATCAAACATTCTTACAGTAGGCTACGCCCAAACCCCGAAAATGAGTTTACACTACAAGATTCATCATTAAATACATGAAATCTCTCACAATAATTAAATCAAACCAAAGGGGAGGGTAGATCCTTGATAGGAGAAGGTCTAGCATGAAGATCCACGCTGGAACGACTAAGAAAATGAGCCGGAACAGTGTTGTCGCCCCAAAGATCGCCCAAAAACCCTAGTCTGTCGCCGTTTCGCTTTGTTCTCTGCAACTGCTTGATCAAATCCGATGATTTCAGTCCCAAAACGTGTGTAGCTGAGTTAGGAAGGTCTCCCAAAAATTTTGTTCAATTCCGCTTCCAAAATAGAAAGTTATGGGAGAAAACCCGGGCACCTATCGAAGCTGCACGAGACGATGCACGGCCGTGCATGGATGCACGGCCATTGATGCCTCGCATTTTGGTAGTAATTTTGCTGGTCATTTCATGATAAATATAGGCTTATTTTGATATTTTTATACTCTTTATAGGCTTATTTCCTTCATAACTTTGGAATCTTCACTTTTTGGTGTTTTGTGGCATTTTAGGTAAAATCACCCTTTTTCGACGTATTTTGGAGATTCTAAGGCCATGAGATGATTTCTTATGCAAAAACGAAGCTACACGTCAAATTTGGGCCAAAACGGAGTTAGGCTGAAAAATACGGCCAGGTGAACCCCACGGGGTTCATTATCCCAGTTGCCAGCCAGCAGAAGTCACAGAGAGGCCGGGTGAACCCCAGCGGGATTCACTAGAATTCCTTTCGGCCGAAAACAGTCCAGAGCAAAGCACGACCAGGTGAACCCGGCGGGGTTCACCACTCTTCTTTTGCCAGACCTCATAGAATGAATCACGGTCAGGTGAACCCGGCGGGGTTCACCCGTGATTCTAATCCAGGCTCACGCGCGAACCGACCTCTACTCAAGTTTTCCTTGATTTCTCACCCGTTTGGAGTCCGAATTTGGCAAGTAAGGTGTCTATGGAAAGCTCTTTCGAAGGCAAACGTGTAGGAAATAAAATACCTAATTTTTCTTACACTAATTATTGAGGAATCATGTGATGAAGCGGCGTGGGTGGAAGAACAAGGCGACAACACAAATTCAAGGTGATTTTCAGAGATTGGATCATCGGAGCATCACGATTCTTGCAGATTTGCTTCGGTTTATCCTCTCCTATCCCTTAGAAACTCTTCCTTGTGATCTTCCTATGTTAAAAGAGAGATTTTTGAGCGTTTCAATGATGATTGCAGCATAAACCCTATTTCGGGGCTTGGTTGAAACCCGTTGACGAATTTAATCGCAAACTTTATCTTTATTCTATTATTCGGATTGTGTTGTGAGTATATTTTACTTTGAAGTGTTTATTTCGTGATCTTACCTTGGCCGAGTGCTTTCACGTGTTAGCCATTACGATTCATATCGAGAGAAGGATCGTAAGGGTGGAATCCCTTAGTAAAACTTGCAAGACCTCGACACGAGAGTGCTTGGTCTTCGCTCAATGGTTTTATAATCTGCCATAGAACTCATTGGGTTCGTCTTAGAACGATCCACCGCGAGAGTAGGAGATCGATCTAAGCTGAACACCGGGGTGTACACTCGAAAGAGGGCACCTTGTACCTTAGGGTTAGATTCCTTGTGCAAATCAATAATCCAAATAACCGACATCTGCCTTGTGCGATTAAAGTAGTCATCGTGGTGGAAACCAAAGCCCCGATATCTCTCTCATATTTATTTCCTACCGTCGTAGTGTTAATTACTTGTTTTCTATTTCTACTTTCAAAACCCAATTTCGATTCGCCTAGCTATTAGGACGCGGATTTTCTGGTACTCAACCTTGTTCCCTGTGGGATTCAACATCTTTTATATTACTATGACATAACCGTGCACTTGCGGGACGTGTCAAGTTTTTGGCGCTGTTTCCGGGGAACAACGATTGATATTAGTATACTTCTGAGAATTGGTAGACTAGGCCTTATATTAGATTTTCTTTACTGCACTGTTATTTTCTTTTTCTCTTTATTTACTTGCTGTCTTAGAACTTTATAATTTTGACTGATCATTTTATGCAAAGAAGTTCTAGGGCAGGTACATTCTTTGACATTGATCTAGAGATCGAGCGCACCTTCAGGACAAGAAGGAAGCAAAATCAAATTTTGAAGAAAGAGGTCATGAACCATCTAGAAGGAGAAAATCAGATGGAGCACATTCAGCTTGATGCAAATAATGACCGAGTACCACAACCAATGGGGAACAACTACAACAATAGGACATTGAAAGATTACTCTGCTCCCTATGCTTATGATTTTCAATCAGGAATTGCTAGGTTTGCTGTTGAGGCCAATAACTTCGAAATAAAACCTGCTCTTCTTTCTATGGTGCAACAAAACCAATTTGGTGGTTCTCCTCTTGAGGACCCCAACATGCACCTCTCTATTTTTCTAGAATATTGCGATATGTTGAAAATTAACGGTGTGTCTGCTGATGCTATCAGGTTACGACTATTTCCCTTCTCTTTGAGGGACAGAGCGAGAGCTTGGCTGCACACACTACCTGCTGCTTCGATAAGAACATGGGTAGAGCTTTCTCAAGCCTTTCTCTCCAAGTACTTCCCTCCATCAAAGACAATTCAATTATGAAATCAGATAACAAGTTTCATGCAAAAGGATGGAGAATCTCTATACGAAGCTTGGGAGAGGTTTAAAGAGCTCTAAAGGATGTGTCCATATCATGGAGTTGAGACTTGGGTTTTGATCCAAACGTTCTACAACGATTTGGATTACAACACAAGACTTACAGTGAACGCAGTAGTTGGAGGCGCTTTAATGAATAGGAGAGTTGAGGATGCAATGAACCTTCTCGAGGACATGGCGATTAACCATCACCAATGGACATATGAGAGAAGTACTTCTACCAAGAAGTCAGGTAAGTATGACCTTGACTCTTTGACTGCACTAACGGCTAAGGTGGATAATTTGTCTAGAAAGCTTGACTCTTGGTCTGTTAATTCGATGGATATTAACTCTATTTCCTGTGAGGTCTGTGGAGTTGTAGGTCATGCAAGGGCAGATTGCTAGGTAGGAGATGGACAGATGGGTGTGATCAACTCTAAGCAATTGAATACTATTGGAAATTTTAACCTGAACAACAATCCATACTCTAGCACATTCAATCTAGGGTGGCGCAACCACCCAAATTTCTCTTACCGGACAACTCAACCAATTCAGCATGGACAAGTTCCACCACAGCAAACCCAGCCCCCATAAGGAAACTTTAGGCAACCCCAACAGAATAATTTTAGACCGCCAGGATTTCAGGCTAGGAACTACAATGCACCACCACCACAGCCAAGGCCGAATAATGATTCAGATCTGAGCAAGCAACTTGAAGGACTTACAGACATGATGTAGATGATGATGACAAGGATGGACTCCCTGGAGACACATAATAAAATGCTAGAGAGTCAGCTAGCCCAGCAAGCTAGATCGTCTTCCAGAGCGCCAGGCAAGCTTCCATCCCAACCAGAGGTAAACCCGAGGGAGCATTGCAATGCAATCTCCACTCGGAGCGGCAAGCAACTTGAAGACCCAAAGATGCCGACTGACGACAGGATAGATGAAGTGATACCAGAACCTGTGGAACCACATTCAGATGTAACACCGGTGGCTCCTAAACGAGCTGAAGAGGAGCGGCCCTACGTGGGACCACCTGCATACAAGCCACCGATTCCTTTTCCACAGAGGCTTGTCAAGGCTAAATTAGACAAGCAGTTCGGTAAATTTTTAGAAGTATTAAAGAAACTTTATATTAACATCCCTTTCGTTGATGCTCTTTCGCAGATGCCGACTTATGCAAAATTCCTGAAAGACATCTTATCAAACAAGAGGAAGCTAGAGAATCAAGGGACCATTGCACTTACTGAGGAGTACAACACCATCATTCAGAACAAGCTCCCTCAGAAGCTTAAAGACCCAGGCAGTTTCTCCATACCCTGCCAGATGGGGAGATGTCCTTTCAGAGAGCTTTGTGCGATCTAGGAGCAAGCGTTAGCCTCATGCCATTATCACTTTGTAAAAGGCTAGACCTAGGGGATTTGCAACCAACTAATATTTCCATACAGCTTGCAGATAGATCTGTGCATCACCCAGTTGGTATTTTAGAGGACGTACTTGTTAAAGTAGGAGATTACTTTATTCATGCTGATTTTAATATTTTGGAGATTGATGAGGATGACCGGCTCCCTATCATTCTGGGGAGACCTTTTCTTGCTACTGCAGGCGCTGTCATAGATGTCAAGAATGGGAAACTGTCTTTGAACATCTGTGGCAACGTTATTCAATTTGATTTGACTGACACCTTAAAAAAACCTTCTCTTGCAGGTACATGCTGCAGAGTAGACATTGTGGAAAATATAACATAGGATGTTGAATCACTCAGGAGAGAAGTGGACCCATTGGAACTGGCTCTAACAAACTCTATTGACAAAGGAGAGGAAGGAGAAGTTGAAAAATATGTTGCACTGCTAGAAGCTGACGCAAGCCCAGATGACAAGGAAGAAGGAAATCAAGAGAACCAAGGGCAGCAGAAAATCGAGCTCAAAAGCTTGCCCAAAACCTTGAGATATGAGTTTCTAGGAGACAATTTTACATACCCAGTGATAGTCAGTGCGACGTTGGACAAGGAGCAAACTGAATTATTGCTTAATGAACTTCGTCTCCATAGGAAGATAATAGGCTATTCATTAGATGACATAAAAGGGATTAATCCCTCTGTTTGCATGCACAGGATCCTATTGGGAGACAATAGCAAACCTACTGTAGAGTTTCAACGCCGGCTCAACCCGCACTTGAAGGATGTGGTGACGAAAGAAGTGCTCAAACTATTGGACGCAAGGGTAATTTATCCAATTTCAGACAGCTCTTGGGTAAGTCTAGTACATGTTGTACTCAAGAAGGGTGGACTCATGGTGATCAAGACCGAAGCTGACGAGTTGATACTGACGCGTACGATTACAGGATACAGGATGTGTATTGACTATAGGAAGTTGAACTCTACTACGCGAAAAGATCATTATCCTCTTCCATTTTATAGACCAGATGTTGGACAGATTAGTGCATAATTCTTACTTTTATTTTTTAGATGGCTTTTCAGGTTTCTTCCAGATCCCTATCCACCCGGATGACCAGAAAAAGATAACCTTTACATGCCCCTATGACACATATGCATATAGAAGGATGCCCTTCGGCCTCTGCAACGCTCCAGTGACTTTTCAGCGAGCAATGATGGCCATATTCTCTGATTTTAATGAAGACTTCATGGATATTTTTATGGATGATTTTTCTGTGTATGGCTCCTCTTTTCATCATTGTTTGTCTAATTTATTTAAGGTTTTGCAGAGGTGTGATGAGGTGAACCTAGTTTTGAACAGGGAGAAGTGCCACTTCATGGTCAAGGAAGGGATCATCCTCGGGCATCTAATTTCTGAAAGAGGAATAGAAGTGGACAGAGCAAAGATAGAAGTCATTGAACATCTTCAGCCACCCACATCGGTGAAGGGGATCAGGAGCTTTCTTGGACACGCTGGCTTTTACAGACGATTCATTAAAGACTTTTCTAAGATAGCTCGCCCTTTAACTAATTTACTTGCTAAAGATGCTATGTTTTGCTTTGACAGGGACTGCGAGGAAGCCTTCACGAAACTCAAGGAAGCATTAACCTCTGCTCCAATAATTCAACCCCCAGATTGGTCATTACCTTTTGAGTTGATGTGCGATGCTAGAGACCAAGCTGTTGGGGTAGTCTTGGGACAGAGGAAGGACAAAAAGCTTCACGCCATTTATTATGTTAGTCGCACACTCGACGACGCTCAGATAAATTATGCAACCACGGAGAAAGAGCTGCTAGCGATTGTCTTTGCTTTCGATAAATTCTGTTCTTATCTAGTTAACTCGAAAGTAATCGTTTTCACTGATCATGCAGCTATAAAATATTTGATCAACAAGAAGGATGAGAAGCCAAGTCTCATTAGATGGATCCTCCTTTTGCAAGAATTCGATATGGAGATCAGAGACAAAAAGGGGAATGAAAATCTAGTGGCTGACCATCTTTCCAGACTTGATCGCGGCACGGACAAAGAAACTAGTGAAGAGTTGGAGATCAATGACACATTCCCTGAAGAATATCTCTATGCTTTATTAGAGCAACAAGTCCCTTGGTATGCAGATTATGTTAACTACATCGTGTCTAACATTTTCCCTCATGATCTGACTTTTCAGAGGAAGAAGCGATTCCTACATGATGTAAAATTTTATTACTAGGACGAGCCATATTTGTACCGGAGATGTGCGGACGGGTTGTACAGACGATGCGTACCAGAGGAAGAGATGCTAAAACAGCTTTTAAAGTTTTACAGTCTGGTTTGTATTGGCCTTCTATATTTCATAATGCTAAACAATTCGTCTCCACTTGTGACAGTTGCCAACGGACTAGAAACTTATCAAAAAGAGATGAGCTCCCACTCAACAACATCATGGAAGTGGAAATTTTTGATGTATGGGGTATAGACTTCATGGGCCCCTTCCCCTCTTCATGTGGAAAACAGTACATTCTGGTTGCCGTTGACTACGTGTCAAAGTAGGTTGAGGCATCCTCTGAAGCTACTAATGACTCTAGAGTCGTTATGAAGTTTATGAAGCTGACTATTTTCCCCCAATTTGGAGTTCCACGTGTTCTGATCAGCGACGGCGGCTCCCACTTCATTGAGCAGAAATTTGGGGCACTACTAAAAAGGTACGGTGTGAAGCACAAAATTGCTACGCCCTACCACCCTCAGACTAGTGGTCAGGTAGAAATCTCTAATAGAAAAATCAAATAAATTTTGGAGAAGACTGTATCGCGATCACGGAAGGATTGGGCAATGAAATTACCGGATGCCTTATGGGCTTATAGGACCGCACTCAAAACACCCCTCGGTATGTCTCCTTTCCAACTTATGTATGGGAAATCATGTCATTTACCCGTTGAGCTTGAGCACAGGGCGTATTGGGCTGTCAAGCAAATCAACATCGATTTCAAGAATGCCAGTGAAAGGAGAAAGCTACAACTTGATGTGTTGAACGAGATGCACCTTTTTGCCTACGAGAATGCTAAGAGCTACAAAGCATGCACCAAGTTTTGGCATGACAAGCGCATAGCAAAGAAAGAATTTCATGAGGGAGACAAAGTACTTCTATTCAATTCAAGACTTCGGCTATTTCTAGGAAAGCTTCACACGAGATGGTCCGGTCCTTTCACAGTTCAAAAACTTTAACCTTATGGTGCTATCACAATTTGGACAGAACGAACTAGAAGTTTCACAGTTAACGAGCATCGTGTCAAGCACTACTTTGAAGATGAGCGGGTCGAAAGAGAGGAAGTTCTTACTCTCTCAGACCCCCCGGACTTGCAACTTTGACAACTCTTATGGTCGAGCTACTGACCTAAACCTAGAGCTCTTGAGAGGCAACCCAAGTTTTTGATTGATTTTAGTTTTTATGCATAATTTTTCATTGTCATTAGTTAGTGTTTTAGAACATTGTTTTATTTTTCATTTAATTTTAGTTTTCTAGAGGGGATCGCTACTAATTTAATGCCTCTTTATGTTGTAGGAGGAAGTTGGAGCGCATGAGAATTTTTTCAGATTTTTCCAGAATTTTCTGAGTTAATCAGTGCAAATCACGGCTTGGTGAACCCCATGGGGTTCACCCGTGAAGTGCACTATATAGGCGCTTCCAATTCTGTGACCATAACATTTCACGGGCAGGTGAACCCCAGGGGGTTCACCGGTATTTCTTTCTGCACAAAACCGATCAGAGGACTTCACGGGTAGGTGAACCCCACGTATTCTATCTGTGCAGGAACCCTTCAGTGAGCTTCACAAGCAGGTGAACCCCATGGGGTTCACCATCTTTCCGAAAATCCGAAAACCACCAGAACACTTCACGGGCTGGTGAACCCCAGCGGGTTCACTCGTGCTTCTGTTGCAACAGCTCGACCCCAGAATACTTCACGGGCGGGTGAACCCGGGCGGGTTCACTGGAATTTCAACTTGTGCTCACCCGAGTTAGGGCACTGCACGTGAAGAACTTTTGTCGCCGCCCCCAAATCTCGTCGAGATCCCTTTGATCACGCTACTCTACCTTCTTTCCAAACACGAAGAAGATCTATTCAGGTCAGATCCAAGTTTCCTTGCAAGCGGGACAAGCTCTGTTTCAACTTCGAACCTGATTTTTGCGTCGCAAGATTTCACGTATCTTTGTCACCGCCTCCCGATTTTGACGAAACCGACCAGATCGCGCCGTTTTCTCTCCTTCTTACCACTCGAAAAAGACCTCCAAAGGTTTGATCCAGCCTTTCATTTCATCTAGATGGATTTCTACTTCAATCGATTTCAGATTCCAGGTTTCCTTTCTGCCTATTCTTCGAAGCTTGTTTCAGACGATCCGCCGCCGCTTCCGTTTTCTCTGCACCTTCAGCCAGATCTTCTCAACTCTAAGTTCACTAGCCACTTCCGACCTTCTCCAGCCATTATGCCTCCACGAACCAAGATCATGACTGCCAAGAAGATCGCGCGGCCGACACCAGCGTTCTCAGACTCGTCCGCCACCGACGATGAGGAGTACGAGCCAACGCCTACACCTCCATCTCACCGACCATCTTCAGCTGCGCTAGGCTCCTCTTATTCTCGTCATGCGCGCACATCTGCCAGCCGACCACAGCTCTATGTCTCTCCCCCGAACGAGTTTGGGATCATCTTTCGGAATGCCGGGCAAGAGGCACGGTATCAGACGCTGCGGCAACGTCGCGTGCTCAACATGCGGTATCTAGACAGAGGCACGCTGCATATGCTTGGGATGCTAGAGGATGTAAACATGATGTATGCAGCAGTGGGTTGGGAACAGTTCCAGCAGCTTTACTCCCCCACTTATGTTGGCGTGACATTGGAGTTTCTAAGCTCTTTGGAAGTACAGGCAGACCCTATTCTCGAGGACGACCTAGGCCGCTTGTCCTTCCGTCTTGGTAATATCAAGCATATCCTTACTCTATTGCAGTTACGCAACATTTATGGTTTTCCTGAGCCGTGTGCACGCAAGGTCCCACCCGAGTACAGTGAACAGAATTTTTGGGGAGCAATTACCAACGAACACATCTACTCAGCTCGCATGGCCCGTGCCTCCAGTCTTTGCAACCCGGTCCTCAAGTATGTCCACCGCGTATTGGCCCATACCCTCTTTGGCCGCGGTGAGAGCGACGGCATGGTCCATCAGATGAAATTATTCTATCTCTAGTGCATGCTACACAGTTTCAGAGTCGACTCTCGGTATTATTTAGCAAAGCATTTCAGTTGTGTCGCCCGTTCTTTGAAGGGGCGATTGTGATTGGTGGTTTAATCACTCCCTTGGCGATTTCCTTAGGCATCATCCCCTATGGCACATTGGAAGCTACTGGCAGCAGCAGGCTCGACATTGAGTCTTGTGTTGCCATGAAGCTGATTATTCACAAGGGCGATTCATATTGCATGACATTCAAAGGGAGCCCATTCTGCCTACCCTTGCTGAACCCAGAGCGCACATCAGTCAGAGTCCGTGGAAACTGGCGTATCCAGCCAGTTGAGGACACACAGCCAGATCCCGTCGACACCGCACCACCATCACCAGGCGCCTTTTCTTTTGGTGGCACCCCTTCTCACGATTCTATGATATCTGTATTGCAGGAAATTAAAGAAGAGTAACTCCATCAACGGGAGATGATTGATCACCTGGACACCATCGTTACCTACATCCAGCAGAACCAATCTTGCATTGGGAGTCCATAGAAGCACACATGTAGAGGCAGCACAAAATGATGAGATCGGTGCGGGAAAAGCTCTCTACGATGGATGAGCGCCTCTCCTTCATCGATGAGGAAAACATGGCTCGCATGGACATCTCTTCCGACGAGGAGGCCTAGCCCGACTATAGCGCACGCGGGAAGAGCAAGAGCTCCCGAGCATCTGGCTCTCGCTCGCGCAAGCGGAGGTAGCTCCCCATCAGCATCGGCGGCATTATCCACTCCTCTCACATCATGGTATTGCATAGAGGACTATGCAAACTTTTAGAGTGGGTGAGCTTTCTATACTCCAGTTCCTATTTTCTTGCTGCATGTGGCTATTCGACTGTGATCGCTTGACTTTGCTATGTTTGGATGGATACTTTTATTTTGTGATGGATATTCTAGCATTGTATCCTATATGCCATCTTATTCGTAGGCCTGGCCCACATCTTCAGGCCCCACCTTATGACTGTATGACATTACTTTCTTGCTCGTGTCCGCACTTTGTTATGGTTAGTATGTTTTTCATATGAGTTGTGTGAAATTTTTCTTGCATGTGTATGAATTGTCCTATGATAGCTATTTTGAAAATTTTATGAGCTGAATGCATAGTTGGGTAGGAATGATCAAAGAATTAAGTCTAGAGTAATACTTCCGTGTTAGAGATACTTTTTGATCATGTCCATTTATTCTATGATTTTGAAATTTTGTGATTTGGATTGGTTTGAGTTGTTCATTAGTGGGTCAAACTCTATGATTGTTTAATCAACTCAAGCTTGCAACTTACATGAGAATCATATTGAGATACATATTCACTTAGTTATTCATTGAATTCCTTTCTGTTATTGGGGAGACACTACATGCGTTCAAAAAGGATGTGTTATGAACTACTGATATAAAAAAAAAAGAAAAACAAAAATATCGCTTACCCTTAGATTCCTCTACTTGGCACTGCGCAAAATTGGCAGTGGTACCAAAGGACATGAGTTGAAATCTAAGGGATGTGAAGTTGAAATCAATAAAGAGACTCCTCTACTTGGCATTGCGAAAAGTTGGCAATGGTACCTAAGGTTATGAGTTGAAGTCTATTGTAATAATGAGTGCATCATACCCTGATGGAACAATTGAGTTAACCCCAACGATTTGAATAGGGAGGATTGGAATTGCATGAGTGTTATGTGTAGGCTTGATTGAATCCTAATGTTTGCTGCTAACTAGGTTGTTTGGCATCTAGAAATTGTGGGATGAAACTATTGAACACTTTGAAACAACCAATTACTTGATTTCTCCTGATTAGATTTTGGATTGTTATTAAATAATTCTCTAACTTGGATGTATGCCTCAACCCAAAAGATTACTCTTAGTCCCATCTTGTATTTCATCTTATTCTATTGCTTGAGGACAAGCAAAGATTTAAGTCTGGAGTATTTTGATGCCTCGCATTTTAGTAATAATTTTGATGGTCATTTCATGATAAATCTAAGCTTATTTTGACACTTTTATACTCTTTATAGACTTATTTCCTTCCTATCTTTGGAATCTTCACTTTTTGGTGTTTTTGTGGAATTTTAGGTAAAATCACCCTTTTTCGATGTATTTTGGAGATTCTAAGACCATGAGACGATTTCTTATGCGAAAATGAAACTACACGTCAAATTTGGGCCAAAATGGAGTTAGCTTGAAAAATACAGCCAAGTGAACCCCACGGGGTTCACCATCCCAGTCGCCAGCCAGCAGAACTCACAGAGAGCTTCACGGCCGGGTGAACCCCAGCAGGGTTCACTAGAATTCCTTTCGGCCGAAAACAGTCTAGAGCAAAGCATGGCCAGGTGAACTCGGTTGGGTTCACCGCGCTTCTTTCGCCAGACCTCACAGAATGAATCACGGCCAGGTGAACCCGGTGGGGTTCACCCGTGATTCTAATCCAGGCTCATGCACGAACCGACCTCTACTCGGTTTTTCCCTGATTTCTCACCCGTTTGGAGTCCGAATTTGGCAAGTGAGGTGTCTATGGAAAGCTCTTTCGAAGGCGAACGCGTATGATATAAAAGCCCTAATTTTTATTTCCCTAGTTATTGAGGAATCATGCGATGAAGTGGCGCAGGCAGAAGAACAAGGCGACAACACAAATTCAAGGTGATTTTCGGAGATTGGATCATCGGAGCATCACGATTCTTGCAGATTTGCTTCGCTTTATCCTCTCCTATCCCTTAGAAACTCTTCCTTGTGATCTTCCTATGTTAAAAGAGAGATTTTTGAGCGTTTCAATGATGATTGCAGCATAAACCCTATTTCGGGGCTTGGTTGAAACTCGTTGACGAATTTAATCGCAAACTTTATCTTTATTCTGTTATTGGGATTGTGTTGTGAGCATATTTTACTTTGAAGTATTTATTTCGTGATCTTACCTTGGCCGAGTACTTTCACGTGTTAGCCGTTACGATTCATATCGAGAGAAGGATCGTAAGGGTGGAATCCCTTAGTAAAACTTGCGAGACCTCGACACGAGAGTGATTGGTCTTCGCTCGAGGGTTTTATAATCTGCCATAGAACTCATTGGGTTCATCTTAGAACGATCCACCCGAGAGTAGGAGATCGATCTAAGCCGAACACCGGGGTGTACACTCGAAAGAGGGCACCTTGTACCTTAGGGTTAGATTCCTTGTGCAAATCAATAATCCAAATAACCGACATCTGCCTTGAGTGATTAAAGTAGTCATCGTGGTGGAAACTAAAGCCCTGATATCTCTCTCATATTTATTTCCTACCGTCGTAGTGTTAATTACTTGTTTTCGATTTCTACTTTCAAAACCTAATTTTGATTCGCCTAGCTATTAGGACTCGGATTTTCTGGTACTCAACCTTGTTCCCTGTGGGATTCGACATCTTTTATATTACTTTGACATAACCGTGCACTTGCGGGACGTGTTAGCCATGCCCATGTACGGCTCGGTGACTCGAAAACTTATTCTTCATGGCCGTGCATGGATGCACGACCACGCCCATGTACGGCTCGGTGACTCCTGGGATAGTCAGATCATGCACGGCCGTGCATGGGTACACACCCACGACCGTGCATCCTGTAGAAAACTCCGATTGGGCTGAAATTTCTTGTGTAGCTTCGTCTCATCATGAGGAATCGTCCCATATCTTCAGATCTTCCAAATTCCATCAATTTTGAAGTAAAATACATATATTTCAATAAAACAAAGGAAAAGTAAAGACTCTGAGGAATATGAAGCATTTAAGTACATAAATGAGACCAAGCATGCAATTTAGTCCAAAATAATAATAGAATTAAGCCACGATATATCATATATTTGCATGTCATCAGTTTTCAAGCAGAGATTCTAAGTTGGATTTTTGAGGTTGAATAAAGTCTGATAGTGGAATAAATGTTGGGTCATTATGATAAAGTAAGGTTTTGTGGTTCTCCCAACTTGGATTGTAGGTACTAGGACATGAGTTAAAGCATGAAGGAATTCCTAATTGACATTCAGTATAATGATGCTCATGATATCCACAAATATCACAAATAACATATTTCAACTTAGAATATTGCACGCTTAAACAATTAGTGTGTTGAGTAAAAAAATTTACCTTTGCGGCAAGTGATTCTGATGCATCTGTGCCATATTCTCTTGCCATTATCAGTGGCACATACCTCTGATTTGACCATTGACATTGGTTAAACATCATATTTTCAATAAAATTCAGAAATATAAAATGTAAAACAGGAAATGCAAAACAAAGTTTAAAATATATAGTCTAGTGATTTTTGAGTTCTCCTGTTCATACAACGTGTTAATCCAAAAAGATAAAAATAACATAAACTAAGGATAAAGAAAAAGAATGCAAAAAAATAAAATAAAATGTCTAGTGTATAAATCTCATGATTAAATCGATATTGGCTGGCCTGATCCCCGGCAACGGCACCCAAAATTTGATACTTCTGCAAGTGCACAGATTTATCAAAGTAATAAAAAGATTATCGTTCCCAACGAGGATCTGACAGTCGAGTACCGATTACACGATCGATCTATATCTAGATGAATCAAATTTATGGTTTTTGTTTTTGAAAAATTCTAAGTATGATAAAAAGAAATAGATACAGTGTTTTGGATAAAAATAAATTTGAATAAATTCAGGATTCGGGATTTCACCACGCTGATGATTATGAATTTAATAAAAATAAATCTTTGAACAGAAAATTATAGTTTTGAAAGGGATTTTTCCTAAGGTACATATTACCTCCTTCCGAAGCGTAATCCGATACCTAGTTATGTCAACTCCCCACGCTCATGACAATTAACATAACTAAGCCCATTAAGTTCTATGAAAAAACCATGAAATGCTTTAAATGAATCTAAACTACTCCCGTGATTGGATTCATAGGTTTGAAAAGAATAGTTCCAACGTTGTGATTCACCTCCCGGTCCTTCTTGCAACGTCTTAGACACAAAATTACTTGATCAAAGTAAATTACAGAATAAACATAATTCTAATCAAATCAACCCTATAAAAATCATGACAAAGATTTAAAACAATAGATTTAATCCATAAAACATCAATGTTCTACTCCCCAAATCCAGAAAATAGGTTTATGCAAACATGTTCTTTGAATACAACATGTTTAGTGATGAATTCAACATGTAATCTCTCAAAAATAATGCAAAGAGACACTAGGAAAGTAATTAGAACTCTTCCCCTTGATCTGGTGATGAAGATGAAGTGTCAAATCCCCTCCTTTGCGTGATCTCTCACCGGAATTCTGCCTAGAAATCAATTTTTGCCGCCGCCATTGCCTCCGTTTGTTTTCATCCGTAGAAGCCCCTGAAAACCCTCAAAAATCCTTCCTTTTATAGTTTAATCAGTATAGAACCCATTTAGGAAGGTTTATGCAAAGTTTGGTTTTGTTTCAACCTAATTCGGGTTCAAATCGAGTGAAAAACCGAAAGGGTGGAAACTTTTACGGCCCGTAATGTGTCAGTGCATAAGGCTTCTTGTACATAGAAAGTTTTACAGACCGTGAAGGATTCATGGCCTCACCTGTGAAAGTTTTTGTGGAGTTCTATATTTAGCCGTTTTTCGCCCGTTCAAATGCCAAAATTATGGCTAGCCAAATAATTCCGGCCAAGGCCGTGAAAATCGCGTTCTTCACTATTTTCGCTCTAAATTTGATGTGCGACCTCGTAATTTCCTTGGGAACCATGCTATGGCTTCAAAACTCGCAAAATATCATTTTTATGCCATTTTACCTGCATTTTCATAAAAACCAAGAAAAGTGAAGATTCTATACCAACTGAAGTAAAAACACTAGAAATTAGTATAAAATCGTAAAATAAGCCCAAAATATCATATAAAATATAGGTAAAAATGTGATGTAAATGCAACTCATCAATACTCTCCAGGATCGTAAAAATGACAAATTGAGTTAATTAAATTCTTCAATAGTATCAAACAAAAGACATGTATGTAAACTATAACCAATTTGGACTTCTAAAAATAGTCGAGATTCTAAATCCAATCATTCAAGTACGCATAGAACAATGCAATTCCAAGGACAAAGCAAATAGCATAAATAAGGGGCAGGCAAAGACATCTAAGGTGTTGGAACAACTAGAAAATTAAAGCCATGCAAGAAAGGAAATAACAAGCTAACTAAAGTAATACTAAGAATAGAATAGAAACTATAGGAAATGTAAAAGCTGACCAAGAAAAAGGGCTAAGGTCCCCAACATCGATGGAGGCGCTGCTGGACGTCATGAAGAGCTGCTTGCATAGTGGACTGCACCCGTCCCTGGCGCTCGACCTGAGTTTCAAGTTCCTGAAGTTGTGCAAGCCTATTGTCGACGGCAATTTGCATGTCATGTTGCGCATCCTGGATGAATTTGAGCAATGTATCCATGCGGTCCAACTAAGTGGAAGGCCGACAAGAAGGTGATGGCAGGGCAGTCTGGAGAGGAACATCGTGATCCTCGACAGGCTCCACCCTCTAATTCCGCTGCTCGCGAATAGTGGTGCATGCTACATTCGGCAAATGGTAACTTAATATTGCTCCCGGGGAAGAGCATACTATAGAGCTCTCCCTCCTTGATGATCATCTGCATCGAGATGCAGGAATCAAGATCAAGGTGGGAGTTGCCCTGAGCTTGCTCCATCTGGTAGGGCTGGATCCCTACAGCGAGAGCAAGTGAGGTGAGAAATCCCCCGAGAGCAATGGCACCCTTTGGTGCCCGAGAGACTTTTTGGAGCTACTTGGCGAAGAAGCTACATTGAGGCAAACCTCATGCAACATCGCCCAATAGAATAGTAACTTGGAAGACCACACAAGACCATCGGACTCCCCCTACCAAAGATGGTATGCGCAAGGACTCTGTGCACATACTTGAGAACTGGGTTGTTGAGGGATGTGGCTCTGGCAATCCTAGTGTCGAAAGGTTGAGCACCAGTGAGAAGCCCCTAGAAAGTATTGACATCAAATGCCCTTAGGGTCAATTGTGTCCCGTCCGTGGAAAATTCATAGATCTGGTTCAACTCTGAGAGAGTAAGCACAAACTCCGTGTTATTTAGTCGAAAAGATAAGCTGCCATTGTCCTCATCGGTATGGATGTTGGCGTGAAACTCCATGGAAGACAAGAACTCAAGCACAATAGGGATGTACGTCGGGTAGGAGACGGTGAAAAACTGGTCCAAACACACACGCTGAAATAACCACTAGACATCATTGTGAAAGCCAAGGGTGTTGAGTGTCTGATGATCGAGAAAGTGTGTGTTGATGACCGATGCCACATCAGTGCATTGAGCTTGGCCATTTGTTTAGGATCACAATAGAGAATACCATAAGGTGTAGGTGGGGCTGCAAGTGCTGGGTGCTCAGCAGTAGTGCCGGAAGAAGAAGCCATGCGCTTGGAGGTTGCTTGCGTGGAGGCATAATGGCAGCTAAAGCTGGTGGCTAAAGGCTGGTAGGAGATGAGAGGATGGGCCGCAAATGTCGTCGAAGGTGGCGGCAGTAAAGAAGCAGGGTCGACGACGGCAAATCTGCAGGCGGTAGCTAAAATAGCGTGAGGGGCGGTGGTGCATCAGAGAACCTAATCAATGCCAGAAAGTTGAGAGGAAGAGTCACCGGAGGTTGACGGAGGCAAGGGAGAGAGGCCGGAGGTCGATCAAACACCGGAGGTGGCATATCGGAGTAGAGGCGGTGGCACTAGGGTTTGCACGGGCGTGTAAAGGGGTCGGGCATGCTGCACGACTTTTATATCAGGGGCGTGCACGGTCATGCATGAGTACATGATCACACCTGTGAAAGCTTTATTGCAGAAATCTGTCCAATCTTCACGGCCACGAACCAATGCATGGGTATGGCTATGAAAGCCTTAGTGGAAAGTTTGGATATCGATCACAGCCGTGTACACCTTCACACCCTGGGCTGTGAACGTCTCAGCGTAAACTCAGAAAGACGTGACGAGCCTATCACGATCATGCATGGATGCATGGGCACAACCGTGAACGTCACCCAGTTACCCAAAAAATTCAAAAAAAATACCATCAGCTGGGTACCATATAAGAAGCATTAATATGAAAGAAAATTTAAAATCTACGAAGAGTAAGTAACAAAAATAAACAAAAACTAAGAAAAATTTAATTTTTGATAGATTGCGTTGCCTCCCAATAAGCGCTTCTTTAGGGTCACTAGCTTGACTATAGAAAAGTGTCATGGTATTTTAGTTGTAGCAGAGGCGAAATAAATGGCATGTAGCCTCTGCCTTCTTCATCTCTCAAAGATTGTACCTATTAAAATAAGCACAAAATATAATAGTTCAACTACAATTGTTCTCGAATGACATGAAACAGTAGGATAGTGAAACTCATGAGTCATCTCAATATCTCTCAAATCGTTGTCTTCAAGTATTCCTAATAGTCTCCTCCTAAAGTTAACTCCCAAACCATCCAGCTAAGTTGTCGAGCTCATCCTTCAAATGCTCTAAAAAAGTATCTAGGAAAAATCCTATCTTGCCACTTGACGATGCAACATTCTCTTCTACCACCACTGCACTACAACTACAACCCGAAAAATACAATGTCTTGTTATTAACATAAAGATCAAATGATAAAATATTTTCACCAATGTTCAGTAACAACTTTCTATGTAGAACGTCTATCACGGCTCTAGCTGTGGCGAGGAATGATCTACCCAATATAAGAGGGAAACTGGAATTCTCAGTCATATCTAAAACCATAAAGTCCACTGGAATGAAGAATCTCTCGATTTGGATGGGCACATCCTTAGCAACTCCTAGTAGGTGAAGTCTAGAACTATTGACAAGCTAAAGAACTTTAGATGTCGATTTAAGATTTCCCAAATCCATCTTCTTGAAGATGGAGAGCGGCATGATACTTACGCCGGCTCCCAAGTCCAAGAGTGCTTTTTCGAGTAGAACACTGCCAATCCTACATGATATATTAAAACTAACAGGATCTTCGAGTTTAAGAGGCGGCTGATTCTGCATATAAGCTATATAATCTTCAGCTATTACCACAATCTTCTCATTACCCGACGTTTCAGAAGAAGACTGAAACTCCTTCTTTTGACTATCAGACTCTCTCTTTTCATCATCAATTTTATCAGTCTCAGAGTCTTCTATTTGTTCATCATCATATACTATGATGACATTACAGTGTTCCTTCGGATTCCCTTTAGGTTGAGCTGGAAGTTTGCCTGCGGCTCTAGAAGAGGAATTGGTCTGCTAGCTAATTGTATGATCTGAGTCTCCAATATTTTTGAGTGTGTGGTCATGGAATCTACTTTCAAGTTCAGTTGGCGGATGGATTCGTTTACATTGTTGTTTTTGCTTAATTTGAGTCGCCATAAAGTTTTCAAGCATCATTTCTAAATTTAACTTGTAAGGTGGGCCTAGCTGTCTCTGATGAATAGCTTGATGTTGCATTCTAGGAGGTGGCCTGAAATTAGAAGAAGAAGAATTTGGATTAGAAAAATTTGCAGGAGAGACTTGCCCTTGGTTAAGTCTGTAGGGGAAATTTAAGTGATTTCTCCATCCCGGATTATACGTGCTCGAATAGGGATCGTTCTGATTTCTAAAGTTCCCGATAGCATTGACCTATTTAGAGAGAGTGTTCAGAACGTGGCAATCATTAGCAGAATGACCTAACACTCTACAAACATCACAAGTCATAGGGAAAGAATTGGGACTAGGGGTTCAACCATCTTAATTTCAATGGAATCTATTTTAGAAGATAATGAATCTACCTTTGCTACTGTTGTGCCCGCAAGTGCACGGATATTCGAAGTAATAAAAGTTATCAAACCACAGAGACCTTGTTGTTAAGTACCGAAGAATTGATTTCTCACTAGCTAAGCAAACTGAATATGACGTAAGCAATCGATCGGAAAGTTTACTAAATATCATAGGGAAAGAATTGGGACTAGGGGTTCAACCATCTTAATTTCAATGACCAGACATAATTAAACACTCATCAGTTTATTTTTGTTATGATAAAGATGTAATTTGCTTTAATTAAGAAATCGTCTCGCTCTCGCGCAGACGATTTGCATAGAATAATTCTCGCTCTCGAGCAGATTTATTCTATGTTTATGGAAAAGCAAATCTTGACATAGAGATTTAAGAATCACTCTCGTGCATTCGATCCCTATATCAAAATCTCAAGTGAAACTAGTTATTCTCATACCCTAATTCCACTAATTTTACTGAAGGGTTTCTAACAATCCAATATCTATTTCTAGCATATTTTCATGTCTAAAACAGTAATATTTTCTAGTTCAATCTATCAACAAATCAATAAACTTCTAAAATCTAGAGATAAGAACACAACTAATTTCTTACGATGAGTTCCTAAACCTGAATTTTAGGGTTCCAAGTTTTGTAAATCACTTTTTAGTCCATATCACAAAACTCTAACACATGTTAATGATTGCAATAAGAAAAGATTAAAGACGTAAATCACTTAAGTAAAATTATCATATCAAAAACATCCTGATGAAACAAAGATCATCTTGTCATTAAGAAATTTAGAGGTCTATACCCCTTTGTCCCAAAGAGGTTTAAGCTAGTATGATTGAAGAATTGCAATGAAACATTGTTCAGAAGGATCAGAAACTGAAAGAGTAGAGATAAGGGTTACTAAACAGGGATGTAATAGAAATTACAGCCCGTAATTTAGCCTGAAATGCGATGAACAATGGCGGTGCCCTTGTTTTTGCTGATTTCTCTCTCGATCGGTCTCCTTTTACTCTGAAACTTTTCATGTGTCCTCTCCTCCTTCAGGCGAAGCTTTCTATTGAATTTCATGGTCGATGGTGGTTTGTACGCTTTCCGGCGATGAACCCTAAGGCAGCAGTGATTCCTCTAAATTCTCCCCCGATCATTGATCAAAATTGGGCCTTTTGCTTCGAAAATCTCCGCCTCTTCTTGTCATCACTCCCCTTTTTTCGGATCTTGAAATAGTGGTCTTAAACTCGAGAAATCATCTTTGCAAGTAATCAGCGAAAGAATCGGGCAAATCGCGGAAGTCTGGGTTGGAATTACGGCACCGTGAAGATCATTACGGTAGTGCCATAATTGTTTCAGAAGTCTCTGTATGGAAATGACTCAAAATTATGGTACTGTAAAATGTATTATGGTAGTGCCGTAATCTCCTCAGAAGTCTCTGTATGAAAATAGCCCGATATTACGGCACCATAAAAAGCATTACGGTAGTACCGTAATCTTGGACAAAATTTTAATCTTCGAAGAATACAGTAGCAGAATCAGGTGCCATTATTTGCAGATTACGGCTGTAAAATTCCTTACGACACTACCGTAATTTCTCTGTGAAGTCCAATTTGGCTTGAAATTTGATGTGTATTCTCCTCTTTTATGATTAGAACTTGTCTATGCATTGAAATTGCTTGAAAACCCATGAAAATGATGTTTTTTTTACCTGAAATTGATCAAAAACCAAGAAAGGTGTAGATTCTGAAACATTTGATAAATAAGGCATAAAAGTAAGCAAATGACCATGATTATAACCCAAAAGTACAATGGAATTAGCAAGAAATATGCTATGAAATTTAGAGTCATCAGCTACCAAAGAATGAATCATATCTAAATCATACTTCCCTGAGCTTCACATCGGTTTTCTCCTCCTTCCTGACCACTGGTAATGGTTGAGAGTCATGTCCTCAATCAAATCCATGACTTCATCATAGTTTTTATTCATCAGTGCCCCACCAGCAGCAGCATCTACAAAAAGTCTTATTTGATACAATAAGCTATTATAAAATGTATGAACTATTACCCATTTCTATAAACCATGATGTGGGCACATTCGTAGCAGTTATTTAAACCGGTCCCAAGCTTCATAGAGGGACTCTCCATCTTACTGAGCAAAATTAGTAATTTGGTTCCTTAACTGAGCTGTCTTGCTTGGTGGAAAGTATTTGGATAAAAAGGCTTACGACAGCTGATCCTATGTGGTGATGGAACCTTGGGGCAATGATTGCAACCATGCTCTGGCTTGGTCCTTGTGAGAAAATAGGAAAAGTATTAATTCAATAGCATCAGGGTGAGCACTATTAATTTTTAACGTGTCACAGCATTCTAAAAAGATAGAAAGATGGAGATTCGGGTCATCAATAGCTGCTCCACTGAATTGATTTTGTTGCACCATTTGTACTAAGGATGGCTTGATCTCGAAGTTATTAGCTTCGATGGCCAACTGAGAGGTGCTCAAGTGCAAACCAAAAATGGTGGGTGCTGCAAAGTCCTTGAGAGAGCAATTAGCCTCCATAGTCTGATTGTTTGAAAATTCTCCTTTAAGCTTTAATCTCTTTAAGTTCCTTCGAATCAGATGAAAGGTTCGCTCAATCTTTGGATCCTCAGGTACAAGTTTCCCTGTTCGAAGAGTGTTCTTGGGTATAAACAAGGCCCCTTGACCAAAGAAGTTACCAGCAATAACACTAAGAAAGTCACAACAAAGATAAAATAAAACAAAAGTAACTAAGCAGAAAAATTTACAAAATAGATAAAATAAAATCTAACTAAACCTAGTCTATTAATGTCCTGATTGTGATAATATTAGCTTACCTAATTCCCGACAACGGTGTAAAAAACTTAATAGGGTCATACCGCAAGTGCATGGTTCTATCGCACAATAAAAAGTATCGATCCCATAGGGACTAGGGGGGTCACGTACTAACTAATCAGTCTATCGATAGCTAGGTGATTAAATAATGATGAAGTAATCTTAATCTAATTGTCTAATTGCAAGAAAGTAAATTTTAACAAATCAGGAGCAAACAAAGGTATGAAAAGTCTTGAGAGAAAATTAGGGTTTTAGGTTTCACTGCACTAAAGAATAATAGAAAGATGATGTAAGCGTTTAAATTTGTTTATTCTAAGTTCTTAAGAAAATTCTTCCTATTGTACAGATAGTTCCCTCTCAGGCCACGATCTGGTATTTGACTTAACCCAAGTCTCCTACTCTCATGGCTTACTAGGTTAAGTAGATCCATTGAGTTTCGTGAAGAATTATTATTTCCTCGAATAATTTTGACCTACTTTGATGATTGAAATTATAAGTCCAATCCTAAGGGTTTCGACATTATGGTTAACCTCTTAGTCCTTCCCACAACATCTAAAACATACAAAAGCATGGCCAGTGCAATAATATGAAATAGTTGCGATTAAGATTAGACAAGAACAAGAATAAAATCAAGCAAAGTACTAATTAAACATCATTAACCAACATTCTTATAGCGGGCTACGCCCAAACCCCGAAAAGAAGTTTATGCTAGAGCATTCATCATCAAATACATCAAATCTCTCAAATAAATTAATGCAAACTAGAGGAGAGGCTAGATTTACGACGGGAGAGGGTAGAGCATGATCTTTAGCGTCAAAATGGGGAAGAAATCGCATCCGAAAGCCTATCCAAGTTAAAATCGCCGCTTGAACCCTAGTTTTTGCCCTTTGCTTTCGTTCTCTTGATTCACTCCATGAAACTGCTTCATCCCTGTCCCAAATTATCTGTGGCTAAGTTAGGAAGTTCCCCTTGAATTTTCCCAAATTTTGCTCCAAAGATAGCAAGAATCAGGTGAAAAATTGAACGGGTGTCATGACTAGCAGGAGCTTTCACAACCGTGCATGGGTGCATGGGCATGCCCGTGAAAGCCTCAGTGAAATCTGAAACTAGATTGCTGGACTCTTCATGGCCGTGAATGAGTTCACGAGTATGCCCGTGAACATCTCATCAAATTCTAAAAAGTTGGGCTGGAATCTTCACGACTGTGCATGGATGCGCAGGCATGCCTGTGAAGATCTCGGCGAAGTCTGAAAACGCAAGATCATACACGGTCGTGCATGGATGCACGGCCATGCCTATTAAGAGTGTAGAAGACTCCATTTAATTTGAAAATTGATATGTAGCTTTGTCTCATTATGAGAAGTCGTTCCATATCTTCAAATCTTCTAAATTCCATTAATTTTGGGCTGAAATCCCTACATTTCAAGAAACCCAAGGAAAAATGAAGATTCTGAAGCATTTAAGCAAATAAATGAGACAAAGCTATGTATTCTACTCCAAAATAATAATAAATTAAGCCACAATGTACTATATATATGCGTGATATCAACAGACTCCCATTTGGGAAAAAAGCCAGACAGTTGTCTTTGTCCCAATGACCTTTTGTGAAGATGTGAGTATTATCCTTGAACTATTTTATCATAACCTATAAATATTTCATCGTTAAACTAATATAATGTTTTATAATTGATAGATAAACAAAGAATTGATAGAAGATTCAAAAAGTACACATGAAACAAAGGATACATAAGAAATAGAGAAGTTAAAAGTTGATATACAGAGGATGCAAGAAGATAGAGATGACATTCGTAATAAATTTTATAAATTAGAAGCTTGGGTGGCTGAAGAGAGAAAGCTGAAAAATGTTGTAGATGAGATTATGGAAGAGTAAAGAGCTTAGTTGAAGATAAGCAATCATTAGAGATGTTATTCTGTAACTAGGTTGCAAAGTATGAATCTGAAATAAAGACACTTAAAGATGAATATGAAAAGAAGCTGAATGACCTTACAGCTAGCTGCATATGAGCAGTTGAAAGAAGAGACAGAGAAAAAAGCATTGGAATGGTTAGAAGATGAAAATGAAGATGAAAATGCAGCTGAAGGTGGAGATGATTTAGCAACGGGGAATGGGAAAAGACAACGAAAGGCCTCTACGACACTTAACTCCCCTTATACCGAGGGAGCAGTAAAGAAAAAGAAAGTTGAATAGCCAGAGAATGAGAAGATTGATAATACTCAGCCAACAACTGAACAGGTATTATTTTCTAACATGACATTATTTTACTTTGCTTTTATTTAACATCATTGATAGCTTTAAATATTATTGGACTTAGAGTTAAATTCGTTGATAGCTTTTATATCGTGTATTGTTTGGACTTAGAGTTAAATTCATTGATAGCTTTAATATCGTGTATAGTGTGTTAATTTTGGCTTATAGTCTGTTAATAACCGTTGATAGACCAAAATTTATCGTTGATAGATGTCGAATTATCGTTGATAGCCAATAAATTATCCAGTGTATAATTCAAGTTGTATATTTATCAGTTGGCTCCCCTTCTATAATATGTAGGTAGAAGAGATTATTGTAGAAATAATTCAATAACTGATTATCAATGCCAGCAAATTAATGGCTTTCTTGACCTGTCATTAGACGTATTCAATAAAGATGAGGGTTGTGAAGTAAAAAAGGTCACCATGTGCGTTGTATTATTTGGCGATTTGATTCAAGATAATAAGTGTAGCCTACTTGTTTATTTTCTCATAGTAGGTCACCATATGCACATTCATAATTAACATTCTACTTTTTTCTATTCATTGTAGGTGCTTGATGCATATGCATTCCTACTTCATGGGCGAAGTAAGAAATATGCAAGGAATAGGAAATATCTCTCATTTTCCTACATATCTGGAGTTTTTATCAATTGTATGTAGCACATCAATTTGACTTGCCTTTTGCATTCTTGCGTGAATTACATAGAGAGACGCTGCCGAACATTAAAAGAAATTTTGCCCCAATTGGTAATAAAAACCATTGGTATCTCATGTATATACAAAAGGATCATAAGATAATTATATTTTATAATCTTTAGATGATTCTGTCGTAGATGCTTATGTAAGTATTTGTATTCACTTACCTCTTACATTTTTGGGACAATTTTCAATGATGTAAGCTAATTAACACTTATTTTGTTGATGTAGATACATGTATTAAATTCACTTTTCAATAGACAGACTATAAGGTTGAAATGTGTGGCTGATTGGGATCTAACTACGTACCAAAAAATATGGGATGATAAATGCCCTATACAGCATGCATCTGTAGATTGTGGAATATTTGTAATGAAGTACATGGAGTGTCTATCTAGGAAAATGGATTTTGATTTCTCTCAATCAGATATGCTAAGAATAAGGGCTATTATCGGCTTGGAGATATGTAGAGGCTGCTTAAAAAGTGAATATGTAGATCAGTATTAGAAAGTGATTTTTTGTATATGTCTGATACAGTGATTTTCTCCAAAACTTGTATGTATCAGCTTGTGTATGTAAGTGATTTTCTAAGTCTATCAATGATAATTCTAAATATTCCACGACAACGATATTTATCTGAGTCTATCAATGATAATACAATAATTCATTGACAACAAAAGTGAATTATCATTGACAATGTAAAGCTTAATGTTATGTACAATCGCTAATAATACAATAGTGTGTTCGTAACACTTGGCTCGATTTCTTGTGATGATAGTTGTGGCTGAGTAACCTGTGATCCTTCGTTTGAAAACTATATTGTGTTGAGATTAATTAGTATAAATTATCACATAACTTATAATGCACATGATAAGGTGAAAATGTACTTACATATGCAGAGGTATTTTCCATCATCGTTCGACCATATGAAAATACTACTGGTGGAGCATTAGGATCGCTTTGTGCATCCTACTGCATATGGAAAAATAGAAACTGGAAGAGTAGGGTGTATGTTTCCAGGAGAGCTCATTGGGCAAGGTCTTAGGGGGACCTGTTATGAAATATGCAATATGAGTATATCAACAATAATTCTATGTATATCAACGATAATTTTGAGTATATCTATGATAATTCTGAGTATATCAACGACAAGTCTGAGTATATCAACGATAAGTATGAGTATATCAATGATAATTCCAAGTATATCAATGATAATTCTAAGTATATCAACGATAAAATCCTTATCTATCAACGATATTACCTATGTATTTGCATATATAGAAGCAACATTGAATGCATGAATAGGAGGTATCATACACCAAGAATTGCTTGAACTTGAGTTTGTTGTATTTTTATGCTTGTTTCTTTTTTCTAGGATACCTTTCTTTCGTTTCTCCTTTGGACCTTTTTTTGTAATAGGGGGCTTTATGGTGATAATTAGCTCCTCAATTATTTGAGCCGACATAATTTCATTACTTTCAAATTGTGAGTCATCCATTAGAGGCTCAATGCACAATAATTCATCAACTTATAGACTCAGCTGATTGGTTGCAATTTCTATAAATTCAAGCACTTTTCTGGAATGCATACTCTTTGTTGACATATAATATTATTTTTGACAAACTCGGCTATATACATATGTTTAAAACCTCTTTTCCATAGCCATCACTGATAGGTGGACTTGTATTGGAATCATGACCTTGTCTAGCATACTTTGTCTACTTCTGTAATATATAATGATGTGGTATTGAATTCACATTGTTAACCGACAGAACTTTTATACAATGGCCACATAAAATTTCATTCAATTTATAGAGTTTGCATGTGCAATTGACGGTCACAGAAGAAGGCATGTACACCACAAGCTCGTCTCTACCACCATTTTGAGAAGTTATCTTAAATGACATGCCGACAACATCATATGTCATGAATATAATAGTGGAATCAAGGCTCATCTTAAACTCTTGATCAAACTCTTTGTACATAATTCTGTTGTACATCATAGATGCTTCTCTTAACATGTTATAGAAGGCATCAATTGGTGTGTTGTTTCTACTCCTGAAATCTTCTTTTAATTCTTTCTCATGAAAAAATGTGACTATCATATCATATTGTTCTAGAAATTCAAACAGAGATAGTTTTTTTCTTGAAGAATTGTTTAAAGTGACCATTTATACTCTCACTTTGCTGTGTTGTGCTGATATCTACACAAAATGTCTGCGTACGGTAGCATGCGGCCCACTTTGTACGTATTTTATAAAAATTGAGCATCCAATTATTTTTACTAAGTTGGTACTTATTCAATAGACTAGTCCATAGTACCTCAAAACTATGTATGTTATACCTCTCATATACCACATGTCTCAAATCTTCAAGAAATGCACTACTACCATGAATCTCATAGCTTAGATGTATTACTACATTGTTGAAAAAATGCCATAAACATAGACGGTGTGCTATATTTGGCATCATAATCTCAATTGCTTTTAATATTATTGTCGATTGATCTAAAAAATGGTCATAGGATGTCAGCCAGACATTACTTTCAAAAAAATCTCAAACAACCAAATAAATGATTCAGTTGTCTCATTGTATAATAAAGCAACACCAAAAAGAATTGTTTGATTGTGTTGATTCACACCAATAATTGAAGCAAATGACATCTCATACTCATTTGTCTAAAATATAGTATCAAAAGAAATGACATCGCTAAAATAAGCATAATCTAAGATTGATCTACCATCAGCCCAAAAAAAAATAGCAATCTCTCATGAATTATAAACTTCAATAGTAGAAAAGAAAAAAGGATCTTTGGCTCACCTCTTCATTAGATAATTCAAAATACCTTTTTTTTCCTTACTATCCAATGTTTTCCTTTTTTGTTTTTTGAATATAATTTGTAGTATCATCTCTTATGAAACCAACATCCTCATTACTTGCCCCTAACTAAAAATAATTATGAATATGATTAGGCTTAATAACAGATGTAGTCATTTAGTCTATAAGAGAATGTTGGAAAGGTAAGATTTTTCTATGTGATCTAAGCCTATTAATCTTATTTGGACTAGTCATTGGATGATTATGGTTAATCTCAACTTTGGATATTGTTTAAACATCATCGATTGGAATTTTAAAATTCACCCGGGCCATATGGTTTGTTCTTATTATAACTTATGGTTTCTTAGTCATGTGTGAGGGGTGAATATGTTTCAAACCTTGTTTGCTACAAGTAAATGTCCAATACTTCAATGAACTATATTTTCTATGCACTAGGTACAATTTCTTGATACTAAATCTCAATCTTTTTGTATGCTCATTATAAAAATCATATGTTGCATTTGTACCATTAAAGACTATACTAATAATTGGAACCACATATGAAGATTTAGGTTACCCAACTCTTGCGGATGCAGATGCTTCATTTTACTCAAAAGATTTATCATTTGATCCCATTATACAGTTATACAACTATCTGTCAATGATGAGAAATTGTCTATCATTGATAAATTTTGGTGTATAAAGAATAATTTAACTCTATCAACGATACCTGAACTTTATCAACGATAATTTGTAAGATCTATCACGAATTTTATGTGTATCAATAAAAATTTAAACTGTGTATCAATGAAATCTGAACCCTATCAATGATAATTTGTAAGGTATATCAATGAATTTTATATGTATTAACAAAAATTTAAACTACCATCTATGTGTATCTACTACAATCTATGTAAACATTTTTCTGTGTATCAAGGGTAAATTTTTCTATGTATCAATGATACATTTCTCTGTGTATCAATGAAAAAAGAAAGAAGAAAGCACTATCAACGATAAATGGTATATGACTCGTTGGAGACTACATAGAGATAGGCAACAAATGTATAAACTTGGAGGTTTACTACATTTGTTGCTTGGGAGTTCACCGGATGGCAATGGGTAAATCTTCGCCGGAGGAAGGAACGAGCAAATCTTCGCAGGAGGTAGGAGACACACCGGAGAGCTTCGGAGACATGAATTACTGGAAACATTAGAAGAAATGGCCACTAGTCAAAAAACCAATTTAGAGACAATTGAGACACGTGGTTTTGGAGGGAAACGAAAACAGGAAAATTACTAACCTGTGTTATGCAAGCGACGGGTAACAGGGTGGCTAATGAGAAAATTTGCATCAAGATTTGTGACCATCACTTCATAAATCGAACGGCGAGGTGCCCAGCTTAGAAAACTATGCATAAATATATTTGTATAATATTTAGCGATTATTGTAAAATATGTTTGTATAAATACAGTTTTACATAATTTTGGCAAGTTGATCTAAAAAAATATTTTTTTATTCACAACTTACACATAATTAAATATATGTGAATATATATAGATCTGTCGCATGTTACGTTGTAGATCTATATTTTTTTTTCCTTCACGCATTATTAGTAAGTGAATACGAAGGTTAATAATTTATTAGTCACTAAAATGATTAACCTAATTAATTAATTTCTTTTAATAATTAATGTTAATCATCAAAAGTGACCCTTTATTATTAAAATAATAATATTTTGGTTTATTCATATAATAATAAATTACTATTGCATAAATTGTGTTTATTAGTATAAATTTTAAATTTACCTCAAGGTAAAATAATATTATGTGACTAATAAACATTATGAAAAGGAAATTAATGTTTAATTGTTAAAGGGTATATACAGTATATATTTTATAAAGGGTATATACAGTATGCAAATTTATAAAGGGTATATACAGGTATACAAATTTAACTAAAAAAATATTGCCTTCACTAATTATAAAAAAAAAATAAATACAATTTTGCTTTTACATGCTTAGGTATCTGCTCCCGGACGAACTAAACAAGAAAGCTTGAAATGGATGAGGTAAAGATAAGTGGTCTTAAGTCACACAGAGATGGGGCAACTCAAGTGACATGTGCATAGAGCGTGCATGGCCAATGTGGTCAAGGTGCTGTGATTAGGCCACAGAGAAAGAAAAAGACACAAACGTAGGACAAATACTATAAACATTCAAAGAGATAAAAAAAAATAGAAGAAAACAAATGGTGAGTAGATAAAATGAGGATTGAATTTGTAAAGTTCAATAGTAAAACTCTCTTCTTATTTATTTATTTCTTCTAGTCTTAATATAAATAATTTATTTTATTAATATATTGATGGTTAATTGGGTCACAAAATTTGGAATATGTAAAAAAATTAATATTTTAGATTTACATTTATAATTTTCATTTTAAGACATTTAATGGAATCCACAAAAAAAAGAATGAAAAACATATATCTAAATTCAATGTATTTTTTATTTTTTTTCTTGTGAATTTCGTCAAAGGAAACAGACCTTTTAAGTAAAAGTATTACCAAACCCCTACTTATGGTTGCATAATTTAGTTTAGCTCAATGTCCACATCAGCCAAACCCAACTTAACCTAACTTGAGACCCCACATAATAAATATTCTACCCTAATCAGCACTCCTCTATACTTTTGCGTTTTTTTTACTACTATATTCTAACCTAACTTGGGATATGCACTAATCCTTCATAACATATGTTTCCTTTGGGAAAAGAAGGAATATATATATATATATATATATATATATATATATATATATATATATATATATGTATATCTGAAGGACATTATTCCAAGGAAATATAAAATAATAGCGTGGAACTCATGATAGCAATTGTTTAATTATTTTCTTATGCATCGTTGAAATCTTGCTATATGAATCTTAAGGACAAATAAAATAAAGACAATGATTGAATTAATAATGTATTACAGGGAATTTTAGGTGCAGAGTAGTTTTCAAGATAATTATAGAATAATTATTTGGAAATAATATAAATTAAATAGAAGGGACATCATATGCCTATCAAAGTCAACGCAGGCCTAAGCGATTAATGAATTGACTTAATCAATATTTTAAATGTACCTAGATTATATAGGTGATTACGTAAAACTTAATAAGTAACAAAAAACCATTGGTTAATCATAAATTTGTTCTTATCACACATAACATACTTTATGTATTGCGTTTAATTTAATATTTAATTAAAAAAATTGATGGTCAACTATATGGAAGAATTGATTAATCAGTTTAAAATTTAACTAATTATAATAGTTTGGAAACGGTATAAATTTTTTCGAAATCCATAAATATAGTTTAGAACAAGAAAAAAGGGTCATTAGATGGTAGAAAAAATATAAACCTAACCCGATTTTATCTAGGAAAACCCAACTTGACCCGGTGCTAGGTAGGATTTTGAGTAAAACCTAACAATTATAAATTGGATTAGTGTTAGACATGAACCCGTTTGTATGTATAAAATTAATAAGTTACCTAGATTTAATATTCTCACCTAAAATAAACCCTAACCTATGAACAAAACTTGAGTTATCTATTTAACATTCTAACCCCCATATGCATCCTTAACTCATTGTCACCTCCAACCGACTCCCCGTCATGCTTGAGTGCCTACCGCAAGGCCAAAAACTAATAGTACAAGAGAGGGTTCACATTCACTCTATTTATACCAATTATTAGTTTATGCTCACTCTGCTCATTGTCACTTGCCATTACTTGTTCATTGTCCCCACTCG
The DNA here is from genome assembly GCA_027563935.2 of Costus lasius. NCBI lineage: Eukaryota > Viridiplantae > Streptophyta > Magnoliopsida > Zingiberales > Costaceae > Costus > Costus lasius. Next base: position 22,110,802 of record CM050451.1, on the reverse strand, counting down.
TTGCCGCTAGCATTGCTTGTTTGCCATCATCACCGTGGGGTTGGGTTTCCATTATTGTTATTTTTATTTTAGATTTTGTGGAAGAAATTTGTTTTACTATCTTTTGTCATTTATCTTTTAGAAGGATACATAGGTAGATCCCAAATTCTCATGCTTGTGCTTCACTCTTTCCAAGTGCATTGGCACTATAGACAAGCCAAAACCCTAGAATTGAAATGTAGATCTATCTTCCTTGGTGCATGTGTTTAGGGTAATTGATCTCCTCAGGTGTGACAAATCCACTTAGACCATGGAATGTAGTGGTTGGAGCAAGATGCCCTAAACAAAGTGTCTCTTCCTTAAGGTGAATTCCAAACATGTGTATGTGTTGGGACCATATTTCGGAATCCAACATTCACAACTCTTTAGGAAGGAGTCATACCAAGCGCCGCTATATGACTCAAGTGGCAAATTGGATTTTAACTAGAGTGGGGAGAAAGAGACATGTTGATTGTGCCTCACCCCTCTCTCTCTCTAATTTGTCCCAATCATTTCTCATACCAACTCAATTGGATATTGATATGATTTAGTTAGTTTAATCACATTTGAACCAACTCAAATTGGTTCAACCCAAATCAAAATTTTAAAATAAAAATTTTATAATCTAAATAATAATTAAACTAAAAATTTTAAGTTCAATTTGGTTTGGCTATTTTTTTTATTGTTTTACATTAGTATATTTATTTTTAAATAAAAGCATATATCAATGTAAATATTTATAAAAAATAAGAAATAATAATTAAGATTTTAGTCAGAGTGTAGATAGATAGTTCCCAAATGTCATAATTGACTTCTCACCTAGATATATAAATATAAAATGAGAAGCATAAAAGTTCTATAGGTTGAGTAAGAGTTTACAATTTAGTACTTGATACATGGTATCTAATCAAATCTAAAAAAATTATAATTTTTACCCTAAGTCCCTAATAACCTTTAAATACTTATTGTATAAATGTATAATTTTTTTATTATATTTTAAAGAAGAATTTGAGATTGAAAACCTCAATAAAAAACTTCAAATTGATAAAATCTAATTATAAAAATACCCATTTGAGAACTTGGTCAGATTCAATTATATAATAGGGTTTGAATTTATATATCATTTTTTTTAAAAAAAAAACAAGGAGTCTATAGATTTTACACCTAATCTGCCTTTAGGCTATCACCATCAACGTTAATTTTCAAGTATTTTACACTAAAATAATGTGTAATTTTTTTTAATTACAAAATAGTCCTTTTTAAAATGTGTCCACCAAACACTCCTCAACACGTTTTCCCGCCTATTTATTTAATTTATTGAAATAATCACAAATTGGTCCCCCTTAGTTCTGTGAATTATAAATTAGCCCATGAAATATGCTACTTAGTCTCAAACAATCTGTTAATTGTTATTCAATCTATCGAACTAAAGTCAAATTTAGATCAAATCAAAATTAAACAAGAAAAAAAATACAAATTAAATGAATTAAATTATTTTTAAAAAAATTGGAGAAAAGTGTAGAGAAATATGAAGATATTAACCTCTTCTCATACTGCCAAAAAGGCCAACATCATGTTGAACATTAATGCGCTCAATCGTCAAACGCAAGATCCATTTGGATTCACCATCACCTTCTTATCTTCTCTCACAAGCAATTCCATCAGCACATTTTTTTTCTTTAATTCGTTTATCCCATCAAGACATCGACATCTCATGTTTATTGCTGAGAAACTTGTCAATTTTTTTTGAATTTTGCATTATTTTACTCCCACAAAGACCAACTGTTGCAGGGAAGAAAGTGGAATCAGATTGATCAGCTCAGATCTGCTCTCTCTTTCTCTGTGCAAAAAAAGTGGCTTTTTGGGTGAGTTTTGTAATTGCACAGCTTGCTCCCTTTAGCACTCAATGCTGATGATTGCTGTGAAGAACTTGGTGCAGGTGATCGCCCTGCATTCGGTGGCCAAAGGATGGAGCTTTGAGGACGGAGGCCGAAGATGTTCAAGGCGGCGCGATGGAGGAGCGAGAAAAGCAAGAGCAGAGCTGTGTTCAAACTGCAGTTTCATGCGTCGCAGGTTAGTAGTGTCTCCCGACTGACGAAAAACAATGTAATCTTTGAAGGCGCGGTAGTTTAATTGATCGGGGTCAAAGTATCCGCGGATGGGGAGGTTACGCTTTTGCCATTGTCGAATGTCGATAGGTACCGCCGACATGGGCGGAGACGGTGACGGTGAGCCTGGTCCCGCCGAATGCCGCAGGGCGGCCGACGGCGAGATCGGAGAGGGTCGCGGCGGTCGAGGGTTCTTGCAGCTGGGCGAGTCCGGTTTACGAGACCGTGAAGCTGGTGCGCAATTCGAAGACAGGAAAGGTGGATGAAAAAGTGTACCGATTTCTGATTTCGGCTGCGGTATGGCAGATTCCTGACTCGCTTCTCGCATCGGATTCGATTTTTTTTTTGGGGTTTTGTGCTTTAAGCAAGCAATAATGACTGGTAGGGATCAAAGAAAGCTGAGATTTTGGGGGAAGCCAGCATTAACCTGGCAGATTATGCTGAGGCTTTCAAGGCATCCTCCGTTGCTCTTCCTCTAGAGGGATCAAGCACAGACGCCATCTTGCACGTGAGCATTCGAACTTTCAAGAACTGATGAGCATTCCAACCCTAATTTCTTTCATCTTCTCAAATTTCCACCAACATATAAAAGATAGGGCGAATGCATCAAACATTTTATGATGCAATGGTCACAATATGAGGTCTAAATTTGGTATTTTCCTGATCGTTGCCTTTTGCTCAAAATGACAGATTACCATTCAAAGAATGCAGGGTGATGGTGAAGGAAGGTAACTTTCTTTTATCAGAGACTAGTCAGTTTCTAGAAATAAGTTTTACCGTTTTAGGGTGGATATGCTCATCCTTTGTCTCCTCTTATCTCCTCAGGGAAGGTGATGAAGATGGGGAAACCATAGTTAAGAAACAACGAAGAACCTTAGAGAGCCAATTAAGCGAGTTGGATAGTGAGGTGAACCACATTAACTCCATTAACTTCATGCATAATTTATCAGTTTGATGCTTGTCCCTACAAATTTTTACGGTGGACTACAAACTTGGTAATTGAAGATTGCCGATACAAATTGGCTGGATAAAACTGCTCTGTTGAATCTACGTTCTTGAATTATTCATAATACTAGACTGTGGAGATAAACTTAAAAAGGCCCTTAATTTCATGAGTTTGATAGAATTATGAATTGCATGTTTCATTTATTAAGCATTAGCAACTGAAAATTTCAGACGGAATAATGCTTTTTAAGTGGTCAAGTAACAATGCCTTAGTGCTGATATTAATTTTTCTCTTTCAATAGTATTGAAAACTCAAAAGTGTTTAGTAAATGCAAATTATGCAACTGTCAATAGTCAACTAAGTGTTATATGGCCTATGGTGAACAATGAATTCTAGTGTTCTTCCACAGGATGTTTCACATATAAACAATGAGACACGAGTCAAGTTCTTATCAAGCAGGAACATGCATATTCAAAATGCTGATTCCAACGGAAACCTCCAAAAATCTCACAGCTTTGATGCTGTATCAGTATCAGGTTCAGACGCCAGTTCTGGAATATATACACCGAGAGAGAACGGCATGAAGATTAACAATACCCAGAGGGATCCTACATGCTTCCTGTCGCCCCTTATAAACAGTGACACTCAGAAAATGGTGATGTTCAATTCTGATGATTTGTCTGCCACTTCAGCGCCTGATAGAAGCGCAGATGTGTTGACCAGCAGTTCTGGTGATGCTGGTTCAAATGAGACATCTCACCATTCAGAAGATAGCATTGAGAAACTAAAGAGTGACATAGATAATCTAACTAGAAAGTTGGAAGTATCAGAGCTGGAGCTGCATACTCTACGAAAGCAAATTGTCAAGGAGAACAAGCGAGGGCAAGATCTATCAAACGAATTAATTGAACTAAAAGAAGAGAGAGATGCACTTAAAAAGGTGTGTGAGGAACTCAAGATATCAGAAAAGAGGAGAATTCTTGATGGAGCTACGGCTGACATGGAGGATATTGGAGAAGAACATCTATCTTTGCTTGAAAAAATTACGCAAGAGTTAGATCATGAGAAAAATCTCAATGTTCATCTACGTTTGCAACTGAAAATGGCACAAGAAGCTAACTCTGAGTTGACACATGCTGCGAAAGATCTTGATGGGATGCTGGAGCAGAGAAATAAGGAGTTACTTTGTGCAAAATGTAGTGAAGTAGAAATGACAGCCAGAACCCGTTTGGAATTTGTAGCCACCAAATTGGGAAATGAACTTCCACATGTACAGAAGTCAGGATGTAAACTACAGTTACTTGAAACACAAAGTGACAACGAAGAGCAATATGCATTGGATGCACTAGTCCATGAGCGTGATGGCTCGAAGACAGCTTGCTCTATGGAGAATAAGATCTTTGATCTTAGTAATGAAATAGAGTTCTATAGGAAAGACCGTGAAGATCTTGAAATGCAACTGGAGCAGCTTGCTTTGGATTATGAAATTTTGAAACAGGGAAATCATGATATCTCTACAAAACTGGAGCAAATGCATATGAGAGACCAACTCAGGATACAGTATGAGTGCTCAGCACATTTAGCGGTTATCAGTGACCTTGAATCGCATGTTGAATATTTGGAGCAAGAACTTCAGAAACAGGCCGAGGCATTTGAAGCAGATATGGAAGCCATCACGCTTGTTAAAGTTGAACTAGAGAAAAGAGCCATACTAGCAGAAGAGGAATTGAGGAAAACAAAATGGGATCATTCTAACAATATCAAACGGCTTCAAGAGGAATTTAGAAGGTTTTCTGCTCATATGTCATCTACATTTGAAGAAAATGAGAAGATAGTTATGCAAAAACTAAAAGAAAATGCTGAGTTACGGACACAGAGAAGCAACCTGGCAGAGCTTTTGGAGAAATCTAATAAAGATATGGTGTTATTGCATGATCAGCATCGCGTGAAATTCAATCAACTAATAGGTCTATTAGATTTCAAATCAAAAGAGGCAGATAGGTTGCTTCTGGAACTCAACAATAAGAAAATAGAACTTGAGAATTATAAGATGTCTGATGAAGAAAGGAAAACTAACTGCTTGGAAGAGCTGCATTTTCTCAAAACTGAGTTGGACAAGCTCATATTAGAGAAATCTCTTATCTCAGAAGAGAAGGAAGAGAAAGAGAAATTGTTAGTTGATATGGAAGTATTAAAGGCATCAATTAAAGAAAGACATAAAGCTTTAGAAGATAAAGAATTGGAAATTGAATTGCTTAAGAACCAGGCAGCGGCACAAAGGGAGGAAGTAAGTAAATTATTGGATGAAATAAATAAGCTAAGGCGTCCAAAATATGAAAAAGGTACTATTGTTCCCGTCCCAAAATCTGAGGAAAGAACCCTTGGAGTTCAGTGCAATTACTTGAAGGACTTGAATGAATATGAGTTGGAAAAGAACCTGGGGAAATCAACTTGGCACTCAAAGAGCAGTCTTTTTGTGGAAAATCAGATGACAACCAACTGGAAGGAAAATTCTGACTACAACAACACAACTATAACTACAACTACAGATGTAAGGATCATCATTAATACTGGCTCAGTGTACACTGTCATGTTTGAACAGAATATTTTTTACTAGTTTTTCATTTTTCAAAACAATCCAAGCGTTCAGTGCCAACAGATAAACAGATCAGAGTATACACACACACAAAAACACAGACACACAATTACACTTTAGAGATTTGTGAAAATTTAGGTGTATGTCTGAGCCGATAAAGATTGAACTCAAGGACATTTTTTTGCAGGATGATGAGCAATTTTATCTAAATTCAGAATGCTGTAGAGGTTATCTCGAACAGTCAACGGAATACAAAGAATGCGTACATGATATAAGTGGCACAGATGAAGAATTATTCAAAAGGTAAAGGCTTATGATAATTTAAACTTCTAACACGGTTGATCATTTTGGCAAAAGAAGGCATGGTAGTTATTAAATGTATTAAATGTCTCCAGGTATGCTGGATCTGATTTAGATGAAGACAAACAAGTATTTGTCTCCTGTACCTATGAACAGAATGACATTTCGAATATCTTATGTGAGATGGAGGCACTGAAAAAACAAAATAAATCAATGAGATCTGAATTGATAGGAATGCACGAAAGATATTATGTGATAAGCCTGAAATTGGCTGAAGTAGAAGGTGAAAAGCAACAACTCATGATGACAATCCAGAGTCTTGAATGTCCTCTGAAGTGTTAGTTTCTTCTCCAAGATTGAAGTTGAATGTTCTGTATAGGCAATTACTTGCAAGTCAACTATACTTTATTTTGCAAATAGAGTATGTACATCAATAGCAAATAATTTGTTCATTGGGTTCACTATTTTTGGATGAAATATAGTGTTTCTTGTACTGTTGATCTCATTGAATACAAAGTCATAATAATACGAAGGTATCTCGTTGTTTAACTAGAAGAGTTAGTCTGTAAGCATATTTCTTCTTCCTGCTGATAAGTTTTGTGATTTAGAAGCTTGTGTCCAGTACATGAAAATTGGAGTCGCCAACGATCATGCACACAGTCTCAGCACTCGATCAAAGTGAGCTTTCAGCCTGCTATTTTATTCAATGGTTGAAGCTCTATAAAAATGTCTTCGATGGTGACTTTTTATCTTTTTGATATTGCGTACTTCCAATTCTTAAGAATATTAAATTTCTAATTACTTCGTAATACTGTTTCGAAGTGAAACATTCAACATTTAGAAGAGTCTCTTGACTACTTTTTACAAATGTATCTTGTGAGCAATTTTTTGATTTAAAATGATCTCCAGAAAAGATAAGTTTTTTTTTTATAAAAAAGCCAAAATTTTAGACTTACTAGAAACAAAAACTAGAGTTATTCAAACTTACAAAAAATTAATAAAATAATTATATTATAAAAGTATTAATAAAATTGGATGTTATGTCTTGTTTACTATCCAATTTATTAAAATGTTTAAATCTGCTTTATTACTATATTATCTTTTCTTCTAAATCCAATGTGGGACTAAATCTACTTAGGGTACTCACCATATTTAAAACTAAATTTTGTTCTAATATCATTTATTATAACCCGCTTAATGAGTAAGTCGACTCATTAAGTTGCTGCGCTGAAATGGTAATATAATCTAATTTATTAAAATGTTTAAGCCAAAATTAATAATAGTAATTCTACTAAATCTTATATATTATGTTATATTTTTTTCATTAGATCTAATATGGGACTAAAATGGGTATTACATTAACCAATTGAATTGGCCAAATTAAATTATAATTATGTTTTGGATTGATTTTTTTTCCAATTCTTCTTTTTGTACGTAACTATCGGTTTTTCAGTTTGTTAAAAACTAAAAAAAGTTTATATAATTGATACTTTGACTTCATCGTTTCAATGAATTCCTCCATTTGGGTTGAACAAGTTAGAAAATTTTGAATTTCCAACTACCCCACCAAAAGGGTTGAATTTCTGATTGCCTGAATATTATATACCCACAATTGTTAATCCATAAAACTTTCCAAAAAAAATGAAAACGAGGAGAGCTATTAAAATTATATCACGTGGAGTTTCCGTTGACTTTCTTTCAAACAAAAGAATCAAAATTTATGTTTTGTAATGCTTTCAAATTACATGCAAAAAAAAATGTAAAGCTTTCAAATTAAGTAGATATCACTTCAGCTTAATTAATTATCAGAGAAAAACAAAAATAATAATAAAAAAACTTGTTTTGGGTTGCTCATGGCTATTTCTTCTCTTCTTTAGCAGGCCCGACTGCTACTATCTCAACCTTGCCAAATACTTTCTTCAACTTCTTCGCCACGGCCACTATGTCCATCTCCCCAATCACCGTCATCTTCTGATCCTTCAATTCTGCAGCTATTGAATCAATTCCTGAAATCCCAGCCATTAGTTTTTTCTCAATATTAATCCAACATTAGAGATGTTTATTTTGGCAGTTCAGGTGATTCTAATCTTCTTTCCTTTTGTTTTTGCTTCAAAAACTGAAAACATAATCTCGTCCAAGAACAAAAATAGAAGAATTCAGAAATGAACTAAAATTAGAGTACTTTCGTCTCAGAAATCAGAAGGAAATGAACAAGTACCAAAAGTATCAGCAACAGCTTCAATGGCCTTTTGCTTTGTCTTGTCATCTTTTGCTGTTTAATTAAACATGAGAAAAGAAAATTACAGGAAAGAACATCTCAGATCAATTAGAGCAGTCGATAGAAATTAAGAACAAGACGAGTGACTGATTCATACTTGTGCCATGATCTCTGAAAGGGAAGATATGCAGCAGCTGCCTGCAGGTGGAGCGCTGCTATCTTGGCTTCAAATGCAGCATCTGATTATGAGCACATATAAAGAGTTCTGTGATTCTGCAGGACATATGTGGGATAGTTGAGTTGGTGAGCCTCTCCAGATCTAGCACATGTTTGAAATTATAATTGAAACAATATGAATTATATTCTAGTTTTTTGTTTTAAAATACAGGAAAATGCTAAAGTCTGAGCCAGCTATTAGTTTTGAATAGGATATGAGCAATCATCTAATTTAAATATAATTTCATGAATATTGGTGAAAGTTTCTTTCTGTAATGAATCATCTCCTTTAGTTTCTGCTTCTTTGTTAATGAAATATATATAAAGAAGTACAAATCCAAACTTTGTAATTAATTAATGAGAGTCTGCCCTAACATGCCTCCTGCACATAGATCTTCTTGTGAGGTGCAAGCAACAATGTGCTTGTCTTCCACAAGGTGGATGACTCCAAACTATTTTTCTTGGTCAACGCATTATCTTGATATAGATTTTGTCAACGTTGGATGACTAAAAATCTTGTATTGTCTATAAGATGTCGCTTGTAAAAATCAAATTTCACTTAAGGTAATTTAGCCTAAATACTAAATTATTCAAGCAAAATTAAGCTTAGCTAGATTAGGCGTAAATGAATTTAACATGAACATTAACCTTCCAATCTTATATATGCTAAATGATCAAAATCACTTTTTTTTTTCTTTTCCTATCTGTAATTACATGGTTTGAATCCATTGCATCCTATACTATTTATTTCAACGTAGATCTCAGATTCCTCGTAATACATAGCCAATCTAAATTAATGTTGTTTCCATTTGTTTGAATTGATTAATTTTTGGTTGGTGTGAGAATTGTTTATAATTGAATTATGTACTTGCGATGTTGTTCTTCACTTGAAAAAACGTTCCTCGAATTCATAATGGCATAAGGCTTCTTGCAACAGGTAGTACGGTACTATTGTTGGTATCAGAGTACAAGTACAGATTTCTCCAGAGTGCAAGTACAGATCTCTAGTGTACTTGTACTTTTGTAAATTAAACGGTTGTGGCTCCTTATTTTCCAAGGTCACATTTCTCAACAGCACAACACCGAACAATTCTCTGTGAAGTTATATAATTCTATCAAATTTAGACTGAACATTCCAGAAAGGAAAAATGACTGAAACAATTAGAAGTTAAATTTGAACATTAATCTCTGCTCCAAATTCATGTATTTGGAGGACAACTTTTATGCTCACTAAATATGTCACTGACCATAATTAACATAGTGAATAGTTGAACATAACAAATAGAAATCAATATTCATTTTGCAAATGATTGCCAAAGCACATCAAGATCAACATTCCCTCCAGAAAGAATAATTCCAACGTTGCTGCTATTCTTCCAAGCAGCACTATGTCGAAATTGATCAGAAAGAACAGCAGCCAGCCCAATGGCGCCGCTAGGTTCCACGGCCACTTTCAGAATCTCATAACACATTTTCATAGCTTCTATTATGTTGGCATCATCGACAAGGATGATATCATCGACCAAGTCTCGCACCACCGGCCTGAATTTAAAAAGATTATTGTTACTACAAACATCAGAAGATATGTCGCAGAAACAAGAGCTCAAGAACTGTAAAATATGGTGGAACATGGAGCACAACCAAGCAGGCCAACGAAACTAGTAGTGTCGTTGGTTAGGAATTTGCTGAAACAGAATAGCATGAATTGTTGCACGTAAGACAGATTTACTAGGAAAACAATTTGGAGGTAACATACATGATCCTACCTTGCTCAGACTTTCTGAATTACCTAATGCTAAAAATGGCAGAAAAGAGATACTTCACTTGAGGCCGTTTGATTAAAATCTGTTTTCTTATAATAAGAAGTTTTGATTCCATAGTGAGTTCTATTCATGAAGGATACAAAGTTGTACAGGCTATTCAGTTTCATATTCCATATACAAGCATCAGTTCTATGAAGTGGCAGATTTAATGGTGAAATCCTTGAGCGAAATGAAGGGCCTCCTTTGTGATGATACAAAATCCATTAATGTCATGACACCTTTGAGACCTTCTACCATGCATTGCTTAGCTCGATAATCTGTAACGGTGAATGGCACATTCCCTGACCCCGCTCATCTAGACTTATTAAAGCTTATAGATTGATCCCATCTATTGAAATTGATGGATCAAGGGACAAGGACAAAATTTACTAGAAACCATCACCCTTTGGTAAATTCACTCTCAATTATGCATATAACGCCCAATTCAACCAACCCGAGGTACCTTGGTTCAACTTAGTATGGTTCAAACGAAGGATTCCTAGATTCTCCTTTTTTGTGTGGCTTTAGTGCCTTATGCGATCACTCACCCTCCATAGATTGTAGAAATAGGGTATTACCTATCGTTTAGGTGCACTCTGTCAAGAAGAAGTTGAAACGAACGTCTTACTTATTCTTCAATTGCAAGGAAATTATAGGCTCTTGGATGATAGCTAAATAGATATGTGACATTTCATGCATAAGCAATTCATGGACTAATATTATAGGATGCAATAAGAACAAGGATAACTCAGTTTTGGTGGTTAGGAATAATTCATATCAGGGTTTATATACCACATTTGGATGGAGAGAAATCACCGGATATTTCAAAATAGGTGGAAAAACCAAGTTATGCTGCACAGCGATCTATTTAGTAAAGTCCAAGCAAAGATATCTTTTCTTATCTCCGCATACATGGATAGAGCTATAGAATCAAGCATTGCCTCCTCTTCATGGTATGAAGATGATGTGTAATTGTTGCGCAAGCCAAATTGGCCATGATATTCCAAGACAATGGAAAAATGGTACGCCAATTTTGTTTATGCAGGGACTAGCTATTGCTTATGCTGCAACCTAGTTCCACTTCTTTGGTGACAACTGGGTGAATGTAAGACAAAAGCATATGGAGTTCAACCTTCTCTGGCTAGAGGCGATGGATAGCTGAAATCCTCATGGGAACCAGTTATATGATGCACTCATGAGTGGTTTTTGTTGTGTATGTTTGCTATGTTCTGTTGTATGCCTGCTGATCTTCTTTCACTAGCTGTGTTGTACTTGATTATGTGTGGTTTTGTGATGTGCACGGGAAGTGTAGGGGAAGTTTTGCCAAAAATTTTTGAAAAATTTTGTAAAAATGGCTGCTTATGGCAATTTTAGTAGTGCGTCTGTATCATGAACGTTGTATTTTTTTTATTCTTCTATTAATAAAACTTACTTGCCCTCGGCAAAACAATAAAATAGAGTAAAATAAGCACAATTTTTAGATGATTTAAATGCCGCAACGAGTAATCTTAATTTGTACTTATAAAATTCATAGATATTAGCAAATTACTACATGCTAGCTGCATAGACGAGCTATTGGTTTTTAGTAGAGTGGTTGTTGTAATGTGGAGATATGAGAGGAAGTGAAAACATAATTGAATAACACAAGTGTGTCCAACAATGGAGAAAAGTACATGGAGAAACTGACAACCGTGTTATTCTCAGCATAGGTATCATCAATAATCCAATTAAGAAAGTAATCATAATCTTGGAATAATCTATTACAGAAGGTTTCAATCACACATGGACAAATCAAACACTTGATAATTGACATACACCATATTGACAAAACGAATAGTTTGGCAAACTAAGCTCATAATGTATATACAAAACAAGTTCGATGCATACCATGTCAGATCTCCTAGAAAGGCGCGAAGACCGTCAGCAATAGTATTGGTCTCAGGCAGTGTAATGATCCGTCCTGCTGCCTTAGATTGGGCTGCATCGCTAGCTCCCCTTGGTTCAGCAGCCAATATCCTAATAGAAGGATTGATTGCTTTTGCAGCCAAAGTCACACCAGATATCAAACCTCCACCTATCCAAAATATAAGACTAAATATCAAGAAAAAACACACAAAGAACTCGACAGAAGAATTAGCTTCGAGACAAGAGCAAACCACTTATTGGCACTATTATGGTGTCTATTTCAGGGATTTGCTCCAGGAGCTCCAAGGAGATGGTACCCTGACCACTGCCAACACATGTGAAACTGTTACTAATAAATGATATTTGGATCCTTCAAAAGTAAAGCAGATTCAGGAAAATACAGATACTATTGATGTCTAACTTTTATGATACCTAATAGTGTATTTATCATTAAAAGGATGAATCATAACAGCACCAGTTTCTTGAAGAACTTTTTCAGCAACACTCTCTCTTGACTGAATTGTTGATTCACTCCAGATCACTTGACCACCATAGCGTTTGACATTGTCAACCTTACATTTCGGAGCATTTTTTGGAATGACTATATATGCTGGGATACCACGTAATTTTGCAGCCAAAGACACAGCTGCAGCATGGTTACCGCTGCAAGAAAAACACACAATCGTCTACGATATTCCTTAGAAAAATTAGAGGAAATATGCGAGAAACATGTCACATTCCTATTCACAATGGTAAAAGGGAGAACCTGCTGTGAGTCACAACTCCTTTAGCAGCTTGGTCATCAGGGAGGGAGAAAACAGCATTCGAAGCACCCCTAATCTTGAATGCACCTCTAACGTATGCAGGTGATAAACTTGCTAACAAAATAATAGGAATTTAATAAATTATCAAATCCAACAGAGATTCCTTACCCTTTCTGAAAGCATTCACACTTGAAAAACAATTGTTTGCCAGCAATAGAGTCCAAGGACTTTGAGGTAAGTACTGGGGTCTCATGAATGTATGGACTGATACGGATTCTTGCCTCTTTTATGGAAGTAAGATCAGTAGCATAGCTCTGACTCTGTCCTTGGTTTCCAATGTCCATTTGACCTATCAATACATGATTATAGTTAGCAAGTTGCATATCTCCCAAGCTATTGGATGACAGAGCCTTGTTTGAGAGCCATTGTGATATTTACTTACAGTGAAGCCACAAGCAAAGAGGAAAAAAAAGATCAAACTTTTCAACTAGAGTAAGCAATTTAAACAAGTAGAATGATGTTTTGCATTATAAAGTAACTTCTAGGAAACATCATGCACTCTTAACTTCTCGGAAAAACCACAGGTAGCATTTGGTTCAGACATTTTGACAAGCAACTTGCGTACCAAAATCAAAACAGATAAAACGAACATCAGCAAAGACAGTGGGAGATATATATCATGGAAAATTGACCTCTAAGAAACCAACAGCAACTGCAATGAGGCCTGGCAAACGAGGATTCCGAGGGTAGGCCTCCGGGTGTAAGCACAAGAGTCCGCGCTCCAAGATTTACTGGCTGTAACGATTGTTCGGTACCGGTACGAAGTACCTTGTGCACCATATAGTTATCCTGTTACCCAAGCCAACCAGATACGGGCCGATCCAGGTCCCAACTTCTATAGTTTAATTAAAACCATTGTGATTATAGTGGCAGATCCAGGTCCCAACACATATAAGGGCAAAAATATATTTTTAAGGCAACTTCGTAAGCATGAGAGTAATAACATATTTTTTATACTACTTGTGTTGTCAACTCTTTAGAAAATAAGTGTCACGCCCTAGTCTAAAAGTATTCCAACGGATTTTTAGACAGACGTGAAACCTAGTTTTGCTCGGCGTGAAATCACCCCCAAATTAAAAATCTTAATTGCCGTCCAAACTTTATCCCCAAATCAGAAAACCAAAACCCTAAATCAAAATTTACTTCTGGTCAAAATCTACAGTGCAGTGAAAATTGAAAACGCGCGCCGCTCGAATCAATTTCCGCCCTTGCTAACGTCACGCCGACATCAGCCGCCAAATTGAAATCGCCATTTTCCGATTTCACGTTGACCGCTCCTACGTGTTGACTTGTCTCGAAGCGAACGTCATGCTTCGTCTTCGTCGTGTTATCGCCCGTCCGCCTTCGTACGAGTGCCGCCTGCACTCGTTCATCGACGATCATTGGAGAAGGAGAGTGCGCCGTCAAGGTGAGGTCTCCGCCTCACCCTCAGCTGCTCTATCGCTGGCAGTCGCCTGCTGACGAAGTTGGCTGGAGATGGTGATGAACGTCACCGTAAACCGGAAGAAGCAGGGAAGAAGAGGATTGAAGACGAAGCTTGTTTTATTCTCAAGTAAAGCTTACAGAATCTTCTCCCTTTCGTCATCGGCCCCCTGGTTGCCGACACCCTCTTCCCCTCCCTCACCGTCAACCCCTGTCGCCGATTACAGTCGCTGGAACTCCTCATAAAAGTCCCTCGCCGGTCGTCTCCCCAGACGCCGAAAACCTCTACCGCTCAACGTTCCCTCACCCTATTTGCTGGTAGTCTATCGTTGGATGCCTGATACCCCATGCCGCTCCGTTCCCGTTAGCTTTATAGGCAGAGGTATTCGTCCATTCCCAATTAGGGCATCTGCCGCCCCTTCCTATGCCCGAGGAAGTCAGGCGCACCCATTGCTCGAATTTGTCGCTGGAGACCCCTTCTTGCCATCGCTCGCATCTACGTCGTCCGAAGAAGCTTTCGTCGCCGCGTCCGAAGAGATCGCGGACGAAGACGATGAGGACGCTACACGCGCCGTTGCTGCCGAGCTTGATTTGGGGTCAACGCCTCCATTTTGACCGCCCAATTGAGCTCCACCCCTCGTGTTGTCGCATGGGTTTGGGCCACTGCCCATCCCATGGTTCCTTGGTCCGGCCCAAAATGTTCCAGAGGAAGAAGTACCTCCCGTCTGGCTCTGCCATGTTCAGTAACTCCAACATGAGTGCAGAGAATGCCCTGACATACTCCTGGATCAACCTAGTGTGCCTCAGCCGATCCACTTTGCTACGAGCCTGATCCACTGAGTTTCCGAGAAGAAACTGTCACCGTAGTTCCTCACGGAAGGTCTCTCATGGCCAACTAGAAGCGCCTGACGTCGAAGTAATTTTGGTCCGCCACCAAAGTTTTGCGTCGGCTGTGAGATACGCGATGCACACCTGCAACCGTTCTCTCTCTGGAACATGGCTTGTGGAGAATAACTGCTCCATGTCCCATATGAAATTCTCCACCTCCCTGGACAATCAGGCTCCCCCGAACGTCACTGGCTCAGGAACATGTACCTTTGACTTAGGAGTCTTCTGCTCCACCATCGCTGTCGATCATGATACCTGCGTCAAGGCTAAGTGTAGCATAACGATCTCAGTCTGCATCTCCTCTCGCATCTGTGCCATCTGCTCTGGCAAATCAATCAGACTCTCCAAGGTCTGCTGCCAGACCTTGATCTGCAACCGTTGTTGCTCCACCGTCCTCTGTAGACGCTCAACTTGGGGAACCACCGCGTTGTCCCCATCACCAGTCAAGCCGAGCACCTGCTCCAACTGAGCTATGCGATCTGCCTGATTCACCATGTCGTTAGGCAATTTAGCCGTCACCTTAGCTTTACCACCCTGATTACGCTGGGGCCAAATGTTGTCTAACAATCTTCTAGCTATGTGCGCGATCTTCTGGAACTTCTGGCCAACCTTCACCTTCCCGGGTGAAGCAGCCGTGTTAACCACACCACGTTGACCCGCCAACGTGTACCTTTGACCTGTGGGTATGGGCCCACAGTCTAGCTCTGATACCAACTATCACACCCCGGCCTAAAGGAATTCTGACGGATCTCTAGACCAGCGTGAAACCCTAGTTTTGCCTGGCGTGAAATCACCCCAAAATTGAAAACCCTAATTGCTGTTCAAACTTTATCCCAAATCAGAAAACTGAAACCCTAAATCAAAATTTACCTCTAGTCAAAATCCATAGTGCCAGTCAAAACTGAAAACACACGTCGCTCGAATCAATTTCCGCCCTTGCTGACGTCACTCCAACTTCAGCCGCCAAATTGAAATTGCCATTTTCCAATTTCGCGTTGACCGCTCCTACGTGTTGACTAGTCTTGAAGCGAACGTCGTGCTTCGTCTCTATCGCGTTATCGCCCGTCCGCCTTCGTACGAGTGCCGCCTGCAAAGTGAGGTCTCCGCCTCGCCCTCAGCCGCTTTGTTGCTGGCAGTTGCATGCTGCCGAAGTTGGCTGGAGATGGTGACCAACATCGCTGTAAACCAGAAGAAGCAGGGAAGAAGAGGATTGAAGACGAAGCTTGTTTTATTCTCAAGTAAAGCTTATAGAATCTTCTCCCTTTCGTTGTTGGCCTCCTGGCCGCTGACACCCTCTTCCCCTCCCTCACCGGTGACCCCTGTCGCCGATTATAGTCGCTGGAACTCCTCACAAAAGTCCCTCACAGGTTGTCTCCCCAGACACTTGAAACCTCTACCGCTCAACGTTCCCTCACACTGTCTGCTAGTAGTCTATCATTGGATGCCTGATACCCCTCGTCGCTTCGTTCCCGTTAGCTTTATAGGCAGAGGTATCTGTCCATTCCCAATTAGGGCGTCCGCCGCCCCTTCCTATGCCCGAGGAAGTCGCGCGCACCCGTCGCTCGAATTTGTCGCTAGAGACCCCTTCTCGCCATCGCTCGCATCTGCGTCGTTCGGAGAAGCTTTCGTAGCCACGTTCGAAGAGATCGCAGACGAAGATGATGAGGACGCCGAACGCATCGATGCTGCCGAGCTTGATTTGGGGTCAATGCCTCGATTTTGACCGCCCAATTGAGCTCCGCCCCTCGTGTTGTCGCGTGGGTTTGGGCCGCTGCCCATCCCTCTATTCCTTGGTTTGGCCCAAAATTCCCTGGGCCTGATAATAAGTATACATTATAAATTTCTATGGTACATTTTCCCACATAGGGTGATATATAGATATGCCTTTGCTTGTGAAATAGCACATCGTCATTAGGGGTGACAATTTCACCCAAGCGGTTCCGGTACCTGATGGACCCAACCCATTTATGACGGGTTCGGGTACTCGATTAGTTAAATGGGTTGAGTTCAGGTTTAGTGATAACGGTACCTAGTGTCACACCCCAGCCTTAGGGTTCTTCGACAGACCTCTAGAGTGGCGTGAAAACCTAGATTTTCGAGCGTGAAATCATCCCCAAATTGGAAAACCCTAATGACCAACCAAAATTTATCCCCAAATCAGAACAATCAAAACCCTAATTCAGAAATTACCTTCTCTAGTCAAACCAATTTTGACCTGGTCAATGAAATCCCCATCAACGTCGCGTGCCGCTTGCGATTAAGATTGATCTCGCTGCTGACATCAGCCACTCGTCAGCCTCTCCAATTTGCAGCGCCTTATTTCCAAAATCAATGTTGACTCGGCTCCGCGTTACCGAGCCCCTCGTTTCGAACGCCCTCATGCAGCGTTCGTCTTTGTCGTCTCGAGCTCGAACGCCGCCCGTGTTCGAGTGTCCTCGCCGGAGAAGACTACCAGTAGGGGAAGCCCTCCTAACTGCGCCTTCAGCTCCATCGACGCCGACCAACGTCGCCGATGCTGGAAACAAAGAGAAGAGATGCCGGAAGCTCGTGAAACAGGGGAAGGAGTGGAGAAGAGGAAAGCTGGATTTTATTCCTTCGATCAGCTACAAAACCTCTCCTTACTCCGACGACCCCCCGTCGACGGTGCCCCTCTCCCTCCCTCGCCGACGATCCCTTGATCGTTGGTTACAAATCTCTCATCGATCTCCCTCGATCTCTCTCGTTGACGCCTCCCTAGACGTCGAAACAACTCGCTGCTTCTGGTGGTGATCATTCGATACCTCTCTCATCATCCCGTCAATGGATTTATAGGGAAGCATCCGCTGTTACCTTTGCCCGAACGCATCCCGTTCTCCCCAAGTTAGGGCGTCCGCCGCCCGGTCCGTTCGCATCTGAGAACCTCGATGCAACTGTGCCTTGCATTCGCGTCTGATTCTGCCGCTGGAGACTGCGCCTTCCCGTCGCTCGCCAAAGATCTTGCGTTGCCGCCACTTAATCCCGCTTCCGACTCGTGGGTGAAGGCGCGGCTCTCATCTGGTCAATATTGAGGGTTGACCGAGAGTTTTACCTTTTCAAACGGGCTCCCATCTCCTTTCTTGGCTGTGGGCTTGGGCTGTTGCCTGGCCCACTTCCCTTGAGCGTAGCCCGATAGTCCATGGGCCTGACACCTAGTACCCGATATCCGATTTCAATAAAAAAATATAAATATAATTTTTATTATTAGAATATAAATAATAATAAAATAACTATTATATAAATATTTATTACTATTCAAAATATAATAATAATAATAAATAATATTATATAAATATATTTTATTTAATCGGGTACCCATTTAAATACCCGACCTGGGTTTGGGTTTAGGGTACTCGTTTAACTTGAGATCATTATGGATTCTTATATAAATAGTTGTATATTTTGATATAGTGAAACATTATTCATAATAATTGATTATAAAAGTTGTCATTGAGGACACCACAAATCAAGGAATATGAGTAATCAAGATAGAATTTATCTCTCCTATATAACAAGAGTTTTGGTGTCTTGGGCCCCTTGATCAAGTGAGACTAAAATGCATGACAATACTCAAATGAATCAATATGAAATATTGATTGTGTTTGTTGTATTAGCCTACTTGGGTAATTAAGAAACACAATGATTGAACTATATAACTGTGTCATCTCCATAGCTTGTGTCCAATCTAAATACCAAGGACAATAGGATTGAACTATGCATTAACATTATCATAAAAATGTTAGATCAAATCTCAACTTTCTTATGACTTAGATAGTAGTGATGTATTGCTAGATACCACTCATTATTTATAATATTATAATAGGATTGTAATATTACAACTAACATCATAAGAACCTATTAGGTCATACATTAGGATTAAATTAGAATCTCATCTTGACAAGAGTTATCAAATGGCATAATGTTTATGGTTGATCCGTAGGCACATAATAGATTATGATATAAACTCATGGGTGTGACATGTAATTTTTTTAGGTATTTGAATAAAAAGAGTTTAATTCAAATATGCCACATGGGCTTAGCCTATAATGGGCCATGTTAAGTAAATCCTAGGGTTACATGTATAAATTGGTGGAGGCTATCAAACACTCACAAACTTTTTGCTTGCCTCTTGATAGAAATCTCCACCTAGCTGCCACACCTTCTACACATGAGATGAGTAGAAGAAGGCCTCTGCCTCTCAACTCTAGCACTAATGAAGATGGAGAGATTCCTATTGATTATATGTGTAGAGGTAAGGTGTTGACGTTGTCTTGCTTGAGGATTCAATCTACAAAAAGTATGTTTTTGCAACAACTAATTGGATTCTCCTTCATAGAGATCCTTGGTGAGGAGCCAAAATAATTTTTGTTTCCATTATAGTATTCTCTGTGTGTTCCCAATAATGATATGTTGCTAGACACCACTAATTGTTTCTAATATTATAATGAGATTACCTTATTACTACTAACATCATAAGGAAGTACTAGGTTGCACACCAAGATTACATTGGAGTCTTGATATCTTATGTTTATATAGGATTTTTAGTGCTCTTTAATTGTCAAATTTATCCCATTTCCTTCATTTTAGCATCTATTTAGACTTAATTACTTGCTTTTTTTTTGAAATCTTCATGTTTCCTCATTTTCATACAAATTTAGGAAAAAGTACCCAATTTTGAAAGATTTGACAAGATTTAATGTTACCAGACTATTTCTGATATCAAGACAAAGTTAACTAGCAAATTTCATGAACTTCTTAGCTTACAAGAAAATTATGGCTTACTTGTGAAATCCTTCATAGTCATAATCTTTAGAAGAACATAGAAAGAATTATGGCTGGGTCATGACAACTTTCATGGCAGTGAAGTTCTTTGACCAGAAGCTACATAAAGTTTATAATAAGAATCATAGCTTGCCCATGAAATCCATCATGACCATGATCCTCTGAGGGCACTTTTATAAAAATGCACAACAAAAATCATGACCTGCCTATGAAACTATAATTTTATTGGATCACTGAAGTAGCGTCTAATAGGAGGGAGGGACCTTATGCTGTACTCTAGGATTGTTATACGATGCACGTAAAACGGGAGAGGATCGTGAGACGAGGGAAGAAGAAACACTTCGGAAAGTGCAGGAAAACTGATAGAAAACACAACGAAACAACGGCGAATTCGATCGGGCAACACTAATGCGAATGAGAAGCAACGACACCCAACTATTTAACGCGACACACTATCCTCGCAGCAATTTAAAAGCATTCCTTGCAGCTCTCTAGCACGTTTTAAGCTCAGCCACGCGGGGGACAGCGAGTGCGCTGGGGTTCAGCTTGCCCACCTTGAGGGCTGAAACAAACCAAAGAAACAAGAGAACCGACCACGCTCCGACGTGCGGACTGGTGTGGGTGAAGATGAAAGGGGAAAAACCAGTTTGTTATCAAAGCAAGAAGGAGAAAACAGGCAAACCTGACCCATCGGAAGGTGGGATTTACTTCAAAATGGAAGAGGAAACAACTTGGAATCGAAGAGACATCTTCGACCTGAACGACGAAGGCGAGGCTCCGGCTCGTCTTCACACAATGCTGGCGACTTCTAAGCTTACCAGGAGAACTCTCTACACCAAAGAGAATTAAGGAGGAATCTCTTTTATAAGATAAGGAGGGGGAACAAGATAAGGGGACAACATCCTAACAAACTAACTACCAAAAAGTGGTCAAGCTGCCACATAAAACAAGAAAGCTCATAGAATCCTACCAACTACCAACTATTCCTGCAAGGGCGCAGGTCCTTGGTCCTTCAGCATACGCGTCTTGGCGGAGATGGTTGAGACGCACTCCGAGCACATCGTGACCAAACAGCAAAACTTTGAAGTCGTGGGCTGGGCTACCAACGTCGCGACTCGATCTTGGGCCGTGTTACTAATGAGATTGAGTGGCCCGCTTGGAGTTGGATCCTCAGGGGATTGGCTTGGAACGCCCTTGGGCTGCGCTATGCCGGTGTGTACGGAAAGGGGACTAATGACTCCTAAGAAGCGATCCGGTGGCTTACTTTGGCGCTGTGATGGTCGGATTTCCACGTTGTTGGGCTCCTTTGGGTCATCATTGGGTGGAGCAACATGGTAGGGAGGGAAATGCACGTCAAAGTGGGGTCGTCGGGGCTGTAACGAGTCGTCAGGGGCGAACACGGCCTGGCCGTGATGGCGAACACGGCCTGGCTGTGATGGCGAGCACGGCCGTGTTCAAAGTCGCCGTGATCCACAGAATCAAGCACGGCCTGCCCGTGCTTGGAGTCACGCCCATGTTTGGCGTCGTCGAGATCCACATAGGCGGGAACGGCTTGCCCATGCTTGGAGTCACGCCCGTGCTTGGCGTCGTCGAAATCCACAGAGGCGGGCACGCCTTGCCCGTGCTTAGAGTCATGCCCGTGCTCGGCGTTCGCGTCTTCAGGCGACCGTGTCACGGCCGTGATGGGGCGCACGGCCTGGCCGTGTCGGGGGTCTGGGGAACTCTGACTTAGGTGAAATTTCCAGGGAAAATTCTTGGGGTCCTGGGGTTCTCCCCAAGTATCTTTTGGAGGGGTTGGGCCGCCCTCAAGTGTGTTCATAGGCCCGTTTGCTCTTGCATCAGCTTCCGCTGCGTATTCTGATGAGTTCTCCTCCGGAGAACTACGAGGCAGCGGGTCATCGGGGTCGGATGGTGTTTCCAACGGACCGTGGAAAGGGGGGATGTCCGCCACGTTGAAGACGGGGTGAATCCCCATGTCCTCGGGTAAGTCCAGCTCATAGGCGTTGGAGCCAATCCTGCGCACAACCGCATAGGGCCCCATATAGTGCGGCTGAAGCTTAAAATGTGCTCTGCTCGATAGACGCTCGGGGTGGACACGCACCCTCACCAGTTCACCTACAAAAAAATGGCGTGGCCTACGATGCTCGTTGGCCTTCATTGCATTGTGAGTGTTGCCCAGAAAGATACGACGCCGAACCTCATCATGCAAACTAGCGATGTGCTGGGCGAAGGAGTATGTATGCAGGGAAATGTGGGATGCCATGGGGAGGTGATAGGGCCTAAACGGCTACTACCGCAAGTGCACGGTCTATCGTGTAATAAAAAGACTGAACCCACAGGGACTAGGGTCAAGTACTAACTGATCGGTTAATCAATAGCTAGGTGATCGAAAGGGTGTAGAAGTGTCACTAATCCTAAAGCAAGTAATTAAACTAATGCGGACTAAAAGTAAACAATGCAGGAAACAAGCAAACAAGGTTTTAAGATTATGAGAGAATATCGGGGTTTTAGGTTTCACCACACCGAAGAACGCATGAAAATTAAAGTTTGAAGTTTTAAATAAAGTTTCACCTAAGTTCTCAAGGTAATCCTTCCTAGGGTACAGACGCGCTCCCTCTCAGGACACGGTCCGGTATTCGACTTAAACCGAGTCTCCTACTCTCGTGGCTTACCCAGATTAAGTCGAATCCAATGGGATTTGTGAAAGATTAGGGTTCCTCGAGTGTTTTCGAGTGCTCTCACAACACGAAATCGCCAGTCCAGTCTAAGGGTTTCCGATGACTGTGGTTCTCCTATCGGTCCTTCCCACAGCATCTAAAGCATGTATACGTATGACCAGTACATAAACACGAAATAAAACATCCTAGATATGAATAAGAATGAAGGTAGATAAAAAAATATATAGATCAAGTCATAACATCAAGCATTCTTACAATGGGCTACGCCCAAACCCCGAAAATAAGATTACGCTATGGCATACATCATTAAATACATAGAATCTCTCATGAAAATTGAATCAAACCAAGGGGAATGGTAGATCTTTGATTGGAGATGGCTCAGCGTGATCCTCCACGTCGGAACGAAGAGAGAAACCCGCCGGAACAGTGTCGCCGATCGAAAAATCACCCAAAACCCTAAGTTGTCACCGTTTTGCTTCGTTCTCCCTTGTTTGTCTTGTCCAAATCCAATGATTTTGGTCCCAAAACGTTCGTGGCTAAGTTGGGAAGGTCTCCTTAAAATTTCGTCCAATTCTGAGCTAGGAATAGAAAGTTATGACCAAAATACCGAGCGCCTGTCGTGTAGTTCGCGACGATACATGGCCGTGCATGGATGCACGGGCATGCCCGTGCACGACTCGGTTAAGCTTATTCTGATGACTTATGATACACGGCCGTGCATGGATGCACACCCATGGCCGTGTACTTTGTAGAAAGCTCCGTTTGAGCTGAAATTTGGCGTGCAGCTCCATCTCATCATGGGAAATCGTCCCATACCTTCAGATTCTCCAAATTCCATCGATTTTGAGGCCAAATACCTGTATTTCATTAAAACAGAAGAAAAGTGAAGATTCTGAAGAATATGAAGCATTTGAGTAAATATATGAGATGAAACATGCATTTTGCTTTAAAATAATAATGAAATTAAGTCACGAAATATCATATTTTTACATGTCATCAAAATACATCGGACTTGAAGTTTTGCTTGTCCTCAAGCAATTGAATTGTCTAGAATACAATGATGACATGGAATAAGGAATCTCAAAGTAGCTTAAGTAGGTCTAATGGGGTTAATGGTTAAACACAACAATTCTTCAGGTTATAATGCAGTATGGAAAACAAATTAAACAAATTATCATGAATACAATCTATAGAACATGCAAAGTTACATAACCAAAAACCTCTACAATGTATCTCACGCACATGATATGATTGATCAAGCTTTCAGAAGGCATAACATTGTGTACTAAGTCATGGGAGAATAGCATCAGTACCACATAGTCCCTATGTGGTGCCTTTTTTTTTTTTTAACAACAGTGCCAAGTGCCAAGCTGTGCTTCGGTACCACTGTCATTATTGAAAACTATGGGGTAGTGCCAAGTATGATGAACAAGGAACTTAGGTACCACTAACCCTTTTGCTATTGAGATGCTATAAATAGTGCCAAGTGGAAGTACAAAGTGCAATGTACAAGAACACTTCGGTACAACCATTATTATTTCTAACCCCCATGACAAAGTGCACAAATAAAGTAGAGATAGAAACTAGATACAATCGCTTTCTACACATAAGATGCATATCAAGGCTAAGGTGGAGTAACAAGCATACTCTTCAAGATTCTACCAATAATGAATCGGGTTAATTACATCAATCAACTACAGTAAACCAAAGAATCATATGTGCAAACCATAACCATTATAGACCATTGGCAGATAAAAGTCAAGATTTCTATCCCAAGCAATCAAGTAGGCATAGAACAATGCAATACTAAAGGACAAAGCAAATATCATGAATGGAAAGAGTGGGGTTGGGTAAGACACTATAGATGTTGATACGACTAAGAAAACTAAAACATGAAACTAAGAATGTAATAAACTAAAAGCAGATAGATGCAAACTAATAACTAAAATAAACTACTGGAAAAACAGAAAGCTGACCAAGTGATGGGTGAAACCAAAGAAGCTCATCCCAGCGCCGACTCAGTCTTGCCTGAAGCTCGTGAACAGACTCTAAAATAGAAGACTGCACTCATCCCTGGTGTTCTACTGCTGTCTCAAGGTGGAAAATCTATGCTTTGCGTCAATGACAGCACGCTGGGTGTAGAAAATGTTGCGAGACATTCACAGCCGTGCATGGATACACGGGTGCGACCGTGAATGGCTCGCAAGTACCTGAAAAATTCTAAAAAAATTTTCATCAGTAGGGTACAGCCTAGAAAGCATAAATATGAAAGAAAATTTGAAAAACTACAAAGATTAAATGACAAAAATAAATAAGAAAGAAAGTGAACAAGAGGTTGGGTTGCCTCTCAACAAGCGCTTCTTTAAGGTCATTAGCTTGACCAATGTCTAAATAATCATGGTGGTCTTGGTGGAGCAGAGCCGAAATAAAGGGCGTGTAGTCTCCGTTTTCTTCGTTGCCTAAAAATTGTACCTATTAAGATGAACATCAAATACAACAGTACAATTATTATTGTTCTTAAATGATATGGAACAAGAAGATAGTTAAACTCTAAAGTTCTCTCAATGCCCTTCAATTCCTTGTCTTCAAGCGTTCCATGTAGCACTCTCTTAGGGTCAACTCCCAGACCATCATCTATCAATGTCATATAAGCCAACTCCTTCTCTTCATTTGAACCGGCCAAGTTGTCAAGCTCTTCTTCAAATTGTCCCTTCTTGCCTCTTGATGATTTAACACTCTCTTCCACCACCTCAACGCTGCAACAAGAACTTGAAAAAGATGATTTCTCATTATCAGTAGACAAGTTAAATTCTAGGATGTTCTCACTAATGTTCAATGACAGCTTTCCATGTTTGACATCTATTACAGCTTCGACTGTAGCGAGGAATGGCCTGCCCAATATAAGAGGAAGTCTGGAATTTTCTGTCATATTTAAAACCATAAAGTCCACTGGAATGAAGAATTTCCTGACTTTAATGGGTACATCCTCCACAATTCCCACTGGTTGATGTGTAGAGTTATTGGCAAGTTGAAGAACTTTAGATGTTGATTTCAAATCACCCAAGTCTAATTGCTTGAAGATAGAGAGCAGCATGATACTAACACTGGCCCCCCAAGTCCAAGAGTGCTCTTTCAAATGAGATGTTGTCTTCTGCATGAGATGGAAAAACTACTAGGGTCTTCAAGTTTAGGAGGCAACTGATTCTGAATGATTGCAGTGTGTGCTCCTGTCAGTGCCACCATCTCATGTTCCTCTATTTTCCTTTTGTTGGTCAGAATGTCTTTAAGAAACTTGGCATAAGTGGGCATTTGGGAAAGTGCCTCTGTGAAAGGAATATTCAGGTGGAGCTTCTTCAATGCCTCCAAAAATTTTCCAAACTGCCGATCCAATTTAGCCTTAGCTAGACACTAAGGAAAAGGGATGGGCGGTTTATATGGCGGAGGTGGAATGTAGACATGCTCCCTTGGTGCATTGGAGATTTGCTGTTCTAGCTCTGGATCGACCGGTGAGTTCTTTTCAAGTGAAAGTTCTTCGGGTGAAGCTTGCACTATTCTTTCCTTAGGTTCGGGCATTCTAGGGTCTTCTAATTGGATTCCACTTCTCGTTGTGATCGCATTACAGTGCTCAATGGGGTTGACTTCATCTTGAGCTTTTGAGGATGCATCAACTCGTCGAGTAAGCTGAGTAAGTCGATCATCAATATCCTTACAATGTGTGGACACAGAGTCTATTTTTAGGTCCACCCGGCGCATAAACTCATGGGTGTCATCTTATTGCTTAATCTGCATAGTAAGTAGTTTTTCCAACATCAACTCTAGCTTCGACCCATTGGGTGGTTCTGGCTCTCTTTGATTGACAAATGAGTGTTGTATTCCGGGAGAAGGCCTGAAAGTAGAAAAAGAGTTTGGATTAGAAAAATTTTCATGAGGGACTTGGCCTTGGTTAAGGCTGTAGGAGAAATTCGGGTTATTCCTCCATCCCGAATTATATGCGCTCGAGTATGGGTCGTTCTGGTCCCTGTAATTTCCAATAGCATTAAACTGATCTGAATGAGTGTTCAAGATATAACAATCATTAGTAAAATGACCTGTTACTCCACAAACTTCACAAGTGACAGAGTTAGAGGTAGATACATTCATAGAATCAAGTTTATGTGACAATGAATCTACCTTAGCCACTAGTGAATTCAACATATCCAAATCATACTTACCTGAGCCTCTTACATGTTGGCTTCTTTCTCCTGACCATTGGTAATGATTGAGTGCCATGTCTTCAATCAACTTCATAGCATCATCGATATTCGGGTGAAGCTTGCACTATTCTTTCCTTAGGTTCGGGCATTCTAGGGTCTTCTAATTGGATTCCACTTCTCGTTGTGATCGCATTACAGTGCTCAATGGGGTTGACTTCATCTTGAGCTTTTGAGGATGCATCAACTCGTCGAGTAAGCTGAGTAAGTCGATCATCAATATCCTTACAATGTGTGGACACAGAGTCTATTTTTAGGTCCACCCGGCGCATAAACTCATGGGTGTCATCTTATTGCTTAATCTGCATAGTAAGTAGTTTTTCCAACATCAACTCTAGCTTCGACCCATTGGGTGGTTCTGGCTCTCTTTGATTGACAAATGAGTGTTGTATTCCGGGAGAAGGCCTGAAAGTAGAAAAAGAGTTTGGATTAGAAAAATTTTCATGAGGGACTTGGCCTTGGTTAAGGCTGTAGGAGAAATTCGGGTTATTCCTCCATCCCGAATTATATGCGCTCGAGTATGGGTCGTTCTGGTCCCTGTAATTTCCAATAGCATTAAACTGATCTGAATGAGTGTTCAAGATATAACAATCATTAGTAAAATGACCTGTTACTCCACAAACTTCACAAGTGACAGAGTTAGAGGTAGATACATTCATAGAATCAAGTTTATGTGACAATGAATCTACCTTAGCCACTAGTGAATTCAACATATCCAAATCATACTTACCTGAGCCTCTTACATGTTGGCTTCTTTCTCCTGACCATTGGTAATGATTGAGTGCCATGTCTTCAATCAACTTCATAGCATCATCGATATTCATATTCATTAGTGCCCCACCAGCAGCAGCATCTACAGAAAGTCTAGTTTGGTAAAGTAAACCACCATAAAATATATGAATAAGTACCCATTTCTGTAGACCATGGTGCGGGGACATCCTTAGAAACTCCTTGAATCGGTCCCATGCTTCATAAAGGGACTCTCCATCTCGTTGAGCAAAGTTAGTAATTTGGTTCCTTAACTGAGCTGTCTTGATCGGTGGGAAATATTTAGACAAAAAGGTATGAGAGAGCTGATCCCACGTCGTGATGGAACCCTGAGGTAGAGATTGTAACCATGCTCTGGCTCGGTCCCTGAGTGAAAAAGGAAAAAGGCTTAGTTTAATAGCATCAGGGGGAGCACCATTATTCTTAAGAGTGTCACAGCATTCTAAAAAAATAGATAAATGGAGATTAGGATCTTCAGTAGTTGTTCCACTGAATTGATTCTATTGCACCATTCGTACAAGAGACGGCTTGATCTCGAAGTTATTATCTTCGATAGCCGGTCGCGATATGCTCGAGTGCACACCAGAGATGGTGGGTGCTGCAAACTCCTTCAACGAACGGTTGGCTTCCATTGTTTGGCTGTCAGAAAAGTGTCCTTCAAGTTTCAACCTTTTCAAATTTCTTCTAACCAAATGAAAGGTACGCTCTATCTCTGGGTCTGCAGGTACAAGTTTCCCTGTTCGAGCGGTATTCCTGGGTATAAACAAGTACCTTGACAGAAGAGGTTAGTAGCACCGCACCAAATAGAAAAACTACAACTAAAAACAAAAAGCAAATGAATAAAATATATATAAAAAAGAAACAAAATCTAACTAAACCTAGTCTATCAATCTTCTGATCGTGTTAATATTGGCAACCTAGTCCCCGGCAACGGCGCCAAAAACTTGATAGGGCTAAACGGCTGCTACCGTAAGTGCACGGTCTATCGCGTAATAAAAAGATCGAACCCACAGGGACTAGGGTCAAGTACTAACTGATTGGTTAATCAATAGCTAGGTGATCGAAAGGGTGTAGAAGTGTCACTAATCCTAAAGCAAGTAATTAAACTAATGCGGACTAAAAGTAAACAATGCAGGAAACAAGCAAACAGGGTTTTAAGATTATGAGAGAAGATCGGGGTTTTAGGTTTCACCACACCGAAGAATGCATGAAAATTAAAGCTTGAAGTTTTAAATAAAGTTTCACCTAAGTTCTCAAGGTACTCATTCCTAGGGTACAGACGCGCTCCCTCTCAAGACACGGTCCGGTAATCGTGGCTTACCCAGATTATGTCGAATCCAATGGGATCTATGAAAGATTAGGGTTCCTCAGGTGTTTTCGAGTGCTCTCACAACACGAAATCGCCAGTCCAGTCTAAGGGTTTCCGATGACTGTGGTTCTCCTCTCGGTCCTTCCCACAGCATCTAAAGCATGTATACATATGACCAGTACATAAACATGAAATAAAACATCCTAGACATGAATAAAAATGAAGGTAGATAAAGAAATATATAGATCAAGTCATAACATCAGGCATTCTTACAGTGGGCTACGCCCAAACCCCAAAAATAAGATTACACTATGGTATACATCATTAAATACATAGAATCTCTCATGAAAATCAAATCAAACCAAGGGGAATGGTAGATCTTAGATTGGAGACGGCTCAGCGTGATCCTCCACGTCGGAACGAAGAGAGAAACCCGCCGGAACAGTGTCGCCGATCGGAAAATCGCCCAAAACCCTAAGTTGTCACCGTTTTGCTTCATTCTCCCTCGTTTGCTTGTCCAAATCTGATCATTTTGGTCCCAAAACGTTCGTGGCTAAGTTGGGAAGGTCTCCCTAAAATTTCATCCAATTCCGAGCCAGGAATAGAAAGTTATGACCAAAATACTGAGCGCCTATCGTGTAGTTCACGACGATACACGGCCGTGCATGGATGCACGGGCATGCCCGTGCACAGCTCGGTTAAGCTTATTCTGATGACTTGTGATGCACGGCCGTGCATGGATGCACACCCATGCCGTGTACTCTGTAGAAAGCTCCGTTTGAGCTGAAATTTGGCGTGCAACTCCATCTCATCATGGGAAATCGTCCCATACCTTTAGATTCTTCAAATTCCATCGATTTTGAGGCCAAATACCTGCATTTCATTAAAACAGAGGAAAAGTGAAGGTTCTGAAGAATATGAAGCATTTGAGTAAATATATGAGATGAAATATGCATTTTGCTTTAAAATAATAATGGAATTAAGTCACAAAATATCATATTTTTACATGTCATCAGGAGGTCATGCAGGTCTATAGGTTTACGCGGCTGGTGGCCCGTGACAATCTGGAAGGGACTAAGACCCGTAGACCTATTGGAAGCACTATTGTATGCGAACTCGGCCATGGGTAGGATGGAATCCCAAAACCTCGGATGGTCCCTGATGAGACAACGAAGAATATTGCCCAAACTTCGGTTAACGACCTCAGTTTGCCCATCGGTTTGGGGGTGATAGGCCGTGGAAAATTTCAGAGTGGTGCCCAAGAGGGCCCACAGTGAGCGCCAGAAGTGGCTCACAAAACGTGTGTCATGGTCGGACACAATGGTGGAGGGCAGACCATGGAGACGCACAACCTCTCGGACAAAGAGATGGGCGACGTGAGAAGCGTCCGTTGTGCGTGAACAAGGGATAAAATGAGCCATCTTCAAAAATCGATCAACAACGACGTAGATCGAGTCGAAGCGGGAGGCGGTCCAAGGCAACCCAAGGACAAAGTCCATGCTCAGGTTGCGCCACGGGCCGTTGGCCACTGGCAAAGGGGTATAGAGACCCGTGTTCGAGGGGCGGGGTTTAGACAATTGGCACGTACCGCAATGGCGCATAATGCGCTCAACATCCTTACAGAGGGAGGGCCAAAAGAGGCGTTCCTCCGCCATTTCAAGGGTCTTGTCGCGGCCATGATGGCCAACGATGTCACCCGGATGAAGCTCGAGCAAAAGTTGATCTCGAAGCGAAGAACGGGGAATGCACAAGCGATTCCCCAAGAAGAGATAACCTTCTCACAAGTGTTAGGGGGAGTCGGGGTCGGTGGACTCGGTCAACATGGCGTAGATGGTGCCAAAATCAGAGCAAGTGGCGTACTCGTCTTTGACATGGTCAAAAGTATTGACGCGAGTGCGCATTACGCACAAGAGGGTTCGGACGCGACTCAGGGCATCCGCGACGACGTTCTCCCTACCCGCCTTGTGGTTGATCACGAAGGAGTACTGTTGGAGGTACTCGACCCACTTGGCATGGCGGGTGCCCAACTTCTTTTGGGCATTAAGGAAGGAAAGGGCCTGATGGTCACTGTATAATACGAACTCGCGATGGAGGAGGTAATGCCTCTATTGCCGAAGGTACTGAACAATCGCATAGAATTCCTTATCATACGTAGAATAACGCTGGCGAACAGCGTTCAATTTCTCGCTGAAGAAGGCCACGGGATGGCCCTCCTGACTAAGGGAGCCACCGATGCCAGAACCGGAAGCATCACACGCGACCTCGAAGACCTTCGAAAAGTCAGGGAGGTGCAAAACAGGAGCGGTGGTCAGGGCATCCTTAAGTGCGTCAAAAGCTCATTGAGTGGCAGGGGTCCACTCAAACTCGTCCTTAGAAAGGCGCTAGGTTAAGGGTGTAGCGATGGTGCTGAATCCGCGGATGAACCGGCGGTAGAATCCCGCATGGTCCAAGAAACTGCGAACCTCAGTCACGGTGCGAGGTTCGGGCCAATGACAGATGGCCTCGACCTTCGCAGGGTCAACGGACAGCCCTTGGTCGAAGACGATATACCCAAGAAAATACATGCTGGTGGTTAGGAAGGAACACTTCTTCATGTTAAGGAAGAGGCGCTCCTTGCGCAGGAGGTCAAAAGTGGAGCGGAGATGCTCCAGGTGTTCATCCCGGGTCCGACTAAAGATTAGAATGTCGTCAAAGTAGACGACCAAAAACTTGCCCATGTAGGGCCGGAGGACTTGACTCATCAAGCGCATAAACGTGGACGGGGCATTGGACAACCCAAATGGCATGCTAAGCCACTCTTAAAGGCCGTCCTTGGTCTTAAACGCGGTTTTCCATTCATCGCCCTCACGAATGCGGACCTGGTGGTACCCGCTGCGGAGGTCGAGTTTGGAAAACCAAGACGCGCCAGAAATCAAATCTAACATGTCGTCGAGCCGAGGAATGGGAAATCGGTACTTGACAGTGATCCGATTGATAGCGCGGCTATCGACACACATGCGCCACGACCCATCCTTTTTGGGCATGGGGAGCGCAGGAACAACGTAAGGGCTGAGACTTTCGCGGATGTACCCCTTGGTGAGGAGATCATCCACCTGACGCTGCAATTCAGCGTGTTCCACGGGGTTAAGGCGATGGTGGGGCAAGTTAGGGAGGGGAGCTCCCGGGAGGAGGTCAATCGCATGTTGAATTTCTCTCTCCGGGGGAAGGCCATGAGGCAAATCCTCAGGGCTGATATCACTAAATTTGGCAAGGAGGGCGGACACCTCAACAGGAGGTGCCAGGACAGGGCAAGGGATAGGGTCCTGCACTTCGCGCACCATGAGCGTGTTGACGGTCTTGGCCGCATGAGCTTCGCGAACCAATGCGGGGGTATGCATGAGGGAGACCATGGGGGAAGGTGGCGGGGCAGGTGCCGAGGGTGTAATCAAGCCCTTGGAGGTGGACGCACGAAGCTCCTTAGGCGGAGTTGGAATTAGGCTGATCTTCTGCTCATCGTGGTCGAACACATAAGTGTTCGACCAGCCATAGTGGACGACGTCTCTATCGTACAACCATGGGCGACCAAAGAGGACGTGGGCAATGTCCATAGTCGCAACGTCGCACAACACCTTCTCACGATAGTTCCCAAACGTGATGGGAACCTGACATTGGTGGGTGACCGGCAGGCCCGTGGTATCGACCTAGGCGATAGAGTAAGGTCTCGGGTGGGGTTCTAGGGGAAGGCCGAAACGCGTGACCGCGGTTCGAGAGACCACGTTCAGGCTACTACCACCGTCAATGACGATCTTACACGAGTACCCATTGCACTTAATGTAAGTCGTGAAAATGCCCGAGCGCCTCCAGTCCTCGGTGGGCGCGGGCTGCACGAGGTTGCAATGAATGACAAGTGTGGACGGACCCGATTCCTCGCCACTAGTGTAACATTTCGCCTCAACATCGTGCTCAGCGGGGGTTATGGTAGCGATGCGAGCCGGACCCGTGTCGGCTCGAGCGGGCCTCTTAGGACATTCACGCGACATGTGACCCGGCTGCAAACAGTTGTAGCAGGTAATACGGCCCGAGGCTCTGACTGCTGGGGCCTTGCCCTTCTCCTCCCAAGTGGGCCGAGAAGGCGAAGCCTCAGGGGGTGGGCGTCAAAGGGGCTGAAGGGCTGGGGGGGGGGGGTGCGGGTCGAGGCTCCGGACGCTCAAGTCGCGGGTGGGGTTGCAGGGGACCGCCCGCATGAGGACGCCTATGTGGGCCAAGGTCATTGCGCCTTGTAGCTACGCGAAGGTCTTGCCCAATGTCGCGAGCACGCTGAAAAGTCTGGTCAAGGGTCTCCGATCCATAAGCGGGTAAGGCTCGGCAGATATCCACATGGAGCCCATTCTTGAATTTTGACAAAACCAACTCGGGGTCCTCTTGCAAATTGCAACGGAGTTGCAACGTCTCGAAGGTGAGACGGTACTCCTCGATAGTACCCGACCCTTGGTGTAGACTACTATACCGATCAAGAAGGCGCTACCTATACGAAGGGGGTATGTAATGCTCGCGAAGGCGATACCGCATCTCCGCCCACTCAATGATCGGGGGAAGAGCCTGCTGCGCGTTTTGGCGCTCCACGTTTTCCCATTTCAAATGTGCAGGCCCCTCAAGTAAGGTGCGCACGTATCGAACCCGTGAGTGCGGAGGCCAATCGCTAAGGTCAAAATATGCGTCAACGGACGTGACCCAATCTAAGAACTGTGTGGGGTCAAGAACACCCGTGAATGGTGTAGGGGTGTTACGAATGTAATGACGGAAATCGTCGTCCACCCGAGGGCGCTCGATGCGGGTTTGGGTGGGGTTTCGAGGCGCGGCCCAAGCGTGACCAAAACGACCACCGGGCTGAGGCCCTTGTGCTGCCCAAACATCGTCCTCATCGAGGGGATCATCGCCATAACTCGGGTTCCGAGGGACCTCATGAGGTCGCGGGTGACCCCAGTCATCCTTGTGAACGCGCCACCGCGCGGGTGCGACCATCGGGGGTAATTCTCTAGTGGGGGCTCGGTTTGCGGATACCGGAGGGTTCACCGAGCTTGGGCGCTCATGCTCCGAGGGTCCAGAGCGACTAAGGAGGTGTTGGATTCCGGCCAAGATCTGCTGGACCGTGGCATTGGTGCTAGCTTGTTGGGCTTCCACGCATGCGGACAGCGCCTCAAGCTTGGCATCGATTCGCGCCTCAAGCACAGCCATAGACTCTAGACAGGAATTAGCCCCTTCCGAAGGCTGGACTGACTCTTGCGTTTTAGGAATGGTTTCGGGGTATTGGGATGACATGATTTGTGACCGTTTAGTCACCATGCACAAAGAAGGGAGACGCGACTAATGCGAAATGCGAAAAACTGGAGAAATGCCGAAATATGCAATGCAACGGGGCAGATCGTGCGACGATAAGAATCGATCGCGTAACGCCCTCTGAAACCAGAACTGAAGTAGCATCTAATAGGAGGGAGGGTCCTTATGCCGTACTCTAGGGTTGTTACATGATGCACGTAAAACGGGAGAGGGTCGTGAGACGAGGGAAGAAGAAACGCTTCGAAAAGTGTAGGAAAACTGGTAGAAAACACGACGAAACAGCGGCGAATTCGATTGGGCAACACTAATGCGAATGAGAAGCGACGACACCCAACTATTTAATGCGACACACTAACCTCGTAGCAATTTAAAAGCATTCCTTGCAGCTCTCTAGCGCGTTTTAAGCTCAGCCACGCGGGGGACAGCGAGTGCGCAGGGGTTTAGCTCGCCCGCCTTGAGGGCTGAAACAAACCAAAGAAACAAGAGAACCGACCACGCTCTGACGTGCGGACTGGCGTGGGTGAAGATGAAAGGGGAAAAACCAGTTTTTTATCAAAGCAAGAAGGAGAAAACAGGCGAACTTGACCCACCGGAAGGTGGGATTTACTTCAAAACGGAAGAGGAAAGAACATGGAATTGAAGAGACGTCTTCAACCCGAACGACGAAGGCGAGGCTCTGGCTTGTCTTTGTTGGGGTATGCCCTTAAGCCTAATGTTTGAGGCCTTGGGAATGTATCAGTATCATGTAATAAACTGTTATGTTTATAAAGGCATGGTTATTATTCAGTTAGCTACATTGTCTGCTGCAATATATGTTCTTCTGAATAATGTCTCAAAGCTGTTCAGCTAGGCTGACAGGCTATAATGTCCTTAGTCGATGTATCTTGGTGAACATGAGACAGCCTTGATATGGTTAAGACTAATATGTGTTCTAGTCTTATAGGATGCTTCGAGCATGGAATAAGATGTAGACTCATGGGTACATTGGATGTACTGGACAGACCCTACTAGGATGTTCAATTGTTTGTCGCAATGTGAATAATCTTTGAATATGACAAGTGGCACATTTCCTCTGACTTGAGATCACTTGTGTTTTCTAAATGATGATTGTCATTGTTTTGAGGTAGTTCAATATCATTTGAAACACAATGGTTATAGACTATCTTGGATAATGAGCTTGAGTCATGTTAGGGCACTAGTGATAGACATAGGATTGCCGTCTCCTTGTTTAAGGAGTGTGATGTTCTAAAGGGGCCCCCTGGATGAGATGATTGAGAAAAGTGTATGGCCATACCCAGGTGACTGTGTTCATCTGATCTAATCATGCTCATCATATTGGAGCTACAAGCTTGACACGCTTGTCCAATAAGAACATCCAGTGGCAAAGGAAACATGTATGCCTAGTGATGTGGATTCACACTTGTGCTGTGTTTTGGGTGTAGTCTTGGAAGACTCTTTCCTTTATATCGGGAGACAGTGATGTGTTGCTAGATACCCCTCACTGATCGTGATAACGTGAGTTATCGTTACCGACATTTAAAGGAAACCCTCAGGGTCGCACAATTTGATGATATGGCTTACTTAAGTCAGATCGAGTGGACTGAATTGTTCGGGTTCAGTTTAAAGGGATTTAATCTCTGATTGTGAGTGAGATCTGGTCTGATCATGTTTGATTGATTAGGGCTTGAGATCGGTAAGCTTCGATTGAGAGGTTGGATGCTAGATCGATGAGATCAGGAGCATCAGGAGATCAACGGTCAGATCTGAGCCTTTGGGTTTATTTGAGATCTGGACTTGATTGCTTGGCTTAATTGGTCTCTGGACCAAACCAATTTGAACCGGCTCGTTTAATGAGCGCATGGTTCAAGGGGAGAGGAGTTGGCGACATGTTCACTTGGCGTGAACGTTGGAGCGAAGTGTGGTGGCTATTTTTAGTAACCACGATCTCCACTTGGAGATGTTGTTCACGACCGAATAGAGTGCTCTCTATTCTCGCCTCTCGCCCATATTCCTCTTGACGCTTTCGTGTGTGGCGACACCTTGAAGGTAGAGGAGGATTCGGCCAAGAGAAGGACATCTCATCTTTCCCTTTCACTCGACAAGGACCTCTTGGAACCTTGCTAGCACAAGGAGCACCAAGGGAGGAAGCAACATCATCTTGTGTGTGACGATTTGGAGGAGAGCTCTCTTGTTCTCTTGCTTCCAAGGCGCCTTCCATTATATGGCTTCGGTATGAGTTCATTTCATGCTTTAAAGTTGATCATAATACATGCTATGCGATTTTGAAAGCCCTAGATTCCGCTAGAATGTTATTGCGCCTCCTATTAGGGTTTTCGCCCCCCTTGTGTAGGGGACCTTCAATTGGTATCAGAGCAGGTTAACGCATGTTATTATGATTGCTTAATGCTTGGTCTCCATGTTTGATCCATGTTTGCGCATATGCTTAGATCTACATGACATGCGAAAGTTTTATGATAGTGTTTATCATCTTGCGAAAATACATCTATTATGTATGTTTCTATCTTTTGCGCATGTTTGATGTGTTGGCGCATCTTAGGTTTTCAAAATCTATATTACTTGCGCGACCTCATTAGATCTAAGGCCTTGCAGTAAACCCTTAGACGGGTTATTAGGGTTGAAGTCACCCCCTAGGTTAGATCCAAAAGTCTGATCAGACCATCTGACAGCCTTGACGGGTTGACCAGGTAGCACCTGTGCGCAAGCACGTGGTGGCTACAGGTCGACTGCAGACAGGCGTGTAGCGATGTCTGATGGAGACAACTAGTGAACACACATGAGTTAGGCCCGGGGTCACACCCGCTTGCCAGACCTCATTGTGGTTGTTCAGCCCTGGCGCATGCATTGTTGACCTTATGGTCGACTCAAGTCAGTTAGGACTTGGTGCATGCAAGGGCAGTGGATCTGACTAGGATGGATGAGTGGATCCCTAGTAATGGACCGTTGTAAGGTTGTAGGGCAAATAAGGAAATTAAAATTGATGCCTATGGGTTTTCGAAATTTAAATTTTCTTGAGTGGATCACATGTTAATTGATGCCATATGTTTGTCTATTTACTCTTATGTGGGCTGCCCGTTTTTAATGTGTGCTGTGCTGGGGCCTGCGTGCCTGGGAATTAATTGTAAATTAATTTTTTATTTTTGTGATCTGCGAATCACAGTTTAATTAATTTATAATGTGTAATTGACCTGCGTGTCAATCTTGTCTAGATAGTTAAATTTGTAATTTAATTAGACAAGAGCACAGAGCACACTTGGCAGAGGCGCTTGCAGCAGTGGCTGGACCAGGTGGGAGGTCTAGGGTTCGACCCTAGGACCTGGCGCAAATTCCTGGTGGGCGCACCAGAGCTGCAGGTGGCGCTTGGGCCCAGGTTTGGGCCAGATGAGCAGCAAAAGCCCTATGAAGAAAAGCAAGTCAAGACTTAAGTTAAATTAAGGTCTTACTAGGGCTATGGGCTTTTACCACATAAGATTCATGCTCTCTTTTATTATTGTTTAAATATTAGAATTGCATGATTAGTTTATCTTCTGCTATCACCATAGGAATTGCATGATAGTGAAGAAGATAAAAAGACCGTTAAAATCCAACGCTAAAATATCAAGCTCGTAAGCCTTCTGACGCGAAACCTCACTGTTCTGATTATCGTTGGAGCCGTGTTGTACCCACTCAGTGGGCACGTCCATCTATCTTCAGACGGTGTGGGATTACACCTGTGTGTTACAGAGTAGGGATTTATCCCTTCTCGTTGCTCAGCATAGCACATGGTGGTCCAGGGAGTAGGTCGGGTCAGCTTGACCATGTAGGCTACATATGTGGCGCATATGGTAGCACATGGAGGCAGCCATCTGTGGGATCAGAGACTGTGTTGTACCAACTCAGTTGGCACAGTCTGCTGGATTGCCCAGATGAAGGGGAATCGCACGGGTTGGCGATCGGCAGGGACTGCCTACCGGAGATTAGTGCTTGTACTCTCTGTGCATCTTATCTCGCCTGAGCGGGACGCGGAGACCAAGTATGAAATCCGGATCCCATCTCACTAAAAGAGTGTCTACTCTTTCGGACTGTTTAATGGATTTTTCAGTCAGATAAAATAGTGAGAAAAAGAATCTTTCTTAAGTCCTGATTGATTCTTAACATTGATACTGACCTTGCTGTTCTTGCATTGTTGTAGATACCTGCAGCAACGAACACCATGAACTTCAATGTGCGATCCCTACTGGAAAGGGAGAAGTTTGCTGGGCCGAACTTCTCTGACTGGTTCGGACACCTTAAGATCGTTCTTAAGGCAGAGAGGAAACTGTATGTCCTCGAGACGGCGATACCGCCTCAGCCCGCTCCGAACGCCGCAAGGGCGGTTCGGGAAGCCTATGAAAAGCACGTCAATGATAGCATTGATGTCGCTTGCCTGATGCTAGCGTCTATGACGCCACCGCTGCAGCGTCAGCATGAGGATATGTCTGCTATAGACATGATAGCAAACCTCAAGATGCTGTATGCTACACAGGCGAGGACAGAGCGCTATAATCTGACAAAGCTTTTCTTTCAGAGCAAACTGGCTGAAGGGAGCCCAGTGGGAGCTCACGTGCTCAAGATGATTGGGCACAAGGAGGCTCTAGAGAAACTGGGGCATACCATCAACCAGGAGCTTGCTGTGGATATTATTCTGCAGTCTCTCCCGCCTTCATTCGACGCGTTCATTATTAATTTTAATATGAACAAAATCGATTGTACTCCGGCAGAGCTGCTGAATATGCTCTTGACTACTGAGGAGACTCTGAAGGGAAAGCCTTCGACCTCTGTCTTAATGGTTCCTTCCAGGAACAAGAAGAAGGGGAAGAAGGGCAAGACCCCTGTCAAGAGCTACAGCAAGGCTCTGAAGCAGAAGGTGAAGCGGTCTAAGGAATACAGGTGTTTCCACTGTGGCCAGCTGGGTCACTGGAAAAAGGACTGTAAAGCGCTCCAAGGAGATAAGAGGGGAAGCATCGCTTCTGGCTCAGGTATATTCGTGACTGAGGTCATGTTTTCTTCTTCTATATCATGGGTGTTGGACACTGCATGTGGAGTTCACATTTGTTCAAATGTGCAGGAACTCAAGAGAAGAAGACAGGTGGGACAGCATGAGGTGGACCTACGCGTTGGAAACGGGGCACGGGTTGCTGCTGTTGCTGTAGGAGACTATTTCATTTCTTTACCATCTGGAATTGTATTGGAACTAGACAATTGTTATTTTGTTCCCAGTATTACTAAAAATATTATCTCCATTCCTGCTCTTGTCAGGAAGGGTTTTTCCTTTGAATGCAATATTTCAAAGTGTGTTTTATCTTATGATAATATTGTTTATGCAACTGGTTCAATTAACAATGGGTTATACATGTTGGACATGGAATGTTCTATACAGAAAATTGATATTAAGAAAGCCAAGAATGCTGATGACAGCACCTTGCTATGGCATAGTCGTTTAGGCCATATTAACGAGAAACGCATTAAGCGGTTGCATGATCATGGACTGCTGGGATCATTCTCCTACAAGGAGATTGATACATGCAAAGCTTGTTTAATGGGCAAAATGACGAAGTCACCTTTTCCTCACAAAGGTCAAAGGGCTTCAGGTTTACTTGACCTTATACACAGTGATGTGTGTGGGCCATTTAGTAAACATGCCAGAGGTGGCTATCAGTACTTCATTACCTTTACTGATGATTTCAGTAGATATGGGTATGTCTTTTTAATAAGACATAAAAGTGAATCTTTTGACAAGTTCAAAGAGTTCAAGAATGAAGTACAAAATCAGCTAGGCCGAAATATCAAGGCACTTCGCTCAGATCGAGGTGGAGAATACCTAAGTCATACGTTTACTGACTATCTGAAGGAGTGTGGGATTATCTCACAGCTCACTCCGCCAGGAACACCGCAATGGAATGGTGTGTCCGAGAGGAGAAATAGAACGTTACTTGATATGGTTCGTTCTATGATGAGTCAGGCTACTCTTCCATACTCCTTTTGGGGTTTTGCACTGGAAACAGCTGCAAAGGTACTAAACCGAGTGCCATCCAAGGCCGTTTCTAAGACGCCATATGAATTATGGTATGGGAAACAGCCGAGCTTGACATTTATCAGGATCTGGGGCTGCGAGGCTTATGTCAAAAAGCTCGCCTCTGGGAAACTAGAGAGCAGATCTGACAAATGCATCTTTGTCGGTTACCCTAAGGAAACTAAGGGTTATTATTTCTACGATCCCAAAGAGAACAAGGTTTTTGTTGCTCGGACGGCCATATTTCTTGAGAAGGAGTTTCTTCTGCAAGAGGCTAGTGGGAGAGAAATAAAACTGGATGAGAATCCAGAGGAAGGACAAAGTGATCAAGCAGAGTTGGATGAGCCTGAGCCGGTGGAACAGGTTATTGAACAACCTGAGGCTCAGATATCACGGGAACCGCGAAGATCGGGAAGGATTCGTCGACAGCCTGAGTGCTATGACGGAGTCTACATCATTGATAATGATGAACCCCTCACTTATGCGGATGCGGTCAGTGGACCGGAATCAGCGAGATGGCTTGAAGCTATGCGAGCCGAGATGGACTCCATGTCAGATAACCAAGTTTGGGATTTGGTTGATCCGCCTCCGGGAGTTATCCCTATAGGCTGTAAATGGATCTTCAAGAAGAAGATTGACATGGATGGTAACGTAGTTACCTATAAAAGCAGGCTAGTTGCGAAAGGTTTCAAACAAATCTACGGGATAGATTATGATGAAACTTTCTCACCTGTAGCCATGTTTAAGTCTATTCGGATTCTTTTCGCGATAGCTGCATATTATGATTATGAGATCTGGCAGATGGATGTGAAAACAGCTTTCCTTAATGGAAATCTGGATGAGGATGTGTATATGACACAACCTGAGGGTTTCACTAATCCATCAGATCGTCATAAGATATGCAAGTTAAAGAAGTCCATTTATGGACTTAAGCAAGCATCAAGAAGCTGGAATATTCGTTTTGATGAATCAGTCACGGAATTTGGTTTCATCAAGAACGAGGATGACCCGTGTGTATATAAGAGGTTTAGTGGGAGCGTAATTACTTTCCTAGTCCTCTACGTCGATGATATCTTGATCATTGGAAATGACATTCCTGAAATGCATGCTGTGAAGGCATGGTTAAGGAAATGTTTCCAGATGAAAGATTTAGGAGAAGCAGCCTATGTATTAGGTGTGAAGATGTACAGAGATAGATCTAAGAGGCTTCTCGGGCTGTGCCAGAGTACTTACATCGATAAAGTCCTGGAAAGATTTCATTTAGAGAATTCTAAACGAGGATATCTTCCAGTCAGACATGGTCTGAGTCTTTCGAAGAGTCAGTGTCCACAAACACAGACTGAGAAAGATGAAATGGACAATACGCCTTATGCTTCGGCTATTGGATCCATTATGTATGCGATGTTGTGTACTAGCCCAGACGTTGCTTACGGGTTAAGCGTGACCAGTCGTTTCCAAAGTAATCCAGGTCAGGCACACTGGATTGCAGTCAAGAACATTTTAAAATATCTGCGGAGGACCAAAGATATGTTCTTGATATATGGTGGTCAGGAAGAACTCAGTATTGAAGGATATACTGACGCTTCGTTCCAGTCTGACCAGGATGATTTCCGATCGCAATCAGGCTATGTTTTTAGCTTGAATGGAGGAGCAGTGGTGTGGAAGAGTTTCAAACAGTCAACTGTTGCTGATTCCACAACAGAAGCCGAGTATGTTGCAGCCTCGGAAGCATCCAAGGAGGCAGTGTGGATTCGTAAGTTCGTGAGAGAACTTGGTGTTGTTCCTTCGAGTGCAGATCCTTTGGTTATCTTCTGTGATAACACTGGGGCAATCGCACAAGCAAAGGAACCACGGTCGCACCAGAAGTCCAAGCACATACAGAGACGGTTTCATTTGATCAGGGAGATCATAGATCGTGGCGAGATCAAAATCTGCAAGGTTCATACAGATGACAATCTGGCAGACCCGCTTACCAAGCCTCTGGCGCAGCAGAAGCATGAGAAGCACTGTAATAATATGGGTTTGAGATTTCTCAACCATTAGATTAAGTGCAAGTGGGAGATTGTTGGGGTATGCCCTTAAGCCTAATGTTTGAGGCCTTGGGAATGTATCAGTATCATGTAATAAACTGTTATGTTTATAAAGGCATGGTTATTATTCAGTTAGCTACATTGTCTGCTGCAATATATGTTCTTCTGAATAATGTCTCAAAGCTGTTCAGCTAGGCTGACAGGCTATAATGTCCTTAGTCGATGTATCTTGGTGAACATGAGACAGCCTTGATATGGTTAAGACTAATATGTGTTCTAGTCTTATAGGATGCTTCGAGCATGGAATAAGATGTAGACTCATGGGTACATTGGATGTACTGGACAGACCCTACTAGGATGTTCAATTGTTTGTCGCAATGTGAATAATCTTTGAATATGACAAGTGGCACATTTCCTCTGACTTGAGATCACTTGTGTTTTCTAAATGATGATTGTCATTGTTTTGAGGTAGTTCAATATCATTTGAAACACAATGGTTATAGACTATCTTGGATAATGAGCTTGAGTCATGTTAGGGCACTAGTGATAGACATAGGATTGCCGTCTCCTTGTTTAAGGAGTGTGATGTTCTAAAGGGGCCCCCTGGATGAGATGATTGAGAAAAGTGTATGGCCATACCCAGGTGACTGTGTTCATCTGATCTAATCATGCTCATCATATTGGAGCTACAAGCTTGACACGCTTGTCCAATAAGAACATCCAGTGGCAAAGGAAACATGTATGCCTAGTGATGTGGATTCACACTTGTGCTGTGTTTTGGGTGTAGTCTTGGAAGACTCTTTCCTTTATATCGGGAGACAGTGATGTGT
Source organism: Costus lasius (assembly GCA_027563935.2). Lineage (NCBI taxonomy): Eukaryota > Viridiplantae > Streptophyta > Magnoliopsida > Zingiberales > Costaceae > Costus > Costus lasius. The sequence goes on along the minus strand of CM050451.1, from coordinate 22,067,532 downwards.
TGCTAGATACCCCTCACTGATCGTGATAACGTGAGTTATCGTTACCGACATTTAAAGGAAACCCTCAGGGTCGCACAATTTGATGATATGGCTTACTTAAGTCAGATCGAGTGGACTGAATTGTTCGGGTTCAGTTTAAAGGGATTTAATCTCTGATTGTGAGTGAGATCTGGTCTGATCATGTTTGATTGATTAGGGCTTGAGATCGGTAAGCTTCGATTGAGAGGTTGGATGCTAGATCGATGAGATCAGGAGCATCAGGAGATCAACGGTCAGATCTGAGCCTTTGGGTTTATTTGAGATCTGGACTTGATTGCTTGGCTTAATTGGTCTCTGGACCAAACCAATTTGAACCGGCTCGTTTAATGAGCGCATGGTTCAAGGGGAGAGGAGTTGGCGACATGTTCACTTGGCGTGAACGTTGGAGCGAAGTGTGGTGGCTATTTTTAGTAACCACGATCTCCACTTGGAGATGTTGTTCACGACCGAATAGAGTGCTCTCTATTCTCGCCTCTCGCCCATATTCCTCTTGACGCTTTCGTGTGTGGCGACACCTTGAAGGTAGAGGAGGATTCGGCCAAGAGAAGGACATCTCATCTTTCCCTTTCACTCGACAAGGACCTCTTGGAACCTTGCTAGCACAAGGAGCACCAAGGGAGGAAGCAACATCATCTTGTGTGTGACGATTTGGAGGAGAGCTCTCTTGTTCTCTTGCTTCCAAGGCGCCTTCCATTATATGGCTTCGGTATGAGTTCATTTCATGCTTTAAAGTTGATCATAATACATGCTATGCGATTTTGAAAGCCCTAGATTCCGCTAGAATGTTATTGCGCCTCCTATTAGGGTTTTCGCCCCCCTTGTGTAGGGGACCTTCAATTGGTATCAGAGCAGGTTAACGCATGTTATTATGATTGCTTAATGCTTGGTCTCCATGTTTGATCCATGTTTGCGCATATGCTTAGATCTACATGACATGCGAAAGTTTTATGATAGTGTTTATCATCTTGCGAAAATACATCTATTATGTATGTTTCTATCTTTTGCGCATGTTTGATGTGTTGGCGCATCTTAGGTTTTCAAAATCTATATTACTTGCGCGACCTCATTAGATCTAAGGCCTTGCAGTAAACCCTTAGACGGGTTATTAGGGTTGAAGTCACCCCCTAGGTTAGATCCAAAAGTCTGATCAGACCATCTGACAGCCTTGACGGGTTGACCAGGTAGCACCTGTGCGCAAGCACGTGGTGGCTACAGGTCGACTGCAGACAGGCGTGTAGCGATGTCTGATGGAGACAACTAGTGAACACACATGAGTTAGGCCCGGGGTCACACCCGCTTGCCAGACCTCATTGTGGTTGTTCAGCCCTGGCGCATGCATTGTTGACCTTATGGTCGACTCAAGTCAGTTAGGACTTGGTGCATGCAAGGGCAGTGGATCTGACTAGGATGGATGAGTGGATCCCTAGTAATGGACCGTTGTAAGGTTGTAGGGCAAATAAGGAAATTAAAATTGATGCCTATGGGTTTTCGAAATTTAAATTTTCTTGAGTGGATCACATGTTAATTGATGCCATATGTTTGTCTATTTACTCTTATGTGGGCTGCCCGTTTTTAATGTGTGCTGTGCTGGGGCCTGCGTGCCTGGGAATTAATTGTAAATTAATTTTTTATTTTTGTGATCTGCGAATCACAGTTTAATTAATTTATAATGTGTAATTGACCTGCGTGTCAATCTTGTCTAGATAGTTAAATTTGTAATTTAATTAGACAAGAGCACAGAGCACACTTGGCAGAGGCGCTTGCAGCAGTGGCTGGACCAGGTGGGAGGTCTAGGGTTCGACCCTAGGACCTGGCGCAAATTCCTGGTGGGCGCACCAGAGCTGCAGGTGGCGCTTGGGCCCAGGTTTGGGCCAGATGAGCAGCAAAAGCCCTATGAAGAAAAGCAAGTCAAGACTTAAGTTAAATTAAGGTCTTACTAGGGCTATGGGCTTTTACCACATAAGATTCATGCTCTCTTTTATTATTGTTTAAATATTAGAATTGCATGATTAGTTTATCTTCTGCTATCACCATAGGAATTGCATGATAGTGAAGAAGATAAAAAGACCGTTAAAATCCAACGCTAAAATATCAAGCTCGTAAGCCTTCTGACGCGAAACCTCACTGTTCTGATTATCGTTGGAGCCGTGTTGTACCCACTCAGTGGGCACGTCCATCTATCTTCAGACGGTGTGGGATTACACCTGTGTGTTACAGAGTAGGGATTTATCCCTTCTCGTTGCTCAGCATAGCACATGGTGGTCCAGGGAGTAGGTCGGGTCAGCTTGACCATGTAGGCTACATATGTGGCGCATATGGTAGCACATGGAGGCAGCCATCTGTGGGATCAGAGACTGTGTTGTACCAACTCAGTTGGCACAGTCTGCTGGATTGCCCAGATGAAGGGGAATCGCACGGGTTGGCGATCGGCAGGGACTGCCTACCGGAGATTAGTGCTTGTACTCTCTGTGCATCTTATCTCGCCTGAGCGGGACGCGGAGACCAAGTATGAAATCCGGATCCCATCTCACTAAAAGAGTGTCTACTCTTTCGGACTGTTTAATGGATTTTTCAATCAGATAAAATAGTGAGAAAAAGAATCTTTCTTAAGTCCTGATTGATTCTTAACATTGATACTGACCTTGCTGTTCTTGCATTGTTGTAGATACCTGCAGCAACGAACACCATGAACTTCAATGTGCGATCCCTACTGGAAAGGGAGAAGTTTGCTGGGCCGAACTTCTCTGACTGGTTCGGACACCTTAAGATCGTTCTTAAGGCAGAGAGGAAACTGTATGTCCTCGAGACGGCGATACCGCCTCAGCCCGCTCCGAACGCCGCAAGGGCGGTTCGGGAAGCCTATGAAAAGCACGTCAATGATAGCATTGATGTCGCTTGCCTGATGCTAGCGTCTATGACGCCACCGCTGCAGCGTCAGCATGAGGATATGTCTGCTATAGACATGATAGCAAACCTCAAGATGCTGTATGCTACACAGGCGAGGACAGAGCGCTATAATCTGACAAAGCTTTTCTTTCAGAGCAAACTGGCTGAAGGGAGCCCAGTGGGAGCTCACGTGCTCAAGATGATTGGGCACAAGGAGGCTCTAGAGAAACTGGGGCATACCATCAACCAGGAGCTTGCTGTGGATATTATTCTGCAGTCTCTCCCGCCTTCATTCGACGCGTTCATTATTAATTTTAATATGAACAAAATCGATTGTACTCCGGCAGAGCTGCTGAATATGCTCTTGACTACTGAGGAGACTCTGAAGGGAAAGCCTTCGACCTCTGTCTTAATGGTTCCTTCCAGGAACAAGAAGAAGGGGAAGAAGGGCAAGACCCCTGTCAAGAGCTACAGCAAGGCTCTGAAGCAGAAGGTGAAGCGGTCTAAGGAATACAGGTGTTTCCACTGTGGCCAGCTGGGTCACTGGAAAAAGGACTGTAAAGCGCTCCAAGGAGATAAGAGGGGAAGCATCGCTTCTGGCTCAGGTATATTCGTGACTGAGGTCATGTTTTCTTCTTCTATATCATGGGTGTTGGACACTGCATGTGGAGTTCACATTTGTTCAAATGTGCAGGAACTCAAGAGAAGAAGACAGGTGGGACAGCATGAGGTGGACCTACGCGTTGGAAACGGGGCACGGGTTGCTGCTGTTGCTGTAGGAGACTATTTCATTTCTTTACCATCTGGAATTGTATTGGAACTAGACAATTGTTATTTTGTTCCCAGTATTACTAAAAATATTATCTCCATTCCTGCTCTTGTCAGGAAGGGTTTTTCCTTTGAATGCAATATTTCAAAGTGTGTTTTATCTTATGATAATATTGTTTATGCAACTGGTTCAATTAACAATGGGTTATACATGTTGGACATGGAATGTTCTATACAGAAAATTGATATTAAGAAAGCCAAGAATGCTGATGACAGCACCTTGCTATGGCATAGTCGTTTAGGCCATATTAACGAGAAACGCATTAAGCGGTTGCATGATCATGGACTGCTGGGATCATTCTCCTACAAGGAGATTGATACATGCAAAGCTTGTTTAATGGGCAAAATGACGAAGTCACCTTTTCCTCACAAAGGTCAAAGGGCTTCAGGTTTACTTGACCTTATACACAGTGATGTGTGTGGGCCATTTAGTAAACATGCCAGAGGTGGCTATCAGTACTTCATTACCTTTACTGATGATTTCAGTAGATATGGGTATGTCTTTTTAATAAGACATAAAAGTGAATCTTTTGACAAGTTCAAAGAGTTCAAGAATGAAGTACAAAATCAGCTAGGCCGAAATATCAAGGCACTTCGCTCAGATCGAGGTGGAGAATACCTAAGTCATACGTTTACTGACTATCTGAAGGAGTGTGGGATTATCTCACAGCTCACTCCGCCAGGAACACCGCAATGGAATGGTGTGTCCGAGAGGAGAAATAGAACGTTACTTGATATGGTTCGTTCTATGATGAGTCAGGCTACTCTTCTCCCCTAGGCGCCTATGGGCATAATGGGGAGAAGTGGCGCAATTTGCTTCATAAGGAAGCAATTGGCGCCTCCCCCTTTTTATCCCTTATGGTATGAATGCCTATATGGCATTGCTTGGGGCGCAAGGCAAGGCCTTGGCACACAAAAAAAGACATGGGCACAAAAGGAATGGTTGAATGAGAATTATGGAAATGTCTTGGAGACTTTCCTTGTCTCAAACCTTCTCATCCTAACCGCCCACTTGTCTTGATCCTAGCCTTTCATAAACCGCCTCTTTCCATATAAAAGAGCACCTAGCCGAGCCCTCTAATGAGTGATTAATCCTTAAAGGCGTGAACACAAGAAGAGGGGCGAGTGCTAGGAGCAAGGGCGCATCTTCCTTCTTCCATAGCCGAGAGTTTCTCCTTCCTTTCCTCTTGGCGGCTTGGGTTGTTTCATACTTCTCTTGGCGCATCCTTTCCTCTTGGTGGCACAAGTGAAGTGGAGCATCTCCCTAAGGCTTTGATCTTCTTCCCGAGGCTAGCACCGGGCGTGGAAGAAGAGAACTCAAGAGATCCGTGTGTGTGAGACTGCAGAGGGCGCACACTTGGGCGCCTATCACGACATCGACCTCATCTTGCTCTAAGGTATTTCCTAACTCATCGTGTCGACTCTCTTGCTTGCGATCTTCACTAGGTTTTTGGGACCGGCCTGTTTCGGGGACATTCTTCCGCTGCGTAATATGTATGTCTATGACTCTGAAAATTGTAAAATGTCCCCGGGGTTTCCCAACACTGGGATCGTCGGATTTTCACGTTGTTGGGCTCCTTTGTGTCATCATTGGGTGGAGCAACATGGTAGGGAGGGCGATGCACGTCGAAGTGGGGTCGTCAGGGTTGTAACGAGTCGTCAGGGGTTAACACGGCCTGGCCGTGATGGCGAGCACGGCCGTGTTCAGAGTCGCTGTGATCCACAGAATCGAGCACGGCCTGCCCGTTCTTGGAGTCACGCCCGTGTTTGGCGTTGTTGAGATCCACATAGGCGGGCACGGCTTGCCCGTGTTTGGAGTCACGCCCGTGCTTGGCATCATCGAAATCGATAGAGGTGGGCACGGCTTCCCGTGCTTGGAGTCACACCCGTGCTTGGCGTCGTCGAAATCCACAGAGGCGGGCACGGCTTGCCCGTGCTTGGAGTCATGCCTGTGCTCGGCGTTCGCGTCTTCAGGCGATCGTGTCACGGTCGTGATGGGGCGCACGGCCTGGCCGTGTCGGGGTCTGGGGAACTCTGACTTGGGTGAAATTTCCAGGGAAAAATTCTAGGATCCTAGGGGTTCTCCCTAAGTATCTTTTGGAGTGGTTGGGCCGCCCTCAAGTGTGTTCATAGGCCCGTTTGCTCCTGCATCAATCACCTTTTTAGAAACTCATAGAAAGAATCATTACATGTGAAAACAATCACGATTGTGATTCCTTACGTTAGTTGCAATTTCTTCTTGATTTCTTGCTCATTTGGCTTGTTTTGAACCAGAAAAGGAGGAAACCACCTATAGAAACTTCTGAAGGAGGTTTTGGAAGAATTTTTTTTTTTTTTTTTTTTTTAGGGTGGGGGAGGGGGGGAGGGGGTCGAGGATTTATTAGGGGCGACTTGGTAGGAATAGCGATGAAATTCTTCATCCGAAGGCTTTGAATCTTGGTTTTCTACATTGTCCATCCTTTGTGAGAGAGTCCTAGATCCATCTCTTCTAGTTTCATAGGTGCGATGAGGCATGCACCATATCCAAACACACAAGCATTAGTGTCACAATATAAGGAAAAATTCCCTAGTTTTTATTGTATAGAAAATCCATTAAAAAAAACCTAGTTTTCCATCCACCATTTCTATATGATGTTGTCTTATGTGTGGATCATCTTGCTTGCATGCCCACTCAAGGAAATTTCATGAGACAAAATCATCCTCTTCCTCCTATAAATGAGATGAGTAATGTTGAAAGTGATTTTTGAATGAGGTGACAAAAAAGAAAAGAAATAAATGTGCCAAAATTGTTGGCAAATTAAAAAAATTGATTGGCGATTAAAATTTTCTAAAGAAGGAAATCAAATCACATTAGAAGAAAAAATTGGAGTGATCCAAATAACAAATTGGATTGCGGAAGATCCAAATCGAAAAAAAAAGAGAAAAGAAATAAAAATGAAGAAAGGAAATTAGCCATAAAAGGGAAGGCTGATCGGCTAATTGGCAGGAGAAATTTTAAAAATATAATAAGAAGGAAAGAGACTTTAAGAAAGGGGAAAAAGGCGAGAGGAGAGGCCTCGGGAAAAAAAAAAAGAAAATAAGCTGAGTAGAGTACTTATGTTTCTCTTTATTACATAAACCCAACTCGGACTCGGGTCCAGTATCTTATGGTACAACTCAACCCCAAATTGGGTAGTTAAATAGGTACCCACAAGTACCTATGTACACAAAAATAAAAAAATAATTTATAAATTTAAATGGGGACCTGCATTTAACCTACGGGTACACCCACCCAAAAAAATGTCAAATTGCTATAAAGACTTGTAATAAAAACTTTTCACAACACAAACCTATAGAAACTTTTCAATTTAGAAGTTATAACATCTAAACGACAGCAGTCAACACAAACTTGTAATAAAAGACTTTCAAATTAGAAGTTTACAACATCTAAAAACATTACGACATTCAACACAAACTTATGAAATCAGATAAACATGTCAACACAAACATTACAACTTCAAAAAACTACTTCCTAGCAAATAAAAGATAATTCAAATTATAACATGTCATCAAATAACAAATATTTACACAAAATACCAAATAATTAGATAAACATCATAGCAATATCTAAAATCATAACATCACATCATAGCAAATAACATCAAGTCATCAAATAACATCATATCAAAGTATTTCCAGCAAGGAGCCAAAGACTCAAAAGAAGATCTCTCTAGCATCATCATCAATATTTATAGAATCACCAAAAGAGGCCTTTTGCTCTTCAGGAACACCTGCATGAAATAAAAAATGAATATTAGTTTATTAGTTAAAAGTTAAAACTTAAGCTAGTAGAATTTGAAAATTTGGAATTAAATCTTACATTTGAAATACAAGTATGAAAATACAAAAAAAAAAAAAGAGATCATAACCATACAACTATATACTCATACATTTCATCTCATGTAATAGCCAATTTTGGGAGCATATTAAAGCTTCAACAATCTCAGGTTGAAGGCTACTTCGATGAAGATTAATTATTCATCCACAAGTATTAAAGGGTAATTATGAAGAAATTGTCGATATTTTAATTCGTAAAAAATCTTGTGTAATTAATTGTAAAGTTGGATATTTAATCCCATGTATCTTTCACCAATTAAGAGTATTAAACTCTTTAGTCCATGGCAAAACACCCTCATCCAAGTAATGTTTTAGCTCAAATTTAATATTCACATCATTAGACGATTGAAGAAATGTAACCAAATTGATGATTATAGTACCAATTAAAGATGCTTCATCAAATTTTTCCTCTTTTTCTATTTGTTTAGACATCTTAGATGGGTACTCATGTAATAAATCAAAACAAGTTTTTTTGTAATATTTTCTATTTCAAAAAAGCTAATTTGCCAAAAATATCAGGAAAGTTGTACTCAACTGCTTTCATCTTATATCTTAGATCTAAAATAACAGTTATGATCATAACAATATGAACTTTACTCCAATATTTGTCTAACTTCAAAAACATTTTTGTTGCCATGGTACGAATAATTTCATCTTCACACATCGTCCGTCCATTCAATTCATTTCAAATTTGACAAATTTCAACAAAATAAACATTAGTAGTAGGATAATGTTTTCCTAAAAATAAACATGTAGTAGTATAGAAAATTTCTAGCTTATTAGAAATTTTCTTTGTCATCTCCTAGTCATGATAAGAAGAAATATCAATATAGTTTTTCTCTCGAAGTTTCAGTCTTGGAAAAATATCTTTATACTATATGACAGCTTGTAGAATCAAATAAGTTGAGTTCCATCGCATTTTACAATCAAGGGACTTTTTGATCATGAAGGTTTTAATGTACGTGCTACTTCTTCTACTTTTTCAAATCTTGATAGAGTGGCAGACCAATATACAACACTATCACGAATTCTATCACTAGTATATTTTATAACTGTTAATCCATCTTTCATAATCAAACTTAATATATGTGCACAACATCTCATATGGAAAATTTTTCTTTCAAGTAATAATCAGCAGATAGTTTTTGGACAAGAAAATTAATCATGCCATCATTTGAGCTACAATTGTCCACAATAATAGAAGAAATTTTATTTTCAATATTCCAGTTCAGAAAATTTTCCATTATTTTTTTCAGCAAGAATTAATAGTATATGGAGCAAGAACATTCATAGTATATGGAGCAGACACATAAATAAACTTATACAAAATATCACATCAAAAGAATTAATAATATAAAAGTTTCATATGAAAAAATGTAAAGAAAAAAATACCTCAGTATGTGATTATGTAATATCCATGAGTCATCAACATAATATGATGTAACTAACATATAACCTCTTTTTTTTATTAGAAGTCCACATGTCAGTGGTGATTGCTATATAGTATCCAACATTCTCAAACAAGTAATGTAACTTTTGTTTTTTCACATTCATAAATTTTCAAGATATAACTCTTAATTATATTTCGTGAAACCATCTTAAATAAAGGCTGAAGACTACAAATAAATTTTTTAAATCCAATATGATCCACAATTGAAAAAGGATACTCAAGTTGAATAATAGCATGAGCTAACTCTTTTCTTGAGACCTCTTGATCAAAAATGAAATTTTCAAAATGAACTTTACCATCATTCTGCTTCTCTACACTAATTTGATTTTGCTTTTCTAAGCATGCAATAATGTCTTGATTGGTCCTTTTTGAACATGCTAACATGTGATTGTGTAGAGACTTTGTTCCAAGTTTACTAGCAGCCCTAAGAGTTGTCTTACATATTTACATATGGCCCAATCTTGATCATTCTTATATATCTTCTCAAAATGATCCCAAACAACTTATGTTAACTTTCATTTCTTGCTTTGGATAGAAGAAACTTGTCCAACTGATTTAGGACCATTTGTTGTTTGTGTTTCACTAATAGGAGTAGAAGCTGCATGATCATTAGTAGTTATATATTCCTCAGTATGTTTTGTTGCATCTTCTAAAGGCATTAGTAAAAATCCTAAGAAAATCTAATATTAATAAAAAAATTAAGGTAATATAATTGTACCTAAATCTTACATTCTGATTATGCAAATGATGCAAAAGAGAACCAAATAATTCCAAAACATTAATTGATTTATCTAAATAAAAAGACTAATCAAATAATGAAGACATTATTTCTGACACAGGTAGCAACTAACCCTAGATTGAAGAGATGGACTATAGAAGGTAGAAGCTGGATGACCCGGACTGCAAGACATGGAAAGCCTGAAGCCAGATAGCAGGAGGCAAAAGCCAAATGACTAGGAGAGCTGGAGAGGGGTGGCAAGCAGATGTTGGAGTCAAACATGAAGAAGGGAACGACTACTAGAAGGGAAACGAGCGACTAGGAGAGGCCTAAAGCTAGACTGTAGGAGTGGGACTATAGGAGGCAGAAGCCAAAGTGCCGGACAACTAGGAGAGTTGGAGAGGGGCAGTGAGCAGAGGCTGGAGTCGCTTGTGAAGGAGGGAGCGATGCTAGAGTTGTTTGAGAAGGAGGGAGCAACTAGGAGAGGGGCGACTGATGAGTTGCATTTACATCGTATTTTTGCCTATATTTTAGATCATATTTTGAGCTTAATTGCATGATTTTATGCTAATTTTGGTATTTTTACTTCACTTCTCATAGAATCTTCACTTTTCTTATTTTTTTTTTTGAAAATATAGGTAAAATCGCATAAAAATGATGGATTTCAAGAGTTTTGAGGCCATAGCATGATTCCCAAGGAAAATATGAAGTCGCACGTCAAATTTGGAACAAAATGGAGGTCAGATTCAATATTCACGGTTGCACCTGTGAATCTTTAATTGGCCATGAATATCACCCAAAATGATGGATTTTATGAGTTTTGAGCTCATGGCATGATTCATGAGGGAAAGACGAGGTTGTACGTCAAATTTGAGCCAAATCGGAGGTCAAACGCAACTTTTATGGCCATGGCCGTAAATATATTATGGGTTGTGAATCTGGCTGTGCAGTTGTTGACACAGATTTAAATAGCATTTCAAGCATGATTTTACAGTTAGAATCATCTATATTTCTGGGTTTTCTACCTCATTATTGCCTTAATTGCCTTACATCTATGGAATCTACACCTCTTTTGGTATTTTCACGTTTTCAGATCAAAACGACCATTAAAAGGGCGGATTCTAGGACTTTTGTGGTGGAGGAACTCCTCCATACTCAAGATGATCATAACGAGAAGTTTTCAGAACTATTGGAGCCTCTATTGAGAATCACAACCGGGTCACGATCAGAATCATACCCATGACTCTCTCTGTGCTTGAAGCTGCAACTAACAAATCACGACCGGGTCACGACAAAATTCACGCCCGAGATCGCGGACCTGCTTGTTATGAAATCATGATTTTAACCCAATTTTCTTTAACTTAACCTAAGGGAAGGCTAAAGGGCACTTAGGACTTTCATCCACCATTGACAAAGGGGCGAGGAGCAGGCTTTAGACGGCGAATTCAACCACGAAATCATCATTTCGAGGAGGATAGGCGGTTGAAGCTTTGCAGGGTATGGAGAGCGCTGGTGAAAGCTTTTCTTGCTGGAAAGTTGCAGCGGCTGCAGCACTTTTGTCAGGGCATGGGAAAGAGAAGAAGGTGCAGAGGAAGGGAGATAAAAACCCTTCGTTCATAGCAAGAAAAGGGGATTCTCGGGAGGAATCGCACAGGAGAGGTTTTCGCAGGAGTATAAGAGAAGAGGCGGAAACCTGGGAAGTGCCACGCACCTGCATTCATTGAAGATATTCTTCCTGCGTGAGCATCCTGGAGCCAAACTTGTAAGGAAAATCTTAGAGTTACATTCAAATTGCCACTCTCATTGTATAATCTTTGCATGATATTGTATGATTTCACATTTATCTAGTGTTTCTGGTATAAACTTGCCTATGCGTGCAATATTGAAGACTCTTATTTGCGATTTCATCATGAAAATGATAAGCTAAACTTTCTACATCAGGATGTGGGAGTAGCCCCTTTGATGACTTGCTAGTTGTAGTAGTCTTGCTCTTATTGCAAAAATCACAGCTTGACCTTATGCGTGTGCCATGCCTACGCTATTCAAGAGAATGCATTTGAGCCTTCTCACCTTTGTTGAAGTTTGTAAATCAGAGAATCACGAGGAGACTCGCTGATTGTCCATACTCATCAAAGGCGTTGTTTAGGGTCTTAGATGTGTCGGGGAGACCACAAGTCCGACCGTGCGTCAGAAACATTTGGTCGAGGGTCTATCGAACCCGTTTGCACAGTTTGCCTACATTGCCCGAAAGGGAGCATTTGAGCCTTTAGTTTCTCGTGTGGGGTTTGTAAATCAGGGGCTAGGGAAAATCCACTTGATGAACTGCACTCTCTTAGTGTGAGCTTCTGGATCTTAGACGCATCTGGCAAAACAAAAGCGCGCCAATATGTTGGTGATGACACCAAAATATATAATATATTTTGTATCATTTTAGATATCTTTTCATGCTAAATTGAGGATCTTTTACTTGTTTTTTATGCTGAATCCATCAAATATTGCAAAGTCTACTTCTATTTTGGTTTTTCATGATTTTCAGGCAGAAAGACATCATTTTAGGGTATTTTCGAGCAAAATCAAATACATAGAAGAATTCTCAACATCAAGAAGAGGTCACACAATAAATTTCACGCAAATTGAGGCTGAGGACCAAAGTACGGCAGGGCCGTATTTATAATACGGTACCGTATTTTTCGCGGCTACCGTATTATCGAGAGCACGGCCGTATTTTAGTGATTTTCCAAACAGAGAACTTTCCGGATTTTACGGCACCACCGTAAAGAATTACACGGCCGTATTTTGGAGCACTTTCAGAACAGAGACCATTGCTGAAATTACGGCACTACCGTAAACTATTTCACGGGGCCGTATTTTCCAGACGTTTCCGACCAGAGAGTTTAGCCGATTTTACGGCAGTGTCGTGAACCATATTACGGTGCCATATTTCTCAGCACTTTCAGAACAGAACGCTCGATTGATTTTACGACAGGGCCGTGAACTATTACACTGCCGTATTTCTATTTTTGAAGACGACTCCCAGGTCAATTTCGACGCCCGATTTTTGGGGAGATGATTGCGAGTGATCCAGACCCTTAAATTCGATGCTGTAAGAAGCAATCAGGAGGCAACCAAGGAGAGGAAGAGGATGACACAAAAAGCTCTAATTTTCATCCACTCGACAGAGAGAAATCACAATTCATACTGCCGCCTAGGGTTACGCCATCGCGACGAATCCAGACCATCTAAGATAGCGAAATTCATACTGAAGCTTCGCTTGGAGGAGGAGACAACGTACCAGAAGTTTTAGAATGAAAGGAGGTCAATTGGAAGAGAAAACAAAGAAAGAAGAGGCGCCGACACTGTTCATCGTTTCAACTTACAAAATACAGCTGTGAAATATTTCATAGCCGTGCTGTATTTTCTAAATTCTTCTCTTCCTTTGATTTTTGATTCTCTAAAACCATGGAATATTGTAACTTCTTCACCATGCTAGCTTAAACTCCTCTTGGGACATGGGGGTGTTATTCTCTTGATATTTCAGTGACTAAATAACTTTTCTCACATCAATATATCTTTGCTATGGTTATTTTACTCAAGTGACTTATGCCTTCAATCGTTTTTAGCATTACGCATTAACATGTTTTAGAGTTTTATGTTATGGACTGAGAAGATGATATCATAGAACTTGGAACCCTATAATTTATTGTAAGAGCTCATCGCAAGAGATTGGTTGTGTTCTCACCCATAGATTTTAGAAGCTTATTTCTTATTAATGTTATGACCTAGAATTTATTGTTGTTTCAGACATGATAACATGCTAGAGATAGATGTTAGATTGTTAGAAAGCCTTGAGTAAAACCTGTGAAACTAAGGTGCGAGAGTGCTTAGTTTTGCTTGAGATCTTGGTATTGAGGTAGAATGCACGAGAGTGATTCTTTATCTCTTTAGCCAAAATTCACTTATATTTAGCATTGAATTGATCTTGCACGAGAGTGAGGATCGTTCTTTGTAAACTAACTGCACGAGAGTGAGTTAGTTTGTTTATCAAGTGAATTATATCTTAACCATAACAAAGATAAATTGATGAATCTTTAATCATATTTAGTCATGAATATTAAGATGAATGAACCCCTAGTCCCGATTCTCTCATTCTGATTTACTTTAATTACAGTTCGATTGCTATTTACACAATCCTCGATTTGCTTAGCTAGTGAAAACTCAATTAGTCAGTACTTAACAGCGAAGTCCCTGTGGTTCGATATCTTAAATATTACTTCGAGTATCCGTGCACTTGCGGACACAACAAGTTTTTGGCGCCGTTGTCGGGGACTTCGGTTTTGTTGATATTGATATAGTTGTTATTATCACTAGATTAAGTTTTTATTTTTTTTTACTACTTTCTGTGATAGATTCTGATTTCCTTTTAAGCTCTACAATTTCTGAACTTTTCTGACTTTCTACCTGTTTATGCTCAGAAATCTTAGGTTATGACCATTAGTTCCTTTTGACCCTGAAATTAATAAAACACTTAGACTGCGCAGGAAGTTAAGATTTGTCGAAGTAAGAGAGGAAGAATCCATCATGGCAGAGAGGAGAATGCTTAGAGAATATGCAGCCCCAAATACACAGGGAATTCGTTCTAGCATCACTAGGCCTGCTATAGATGCAAACAACTTTGAGATCAAACTAGCATTTTTATCGATGATCCAACAGAATCAGTTTGGAGGATCTCCTTTGGAAGATCCAAACCAACACTTATCCCTTTTCCTTGAATTTGTGACACCATAAAGATTAATAGTGTATCTAATGATGCCCTTAGACTAAGACTGTTTACTTTTTCTCTCTGGGACAGAGCAAAAGCTTGGCTTCATGCACATCCGACTAGGACGTTCACTACTTGGGAGCGGTTGTCAAACGCCTTCTTGCAGAAGTATTTTCCTCCTAGTAAGATGATCCAGTTGAGGAACCAAATCACAGGCTTTGCTTAGAGAGATGGTGAATCAATGAGTGAAGCATGGGAACGCTTCAATGAGCTTCAACGGATGTGCCCCCACCATGGAGTGGAAGACTGTGTTTTAATTCAAATTTTCTATAATGGTTTGCTTTACAACACACGTTTAACTGTTGATGCTGCTGCAGGAGGAGCATTAATGAACAAGACTGTTGATGCAGCCCATGTCTTGATTGAGGAGATGGCGCTAAATCACAACCAGTGGGCTTCGGAGAGAGGAGTGCTTTATCGGCCTTCTCAGGGTAAGAATGATGGTGATGGTTGGCGTTCTCTTGCAGAAAAGGTATATTTATTATGCAACCGTTTTGTTTCTTTCCAAATGCAAACCGCCGCTGTATCTTCTGTTGTTTGTGAAGTTTGTGGGAATAATGGGCACTATGTTGAGGATTGCAAGGTTATTGTTGACCAGGAGAGTGAGCAAGTTAATGTAGCGGGGGACGGGGGGGTTATAACCAAGGTAGATCCAATGACCCTTACTCCAATACCTACAATCCTAGCTGGCGGAACCATCCTAACCTGTCTTGGAAGAGTAACAATCAAACTAGTGGGCAAAATGAGAATAGAGGGTATAATCAGAGACAGTCAAACCAGAGCCAACCCCAAAAATCTAGTTTAGAAGAGATGTTTGAGAAATTCATGGGTAAGCAGATGAGCAAAAATGATGAGATTACAGAAACCCTTAAGCAGATAAATTCTAGGTTGGATGGTGTTGTTGCTCATAACAAGATGTTAGAAACTCAGATAGCACAATAGGCTAATACACCTTATAGACCCCCAGGGAAGTTACCTGCAAAACCTGAACCAAACCCTAGGGAACATTGTAACGCCATCATAACTAGGAGTGGGAGACAATTGGAAGATCCAAGGGGACCATTAGATGATGAAGAGGTTGAGCTTGATGTCATACCTAGTGAGGAACCAGTTTTGGAACCACAACCCACACAAGGGCAGTCCCTTCCTAATTCTTCTCCGTCTAAGGAGAAGGAGTCTTCACAGAGAAGTGACTTACCTTGTGAAGTTGAGGAACCTAGACCTAGTTCACCACAGCCATATAGGACACCTATCCCTTTTCCCTAGAGGATTGTGCAAGCTAAGCTAGATAGGCAGTTTGGAAAATTTTTGGAAGTGTTGAAAAAGTTATACATTAATATTCCTTTTACAGATGCATTATCCCAAATGCGTACTTATGCAAAATTTTTAAAAGAAATTTTATCTAACAAAAGAAAAATTGAGGACTACGGTACTGTGGCACTAACTGAAGAATGCAGTGCTCTTATTCAAAACAAGTTGCCACCGAAATTAAAGGATCCAAGTAGTTTCTCTATTCCTTGTTCAATTGGGAATGTTGCTTTCGATCGAGCCTTATGTGAATTGGGAGCTAGTGTGAGTCTGATGCCTTTGTCTGTGTGCAGGAAACTGGATATGGGAGCTCCCAAGCCAACTACAATTTCTTTGCAGCTCGCCGATCGATCAGTAAAATATCTAGTAGGTATTCTAGAGGATGTTCCTATACAAGTTGGTAAGTACTTCATACCTGCTGACTTTGTGGTACTTGAAATGGAAGAGGATGCCAAGATTCCTATTATTTTGGGTAGACCGTTCTTAGCCACTGCTGGAGCCCTTATTGATGTAAGGAACGGTAAACTTACTTTGAGAATTGGCAACGATAAGATTGAGTTTGATTTAAATAATTCATTGAAAAAACCTGCATATGCTAGTTCTTGTTGCACTATTCATGCTATTGATGACACAGTTTATGATGTTAGTTGTATGTTTGATGATTCTTTTTCTGATTCTTTCTCTGACTCTTTTTCTGATTCATTGGAAAATTCTTGTGAAAAATTTGATAATTCTGGTTTTGAGAATGATTTTGATGATGAAAAACATAATATTTTAGATTGTGCTACTTTTGATGATGAAAGTGAAAAAATTCCTAAAATTGAGTTGAAAGTTTTACCTGATAACCTTAGATATGAATTTCTTGGTCCTAACTCCACCTACCCTGTGATTGTGAATGCTAAATTAGATGCCAGGGAAACTGATCTACTCTTGAAGGAGATAAGAGTTCATAGAAAGGTAATTGCGTACACCATTGATGACTTGAAAGGGATTAATTGTAACATCCCTCAGAATCACACCCCACACGCATACAAGTAAAATACGGGGTTTCAAAAATTTTTTACTCTTCCATTAAAACACAAGAAGAAAGCGGCATCGAAGGACATTACTACGGAACAGAAAACCGCACAGAACTGAATAGGATCGATTACTAGGAAATAGAAATCCGGAAATCCAGAAAAAATCCGGCAGCAAGTATTCTAAACTACTGCTGCACAGACACACATATCTTGTAACAACAACAAACGTCCACACTACACATATGTGGAATTTCAGAAATATACAGAACTGATTATTCAGATACTAAAATAAACAACACAAATTCGGTTACACATCTCAAATCGGACATTTCAAAATAAGAACCAATTCAATAAAAGAATCCAAGACTTGTATCCAATAATTTAAACGAAACAACTATAATATAATATCCTGAAAACAGGCATAAGCCCTCAGGAGATAAAACATGTCATATAGGTCATAATAAATTAGGCACGCAGGCCTGATAAATCTTTAGAAGACTATTCTTAGAAATGACATCAAACATTAGCGTCATATTAGCTGTAGCAATTACTGTCTTGATGTCTCACCTGAAAACATTTAAACAACGGAGGTGAGCTAAAAAGCTCAGTGAGTAAAAGACACTAAAAGTCATCCATAGTACACATCAAAAATATCATACTTAAGTTGAAATTCTTTTTATTTAACAGATAAGATAAATCAACTTAACATGCATGCTCATATCAGAAACAAACACAATCAAATACAGATACTTGTAACAATAGGCATCAAACAGGTAGGATATGAATATACCAACCCATACCAACTAACCACACCGCCTAATACATCTAAATACAGATCGAAACAGAACTACAGAAATCAGAACTGACAGACAGAAAATCAGGATTTTCAGAGTCCAAACGGATAGTCTACATCGGAAACAGAAAGGCCACGGAAGGCCTGGTGACCACAGAAGGTCTGACCCCACCTCTGCCGAGGACGAGACAATGCATGCATATCAGAAACAGAATGGTAGAGGAGATATCAGTGGGTGGCCCCCGTCTTGTCAGGACGTGGCACTCTGGTCTCCAATACCCAGAACAGAATGGTAGAGGAGGTATCAGTGGGTGGCCCCCGTCTTGTTAGGACGTGGCACTCTGGCCTCCAAAACCCAGAACTGAATGGTAGAGGAGGTATCAGTGGGTGGCCCCCGTCTTGTTAGGACGTGGCACTCTGGCCTCCAAAACCCAGAACTGAATGGTAGAGGAGGTATCAGTGGGTGGCCCCCGTCTTGTTAGGACGTGGCACTCTGGCCTCCAAAACCCAGAACTGAATGGTAGAGGAGGTATCAGTGGGTGGCCCCCGTCTTGTTAGGACGTGGCACTCTGGCCTCCAAAACCCAGAACTGAATGGTAGAGGAGGTATCAGTGGGTGGCCCCCGTCTTGTTAGGACGTGGCACTCTGGCCTCCAATACCCAGAACAGAAATAGTGTCTCAAGGGTCGTAGTAGACTATCAGCACCATTACAGCGCCACAGAAGGAGGGTAAGGACACGGAAGAGTGCTACACTAGGGCATAATTTTACAGAACAGATTATACTGAAACGGAGAAGTAGGATCAACCACTACTTAATTCTTACATTATGCCCAAAGTCTAACAAACCAGAAAATGACACACCCTAATATCCAGTCCTTAAACACAGAACAGAAATTATATGAGTGAATTCCTTACAACTAACCTTAATTCATGTCAAACCATTCTATGTTCTCACAAATGTTTTAACACATTCAAGGTTTTCAGAAACTTCACAACATATAAACAGAACAGGAAATATCCACATAACAAACAATTAAATACAGAACAGAAATTATTCATATAACAAACATTTAAACACAGAACAGAAATTATTCATGAAATAATCTCCTCAAAATTTCTAAAATCGTGAGCTATAAAATTACTGTAAGGGGCGCCACTTTCAGAACCTTAACAGAACGCACAAATTTCATGTAAATAATTTCAGTCCCCCACTACAGATAATTTTAATTACACGCTCGTGAAGAAAACTGACAAAAGCCCCAAAATTGGCTCAACTATATTTTCGAAAATTCCTAAGTTCTTAGTTAAATCCCCAATTTTGTTTTCTCTAAAATTTCTCATCAAACAAATAAATTTTAGAAGAACTACAGACCACAATTTAAGAGGTTAAACCATACAATGTAAATTTTTCTCACAAAGGAATATTCGTCTAACCAAAACATAGCAGATTTATATTGTCAGATTGCAAAATATATTTTTAGTCCAATTTCGAACCAAAGCTAGTCAATATTGTATTCAAAATGAAGCTCTCTGAATCTAGTTTCCAATAAAACTGGTTTCACAAGATTTCGAATTGTAGGCAGGAAGATATAAGGGTTCGAACATAGGAAGGTCAGAATTTCAGATTTCAAGAAAACAGATTCATATATCAGACTTGCGACATTTATTTCAGATCCAATAACTAATCGAAAATAGGCGTTATGGGAGTCAAAATAAAGCTCTTCGAGCCTACGGTCTAATAAAACTGATTTGACAAGATTTCGAGCTATACCTAGGGAGATATGATGGTTCGAACACATAAAGGTCGAAATCTAGAATTTCAGAAAACTGATTTTGTACCACTGGATTGCAATACAGATTGAAATACGAATACCGCTCGGATATGGTCGATATCATATTCAAATTAAAGCCAAACATATCTAGTTTCATACAAAATTTATCTCGTGCGATTTGGATCTATAGGCCATGAGATATTGGGGTTATAGTACACAGAGGTCAGATTAACGAATGCAGATTTCAGCAGAACAGGATTTTAAAACCCTATAATTATTTGAATTCAACCCCATACGAATAATCATGGCAAATAACGAATTTTAATTCGGATTAGACTCCTTAGGATCGAATTACTCACCAGAAAAATCGCCCACAGAGAAAACGCCAAAACAGGGGATCAGGGGTCTCCAGAAAGTTCGTCCACCACCAGTCTGCCACCACCAGCGTCAGAAATTTTGCAGGAGCGCCAAGCACAGTGAGGGGCGACAACACAGGCGGCTAGGGCAAGAGACAAACCAAAAATCGTGAGGGAGAGGAGCTCTCACGAATTTTCCCCTTTTTTTTTTTTTTCCACCCCAAACGGATCCAAGATCCAATAACCCAATTAACTTAAGTGGAAATCGGCTTTAATGGGCTTACCTGGGCTTAACCACCATGCGCCACTCCAATAACACAGAAATATGCGCCACCATGGTGGAAGAATTCCAGGAGCAAATAGTCAAGGTTGAGGGTTCGAAGCCCCAACAAAAATAATTATTTTTGCCCTGTAGGGAAAAGTCCTACAATTAGGCAAAAATCCCAAAATTTTAACCGATAAAAATACAGAAACTGAATTTCTAACCTTAAATCATAATTCAGAAAATCAAGGGCGTTACATTAATCATTCTTTTTGTATGCACAGGATTCACATGGAGGATGAGCACAAGCCACATGTAGATTTTCAGAGAAGACTCAACCCGTCTATGAAGGAAGTGGTGAAAAAGGAAGTACTAAAATTGCTTGATGTAGGTATTATCTACCCTATCTCAGATAGTAAGTGGGTAAGCCCTATACACTGTGTTCCTAAAAAGGGAGTGTCACTGTAATGAAAAATAAGGATAATGAATGATACTTGTTAGAACTGTCACTAGTTGGCGTATGTGTATTGATTATAGAAAATTAAATACTGCCACTAGGAAGGATCATTTTCCCTTGCCTTTCATTGATCAAATGGTTGAGAGACTTGCTAAACACTCTTACTTTTGTTTTCTTGATGGATATTCCGGATTTTTTTCAAATTCCCATTCATCCTGATGATCAGGATAAGGCCACCTTTACATGTCCATATGGTACTTTTGCTTATAGAAGAATGCCCTTTGGTTTATGCAATGCACCTGCTACTTTTTAGAGGTGTATGATGGCGATTTTTTCTGAGTTTATTGAAGATTTCATGGATGTTTTTATGAATGATTTCTCTGTCTACGGTTTTTCTTTTGATGACTGCTTGGCTAATCTCTCTAGAGTTCTATAGAGATGCGAAGAGACTAAACTTGTCTTGAATTGGGAAAAATGTCACTTTATGGTTAGACAGGGGATAGTTTTGGGTCATCTTGTTTCAGAGAGAGGGATTGAAGTGGACAAGGCCAAGATAGAAGTGATTGAGAAGTTGGCACCACCCGCCACTGTCAAGGAGATCAGGAGCTTTTTGGGACATGCAGGGTTTTACAGGAGGTTCATAAGGGACTTCTATAAACTTGCTATACCTCTGACTGATTTACTTTGTAAAGATGCAAAATTCTACTTTGATGAAAAATGTCTGTTTGCTTTTCAGGAACTAAAGAAAGCCTTGACATCAGCACCGATCATGCAACCACATGACTGGGAGTTACCCTTCGAGCTTATGTGTGATGCTAGTGATTTTGCAGTGGGAGTAGTTCTAGGGCAAAGAAAGGAAAAGAAGCCTTATGTGATCTCTTATGCCAGTAAAGCTTTAGATGAAACACAGAGGAATTACACCACTACTGAGAAGGAGTTGTTGACTATAGTTTTTGCATTTAACAAATTTAGATCTTACTTGATAAATTCAAAAGTTGTAGTATATACTAATCATGCTGCAGTTAAATATTTGATGCAGAAGAAAGACAGTAAGCCACGGTTGTTGAGATGGATTTTGCTTCTGCAAGAATTTGATCTGGAAATCAAAGATAAGAAAGGAACTGAGAATTTAGTTGCAGACCACCTTTCAAGGATGATTGTAGAAGATACAAAAGGTGATATTAATGATTCCTTTCCTGAGGAACAACTGATGAGGATTGAACAAACTAAGGCCCCTTGATATGCAGATATTGTAAATTATCTAGTTGCTAATATATTTCCTATTGATTTGGGTTACCAAGGCAAGAAATGATTTTTAGCAGATGTTAAACACTATTTTTGGGATGAGCCTTATGTGTTCAAAAGATGTGGAATATTTAGGAGATGTATCCCCGAAGAAGAAATGAAAGACATATTATCGCAGTGTCATGGATCATCATATGGAGGACATGCTAGTACTGAGAAGACAGTTTTCAAGGTACTACAATTTGGATTTTATTGGCCCACATTATTTAAGGATGCAAGGAATTTTATAATGTCTTGTGATAATTGTCAAAGGATGGGGAACATAAATAGAAGGAATGAGATGCCATTGTCCACCATACTTGAAGTTGAAATTTTTGATGTTTGGGGTATTGATTTTATGGGACCTTTTCCATCATCTCGAGGGAATAATTATATACTCATGGCGGTAGATTATGTTTCCAAGTGGGTAGAAGCCATTGCTTCTCCCACTAATGATTCTAGGGTTGTGGTGAAACTATTTAAAAGAGTTATCTTCCCATGCTTTGGAGTACCACGAGTTGTGATTAGTGATGGAGGATCCCACTTTATTGAACACAATCTTTCAGCCTTACTTAGAAAATATGGGGTAAATCATAGAGTTGCAACACCTTACCATCCCCAAACAAGTGGACAAGTGGAGATATCTAACAGAGAAATTAAAGGGATATTGGAAAAGATAGTGTCAAGAACAAGAAAGGACTGGGCGCTTAAGCTTGATGATGCACTTTGGGCATACCGGACTGCTTTCAAAACACCAATAGGTATGTCACCATTTCAATTGGTTTATGGCAAATCATGTCACATTCCTGTAGAACTCGAGCATAAAGCATTCTGGGCAATCAGAGCATTAAATTTTGACTTGAAGTGTGCAAGTGAAAAGAGGAAACTGCAATTGAGTGAACTTGATGAAATTAGACTCTCTGCTTATGAAAAATGCAAAGATCTACAAGGAGAAAACCAAGAGATGGCATGATCAACACATACTTAGAAAAGAATTTCAACCAGGTGACTTCATTCTCTTGTTTAATTCTAGATTGAGACTTTTTCCTAGTAAACTGAAGTCTCGATGATTTGGGCCTTTTCAGGTGAAGAAGACTTATCCGTACGGAGCCGTCGACATATGGAGTAAAGAGAAAGGAGTATTCAAAGTTAATGGACAGAGATTGAAACACTACTATCACGGAAATCAGATTGAAGAAGGGGAGAATTATCTACTTGATGAAATACAAGCGGATTCAAGAGTGAAAGGGTCAAGCTAAGGACCATTAAAATTAGCGCTTCTTGGAAGGCAACCCAAGCTTTCTAACCTCTATTTGTTTTAATTTTTGCTAATGACTAATTTTTCTTTTATTTTTGTAGGAAAATCGTGATTTGATGAAAAATACGGTACTACCGTAAAGTCTGTTACGGTACCATATTTTTGGTTCACTTTCCACCCGAGGGTTGTGACGAGATTACGGCACTACCGTAAACACTTACACGGTACCATATTTTGTTGCACAAATCAACCAAAGAGTCTCCTCATTTTTACGGCACCGTCATAAGTTAGTTTATGGTATCGTATTTTACACACACAAAAAAATAATAATATTTTCGCTCCTTGATTTTTACGGCAGTACCATAATGGGTTACATGGTATCGTATTTCTGAGTCATTTTTGAACAGAACACTGCCGAGATTTTACGGCAGTACCGTAAACTGTTTTACGGTACCGTATTTTTGATCCAGCTTTAACCCAAGAGCAGTCGTAATTTTACAGCAGTGCCGTAAGACATTACACTGTTGTATTTCATTTTCTGACATGCGAACTCTGTGCCGTATTTAGGGTTTTGACCGGACCGTTTTTAGGGTTTTTACCCTCGTTCTCACTCATTTTTGAGCCGTTCTTGGATTTCCGATCATCTCCGACCACCTGGGGACGCCGGCGACCTTTCCCGTTCAGCTTTCGTCGTCGATTTGGTACTCATTTCACCGATTTTATAGATTTGATGAGTTTTTATCAAGTTTCGCCCCTTTCACTCGTTTTCACGCGTTTCTCAACCATTTTGAGTGATTCTTGTTTTCATTCACCCGTTAGAGGATAGGCTATCGATCCTTTGCTGTTTGGAAGAATTTAAACCAATTTCCATCACCGATTTGAACTAAAGTACGCAGAACTTACTTGAAGTTACTGTTCATTGACGTTTACTTTGTTTTCTTGAGTTTAAGCCTGAGTTCTAAGTTGATTTTCGTTCCAATGAACTTGATTAACATTTCTGATGATGTTGAGAGTATGATACAATGTCATATATTTGTTGTATTTGCATTAAATTGAAAATTGCAGCTTGAGTTCATACTCATAGCACCAAGAACAAAGTCAATTTGTCCAAGAAGAAAAGGGAAAGCCCCTACTAAATCATCTCAACCACAGAACCCCCATGGGATAATCTTTAGAAATAAAATGCAGGAATCCAGATACAACAAAATTTTAGAAAGAAAAATCATCAACACTAAGTATCCTGATCGAAGAACATTGGAAGCCTTGGGGCTTTATGAGGACGTGCTTTGGATGTTTGAGAGGATCAAGGCTAAGCAGTTCTTCCAAATGACTCCACACACTTATCTACCACTTGTTCTGGAGTTCTTGAGCAGCTTAATAATTGACTTAAAGGAATTTTTGAATGGACCTGCAGAAGGGGAAATCACTTTCATATTAGCTAATGAGGAGAGGAAGCTTACATTGCAAGAAGTAAGAGATATCTTTGAGTTGAGCACAGGAGGATATACTGAGATACCTCTTGGATTCATGGAAGGCATTTTCTGGAACCAAATTGCATATGAGAGTCATTTCTATGCCGTTTCTGCTAGAGCTAGCAAGATCAAGAACCCTTGTATTAAGTATGCCCACAGGGTTCTAGCACACACTGTGTTTGGAAGAGGAGATAGCGACGGCATGGTCCGTCAACATGAACTCTGTTTTCTTTGGGGGATGCTCAATGGATTTGCTATTGATGTGGCTTTCTTCATGATAAAACACATGGACAAGGTTGCCAGAGCGAGTAGAGGATCTGTGGTGATAGGAGGCTTGGTCACTCCTATAGCTAGATATTTTGGGATAGAGCCCTATGGAACTGAGTTGGCAAAAGGGAATGCAAGACTAGACATTGAGTCTTGCATAGCAATGAAGATGATTATTAGAGAAGGTGACATTTTTTGTTTGGTCCTTGGACCAAATATCCCTCCTCTACCCTTACCTCACATCGAGAAGACCACGGTCAGAGAAAGAGCCAACTGGAAGTTATCTCCTAGTGCGACTGAGGCAGCTTGTACTCCACCGCTAGATACAGTTCCACCGCCACCCACCTGAGGTGGAAGGAGTGATCCCTATGGGATGGAGTCACCTCCTCATGATTATTCGCAGCCCGTTAGTACTTCCTCACATGGGACGAGGGGTGGTTTTGCTAGCCATCACGATCCAGGTTTTCAGGCGCTCACAGCACAGATGTACAACCAAGAACGCCGCCTGGATGGGATGCAAGAGACTCTGGGATACATCCACAGGGATATGGAGAGATTGTGTAATCATATGGAAGACATGGGCAACTTCCTTTATGACCGTTTTGGTTATGCAGATCACAGAGACTATGGATATGAAGGTGATCAAGTAGGGACACCATACTATGATCCCATGGAGACTACTGCAAGGGACTTTGAGGACACACAATCAGATGGCGATGAGTAGATGCTTTGTGAGTATTATCAACCTTTATTTCTTTGCTATGCTATATTTTTCTATATCTTATTGTTGTTTCATATGATGAAGGGAAGGATGATGCTCTACAACCGCCCCCACTACTACTCTTGACATGCTTATATTTTCGATGTGGTTGTACAATAATAATGATTACACTGATGATTACTTTTCGATATGGTTGTACCATGCGATGATGATTTTATTTTTCTTGAGATTGTTGGATGCATGTGATTTACTTTGCTTGTTGCTTCTATCTTGAAAAAAATTTTCATTAATGATGATGATAAGTATTTTCTTGATGATTTAATTGATGATAAATGAACTCAAATTCATGATTGAAGATATAACCCTATCATGTTAAATTTATTTCTTTAATACATATTTGTCTATTGAAATATGACGTTGATTGATGCATAAGATTTTAGGTAGATGTATTATTTGAGGAATAAGATCTAAAGGTGAAACTACTCCTTTAAATAAAATGAGCATATGAGTATGATTTGTGAATTGATGTCAATTGATCAACCTAGTAGATGTTTAGTCTATTTTTGCTATTTGTTGGGAAATAAGAATCCACGATCCATAAAAATAGTGAGAGACTCCCCTACTTGACACTATGTAAAATTGATAGTGGTACCTAAGACATGGGTTGAAGTCTATGCATGAAAAATAATGAGAGATAAAAAGAATAAGACTCCTCTACTTGGCACTATGCAAAATTGATAGTGGAACCGAAGATAAGAGTTGAAGTCCAAAATAAAAAGTGTGTATCTAAGGGGGTACATGCCATCTTTACAAAAACAAACAAAATGCATAAAAAAAAGAAAAAAAATTATGTGTGGAAAAAGATCTTGGAAACATAATTCCTATAAACAAAAGCATGATAGATTTGAACTGAAAACTGGGTGAAATCATGAGATTGAGAAATTCTCTTTATTATACAAGTTGCAAAGTTTTATTTGATTGAGTTGTGGATCTAGAGGGTTGAGTTCTAAGAATGATATGTTTATTTGAAGTTTTGTAAAACAATTGATGAAATTTTTCATTGATGGATTGTATTTTAGAAATTTATTGAGCATGAAAAGGTTATTCTTTTAATTAAATTTTAATTTTTGCTTGAGGACAAGCAAAGTTTGAGCCTTATGTATTTTGATGACACCAAAATATATAGTATATTTTGTATCATTTTAGATACATTTTCATGCTAAATTAAGGATCTTTTACTTGTTTTTTATGCTGAATCCATCAAATATTGCAAAGTCTACTTCTATTTTGGTTTTTCATGATTTTCAGGCAAAAAGGCATCATTTTAGGGTGTTTTCGAAATCAAATATATAGAAGAATTCTCAACATCAAGAAGAGGTCACACAAGAAATTTCATGCAAATCGAGGCTGAGGACCAAAATATGGCAGGGTCGTATTTATAATACGGTATCGTATTTTTCGCGGCTACCGTATTATCGAGAGCACGACCGTATTTTGGTGATTTTCCAAACAGAGAACTTTCCGGATTTTACGCACTGCCGTAAACTATTTCACGGGCCGTATTTTCCAGACGTTTCCGACCAGAGAGTTTAGCCGATTTTTCGGCAGTGCCGTGAACCATATTACGGTGCCGTATTTCCTAGCACTTTCAAAACAGAACGCTCGATCAATTTTACGGCAGGGCCGTGAACTATTACACTGTCGTATTTCTATTTTTGAACGCGACTCCCAGGTCAATTTTGACGCCTGATTTTTGCGGAGACGATTGTGAGTGATCCAGACCCTTAAATTCGATGCTGTAAGAAGCAATCAGGAGGCAACTAAGGAGAGGAAGAGGACGACACAAAAAGCCCTAATTTTCATCCACTCGACAGAGAGAAATCACAATTCATATTGCCGCCTAGGGTTACACCATCGCGACGAATCCAAACCATCTAAGATAGCGAAATTCATACTAAAGCTTCGCCTGGAGGAGGAGACAACATACCAAAAGTTTTAGAACGAAAGGAGGTCAATTGGAAGAGAAAGCAAAGAAAGAAGACACTATTCATCGTTTCAACTTGCAAAATACGGCTGTGAAATATTTCACAGTCGTGCTGTATTTTCTAAACTCTTCTCTTCCTTTGATTTTTGACTCTCTAAAACCATGGAATATTGTAACTTCTTCACCATGCTAGCTTAAACTCCTCTTGAGACATGGGGGTATTATTCTCTTGATATTTCAATGACTATATAACTTTTCTCACATCAATATATCTTTGCTATGGTTATTTTACTCAAGTGATTTATGCCTTCAATCGTTTTTAGCATAATGCTTTAACATGTTTTAGAGTTTTATGCTATGGACTGAGAAGATGATATCATAGAACTTGGAACCCTAGAATTTATTGTAAGAGCTCATCGCAAGAGATTGGTTGTGTTCTTACCCATAGATTTTAGAAGCTTATTTCTTGTTAATGTTATGACCTAGAATTTATTGTTGTTTCAGACATGATAACATGCTAGAGATAGATGTTAGATTGTTAGAAAGATGAGTAAAACCTGTGAAACTAAGGTGCGAGAGTGCTTAGTTTTGCTTGAGATCTTGGTATTGAGGTAGAATGCATGAGAGTGATTCTTTATCTCTTTAGCCAAAATTCACTTATATTTAGCATTGAATTGATCTTACACGAGAGTGAGGATCGTTCTTTGTAAACTAACTGCACGAGAATGAGTTAGTTTGTTTATCAAGTGAATTATATCTTAACCGTAACAAAGATAAATTGATGAATCTTTAATCATATTTAGTCATGAATATTAAGACGAATGAACCCCTTGTCCCGATTCTCTCATTTTGATTTACTTCGATTACAGTTCGATTGCTATTTACACAATCCTCGATTTGCTTAGCTAGTGAAAACTCAATTAGTCAGTACTTAACAGTGAAGTCCCTGTGGTTCGATATCTTAAATATTACTTCGAGTATCCGTGCACTTGCGAACACAACAGTTGGACTGTTTGGGGACGTTATGCCTGCGCTGCCTGGGAGGGCGCGCTTGAGCCAGAAGTGACGCAGGGGAGGTTTGTAAGACAAGAATTCTTGAGGAGGACCCCTCTTGTTAACCTGTACCCACCTTGAAGGTATTAGGAACTTAGACATGTCAGGGAGACGGCGAGTCTGACTGATCGTTAGAACCTCACGGGTTTGACCAGCAGCTGGGTCTGTGGGAGTAGACGTGGTTATTGGAGGGAGCAACCTACATGTTAGGAAGCTGAGTCCCTTGAACTAAACAGGATAACGGTAATAGAGATTGACTATTCAACTATAAGGAGTCAAAGTGGTGAACCCATATCCTGATGCGTCTTCGTATTATAATTCCCTCGTGCAATTCCTCAGCTTATGTTCTGTGCATTTAATTAGTTCAACATTTAAACTTCACCAAATTTCGACGTAGTCTAGCTAGCAATTTCGAGACCTATCAGTACTTGCCCATTAGTCCCTGTGGGATCGATATTTTTACTACTTCGATAGACCCGTGCACTTGCGGGAAGCTGATGCGTTGCATTTACATCGTGTTTTTCTCTATATTTTAGATTATATTTTGGGCTTATTTGCATGATTTTGTGTTACTTTTAGTATTTTTATCTTACTTTGCATGGAATCTTGACTTTTCTTGGTTTTAATAAAAATGTAGGTAAAATGACATAAAAATAAAGGATTTTGAGAGTTTTGAAGCTAAAGCACGATTCTCGAGGAATTTACGAGTCTGCACATCAAATTTGGGGCGAAAACGGTGAAAGACGAGATAATTAGGGCCTTGGCCGTAATCATGGAAGCGGCCGTGAAAGTGACGACGAGCGGGAGGTGAAAATCGGCTAAGTGTCAGAACGAACAGAAACTTTCACGGGTGGGGCCGTAATTCCATCACGGACCATGAAACTTTCTGTGACCGAAGGCATTGTACATAGAAACATTTACGGCTTCGGCCGTAATTACGTCACAGGGCCATAAAAACTTCTGCCCGACGAGTTTCTCGCTCGTTTCTCACTCGATTCAAACCGGATTTAAGCCAAACTTCGCAGAACCGTTCCTTGATGAGTTCTAAACTGGTTCAACTATAAAAGATGAGATTTTGATTAGGTAAAGGGGGCTTTTCCGGACGAAGACAAGCGGCGGCGGCGATAGAGGTGACAACACGATTTCGAAGCATATTTCGGCGAGATTCTCTCTGAAAGTGATGATTGATCGACTAATCCTCATCCTCAGATTAAGGAGAAGGCAATTCTATAGTCTTTTAGCGATTTCTTGCAATTTTTCATGAGTTCTTACTTGTTCATCAAAAACATCATGTATTTCTTTAATATCATGAGTGAGTAGATACTTTTGTCGGGATGATTGGGCGTAGCCCATTGACTTTTATGAGTTAATCCATATTTTTTGCTACTTTCATTAGAATTTATCTTCATGATTTAATTGAAATTGTACTTATCTCGTAATTTACCCTGGCCAAGTAAGTTTGCGTTTTAGGCGTTGCGAGAAGGACCGAGAGGTGAATCGCAACGTCCGACCTATTTCAATTAGACCTACGAATCCAATCACGAGAGTAGTTTGGATTCGTTTGAAGGGTTTAACCAACTCTTCATAGAACTTAAAGGGTTTACTTAGGTTAACTGTCATGAGAGTAGGGAGTTAATCTAATTAAATACCGTACTACGCTCCGAGAGGAGGTAGTATGTACCATAGGAAGAGTTCCTTTCATGATAGATAATCTCTATGAATTAGTTATTCTTTTTAACAACTCATAACTGTCTTTGTGGCGAATCCGTGAAATCCCGATTCTTTAGAAATTGAACCTCTTAAAAGCTGTTTCCGAGTTTGTTCGTGCGTAGAAGTTTAGATAGACCATTGAATTAGTCTGCCTAGATTCAAACAAGTCAAGAAGTCAGTACTTAGCTTCGTAGTCCTCGTGGGATCGATAACTTTTATTACTTCGGTAATTCCGTGCACTTGCAGATACCTATCAAGTTTTTAGCGTCGTTGCCGGGGACTACATATAGTTAATATTGACTAATTGATAAGTTCGGAGATTAGGGATTTTTCTTTTCTTTTTGCTTTATATTAGTCTTTGTTGTTTTCTTTTTTTTATTGGCGACTTACACGTTGTATGCCCAGAATCTCTCGTGCAGGTGCTTTGTTTCCAGAAGACCCAGAAATTGAGTGCACTTTTCGCCTTCGAAGGAGATTGCAATTCGAGACTAGAAAGAATTCTAAAAAAGGAGAGATGGCAGAAAACAACCACAATCAATCTTTGAGGGACTTCGCAACACCAAATGTACAAGGGTTCAATTCAAGCATCGTTCAACCCAACGTAGAGGCGAACAACTTTGAGTTAAAGCCAGCACTGATGACGATGGTCCAGCAAAACCAATTTGGGGGTTCCCCAAATCAGGACCCGAATCTTCATTTAGCCATTTTTCTTGAATATTGCGATACAGTAAAAATAAATGGAGTTTCATCTGATGTTATAAGACTAAGACTATTTTCGTTTTCTCTCAGGGACCGTGCCAGAGCTTGGTTGTATTCGATGTCAGCAGGATTATTCACCACTTGGGAATAGCTATCCAGGGCATTTTTGAACAAATATTTCCCATCGAGCAAAACTGTTCAACTGCGCAACAGAATCACATGCTTTTCACAGCAAGAGGGAGAATCACTGTACGACGCTTGGGAAAGATTCAAGGAACTCCAGCGCATGTGCCCACACCATGGACTTCAGGACTGGGTTTTAATCCAAATCTTTTACAATGGATTGGATTACAACACCAAATTGATGGTGGATGCTACAGCAGGAGGAACAATTATGAGCAAGAACGTGGAAGAAGCAACTGCTCTTCTGGAGGATATGACCATGAACCATAACCACTAGTCAGGTGAGCGGAACACTGCCTCCACGAGATTTGGTCAGTATCACAATGATTCCTTGACATCACTGGCGGCTAAGGTAGATTCTTTAGTTCAGAAGATTGATTCTTTATCTTTTAAATCAAGTTCAGTTAATGCGGTTTCTTGTGAGGTATGTGGTGTAACAGGGCACAATGCGTCTGAATGTCAAATCATAACTTCTTCACAAGAAGAATCAAATCAAGAGCAAGCAAATGCTGTGGGAAATTACACTGCAAATGACCCCTTTTCTGCAACTTATAACCCAGGATGGAGGAACCACCTCAACTTGTCCTACAAACAAAATTCAGGGCAAATTCCTCCTTAGTATTCTCAGCAGAATAATAGGCCACCACCAGGTTTCCAACCAAGACAATATGGGCAACCCCAAAAGCCGAACTATGAGACCATGTTAGAGGTTGTTATGACACAACAGAAGAGAACTGAAGATCTTGCTGATCAGATCAAGCAGTTGACATCCTGTGTGGAAGCCCTGACTACCCACAACAAGATATTAGAGAATCAGATTACACAACAAGCCACTACTGCTAGCAGACTCACAGGGAGATTACCTGGACAGCCTGAAATAAACCCCAGAGAGAACTGCAGCACTATAACTACCAAGAGTGGTAAGTAATTGGATGAACCCCAGTTGCCTGAAGAAGAGATTACGTCTGTAGTCGATAAGGAGTAGCCGGAAGAACCACATCTTGATAAGGAAAAGGCCGCTGTGGGAGAGAAAGAGAAATATGTAGGACCACATGCGTATATACTGCCCGTTCCCTTTCCTCAGAGACTGGTCAAAGCAAAATTGGATAAGCAGTTTGGCAAATTTCTGGAGGTATTGAAAAAGTTGTACATCAATATTCCTTTCACTGATGCTCTGTCACAAATGCCTACTTATGCAAAGTTTTTAAAGGATATACTTTCTAATAAGCAGAAGATTGAAGAAACTAGTACTGTGGCACTTACAGAGGAATGCAGTGCAATAATACAAAATAAAATTCCTCAAAAATTGAAAGACCCAGGAAGCTTCACCATTCCCTGTCAGATTGGTAACATGTCTTTTGAAGGAGCTCTATGCGACCTGGGTGCAAGTGTCAGTTTGATGCCTCTGTCGATCTGCAAAAAACTTGACATGGGTGACATGAAACCTACCACAATCACTTTACAGTTGGCAGACCGATCGGTTCAACGACCCGTTGGAATATTGGAAGATGTTCCTATAAAAGTCAGTTAATTCTTTGTGCCTGCAGACTTCGTAATGTTAGAAATGGAGGAAGACTTGCGACTACCAATTATTTTGGGAAGGTCATTTTTGGCCACTGTAGGCGCTGTCATCGATGTAAAGAGAGGAAGGTTAACCTTGAATATTGGTGAAAATAATATTGAATTTAATCTTTCCTCTTCCCTTAAGAAGCCCTCCATTGCAGATCCCTGCCTTAATTTCGACACTTCAGAATTAGAACCAAGAGTGGAAGATCTCAAAAAGGAAATAGACCCACTGGAAGTTTGCCTGGTCGAAGTGGGAGATGATGAAAATATGAGGGAAGAAGCTCAGAGTTACACCAGGATATTGGATTCAGCCCAGACACTTGAGCCACAGAAAGAGAAAATTGAGAAGGTTATCCTGATAAGACCCGAACCGGTGAAGACAAATAAATTAGAACTCAAGGTGCTCCCACCAAATTTGAGATACGAATTCCTAGGGGAAAATGCTACATATCCAGTAATAGTTAGTGCAGACTTGGATAACATTCAAACAAAGAGATTGCTTAACGAGCTCTGATGATATAGAAAGGTAATTGGATATTCATTGGATGACATACCTGGAATTAAGCCATCTTTGTGTATGCACAGAATATACATGGAAGCAAATTGCAACCCTTCTATTGAGTATCAACGTCGTCTGAATCCTGTCATGAAAGACATGGTAAAGAAGAAAGTTCTCAAGTTGCTAGATGTAAGAGTGATCTACCCAATTTCTGACAGTAAATGGGTCAGCCCCGTCCATGTGGTTCCAAAGAAAGGGGGTGTCACCGCTATAAGGAATGAAAACAATGAGTTGATTCCGATGAGAATGGTAACTGGGTGGCGTATGTGTATCGACTACCTGAAACTAAACAAGCCACCCGGAAGGACCACTTTCCTCTTCCTTTCATCGACCAGATGCTTGAGCGATTGGCAATGAATTCTTACTTTAGTTTTCTTGATGGTTTTTCAGGATTCTTCCAGATACCCATTCAACCGGAAGATCAAGAAAAGACCACCTTCACATGCTCGTACAGGACATTTGTGTTGGTGTATATGCCCTAGGACCTAGTTTTGGTCAACTAATGTACTACTTGACATTGATATTTATATATCATTCTGGCATTGTCGTTATCATTGTTTGACTACACCTGCGATTGTGTACTTACATGATAATGTCCCTGGAGACAGATTGGATCTGTGCTCGAATTATAATCCCCAGTCGATGTACCTTAGTGGATATGGGACAGCTATGGTACTTGTGAGACTGGTATGTGGGCTGGTTAGGCACGTGGTGCTAACGCAGACACATGGGTATATCATTGGGGATATACTGGATAGACCCGCTATGAGGCTATGACTTGGTGTCATGAGTTATCCTCATAAGTGACAGGAGATGCATTGATCCCTTGACTTGAGGTCATTGATCATTCTATATGGTTAGAGACTTGCTTTGATACAACCTAACACCTTGCCGTAGCTGGGAGGTCATAACGGTTGTTATTGAGCATGTCACGACCCATATGAGAAGATCAATGGACAGACATAGGATTTGCCCCTTCCCTAAGGAAGTATGATATCCATGGAGCTCCTTTATGGTTCTATGACTGAGAGTGTATGGCCATACCCAGGTAAGAACCTGTTTTAGTCATAGCCATGTGATTGGATGAAAACAAGTGGTGACACACTTGTCCAATCGGATATCAGTACGGCAAAGAGACTGTAATGCATCTGTACCTAGTTGCGATGATGGGGATGTCGATGTCGATATCCATTCCAACGACCTGGGTAGCAGCGATGCACTGCTAGGTGCCACTCACTGCTTGTGATGACCTTTGATCAGCACTGCCAGCGTCAGAGGAACCTACAGGGTCGCACACCTTGATACTTGAGTTCTCGTATTGATCGGGAAGCCTTATGATCGAGTTATTGGATAACTCGGATCTAATTGGGAGATTTCATCAGCGCCAATGGGCCTGATGAGATGGAAGAATGTTATTGGAGCCAAACTTCATTTTTGGCAGGTTGACCCGTATTTGACCATGGTTGGTCACATTCGGATTAGGGTTGCATTGGATTGGATCCAAGTGCTTAATCAACCTATGCAATGATGTTTGGGCTAGCTCATTATCCAATGAGGCCCAATAACAAGTTCTCATGAAGAGATGAGAGGCTAAAAGGGTATAATGGGGAGAAACATGAACCATTAGGCGCCTAGGGGCATAATGGGGTCATGTTGGCGCCTTTGCTTCATTATGGAAGTAAAGGGCGCCTCCCCCTCTCTTCCTAGGATGGAATGCATGCCTCTATGGCATTGCTTGAGGCGCAAGGCAAGGCGTGGGAACAAAAGGTAAGGTTGAATGAGAATTATGGAAATGTCTTGAAGACTTTCCTTATCTCAAACCTCCTCATCCTAGCCCTACACTTGTCATGATCCTAGCCATTACCCTAACCGCCTCTTGCCCTATAAATATGACCCTAGTCGCCCCCTCTTGTGTGCAATTAATTCCTTGAAGGCGTGAACACAAGGAGAGGGGCGAGTGCTTGGAGCAAGGGCGCATCTTCCTTCTTCCATAACCGCAAGCCACTTCTTCCTTTCCTCTTGGAGCAAGGAACATTAGTGCTTGGCGTTTTTGGATAGTCTTCCTTCTTCTCTTGGCGCATCATCTCTCTTGGTGGCGCAAGGGAAGTAGAGTATCTCCCTAAGGCTTGGATCTTCTTCCCGAGGCTAGCACCGGGCGTGGAAGAAGAGAACTCAAGAGATCCGTGTGTGCGAGACTGCAGAGGGCGAACACTTGGGCGCCTTCATCAACATCGCTCTACATTGCTCTTAAGGTATTTCCTAACTCATCGTGTCGACTCCCTTGCATGCGATCTTCACTGGGTTTTTGGGACCGGCCTGTTTCGGGGACATTCTTCCGCTGCGAAAAATGTATGTCCATAACTCTGAAAAATTGTAAAATGTCCCCGGGGTTTCCCAACAATTTGCGTACAGATGCATGCCTTTCAGATTATGCAATGCGCCGGCCACCTTTCAACGTTGCATGATGGCCATTTTTTCTGATCTCATTGAAAATATTATGGACGCGTTTATGGACGATTTTTCAGTGTATGGATCTTCATTCGAGAATTGTCTAACTAATTTATCGCGTGTCTTGAAGAGGTGCGAGGAGGTGAACTTGGTACTTAATTGGGAAAAATGCCACTTTATGGTTCGAGAAGGAATTGTTCTTGGGCATCGTATTTCACAGAGAGGCATTGAAATAGACATGTCCAAGATTGAAGTTATTGAGAAACTACCTCCGCCCACATCAGTTAGAGGGATTCGGAGTTTTCTAGAACACGCCGGGTTTTATCGTCGATTTATTCAAGATTTTTCTAAAATTGCTAGGCCTCTCACAAATTTACTGGCTAAAGATGTTGATTTTCATTTTGACAGGAATTATACTGAAGCTTTTGAGAAACTGAAGAAGGCTCTTGTCTCTACACCCATCATGCAACCACTAGACTAGTCGCTCCCTTATGAGTTGATGTGCGATGCAAGTGATCAAGCTGTGGGGGCAGTGTTGGGGCAACGAAAAGATAATAAACTCCATGCAATTTACTATGCCAGCAAGACTTTAGACGGGACGCAAATAAATTATGCAACAACTGAAAAGGAGCTTCTTGCCATAATTTTTGCTTTTAATAAATTTTGCTCCTATATTATTAATTCTAAGGTTGTTGTCTTTACAGACCATTCGGCGATCAAGTATCTGGTGAATAAAAAGGATGCCAAACCTAGGTTGATTCGATGGATACTGCTACTACAAGAATTTGATTTTGAAATAAAAGATAAAAAAGGGGCAGAGAATTTAGTAACAGACCATTTGTCTAGACTGACCAAGGAGGAAAACGCAAAGGATGATTTGGAAATTAATGATTCATTTCAAGAGGAATATCTATATGCTATCATATGACAAGAGACGTCATGGTATGCAGATATTGTAAATTATCTGGTGTCTAACATCATGTCGTCTGATTTGACATTTCAAGGGAAGAAGAAATTCAAGGCTGAAGTTAAGCATTTTTATTGGGATGATCCATATTTATATCGTCGATGTGCAGACAGTTTGTTTTGAAGATGCCTGCCAGAAGAAGAAATTCATGATGTACTTTCTCATTGTCATTCTTCTCCCTATGGGGGGCATGCCAGTGCGCCAAAGACAGCATTCAAAATTCTCCAGTTAGGATTCTATTGGCCAACAATCTTTCGTGATGCTAGGAAGTTTATTCAATCCTATGATAAATGCCAGTGCGCCGGTAACATCGCTAGAAGGGATGAGTTTCCTCAGCATGGAATTTTGGAAGTCAAAATTTTTGATGTGTGGGGAATTGATTTTATGGGCCCATTCCCTAGTTCCTGTGGGAAGAAATATATCCTCCTTTGTGTTGATTATGTGTCTAAAAGGGTTGAAGCAACAGCTGAGACCACTAATGATTCACGTGTTGTAGCCAGGTTGTTTAAGAAGATAATTTTTCCCAGATTTGGTGTTCCTAGAGTTTTGATCAGTGACAGAGGTTCTCACTTCATTGAGAATAAATTTGAAGCATTATTAAGGAAATATAGAGTACACCATAAAGTTGCTACACCGTATCACCCGCAAACTAGTGGATAAGTTGAGGTTTCGAATTGAGAAATTAAGAGGATACTTGAGAAAACTGTGTCAGGAGCAAGGAAGGATTGGGAGATGAAATTGGATGATGCTCTTTGGGCTTATAGGACAACTTTCAAAACTCCTTTGGGTATGTCTCCGTTCCAAATAGTTTATGGCAAATCTTGCCATTTACCTGTGGAACTTGAGCACAAAGCTTATTGGGTAGTGAAAAAGCTAAACTATGATTTGAAGAGTGCTGGAGAAAGAAGGAAGTTTCAATTGAATGAATTAGATGAAATCAGGAATTCTGCTTATGAAAGCTCTCGCATATACAAAGAACGTGCCAAGAAGTGGCATGATCAGCAGATTGCTAGGAAGGAATTTTTTGAAGGAGATAAAGTCCTGATGTATAACTCACGTCTTAGGCTATTCCCTAGAAAATTGAGAAGCCGATGGTCAGGGCCCTATATAGTTCAGAAAGTGTTCCCATATGGCACTGTGGAGATATCAAAAGAAGGACAAGAAGGTTTTAAGGTGAATGGGCAACGTTTAAAACATTATTTCGAGGAGGAGAAAGTTGAAGAAGACATGTATTTGATTCTTTCCAATTCACCAAAAGGGTCATGAACATTGCTTTGGTTGAGCTAAAGACCATAAACAAGCACTTTATGGGAGGCAACCCATATTCCTGACTTCTATTACTCATTTTTTTTTTTGATTTAATTTTAGAGCCTGTTATAACTTGAAAATTTTATTTTTAGGAGATTTGGGAAGAATTCTTTTTGTGATGAAGCAAGTTGATGGGCAGGGGAATTACCGACAACATAGTGAATTGTTCTAAAATTGTAAACATTGAAGCAAATCTTTGTGAGTATGGTAAACTGTGTTTTGATTAGTGAAACTAGACGGCATTTGACATTTGAAAGTTGATTATCATGTAAAAATTCAATATCTTCGAGATGGTAATTTTTTCGGATTTTTATGAGCTTTAATTCTCACTTTTGATATAACTGTACAGGGTTTCGCCAACAAACACAAAGGAAACTCTTGCAAAATTTTTTCTAAAATTCTTCATTGGTTGAATATTTACATATATGCAACAATTTAAGTCTAGGGTGTCCTTCATGATATGCTTATCCTTCAAGGTTTTACAAATATGTATTTTGAATGTTTATGATTTTTAAGGATGATCATATTTGTTTTACCCTTGATTTTGAACTTAGGAAGCATTTTAGACATTTAATTTGATGACTTAGGGAATTTTTGAAATTTCATGTAGACTTAAATTGTTGAGGAAATTCAATTCTGGTATTGATAAAATGCATATGTGAATTGTTATATGTTCATAGGACACGTGCATAGTATCTTGTTACTTGAAGTTTAATTTATCTATTTCTACTTGATGGAAATTTTTATGAATAGAAAATTGGTGATATTTCTTTAAACTGAGATTTGCTCCAACTCCTCTGGTTGAATAATCTGAGGTCATGAGTTATATTATACCACGATTTGGTATACTTTAAATCTGTTATGATCAAGTAACAGAGGGAAAATCTTAAAAGTAAATATTTATCCCTCATGTAGAAAGATCGATAACGATTTAAGTACCATGCCACTGACTGGCTTTTTCCATAAATAAAAGAGAGAGAGAGAGAGAGAGAGAGAATACTCCTCTACTTGGCACTGCTAAATTTGGCAGTGGTACCTAAGACATGAGTTGAAGTCTAATAATGAAAAAAAAGGGAAAAAATGGAGAAAAAGAGAAAGCTGTAAGTTGAGTGGACAACTCCGCTGACTTTCATGATTGAGACTATGAGTTATATTATACTACTCTATGGTATACTTTAAACAATGTTATGACACATAATAGTTTAAAGACCAAATTGTTTTAAAAATCTCTTATTTTTAACATCACCTAGATTCTTGAAATAAATTTTTGTCTATTGAGTAAGATAGATTTATTAAATTGAAAGTATCTAATATTTAGTGTGTGAAGAATGAATATTATGACATGAATTATGAATTTTATCTTTCTTGGATTGTAGCCTCTTGGGAATTTATCTCTATTATGATTTTTTTTTGAATTACTTGAGTTTGAAATATTGATTGCTTAATTTGTAAACTAAGGATATTATTAGGGGCAAAAACAGTTGAGAATGTAGGTAAAGCAAAATTCTTATTACATATCATGGTATTGCTTGAGGACAAGCAAAATTCTAAGTCTAGGGTATTTTGATGCGTTGCATTTACATCGTGTTTTTGCCTATATTTTAGATCATATTTTGGGCTTATTTGCATGATTTTGTGTTACTTTTAGTATTTTTATCGTACTTTGCACGGAATCATCACTTTTCTCGGTTTTAATTAAAATATAGGTAAAATGGCATAAAAATGAAGGATTTTAAGAGTTTTGAAGTTAAAGCATGATTCCCGAGGAATTTACGAGCCTACACGTCAAATTTGAGGCGAAAATGGTGAAAAATGAGATAATTACGGCCTTGACCATAATCATGGAAGCGGCCGTGAAAGTGACGACGAGCGAGAGGTGAAAATCGGCTAAGTGTCGGAACGAACAGAAACTTTCACGGGTGGAGCTGTAATTCCATCACGGATCGCGAAACTTTCCGTGACCGAAGGCATTGTACACAGAAACAATTACGGCTTCGGCCGTAATTACGTCACGGGCTGTAAAAACTTTCACCCAATGAGTTTCTCGCTCGTTTCTCACCCGATTCAAACTGGATTTGAGCCAAACTTCGCAGAACCGTTCCTTGATGAGTTCTAAACCGGTTCAACTATAAAAGATGAGATTTTGATCGGGTAAAGGGGGCTTTTCATGATGAAGACAAGCGGCGTCCGCGATAGAGGCGACAACACGATTTCTAAGCATATTCCGGCGAGATTCTCTCTGAAAGTGACGATTGATCGACTAATCCTCATCCTCAAATGAAGGAGAAGGCGGTTCTATAGTCTTTTTTGCGATTTCTTGTAATTTTTCATGAGTTCTTACTTGTTCATCAAAAACATTAGGTATTTCTTTAATATCAAGAGTGAGTAGATACTTTTGTCGGGATGATTGGGCGTAGCCCATTGACTTTTATGAGTTAATCCATATTTTTTGCTACTTTCATTAGAATTTATCTTCATGATTTAATTGAAATTGTACTTATCTCGTAATTTACCCTGGCCAAGTAAGTTTGCGTTTTAGGCGTTGCGAGAAGGACCGATATGTGAATCACAACGTCCGACCTATTTCAATTAGACTTACGAATCCAATCACGAGAGTAGTTTGGATTCGTTTGAAGGGTTTAACCAACTCTTCATAGAACTTAAAGGGTTTAATTAGGTTAACTGTCATGAGAGTATGGAGTTAATCTAATTAAATACCGTACTACGCTCCGAGAGGAGGTAGTATTGTACCATAGGAAGAGTTCCTTTCATGATAGATAATCTCTATGAATTAGTTATTCTTTTTAACAACTCATAACTGTCTTTGTGGCAAACCCATGAAATCCCGATTCTTTAGAAATCGAACCTCTTAAAAGCTGTTTCCGAGTTTGTTCGTGCGTAGAAGTTTAGATAGACCATTGAATTAGTCTGTCTAGATTCAAATAAGTCAAGAAGTCAGTACTTAGCTTCGTAGTCCTCGTGGGATCGATAACTTTTATTACTTCGATAAATCCATGCACTTGCGGATACCTATCAAAAGCCTACCTACATTTGTCATCTCTAT
Organism: Costus lasius; assembly: GCA_027563935.2. Taxonomy (NCBI): domain Eukaryota; kingdom Viridiplantae; phylum Streptophyta; class Magnoliopsida; order Zingiberales; family Costaceae; genus Costus; species Costus lasius. The sequence continues at coordinate 22,026,406 of CM050451.1, read as the reverse complement.
CAGTAGTAAACAGAATCTTTCACACCCTAGGCCATAAATATATTCACAGGTCGTGAAAACGTCCGCCCCTTCATATTTTTCACTCAATTTGACCCCGAATTGAACCGGAATTGAACCAAACTTTATAGAAACCTTCCTATATGGGTTCTACGCTGATTAAATTATAAAAGGAAGGATTTTAGAGGGTTTGCCAGGGCTTCTACGCATGAACACGAACAGAGGCGGCGGCTTGTGCGAAAATCAACTTTCTGAGCAAAATTCAAGCAAGAAGATCACGCAAAGAAGTAATTGGGGATTCTATCTTCATTTCCAGAATGAGGATAAGGATTTCTAATTACCTTTCTAGTGTTTTCTTGTAATCTTATTGAGTTATCATGCAATTTTCATCGATGAACATGCTTTTTGCTTTGAACATGAGCATGTAAACTCTTTTTCGGGATTTGGGAAGTAACCTATTGACGATTATGAATTAAATGTATTGTTTTAAATCTTTGTCATGAATTTTATAGAAGTTGATTTGATTAGAATTATGTTTATTTTGTAATTTACTCTGATCAAGTAATTTTACGTCTTAGATGTTGCAAGAAGGACCGGGAGGTGAATCGCAACGTCAGAACTATTCTTTTCAAACCTGTGAATTCGATCACGAGAGTAGTTCAGATTCACTTGAAGGATTTACATGATTTTTCACAGAACTTATAGGATCTAATTGCGTTAATTGTCACGAGAGTAGGGAATTAACATAATTAGGTACCGGATTACGCTTCGGGAGGAGGTAATCTATACCTTAGGAAAAATCCCTTTCAGCGCTTTAATTTTCTATTTAAAGGTTTATTTTCATTAAATTCATAATCATTAATGTGGTGAAACCCTAAATCCTGAATTTATCCGAATTGATTTTTATCCAAAACACTGTATCTATTTCTTTTTATTCTTATTTAGAAGTTTCCAAAATAAAAACCACAAATTTGATTCGTCTAGATATAGATCAATCATGTAGTTGGTACTTGACTGTCAAATCCTCGTTGGGAACGATAATCTTTTTATTACTTCGATAAATCCGTGCACTTACGGACGTATCAAGTTTTTGACGTCGTTGCTGGGGATCAGGCCATCCAATATTGATTTAATTATGAGATTTATAGACTAGATATTTTTTTATTTTATTTTTATTTTTGTTTTTATTTTTGTCTTTCTGAATTTTATTGAAAATATGATATTTAACCAATGCCAATGGTCAAATCATAGGTATGTGTCACCGATAATGACAAGAGAATATGGTACGGATGCATCAGAATCTCTTTCAGTAAAAGTAAATTCCTTTATTTTGACAAACTAATTATTTAAGCATGCAATATTCTAAGTTGAAATATGTTATTTATGATATTTGTGGATATCATAGGCATCATTACATTGGATGTCAATCTGGAATTCCTTCATGCTTTAACTCTTGCCCTAGTGCCTATAATCCAAGTTGGGAGAACCCTCAAAACTTGTTTTATCAGAACAATCCAACATTTATTCCACAATCAGACTTTATTCAACCTCAAAAATCCAACTTAGAAGCCATGCTTGAAAATTCTATAGCTACTATGAATAAACACAGTGAGAATCTTCATAGTATATTTTGTGGCACTGATAAAAATGATATAGAGGAAGGAATCCATGATGAATCTAAGAATCTTGTAGAGTTAGATTAATCATTAGTCATGACTCCAGTCACATATTATGATTTAACTTCTTCAAATTTTGATGATTTTAAAAATTTTAAATACCCCATTAACCCTTCTTCAACACTTTACCAGCCATCCAGTCCCCTCTCACATAATGTAGTTCCTTGCAACACAAATACTTGGGATATATTTGAAGAAAAATTTGAACTTTTGGAGTCTTGTGAGAAGAAAGATGATGAATTTAAGGATCCTCAAGTAAGAACTAGAGAGATAGATGGGGATGAATTTGATAGTGTTAGGATGGAATACCGCATTGAAGAGAAAGAAATTGAGGAGAAAGATGAGGAAAAGGATCCTATGCATATTACACCTCTACCACCATATGAACATTCAATTCCTTTTCTCCAGAAACACTCACTAGGAACTTGCATGATAGATGGTGAAGAGGATAAAGATGATGTGGTTGCCGAAATATTATTTGATTCAAATCCAACCACAGGTACACAAAAGATGATAACACATGAGATTCTTGATCACATTGACATTGAGGTGAATGAAAAACCCAAAATAAAATTTGTAAACTTCTTGATCAATCCAAGGTATGAATTTTTTGATCTTAATTCTAGTCTTCTTCCAAATGTTGATATAAATCTAGAGGAAGAATGCATGATATTACTCTTGGATAAATATAGAAAAATTATTGGATATTCTTTGCATGACTTTAACTTTTATTTTTGTATGCATGTACTGGTCACTGCGACATGGATCCACCTGTTTAACTGGATATATACTTTAGTGGGCACAATCTTGAGACAGAAGAAAAGCAGAAGATTATATGCTCTCTACTATGGCACTAACTCACCAACTCCGCCATGACATAAAGCTATGGTTAAGCTAAAGACTTTAAACAAGCACTTTTTGGGAGGCAACCCAAAAGTTTTTGAGTTTTATTCACTTTAGTATTTTTAGTTTTAGTTTTTCAATTTCTTGGAATTTTTAGAGATTTTTAACAGCATGATTTGATGAACTTTTATATATGAAAAATCTTCTAAATCTTTTGTTTTATGTGCAGGAATTTTTTAGAAATTTTCTGGAAATTATTTCGTGAAGAATAGAGGGTTTACGCGAGTTTCACGTGTGTGGCCATCAATCACTCACAGGCCGTGAATTCTGCGGCTAAAGGAAACGCAAGAAGGCCAAAGTTTGCAGAAACTTTCACGGTCACGGCTGTGAATCCATCACGGACCGTGAAGTTTTATTTTGCAAAAGGGATCTAAGTCACAGAAATATTCATGGCCAAAGCCGTGAATGGCTCATAGACCATGAAAACCCAATTTCCCGTCGACTCTCTCCACCTCAAGCAACGAATCTTTGTTCTCAACTTTCCTTTATCACCAGCGACCCTTTCCGTTGATCCTCCGATGAGATTTTAGTCAGAATTTCTCGGAAATCGCCGGACGACCTCAGGAACACTACTTCGCCACCGATGCTCAATTCCAGCTCGATTTCTTCACAATTTTTGACAAATCTTTGCTCTGCTTTAATCTTTTTACTTCTCTATCAGATTGTTAGGCTTTTGTTTCAATTTTGAAACTGGTTTTCATTTATTTATAGGGTTTTCTTCTAACTTTTGGACGAGTTCCTTCTTGCTGCTACTATTCATTCGAGTTTTTGAGTGAAAATTTCATAAATTTGTGTATTCTACAAAATCATGGCTCCGAAAAGAACGATAAGAACTGGAGCATATGGGGTCGTTAGAAAACAATTAGAAGACCAAGACTCTATCCTCCACGGTATCTGAGTTATTGCACCTGAGTTATCAGATTTGCTAGCTACTAGACCAAGACTTATTGATAATCTTTGTGAGTATTTTATGGCTTTATTTTTTTTATATACATTGAGGACGATGAGTACTTTTCTTTGTGGGATGCTGCATGTTTATTTTTCATTGATAATTGTGGATTAAATAATATAGTATATGCAACAATTTAAGTCTAGGGTGTCTTCATGTATTTTGATTGTATTCAAGCTTTATAGGTATGTATTTTAAATGTTTATGATTGTTAAGGATAATCAAATTTGTTTCATCTTTAATTTTGAACTTAGGAAACATTTTGAGTAATTGATTTGATAATTTAGGGAATTTTTGAAATTTTATGTAGACTTAAATTGTTGAGTAAATTCAATTCTGGTATTGATAAAATGCATATGTGAATTGTTATATGTTCATACGACACATGCATAGTATCTTTATAATTGAAGTTTAATTTATCTATTTCTGCTTGATAGAAAATTTTTATGAAGAGAAAATTAGTGATATATCTTAAACTGAGATTTGCTCCAACTCCTCTAGTTGAGTGATCTGAGGTCATGAGTTATATTATACCACGAGTTGGTATACTTTAAATCTGTTGCAATCAAGTATTGATAACAATTTAAATACCATGCCACTGACCAGCTTTCTCTAGAAATTAAAAAAAGAAGAGTAAAAAAAAAGAGAAAAGACTCCTCTACTTAGCACTACGAAAAATTGGCAGTGGTACCGAAGACATGAGTTGAAACCTAAAAAAAAAGAAAAAAAAATTATAAAATAGAGAAAAAAGAGAAAGCTGTAGGTTAGGTGGACAACTCCACTGATTTTATGATTGAAACTATGAGTTAAATTATACTGCTTTGCAGTATACTTTAAACAATGTTATGATGCTAACAGAAAAAGCATATAACCGTTTAAAGACCAAATTGCTTTAAAAATCTCTTATCATTAACATCACCGAGATTCTTGAAATAAATTTTTATCTATTAAGTAAGATGCATTTATTAAATTGAAGGTATTTGACATTTAGTGTGTGAAGGATGAATATTATGACTTGAATTGATAATTTTATCTTTCTTGTATTGTAACCACTTGAGAGTTTATTTCTATTATGATTTCTCTTGAATTACTTGAGTTTGAAAGATTGATTGCTTAATTTGTGGACTAAGAATGTTATTAGGGGACAAAACAGTTGAGAAATCTTTATCTTTACATTCTTTATATATATCAAGGTATTACTTGAGGACAAGCAAATTTTTAAGTCTAGGGTATTTGATGAGTTGCATTTACATCATATTTTTGCCTATATTTTATATCATATTTTGAGCTTAATTGCATGATTTTATGCTAATTTGGGTATTTTTACTTCACTTCGCATAGAATCTTCACTTTTCTTGGTTTTTGTGAAATATAGGTAAAATCACATAAAAATGATGGATTTTGAGAGTTTTGAGGCCATAGCATGATTGACACGTCCCGCAAGTGCACGGTTATGTCGAAGTAATATAAAAGATGTCGAATCCCATAGGGAACAAGGTTGAGTACCAGAAAATCCAAGTCCTAATAGCTAGGCGAATCGAAATTGGGTTTTGAAAGCTGAAATCGAAAACAAGCAATCAACGCTACGATGACAGGGATTAAATATGAGAGAGAAATCAGGGCTTTGGTTTCCATCACGATGACTACTTTAATCGCACAAGACAGATGTCAGTTATTCGGATTATTTATTTTGCACAAGGAATCTAACCCTAAGGTACAAGGTGCCCTCTCTCGAGTGTACACCCCAGTGTTCGGCTTAGATCGACCTCCTAGTCTCGCGGTGGATCGTTCTAAGACAAACCCAATGAGTTCTATGGCAGGTTATAAAACCCTCGAGCGAAGACCAAGCATTCTCGTGTCGAGGTCTCGCAAGTTTTACTAAGGGATTCCACCCTTACGATCCTTCTCTTGATATGGATCGTAACAGCTAACACATGAAAGTACTCGGCCAAGGTAAGATCATGAAATAAACATTTCAAAGTAAAATATACTCACAACACAATCCAAATAACAGAATAAAGATAAAGTTTGTGATTAAATCGTCAACGGATTTCAACCAAGCCCTGAAATAGGGTTTACGCTACAATCGTCATTGAAACGCTCAAAAATATCTCTTTTAACATAGGAAGATCACAAGGAAGAGTTTCTAAAGGATAGGAGAAGATAAACTGAAGCAAATCTGCAAGGATCGTGACGCTCCGATGATCAGATCTCCAAAAATTGCCCCGAACTTGTGTCGTCGCCTTATTCTTCCGCCCGCACCGCTTCGTCACATGATTCCCCGATAATTAGAGCTTTTATGTCCTACGCGTTCACCTTTCAAAGAGATTTCCATAGACACCTTACTTACCAAATTCAGACTCCAAACGGGTGAGAAATCAGAAAAAAACCGAGTAGAAGTCGGTCTTGCGCGTGAGCCTGGATCAGAATCACGGGTGAACCCCGCAGGGTTCACCTGGCCATGATTCGTTCTATGCATTTTGGCGGAAAGAAGCGCGGTACACCCCGCTGGGGTTCACCTAGCCGTGCTTCGCTCTGGACTGTTCTCGGCCGAAAGGAATTCTGGTGAACCCCGCTGGGGTTCACTCGGCCGTGAAGCTCTCTATGAGTTCTGCTAGCTGGCGACTGAGATGGTGAACCCCGTGGGATTCACCTGGCCGTATTTTTCAGGGTAACTCCGTTTTGGCCCAAATTTGATGTGTAGGTTCGTTTTCGCATAAGAAATCGTCTCATAGCCTTAGAATCTCCAAAATACGTTGAAAAAGGGTGATTTTACCTGAAATTCCACAAAAACACCAAAAAGTGAAGATTCCGAAGATATGAAGGAAATAAGCCTATAAAGAGTATAAAAATGTCAAAATAAGTCTAGATTTAGCATGAAATGACCATCAAAATTACTACCAAAATGCGAGGCGTCAATGATTCCCAAGGAAAATATGAAGTCGCACGTCAAATTTGGAACAAAACGGAGGTCGGATTCAATATTCACGATTGCACCCGTGAATCTTTAATCGGCCATGAATATCACCCAAAACGATGGATTTTATAAGTTTTGAGGTCATGGCATGATTCGTGATGAAAAGACGAGGTAGTATGTCAAATTTAAGCCAAAATCGGAGGTCAAACGTAACTTTTATGGTCGTGGCCGTGAATATATTATGGGCTATGAATCTGGCTGTGTAGTAAATAGAAACTTTTACACCCTAGGCCGTAAATATATCCACAGGCCGTGAAAATGTCCACCCCTTCATGTTTTTCACTCGATTTGACCCCAAATCGAATCGGAATTGAACAAAACTTTGCAGAAACCTTTCTAGATGGGTTCTACATTGATTAAACTATAAAAGAAAGGATTTTGGAGGGTTTGTGGGGGCTTCTATGTACGAACACGAACAGAGGCGGCGGCTTGTGTGAAAATTAACTTTCTAATCAAAATTCGAGCAAGAAGATCACGCAAAGAGGAAATGGATATTCCATCTTCATCTCCAGATCGAGAATAAAGATTTCTAATTACCTTTCTAGTGTTTTCTTGTAATCTTATTGAGTTATCATGCAATTTCATCGATGAACATGCTGTTTGCTTTGAACATGAGCATTAAACTCTTTTTCGGGATTTGGGAAGTAACCTATTGACGATTATGAATTAAATGTATTGTTTTAAATCTTTGTCATGAATTTTATAGAAGTTGATTTGATTAGAATTATGTTTATTTTGTAATTTACTCTGATCAAGTAATTTTACGTCTTAGATGTTGCGAGAAGGACCGGGAGGTGAATCGCAACGTCAGAACTATTATTTTCAAACCTGTGAATTCGATCACGAGATTAGTTCAGATTCACTTGAAGGATTTACATGATTTTTCACAGAACTTATAGGATTTAATTGCGTTAATTGTCACGTGAGTAGGGAATTGACGTACTTAGGCACCGGATTACACTTCGGGAGGAGGTAATCTGTACCTTAGGAAAAATCCCTTTCAACACTTTAATTTTTTGTTTAAAGGTTTATTTTCATTAAATTTATAATCATTAATGTGGTGAAACCCCGAATCCAGAATTATCCAAATTGATTTTTTCCCAAAACACTATATATGTTTCTTTTTATTCGTATTTAGAAGTTTTCAAAACAAAAACCACAAATTTGATTCGTCTAGATATAGATCAATCGTGTAGTCGGTACTTGACTACCAGATCCTTCTTGGGAACGATAATCTTTTTATTACTTCGATAAATCTGTGCACTTGCGGACGTATCAGCGACAAGCAACTTGGGGTTGAAGAGGAGGGAGCAAGAGGAAAGATTTAGGGTAGATTAGGGAATGGCTATGGCCCTACGGTGAGTCCACGAGTGAGTAGAGGATTAGGGTTCTGGAATTTGGATTGAATAACTAAGGTTGAGAACCTAAGGTTGAGAACCTTAGGTAAGTGGACTAGGTTAGAGTTACACAAGTAAATATCTATAGTTAGAGTATAATATTATAAATTATTTAAAATTAAAATTAAAGGTTAAACATGAATGCAACACAGGTTATATGGGCTAAACCTAGACTCACCCCATATAGGTTAATGGGTACTCGAACCTGGTGTAATTGGGCTGGGTCAGGTCAGGTACCCAAACCCGATGCAAATTGCCACCCCCATGAGCGACATAGAGAATAGGGTGGGCGACTTAGATCTTTCCACATTAAAATTGATGGTTTACATTTAATCATAAAATCCAATGATTCTAATCTAAATAAAAAACGCAATCCAAATTACTCAAAGCGATATCAGATGATATAAATTTAATCAAACACTTCAATGAATCCGATTTAATAAACTAAATCCAACGTTAAAGATTCATTTAGCTGAAATCTAATGGTTGAGATCTGACCTAACATAAACAAATCAAATTAAATAAATCAAACATTAATCAAATGGCCTAGATTTTTTAATTTGATCGTACATGCATGATCAATTAGATTGGATCGAACAGTCCATATCTAAATCACAAATTAAATCAGTGGTGTTGGGTCATTTTTGGTCATATGAAAAAAATATGATTGACCTTTTTCAAATTCACCTTAAATTAATAAGGTTTTTTGTTTAATGGATTCTGGCTTCCAATGAACGCAAGCATTCATTGTTAATTACCCCTGAAAATCAAGGCACCTTTGATTGAGACATCTATGTTATGAAATAAATTACAAAAAAATGGCTGAACAATATAATTCATTAAATATTAAACTAGAAATATATGATGATTTTAAAATTAAAAAAAATGACAGAAGAGAAAAGTCTTCATCAACTTGGATAAGGCCTATTGGATACTTTACTCAATGACTTGTTGGATGTTTAACCTAAGAAATACCCGGCCTCAATGGCTTGTTGGGTAAGGATATCCGGTCATAATGACTTGTTGGATATTTAAATTTGACGACTGCTCGATCTTGATGACTTGTGAGCATTTGAAGAAAGCATCCGGTCATAATGACTTGTTGGATGTTCAATTTGAGAAACACCCGGCCTCAATGGCTTGTTGGATAAAGATATCCGATCATAATGACTTGTTGAATATTTAAATTTGGAAAAATTATCCTGTCTCACGACTTGTTGGATAATTGAATTTGGGAAAATTATCCGATCTCACGACTTGTTGGATAGTTAAATTTGGATAAATTATCCGGACTCACGACATGTTGGATAATTGAATTTGAGAAAATTACCTGGCCTTGTGGCTTATTAGGTAAAGATATCCGGCCTGACGGCTTGTTGGATATTTCAATCTTAATAAACACAATATCATATTGAGGAGTTATGCCCCGACGATAAACGTCGATGTACGCACCTCCCAAATAATATTTTATTATGAAAATTAATTCTTTATCCGGCCTTGATGGCGTATTGAATATTTAATTTGAAAGATGTCTAGCCTTGATGGCCAGTTGGATATTTCAGTTAGCTCAGATTATCCTCAGCCGTCAAATATTTGATTTCCTCGTGTCTGTAGATTTAAATTTATAAATTTGACTCAATTCAGTATTCAGATCAAAAGTCTAACATCATATTCTGAAAGGTCAGGTTTGATATAGTAGGGATCGACACCTTGATCATATCAAACGTCATCCGATCAACTCAGATATGCTCAAATCAATTTCAGCCATTGATTTCTTATTTAGATCAAATTTATCTCGACTGTTCATTTAGATTTGTAGATCCGCTTCAATTCAAGCCTCGGATCGACGATCCAATATCATATTTAGAAAGATCATGTTCGATTTGATAGGGATCAACTCCTGGATTATGTCAAAAGTCAATCGATTGACTTAGATATGCTTCGATCAATTTCAACTGTTGATTTAGATTTAAATCAGATTCATCATGACCGTTCAAATAAATTCGCCGATCTGTGTCAATCCGAGTCTTGGATTGAAAATCCAATATTATATTTGGAAAGATTAGGTTGATATAGCAGGGATCGACACCTTGATCATGTCAAAAGTCAACCGATTGACCGAGACATGCTCGAATCAATTTCATCCGTTCATCCGTTTTATATTGAATCTGAACCATCGATGTGAGATGGATGAATCTCAGCCATTGGATTTAATTTATTTGATCAACTTGATCTAATCCGTCTAATTAAGCTTGAAATGATCTGGAGCGTTGGATTTATTTTTCGATCTAGACCGTCGGATTTGAACAGAATGAATCTCAGCCATCTGATTTGATTTATTATTCCAGATTGATCTCAGCCCTTCGATTAAGCGTGATGCATTCTAGAGCGTTGATTCGATTTCATATCTAGGTCGGTGATTTGAATTGAATGAGTCCGAACCGTTGGATTCAATTTATTTGATCAACATGATTTCGGTCGTCCGATTTCAAGTGAAATAATATGTGACGTTGATTTCGCTTGGATCTAGACCGTCAAATTAATCGGACGAATCTCAGTCGTCCGTCTTTTTTTCGTCTCTCTCGTCGACGGCGGCAGCGGACGAAACTAGGGTTTGTCACCGCCGGTGACTCGTTGCTTATTTGTCCAATCTGTTTTAGGGACAGCTTCTATATGCTGAGGAGGACTTGTGGCCCGAATTTGGAGGCTTCCGGTGGAGTATAGATGACGAATCAAAGCTCTTGGCGGAAACAGGGTCACCGACATAAAATCGTTCAATTCCGACGATCTGGCCGTCAAATCGCCGGATCTTTCTGTCTATCGATGTGCACGCTCGAGGAGAGTGTGTGGCCGAAGTTTGATTTTGATCGGCTAGCTAGATTTGACGAAAGATTCATTTGAATATTCTGAGTCGTGATGGTGACGATAGGCAGTATTTTTTTTTTTTTTGCAGGATCGATATTTTTTTGGCTAGAGTATCGTTCTCTAGGATATAGTCCAGAGTTTACTCTCCGCAAAAGTGATTTTCGTAGGAGTATCCTCTCTAATTTGATATGGAGTTCACTCTCCGTAAAGGTGATTTTCGTAGGAGTATCCTCTCCGATTTATTATGGAGTTCACTCTCCGTAAAGGTGATTTTCGTAGGAGTATACTCTCCGATTTATTATGGAGTTCACCCTTCGTAATAGTGATTTTCGTAGGAGTATCCTCTCCGATTTGATATGGAGTTCACTCACCATGAGAATAGAGTAGGGAAGAAGAAGAGAAATAGAAATGTATACCAGTGTAGAAAAATCTCTCAGTAAGATACTTCGTGACGTTAGCGTCCGGATGTAAAGAAATTCTCTTCGTAATGTCAGCAGTTGGACGTCGTCAGAATATTTTTTTCGTGTAAGAGAGACACCCCTTTTTATACTAATTGCTTTATTAATTTTTTCCTTAATCCATGAATATATTTATTTTAAATTTAGCCAATTCCCTCTTTTCTCTCTTCTCGAATTTTTTATGGGGAAATTGATGTCAAAGGCTTCCTACGATTAGTTCAATTTTGCCAAAATTATAATTCCTTTCATGGGGATTGTGGACTCTCTCTTTTCTATTATTATTTTATCCCATGTTACAATCGCCCCCACGTTTTCTCTCTTCTTTTATGTAATTTTTTTTATCCAATTTCATCTCTGCTCCTATCTATTTCTTCCACGTGGCATTTGCTTTGCGATTTTGACCAAATGAAATAGCTACATAATTTGCATGCAATTTTGACTGGACATTAGATTCGTGATTTTAATTTTGACCTATTTTTTAAAATTAATTTAGTGGTAAAAATTAAATTGTTATGATTTTTTATTGCGAGGCACACATGCTCAACTCAAAATTAATTGGTCGAGGTTGAAATTTGGAGCTTGAAAATAATTTTGATCAATTCGCAGTTAAAATATATATATATATAATTTGCAGCTCCTCAAATTACGCTTATAATTTAGAATTAACCATTTTCTCTCTAAAAAAAAATATATCTTTAACAAATGCCCGCCAACGGATTTTGTATAAGCAATGAACGCATACAAATCCGTTGGAAAAAATCATTTCCAAATCATGGTGTCAAAAGTATAATGTTATATCAAGGAGCTACGCCCCGATGACAAGCATCGACGTACGCATCTCCCAAATGATACTTCATTTTTTGCTCGTGTGAGGAGCTTACAGTTTTTAGCAAACTACTAGCCATGAACGGACTTGATGTCATGATCCTATTGCTGTTTGACTATGATTGATTTTGTTCGTGTTAGGAGCTTACCATTTTTGGTAAATTGCCAACCATCAACTGAATTGAAATTTATGATCTTATTACCGTTCTAATAAGATTGAATTTTCGCTTGTGTGAGGAGTTTATAATTTTTGGTAAATTGCCAACCTCAAATGGAATTGAAATTTGCGATCTTATTATCATTCGAATAAGATCGATTTTCGCTCGTGTGAGGAGCTTACAATTTTTGCTAAATTGCCAACCTTAAATGGAATTGAAATTTGCGACCTTATTACCATTCGAATAAGATCGATTTTCGCTCGTGTGAGGAGCTTACAATTTTTGGTATATTGCCAACCTTAAATGGAATTGAAATTTGCGATCTTATTACCGTTCGAATAAGATCGATTTTCGCTCGTTCTCAGATTTCTCATCTTCTATTTCCTTCTTTTATTTCAACGATGTTGGCTTGTTCAGTTGGGTTATCATTTAGTACTTGCTCAGACAGGGTTATCTTCCTCGTCTTGTATTAGTTTTCCACCCAATCCTTAAAAACATAGCAGTCCTCTATTGTATGCCCCAATATACGATGATAAGGCCAATAATAGGGATCATTAATCTTGTTGGCTTCTTCAGGACGTTTCGGCTCTGGTAATTGTAAACCACTCTTCACAACATCTTTAAAAATTTTCATTATTTTTTCTCTTTTGAAGGAGTAAACTTTATTCATTCTATCTTCAAGGGTCATTTGACTGCCTTGACTATTTTCACCAAAAGTCGGTACCCTGTCTCTTTGAGGAGCGTTAGCATTGTGGACCTCCACCTTCCTGCCCCTATTAGCAACATTGGTGTATGCCACACTTTAATCATTCCTTTTAGAATCCTCCCTTTTAAATCTTGGATTTTGTGTGCTTGGGATAACCTGAGGACTCGTCCGCTCCAATTTGGCAACTTGAGTGATCAACTCCTGGAATGTGCATATATTATTCGCGCAAAGAAATGGGACCATCCAATTATCTATATCATTAATTAACAACTCCACAGCCTGAGCTTGTTCTAGAGATTTTTCACACTTAATGCTTAAGTTCCTCCATGTTGTGATATAATTAAGAACTGTCTCATCCCTCTTCCTCTTCACTCCTACCAAGTCGGCAAGTGTGATTTGGTCACTGACTTAGGCAAATTTCATTTGAAAAGCATCCTCCATATCAGCCCAAGTATTAATGACCCCATCGTCTAGAGAATAATACCATTCGAAGGCAATGCCTGAGAGGCTCTATGGAAACTGTCGTAGTAGCAAAGCATCATTACTTCCTGTGTTTCCACAAGTAGCAATAAAATGGGCCAAATGCTGATTAGGATTTCCAACTCCATTAAACATTTTAAAATTCGGAATTATGTACCCCTTCGGGTAAGGTATAACATCATATTCTAGGGGATAAGGCCTTCCCCGCCTTTTCTCAGAGCAATTTTATTAGTTTCTATCTGTTTGAGTTGATCAATCACTAGCTCCTGTATTTCTTTTCTTGTTAGGGTAACAGTGCCATTATCTGGTTGAGTTGGTGCAAAAGATGTCGTTGGGATGCTAGCATGTTGTTGTGGCTGCTTTTCTTGCCTTAATAGCATTTCTTGTGTCCTTGCAAGGACATTGCTCACTTCTTCAAATTTAGCCATAAAGACATTCATATCTTTATCTCTTTACTTCAACTAATTTCTTAGATCACTAATAATTTCATCTCTAGAATCTTCATGAGCAATTGGATTAGTGATCATGACTGGCTCCTCTTCTTCTTTATTTTCTGAAACTTCTTGTCGTGATGGAGCTCTTGTTTCATATCGCCCAATGGGTTTTCGAATAACCATAGAAGCTAATTTCTTGCCTTTTATCTTCCTTGTTATATTTTGGAGCGTCTCATTTTCAGAATCAGAGTTCGCTTCACTTACATGCTCCACCATGCACACTGTGTGTACTTCATATTTCTTCGCTTTCTTCATATGTTTCATCTTTTCCACCTTAGGTTGAAACTCCTTTGCCCCCAAGACAGTTCGAGCATTTTCATAATCATCATAGATTTCTTAGGATAGTGATTTTTGGTGAACACTCAACCTTGGCTTGTTACGTGATTCTTCTTGTATGCTAGTTCGCAACTGTATCCCCTCTATCATGTTGGAAGTTCTTTGAACAGATAAAAGTGGTGTAAATTTATTTGTCAACAACGTTTCAACTTTATGAACCGATAATTTTTTCTTCATAGGTGTCCCATAGCTTTGCCTCATAAGTCTTGCCCTTTACTTTCGCATCCTGTGTCGTTCTTGCTTTTTCACCTTTTCAAGGCACAGAAAAGCAGTAGAGTCGAATTTTCCCATATTGATAATGAGTGAGGGTTGTTCGTCCTTCAGTGTCGCAGGTGTCTCCTTCTTCTTTCGTGGTTTCTTACTTTTAGTTGTCGGGGTCGACCTTCCTTTAACATTCTCAGAATCTATAAATGGTAGGTAGATTGATGACACTAAAATTCATAATATATTTTGTGTCATTTCATATGCCTTTTGTGTCGTATTTATGCTCCTTTGATTATTTTTATGTCTTTTTTATCAAATATTGCAAAATCTACTTCTATTTTGGTTTTTGATGATTTTCAGGTAAAAAAAGCATGATTTTCAAGCGTTTTCAAGCAAAATTAAATACATAGAAGAATTCCCATCATCAAGAAAAAATTACTGGACAAATTTCACGTAAATCAAAGCAAGAACCCAAATTACGGCAGAATACTTTGATACTATGTTGAAAATATGTAACGTTATTGCAAAAGTATGTACCCAAAATATTGCAAAAGTATGTAACGTTATTTCTCCTTCTTCTTTGATTTCTGAATACTTTGATACTATGTTGATTGTATTTTCTCTTCCATACTAGCTTAATCATATTTTGGGACATGGGAGAGTAATTCACTTTGATTTCTTATGACTAGATAACTTTTATTTTCGTCAGAATAGTTTTTTATGATGATTCTACTTATGTGGTAGATTGCTCTATGATTCTCCATAGTTTTCTTATTATCATGCATGATTCTAGAGTTTTCGCAATAGACTGAGAAGTGACTTGCTTGAGAACTTAAAACCCTAAAATTAAACAATAGGAACTCACTATAAGAAATTAGGTTAGTTCTTATTTCCTGATTTTAGAATAATAATTGCCATGTTTGATAAAAAGAATCTAGGATTGAGTTATTTTGTCAAACAGGAAGATCTTGTGTGAAAGCAAGGATCGGAACGTTGGAAAACCATAAGTAGAACCTGTGTTGAGACTCGGATGCACGAAAGTGATCCTTGAGATTCCATTTGAGATAATCAACTTAGAATACAGATGCACGAAAGTGATCCTTGAGTTCTTTGTTTGATTATTTACTTATTTTCAGCGTTGGGATAGATCTTGCACGAAAGCGAGTATTGGTCCCTGCATGATTGTCTACACGAAAGTGAGATAATCCTTTTATGAAGTAAATTATATCTTTATCATAATGAAATTAGACTCACGACCTTTTATTCATATCTAGATATGGAAATTAAGGTGGATGAAACCCTAGTCCTAGTTTCTCTCTGATTTCGTATTCTTTCTATCGTTACTTGCATTATAATCGATTACTTAGCTAGTAAGAATATAACTATTTGGTACTTAACAATAAGGTTTTTGTGGTTCGATATCTTTTTTTATTACTTCGAGTTTTTGTGCACTTGCGGAGTACAACAAGTTTTTGGCGCCGTTGCCGGGGACCTTAGTTTTGTTAATATCAAAATAGTTGTTTGTATTGCTAGACTAAGTTTTATTTGTTTTAGATTTAACTTTGTTTTTTTGTTTATGCAGGTTTTGGATCTTCACAGTTGTGACAGAACTGTGATATTTGAAAATTTTGTATTTGCTTGTGTTTTGTGTTTTTTTTACATATTTTGAAAAAAAACAATTTGATTGATTGGTGTTGGATAATCTTTCTGTTCTTGATAGATTTGAAGATATGTCTTTTAATTACAACTCCTGGGCAACTGAAAGAAGTGAGGTATACATGCCACAAGGAAGGTATGAAGATGATTCATTGTGCACTCTTGAGGATAAGTTAGATTATTTTGCTAATAAATTAGACTCTTATATGCACCCTATTAGGACATCTTATTCTTCTATTAGATGTGATATTTGTGGTTGTTTTGATCATTATACTTCTGATTGCCAAATTTTAATGCCTCAAAATTCTAATTTATCATGGTATCAAGATGATCATTATGATTCTAGATGGGAAAATCCAACTTCTTTTTATGAGGATTGCTCAAATCATGTTTCTGAACCATACTTTGAGGATACTGAAGAATCTAGGTTAGAATCCATGTTTGAAAAATTCATGACAAATCAAAGCCAAATCATGATGAATCAAAGTAAGAATATTGAAGATCTTAAAGGGATAGTTAGTTAGCTTGCTTCTCAAGTAAAATCTTTAACTGCTAATTCTGAAATTTTAGAAGCCTAGTTAGCACAACAAAATTATTTATTTGAGTTTGAAACTGAAGAAATTGATTTATAAAATTTCCCCTCTGATTATGATTGTTTTAAGATTGAGCCTTATGTGAACATTAATGAATCTCACTCTGATTTTGATAATTGTAAAATTGATTCTTTTGATAATTTATTTGTGGAAAAGTTTGAGGAAATTGAAATTTAAAAACCCTCTTTTGATGAAATTGATTCTTTTGATGATATGTTATTTGTGGTTAATTCTGATGAAGGATATGAGGGGACAAATTTAGAAAGATCTTACTCTAATTTTGTTGAAAATTTTGAAATTGATAAATTATTTGATGATGAACATGAGGAACTTGAAAATGATTTGAAAATTACAAACATTGTTGAATCTCACTCTGATGCTTTGCCCATATCTATTGTTCAATCTTCTAATTTATTTGAAAAATTATGTTTTATTGAGGAACCTAATATGAGACATAAAAATTATTTTGATGATCCAATGCTTATATCTTTTAATCAAAGTACTATTGCAATTGAAAATATAAATCTGAAGAAAGGACTTATGATTTTGTTTTCTGATAAATTTAGGAAGATTATTGAATATACATTTAGTGGAGTTGAAAGTATTGATTTTGATTTTTGCATATTTGAGAAAGCCATGTCAATCTTGATTTTTATGAAATTCTGGATATTTGGATTAGTGGCTAAGCTTTTTAGACAAAGGAAATGCAGAAAATTATATGCTATTTACTTTGGTACTGATTCACCTGCTTCACCATGATATTTGAGTTTTGGTCAACCTATAGACCTAAAATTAGCGCTTCTTGGGAAGCAACCCAAGCACTCTTATTTAGCTTAGTTTCTTTTATTTTGGTTTAGTTTTAGAATTATTTTTTTTCTTTTTGCAGGGAAGATAAAATTTTGCGCAAAATACGGCACTGCCGTAATCTGCTTTACGGTGCCGTAATCTTGATCCAATTTCATCAAAGAGTTTTTAGCATTTTACGGTGGTACCGTATTCTTTTTTACAGTACCGTATTTTTGGGTATCTTTTGATCTGAGACTTTTGCAAACATTACGGCATTGCCATAATTTGTTTACGCCCGTAATTTCAACTCTGCAATTTGCTTATCTGATTAGGTGTTTTCTCGCTGCGATTTTAAGAAACTGGGTTGGAAAAAATTTTGATCTTTGGCACCATCATGAAGTACCCATCTTTGTTTATCATCTGGATATTTTTGCTAAATTTTAAAGTCCATGGATCATTCTAAAGAACATAGCATCTTTTCGAATCTGATTAACTTCAGTGCAGTTTTTAATCTTGTAATCTGAGTAGCGTTCTTTCTGTTGATACCATAAATTCCTGATAGATTTTAATCATTTGATTTTCATACATCTGAAAAGAACGAGTTTTATTCTATTACATGGTTTTGTCCATTTTCTTTTTGGATCATTAAATCTTATTCTTGGGTATGGCTATTTTTCATAAAAAATTCACTGGCTGCTCTACTTGCTTTCTACATGTTATAGCTTCTTTTGGCTCCAGATCCAGAAATTTCAAAAGCAATTGTCTTCCACCGCTAGCTACCATTGCATCTGCCTCTGACATCACCGTTTCCAGCCGTCGACATTGGATTATACCATCAGCAGACTCTTACTTCTTCTACTGCCTCTATTTCCATTTATTTGATTTATTTATGCAGTAGACTCTTCATTAGTGACTGATTTTTTTTATTTATGCAGCATTATTTCTGGCACCCACCGGCCGACGATCTCACCTCCAAGACTATATTCTCTAGCAGGCCACTAGAGATTACTCACTCTACTATCGGCACCATCATCTTTGCTAACAGCTTTTTAGCTAGCATCTGTTCCACCTCTGCTACTCAGCTGCATGAGTCGTTTCCACCAGCGCTCTCCTGGACCATCGATGATATCTCTGATTCTTCTTTGAGAAAATTAATTTTATCATTATTATTTTTTAGAGACTATTTTTAGACTGAGTCTTATGCAACTTAAATTGCAGGAAAAATTTTCAAAAGGCACATCATTGGACCTGGCAGCATCTGCCCCGACACTATTTTTGGTCTAAGCCTTATGTATTTTCGGTCAGAGCTTGCTATATAGTTTTGTGAGTATTGTTTATAATCTCTTGTATTCATGATTATTTCATATAGTTGCTTTAGATGTATCACTCACTGATTCTATGAGGTTGCTTGAGTCTATCATGTTACAATTTTGACTAGGACTGTATAAATTTCATGCTTCACACCTTTTGCATTGATTTTGACATATTTAAAAATTTTTATGACTTGAATCCATGTGATGAGAGATGGGTAGATTTTTCTATGATGATGAATGTTCATGCATGCATGCCTATGAATGGAGATATACTTATTATGTTAAATTTATTTCTTCAATATATATCTACTTAAATCCTTCATTGATTGGTGCATATGGTTTTGGGTAGGTATATTATTTGAAGAATGCAATCTAAGAGTGAAGCATCTTTCTTGAATAAAATGAGCATATAAGTGTAATTTTTGAATGGATGTCAATTGATTAACCTAGTTGATGTTTAGTTTATCTTACTATTTGTTGAGAAGAAAGAATCTAGGATCGAAAAAGAGTGAGAGACTCCCCTACTTGGCACTGTGCAAAATTGACAGTGGTACCTAAGACATGGGTTGAAGTCTATATAAAAAAGAAAAAGAGAAAAAGAAAATGACTCCTCTACTTGGCATTGTGTAAAATTGACAGTGGTATCGAAGATAAGAGTAGAAATCCAAATAAAAAGTATGTATCTGTGTGGGTACATGCCATCCAAAAAAAAAAGAAAAAAAAAGAAATAGAAAATGAAAAATATTGTGTGGAAAAAGATTTTGGATATCCTATTCCTGTAAACAAAAGTATGATAGATTTAAACTAAAAATTAGGTGAATTCATGAGACTGAGATTCTTTTTATTATGCGAGTTGCAAAGTTTTATTTAATCAAAGTTGTGGATCCTAAAGATTAAATTCAGAGAATGGTGTATTTATCTGAAATTTTGTGCAAAAAGTTAGTGGATTATTTCATGAGTGATTATATTTTAGAAATTTACTTTTCATAAAAAGGCATATTTTCCATAGCAATGTTCTTTATTCTATTTATTTGCTTGAGGACAAGCAAAGTTTGAGCCTTATGTGTTTGATGACACCAAAATTTAAAGTATATTTTGTGTCATTTTATATGTCTTTTTGTGTCGTATTTATGCTCCTTTCCTTTTTTTTATGCCTTTTTTATCAAATATTATAAAATCTACTTCTATTTTGGTTTTTGATGATTTTCAGGTAAAAAAAGCACGATTTTCAAGCGTTTTCAAGCAAAATCAAATACATATAAGAATTCCCATCATCAAGAAGAAATTACTGGACAAATTTCATGCAAATCGAAGTAAGAATCCAAATTACGGTAGGGCCGTAATTTCCATTACGGTACCGTAATTTCGAAGCCCTGCCGTATTTTGGGTGATTTTCGTACAGAAACTTTTCCAGAAATTACGGCACAACCGTAATGAAGTTCACGGTGCTGTAATTTTGACCCAAAACTCATCCAAAAGGTTTCTAGAAAATACGACACTACCGTAATATTTGACACGGGCTGTAATTTTGGCTCAGGGTTCACAGAACTAAATTACGGCACTGCCGTAATATAAAACACGGCCGTAATTTTTACCAGGACACGCGAGTTTTTCGGGCCCGATTCTTGCGCGGACCATATCGAGATCCAGACCTCCAAATTGAGATCCGAAAGAAGCGGCAAACTCGTCTCAACGAGGAGAAGATAAAGGGACTGAAAGCCCCAATTTTGGGGGGGGGGAATCGAGAGAGAAATCGAAGGAGGCATCCTTAGGGTTCGTCCTCACGCTGAGAGGTGTGGAGGTCACCTCAGGCCGTGAAGTTTACACTGAAGCTTTGCTTGGAGGAGGGGAGGACATCACAGAAGTTTCAAAGCAAAAGGATCTCGATTGGAGGATAAATCAATGAAAGAAGGGTCGCAGCACTGTTCACAGCGAGTTTTCAACCAAAATTACGGTTGTAATTTCCATTATAGACGTGTTGTAACATTATTTCTCCTTCTTCTTTGATTTCTGACACTTTGATACTATGGTTAATTGTATTTTCTCTTCCATGCTAGCTTAATCATATTTTGGGACATGGGAGAGTAATTCACTTTGATTTTTTATGACTAGATAACTTTAATTTTCGTCAGAATAGTTTTATTATGATGATTCTATTTATGTGATAGATTGCTCTATGATTCTCCATAGTTTTCTTATTATCATGCATGATTCTAGAGTTTTTGCAATAGACTGAAAAGTGACTTGCTTGAGAACTTGGAATCCTAAAATTAAATAATATGAACTCACTGTAAGAAATTAGGTTAGTTCTTATTTTCTGATTTTAGAATAATAATTGTCATGTTTGATAAAAAGAATCTATGATTGAGTTATTTTGTCAAACGGGAAGATCTTGTACGAAAGCAAGGATCGGAACGTTGGAAAACCATAAGTAGAACCTGTGTTGAGACTCGGATGCACGAAAGTGATCCTTGAGATTCTACTTGAGATAATCAACTTAGAATTCAGATGCACGAAAGTGATCCTTGAGTTCTTTGTTTGATGATTTACTTATTTTCAGTGTTGGGATAGATCTTGCGCGAAAGCGAGGATTGGTCTCTACATGATTGTCTGCACGAAAGTGAGATAATCCTTTTATGAAGTAAATTATATCTTTATCATAATGAAATTAGACTGACGACCTTTTTTTCATATCTAGACATGGAAATTAAGGTGGATAAAACCCTAGTCCTAGTTTCTCTCTGATTTCATGTTCTTTCTATCGTTACTTGCATTATAATCGATTGCTTAGCTAGTAAGAATATAACTATTTGGTACTTAACAATAAGGTCTCTGTGGTTCGATATCTTTCTTTATTACTTCGAGTATTCGTGCACTTGCGGAGTACAACATAGATGAATTCGACGTCCTCCTCCGAGATAGAGCCGAACCGTACACCGTGCATGATGATTGATGCATCCTCAACAAAGATGTTTAGTTTCTTTGTCATTGCTGTATAGAACAAGAAAAATATAAGTATAAAAGAATGATAATATCTCATAACATAGATCTCAAAGATGAAAGTAGAAGCTATGTCCCACCGAGCGTGCCAGAATTTGTTGGGTCATTTTTGGTCATATGAAAAAAATATGGTTGACCTTTTTCAAATTCACCTTAAATTAATAAGGCTTTTTTATTTAATGGGTTCTGGCTTCCAATGAACGCAAGTATTCATTGTTAATTACCCCTGAAAATCAGGGCACCTTTGATTAAGTGATCTATGTTATGAAATAAATTATAAAAAAAATGGCTGAACAGTATAATTCATTAAATATTAAACCAAAAATACATGATGATTTAAAATTAAAAAAATGACAGAAGAGAAAAGTCTTCATCAACTTGGATGATTTGTATCTGCCAAATATCCGGCCTTACAAAGGCCTATTGGATACTTTAGACTTAGAAAGTATCTGTTCTCAATGACTTGTTGGATGTTTAACCTGAGAAATACCCGGCCTCAATGGCTTGTTGGGTAAAGATATCCGGTTATAATGACTTGTTGGATATTTAAATTTGATGACTGCTCGGTCTTGATGACTTGTGAGCATTTGAAGAAGGCATCCGGTCTCAATAACTTGTTGGATGTTCAATTTGAAAAATACCCGGCCTCAATGGCTTGTTGGGTAAAAATATTCGGTCATAATGACTTGTTGGATATTTAAATTTGAATTATCTGGTCTCATGACTTGTTGGATAATTGAATTTGGAAAAATTATCCGGTCTCACGACTTGTTGGATAATTGAATTTGAGAAAATTACACAACCTTGCGGCTTATTGGGTAAAGATATCCGGCCTGACGGCTTGTTGGATATTTTAGTATTAACAAACATAATATCATATTGAGGAGTTACGCCCCGACAATAAACGTTGACGTACACACCTCCCAAATAATATTTTATTATGAAAATTAATTCTTTATCTGGCCTTGATGGCTTATTGGATATTTAATTTGAAAGATGTCCAGCCTAGATGGCCAGTTGGATATTTCAATTGGCTTAGATTATCCTCAGCCGTCAAATATTTGATTTCCTCATGTCTGAGGATTTAAATTCATAGATCTGACTCAATTTAGTATTCAAATCAAAAGTCCAACATCATATTCAGAAAGATCAACTTCGATATAGTAGGAATCGACACCTTGATCATGTCAAACGTCATCCGATCGACTCAGATATGCTCAAATCAATTTCAGCCATTGATTTCATATTTAGATTAAATTTATCTTGACTGTTCATTTAGATTCGTAGATCCACTTCAATTCAAGTCTCGGATCGACGATCCAATATCATATCTGGAAAGATCATGTTCGATTTGATAGGGATCAACTCTTGGATTATGTCAAAAGTCAACCGATTGACTTAGATATGCTCCTATCAATTTCAGTCGTTGATTTAGATTTAAATTAGATTCATCATGACCGTTTAAATAAATTCACCGATCTGTGTCAATCCGCGTCTTGGATTGAAAATCCGATATTATATTTGGAAAGATCATGTTTGATATAACAGGGATCGACACCCTGATCATGTCAAATGTCAACCGATTGACCGAGATATACACAAATCAATTTCATCCGTTCATCTGTTTTATATTGAATCTGAACCATCGATGTGAGATGGATGAATCTCAGCCATTGGATTTAATTTATTTGACCAACTTGATCTGATCCGTCTGATTAAGCTTGAAATGATTTGGAGCGTTGGATTTATTTTTTGATCTGGACCGTCGGATTTGAACACAATGAATCTCAAGTCCGATTTGATTTATTATTCCAGATTGATCTCAGCCATTCGATTATGCGTGATGTATTCTGGAGCGTTGATTTCATTTCAGATCTGGGTCGTTGATTTGAACTGAATGAATTCGAACCGTTGGATTCAATTTATTTGATCAACATGATCTCGGCCATCCAATTTCAAGTGAAATAATCTGGGATGTTGATTTCACTTGGATCTGGACCATCGAATTAATCGGATGAATCTCAGCCATCCATCTTTTTTTCATCTCTCTCGTCGATGGCGGCGGCAGACGAAACTAGGGTTTGTCACTACAGGCGACTCGCTGCTTATTTGGCCAATCTGTTTTAGGGGCAACTTCTATATGTAGAGGAGGACTTATGGCCCGAATTTGGAGGCTTCCGGTGGAGTATAGATGATGAATCGAAGCTCTTGGCGGAAATAGGATCGCCAGCATAAAATCATTCGATTCCGGCACTCTGGCCATCAGATCGCCGGATCTTTCTGTCTGTCGGTGCGCACGCACAAGGAGAGTGTGTGGCCGAAGTTTGATTTTGATCGGCTAGCTAGATTTGACGAAAAATTCATTTCAATATTCTAAGTCGTGACGATGAAGATAAATAGTATTTTTTTTTTTGGGATCAATATTTTTTTGGCTAGAGTATCATTCTCTAGGATTTAGTCCAGAGTTTACTCTCCGCAAAAGTGATTTTCATAGGTGTATTCTCTCCAATTTGATATGGAGTTCACTCTCCGTAAAGGTGTTTCGTAGGAGTATCCTCTCTGATTTATTATGGAGTTCACTCTCCGTAACAGTGATTTTTGTACGAGTATCCTCTCCGATTTGATATGGAGTTCACTCTCCGTGAGAATAGAGTAGGGAAGAAGAGGAGGAATAGAAATGTATACCTGTGTAGAAAAATCTCTCGGTAAGGTTCTTCGTGACGTTAGCGTCTGGATGTAAAGAAATTCTCTTCGTAATGTCTGCAACGTCTGGACGTCGTCAGATTTTTTTTCGTGTAAGAGAGGCACCCCTTTTTATACTAATTGCTTTACTAATTTTTTCCTTAATCCATGAATATATTTATTTTAAATTTAATCAATTCTCTCTTTTCTCTCTTCTCGAATGTTTTATGGGGAAATTGATGTTAAAGGCTTCCCACAATTGTAAAAAGTTTGTATGCGATGCCACCGTACCGTGTGGTGGCATCATCCACCCCACACCAACACTTGGGATTTGTGCTTGCACGAATCCCAACTTAAATGTTTAAGTTACGTGGGGTGGATGATGCCACCGCTCGGTATGGTGGCATCGCATACAAACTTTTTCCCCACAATTAGTTTAATTTTGCCGAAACTATAATTCCTGTCGTGGGGATTGTGACTCTCTCTTTTCTATTTTTATTTTATACCCATGTTACAATCGCCCCACGTTTTCGAGAAAAAGTCCTGCGAAGGGTCCCTTCTCCACAGCTTGTGGAAAAGGATCCTAATTTGGTCATCAATTTAAGTCTAAAAAAAATAAACAAAAATACTACAGTAATCTACTCATTCAGATCTATCCAATGGTACTAAAATCGTCGCAATCAAAGTCTTGTACATTAGGAGATATAGTAGAATCTCCAATTTTTTTCTTAGCGTATAAGACTTGGATTGCGACGATTTTGATACCATTGGATAGATCTCGATAAGTAGATCACCGTGGTATTTTTGCTTATTTTTTTTAGACTTGGATTGATGGCCAAATTGAGATCCTTCTCCACAAGCTGTGGAGAAGGGACCCTTCGCAAGACGTTTTCTCCACGTTTTCTCTCTTCTTTTTTTGTTATTTTTTTTTATCCAATTTCATCTCCTACTCCTATCTATTTCTTCCATGTGGCATTTGCTTTGCGATTTTGACCAAACGAAATAGCTACACAATTTGCATGCAATTTTGACTTGACATTAGCTTCATGATTTTAATTTTGACCTATTTTTTAAAATTAATTTAGTGGTCAAAATTAAATTGTTATGATTTTTTATTGCGAGGCACACATGCTCAACTCAAAATTAATTGGTCGAGGTTGAAATTTGGAGCTTGAAAATAATTTTGATCAATTCGCAGTTCAAAAAAAAATTACAATTTGCAGCTCCTCAAATTACACTTGTAATTTAGAATTAACCATTTTCTCTCTAAAAAAAATATATCTTTAACATGTGGCTAAGAATGATCTACACATATCTAGATCAATTGGATGACTTTCGACATGATCTAGGTGTCATCCTTGTTAAACCGACTCTGATATTTCTAAATATGATATCAAATTTTTGATCCAAGATCTGGACTAAAATAGATTTGTGAGTTTAAATGAATGTTCAAGATAAAAAAAATCAGACATTCAATGGTTGATGATAATTTTCACCAATCTGAGCTAATTGGACAACTTTTGATACAATCTAGGCATCTATCCCTAGCAAATCAAACTCAATCTTTCTAAATATGACTTTGGATTTTAGATAGGAGATCAAAACATATCTTTAAATAAGTGATCTTAGTATTAAGATATAATTCATCCGATTAAACATAGGTCAACTTATTGACTTGACTTATTTGGCAAACCTACCACATCATAGTATAATGTTGTTTGGAATATACGTACGTTGATACTTGTCATCGGGCATAGATCCTCAATATGATGCTATGCATGTGGTGCTCTAGAGTAAATAATCAGAATTTCCAAAAATAATATTTATTCTTTATCTTTGAAGGAATAAGTATACAATCATGGAATACTTACATGTTTAGGCTAAGCAATTATTTCTAACATTAAGGCCACTAAGGCTAAGTACATATCAAATCCAAATGCTTATAAGTCATTAAAACCAAGCATATGTCAAATTCAAATCCTCATAAGCCATCAAGGCAGAGTATTTACCTAATTCAAATGTCCAATAAGCCGTTAGGGCAAGATATTCTTTAATTATCCAACACACCATCTAGGTTGATATTTTTTAATGCCATCAAGGCTAGCACTGGCAATGGGTTGGGTACTCGCAATTTTACCCTAAACTCGAACTCAAACTTGCTACCTGAACCCAACCCAACCCCAGGTCGAGTATTTAAACTGGGTACCCGATTAAATAAAAAAATAAATTATTTATTATTTTATTATATAAAATATATTTTAAAAATTAAAATAAAAATAAATAAAATTATATAATAATTATTTATTATTATTTTTATATTTTTAATAATAATAAATATTTATATAATAGTTATTTTATTCTTATTTATATTCTAATAATAAAAATTTATATTTATATTTTTTTATTGAAATCGGGTATCGGGTACCCACATCCTAAACCCGAACTCGACCCGTTTAGCTAATCAGGTACCCGAACCCGTCGGGTGAAATTGCCACCCCTAATCAAGGCTAGGTTCTCTTCAAATTTAAACATTAACAAGCCTTCAAGGCCGGATATTTCTCAAGTTCAAGACTATTAAACCATGTATTGGCATGACATTTACAAATAATATTGTCCTCCAACTATGTTTAGCATTTTTCATTCATAGATCTCATAACTAAAGATTCCTTAACAATGAGTTTTTGCACTCATTCAAAGCTAAAATCAACTAAACAAAAAACCTTATAATCATAAGGTTAATCTAAAAATGTCATATTACATTAAATTATAACACTTTTTGATCCCGCAAGTAATGAGAAATGTTTTTGGTTAACAAAAAACCTTATAATCATAAGGTTAATCTAAAAATGTCATATTACATTAAATTATAACACTTTTTGATCCCGCAAGTAATGAGAAATGTTTTTGGTTCTTGATTGTAGAACTAGAGAGCAAATACAAGAGGTTCCATCCAATCATGTGTGTGGATACTATAGAGATGAGGCACCCAAGGGATCTTGCTATAGAGATTCAACCTTGAGGTATAATTTTAAACTATCAATTGACTTCTCCGGATCCTTGGTTAGGAATGAGTTTTTTTTTTTTCCCTACCGTGTTGTATACTGCTCATTCTCTACCACCATGACCTCAATTCGCAAAAGCATGAGAATAAAACCAAATGTCTCATATTTAACATTCTCAAATGACTATTTAAGGAATGTGTGTACTTTTGAACAAACTACTGCTATAATAATAAAAAGTTTGGGCAAATCTATGTTTATAATAAAGCCTCTTAAAAGTAGACCAAAAGTCACTTTCATGGTCTTTATTGCTAAGGTGATCTCCATTACTATCATTCTACTTATAGCTCTTATAATTAATAAAGGCTTTATGTAGTCTTTAATTCAATCCAATAGTTACTTATGATATTACTATTGACAATATAACCTCATTATAATATCATAAATAGTAAATGAGGCCTAGCAACACATCACTTTCATCTTAAGTTATAAGAATGTCATGATTTGATATAAACTTATTTGTGATAGTGCTACTATGTAGTTTGAACTTTTTTTTTTTTGGTATCTAGATTGAACATAAGTCACATAATGTATCATACACTCACTATATTTTTTGGTTCCTAAATGGACTAATTTGACAAATGAGATGAATTTTATATATCAATCCAATTGAGCACACATTTTAGTTTCACATGATCAAATTGAACGCTAGGACATTTGAGTAGGGTGAAGCTTAGACAAAGTAACGAATTGAATCAAAAGAGGATGAAAAGGGAATTTGAGCCAATCTTCAAAAGTCAACAAAAACAATCAAGAAGCTAAACTTGTGAGGGAACATGTATTATATAACATAGTAGACAAATAAATTTTTGTTCCCACCAAGTATCCATGCGAAAAGAAAGACCAATTAATAGTTTAAAATCATATGTTTTGGAGTATGAGAAGACCAAATCTCTATAGCAAGAGCATTCAAGTGAGTCACTTCTATAGTATCCACACACATGATTAGATGAAGGCTCTTTTGTCTACTCTCTAGTGATAGTTTTGAGAGTCGAAAGCTTTTCTCTCTACTTGTCTCATGTGCAGGAGAAGGCAACACAATAGGATGGACAAAACGAGACACAATGATCTTCATGCTTGATAACCCCTCCCCATTTTATAAATGAGTGGCACATAAGTCATAAATCCTAGGGTTTTCATGCGCATAACCCTTGTTATTTTTGGATGCCACATCCACACATGAAACCCTTTGGTCAATACATCCATGCCTTTAAATGTGGTATATTGACTTGATTCAAAATTTAATTAAATAATTTAATTTGCTTATGAAAAAAAAAAACCACATTTGCAGTTTGAAACCACAACTGGCTACCAGTTACTAATCACAATCACCATCATGCTATAATAAGAGCACATAGGTATTTCGTCTCTATGGTATCAATAATATGACTAGATGAAACATCTTTATTTTGCTCTATGATGCTAGTGTTGAGAGCAAGAAGTTTTCCCTCTATTTTCTCTGCTCATCTCATGTGCAGGAGAAGGCAACATAATAGGATGGAGGAAATAGTATACTAGGGTTTCCAACTAGAAAATATAATGATTTTCATATCACATGAATCCTAGGATTTTCACGTGCTAACCTTCACTAATTTTGGACACTACACCAATATGTGAAACCCCTTGGTCCACATGTCCAAGTCTCCATGTCTAATGTGTTGACTTGGTTCAAAATTCAAATAAACATTTTAATTTAATACTGTGACACCCATGCTTTAAAATCACTATTATCATTTTGTGATAGAATCAAAGTTGCTTTGACAAATAAAACAAGTGGTGCCATAAGGCATGAAGCCTAAACCTACTAAGTTATTTTATTTGTTTGGACTCTTGAAGTTAAATTGTAGCTAAGTGTGATATTCAAGGTTCCTTTTATAATGGTATAACTCAAGATTCATACTTAGACTCATTGGGAATTTTGTGAAAAGAATTAGGCAAAACGGTAATTTTATCATTTGATAAACCACTTAGGAATTTGGTATTAAATGATAAAGTATCTAAGTTATGCTTTCATAGTTGATGGGAGAAGAGCTAAAACCAGCTTATGATTTCACGATGAGGGAGTTAATAGAGTGATGCCACCTCATGGCTTGCATGAGAAGTCAAGCCCCAAGTGTTGCCACCTAATGGCTTGCATGAGAAGACAAGCTCCTTGCCACCTCATGCTCTTGGAGTTGCCTTCTTGCGTACTCTTCATGCTATTGGAGATTTCTTGTTGTTTTGCTCGTTCCAAAGCCTAGGAGAACGAGAGCTAAAGGAAAGGGAAGGAGAAAAGGAAAGAAAAGGGGAGAAAGCAAAGTAGAGATTGATTTTTGGCTACTAAGGCAAGTTCTTAATCTTCCTTTGTAATTGTATGCCTTTGACTTCAATGATCTTATACTTCATGTATGCCTTCAATTTGGTTCTGATTTCCATGATTTTTGGTAAACTCGACCCTTGGAAGAATGATCAATGTTATGATTATAACTATGAATCCCTATGTAAAGTAAATCTGACCTTTCTTCATTCAAGTGATCATAACTTTGGATTCCCTAACCCAAATCGTATCAAATCAGATTCATTGGAAAGAAGACTCAATTATCTTTCGTTTGAGTCAGATATTGAATACTTTCGAGTAGGTTATCGACCTGGTTACATATGTTCATTCCCACCCTGTAAATCTGTTTGCAAGTTCTTCTTCTTCCTTTGTACTATTTTGCCTATTGCTTCAACTTTATAAGAAATCATCTTTCATGATACTTGTGATTTCAATTTGCTTCTAATGTCCATGATTTGATTCAATTCGGTTCTTGGAAGAATGATAAATGCTAGGTTAAAGGACCATGAATGCTTATGAGAAGTAAACCTAGCCTTTCTTCACTCAAATTAGCATAACTTTGGACTCCCTAATCCAAATCGTATGAAATCAGAGTCATTGGAAAGAAGACTCAATTATCTTTCGTTTGATATAGAGTTTGAATACTTTCGAATAGGTTATCAACCCTGTTACGTTAAATCATTTCGACCCTATAGATTAAAATGAAGAAAAAGTCCACTAAGGTAAGTTTCTACAATTTGCCCTACAATTGTGCTTTTACAGTTATGATGATTTTTGTAAAATGTGTGATTATGATTCATGGATCTATAGTTTACTGAGATCAAAGGAATTTTGGGAGAAATTACAATCATATTGTAGAGTGTTTTAAGAGCAAGTATGGACTTATGACTCATGCAAATTGGACTTTGTGGTGATTTTGGTGATGTAACTTTGTCTACGCAAATGATCTGTCATTGAAACTTGATTTGTGTAAAAGAAGACTCGATGATCTTTCCAACGCCTCTAATATTGTGTATACTTCATTTGATTTAGGATATCAAGGATGTAGCAACATACAGGATCTCATTGCTGTAATACTAGACTGACCTACTTGGGGTATTTAACTTATAACTTTTGATTGACATTTCGGTTTTGAGTGATTCTTGTTTTGCTCGAAAGAGAATTTAAAGAGATTTCCAACGGATCATATAATACATAGTATCACCTTGGAGTTTGATATCATACAGATAACAATATTTGGAAGATGTTTTTGGAACATGGGGCTGACCCCTTTGTGGTAATTGCCTTGTAAGTATAGATTTACAGATTAGTTTGATATGATATTTTGTTAGAATGGAAGAAGACTTAATTATCTTTCTGTTGACTCAGCTGGTGAGTATTTTAGAAGAGGTTATCGACCTTGTTTGCTCAGCCCAATCTAACCTAGAAAATCTGCTTTGCTCTTTGGACCTTTATCTAGTGAGTGTGATATATGTCCAGTAATAGAAATGATACCAAATTCTTCCTTGTATATCAAGTAAACTGATTAATCTTCACATAGAGCCTTTATTTGCATGATTTGGATCTGAAATGAAATTATACTCAATTTTTTAACTTAACCTATAAATCTGGAAATCCCATTGTCTTGATTCTAACCTTTTGCTACTTCAAAGATT
This sequence comes from Costus lasius, assembly GCA_027563935.2. NCBI lineage: Eukaryota > Viridiplantae > Streptophyta > Magnoliopsida > Zingiberales > Costaceae > Costus > Costus lasius. The sequence continues at coordinate 21,994,920 of CM050451.1, read as the reverse complement.
ATAACTTCATGAATTGAGCTCCGTTTTCAGTCAAATTTGTTTTGCTGGAAACTAGACTTGAAACCCTTTGTTTTTACGCCAATATCATATCAAATGGTATCTTATGTAGAATGTAATGTTCATGGAAAATAAGCTCCAACTTTCTGATTTTGGGTTATGACCATTTGTATTTGTATCTTCCATATATGGTCTTTTATGTGAAGCTTATTGATACATATGTCTCTTCTATTTGGAAATGGGTATATTAGCAACATGTATCTCATGTATGAACTTGAAGGTTTACCTCTTTGATGGTTTGATATATATATTAATAAACCCATTTTAGTATGTTTCCTTTTGTTAATGTATGAATGCTAGTGGGAATAACATTTGTTTGAACCCAGATCTGGAAAGAGATTGATAGTTGTGTGGCACACTATCTCTGATTTGAGAAGGAGCCATGACAGCTCCAGCTAGCATATGTGTGTAGTACAGTACTGGAAAGATATTGATAGTTGTGTGGCACACTATCTCTGATTTGAGAAGGAGCCATGACAGCTCCAGCTAGCATATGTGTGTAGTACAGTACTAGAAAGAGATTGATAGTTGTGGAATAAAGTCCCACTATCTCTGATTTGAGAAGGAGCCATGACAGCTTCAGCTAGCATATGTGTGTAGTACAGTACTGGAAAGAGATTGATAGTTGTGTGGCACACTATCTCTGATTTGAGAAGGAGCCATGACAGCTCCAGCTAGAATATGTGTGTAGTACAGTACTAGAAAGAGATTGATAGTTGTGGAATAAAGTCCTACTATCTCTGATTTGAGAAGGAGCCATGACAGCTCCAGCTGGGCTACAAGTTATTTGTGATTTCCCACTATGCCCACTATGTTATGTACTATGTGACTCTATGTTTCTTTGGATTGATTCTTATGATTGTCATGCTTACTATGTGACTCTATGTTACTTTGGGTTGATTTATCTTTGTGATCTTTCTACTTACCATGGTATTATGCCTATCATGTCACTATTGCTTACCATGTCACTATTATGTTTCCATTTGATATTACTTGTGGAACCTTGTGGAGATCTATTAGGAATACTTCTCCTTTTGGCATCTTAATTACTTGTTGAGCATTCTTGCTCAATCCTTGCATTCTAACCTCTTTACAGGTTAGCTTTGGGCTACAAGTTTATGTGGACGGTTTAAAGAAGATAATGAGTATGGTTTTATGTTTTGAGTATGTAAACTTTAATGACTAATGTATGAAGTTGTTAGTATGTTTGTTTGATAAGTGTGAGAAGATCCAGGACTTGTGAGTGAGATATTATGGTTGTGGAATATTGAGCATGTAAAGTTAAATGACTCAAGTATAATGTTCAGTTTGATGTCTGTAATATAAGTGTGAGTTATAGTGAATAAATATTATGGATTTGGAATAGGATGTATAGTTTTTATGATATGTTAAAGATTTTGATTAATTAAATGAATTGTTATTTTGAATGGCTATTTGAATTGTTGTTACCTCCTAGATGATGGAAAGTAAATCCTTTAAGTATTATGATCGATCCTGTAAAAATATTGTCAAATTTTTTTTATTATGAATTTGTTACCATCCTCTGGGTTGTGACATATACTCCTTTTCTACATATCCAGGAGTGCCATGGTTTATCAAAGCAGTAGAATTTTCTTTCATGCAGCTCATCAACATTTCAAACTTTTCGTTTGCAACTTTCAATGCAAAATCATCATGTTTTCTCTTACTAGTCTTGGATGACGTTGAAGTAGTGTTATTGCTTTGGCTTTGTGGGAAGGAGGATGAGCTTGTTACATCAAATGCTTCATCATTAACATCATCTTGCTGCACATAAAAGGCTCCTTCATTGCCTTCTTCACAAACAGGAGTGCTGAATTACTAAAAATTTCTTTGGGAGTTCCAGCCAATTTTCCATTTTTGCGATCCTTTGAAGACAACTCCACTAGTTTATCGTAATTTTGAACATGAGTGCTTTTCCACTTTTTCATTGAAGGATTAGCCTGTAAACCGATAACTATAATTAGTGCATATGTAACAATTAAAATATTTATCATACAACAGGCAAAAAAGTGAAAGACATACCACAATAAGCTCGTCCCACAGATTGTTGTCAGCTTCAAACAACTTTGATGTAGAACTCCATGCAATGCCACTCTTATTTTTGAACAACTCATCACATTGATTGAAATGAACTTTCAAAGTCTTAATTCTATTTTTTAGATGCTCTTTAGTTAATGGCAAACTAAAGTTTTCAACACATATAACTAGCATGTTCTTATATGCAGTTGACGTAAAGGTACCATCAACCCTAAATCTTTTAATTTGTTGATGTAGCATTGAATCAATAAAGACATTATCCCTGTCTTCAGTCCATTTGATATGGTCTCGTTTTGATGCTTCAGTACCTTTTTTACTCATTTTTATTGTGAAGTACCCAAAAAAAAAGTATATTAGCATTAAAAAACAAAAAATAATAATTCAATTAAGGAAAACAAAAACAAGTCTAACATAGGAAGAGTTAAATACAATACAACAAGTTTAACATAAGAAGCATTCAATACAAGTCTAATACAACAAGTCTAGCATAGGAAAAGTTCAATACAACAAGTATAATGATAACTCGTAACAAATACATATACTAACTGTAGGTTATTTTATGGTCCATATGTTCTAAGCTATTAAAAGTAACTTATTATATTTTAATAATTGATGAGTTTCTAAATCCTATTGGTTACAAAATCATTTGTTAACCTATACATTGATGGGATGTGGGTTATAATAGATAAAAAGAAACGGGTCCTCTCTCTACCCAATAACGTAAATTCTCCATCAATAAAAGGATGATGAGGTCTTCAATCATGGTACAAGCCATCAAGGGGTCAAGAGAGAGAAATCTAGTTTCATCAAACAAGAGATTATTTTAATCAATCATTATCAAATCATCATGGAGCAAGGTATGATTATATTCTTGAATTTTATTATGCATGTGAAAATTATATAGTTCAAAGATCTTGATATAATGCTAATGTAAATTATAATATATATTATTTATATAATGATAATACAGAAAAATTATCTAACATGTGGTATCAGAGCCATGGTTTTAGAACATATAATTTTTTTTTATGGCATGATGATAATATATTATACATCAATTTAAATGATTTCAGGTATATATAAATAAATTAGAAGTTATGTGTTTAAGTTGGACACATAATTATGATAGAAAATTTATTTACCATGAACGTTATATAAATTACATCTATGATTTCTCTTTAGATTTATATATAGAAATCAATGCACTAATGAATTTTGGTTTACTATTTTTTATGTGACATATTCTTTACGTGTTTTTCTCTTTCATTGGTTTAAATGTTTTAATGCTCCCTTAATCATTTGTGACATATTTATAAAGTTTAACAAATAATAGTAACATTTGAAATATAATGGATTATGTTATATGAATAATTTTATTTTATGACTTCCTTATAATTGGTTAATGTGATTAACATCATAGTGTAAATATTATATATAGTTATGTTTGAATAAAAGTTTTTTTTTAAAGAAACTTTTATTAAATTGTATAACATTACAATTAATTTGGAATCTATATTATGAATAATTTGTTAGTCACCAAAGTGGCCAAATTAGAATATTTATATAGATGCCAAAATAAAATTTCAATCACCCATTATTATGTGATGTTATTAAAAGGATAACATGATGATATATATATTATATTAATGGGTATATTGAAATTCATTGATTATAAAATATTTAGGAATCACCCAAAGGTCGATTAGTTATTTTGTAATCATGAACATGACAATGGTTAATTGATATATTTTGTTAGATATATTTGGTACATCCAAAGATTATCGGCATGCCTAATTAAAATATACTTAAATTACCAATTATGTTAAAATAATAAGCATTGATAACATTTATTGTTGTGCATTGTTGAATCACCCAAAGGAGAACATCGATGCACATCTAATTTTATCATCTGAATCTATATTATATGTTTATTTAAAACTTGAAGCATTAATGTATGAGCATTTTATTTATTTGCAGCATTTGGTCCTATTTCTCTCCATTCGCAAGCTTCATCTATTATAAAGTTCAATGGGCTTAATTTTTCTGAATGGTCTGAACAAGTCCAATTTCACTTAGGAATTTTGGATCTTGATTTAGCACTTATAGATGATAAGCCTGATGCTATCACTGACTCTAGTAGTGCAAACCAAATATCTTTCTATAATGCTTGGGAAAGATCAAATAGAATGTGTTTAATGTTTATGCGAATGACAATAGCAGAGAACATCAAGTCAATAATTTCTAAAACTAATAGTGCAAAAGTTTTTATGGAATTAGTAAAAAGTGTGTCCCATTCTGACACTGCTGATAAGTCAATTGCTGGGACATTAATGGGTACATTAACTACTATGAAGTTCGATGGTTCTCGTACCATGCATGAGCACCTTACTGAAATGATAAATATAGCCGCAAGATTGGGATCCATGGGAATGAAAGTTGATGAAAGCTTCCTTGTGACATTCATCATGAACTCCTTGCCTCCTCAATATGGTCCATTCCAAATAAATTATAATACAATAAAAGATAAATGGAATGTGACAGAATTGCAAACTTTGCTTATTCAAGAGGAAGCAAGATTAAGAAAACAAGGTACTCACTCAATTAATCTCATGGGTCAACAAGGAGTTAAAAACAAATCAAGAAAGAAGAATCCAAAGGGTAATAAAGGACCATTGAAGGTTAATGAGTCATCTACCCAGATCCAAAAGAAGGAACAAAAGAAAAATGGTTGTCATTTTTGTGGAAAGCCTGGACACCATAAGAAAGATTGCCTAAAACATAAGGCATGGTTCGAAAGTAGAGGTAAGCATAATGCTTTCGTATGTTTCGAATCAAATTTTGTTGAAGTTCCTTTTAATACTTGGTGGATTGATTCTGGTTGTACTACTCATGTTTCAAATACGATGCAGGGATTCCTTATGACCCAAACCATAAACGCAAATGAAAATTTTGTGCTTATGGGAAATCGAGTCAAAGCTCCAGTTGAAGCCATCGGAACTTATCGTCTGATTATAGACACTGGACATCATTTAGATCTTTTCCAAACTCTTTATGTTCCTTCTGTTTCTCGTAATTTAATTTCTTTATCAAAACTTGACACAGCTGGATACTCCTTTAAGTTTGGAAATAGATGTTGTAGTTTGTTTAAACACAATCATTTTATTGGTTCTAGTGTTCTTTATGATGGCTTATATAAAATAAATCTTGATAATCTATTTGCTGAGACTCTATTAACCTTGCATCATCCTCTTGGTACCAAACAAGGTTTAATAGATGAAAGTTATGCTTACCTATGGCATAAACGTTTAGGTCACATATCCAAAGAAAGGATACAAGGATTAATAAAAAATAATATCCTTCCTGATTTGGATTTTACAGATTTTGGTATTTGTGTAAATTGTATTAAAGGAAAATACACAAAATATACAAATAAGAAGAAAGCCACAAGAAGCACACAACTCCTTGAACTTGTACACACCGATATATGTGGTCCTTTTGATATTCCATCATTTGGTGGAGAAAAATATTTTATCACCTTTATCGATGATTTTTCTCGTTATAGATATATCTATTTGTTACATGAAAAATCTCAATCAGTAAATGTCTTAGAGATATTTATTACTGAGGTTGAAAGACAATTAAATACAAAAGTGAAAATTATTAGATCTGATAGAAGTGGCGAATATTATGGAAGGTATGATGAACTTGGACAACACCCCGGTCCATTTGCTAAATTTCTTGAAAGGCATGACATATGTGCTCAATATACAATGCCAGGAACACTAGAACAGAATGGTGTTGCAGAAAGGCGTAATCATACCTTAATGGATATGGTTAGAAGCATGTTATGTTATTCTTCTTTACCCTTGTCATTGTGGATGCATGCCTTAAAAACTGCCATGTATGTATTAAATAGGGTTCCTAGTAAAGCAGTTCAAAAGACTCCTTTTGAACTATAGACAGAAAGGAAACCTAGTTTAAGGCACCTACATATATGGGGTTGCCCGGCAGAAGTAAGACTTTATAATCCACTTGAAAAGAAATTGGATTTAAAAACAACCAGTGGTTTCTTCATTGGTTATCCAGAAAAATCTAAAGGGTATAGATTTTATTGCCCTAGCCATAGCACAAGAATTATTGAAACTGGAAATGCAAAATTTATTGAAAATGGTGACATCAGTGGGAGCGTAGAACCACGTAAAGTTAAAATTCAAGAAGTCTTGGTAGAGTTTTCTTTACCTAAAACTTCTTCAAATGTTGTTGTTCCCTTAGTTGCTAGACAACTAGGCAACATACAAGAACACAAACACATGATGTAACACCTCATAGTGAAGATGCTACCAATGAACCAATAGTTGATGAACCACAAGAAATGGTATTAAGAAGGTCTGAAAGACAAAGACGACCTGCTATCTCTAATGATTATGTGGGTTATCTACAAGAGTCAGAACATGACTTAGGAATGAATGATGATCCAGTTTCATTTTCACAAGCCATAGAAAGTAATAATTCTATTAAGTGGTTAGATGCCATGAAAGAAGAGTTGAAATCAATAAATGATAATGAAGTCTGGGATATTGTTGAATTACCAAAAGGTTGTAAAAGAGTTGGGTGTAAATGGGTCTTTAAGACCAAACGTGACTCTAATGGCAATATCGAACGCTATAAAGCTAGACTTGTTGCTAAAGGTTTCACTCAAAAGGATGGCGTTGACTACAAAGAGACTTTTCTCCAGTTTCAAAAAAGGACTCATTTAGAATTATTATGGCAATGGTAGCTCATTATGATTTAGAGCTTCACCAAATGGATGTGAAAACTGCTTTTCTAAATGGGAATTTAGAAGAAGAGGTATACATGAATCAACCTGAGGGTTTTATAATTAAAGGAAAGGAACACATGGTATGTAAACTTAAAAGGTCAATATATGGTCTTAAACAAGCTTCCCGACAATGGTATCTTAAGTTTAATGATACCATCACTTCCTTTGGATTTAAAGAAAATACTGTTGATAGATGTATATATTTGAAGGTTAGTGGGAGCAAGTTTATAATTCTAATTCTATATGTTGATGATATTTTACTTGCTACTAATAATTATAGTTTATTACATGAGACCAAGAAATTTCTCTCACAGAACTTTAAAATGAAAGATTTAGGTGAGGCATCCTATGTGATTGGAATTGAAATAATTCATGATAGATCACAAGGAATATTGAGATTATCTCAAAAAGCATACATTAGTAAAGTTCTAGAGAGATTCAATATGGAGAGGTGCTCTCCTAGTGTTGTTCCAATTCAGAAAGGAGATAAATTAAGCCTTATGCAATGCCCAAGGAATGAATTGGAGCGTAAAGAAATGGATCGAATTCCATATGCTTCTATCGTTGGTAGCTTGATGTATGCTCAAACATGTACAAGGCCAGACATTAGTTTTGCTGTTGGAATGCTAGGGAGATATCAGAGTAATCCAAGATTAGATCATTGGAAAGCTGCAAAGAAAGTATTGAGATACTTACAAGGAACAAAAGATCATATGCTCACTTATAGAAAATCCGATCATCTTGAGGTGATAGGATACTCAGATTCAGATTATGCTGGATGTGTTGATACTAGAAAATCCATATTTGGCTATTTATTCCTTCTAGCTGAAGGAGCAGTCTCGTGGAAAAGTGCAAAGCAGTCTGTTATCGCTGCATCAACTATGGAGGCTGAATTTGTGGCATGCTTTGAGGCCACTATTCAAGGCTTATGGTTGTAGAACTTTATTTCAAGACTTGGAATTGTTGACAGTATTGCCAAGCCGTTGAAAATTTATTGTGATAATTCTGCAGCAGTCTTTTTTTCTAAAAACGACAAATATTCAAGAGGTGCTAAACATATGGAATTGAAATACTTTGCCGTTAAAGAGGAAGTTCAGAAATAAAGAGTGTCAATTGAACACATTAGCACCAATCTTATGATAGCAGATCCATTGACAAAAGGATTGCCACCAAAGACGTTTGGTGCACATGTAAAAAGGATGGGCATTACTGAAAAACATTATTGATATCATGATGATATTTTATATTTTTGACACTTTGAGCTCATTTAATTCATGTTTCTGATATATTTTAATGAATCATGTTTCATTATGCTATTTGTTGTATATACATGAATGACTCATGTTAATATAACAGAATTTGTCATTGACAAAGACATTATTGTTGGACCATTATGACATATTTCTTATTAACATATTATATTGAATATTTAACTAATAATGTGATACATAGAAGGGACTATGTCGATCTAATGACATACAACCGCTATGATCCTTATTAGTATTTACTTAATAGTGATTATGATTTGACCAATTTAAAGAATGAATTTATTATTAGAAAATTAGATAATGTCATATGGACCAAGTGGGAGAATGTAGGTTATTTTATGGTCCATATGTTCTAAGCTATTAAAAGTAACTTATTATATTTTAATAATTGATGAGTTTCTAAATCCTATTGGTTACAAAATCATTTGTTAACCTATACATTGATGGGATGTGGGTTATAATAGATAAAAAGAAACGGGTCCTCTCTCTACCCAATAAGTAAATTCTCCATCAATAAAAGGATGATGAGGTCTTCAATCATGGTACAAGCCATCAAGGGGTCAAGAGAGAGAAATCTAGTTTCATCAAACAAGAGATTATTTTAATCAATCATTATCAAATCATCATGGAGCAAGGTATGATTTTATTCTTGAATTTTATTATGCATGTAAAAATTATATAGTTCAAAGATCTTGATATAATGCTAATGTAAATTATAATATATATTATTTATATAATGATAATACAGCAAAATTATCTAACACTAACATCATCCTTATAGCACATAATCATTCCACATTGTCTCAGCTATAGCATCTCTAATAAGAGCCCCTGTCCTAGCATCTTCATCTTGCCTCTCCGCTCAGGATCAATACCCATTAGATAGTTATGAAGAATTATCAACTACAATGAATAATAATGCATCTGTAGTGGAGAGGCAAGACAAAGATGCTAGGAAAGGGGCTCTTATTAGAGATGTTATAGTTGAGACAATATGGAATGATTATGTGCTATAAGGATGATGTTAGTATATGTATCTGTTACGAGTTATAATTAGACTTGTTGTATTGAATTTTTCCTATGCTAGACTTGTTGTATTAGATTTGTATTAAATGCTTCTTATGTTAAACTTGTTGTATTGTATTCAACTCTTCCTATGTTAGACTTGTTTTTTTTTTCCTTAATTGAATTATTGTTTTTGTTTTCTTATGCTAATACACTTTTTTTTATATTTCACAATAAAGATGAGTAAAAAAGGTACTGAAGCATCAAAACAAGACCATATCAAATGGACTGAAGACATGGATAATGTCTTCATTGATTCAATGCTAGATCAATAAATTAAAGGATTTATGGTTGATGGTACCTTTACCTCAACTGCATATAAGAACATGCTAGTTACATGTGTTAAAAACTTTAGTTTGCCATTAACTAAAGAGCATCGAAAAAATAGAATTAAGACATTGATAGTTCATTTCAATTAATGTCACGAGTTGTTCAAAAACAAGAGTGGCATTGCAAGGAGTTCTACGTCAAAGTTGTTTGAAGCTGAAAACAATGTGTGGGACGAGCTTATTGCGGTATGTTTTTCACTTTTTTGCTTGTTGTATGATAAATATTTTAATTGTTACATATGCACTAATTATAGTTATTGGTTTACAGGCCAATCCTTCAATGAAAAAGTGGAAAAGCACTCCTGTTCAAAATTATGGCAAACTAGTGGAGTTATTTTCGAAGGATCGAGCAAATGGAAACTTGGCTAGAACTCCTAAAGAAATTTTTAGTAACTTCAGCACTCCTGTTCGTGAAGAAGGCAATGAAGGAGCCATTGTTGTGTAGCAAGATGATGTTAATGAAGAAGCATTTGATGTAACAAGCCCATCCTCCATCCCACAAAGCCAAGGCAATAACACTACTTCAACGTCGTCCAAGACTAGTAAGAGAAAACATGATGATTTTGCATTGAAAGTTGCAAACGAAAAGTTTAAAATGTTGATAAGTTGCATGAAAGAAAATAATATTGCTTTGATAAACCATGGCACTCCTGGATCTGTAGAAAAGGAGTATACAAAGGTTAAAATCTTTGAGGAGTTGGAGAAACTTAATCTTCCACACGAGTATATGATAAATGCATATATCGCATTGGGTAAGAGCAAGGAAAACACACAACTCTTCTTCTCAGTTCCAGAAAGGCTACGAGCTAAGATTCTGTGTCGCCTGATGAATGAGTAGTCTGCTGAGCCTTTGATTGTGTTTTGACTTTATTAGACTTGATGGATACTTATGTTAGACTTTTGTTCTATGTTTTGATGGTATTGTGTTGTATTAAACATGTTCTATTTTATGTTGAACTCGATGATATTTATATTTTGGTATTATTTTGTTGACTTGGTGCCCTCGTGGTAGTGTATTTATATTTTGTTAGCTTTATTGTGCAATGTATACAAGATTTGTGTTATAATGTAGAGGAAATGCTGTCAAAATTTTTAATAATTTTTTATTATTAAATTTAATTATTATGCTAATTAATATAATTATAATATTAAATAAAGATAGATAAATAATGTGCTAAATATTAAGTATTTAATAGAAATTTATAGCATTTTATTTAATTAGTAAACTATATTATTTATAATATTATTAATTATTTATTTATTATAAATAATATAACTAATTTTAAAATTTAGTCTTTCCTGGTTTTCTTTCCTCCCACTGAAACACAGGGTCTAGAAGGGAAAACAGTTATTTCTTTTCCTCTTTATTTTCTTTCTATTGTTATTTTCTTTCTTTCTTAATTTCTTTCCCTCCTCCGAAACGCAACGTTTGGATTTGGAGAGAACAAAAAGAAGAGAAAGGAATTAGGTTTTTTCTTTCTTTTCAACTCATTCTCTTCTTCGAAACAAGGGAATTCAAAGGAAAGAAATCTAATTCTTTCTTTTCTCTCCAATTTTCCCTGCTCTGAAACAAGCTGTTAATTGCATCACATGCATCTCATTTTCCTTATGGGACATTTTGGCTCTATGATCATTCAATTAAGTGATTGACGTAATTTCCCAATTAGATGATGTAGTAGCAAGCTCCATCCATCAAAGTTGGACTAAGATTAGTCTATACTTCTTGAGTGTTACACCTTTGGTGCTTTTCACTTGAGCTCCACTTGCCTTCCAAGTGCTCATGTTCGAGGCAGCTTCTGAGTGCTCGAGTTCCACTTCTTTCCCAAGTGCTTGAGTCATTAGTGCCTTCCAAGTGATCAAGTTTCATGCACCACTTGAGTAATTAGGTATCAAGCTCTTCTTGAGTGGTTAGGTTGTAGGTAAATCGTAAGTGTTGGGTCCTTTGACTTGTTGATGAGTATAGTTACTTTTTGGCTAATGGGTTAGGCCCATGAAATGCATAAACGGCAAGCCCTTGGTAGATATGCTACAAGCACTTCGCATTATAGTCCCATCACTCATTTTAACAGGGTGTGAGAATTAATAGGGTATTAGCTTTCACATGTGAAGCATTTACAAGGACATCTATATTGATTACACTTGCCTCATCAAATCCCTCAAATCTTATATCATATTTCAATATAGTAGAGATCGACACCTTGATCATGTCAAAAGTCAACTAATTTGCCTAGATATGTTCTGATCATTCTCAGCTGTTCATCTGCTTTATATTCAAATCTGAACCATCAATTTCATTTAAATCTGGACCATCGATTTGATTTGAATCTGGACCGTCAATTTGATTTAAATCTATATCTTCGATTTGAATTGGATTAATCTAAGCCGTTGGATTCAATTTGTTTGATCAAATTTATCTAAGCCGTCTGATCAAGCTTGAAATGATTTGGAGCGTCGGATTTATTTCAGATCTGGACTGTCGATTTGAAGAGGATGAATCATAGCCGTTGGATTTAAATTATTTAATCAAATTGATTTCAGCTCTTTGATTTTGTTTGAAGTAATCTAGGCCATTAGATTACATAAAGATTGAGACTATTGGATTAAATCAAACAAATCTAGACCGTTAGATTTAATTTTAAACTCAGATTGATTTGGGCCATTAAATATTGTTCGAAGTGATCTAGACCGTTGATTTGGTTTGGATCCTAACCATCGAATTACTCGGACGAATCTTAGTCGTCCGTCCTTTTCTCTCGTCTCTCTCGTTGACAATGTCATCGGACGAAAACTAGGGTTCGTCACCGTCAGCCGCTTACTATTGCTCCGCTCAATCGGCTATAGGTGTAGCTTCTCTATGTCGAGGAGGACTCGTGGCAGGAGTTTGATGCTATCCGGTGGAGTATCGGCGGTGAATCAGAGCTTTGATCAAATCAAGGGTCACCGGCGTTAATTTGTTTGATTTTGGCAATCTGGCCATCAAATCGCCAGATCCTTTTGTATGTCGATGCGCACACTCGAGGAGAGGGTGTGGCTTAAGTTTGACACCGATATGACAGCTAGATGTTGAGTTTGATGAGTAACATCCACAAAGGCAGTATACCGGTTGTGTAGTCAATGAAGGCGGCTGTACTTCTTCAATGATAAGTCTGTATCATAGATATTTATTTCGGAGTTGTCAGTCCATCAAGTATTGTTTATTTTGGAATTGTCTCTCCATTAAAATAGATATTTATTTCATAGTTGTCTCTCCATCATGTGTATTTATTTCGAAATTATCTCTCCATCAAAATAAACCGAGAGGAGAAGAAGGGATAGAAACATATACCTATAGCTAACGAAGTCTTCTCGTAAGATTTTTTAGCCTTAGTGTCAGCGTTTGAACCTTGTATTATTCTACGTGTCCATATTTTTTAGGGCGAGACACCTTTTTATACAATTCTATTTGTTATTTTCTCTTCACGCCATCTTCTCAAACAATATTTTTTATTTGTTTTTGTCCCCCTCATAGGCTTGCAAGTTGAAGGTTTCATCCTATGATCATTTATTTTGCTAGATTTAGCTGTCACGATATTTGTTTAACATCTCTTTTCTCTTTTAATTTTTGTTTTCTTCTCTGTAGCTTTCTGCTCCCTAATTTTAGCGCTTGCCACTATCTATTTCTCTTGCCATGTCTTCGTGATGCGCGACATCGCATTACGATCTAAATTAGAATTTTAAAATAAATTGTGAAGGGAGAGTTTTTCGTCAATTGCATATATGCTGGTCAAAATTAATTTATAGTCAAAATCAAATTCCAATTCTACCTCTCACTCGTTTTAATTTTTTTAAGGGGCTGATTGGCTTTAATTTTTGTGCAATTGAGTGCAGGGATGTCACGTTCCTTCTCTTATGGTCAAAATATTTGATTTTAATTTCCTTTAGTTCAAATCCATCAGCTAATTGATTATTATTTCTTAAAGAGAAAAATACCCTCAACACTATTATGTACCTTTTTGTATTGATTGATATTTCATATCATGAAAACGTTTCATCCTTAGTCACAGCATACAACATGTACTAGTCTTAGTGTATGATTGTTGTCTCAATCTATAATAAAATTTAAATGGAGATATTTAAAAATAATTATATTATTATAGGGACATTATAATGGATACGGATCTTTTGGAATAGTTCAAAAGTCTTGTTAATTTGTCCGATTCTTTATGATTGCACTCAGTTGATGTTATAATTTGAAGAATATTCAATGATCTCCTTGAATCTTCACACAAGACATTTCTGTGTAACTTCGGTCCGCTGCCGTTACCGCTACCGCCACTAGTTTGTGTAGGGAAGGTTCAAAGATCATATCTCAACTATTTTCTCTATTACAACATCATCGAGAAACTTGCTTCTTCTTCTTTTTGTCCTATTTGATTTAGAATGAGGAGTTTTCATGCTAAGCAAGAATATATAATATGACATGACCTTATATTTTAAATATTATTATTTAAGAATAATTCTATTTCTCTTAAAATATAGATATTAGAAAATAGTTCTTTTGCAAAAGAATAATTTCCATGAAATGTTTTGGTTTGGCACTCATCATCTAAAACATAGAATCCTAGTTCTAAATGAGTAAACTATATGAAACTCTTATCTCATACGATTCTTTTTAAGTTGGAATGAAGACATTTTAATTGGGTAATGATCCAATTTATTGATAGGTAAAAGTAGACAATTTCAACCGAGAGGAATTGAACTAGTAACTAAATTCGGTAACATTATCTAATTAAAGTAGTGATTTGACCTCTTAAGGCCACCGCTTAAGTAAAGTAGTGATTCTTTGTGGATCATGTTCCACATTGGTGTTAATCCTCAGCCCGAGCATATCGATGTCGTAGTCAATGGTCAACGGACAGTAGTCAACGTCTGGTTATGTGTGCGACGAAGGCATCCAGCTCAGCCCGCGACGCCCCGCCCTCCTCCGTCGCCGCCCGCACCGACTCTCCCAGCGCCTTCGCCCGCTTCCTCATCTCCCTCCCCTCATCCCCTTCCATAACTCTCTTCACTGCCGCCTCCACGTCAGCGCGGCCCACCACCTCTGGCCCTGGCGTCCACTCGCGCACCGCCACGCCCGTCCGCAGGTACTCCGTCACCAGCGCCGCGTTGGTAGGCTGGTCCGAGTGCATCGGCCACGTGATCATCGGCACGCCCATGCAAATCGCCTCCATCGCTGAGTTCCAACCGCAGTGGCTCATGAACGCCCCCGTCGCCGCGTGCGCCAAAATGTCCAGCTGCGGCGCCCATCCCCGCACCAACATTCCCATACCCGTCGCCTCCACCGCCTCTTCGAACTCAGCCGGAAGCGCTATCTGTCGGGTCGTATCGCTCTCCGGAGCGAAGATGTCGCCCCGGTCTGCGTCGCGCAGCACCCACACGAAGCGCTGGCCGCTGCGCAGAAGCCCGTGGGCTATCTCAGCCACTTGCTCGTCCGAGATCGCTGTCGTCGTTCCGAACGAGACGTACACCACCGATTCCGTCGGCTGCTTGTCCAGCCAATCCAAGCACGGATCCGGCGGCAGCTGCCGGCGGGTGGACTTGCTTATCACTGGGAGCGGGCTGATTGGCCCGATCGCGAACACGTTGTGGGCCCTGTTCGCGGGCTCCTGCGCTAGCAGATCAATGAACTCTGCCTCCATCGCGCGGCTCGTGTTCATCAGTATCCCCGAGGAGGGCACGGTCTCCGACCACTGACGCTGCACGAAGGCTGCAAAGTCTTCCGTGATGATGCCCTCCAATGTGGGGAGGGAAATTATCCCGCGGGATTGCAGCTCACCGGCGGCGGACGGGCGGGTGAAAACGAGGCAGAATACCGCAGGGAGGCACTGGAAGAAGTAGGACTCGGCGTTGGGGAGGGAAGCGGCCTCCTCGGCGGCGAAGGAAGCGAGGGGGTCGTGGACGACGACGACACGGCGGAAGGAGGCAGAGAGGGAGCGGAGGAGGGCGCCCACGGGGGCCTGCAGGGTGGCGAAGGCGTCGAACGCGGGCTGGAGGTGGGCGGGGAATTTGCTTTTGGTGGTGTAGGGGTTAGGGGCTAGGTTGGAGAAGGCCGGAAGGGGGAGCTCATGGAAGGTGACGGCGGAGGAGGCAGCGGCGGAGGACCAGGAGGAGTGGAGGCGGGACTTGACCTGGCGGATGTGGGTGGAGGAGGCGGCGTAGTGGAGCGAGAGGCCGGTGCGGCGGGAAAGGAGGAGGGAGAGGTGGAGCAGCTGCGCCAGGTGGCTATGCGCCGCGAAGGGAACTAGGACGACGGCCACCTCTTGAGCTCGCTCCCCCTGCACTGCTGGCTCCATTGGCTTCTTTCGTGCTCTTCCACCGCTTCCTCCGCTCCCTCTTTTATACCGATAAGTCGGCGTCTCTTTCTTTACGCCGTCTTTTGTACGCATTACGCTCTGCAATAAGACAATTTTTCTATGAAAACCCCCTGCTTAGCGGATAAAAATCTTACAATAAGCATCATTGGTGGGCGCCTTGTGTTTGCTTCCATCATTCCTTGTGCATCATATGTATTGAAGATTTAGCTTAGGTTTGTAAGTAAATCTAACCACTTGTGCTTCGTTTGTCTATTTCACTCGGGATCTTAGGATTACATTTTAAGTTAGGATGTTTGAATCTTAAAGCAACACAAATATAAAGAGAGATGGATAACTTAGGGCATGATTGGCCTCGCTCAAATATAGAATCTGAAGTCACGGTTATTAACAGCTAAAAATCCTAATTTCTCATATATTTTACATTGGATTGTGTACAAAATTGGGGGCTAAACAAAGCCTTAGGCTGTATTTGAAGTACTTTTTCTAATTTTTACTGTAGCAAATTTCCTATCAAAATTACTACAGTAATAAAAAAGCTACAATTTTAACACTTCTGTCCAGAGTCATAATAAGTACTATTTATGCACTGTAGTTTTTACTATAGCAAGACGAAAAGTAGTGCACACTATAAGCAGATAGGAAAGCTTTGTGATATTTTCTAACTTTTAAAACTTATGATTCTAAGTTATGTTTCTTTTTTCCTATGATTACCAAGTAGCTTCCTGTTTACGGTGGAGCCAAAGGGGCATAATCTTGGCTAAGATTCCTAAATATAGTCCTTTCATATGAATTTTTCTCACATCATCACATGTGTGTGATGTGAAATTAGAGATCTTCATATGACGTTTATGTCCTATTGCTCGTGCACACTCGTGAGTATGATTAGACATGGCCATGGGCTTTGTAACCGTGCCCTGCAGAGCACGGCACGACAAAAAAATGCCTGAGCCCGACACGACCCGCGACACGTTTAGGCATGCCGGCCCAGGCACGGCTCAGTTTCTGGCCGGGCCCGAATCCGGCACGCGGGCCAGATTCGGCACGTGGGCTGAAACTGGCCCGCAGGCTATGGTCGGCCCAACAGGCCGTGCCAGGCACAGCCCGAATGTGGCCCACGGGCCGACTTTGACCCACTTCATTAAATTAAATAAAATATTAATAAAATAAGAAATTGAGAATTATGTATTTTGCATAATTTTTTTTAAAAAATATTTAATTATTATTTAATTAATTGTTTTATTTTAAACATATATAATTTTAATTTTAATATATTTTATTAAATTAATTAACAATACTAACAACATATGACTAAAGTTAAAACCAACTCGATTAAATTTCATATTCATAAATTATATATTTAAGCTTAAATTAATTGTCGAAATAATGGGCATACACAATTGACCCGTAGCCAACTACGCAAGCAGCTACTATGGAAGATATACGAGCATTGTGTTAAGCATACTTGCGCTCCGTGCTCCATCTTCTCTATGCATATTGCGCACTCCATGTTTTCAGCTCTACCTCCTTCTTCAATAATAAAAAACTCAAGTGACTCTTGTGCTTGGTTTGTTTCGATATATTGCTCCGGCTCATCGTTGATATTATCACTATCCTCCTCACTATCACTTATTTCAAAGTCCTCAACCTCTATCTCAATCTCAACCCCAGAAGGAGAGGGAGAAGCCAAAAATTCTTGTCTTGCATGATCAAATAAGTGGATAAAGTGTTCTTCAAACCTGAATACATCAATTCGTATAATTTGACTAACATGTTCGATAATACTTAAAATAGTGATTCTCCATTGATCAGCATTGAAGAAATTTAAGGTAGATGTAAGGAAGATTGAATATTGAGAATTTGGCATAATGATAATTATCTTCACTCTTCTATTATCTGTCATTTTTCTCTATGCCTCGTGCTCGTGCTCACCACGTGATAATTATATTATAAAAGTAAATTAATTTAATACTTACTTGATCTTCTCCACGTCTAGTCACGTGGTGAGCACGAGTCATAGAAAAAAATGACTAGTCTAGACCGAGAGAGCATTGAATTCTTGATGGCTAAAAAGAAGCTTAAGTTTGAGTTCAATTAAGAAACTAATTGTAACTCAAGACTTAGAAAAGAGATTAAGAGAGTATTAAGAGAGAATGAGAAATTATTCCAAAAGATAGTTGGAAACTTGTGTGAAGAAATGAGAGGGTTGGGGGGGGTCAATTTATAGGGATGAATTGGGTGTATAATTACACATTTATACCCTATTTTTAATTATTAAAAGGGGATAAAATGGTAATTTTATACCATAAAGACAATTATATCCCTAACTTTTAAAATTTTTATAACTATTATGAGGGCATTTAGGTAAAAATGCGTACCGTGCCTGGCCCGGCCCGCGTGCCGTGCCTGGCCCGGCCCACCTGCGGGCCGTGCCCGACACGCCTGCGGGCCGTGCCCGGCACGCCTGCGGGCCGTGCCCGGCACGCCTACGGGCCGTGCCCGGCACGGCCCACGGGCCGCGAAGCCTCGGCCCAGCACGACCCGAGCCGGGCCACGGGCCGCCCGCGGCCCGTTGACTTGCGTGCCGTGCCCGGCCCATATCGTGCCGGGCCGTGCGGGCCGCGGGCCGGCCCGGCCCGTTGGCCACCTCTAAGTATGATCAAACGACTTATAAGATTAATCATGGTTTTCTATCCTCAAAATCTCTATATTTTTTTATTAATTTGCTCAAAACCACTAAAGTGGCTTTTACCATATCTAGGATTATGTTTTTTTTAAAAAAAAAAATCAAATTGATGACAGTATATTCTCAGATATTAATAGTTATTACTAGAGAGATTTTTTTTTCTTTTTTGACCGAGTTTGTGCTTGGTGCATTTATTCTTTTAACACTTTTAGTTTTATAGGACAACCACGCCATTTATTCAAGCCACATTTATTTATTTATTTCGTTCTATTGGTTATAGGACAACCACGCTATTCTATGCATTCCAAAGTCAATTTCTCTATTGTTAGTGGATTTAATGGCGTATTTGTGGATGGAGGATCAATTCCAATTTGCTTGTCATTGAAGACCCAATACTTCAATATATGATCAAACAATATCTTCAGTTACTTTATTGCTTACAAGCCCTAATGATAATGTGAGAACCTTATTTTAGCTCCACTACGTGCAAAATTTTGTGTCAAGAAATAATTTCTCGTCATTAATCATGATCATGTAAAAATACCTTCAATATAATTTGCTAAATTTATGAATGCTGTATGGCATCAAGGACATCCAAAAATGAAAAGAAGCAAGGTATAGAACTCATGCCTTACAAAAAAAAAAATTGTTCATTTTATTATTAATCAAACAAAAGCACCTCAAGCTTTCTTCAGGCTGCACAGCATTATACATTAGGCAATATCTAGAATCAGTATTAAATATTGCAGTTTTGGAGTGTAAAACTGCAGGTCACATGGTAAAAGAACACACCAAACCCCCTATTATCTCTGCTAATTGATCACTCCTTGTCATAAGCGGTATAAACTAGATCGACTGCACAAACAAATCACAATACCAACCATCGAACACAAGTATCCTTACCAGCCGTCTGCCAGTTCAAGCCACAAATCAAATATAGTTTCGTCAACTAAATCATCCAGGGCAGTGTCCCATATCTCAATTGCAATTTCCTCGGTTTCAAACTGAAGGTCCATCCATCTTCCGTCCTCCAAACCACTTAGTACTATATGATCTACTACGTTTGGTAAGTTTATGAGAGCATGCCTCTCAATTCTTTTGACAACCTCTCTGATTAAGCTTCGTCCTACTGGAGCCTTCTGATAATTGTATGTCAGCATAGACACCCAAGGAGTACATTTGAAGTACTTCTCCTGTATCTCTTCAAGGGCTTCACTGATGCAATCAAAGAGAAGCTTTGGATCATCTGTCTGTGGACTGCATGATCCCCCCACTATATCAAATAAGGATGGGTCAAGTAATTTATCTGCCAAATGCCATCTCTCAGTAAAGTCAATTGTCCTCAATCCCGAGGCATCCAAAACGGTTTCAACATACTTGATTCCAGCTTTACTGTCCCCAAAAGAAGTCCTAAAAGTGGTTTTTGCATCATCTGTTGTTTGAAGGAAAGCTGGAAATAAGCAAGGATACGCAATGATTAGAGTGTGATATGCAAGAGCTGAGTAAATTTGCAACACAATGAAGAATTTGGAATGTCATACTGTGTACAGCTCTGAGTTTATAACTGCTAAAATCATCTGAGATGAATCTTTCCAGAATTGGAACTGGAGCTGATCGCCCTGGCTTCCTAATTATGCTTTCAGGAAACTCTCTAGTTCCTTTGTGAAATGAACTTGTTGAGAGCTCAGATTGCCTCACAGTAAGTGCCTCAACCTCCAATGGACCCTGGTAAAAGAATTCCATAAACATACTTGAAGAAGCATAAATTGTTCTGATAAGTAAAAGAGATGTGAAATAACTAACCAAATCCTCATTGCACCTTTCACATGCAGCATCAGATGCATTACAAGTTGGCTCTGACACATCTGATTGTTCATGCACTAGCTTGCTTGGCTTGCTTGCTATGTCTACTATCTCCACATTTTGTACACTTCCTGAGAAATATTTCTTAAGAGTTGGCATAGAAGCACTAGTAGGTAACAACTTTAAAACACAGCACAAATACATGCAATTACCTCCATGGTCCATGTCTGATATACAACACAATTCCTCCTGCATGTGGTCATCAATGAGCTCAGATTTCAAGTCCAGTATTAGTGCATCGTTTTGATAGCCAGCAGAGCAAGATGAGCCACCCAAGTTTTCTTTCAGTGGGCTTAAAGAATTGGTTACATCTTCTCCATTGAACTGAGGCAAGGGGAAAGATACATTTCTTTGAGATTGCAAGGCAAGCACCTTTTCATCTCTATCTCTAATTCTCGGAGATAATACATCAAAGTCTGGCAATGAAAGCAACTTCCCCAAAGATATTGAGACGCGAGCTGTTGGGAAACTAGTGGTCTTATTTACTGAATCTAGCATCTTAGAACGGTGTGTCTTAGCTTCTTCACAAACAAGAGAAGCTTTCATAACACAAATATCATTCTTGATGTTTAGTTCACATTCTCCTTGATTTACCATACTGCCCTTTTCCATAGGAACAGGAACAACTACACCAGGATTTTCTGCATCGTGGGATGATTTGCTCTCCAATATTATTTCTGCATCCTTACTATTGAACAATTGATCCTTTTCCAGTGAAACTTTGTACCCTAATGGAATTTTGTCTAAAATACGATCCATAGAGATCATTTGCCGCTCTTTCTTGCTCCCACCAATTATATGTTTAAGCCTTCTTTTAATTTCTCCAAGAGAGAAATAGGAAACAATTTGATTTGTTTCTTCCTCATGCCCTTTCCGATGTGATCCCGGGGAAAAGCTTGGAATGAGTCTGATATGATCTTCTTGTGATCTTATTGGAGTGGGCTTCAAAACAACTATTCTACTCAAGGATTCTGGCTTTTCAGTATGCTTTAATATTTTTTTCTCCTTTGACTTGTCTTTTCTCCAGAATAAGCTGTGCCTATGTTGCTTGTGAAACAGTTCTCTATTCCCAACTTGTTCACCTTTCCTAGAACTGACATCAGTTTCTTGAACTATCTGAACCTTTTTTGAATGGTTTTCAGATGCCAACATGGCCAACTTTCCAACTTCAATTTCCTGAAGATATTGAATTTGTTTATAGAATTGTGAATTAGAATCTTTAAGAAGCTTCAAGATTACATCTTTATTTGAGTCAAGAATTGCTAGTGCATCCACAAAACCTTTTGAATGGACGCTCTTAACTATATGTTTATTGTCAACAAAAGCCTGATTTGCAATAGCTTTAAAAATATCAACTAGTGCCTTGTAAATAACATATTCCTTAGGATTAAGATGGGAATCAAAATCACCAGGTTGACCATTAAGCTTGCGAACAATATCTTTCATGGCAACACATAGGTCAACGTTATTATCACACTTAACAAGAATTTCTCGACTTGGTTGCTTGCAAGTGCAGAGCTTTATTAAAAGTGCAACCAAATCAAAGTAATTGGAGGACCAGTTAGTTGGAGTAATTTTATCAGACTGTTGATCATCCAATTTTGCAGGCCCATCAGCAGTTGAAGTTACCTTATGTTTCTTACTTCTTTGTTGAAGAATTTTTCCAGAGTGAGTACTATGTCCTAAATCAGATAGCAGGCATTGAGCATCACAAATCGTGTTCCTTTCTGAATGTTCTCGAAACTTCTTTTTACCAATAAGGGTTTTGGCACTAGCACTGCATAACTCAACTCCCTCTTCTTTGGTTACCGTAGCATTCTGAAAAGAATAAGAATTCATGGTTCACTTCAAGCTACGGTTACAAGAAATGAGACTTCTTGAAACTCAGAAAGTTTCAGAACATGCAGCAACTACAAATGTACGTTTTTCATGCTATCATCTGACCTTCGCATGAGAGAGACACTACTGTAGAGTAATCACAAAGTCATTTTATCTGCATTTGGGTAATATGTCATCTAATAATTTGCATTAAAGTATTCTCATCTCTTCACAACTAATATCCTTAGTAGATGCTAAATCTTATCATAAAAATTCGAAGTTAGGACTCACAACCAACTCTGATATTCAATGAGGTTAGTTATTTTTCAGCTGAATTTAGCAAAATTTATCAGCCTTAATTTCAAGATTTATTTCCTAGGCATTCACTGGCTGCAACTAAATTTTTTGCCTCTTCCAGCAAGGTCAAAGAAATTCATGTAGGTCAGTTACATAGAAACAAATGTTTGCCTTTCTTACCATTGACAATCCCAATAGACGATCTAATTTAATCTGTCATCTTTTCTCACATTCTAAATAGTCAATCTTAAACATCTTGACTAGTGTGAGGTGCAAATCGAAATGGACCGGGCCCCGGCAGATTTGGATTGGGCAACAGCTCGATCTCACGGCTGAAGCTCGATTTCCTGGTCAACATTGAGGAGTTGACCAACGAAATCGAGCGGAGCGGAGCGGAGGCGTAACTCTCGTCAGAGGCAGACTTCTTCGGTGTCATCCTTGGCGAGCTCAATGGTGCTATCAGCGGCGCCTGTTCCGGCGTCGACGGCGGCGACCCCAGAAGAGATCTTCGGTGGCGTCTCCGGCGGGATTGAAGGTGGACGACGCGGATTCGGCGGGATTGTGGGCGGACGACGAGCAGCATCAGCGGCGATGTCTGGCAACGCGAGATCTCCGAAATCCGCAAATGGAAGGACGGCTGGCGGCCGTTCCTCCTTCCAGATCCGGCGCCGCCTCTTCCCTTCTTAAGAGGCGGCTGGCGACGATCAGAAGGCAGGGAGGCAGGGAGGAGTAGATTCAGGCGGACGGCTTCCCCTGCTGAGAGTTCAACGGCGTAGCGACCTCTTCTCAAGCTCCATCCAGAAGGGAGAAGAAGGGGGAGGCGGGCGGAACCACGGGGGCATGCTTCCACCGCCTCCCCATGCGATCTCGAGCAGTGACACTCTCCCCTGTTCCAGAGCCACGGCTCTGATGCTGTCGCAGGCGGCAACGAAGAGAGACCGGCGTGGTCTCTTCCCAGAGCTTCGAGCTCTGATGCCGGTGCCAAACGGGCACCGACGAGTTCTTTCCGACGAGCGTTGAGAGAGCTGTAGTCGACGGCGAGCGGCCGTCGACGTGAGGGAGCAAGGGAGAGCAATGTAAGGGTTTAGGTAGGTTGATTGACGAATCAACGGAAATTTCCCTTTATTCTGGTGTTCTCTTTCCGGCTCCGGCGAACCCTCTCCCTTTGTATTTTCTGGCGATATCTCCTTTTCCACCATCCCGACAACGAAGCTTCCGCGACGAGAGGGCTGAGTCCGGACGCAGGCTCCGGATTGCCGCACGCCTGTACCCGTCCACCTCCCTTCCAGCGGAGGCTGTCGACACAAGATGAATGCAGGCGGCGTTCATCTTTGAGAAAACGACGCAGTGAATCGAATGCGGCGTTCGATTCGAGGTGGTCAGCACGACTCCCAGTCAAAATTGAATTGAAGCGCGGCATTGAGATTTCAAACTCAACGACGAGAATTTGATTTGGATTTGGAAAGTGGCACACAGTTCCACGCGCGGGGCTGACGTGGATGGGTTCTCTTGGGCTGGGCGTGACAACTAGCACAGTGACATAATGGATATGCTGCACATCCATGATAATAGCCAACCAACTTAAACAAGCTGAACTAGTCAATTCCAATCGTATAAGGTTGTTAATACTGATGAATCATTAAGTAGATAGAAGAAACTCAGAGAAGATGAAGATGTTATATATATATATATATATATATATATATATATATATATATATATATATATATATATATATATATAATTAGAGAACATAACATTCAGATTAAGATTCTGGAAAAAAAAAACTGTACTTACATTGGCATGTTCATGGTGGTCTTCAAAACAGCTGAGTCTGTCAAGTTCATTATCTGAACTACTGTTATCTGTAGAAGGATGGAGTAATTGTAAAAAACAAAAGTTTCAAAGAGAAAAATAAATGGTAATTACCAGCAAATTAAGGGATGTTCAATTAATTGACATAATTAAATCAAAACAGAAATAAATTTAAGATTGTTGTTCTAAAACTAAGTACTAAATATGGAACAAATTCTAAGTTGTGTTTACCTACAACTCAGTAAGGAACTTCAACTGGAATTACATGCATAACTTCAGTGTTTCTTTGGTGAAGTGTATTAACTTACCAGACTTTAAAAGGATAGGAAAAGTGAATCAAAAATAAGGAATGCCCAATAGGATATGTGTAAACACTTCATGATGCACAAATTCTTAAACCTTGCCTAGCAAATTTTGAAATTGTTTAATGACACTTAAGTAGCTTTATAAGAATAGACAAAGAGTACTTACCACCTTGTCTAGAACTTCCAGGCTTCTTATCTGAAAGTAACTTTGGAGTGAGTGAACCTCGGCGGAAGTCAAAGAAGCTAATGAAGGCCCACATACAACTTGCATTATGCTTCTCAAGTGGTGTTGGCCTTTTGTTGGATCTTTTTGCCATAATGAAAAAGGTGTTCCAACTCCAATTCTTCTCCCAGGTAATCGTCCAAACTGAATAATAGAAAATGCATGAAAAATATTAAACGGCTAATGATGAATGAGGATGTGTAAGCTAGGGAGAAGAACTAAGAAAGACACGACATATTACTTGATCAAATATTGATATCACCTCATAAAAGAAAATAATACAATGATACCAAATAATGCAATGGAGAAGTGAAGCCTAGTAATATTTTTATTCATCACATTGTGTCCATCAGTTTGAAACATTGTGGCTCAATAGGACGTTCTTATGCGGTATTAACATTAACACAAACACATCAGCAACTTAATTCTTAAGTTTGAGACTTCTTCCTTAGTTGTTGGCTGTTTCAGTTCCACAAGAAGTAGATTTTTTTTGTTTGCAAAAACACGCAGGAAATGGATTTCATTTTCCAAATATCATGCTGATTTTCAATCAGCAGTAAATTAAATTCGGATGCATGCACATCCACTTGACATAAAAATTGTTAAATGTTACGGAAAACATAGACATTGGGGTTTTCATATGGAAATAATAAGTTCAGATCATAGATACATATCAAGATCATTGAGCAGAGAATTGCTTTTGTTATAGATTCACAAATAATTGACAACTAGAACAATTCAAAAATTAAGCATTTAAACATGGTTAGTGAAAAAACATACCTGAAATCAGAACTTCACGCCAAGGGGAACAAATATTATTATCACCGGCACATCTAGAGATAAAGTCAAGGCCAAGATGTCACCTCTGATTGCTATTTCACAGAAAAACTCCTAGAGCTGTTACTGTTTCTTTGCAGAGGAGAGCAATTCAAAAACTTTTCTACTGCCAAATGAACTCCGGACCTTTCCTCTTACTCATTGGATCAAACTCATCACAGCCCATCATATTTCGCAAATCAGAAACCGGGAACTAACAATCCTCAAAGTAAATGTTATCCAGTAGGAAAAACAACCAAAATTAGAAAAATTCCAAACTGTAGATTTATGTGTTAAGAGATCTCAAAGCAGCAATCCAAATCCAAACATCAGACTCTCCTACATAATGTATACCGAGAC
This sequence comes from Costus lasius, assembly GCA_027563935.2. Classification (NCBI taxonomy): domain Eukaryota; kingdom Viridiplantae; phylum Streptophyta; class Magnoliopsida; order Zingiberales; family Costaceae; genus Costus; species Costus lasius. Next base: position 21,968,791 of record CM050451.1, on the reverse strand, counting down.
TCAACATTGTCACACCTTAAGATGATTTTGCTTGAGTCTAACTAAAATCACAAAGAAGTATCTTCTCTTCTCCTTGTAATTAAACTTGAAACTGTACATGCAGCGTAGAAGCAAACAGAACAACAGGAGATATGCACAAAATTGTCCATAAAGCTCAAAGAAGGAAACGACCGATCTCCTTTTTCAATCCTCAGAGAACTTTCTGAAAACAAAAGGCTTCCGACTCAGATCGCACAACCGAAAAAAAAAGATCCAATCTTTCGATCCTTCTGCCACTGGCGCACGGAAAAGAAAAACACACAAAGACCAAATCTTTACAGCACCTCCACACTCTTCCCTGATCAAGACGCCAAAACAACTGCAAAGAGCTAGAAAATAGCACACCGATCAGCAAAAGACGGCGCTTTTCTCACTACTGGCTTGCGGCCGCCATTAAAGGAAGGTGGCGGGAGGAGGGGCACACCGGAGTGAAGATTTCCGATGTCCGCGCTTGACGCCACGGCGAGGAGGCGCACCCGGAAAGATCTCCGGATCTAAACGCAACAGCTCCACCATGCTCTCCTGCCTCTCTTTTTCCCTTCCTCCTTTAGTGCGATCGAGGATATGTTGCTTTTTGGACCCTGCTTTGATGGTTTTTGTCTTTGCTTTTGCTTCACTGTTCTCCTTCCTATTGGCTTTTCTACTTTCAACGTGTGCAACATTAGGCGGAGAGAGAGAGGAAAATTTATATATATATATATATATATAAATTTCTGCTCCAAATTATTGGAAACTTTCAGCTTCATCCATCGCAATTGCAATTTTCTGATTGCTTCTAAATTATTATCTTGATCATTTTCAATCAATCCTCTTTCTGAAAAACTAATCATGCCTGGTAAAATCTACGGCATACAAGTCTATAACGCAGTTTAAGCAATTATTGATGGAGAAATTAAACAACTAATGTGTTCAGAGTTTGCCTAAGTTAAAATATAATGTAATATTCTTTGTAGTACATTCTTTATTTTATACATTTTTGTTGATTGGCATCAGTAGTTGGGAACTACAGAAAGTAAAAAAATCAATGTTTAAGTCGCTAATTGATTTTTTTTATATTTTAGTTTAATAATTAATGAGTACCGAATCACATGACAGCTTCATATAAGATTTCACTCAACTACCATCGAAACTCAATCTCTTTAGAAAGATCAAACACACCCTGAAGAAGATATTTATCCCTGAAAGTCGAGGGCGAGTGAGCTTCTCAAATACAATATTGTATCTATTGTTTCTCGCCATCCAAATCTAAGCAGAAGGGATTATCTTCAAAATAAAGAAAGAGTTCATAGTTGTTAGAAAAAAAAATAAAGTAATGAAGACAATAGAAGCAGCTTTGAGGTGTAACCAAATTGCCACTATCCTAAAGGCAAAATTTCAACTTTTAGAATTTAACAAGAGAAGTTACTTGAGAACTCACACAAAAAAATTTGGCAGTGGGTGAAATTATTCCAAGTAGTAATTAAAATTGGAGGAAGCCGTGTGTCTTTTGGAAATCAAGCTCGGACTACTACGTATTGGTGTCAATGTGGGCAAAATGGATGAGTCGAATAGCCAACTCGCTTAGCTGATCACTTGTCTATAGGGACAGAAAGAACAAAAAGAAGAGGGAGAGAGTAGACAGAATGAGGAAGGAGGCGCTTGGTGGCTTTCTATGCTAGGGGGAGATAAGGTTCACCTCCACCTCTGCCTTGTCTCCACTCTCGAGGAAGGGGGGAAGGGTCAAGAGAGAGATGGTCTAAGGCGTTCTTTCTTCATGTCTACATATCAAATCGATAGGGTGAAAGGAAAAGAGTGGAGAGAGAGAAGTTTTGTACATCTATCTCTGCGTTATGATCAATATAGGAAGCATGTGAAATATTTACTTCCATTACTTCGTTACAGCAGAATTGTGGCCTTTGTTATGACCAATATAGGTGTGGGGTCATTTTTGTTACATTAGAAATGTAATGTGACCGTTTTCAAATTCACCTTAAATTAATAAGGCTTTTTGTTAATGAATTCTGGCTTCCAATGAGCGCGAGCGCTCATTGTTAATTACCCCTAAAATTAGGGAACCTTTGATTAAGAAATCTATAACACGCAACAAAATAAGAAAGACAGAGTCAAATGATATCATTCATGAATTTAATTTGACATGATACATAAGATGGTAAAGAAAGAGAGCTTTCATCGACATGGACGGTTTATGTTTGTCGAACTTTGGCCTTGTGATGGCGTATTGGGTGATACCCAGCCTAGGCAGTACAACGTTATATCGAGGAGCTACGCCCCGATGGTAAACATCGACGTACGCACCTCCCAAACGATATTTCATCGTAATGCATTAAGGCATGTTGGATGTCGGATTTTGGGAATCTATCCGGCCTTGACGGCGTGTTGGATAATTTGACTTAGAATTTATCCGGCCTTGCGGCGTATTGGATAATTTGATTTAGAATTTATCCGACCTTGCGGCGTATTGGATAATTTGACTTAGAATTTATCCGGCCTTGCGGCGTGATGGATAATGTAATTTTGAAATTTATCCGGCCTCGCGGCGTGATGGATAATGTAATTTTGAAACTTATCCGGCCTCGCGGCATGATGGATAATGTAATTTTAAAATTTATCCGGCCTTGACAAACACAACGTCATATTGAGGAGTTACGCCCCGACGATGATCGTCGACGTACGCATCTCCCAAACAACATTCCATCGCGTAAGTCTAAAGTCTACTGGTTTTATTTGATTTAGGAATAGTGCGCATGTCATAGACTTTCGGTCACATTGTCCAGATTAAGATTGAGAGCGGAGTTTAACCACGCCATGCAGCTTCGCTTTATTGACCCCGCGGCTTCCAATCGAAAACTAAGGTCCCGTCTTTTCTCTTTTTCATCGTGACAATCGAGGAGCGGGCCCCGAGCTCCTTGGCCTTACATCTCCCGATTAGAAGGCGAAGTTTACTCTGATAGCGTATTTTCAAATACTACTGTCATTAGGTCTCGTTTATATTTGACTCAAATTTATGCTTTTTTTTTACTTATGCCACGCCTACTTGAGCCTAGACATTGGGTATCATACTGCATTGCACGGGAGTCGATAGGAGGAACGGTGTCACATTAATGCCCATCAATATTTCGCATATCCTCGTTTCTCCTAGAGATCTCTGCTTTCCAAAGGGTAAGGTTATTCTTCTCTTTGCGAAGCGCGGTTCAATACTCGGCGACGAACGAGATCAATGGGGAAAGACTCATCCGGTCCTCGGTGCCTTCGGGTTTTCGTCGGCGATAAATGGGGAGCTGACATCGGCGATGCTTGCCGAGGTGGACTTCGTGGCCGTAGTAGGGCTGTCTCTCGAAGCAGCGGCAACACTAGCTCATTGTTCTCGGCGGAGTTTCTTCGGAACAGAAATCGGCAGCCGGGATGATCAGGATGAGAAGGCATCGGCGGGCTTATTTGACCCTACTCTTCAAGAAAGACGGGGACGGAGGATGCTCGCTCACCCCACCAAGGAGAAGGCAGCAACGCCGGCTCTAACAGTCATGGCGATTGGGGTGGTGAGGTCGCTTTAGGTAATTACCTCATGTACACCTTATTATCATTTATTTTATTTTATTTTATTTTATTTTTGTTTCCATTGCCGTTTGTGGTACCTGTGCTCCCTTGGTCTGACGAGGGAGGGAACGGACTCTGCTGTTGTGAACCTCCTCTTTCGGAGCGCAACTAAAGGAACTTTTGTTAGCTAAGTTCCCCTTACCATTGTTAGGGCCGCAGCGTCTTTGGAAGAGGATTTTCACAGGGGGAAGACGCATACTCCTCGTCAGTTTCTTCCGGAACTTCACTGTTATCCCCTTTTTATTAACATTTTGTTATCTTTCTTATTTGAAATCTCTTTTGGTCGGATTCTCGTCGCAGCAATTTAGGGCGTGATCGTCAAGGAGAACGAGGACGAATCTCCCCTAGTTTCTTCTCTGGTTTGTATCAACCTCAGCCGTCTTGCAGGTTACTTAGTGACTTTTATGATGACCCCTGCATTCTTCTTCCCCTTTTATCCAGTTTTCTCTTCTCGTTTCAGTTGGATTAGAAATCAACTCTTGTATATCTCCTTTGCGACAACAACGGCAAAAGTTTTGAGTCCATTCTTAAAGGAAATCTGAGCAGGCCAAAAGAGTAGCGACAAGCCAGAATCATGTATTCTTCTTACTCTTCGCGCAGTCTCTTCCGGTTTACATGGATTCTTCTTCTCTTCTTTTACAGCTTTTTCTTCTTCCCCTTTATTATTTTAATCTCCCCTTCTAGGAATCGGCCACCTCCCGTTCTCCTCTTCACGTTCCCCCTTTATGCATTTTTTGGCTTTCTCTTTTTTTTTTGACTTTCTGGTCCGCGCACCTTCACTACCCATAACCCATCTTTCATTCTCCTTTTTCTTTTACTCCGCAAGTACCGTAGAGTGTTCAGCGCGATTAGAGATTGAGGAAGTAGAGAAAAGCGGTGCGTGTGTGTTCTTTGTGATGCCAGGTTGCTTAGTGCAACCATGAAGCCTAAAAAAATTTGAGAGATCCAAGAAAGAAAGAGGAAAAACTGGTGCGTGTATGTGCTTTTGTGATGCCCGGTTGCTTAGTGCAACCATGAGGCCTAAGAAATCCGAGCAGAGGCGATTTTTTGCTTTCTTACCTTCTTCCCTTTTCGTCTTCTCCTTCCTCCCCTTGCTTCTTGCCGTCCTCTCTTCTAGCCGAGCGCCCCCCCCCCCCTTCTTTTTATAAGCCGCTGCTCGATGGGTTTCCCCTTTTCTTCTTTGTTGCCTTTTGTCCTATTCCCCTTATCCATCAACTGGCCCGACCACCTCTTCATCTCCCTCTCTTGTCAGCCCCTATTCTTCTTTCGGTCGACTGCTTTTGTCCCTTGCCAGCTCTCGTGCTACTGCATTGACGATTTTGCTCTGCGTCGTTTCCTTTCCTTTTTAAGGAGACGGTTTTTTTTATTCTTACGTTTCTTCCTAAAGCACTATGGCGTGCTGCTTTTAAAGCGCTGACTCTTTCCTTCTTTTATTTTCTGGTGCGAAGCTGACTCTTCAGGATTTGTAAATTATAAAAAATTTCTGCCAATCAACGCCCCACATCTTTTGATAGAAATTTCTGGTTTCATTGTAGCGTTCGATTTGTGGAGCATCGCTCACGTATTTGATAGATGACGACTTACTCTTTTAACCTGAATGTTTATCCTTCGATCTGAATGCTTTCACTAAAGAGTTTACCAATCTGCATCTAAAGATTTTGACAATTAAACAGCTATATTGATACCCATCATCGGCTGGCCTTTTGATTTAATCATCGCAAAATGTTAGCAACTGAACGATTCCTGCACATAGTGATCTTGTACAGATTCTATATTGAAACATGCTTGATATTTGCATTGGGTTCGGGGAATGAATCTAACGATTCCATCGCATTACTTCCTTCTTTACCGCTATCTAATGGAATGCCGATGTTATTGGCTGATTTGAATTGACTTTCAGCGACATTCCTTCTTTTTATTTTCGGGTGAAATAAGTGGCACAACAATAGGAAGCATGTGGAAAACTAGCTAATATCGTGGGCTCAATCACAAGAATTGTGCCCTTTGTTATGACCAATATAGGGAGCATATGGCAAATTTGCTAATACGTCGAGTTAGATCACTTGAACATCTCACGATTGGCTTCTACTTAAGTAGTGTTCAAGAAACTAGATTAGTCCTCAATCACTCTTACAATATTAAAGTGACCCAATATAAAATACCACATCAAAAGTGACCAAGCGGCTCAATAGAGAGAATTCAGTGTTTGGAAGGTCTAATCACTAAAGCAACATAAGAATTGCCTACATAGTTTTTTGAAAAAATAATATGCAAAAGAGGGCCCTATCCCAAAAGGTAAAAACTTTAGGATTCTGATTTGGCTTGCCTGCCACATTTTGGACTCCACACTCTAAAAGTGGAACAACTAATTGTCCTAAATTGCTTCATTGCTCCTCCACATGTTGAACCTTAATAAAGTATTTAAAGTCAAAAAATATGTGCTGCTGCTTGCAAAAATGTACCCGAGTATATTTATATGTGCATTATTGTACGTCCTAAAAACTAATTACCAAGTTAGCATTTGAATATATTTTGAAGAATTAATATACTAGACCAACCGGTTATGAGAATTGTACTTGAATTATTCATAAATTCTTAAATTGACAATGATCATTAGACTTAATTTCACTGCAAAATTCTATATGCTAGTTTTATGGGTTTATTAACGAGTCTGTAATTAAGTATACCATGAATTAAATATATCATAAATTATACATAAAGAAAGTACTTAGACACCTCATCTCTTGGTGTTAGGCCTAAGGGCTAGGGATGTCAACGGGTCGGGTACCCGCACATTTTGGCCAAATCCGAATCCGACCCGATTAGCTAATTGGGTACCCGAACCCGCCATAAATTTTTATTTTTTTATTATATATAATCGGGTATCGGGTACCCGCGGGTACCCATGGGGGTAAACCCGAACCCGCCATAAACGACCGTCATGCGACGCCGTGTAAACGAGTCCATAGTCGGTCGTCGGGTAAATGACCGTCCGTGATCGCCGGTCGCCGGCTTGATCTGCAGACAATTGAGTACTACTGTTGTGGACCTCGTCCAACGCGGTTGGATATGAATGTGTCCCCTTTGGGTTCGGGTGAACCCGATTCGACTCAACGACACCGGTCCTCGGTGAATCGTGAGTGTTGACCTGAGCTATGTTGGAACGGTAGCGATCTTCCACGAGTCCATAGTCGGGCTGGGAGTTGGTTCGAGGAATCGACTCCGTCAGTCGCGCCCAATCTTGCGCTTTCGACCGTTGTGATACCTGCGTTGATGTATTTGGACTCGAGTCAAGTGTTGACTCACGTGAAAATCCATAAAAAAATATTATCGTAATTTAGGGCGTGACACTTAGTATCTACAATCATCTCATGAGAAGTGCAAAGCGAAAATTTTACTTTGTTATGTTTTAACTTTGTATATTCTTTTTTTTTTTAATTAAAAATGGCACATGGAAGAAAACTAGGACTTTTCATAGTTATGGTAGTAGCATTTACTATAATTAGAGGATATCACATGCCACAATTATGTGTAAGTGCTAACATTGTTCATGTCTCCATGTATTCATTTAACCTAATCAAAGCCTTCATGCTTCCACATGAGTCACATGGATTTAGTTTCAAATTTGAATTAATTATTTTAATTTGTTATGAAAAAAGAAAAATATGATCTCGGATTTGAAACCACAACTTGTTGCCACTCAATGACTATTATTACCATCATATTGAATAACAATATTTATCGTAATTGAGACTAAAAACAATCTTGGTGTGCAACCTTCTCGTAAGAGCACGTTGTCATCTCACCTCTATGGTATCCACATATAATTGAATGAAATTTTTTTATCTACACTCTAGCGCCTAGTGTCAAAAAGTAATGTGAAGATGACAGCGAAAGGAGATAGCACAATAGAAAGAAGAACATTGGAGTGATATCACCCCATTTAATATACAAAAGCAGTGTGAAAAAAAAAAGAAAATCTATTAAAATAAATTGATTAAATGCCTTGACAGTGAAGTAACCACCAAATGTGACTATAAATTAATATTTTTTAAGAAAGATGGGGAGACCAGAATTTAAAAAAAAAGTCTATAAAGAGGGTGTCGGTCATTGAAAAAGCACATACAACTAGACGGCTAGACGGTGATGATACAATGTCAATAAAAAGAATTCACGTGCTTTAGAAAACATATGTAATTTTTTTTTTATTCTTTTCCTTCAGAAGCAAACTCTAATTATGATGGAGAGTCAACTTCAATAATAAATCATACTATAGCTGAGATAATAAATTATGATAAATTATGTCCAGTGGCTTGACATAATTTTAGTAGAAATTAGCTTGATCCAGCCGACTTCAAAATTCAACGTGTTACACCAGCCCAACCCATTTTATTTGATGCTAATTCATCAAATCGCATCATAACCACTAATCCCATAACAGGGGCCAAATTTTATAGGCGCACGCGGCTGCCTAAAATTTTCTGCGCACGCCCTTATCACCGTTGATCCGGGCACTTGAGCTCCAATACCAAGATATCTTATTAGTATTAATATTAGGATTAGAATTAGGATTAATATTAGTATTAGTATTAGTATTAGTATTAGTATTAAAATTAATATTAGTATTAGTATTAATATTAGAGTTAGTATTAGTTTTAGGATTAGTATTAACATTAGCCTTAAGATTAGTATTAATTTTCTTACCTCGAGATTTGTATACAAATCAACGGTAGCAAAGAAAGCTGTCGAAAATTATAGGCAGTCGCAATTGCCTAGAAAACGCGCCCCATAACAGGGGCTGTGTTTGCCTCCGTGTCTACAGCTTCTACTAGTGCACCTAGCAAAAGTTACCCATCCAAACTATTTGGGTAAGTAACTTCTCTGGCCTAGATAGAAAATCTGCACTGTAGTTGAGAATCTAGTCAAAGACAACTTCTAACTTTCTTCTTCTGTTTTTTCTCTCATTAGTTTACCAATAAAATATGTTTAGTATTATACTTTAATAGTTTAAATTATTATACATAAAAATTTAATAAAATAATTTTTATATTGATAATATTTTTAATAAATATTTTATTTATTTTCAAGATATTTGATACTATAGTCTATAATATTTTTAATACATATTTTAATTATTATTAAAAAATTAGTACTATAATTCATAATATTTTTAATAAATTAGTCATATAATTTTTATCTTAATAATATTATTAATAAAAAAATATTTATTATTAATAAAAATTTAAATAAATTATAATAACTTAACAAAAAGATGTGTATCCAAACACTCTCTAAACTTCTTCAGCGATATCTTTTTAACCATACTGTGAGTAAAAGCTTGAAATAGCAGCTAAGCTAAATGCCGCTTATTACAAGTAAATTAATCTTAATCATCCTCGTGGACACCAAATCAAATTGAGTCCAACAAATCAGCCACTGGATTTCACAATGTATAGATGCCCATCCAAGCAAGCAATGGTTGTATGGAACTCGGTAACTTGTCTCTCGAACCCAATAAAAAATCTATTTAAATCTAAACTCAATCTACTTGATTTTGTGAATGATAATCGAACCAGTTCATCACAAGAACCGATTGACCACATCCTAGACCAGATCTGATTTATCTTCGGGACTGGCTTTACAATTTCAAATTAAATCAAACTTTGACCCAAGTCCAATACAAACTCAGGTTAGTTACAACATTAACAACTAGATGCCGAATAACAGACGCATGTTGCCAACAATGGAGATGCGTACGTAGATACTAAATATCAAGGTATAACTCTTCAATATTGTTGCATCGGATTCTTCTCCAAAACTAGAAACTTTTTTTTTCAAATAATGCCAAAGCCCTCTAAAGGTTAATTAAGACATATCAACCCTCTAAAAACTAAATCAGACATATTAACGCTCTAAAAACTAATTTAAATATATTATACTTTTAAAGGCCAATTTAGATATATCAACCCTCTAAAGTCTAACTCAAATATATCAGTCATCTAAAGGCCAAATGTTTATTTCTATGATCGCTTGATCACTCCTCTAAATCCACTTGAATATTTGTCTAAAATATTCAAATAGATATTCTCTTAGATATTCACTTTAATAAATAAATAAAACATTCACTTGAATACTTATTCCTATCAAATGGGTAAAAATTCATATCGATATTTTTTTCTCCATAATTTTATAGATATTCACTTGAATATTTGTCTGCACAATCAAATAGAGCAGCCGAAGGCATAGAGGAGGATAGGAGGAGAAATTGAGAGAAGAATTAGAAAGGCATCTCTCAGCAATTAGAGGAGAAGGAAGAGAGAGAAAGAAAAACAAATAGAGAAGAAGGAGAGGTGGGAGGTCTCGGCACAAGAGAAAGAAATAAAAGAGAAGAAGAGATGCGAGAGATAATTGAAAATAGAGAATAATGAGAAGAGGGAGTACTAAAAATTCAAGGATTCTTATATTCTTTTTTTTTTTTATGGGATTTTTATATTTCTTGGTTTTTTTTTAATTTTATATCCCCTATATTTTTTATGGGATTTTTGTATCTCTTAAATCTTTCATGGGATTTTTATATCCCTCAGATCTTTCCTAAGATTTTATATCCCCTATATTTTTTACGAGATTTTTTTTTATCCCTCGAATCTTTCCTAGGATTTTATATCCCTAAATTTTTCTAGGATTTTATATCCTTAAATTTTTCCTGGGATCTTTATATCCTCTTATCGTACTATGTTGTTTTGATTTTTAGGGCCGTGCAAAATTGTATGTAGACGAGAAAAAATTTTATCATCGTCATTTGAAGCCCGTCGCAGACACTCACATATGTACAAAGTCTCACACCGAAGCTCTCTTTGTTCGCCGACACTTCTATCACAAGAATTCAACATCCAACTATCGGATCTTGTTCAAATCATGACTATATGTTCTCCTCACGCCGGCAAACCCACAGCTTAAAGGATCCGACCATCTGATGGCCAGATCATCGGAATCGAAAGAAATACCGCTGGCAACCCTGTTTCCGCCTAAATCGTCGATTTGCCGCCGATACTCCACCGGAAGGAGTCAAACTCCAGCCATGAGTCCTCCTTAACATAGGGAAGGCACTGGCAGAGCCGATTGGCCGGAGGAGCGGTGAATGGGCGGTGGCGACGAACCCTAATCTTCAAACACTACCATCATCATTGTGGGTAACGAAGAAAAGGAACGAACAGTCCAGATCCGTTCAAACACATCGACAGTCTAGATTAAAACAAAATCAACAATCCTAATCACTTCGACTCACGTCAGACGGCTGAGATTAATATGATCTAATAACTTGAATCCAACGGCTAGAATTCGTTCATGTAAAATCAATGGTCCAGATCTGCATTAGAACCAATGATCGAGATTAATTCAAGTTTAATCGAACAGTCAAGATCAACTTGAGCAAATAAATTGAATCCAACGGTTTAGATTCATTTATATAAAATCAACGGTCTAGATATAAACGTAAATTAATGATCCAAATCACTTCAAGTTTAATTGGACGGTTCAGATCAATCCAACTTAACTTCGAAATCGAACGAATCCGATTAAATCAAACTTCGATCGAACGGCCGAGATCTTTTACTTTGATCGAATGGTTAGGATTAATCAAATGCGATCGAATGACTCAGATCTTAATCTAAATCAACATCTAAGAACGATCGCAGCATATATCAGTCAATTGGTTGACATTTGACATAATCAAGATGTCGATTCCCACTATATCGAACCTGATCATTCCACATATAATATCGGATCTTCAATCCGAGACTTGGATTGATACAAATCTGCGAATATAAATGAATGGTCATGATGAATCATATCTAAATCTAAATCAATATCTAAGAATGATCGGAGCATATCTTGGTCAATCGGTTGACGTTTGACATGATCAAAGTGTCGATTCCTACTATCTCGACCGTGATCATTCCAAATATAATATCAGATTTTCGATCTGAGACCTAGATTGAAGCAAATCTATGAATTTAAACGAACGGTCAAGATGAGTATGATCTAAACTCTAAATCAACAACGGAAATTGATCTAAGCACATCTAGGTTTATTGGTTGATGTTTGACGTAATTAAGGAGTCGATCCCCACTAAATCAAACCGGATCTTTCCAAATATGATATCGGATTTTCGATCCGAATTCTGGATTGAAATATATCTGTGAATTTAAATGAATGGTCAGGATGAATTTGATCTAAATATATAATCAACGACTGATAATGATCTGGACATATCTAAGTCAATCAATTGATATTTGACATGATCAAGGAGTCGATCCCTACTAATTCGAACATGATCTTCCCATATATGATATCAAAATTTTGATCGATTGAAGTAGATCTACGAATTTAAGTGAACGGTCCTGATAAATTTCAAATCAACGATTGAAAATGATATGAGTATATCTAATTCAATATGTTGACTTTTGACATGATTAAGAAGTTGATCCCTATTAAATTAAACCTGATCTTTCCAAATATAATGTCGGATTTTCAATTTGAGGCGTAAATAATCAATTTAGATCAATGGCCATTAGGAAATTAGATATTTGATGGCTAAAGATGATTTTCATCAATTTGAGTTAAATGGACAGTCATTGATACAATCTTGGTATTTACCCCTATAAAATTAAGTCCGATCTACCCAAATACAATCTTGGATTTTAGATCAGAGATTTAAATTGAAACATATCTTTCATCTAGTTGAACATGAGCTAATTAACTCGCTCAACCTATTTTGATCAAACTCATCACAATATAATATTATTTGGGAGATGCGTACGTCGATGCTTATCATCAGGGCATAGCTCCTCAATATGATATTGTGTATGTGGTGCTCCAAGGTAAAATAATTACCCCGCCAAATCAAATTCAAATGCTCACAAGCCATCAAGGCCGAGCACATATAACAAGTTCAATTACTCATAAGCCACTAAGGCCGAGTATCTCAATTCTAAATGCTCATAAGCCATCAAGGCCAAACACAAATCAAATTCAAATGCTCATAAGTCATCAAGGTTGAGCACATATGAAGTTTAAATGCTCATAAACTATCAAGGCCTAGCGTAAATCAAGTTTAAATACTCATAAGCCATCAAAGCTGAGTGCATCTCATATCCAAATGCTCATAAGCCATCAAGGCTCAGTATCTAAAGTTCAACTACTCATAATCTATCAAGCCATCAAGGCCGAGTGCTTCAAATTTAAACCATGTATCAACATAAAATTTATAAATTATTTTGTTCTCCAATTATGTGATGTTGTCTATCTAATTATAGATTTTTTTAATCAAAGGTTCCTCACTGTAGAGGTAATTAATAAATGAGTGCTTACGCTCATTGAAAGCCAGAATCCATTGAACAAAAAGTCTTATAATTTATAAGGGGAATTTGAAAAGATAAATCACATTTTAAACATGACCAAAAATGACCCCACAATCTTCCCATATAAACAAAATGTTCACTTGGATATTTACTCTTTAAAATATTAGGTTGGATATTCACTTTCCCAAATAAAATATTTGTTTTGATATTCATCTTATCAAATAGAATATTTGTTTGGATATTCATCTTGTCAAATATAATATTTGCTTGGATATTCATTGACAAATAGAATTTTCTCTTTGGCCATTCATCTTCCCTTATAGATAAAATTTTTGCTTGAATATTTACCTTGCTAAATAGAATATTTGCTTGATATTCGCTTAGAATATTAACTTGGATATTTACCTTACCAAATAGAATATTCGCTTGGAATTAACCTTGTTAAATAGAATATTTACTTGAATTTTATCTTCCTAGATAGGCAAAATTTTCACGGTAGAATACTCAGTTGAATGTTTATTTTACCAAATTGATAAATATTTGCTTGGATATTTAACTCCACAAAATTATAGATATACGCTTGGATATCAAATTAATAAATGTTACTCATACATTTATCTTACCAAACTTACGTCCCCTAAAGTTGATAGATATTTGCTTGGAGATCAAATAGATAAATGTTCGCTCAAATATTTATCTCCACATGTATATAAATATCCACTTGGATATTCTTCTTCACACTTTTACAAATATTCTTTGGAACATCAAATTGGTAAATATTTATGCCAAACATTTGCTTGAACATTCATCCTTCGCTGGAATATTTATCACTCCATCTTTGTTAGAATATTTACTCTCCCAAACATCAAAATTCGCTTGGATATTTATCAAACTAAATAAATGTTTACAAGGTGTTTGAGGGCTCACTTTGTATTATTTGGTCATTTCTTAGCTAACACTTATCCTGTTTCCTTGGAGGGAAGGAAAACTGTAAAGAATGAAAAACTGCAAGGAAAGAAAACTCCAAGGAAAGAAAAAAAAATTCATATCTTGTTTCCTTGGAAGGAAAGAAAAGAAGAAAGAAAATTAATTTCGAAGGTCGGGCGAAGTGGTGTTGTATTTTCTCCAACTTTTTCGTCCGATTCAGACAGAAAAGTTTCAGAGGAAAAGTTACAAAATTTTTTATCCACTTTTCTACTCAAATTTTTTCCTTCCGCCCAAGGAAACAGCGAAAAACTTATTTTTCTTTCCTTTCCCTCTAGTTTTCCTCCCAAAGAAACAGACCCACTTTTATACCAAATTGTAAGTCATGTTATGGCATGGTATTTATGAATTAATTTTTCTTCTAACTACTTGTCTTTATTTAGTTTTTTATATAGATATTTTAATTAAAGATACCCTAAGCTACTTAGAGATAATTAATGATGAGGACTTTTCATTAAAAGTCAGGACCTACTAAACAAAAAAGTCCTATAATTATATGATGAATTTATACAATCACACTACATTTATCATGCATATCCATGATTAAACATATGTCTACCAATTTATCGTTGTTATCTAAGTCATAAGAATATTAAAATCACTTTGTCCTTTATATCTAGATTAAACATATGTGAACATATGATATTATATAGTTTAATAATTATGTTTCTTGATACTCAAGTAAACTAATATAATAAATACAACCAATATCTCATATTGATTCATTTGAGTATGGTCATTCATTTTAGTTTTTCTTGATAGGGGGCATAAGATTATGATACTCCTATTATATAGGAGGGATAAATCCTATCTTAATCAGTCACAGTCCTATCTTAATCACTCACAAGATTCTAATAAGTATAGCTTTTATTATTACTATATAGATGATGTTTAATTGCATCAAAGTATATAGCAATAATATAGGAATTTATCATGACATCAAGTATAAAGATCAAATACTTGCTATCTAGTGACTTTCACTTGGGTCAATTTTGTATTACTTGTCATTTTTAATAAAGAGTATGTCATTTACAAATAACATTAGGCAAAAAGTTATGCTCCCATTAACCTTCTTGTAAACAAGAGGTTCTATCATAAAAATAATGATTCCTTATAGATCTTGAATCTCATCAAGGTACTGAATTTATAGTAAGAACTTAAGAAATACATTTATTCAAACAACAAACTTGTTCTAATAAGATTATAGAAATAGGACCTTTTAGTGTACATAGGATAGATACTGTGTAAATAAATATTTTTCTAATTTTAGGTGTAATTTATTAGAATTTTATATATGTCTCGTATTTCCAAATTCTTATAAAAGACATGCTAGGTGTTATGGGCAAATTTATTTTTTTATAATAAACTTAACCACAACCGGCAGATCCCCTCGCGGAGATCTCAGCCCTACACTAGAGTGGCCCGCGACCGATTAGGATCGCGTTGCGGAAGCTGGCCCAGCACTTTTACAAGTCCTCACACCACGTGCGCGAAGGGTTCGGTATGAATACCGCCCCTCGGACACGAATACAAATCTCTCAACTGTGTCAAAGTGATGGAGACTCTCCAAAACACTTTGCACTCACAGAAATTTCCCTCAACCCGCGCTCCTTTCTCTACACAGCCGAGATAGGCACCGGCGCGGCCTCAACCAATCACAAGGGGACGGTGGCGAACACCTTCAAGGGTGCCGGCACACACGTCCAAGACTTTGCAGGCAAGCAAGCAGTACCTACAAATAAGCACAACCCGCACTACACATATGCGGGCGCAGATAACGCAAAGAACCGTCCGGACGAAAAGCCACACGAAGTCCGGACGGCGGTAAAGCCTCTATCCACTACACACGAGAAACCCGTCCTACTACCACTACACACGATAGATCCGGGGAGGGTTTACCCTTGTAGCGTGCCACCACTCCACGAGCCGAGCCCACCGAGATCCTCCGAGAAGCTGCGTCGGAAAGTCCGGTCGGAGACGAAGCGAGACGCGCGCGCGAACACGCGCGACAAACCGTCTCTCTCCTCCCTTCTCCCTCTCCCGCTCGCGTCCGAACCAACGCCGAGCGTTGGCTGAAACAGGGGAAAGATTCCCCTCTCCCGTCCATCACCGTCCGGCCACCGGAGTCACGCCGGAGGGTCCGGATCTGGTCGCCGACGTCAGGCGAAGTCTCTGCCGGAGTATTGTCGCCGGAGGAGTCACCGTCGACGTGAATTTGAACCCAATGGAAGCTTGGCTTGCGTGGAACCGGCGATCGGAAAATCCGATCGCACTCCCGCGTCTGGCTGCCGGCGCCGGAGGAGATGGTCTCCTCGTTACCTCAGGGCACCGGTGACTCGATCTGAGAGGGAACGCCGACGAGTCCACGGCCGGAGCCTCTTCGCCGACGCCAAACAAGATGCTCTGTTCCCAGATCTAGATCTCGCCGATCGTTCGTCGTCGCCAGACCTTGCTCGAGCTCTCCGAATGCTCGATTCCAACCTCCCCTCGACGAGGATGGGATTTCCATCCTCGTCGCCACGCAGCCGCGATCTCCGGCGGTGATTGGCCGGAGATCTCGCTTCCACCGGGGCGGATGGAAAATCCGCCCTAGGCTCGTCCACGTAGAGTCCCAGCCTTCAATCCACCGCCCGCCTCGCCGCCACGACAGCCCGCGTCGTCAGCCACCTTCCAAATCCGGCGAGCCGCCTCCAGCTGGCCGGAATCAACGGCGGACGGCGCCGCTTCCAGCGAAGACGAGGAACAGGGGAAATTTTCCCCTTTCCGCGTACGCGGGCACTGTAGCCCGGTCTGAACCGGCTGAACCGGTTCGGTTCAGCCTGGAAGGTGGTTCAGGTCCGGTTCGGGGTCGATTTGACCTCAGAATCGCCCCGCGGTTGACCCTCCTCGATGCGCACGCTCGCAAGCTCGTACGAGGGGGTCTGGGGTCCATGGGTCGAGTCAGAAGCCCACATCCACGTGTGAACCCACACTCCGTGGTTTGACTCGACCCTCGCCCTATGGACTTGTGTCAGCCTCAGTGACACGATCGCACACCCGAGTCGTCCAACACGGCTGATGACGAGGGGTCCCGCCATCGCTCCATCTCGGTGTGCGTTGGGATTTGTGCTAAATCCCGGGAGCATCACATACTCCCCCACCCAAGTTCGTCGTCGCCCTCGACGACAGGCTGTCCATGTAGATTTTCAACTCCTCCTCAAACTGCCACAAATCAGAAGCTTTCTCCCATTTAGCTTCTTCTATGGGTGTTCCTTCCCACTGCACAAGAAATTCCATCCGCCTGTTCCTCCTATACTGTCCAAGTGTTTTGTGATTCAAAATCTTTTCAATCTTTTTATCGAGCTCTGCCCGAACACTAGGAGGAGCCCGACGCCCCTGAGAGCGACTGGGGTCGGTCTCGTCGGTGTGAAACTTTTTCAGAAAGCTCACATGAAAGGTCGGATGAAGCTTTAATCTGTCGGGAAGCTTCAGCCTGTAGGCTACAGCACCAACCCGTCTTAAGACCTCGAAGGGTCCCTCATATCTTTGAATAAGACTGCGATGCGCAGTCTTGGCTGAGATCTTTCTCCACATCTGAGGTGTTAACTTTAAAAGCACAAGATCCCCAACTTCGAACTGTTCATCGCGTCTACTCTGATTGGCATAATGCTGCATCCTTCTTGCAGCGTGCTCTAAGCTATCACGAGCCTCCTGGAGCACCTCGGCATGATCTCTCGCAACCCGATAGGCTGCTGGGCACTCACCATCGGTGTGCTGCACAACATCAGCGGGGGTGAGAGGCTGTCATCCTAACACCAACTCAAATGGTGTCTTGCCGGTCGCTGAAGACTGCTGCAAGTTGTAGGCAAACTGCTCCGTGTCGAGGAGAGACACCCAGTTGCGCTGGCTTGCCGACACGAAGTGACGAAGGTATTCTTCAAGTAGTGCATTTATCCTCTCCGTCTGGCCATCGGTCTGAGGATGGTTCGCTGTAGAAAACTTTAGCTCGGAACCAAGAGTCTTGAACAAGGACGTCCAGAAGTTACCAGTGAACCTGGCATCTCTGTCAGAAACAATGTCCAGAGGAAGCCCAAAAAGCTTCACCACATGCTTGAAGAATAGGTCAGCCGTCTCCTTGGCTGAACAAGGCTCAGGTGCTGCGATGAACACAGAGTACTTAGAGAACCTGTCCACCACAACAAAGATAGAAGCCTTCCCTTCGACCTTCGGTAACCCAGTAATAAAATCCATGGAAACTGAAGTCCATGGTCGTTCCGGAATGGGAAGAGGCTGTAACAATCCAGCTTCGCGCCTCCTATCGACTTTATCCTGCTGGCAGATCAAGCAGGTGCGGACATAATGATCGACATCAGCTCGCATGGAGGGCCAATAACAAGATCGGGATAATAGAATCAGCATCCTGCGCTGTCCCGGATGTCCACTCCATGCCGTGTCGTGAAGCTCTCGCAATAACTCGCGTCGAAGTCCGCTAGTCGCCGGAACAAGTGGCCGACCGCCCTCGGCCATCAGAAGGTCGTCGCCCTGAAGATAGTAACGACGAACCTTGCCTTCTCGCACGTCGGTGATCAGCTGCTGGTATTTGGCGTCGAGAGCAGTAGCTTGCCGAATGCGATCGAGGAGATCACCCTCCATCCTCGATATCGAAGCAAGCACCACAGTGCACATCCTGCTGAGAGCATCTGGAACCACATTGGAGCGCCCCGGTCTGTGCTCCCAGGTGAAGTCAAATTCAGCGAGGAACTCCTGCCATCTCGCTTGTTTAGGTGAGAGCTTTTTCTGCGTAGCGAAGTATGTGTTGGCGACATTATCCGTCTTCACTACAAAAGCGCTACCGAGAAGATAGATGCGCCAAACTCGAAGGCAGTGGATCACGGCGACCATCTCCTTCTCGTGAGCTGAGTAACGCTGCTCCACCGGACTTAACTTCCGGCTCTCAAATGCCACTGGGTGCCCCTCCTGTAAGAGCACTCCGCCGATCGCTCTGTCAGAGGCATCGGTATGGACCTCAAAGGGCCGACTGAAGTCCGGCATACGAAGAACCGGCTCACTGGCGATCCTGCGTTTCAACTCTGCAAACGCAGTCTGATGCCGTTCTTGCCATAGCCACGGAGTCTCCTTCCTCAGGAGGTCAGAAAGTGGAGCTGCGATCTTGGAGTAATCCTGGATAAATTTCCTGTAGAAATTCGCCACTCCCAGGAAAGATCGGAGCTCAGTAGGGGAAGTAGGTGCGGTCCACTCGACGATGGCACGCACCTTCTCAGGATCCATCTGGACAGTGCCATGGCCTACCACATGGCCCAGAAACTGGATCTCAGAAGCAGCAAAGGAGCATTTCTCCCTCTTCACATACAGCTGGTGTTCCCTCAATCTCTGAAACACCAATCTCAGATGCTGTAAATGCTCCTCCATCGTGGCCGAGTACACCACGATATCATCAAGGTAGACGACTACAAAATCGTCTAGCAACTGTGTCAGAACATTGTTCATCAGGTGGGAGAAGGTAGCCGGCGCATTGGTTAAGCCGAATGGCATAACCAAGAACTCGAAGGCGCCGTACCGGGTGACACAGGCTGTCTTCGCCTCATCTCCCTCAGCTATGCGGACCTGCCAATAGCCTGATCTCAAATCAAGCTTGGTGAAGACAGTAGCGCCCGCCAGTCTGTCAATGAGGTCCTGGATATGTGGAATTGGGTATCTGTTCCTGATGGTGATCTTATTTAAGGCACGGTAGTCAACACAGAAGCGAAGACTACCGTCCTTTTTCTTTTGAAACAGCACAGGAGCACCAAATGGAGACTTGGAGGGTTGGATGAACCCAGCTGCCAAGAGTTCATCCAACTGCTTCCTCAGCTCTACGAGCTCTGCAGGAGGCATGCGGTATGGGGGTCGGAAAGAAGGAGCTGCCCCAGGAACCAACTCAATGTGGTGATCAATCGCACGTCTGGGAGGAAGCTCCTTAGGTAGCTCAGGCGGAAGAAGATCCTGGAACTCCTCAAGTAAATTCTTCACTTCCGCTGGTACGTCGTCTGGACCTTCTACAGGGGCCGTCACCCACGTAGCCAGAAAGGTCCGCTCGCCCCGACGTAAGCCTGTCTCAAGAGTAGTCGCTGATATGCATATACTCTGAGCCTTCCCTGGTCGCACTGACTTATCCGACCCAGCCAACTGTAGGCAACGAACAAAGCAAGGGTATCTCTCATCCATCACCTGGACACCCTTTAGATGAGGGACTATAGCAGCCTTCATCTTCTGTATCAACTCCAAGCCGACGATAACATCATAATCGTCCATCTGAACCACGCGTACATGGTTCTTACCCTTCCACTCCCCGAAGACAAGAGGAACATCATAGGATATTCCTGCGATCTGCCGCTCCTCAGCGTTGATCGTCTTGAAGCGGTCCTGAGCAGGGGACATGCTCAGCCCTAGCCGCGTCGCCATGCCATGAGCCACAAAAACATGAGATGCACCACTATCGATCATGGCATGAACTCTATGTGAGTTCACCCTCATCTCCACGTACATCAACTTGGTCTTCATTGTGGTGGAAGTAGCAATGGCATTGATCACCAAAGGATTCACAGTGATCAGAGGATCTTCAGATTGGGCAGCCTCCCGCTGAACAATAGCTGCAAGTGTATCTCCTCGAGGAAAATCACGCATGCGATGAGGACCTCGGCAAAGAAAACACTTCAGCTGCTGCTTGGGAGCGCCCCTAGGAGGAGAACCGGCTAGTATGGCTTTCTTCTGACCGGTTCCTGAAGAGGTAGCTCCTCCTTTTCCCTGCTTCTTCTTATACCCACCCTTGGGTCCTGGAGCTGGACGCTTCCCCTTATTCCTCTGAGGGGAACGTGACTTAGATGGACCAGAGGAGATAGGGGCAGATTGCTTTCTATCCCTCAAATCCACTAAGGAATCAGCTACGGCCATAGCCTCTTTGAGAGTTAATGGGCTATGTCTCCTAACTTCCAACTGTGCCCATGTCTGCATCCTCTCTAAGAAGAAGTACAAGCGATCCTCTTCTTCCATTCGTGGTATTTCGAGCATGGCGGCAGAGTAAGCTCGAACATACTCACGAATTGTCCCCGTGTGTCTGATCTTATGCAAAGAGTCTCTAGCAGTCTTTGAAGTGTGTGTCGGCAGGAACTGGTTCTTCAGTTCAGCTTTCAACTCATCCCATGAGATGTCACGTGGCACCTCTTCTCCCGGAGGGGTCACTAAGGTACACCACCAGAGCTTGGCGTCACCTGTCAGATATGCCGAACACAACTGCGCTCTTTCATAATCAGGCACCTGAGCAGTCCGAAAATACTGCTCCATATTCCAAAGGAAATTCTCAAGTTCCTTTGCACTGCGTACCCCACTGAAAGTAGAGGGCTCGGGAACACGCACTCTAGTGGTCTGCGGCTGGGAACTCCCAGCGCCTGTGGCTGAAGTAGAAGCACGGGCAGCAGCCTGCCCCTTCAAACCAGCCACCTCCAATGCAAGTCCACCAAGGGCACTGGAGAGACGTGCCAACTCAGAATCCAGGCGGGTCCCAACGGACTCGACCGCCGACCGAAGTGCCTCTAGACGCTCCATGATCGTAGCGTCTCCATCGAAGTTCCCTATCGCAGTCTCCAAGTGGGAGATGCGCTCTGCAGCTGTAACCATTGTGATTGTGAGAAGTAAACTCTGAAGTTCTGCTGGTGGAATGAGATCTGATGGTCTGACCTCTGGGTGCACTGAAAAGAGCTAAGTAGTGCTCGGTCTGTGTCGGAACTGAGCGATCAGTGAAGAGGCTGAGAGACTACGCCCCGGCGCTAGGCACCGACGTACGCACCCTCCAAACAGCGTACACCGACGTCGATATCCCTGACAATAGACTTACACAAACTTAACCTCTGATACCGGTTTGTTATGGGCAAATTTATTTTTTTATAATAAACTTAACCACAACCGGCAGATCCCCTCGCGGAGATCTCAGCCCTACACTAGAGTGGCCCGCGACCGATTAGGATCGCGTTGCGGAAGCTGGCCCAGCACTTTTACAAGTCCTCACACCACGTGCGCGAAGGGTTCGGTATGAATACCGCCCCTCGGACACGAATACAAATCTCTCAACTGTGTCAAAGTGATGGAGACTCTCCAAAACACTTTGCACTCACAGAAATTTCCCTCAACCCGCGCTCCTTTCTCTACACAGCCGAGATAGGCACCGGCGCGGCCTCAACCAATCACAAGGGGACGGTGGCGAACACCTTCAAGGGTGCCGGCACACACGTCCAAGACTTTGCAGGCAAGCAAGCAGTACCTACAAATAAGCACAACCCGCACTACACATATGCGGGCGCAGATAACGCAAAGAACCGTCCGGACGAAAAGCCACACGAAGTCCGGACGGCGGTAAAGCCTCTATCCACTACACACGAGAAACCCGTCCTACTACCACTACACACGATAGATCCGGGGAGGGTTTACCCTTGTAGCGTGCCACCACTCCACGAGCCGAGCCCACCGAGATCCTCCGAGAAGCTGCGTCGGAAAGTCCGGTCGGAGACGAAGCGAGACGCGCGCGCGAACACGCGCGACAAACCGTCTCTCTCCTCCCTTCTCCCTCTCCCGCTCGCGTCCGAACCAACGCCGAGCGTTGGCTGAAACAGGGGAAAGATTCCCCTCTCCCGTCCGTCACCGTCCGGCCACCGGAGTCACGCCGGAGGGTCGGGATCTGGTCGCCGACGTCAGGCGAAGTCTCTGCCGGAGTATTGTCGCCGGAGGAGTCGCCGTCGACGTGAATTTGAACCCAATGGAAGCTTGGCTTGCGTGGAACCGGCGATCGGAAAATCCGATCGCACTCCCGCGTCTGGCTGCCGGCGCCGGAGGAGATGGTCTCCTCGTTACCTCAGGGCACCGGTGACTCGATCTGAGAGGGAACGCCGACGAGTCCACGGCCGGAGCCTCGTCGCCGACGCCAAACAAGATGCTCTGTTCCCAGATCTAGATCTCGCCGATCGTTCGTCGTCGCCAGACCTTGCTCGAGCTCTCCGAATGCTCGATTCCAACCTCCCCTCGACGAGGATGGGATTTCCATCCTCGTCGCCACGCAGCCGCGATCTCCGGCGGTGATTGGCCGAAGATCTTGCTTCCACCGGGGCGGATGGAAAATCCGCCCTAGGCTCGTCCACGTAGAGTCCCAGCCTTCAATCCACCGCCCGCCTCGCCGCCACGACAGCCCGCGTCGTCAGCCACCTTCCAAATCCGGCGAGCCGCCTCCAGCTGGCCGGAATCAACGGCGGACGGCGCCGCTTCCAGCGAAGACGAGGAACAGGGGAAATTTTCCCCTTTCCGCGTACGCGGGCACTGTAGCCCGGTCTGAACCGGCTGAACCGGTTCGGTTCAGCCTGGAAGGTGGTTCAGGTCCGGTTCGGGGTCGATTTGACCTCAGAATCGCCCCGCGGTTGACCCTCCTCGATGCGCACGCTCGCAAGCTCGTGCGAGGGGGTCTGGGGTCCATGGGTCGAGTCAGAAGCCCACATCCACGTGTGAACCCACACTCCGTGGTTTGACTCGACCCTCGCCCTATGGACTTGTGTCAGCCTCAGTGACACGATCGCACACCCGAGTCGTCCAACACGGCTGATGACGAGGGGTCCCGCCATCGCTCCATCTCGGTGTGCGTTGGGATTTGTGCTAAATCCCGGGAGCATCACACTAGGATACTTCCCAATTTATATCTATTTTGGTGTCTTTAAATTACTTAGATGGAACATAGTTAAGTGGAAGAGAAACTTTTTCTAATAACCCCCAAAGGAATTTGTAAGATTTACATGATTGATCTTTGATCAAACCATGTCGAGTAGTTCCTTCTTTCTAATACATTATTCCATTATAATATAACAAATGAAGTGAGTTATGAGATAATCTTATACCCTCTTAGTATTATTTAAACCATTAATTTTAATTCTCTTACTATTTATGTTATAACTAGATACATTCAAATAAATAACATATAGACTATCAATAAACATATCAATGTAATAAATAGAATAACTCTTGATCTTTATTACAAATCTACTTTTGTACAACAAGTAAATGAAATAATGATTCTAGTAATAAAAGCACATAGCAATAGTCTTCAAGCTCTAATAAAAGCTCGGAGGGCAAAAAATAAAATACATGTCTCTACTATAGCAACAATTAATTTGGGCAAATATAAAGAAATAAATAAATGCATGTCTCGTAAAAGTAATATGCGGATAAATCCACATTTGCACCCGCACCCAAACCTTTGACCGCAATCGTGACTCGGCTTGGACCGACGTGGCATGCTGAGGTGAGGTGTGTACATGTGTGTGTGTTTGGATCGGCTTGGGTACCCCTGAAAAGCTCCAATGGGCATGAGTGATTTGATAGAATATAAACTCAAGCTTTCCTTTTAAGTTTCTCTAGACTTTAGGTTTTTCCCTTAAAACTCTAATAATCCCCTTAAAAAAACTCAAAAGTCTATTAAAATAATTAAATAAAAATAAAATACTATTCAACATTTATATCATGCAATCACAAAAGAGTATTGCTCAACACACTTAGTACGAAACTGTACTAGAAGAGATATAGTGAACTAGGTTTTGAACTATATCCCTTTTAGCCTAGTTTTGAATGGTGCACACATGATATTGTTAATTATGACACGGGGTTTTACATTTCTAGTCTTGCATGGATATCTTGGGTTCATGTGAATTTGCTAGAAGTGTCTAGGTTCTAATATGCGGTCATACATGGAAACTTATATATAAGAGAAACCCTTTGAAGAAGTATATAGAGTCACTTCTTAGGATATACCTTATGTCTCCTTTAGAGTTATAAAATTCCTCCCTCTATATAGGAGTACTTCATCACCTTAGGAATAGGGTATTGGAGACTTTTAAATATAACTCCAATTAACATAATAGTATTTTTATAATATTTTAGTTTTACACTTCTTGGCCAACCAATTAGTTTGTTATTATCTATTGAACCTTTTTTCAAAGTCTACCTATCACAGAGATTGGGTTGCCACTATAGGAGGGCCCATTATAGACAAATCTCTATTTTGTTAGATGCAACCATTACTTTAGTTTGATTCAAACCTTTTATGAGATAGTCAACAAGATTAGTTTTTACAATGATAAAGAGACTATGTAATGAGTAGATAACCATTTAATTGTTTTCTACCTTTATCTTAATATGTCTATTCAATTTAGTGTTCACAAGTTTCTTTTTGTAAAATTTTATTGCAGCTTTACTATCACAGTTTATAGATATTGGTGGATTGATTAATATTTTTTATTGATATAGAGAAACAGAGATTTTTTTTATCCATTCTGCTTTTGAGTAAGCTAGATCAAAGACTATTAACTTTGCTTCCATAGTACTTCTAGCTATTATAGTTTATTTAGTGGATTATCATAAAATGGCTCTACCTCCTAAAGTGAAGACATATCCAAAAGTTGATTTGACATCATTGAAGTGAGAAATCTAATTAGTGTCACAAAACCTTCTAATGCAGAAGGATATCTACTATAGGTTAAGATATAATTGGTTGTTCCTTTAAAGTATATAAAAACTTTTTTTTATAGTAATCCAGTAAAGTTTACTAGGGTTACTAGTGTACTTACTAAGCCTAGAGACTGCATAGGCTATATCAAGTCTAGTTCTATTTGCAAGGAATAAAAGAGAACCTATAGCCTTAGAGTATAACTCTTATTTAACAGCATAATTTTTATTTTTAAACATGTGACAATTAGGGTCAAAGGGAGTGCTTAAAGGAGAGGATGGACTAAATTTACATTTCTCTAATTTTTTATCTGCATGGTGAGACTGAGAAAGCGAAATTAAATTTTGATTTCTTATAATTTTTATTCCTAACATCAGCTTCTCTTATATTTTTTATATCAAATTGGAGAGATAGAAATTCTTTAATATGATTAATCATATTGAAATCATTAGAGAAGATTAGGATGTCATATATATATAAACATAGAAGTACAAAACTAAAGTTTGCAGTTTTATAGTAGACACAGTTGTCAGAGCCATTGATTTAAAATCCATATGATAAAATGACTTAATCAATTTTTTTGTGCTATTATTAGGGGTTTTCTTAAGTCCATACAAAGATCATACTAATTTGAAAACCTTCATTTCACAACCCTGGATTACAAAGCCTTCGTATTGTGCCATATAGATTTCTTCATCTAGACCGCTATGAAGAAATACTATTTTAACATCCATCTGATGAACTTTCAATGATATAGTAGGTGAGAGAAGGAATCTGATAGTGGTGATTTGAGTAACAGACACATAGGTGTCAAAGTAGTCAATATAGACCCCTAACTAGAAACTTTGAACAACCATATCTACCTTATATTTTTCCACACTATCATTAGTCCTTAACTTCTTCTTAAATATTCATTTACATACCCAAGTGTTGTTGCTAATGATAGATTGAAATTCATTGTCAATATTTTTTTTTCTAGAAGAGAGCATTTGAAGAACTAAGAGCTTATTGATAGGTTTTTGGCATGTTTTCAATCATATAAGTGATAAAGTCATCACTAAAATCTTTCACAACCCTAGTTCTCTTACTTCTTATAGGTTCTACTATTGGTTCAAGATGTTGAGGTGAAGTAGTGTGATCATCTACATTTTCAAAATTAGATGATGGATTATTGTTTATATTAGAATAGGGGTTTTGGGGTTTGAAAGGAAAAATATTTTCAAAGAAATAGATGTCCCTTGATTCAATTAGTGTGTTGTTTGAAGTTTTAAAAATTTTTGAATTAATGACTAAGCACCTATAAGTGTTGGAGTCAAAGATATTATCCTATAAAGACAACATTTATTGTTTTAGGACATATCTTCTTTCTTTTAGGTTCTGGTATGTTTATTTTAGCCAATTACTCCCATGTTCGAAGGAATTTTAAGTTAGGTTTATACCCTTTCCATGTTTGATAAGGTGTATGCATTTTATTTTTAGAGGGAATCATATGTTAAATGAAGCAAGCTAAAAGGATGGCTTCTCCTATAAGTTTTAGGAAGCTCCAGAACTAAGTAGCATGTCATTCACTATGTCTAGTAGAGTTTTGTTCTTTCTTTCAGCTACTCCATTAGATTGAGGAGAATATGAAGTAGTGACTTGATGAATTATCCTATGTTATTGACTATTTGAAATTTTCTTATTTAGTTTTCTACTCCAGTTTTTTTTATAATATTTCACCATTTGCTTTTAGAAGGTACATATAATAGAATTTTGAATAATTGTCTATGAAATATATAAAATATTGGCTTTCACCTCTAGTCAGATCTTTGTTTAAGTCATAGACATCTGAGTAAATTAATTCTAAAAGTTAATTTTTTTTTATAGGGAACTAATTTGAATGATTTTCTTGGTTGTTTGACTTGAGCATATAGCTCATATTTTTCATTTGGGTTTGTGTATATTTTAATAATTAATCCTAAGTAACTCATCCTTGGCAAATATTTAAAGTTTACATGTCATAATCTATTATGTCAGTTATCATTATTTACAATATTCAAATCAATGGAAGATTGAGACTCAAAATTTAAAGAATAATATTTAATTAAATCAAACTATTGGAGGTAAAACCCTTTCTAATGAACTTGGCTCCTTTGGGTATTATAACTTTATTTGCATCTAAAACTATTTTAAGACCATTTTTAACTAAAAGAGATCCACTAATAATGTTCTTACAGATCTTTGGTACATAGTACATATTATTTAAAGTAAGAGTTCTTCCATAAGTAAACTTTAGAACAACTTGATCGTGTCTAAATACCACTGTAATGATCCATTCCCTATGGTCACACTTCCTCCACTTGAGTCCTGGTAAGAAATGAACCACATTTAATTAGAACATACATGAATGTTTGCACTAGGTTCTAACTACCATTTAGAATCATGGTGAGTAGGGCTGTACATTCGGATCGGTAAATTGGGTATTTACCGATTTACCGATCGGTTCGGTTAAATCGGTATCGGTATCGGTATCGGTAATAAATTTTTTTATAAATCGGTTATCGGTATCGGTATCGGTTAATTTTTTTTCGGTTCGGTAAATAACCGATTTTACCGATTAAGCTTTATATACTCGATTTTACCCGTTTACCTATTTACACATTACCCATTTACTCGGTTAATCGGTAAATTCGGTATATTCGGTATATTCGGTTCGGTAAAATAATTCGGTTTGGTAGTTTAATTGGTAAAAATAAAAATATTATTATATTTATAGGAATTAAATAATTTGAATAGGTAAATCAGTAATTTACCGAATTTACAGAAAATTATTCGGTAAATTCGGTTCGGTAGATAATCGGTAAATTGCTTATTCGGTTCAGTATCGGTATTAAAATTTTCGGTAAATTTTTCCCTGCTGACGTTAGCTTGCGTCAGCGATGCAAATCGATCGAAATCGATTTCACGAAATCAGCGTTGACCGGCTGATTTCGTTGACCGCCTCGAATCGAACGCCTCAGCGTGTTCGATCTTCGTCTTCCTTGTTCGTCCGAAGCCGAACGCCGCCCACACTCGTCTTCAACGCCGGAGAAGGGAGCCAACAGAGAAGGGCGCCGCCTTCCGCCGGAGGTCTCAGCCACTGCCGACGAACTCGAGCGCAGAGGAAGAACACAGGAAGGAATAATGGAAAGGAGAAGCTTTTATTCCTAGAAATTTAGCTACAACTCTCCTTGCCGTCGACCGTCGACGCCCTCTGTCCCTCCCTCGCCATCGACCCCTGGTCGACGGTTACAAGTTCTCTATTCTCTCAAGCTCACACTCGCTCAAAGCCCCGCTCTGAAGTCGCCGCTCGTGGTTGAAGACCTCCTTTTTCGATCAAGATGCCTCTGCTCCTTTTAACGCTGAAAGCCACCGCCTTCTCTTTGCGTGCCGACCGCGTCTCACGCGGTTAGGGCATCGAGCGCCCACCGCCCGTTTCCTCCGCTGCTTCTCCCGCGTCCGAGAACTTCGGCTAGCTCGCGCCCGAGCTCTGTGAAGAAGACGCGGCTGTAAACGCCGCTCCACACGTTTTTCGGTCAACAATCGCATTTGACCCCGTGATTTGATTATCAGATCGTGCATTGGCATGTGGCCCTGGCTGGGTCCGTGGGCTTGGGCCGGACCGGTTGAACCGGGGCCTGACATACAGGAATAAAATCAAAAGTAAACTAATATCAATATATATATATATATATATATATATATATATAGTTTTTACCCGGATCCGGTTGGATAAACCCGACCCGGTGTAAGCCCCTCGGAGATCTTGGTAATAAGAGTCCAAGACCCAACATTCTGGCCCCCAATCCCCACTTGATTTGCCGCGCCGGCCGATCGGTGGAAACCGAACCTTCCTTTCCGCTTAAACATTCCTTCTCTTCTTTCTCTCGCTCCTGATCTGATGCTCCATCGCATCGCGACTCTCCTCCTCTGTAGAGTTCGGTGCTCCTCTCTTCTCCGCCGCCGTCTCCTCCTTGGCCGGGATCTCGACGCCCGCTTTGCGCTTGTTCATCTGATCCGCGGTTGGTCGCCTCCTTGTTCCCGATCGTTTCTTGGGTACGCCAAGTTGGATCTCTTTTGTATCTTGTTTGGTAAAATTAAGACTGATCCTTGCTGCTGCTTTGCGCTGCATCGTTTGAGCAATGCCGCTTCTGCAACGCCCGGCTAAGTGTCTGCATCTTTTTTGCTCGACTAATTCGATTACCTATTTTTTTGTTGGATCTTGACACGAGCATTGTTCTCTTGAATCAATCTAGCATCTCTGGGCATTTGTGTCGAAAATATATGAACCAACTTACAAAGCCATGTTTCTTGCCTTAACCTTTGGTGGATTTACGCGTATCTTTGTTTTAAATCTTGGTTCTATATCCTCTCAATTCTGATCGTAAGCAGCATCCGCTAATGTATATGAGCATTACTTCCAAGTGCTGACAGTATCAGCTGTCATGAAAATGATTTGGAATTGACAAGTAGATCGACCACGATTGGAGTAAATTAATATACATAGTTCTGCACCAATTGCTGACAATATCAGCTGTCACGAAGATGATTTGGAACTGACAAGTAGATCGACATCTAATGTAATGTCACGATTGGAGGAAGTTCATATACATAGTTGTTCTATATACTTAAATAGCATACTATAATACTTACGAAAACTGCAGTGCCTTCGCACATCTTTTGCACACTTGATTTCCTAGCTTTCCTTATTTTGGATTTCCTAGTGAAGATCAGGCAGTTTTTGAGTTTTCATTGCGTAAAGAGTACAGACAAAAACTAGGTTGGGAATGTGTTAGATAGACAATTCGTTATTGTATAAAACCGGGAAAAGCTTGAAATCAATAATAATAATTTGGTGAAAACCCGTAAGTACACAAACATTTTTAACATGGTACCATATTTGTAAATATCAAATATTTCACGATCAACTTCCTCGCCTACGTGTGAGAACTGAAAACTAAATGCTTTTCATATTCTCATTTTTATTGAAAATTTAAAACTACAAAATGAGGGGAGATTCACAGTTTGAAACTACTTTTAGTTTTGTGAAAATTCATTTGATATGACTATTTTAAAGGAGTTATCGAGTAATCTCTCTTCTTTTTCGGTTTCTGGTTCTTGTATCTACTCTTCACCCTTCCTTTTTTGTTAAACAGATAAGGAAGAAAATTTATTGCTTAGAAATGCAATGAAGCACGCAGCAAAAGAAGTTGCTTTTGTACAGTTTGGAAGTCAGTGAAAGTCCTTTTGATGTACACAAACTGTTGCGAGTTTTAGATCAGCAGGAGCATTACCATCAGTTTAAAGGTCCTGAAGTTGACATTAATCTAGAACAAAATGACATAAGCCTTCATCATTTTATAAGTATGAGTTCTTTCCATTCATCATTTATACAATTATGGATTCTGTTCAGTCTTTGGAGAGTATTAGGGCTCATTCAATGCTCATGAGTACATCTGAACAAATGCAAGCTCTTAAGGTTCCTGAAGCTGTTGTTGCCCTTGCCCAGGCTGCTGCAAAAGTTAATGGTAAGAGTGAAAGATGTAATTATAGTGTGAGAAGCTTTTTTGGTTGGTATTTAATATGTTATAGTTCTTTGTGAAGGATCTAATTGGATGAATGAATGTTTCTTTTGGCAGAATTTCCAGGATGGTCCTTGTTTTCACCATGTAGGGTTCAATTTCTGAAGTGTGAGAAATGCTCACGAGAGTTTTGCTCCATAATAAATTACAGACGGCATATTCGACTCCATCGAAGGGCTTTGAACATTGATAAGGTTATTTTTTCCTTCTATTCTTTCAATGTTAGTTTGGTTATTTTAGTTCTATTGCCTTTTGGAGATTCTACACATGTTTTTGGAGAATTTCGTCTTCCTACTTTCTTTCATTCAATTGTCTGGTAAATCAATGGTATTCATTTTCAGGAGCACTGGCTATTTTGGTTTCATTGTTAATAAATTTGGTTCTAGTAATGATTGTCTCACATTTCAGGAGTAACATTATCTTCTGTTACAATTCATCAATATTTAGCCTTAGAACTTTTAGAGTGCTATTTATAATTTAAAGTTTTAAATGATTTACTAATCCTATCAAGAATTTGCAGGATTTCTCGAAAAACAGGGTATTCTTGGAAGCCTATTGGGATAAGGTAAGTTCCTTTGTGCGGATGTGACACTGTTGTAGTGGATCGCCTTACCAAAAATCAATTGTGTATTTCAATGTATAATTTAAAATTTTCATGGATGATGCTCTAAGGTTTGATTGAGTTATTGATCTTCAATTTAGAATATAGTAAAAACTTGTTATGCGGTGATTAAAAAACCAAACCCTGTATAAGATGGCATAGGTTATTTGTACTGGTCCGATTTTGTACTAGTAATTGTACAAGATATATACCATATATATATACTTATAATATATACATGTATATGTAATTGACACAAATGTATATATTGAATGTCGGTGTGGACTACATAGCTTTAAAAACTAATTCATATTGGGAAGTAAAGTCAGTTTCTTCCCGGTATATATACTTATAAATAATATTTAATTAAACATTTGCTACGATTTGTCAATATGGTTTTGTATATTGGTTCTAACCGGTATTTAAAACCTTGACTTTATATTTAACAATGAATATCTTTTTGCATTTGCAGCTACCCTTAGAGAAAGCAAAAGAAATTGTCTCTTTAGATGATATGGTTGTGGAGGTAAAGGTTATATTTGTTGTGCACATTATTTGATTATTCACATCTGGTTGCCACATTCTACATGTTTATACTTATGAGTTCTAGCTACTAGGCATTCAAAATGTAGATATTCAATTGTACTGGTGATGACATATTGGTTTATGAATTCCTATTTTTCATGCCATTTGTGTCAGTAATTAAGAATCTGCATGCCAACCTCTCGTCTTTGATAATATCTTTTTACCAATTACACTTTTCTTGGTTACTAATTTTTCATAATTCTCTATCGTCAGAAAAAAAAACACAAAAGGAACTAGGATCATTGGATTAAAAAGTGGCATTGCCCTTAGGGAAAAAGATGCAGACATTGCTTATATTTCTTTCTGAAACCAAAATATTGTCATCATTATTTGGAGACTTGTCATTGTTTCATCATGACAAGCTTGAAAGATAACACTCTATGGCTGTTATTGGAATTATAAGCGCCAAATTAGTGGACATATTCTCTAACAATATACTCATTATTGTTGTTTCAGTTATTGGTATGATGATCTAGTGAGTTTTCAGGACTTCTTATCCATACACGTTCCATCCCCTTTTTCTTTCACGTACCCTCTACAGTGGTTTATTTAACCTATTGGGCTGTCCTTTCAGGGATTTGGTGTTTTACTTAAAATATTAATTTTGCCATTCCAGATTCTTCCCACTTTTTCCTATTGTCTAGCATGTCTAGTGTGAAATATCAACATTCCCCTTTATAAAGATAACCTTAACAGTTGTTGATTGATATACTGTAGCACAACCATGTACTTTACTACATGTACGACATAGACGAACATCTATCATTCATCTCATTGATAAAACTTTCTATTTACAGTTGGCTTCGCAAGGATGCTCTGCAAGTTTATCGATCAAATTTATAATACCCAGACTCAGACTGTACCATCTATCCAACTGAAAAGCCTGTGAACCTGACGAGTGAACTCTTTGGTTAAATTAAAATACCATATGCCCGATAAAACTAGATTAAAATCAATTGAGCTAACCTAATTTTCTCTAACACCCATCAAAACCAACTGGTGATTTGAGCATAATAACCAGATCCTCATTTGCCACAGCTAGGAATTTATTCTTTTGTGCTTAGGTTGCAGAAATATTATTTCCAAATTACTATTTGCAAGGGAATGTGCTATACCCATCATTCTCTGCTGCTACTGTGTTTTTCATTCTTGCGCTGTCTTTGCATTTTGTTGCTTGATATCTCTGGTTACTGGTTGGCTTTGCAGTTACGCTTCTTTTTTATTCCACTGATCCATAAAAAAGGTAAATGGTAATGTTAGATACTTATAATGAATAATTCTTGATATCTATATGAGTAAATTCTTGTAAAGCATCTAATGACTTGTTACTGCATGATTAAACCCTTTTGGTTTGTTCAAGTTTCAAACAAATACATGTATTGCTAACTGCTTCTTAACTGATTTTTTTCGTATCAATATTCTACTTGTCTTAGAGAAATACTGTGGGAAATGATATGCATTTTTTTCTGGGGGGTTACTGAGATTTGTCTTCTTACAGGATGTTACTGGTTCTTCAATTGTAGAGGCTTTGAAAAATTTTATTCGAAACCCTGGACTTCCTTTACTTCCACATGTATACGTCAAGGCTGGTGCATCTCTTTTGGTAAGACAAGATTTGAACATCTACTACATCAGTCTAAACTAGATAAGAACTGTTGAACGTGCCACCTTTTTGAAATTCGTGTCTGCATCATGTAGGAGATTATAGGAGGAACTCCATCTAGGTTTCCTCTATCATCGCAGGAACTATTTAGTGTGCTTGACGGTGCAAGTGAGAGGACATTTTTACATGCTGGCAGTGCCTTGTCCATGCAAAAGTACATCTTCAGTGGAGATGCTCAGAAGATTGCTTTTGATACAAAAAATTTGACTGCATTTGCTAGTTTCATAGTTGAACAGAAATTGGTAAACTTCATTTAACTATTAAAATATTATTTTTCTATATCTATTTTCTTAGCATGTCTGGCTTTGGTTGCTAGATAAAATCATGGTATGCTGACAAAGATGTTGAAGCTTTAAGATGCCAGCATTTGCTTATGGAGGAAGAGGAAGCTGCTAAGAAAAGGTACTGGATTGTGCAATTTATTTTAGTGGGGGGAACTTTTTCTTGCTCATATGTCTACCCAGTCCGATTGTGGATTTTCATCTCTTTTCTCATTAGGATTTCTAACTTGTAAATTGTTGTGGAGATATCCTCCCTGGAAATATGTAATCCTTTCAGTTAGAAATCCTCTTCTATTAGCTTCCATGAGCACTTAATTTTCATGGTGTATTCTGAAGGCAAACTGAGCTGCTGGAAAGGAAAAAGTTGAAGAAACTGAGGCAGAAAGAAAAGAGGGTGAACACATCAGGAGTAGAGATAATGTTCAGTTGCACTGAATCACTAAGCCTGATGCCTGCATCCGAAACTTGCTTGGACATTTCCAGAGCATCAGTCAGTCCGGAGATACAATTTGGCAACTCGCCCACAGTGGTTGAACCTCATTTGGCTTGTGACATGATGTTGCACTCTGATAATGAGGAAGCAAATCAGATCGTATACCAAGAATTGTCTAATGGTAGTGAATATCGACCAACTCTCAATGGACAAGGTACCTCGTCACAAAGTGCGCCAAGTGGTCATGAAGTTGCTTCTGCAAAGTCTTCTGTAACATCAACCGATGACCTTACGATTTGGACTGACAAAATAGACCCACAGAATGAAGATGTTAATGACAGAAATACTGATCCAATAGTTCAATATCCATACAGTGAAGTGTTGATAGGCTCTATAGGCATTACTCTTGCAACTGGTTGTAACCATGGCAGCGAATTTTCAAATTTAATGCAGAGACACTTCGAAAAGCTAGCCAAGAATGATCCGTGTGCCAACGTTTCTGATCAAATGGAGATGAAATTGTTGAGTCCAATGTGTATTGTTATTCAAGATACCATGACAGATACAGGAACTAAATTCAGTCAATCTCCTGCTGACTCTTTTAATCACATTCCTGTTGAAGATACTTGTATGGCCTCTAGTGGAACGGATGACGTTCTCGCTGACCTGGAATGTCCAGAATTATCTTTACCCGGATTCTTCTCCACCATAATTGCAAAGGCCCTTCTAGCAGAAAGTAAGGCCACTTCACTTGTGTCATTTTAGAGTTTTGCACTGTCAGTTATTCAGTATATCCTAGAACGTAACTTAAATTGCATGAGGATAAGTGCTTGATAGATTTATGATCAAAATAAAGCATGCATATGCTGTCACGCTGATATTA
Source organism: Costus lasius (assembly GCA_027563935.2). Lineage (NCBI taxonomy): Eukaryota > Viridiplantae > Streptophyta > Magnoliopsida > Zingiberales > Costaceae > Costus > Costus lasius. Next base: position 21,933,257 of record CM050451.1, on the reverse strand, counting down.
ACCACAAAATCAGCAGATGTACAAAAACATAGTAAGTAATCTGATTATTTCAACCTGATAACAGTTGCCAAAATATACAGGATGGAAGGAATCGATGATGGCCAATCCTGTGAGATTAACTTTATCCACTGACTTGGAATCATGAGGCTGCCCGTGAAATGAATTGGTTGAGGTACAACAAGATCGACAACAGCTGCGGATGCGGCCATTTGGCGAGGATGTTTTGATTCGGTGAGACATTTTCTTGGTCAAGTTCAGTGGCGCGATTGATATAGGATTTCGCTGAATTATGTCCATAAGCAGCGCAGCTATGATTTAGATATAGGTCCCCTGTCCATGATTATCTTGCATTGTGTAGCATTCCAAAATTTTTAGAGGGGCTCCTCGTTGTAGCACAGGTCTTCCGCCTATAAATTTCTCAACAAGTGGATCTTATTCCAGTTTTGGTGCACTAATTTGGTCTCATTTTTTTATTTAAATTTGATTGACAGATGACAAACAATTTTATACAAAGTAAAAAAAAAAAATCAATCATTGCTTTTCTTCGAGACTGACTAATTCCGAACCTCTATTTTTTCTTTTTTTTAAGATATTTACTTCTGCAGCTACTGGTTTACTACTATTTAGCTTAATAGAAGTTGCAATTGATCAAAATGTTAGGGATTAAGTGGTCAATGGTATAAGTAATGTTCAAGTTCTCAACTTGTGTGTGCATATCACAGGTGCACTTTCAGATAATCGTTTATCATCAAACTAATCTACTAAGTTAATTATGTAGGATAAGCAAAGAAACTGGGGTATGCTGCACTTGTTTTGTACGAAAAAATCCCACCCAAATCCCTTTTTTTATCACCTCTAAAATGTAAATTTATTATGCATGGGGACAATACCAGAGACGTGAGAGTACTTTGAGGATGTTTAAATTTAAAATAAAAGGTTTTTGACTTTTGTTTTTGGGTTTTGTGGTTGTTCACCTCTTGTAATCTTATAAATTTCTTATATAATACTTGTGGACTTAATTGAACCTTATGTGCTTATTTGACATTACATAGCATTTTACATACAATATATATAATTCGAATCTTGCGTAGAAAAGTTGAATGCTCCTTAAGAAGTGTACAATATTGTGTAATTTTGAAGGAAAAAGTAACTTTGTAAATAGTTGGTACCATACTATGTTCAAACATTAACTAGTTCTTACATAGTTAGCATAACTTTGGGAATAATTGATTGAACTCTTAGGTTAGGGTCATTTGTACCAGAAAGTCACTATATTGGATGGTAATATCATTTTAGAAGCAAGATGATAATTTGTAATTTTGTATAGGTTATTTAGCAATTGATTATCTTGATAATCAATTGTGGGTCTATTTGACCATTTGGGAGAGGATAAAAAGTTGTTAACATTAACAAATGTGTACAAGGGAGATTGGATGTGTAATTAGGTATGATTTATTTGAGTTGTTAGTTATGTGTTTTAGATTGATAGCACAATTTATACTAGAGAATATACTTATCTTAAGCAAGAGAAATGATACTTTGCCATAGAGGTCATAGACTTGCTTGCAAAATATGACCAGCTATCTATCCAGACGAATATAGGTTAGAGACGTCCTTGCAAATACAGCCAGCCAATTGGCTACCTGGTTATAATTTCTACTAAATGAGTAAAAAAAAAAAAAAAAAAAAACGCAAGAAACTTAATCTCTTCCAAACAGAATTCTAGTCTCCTCCGGAGGATATTTGCATTACTCAATTATCAAGTTTATCTATCGCCCGCTATCAGATTCAACGATTATTGACTATTAGCACAAAATACAAAGCTGAGGTGCATTGGTGGTATGCTGCCACTGCCATTAGAGCCCTCCCCATGTTCTATAGCAGCAAAGAACGTGACCCATCTCTGTTGGGTGAGTTTCCCTTCTATATGGAGGATGACTCAGGTTATGCCTATGTGAAAGCTGGTGTTGGGTGAGTTTTCCTCCTATATGGAGGATGGCTTAGGTTATGCCTATGTGGAGGATGGCTCCATCATAAATGAAGTTGCCAACATGGTGGATACAGCTTGCAATATCATGAACACATTGCAGGCTATGGTGGACACAGCCTACAACATCGTGGACACACCCAACACCATCCTGCAATGTGGACACAGCCTACACTGTGCACGATGTTTAGAAGATCGTGGACACATTGTCCACGATATTTAGAAGATGGTGGACACACCTGCAGCTATCATGGACACACCTCAGAACATGGTGGATATGCTGCAGAAGATCGTGGACACACTGTCCACGATGTTAGAACATCATAGATATGCTGCAGAAGATCGTGGACACTCTGTCCACGATGTTAGAACATCATGGACACACCTGCAGACATCATGGACACATTGCTAAAGATCGTGAACTGCTTGCAGAAGATCGTGGATACGCTGTAGAAGATCATGGACACATTGCAGACATCGTGGATATGCTGCATATATGGTGGATACAGACTGTAGACATCATGGACAAACTGTTGCTATGGTGGATAGGCTGCAGAAGATGATGGATATGTTGCAAACATGGTGGATACATCCTATAGTGGATTGCTGCACACATATGGTGAATACAACCTAAAGTGGATTGTTGCACACATATGGTGAATACAACCTATGGTGGATTGCTGCACACTTATGGTGGATACAACCTATGGTGGATTGCTGCACACTTATGGTGGATACAACCTATGGTGGATTGCTGCACACTTATGGTGGATACAGCTAACGTGGATTGCAGCACACTATCGTGAATGGATAAGTGACACCATGACATGTATTGTTGCAATTAGGGTTTCTAATAGGCATACGTATATATTCCACTGTGGAGAAGTGAGACGAGTGCAAGCCAAGAGAGTAGAAGAGCGCCGCAAGGTTAGAGCCACTTAACGTGAAGAAAAAGGCAGAGAGGAGAAAGTTCAGGGGAAGCTGTGAACCTAGGGCAGCCTGCGTATATTGGCCGCCGGAAAGAGGTTCACCGTTGGATCGGGCTGAAATTTTAGGAGAAGGTTCATGACTCAGTGCTTTACAGTCTGAACGGTCGGATCGTCGAACTGAGGTCTCGGTTTCTTGCAGTCAGCCCAGAACCGAGACTATTATCTTGGTGATTTCTGAACTTTCCTCCTCTCCTGCATCTGCTTCCAACTTTATGTTGATGGTTGTCTGTTATCCAAGTTTATACTTGATGATGTGGTTATGCTCCTAGATGTTCTAGGAAGATTTTTAATACCTAGTAATTGATTTAGTGGAAGGTTTAAGCGGACTTAGGTCCCGTGGTTTTTCCTCCTCAAGTTGGAGAGGTTTTCCACGTAAAAATCTCTGCTGTTCTGTTGTATTCCGCAAGTGCACGGATACTCGAAGTAATAATTAAGATATCGAACCACAGGGACTTCGTTGTTAAGTACCAAATAATCGAGTTTTCACTAGCTAAGCGAATCGAGAATTGTGTAAAAAGCAATCGAACTGAAATTGAAGTAGAACAGGATGAGAGAATCGGGACTAGGGGTTCATTCAACTTGATATTCATAACTAAATAGAATTAAAGAATCATCAATTTATCTCTGTCACGGTTAAGATATAATTCACTTAACAAACAAACTAACTCACTCTCGCACAATTAGTTTGCAAAGAACGATCCTCACTCTCGCACAAAATCAATTCAATGCTAAATATAATTGAATTTCGGTTAAGGAGATTAAGGATCACTCTTGTGCATCTCATCTCAATACCAAGATTCTCAAGCAAAACTAAGCACTCTCACACTTTAGTTTCACAGGTTTTACTCAAGGCTTTCTAACAATCTAACGTCTATCTCTAGCACGTTATCATGTCTGTAACAACAATAAATTCTAGGTCATATCAATAACAAGAAATAAACTTCTAAAATCTAAAGATAAGAGCACAACCAATCTCTTGTGATGAGTTCTTACAATAAATTCTAGGGTTCCAAGTTCTATGATATCATCTTCTCAGTCCATAGCATAAAACTCCAAAACATGTCAAAGCATGATACTAAAAGCGATTGAAGACAATAAATCACTTGAGTAAAATAACCATAGCAAAGATATATTGATGTGAGAAAAGTTATCTAGTCATTGAAATATCAAGAGAATAACACCCCCTTGTCCCAAGAAGAATTTAAGCTAACATGATGGAAGAATCACAGCAAAACATGATTTTTAGTATGATTGGAGATAGTAAGGAAAGAGTAAAAGTTACAAAACAGGGCTGCAAGTAAATCACAGCCCGTAATTTGTCCTTGACTTCACGATGAACAGTGTCGCAAGCACGTTTTTGATGATTCCTCCCTCGATTGATCTCCTTTCAAGCCGAAACTTCTGTGGTGTGTTCTTCTTCCTCAGGCGAAGCTTCTTCTCAAAAATCGTGGTCGGAGGAGGTCTGTGCAGCAAACGGTGACGAACTCTAGGGGGCGACGATTTCTTCGAATTCTCCCTCAATCGTGGATAAAAATTGTTTTTTTCACTTTGTGTGTTTTCGCCTCTTAAAGGCGAGTCCCCCGCCTCTTTCGGATCTGAATTTGGAGGTCTGGATCAAAAGATATGGTCTTTGCAAGAATCGGGTGGAAAAATCAGAATTCTGAGTTCCAAAATACGACACCGTGAAACTTCATACGGCAATGCCGTATTTCATTCTGTGAGTTCTGGGCAAATAATACGGTGCCGTGAAAATATTCCTTGTAAATACGGTGGTGCCGTATTCTTGCCAAGTACTTTTAGTCAGAATTGTCAGCAAATACGGCACCGTGATAGTTCATACGGCCGTGCCATATTTTTGTCAAAACTTTCTGGTTAAATTCGTCCAATTATACGGTACCGTGTATACGTCCACGGCAGTGCCGTATTTCTGATGAGACTCTCTGGTCAAAAATGTCACAAAATACGGTACCGTGAAAGTTCTTCTGCTAAATACGATAGTGCCATAATTCCGTTGAGACTCTTTGGTCAAAAATGTCGCAAAATACGGTACCGTGAACGATTTACCAGAAAATACGGTAGTGTCGTATTTCGCCCAAATATGTCCGCTGAGAAATATGGTACCGTGAGAAATCTTCTGAAAAATACGGTACTATCGTATTTTAGCTAGAAGGTGTATTTTGGCTTGAAATTTGTTGTATAGACTCCTCTCGATGTTTAGAATTCGTTCATGCATCGATATTGCTCGAAAACCAGCGATAATAATGCTTTTTTTACCTGAAATTGATCAATAACCAAAGATTGTGTAGATTCCGAAGTATTTGGTATAAAAGGTGTAAAAACAAGGCAAAAGAGTAACATTATGGTTCAAAAGACTACTAAATAAGTACGAAAAATACTATGAAATCTAGAGTCATCAAACACATAAGGCTCAAACCTTGCTTGTCCTCAAGCAAAAATCAAGAAATTGATCAAAGGAGAAAACTTTCTCATGACGAATAAATTTCTAAAACACAATCACCAATGAAAACTTTTGTTAACCATTCTAAGGAATTTCAAATAGACATATCATCCTTTGCATTTGATTTTCAAGTTTCATTACTTAGTTAAATAAAACTTCACAACTTGCATAAAGGGAATATCAATCTCAAGACCTTATCTAGTTTTCAATTCATAACCATTAACTTTTGTTTACAGGATTAGGTGTTCCAAGATCTTTTTCCACTCATAATCATTATTCATCATCTCTCTTCTTTCTTTTTTTTTTCTTTTTTTTTTATTCACACTCTCTAATTCGATTACGACCCTTTTTGCCAGTGACAAAATTAGAGTGCATTGATTACATAACCAACACAATAGAACTCATATCCTCTTATTGGAAATGGTTTACCAAGGATAGCGGAGCTTTTGTGAATAGATTTCTCTCAGGGCATGTACCAACATAGATACATGCATCTTTTATTCATTACTTCAACCCATATCCTTCGGTACCACTGTGGTTTCCCACAGTGCCAAGTAGGGGAGTTCTCACTTTGTTTGGATCAAGGAATCTCTTTTCCCAACAAATAGTAAATAGCATGAACATCAACTGAATTAATCTATCAATATCAATTCAAAAATTACACTCATATGCTTATTTTATTCAAAGAAGTAACTTCCCTCTAAAATAAAATTCCTCAGATAATATGTTCATCCAAAACTCCATCTATTGATCAACGAAGAATTTTCAAAAGGTAGATATGTATTAGAGAAATAAACTCATCATAATAGGTATAATCCTAGTTTCAATTTTTTCAACATGTAAATTATCAAGAAAAATTTTGGCATGATAACGACAGTGTTTTCTTAGATAAATAAACCACTCAAGTGCATCAATGACAACTAGTAAATACCAAACAAATCTTATGGTATACCGAACTCATAGCATCAATCCAGAACATCAAATATCGCATATACAACCAAATCGAATAGAAAGCATAGCGAATCTTCTAAATATGTCGGTACAACCATATCGAAATCATATAGCAAAGAAAAACGAGAATCCGTAGTAGTAGGAGGCAAGAAGTTTGCAAAGTCATCCTCCCCTACATGAGTTTAAAACCAACATGAATTAGTGAACTCAAATAAGGCATGAAATTAAGAACGAGATACTCATAAAATTTTCCTAGTCCGATTGCGTCTCCTCCTCGTCCTCTTCAGCCAGGGCAACAGCCATGGGGTTGTGTGATGCTCCCTCACCTGCATCGCCGTAGATACCACCTCTCCTGGGGTCTTCATATCCAAAGCGTTCATAAAGAAAATTCCTCATGTCCTCCATATAGTTCCCTAATGCCTCGACATCTGAGTGAACATGACCGATCTGCTCATGAATCCTCCCAATGCCTCCCATTATCCTCTCCATATGCTGCTCCTGTCTATATAACTGAGCAGAGATAGTCTGGAAACCAGGGTCTCAGTAACTTTGCCAATCTCACTGATCTGGGGCTGCATGCTGAGAGGATGATCCGGTGGCTCCATGTGGTAGTGGCTTGGTGACTCTAGGTGGCGAGGAGTCGATGCCCACACCAAGTGGGTCATCACCCCAAGTAGTGGGCTGTGGTGGCAGCGATGTCTCAGGCGCAGGTGTGGCATAAGACACGCAACTGGGTAATAGCTTCCAATTTTCAAGGTTCTGCACTGAGGTCCGTCCGGGGTTAGGCAATGGCAATGTGGGAAGGCCTGGCTGAAGTATCAAACTATAAGTGTCTCCATCACGCTGAATCATCTTCATCGCAATGCATGATTCAATATCTATCCTAGAGTTGCCTCGAGCAACCTCGATCCCATAGGGCTCAATCCCAAGATGTAGTGCTATAGGATTAAGGAAACTTCCTATCACTATAGCCCCTTTCTTAGCCCTTGACACCTTACTAAGGTGTCTCATGAAAAGGAAAGCTATGTCTACAGTGTAACTATGAAGCATACTCCAGAGTAAAAATAATTCAGCGTGAGTGACAATACCATCACTATCTCCTCGCCCGAATATTGTGTGTGCAAGGACGCGGTGGGCGTATTTAATGCAGGGATTCGAGATCTTCGAAGCTCTTGCTGTTGAGGCTGAAAACCTGCTGTCTGAGGAAATCTGGTCCCAAAAGATATGCTCAATAAATCCAATGGGTGGTTCTGTTCGCCCCTTCCGTGGGAAGTGGAATATGCGTCGAATTTCTTTGAATGTGAGCATTCTTTCTTCGTTCATCATCCTAAATCTGATTTCTCCCTCGGCGGTGTGATCCATGTATTCATCCCAACTGATCTCTAAGCTGCTTAGAACTTCTAGAACAACAGGTAAGTAAGTTTTAGACGTAATCTCAAAAAATTCTCTCAACCCTACCCTGTCATACATCCAAAACACATCGTCCTTCAGTCCAAGGAGTTCTAAAGCTCTAATATCAGTGTATTTTGTTTTGACGATGCATCGAGTAAGCAACATGTTATATCTCTGCTCATGTTCCTCATCCCTAAACACGATACCAAAGGGATTCGGTGGTGGCATTTGAGGTTTAGCGGGTGCCTTTCCTTTCTTCTTTGATTACACGAAGGTTTGGTAGGTGTCATATTATAGTGCAAAAAGAAATAAGGAACAACAGGGGAAATTTTGAGGAACTTGCGTTACCAAAATCGTGCAGCTGGAAAACAAGCTGGATTTGAAGCTTAGAATCTGGATTTCTGAGTTGAGATCGAGCTTCATATCCTTTTGGAATGTGATCTCCTTTCTCCCACGAAGGTTTCTGAACCTGGAAGCAAGCAAATCTACGCTTGGATGAGAGGAATCGGAAGAAGCAAAATCTCGGCGGAAAACAGTGCAGCGACCCGAAAATAATCGTGATCGAGCTCGAAATCGTCATGATTTTTGCTTGGAATTGGATGAAAGTTGAGGGGAAAGATCACACGAAGGTTTGGGAAGTGAATGCTTGAGGAAAAACAGAAAGTCGGTGCGAAATCGGGAGAAGAAACCCTAAGAACAGTACGCCGAACCCTAAATACGGCACGTGAATACGTGGGGTTGGGTGGAATTATGGCACCGTATAATGAATACGGCAGGGCCGTATTTTGGCTACAGGTTCTGTATGGGTAAACGCAGAAAATACGGCACCGTATGAAAATACGGTACTGCCGTAATTTTGAAAAAATTTCTGTCCAAAATTCCTCAAAATTACGGTACCGTGCAAGAATCCACGGCAGTGCCGTAAAACCAAAAAACCTTTCTGTTCTAAAACGGCCAAAAATACGGTACCGTGAAAGCATTACTTAAAAATACGGTACCGCCGTGTAATGTAAGAATCTTTTTGTTTAAATTTGGCCAAAAATACGGTACCGTGCAAGCGACCACGGTACTGCCGTAAAATGCGAAAAAAACATTCTGTTCAAAAATGTTCGGAAACACGGTACCGTGAGAGTTCGTCGAGAAAATACGGTACTGCCGTATTTTATAATCAAAATTCAAAAAAATCTCAAAAAAATCACAAAAAATCACAAAAAATCACAAAAAATCACAAAAAAATCAGAAAAGGAAGGGATAACTCTAAACAAAGTAAACCTAAGTAATATGGCACCGTGAACGTTGTATCACAAAATACGGTAGTGCCATATTTTTGCCTCTGGAGTTCTATAAAGAATTGTCTGGAAATACGGCACCGTGAAAGTTTCTCTCAAAAATACGGTAGTGCCGTATTTTCTTCTGTGAATTCTGGGCAGAAAATATGGTGTCGTGACAATGTCGCCCGAATATACGGCAGTGCCGTATTCTTGCTGAAATCTTCTGGTCGAAAATGGTGGAAAATACGGTACCGTGAAAGATTCTCTGGAAAATACGGTAGTGCCGTATTTCGCCAAAGAATGTCTGCTGAGAAATACGGTATCGTGAGTGTTGCTCCCAAAATATGGTAGTGCCATATTTTTGTAAATTAGCTCCAAATTTAGTGAAAATTGATGGGTAGCTTCGTTTCGACATCTGGAATCCATTGGTGTACTCAAATCTTCCAAAATCTATCAAAATATATCACTTTTAACCTGAAAATGATCAAAAATAAGAAATGGTGTAGATTCTGTAATATTTAACAAATAAGGCTTAAAAACAAGCAAAAGAGCATAAATATGACACAAAAAGACATATGAAATGACACAAAATATACTATGAATTTTGGTGTCATCAAACACATAAGGCTTCAAACTTTTCTTGTCCTCAAGCAAATAAATAAGAACAATGCTAAGTATGGAAAATATGCTCTTTTATGAAAAATAAATTTCTAAAATATAATCACTCATGAAATATTCCACCAACTTTTTGCACAAAATTTCAAATAAATACAACGTCCTTTGAATTTAATCTTTAAGATCTACAACTTTGATCAAATAAAACTTCGCAACTTGTATAATAAAAAGAATCTCAATCTCATGATTTCACCTTTGTTTTAGTTTAAATCTATCATACCTTTGTTTACAGGAATAGGATATCTAAAATCTTTTTCCACCCAAAATCTCTCTTTTCTTGTCCCTCTTTTTTTTTTTTTTTTTTTTTTGTGTTTTTGATGGTATGTACCCACATAGATACACACTTTTTATTTGGACTTCAACTCTTGTCGTCGGTACCACTGTCAATTTTACACAGTGCCAAGTAGAGGAGTCGTTTTCTTTTTCTCTCTCTCCCTTTTTTTTATAGACTTCAACCCATGTCTTAGGTACCACTGTCAATTTTACACAGTGCCAAGTAGGGGAGTCTCTCACTATTTTTGTGGATCATGGATTCTTTCTTCCCAACAAATAGTAAAATAGACCAAACATCAACTAGGTTAATCAATTGACATTAATTCAGAAATTATACTCATATGCTCATTTTATTCAAGAAAGAAGTTTCACTCTTAGATTGCATTCTTCAAACAACATACCTACCCAAAACCCTATGCATCAATCAATGAAAAATTTCAACAAGTAGATATATATTGAAGAAATAAATTTAACATAGGAGGTATATCTTCATTCACAGGCATTAGCATGAATATTCATCATTATAGAAAAATCTACCCATCTAAGAAAAACATATCATCAACTTATCAATCTTATCATGTCCACAAAAAAAAGTCTCTAATTCAATGCAAAAGGTGTGAAGCATGAAAACTCATATAATCATAGTCAAAAGTGTAACATGATTGGTCCATATAATCACATAAGGCTCAAACAATGCAAAGAGTGTAAAGTGATAACAAATCAAAGATGCAACCATATGAAATAATCATAAATAAAAGAGAGTGCAAATGATACTCACAAAACTATATAGCAAGCTCTGACCAAAAGTACATAAGGCTCAGATCAAAAAAATAATGTTGGGGCAGATACTGCTAGGTTCAAGGATGTGCCTTTTGAAAATTTTATCTGCAAAATTTAAGGTACATAAGGCTCAAATCAAAAAATAATCTCTTACTTAAATCAAATAAAAATAGAACAATAATATTTTCAATGGGAAATCAGAGATATCATCAATAGTCCAAAAGGGTGCAGGTGAAACGAGCTGATGTAGGCAAGAAGCAGATGTGGAACAGAAGCTAGCTGAAAAGTTGCTAGCAATGATGGTGGTGCCGACAGTAGAGTGGGTAATCTCTAGTGGCCTGCTAGAGAACACAGTCCTGGAGGTGAGATCGTCGGCTGGTGTTTGCAAGAGATAACACTGCACATAAGAAAATTCAGAGTTAATAATGAAGACTGCTGCAAAAATAAATAAAATCATGGAAAAAGAGGCAGCAAAAGAAATAAGAATCTGCTAGTGGTATGATCCAGTGTCGACGGCTGGAGACAGTGATGTCAGAGGCAGATGCAGTGTAGCTAGAGGTGCTGCAAATCTGGAGAAGAAGCTGCAGGTGTCCAAGGAAAACAGTGCAACCGTAAAGAATTTTATTTTCCTGCAACAAGAAAAGAAAAATTAATTCTAAAAATAAACTAAAATAAAAGAAACTAAGCAAAGTAAAAGTGAGCTTGGGTTGCCTCCCAAGAAGCGCTAATTTTAGGTCCATAGCTTGACCAAAAATCAAATCTCATGGTGAAGTAGGTGAATCAGTACCAAAATATAAGGCATATAATTTTCTGCATTTCCTCTGTCCAAGAAGTTTAGCCACTAATCCAAATATCCAGAATTCAATATAAATCACAATAAAAGTCGTTTTCTTAAATATGCAGAATTTAAAATTAAAGTTCTCAAATCCACTCAAAGAAATCTTTATGATCTTTCTATGTTTATCAAAAAGCAAAATCATTAGTCCCTTCTTCAAATTAATATTTTCAATTTCAATAAGATTAGGGCTAAGATCAAAAGATTCAAATATTGGATTATCAAAATAAGTTTTATGCCTTTCATTAGATTCCTCAATAAAGCATGAATTTTCAAATAAATCAAAAGATTCAACAAAAAATATGGGCAAAACATCAGAGTGAGATTCATTAGTGTTTGTATTTTTCAAATCTTTTTCAATTTCCTCATGTTCATCATCAAACAATTTTTCAATATCAAAATTATCAACAAAATCAAGATGAGACTCTTCAAAATCAATTTCCTCATGCCTCCCCACAAATGATTCATCATCAGAAGAGTCAAAATCAGAATCATATGAAAAATCATGAGATTTATCAATGTTAGCAAAAGAATTAATAGAACCAGAGTTAGCCACAAAAGATTTATTATTAATTTCAACAATATCATCAAAATCAAATTGAGGTACATGAATATCACAATTTTCAAACTCATCACATTTAACCATAAATGATATATCGTCAAAAGCATCAATTTCATCAAAAGAGGGTTTTTCAATTTCAATTTCCTCAACTTTTTCCAATAATACATTATCAAAGGAATCAATTTCAGAATTATCAAAATCAGAGTGAGATGCATTAATGTCCACACAAGGCTCAATCTCAAAACAATCATAATCAGTCGGGGAATTTTCTAAATCAATCTTTTCAGCTTTCAAATCAAACTCAAATAAACATGCTTGTTGTGCTAATTGGGTTTCTAAAATTTCATTGTGTGCAACCATGTCATCCAACCTAGAATTGATTTGTTTGAGGGTCTCACTCACATCATCATTTTGTTTCATGAACTTTTCAAACATAATCTCTAAGCTAGATTTTTCAGTATCCTCAAAGCATGGTTCAGAAGTAAAGTTTGAGCAATCATCATAAAAAGATCTAGAATCATATTGATCATCTTGATACCATGATGAATTGGAATTTAAAAATTGGCAATTAGAAGTGTAATGACCAATAGATCCACAAATATCACATCTATTAGAATAAAAAGAGTGCATATAAGAGTTAAACGTATCTTCAAGTGTGCTCAATGAATTATTTTCATACTTACCTTGTGGCATGTATATCTCACCTCTTTGAGTTGCCCATGAGTTGTGATTAAAAGACATATCTTCAAATCTATCAAGAACAGAAAGATTATCCAACACAAATCAATTAGAAAAATTATTTTTTTTTCAAAATATATAAAAAATAGAAAATCTAAAACACAAGCAAATTCACAAATTTTTAGATATCACAACTCTGTCACAACTGTGAAAATCCAAAACCTGCAAAAATAGAAAACAAAGTTAAAACTAAAAATAAATAAAACTTAGTCTAGCAATACTAACAACTAATTTGATATTAACAAAACTAAGGTCCCCGGCAACGGCGCTAAAAACTTGTTGTATTCCGCAAGTGCACGGATACTCGAAGTAATAATTAAGATATCGAACCACAGGGACTTCGTTGTTAAGTACCGACTAATCGAGTTTTCACTAGCTAAGCGAATCGAGAATTGTGTAAAAAGCAATCGAACTGAAATTGAAGTAGATCAGGATGAGAGAATCAGGACTAGGGGTTAATTCAACTTGATATTCATAACTAAATAGAATTAAAAAATCATCAATTTATCTCTGTCATGGTTAAGATATAATTCACTTAACAAACAAACTAACTCACTCTCGCACAATTAGTTTGCAAAGAACGATCCTCACTCTCGCACAAGATCAATTCAATGCTAAATATAAGTGAATTTTGGTTAAGGAGATTAAGGATCACTCTCGTGCATCCCATCTCAATACCAAGATTCTCAAGCAAAACTAAGCACTATCGCACCTTAGTTTCACAGGTTTTACTCAAGGCTTTCTAACAATCTAACGTCTATCTCTAGCACGTTATCATGTCTGTAACAACAATAAATTCTAGGTCATATCAATAACAAGAAATAAACTTCTAAAATCTAAAGATAAGAGCACAACCAATCTCTTGCAATGAGTTCTTACAATAAATTCTAGGCTTCCAAGTTCTATGATATCATCTTCTCAGTCCATAGCATAAAACTCCAAAACATGTCAAAGCATGATACTAAAAACGATTGAAGGCAATAAATCACTTGAGTAAAATAACCATAGCAAAGATATATTGATGTGAGAAAAGTTATCTAGTCATTGAAATATCAAGAGAATAACACCCCCTTGTCCCAAGAAGAATTTAAGCTAACATGATGGAAAAATCACAGCAAAACATGATTTTTAGTATGATTGGAGATAGTAAGAAAAGAGTAAAAGTTACAAAACAAGGCTGCAAGTAAATCGCAGCCCGTAATTTATCTTTGACTTCGCGATGAACAGTGTCACGAGCACGTTTTTGATGATTCCTCCCTCGATTGATCTCCTTTCAAGCCAAAACTTCTGTGGTGTGTTCTTCTTCCTCAGGCGAAGCTTCTTTTCAAAAATTGTGGTCGGAGGAGGTCTGTGCAGCAAACAGCGATGAACCCTAGCGCGATGATGATTTCTTCGAATTCTCCCTCAATCGTGGATAAAAATTATTTTTTTCACTTTTTGTGTTTTCGCCTCTTAAAGGCGAGTCCCCTGCCTCTTTCGGATCTTAATTTGGAGGTTTGGATCAAAAGATATAGTCTTTGCAAGAATCGGGCGGAAAAATCAGAATTCTGAGTTCCAAAATACGGCACCGTGAAGCTTCATACGGCAGTGCCGTATTTCATTATGTGAGTTCTGGGCAAATAATACGGTGCCGTGAGAATATTCCTTGTAAATGCGGTGGTGCCGTATTTTTGCCAAGTACTTCTGGTCAGAATTGTCAGCAAATACGGCACCGTGAAGGTTCATACGGCCATGCCGTATTTTTGTCAAAACTTTCTGGTTAAATTCGTCCAATTATACAGTACCGTGTATACGTCCACGGCAGTGCCGTATTTCTGATGAGACTCTCTGGTCAAAAATGTCGCAAAATACGGTACCGTGAAAGTTCTTCTGCTAAATACGATAGTGCCGTAATTCCGTTGAGACTCTCTGGTCAAAAATGTCGCAAAATACGGTACCGTGAACGATTGGCCAGAAAATACGGTAGTGCCATATTTCGCCCAAATATGTCCGCTGAGAAATACGGTACCGTGAGAGATCTTCTGAAAAATACGGTAATGCCGTATTTTAGCTAGAAGGTGTATTTTGGCTTGAAATTTGTTGTGTAGATTCCTCTCGATGTTTAGAATTCGTTCATGCATCGATATTGCTCAAAAACCAGCGATAATAATGTCTTTTTACCTGAAATTGATCAATAACCAAAGATGTGTAGATTCCGAAGTATTTGGTATAAAAGGTGTAAAAACAAGGCAAAAGAGTAACATTATGGTTCAAAAGACTACTAAATAAGTATGAAAAATACTATGAAATCTAGAGTCATCAAACACCAAAAACTTGTTGTAGTCCGCAAGTGCACGGATACTCGAAGTAATAAAATAGATATCAAACCACAGAGACCTTATTGTTAAGTACCAAATAGTTGTATTCTCACTAGCTAAGCAAACCGAATATGATGAAAAGCAATGATGGAGAACACACAAAAAAGATAATCAGAGAGAAACTGGGACTAGGGTTTCATCCACCTTAATTCTAATGACTAGAAGGAAATAAAGGTTGTCAGTTTAATTCTATTATGATAAAGACCTAATTCACTTCATAAAGGTATTGTCTCACTCTCGTGCAGACAATCATGCAGATAACCAATCCTCACTCTCATGCAAGATATATTCTCAATACTAAAGATAAGTGAATCATTGAACAAAGAACTCAAGGATCACTCTCGTGCATCCGAATTCTAAGTCAATCATCTCAAGTGGAATCTCAAGGATCACTCTCGTGCATCCTGAAACTCAACATAGGTTTTACTTATGGTTTTCCGACGACTCGATCCTCACTCTCGTGCAAGATCAAATCAAGTCTAACACAATAACTCAATCCAAAGTATCAGAAACTCAACATGGCAATAAAATCACTAAAGATCATAATTCGAAAAACTACCTAATCTCTCACGATAGTTCCAAACTCAACGAATTCTAGGGTTCCGAATTTCAAACGATCAACCTCTCGGTCTATTTCGCAAAACTCTAAAATATGTTGATATTTATAAAACTAAAGAGAATTAAAGAATAATCAATCACAAAAGTAAAATTATCATATTAAAATTAAACTTGACAAAAATCAATGTTTTCTAATCATTAACAAACTAAGGGGATTACACCCCATGTCCCAAAAGAAGATCTAAGCTTTCATGGTGAAAGGATTACAACAAACCATAATTTCAGAGGATTAGAAAGCGAAAAAGGGGAAGAAAAGTTACAAAACACAGTGCTGTAATCGAAATTACAGCACCGTAATAGGCTGGAAACGCGATGAACAGTGGCGTCACCCACTGTTTTGTTGATTTCTCCCTTGATCGGACTCCTTTCAATCTAAAACTTCTAGAGTATCTTCTCCTTCACCAGGCGAAGCTTCAGTGTAAATTTCACGGCCTGAGGTAGTTTCTACGCCTCTCGGCGTGAGGCTGAACCCTAAGCGCCTCTCTGTCGATTGCTCTCTCAATTGGTGATGAAAATTTTTTGCTTCCACTTCGTGTGTCTTCTCCTTTTAAAGACGAGTCCGGAACATCTTTCGTATCTTAATTTGGACTTCTGGATCAAAAGTTATGGCCTGCGCAAGAATCGGACCCGAAAAACTCGCGAAAATCCTCCCAAAAAACAGCACCGTGAACGTTGTACCACAAAATATGGTAGTGACGTATTTTTGCCTCTGGAGTTCTGTAAAGAATTGTCTGGAAATACGGCACCGTGAACGTTTCTCTCAAAAATACGGTAGTGTCGTATTTTCTTCTGTGAATTCTGGGCAGAAAATACGGTGCCGTGACAATGTCGTCCGAATATACGGCAGTGTCGTATTCTTGCTGAAATCTTCTAGTCGAAATGGTGGAAAATACAGTACCGTGAAAGATTCTCTGGAAAATACGATAGTGTCTTATTTCGCCAAAGAATGTCTGCTGAGAAATACAGTACCGTGAGAGTTGCTCCCAAAAATACGGTAGTGCCATATTTTTGTAAATTAGCTCCAAATTTAGTGAAAATTGATGGGTAGCTTCGTTTCGACGTCTGGAATCCATTGGTGTACTCAAATCTTCCAAAATATATCAAAATATAGTACTTTTAACCTGAAAATGATCAAAAATAAGAAATGTTGTAGATTCTGCAATATTTGACAAATAAGGCTTAAAAACAAGCAAAAGAGCATAAATATGACACAAAAAGACACATGAAATGACACAAAATATACTATGAATTTTGGTGTTATCATGTTCCTTGTCTGGTTGTTTGGTATTTTATTCCGCTGCCATTTCTAAGTTTTACTGAGATATATTGCCGGTAGTTCATTTGGTTTTAAATCTAGCAACAAGGAGTTTTTGCACTCATCTCTCCCAACAAGTGGCATCAGAGCTGAGGCTGATCCCAACAATCTCCATATCGATCTGTCATTATGGCTAATATCCTTAGCATTTTTCTATAGGAAGTTGTTGATGAAAAGAGAATCACCACGTACAATATTAAGAGCCTGTTTTATTGGGGAGAAAAATAGGAGAAAGAAAAGAAATTTTATTTTTCTCCTAATTTATTGGAGATATTGATTTGGAGAGAAAGAAAAAATAGGCTAATTTTCTTCCCTTTTACATTCTCTCCAAAAGAGGGAGAAAATACTTTTCTCCCCATCCCTTGCTGTCAGCCTCACCATTTTTCTTCCCACCCATTTTTCTTCCTTTTCTCTTTATTCTTCTCTCTTTTTTTGCTTCCTCCCCAATAAAATAGGCCCTAAAGGGAAATATAAAGTTTCCCATCTCATGGATGCGGATGACATAATTCTAATTTTTTTTTTCTAGACCCTAGGCCATTTACATAAAAACATTATGACTCATCATGGCTTTTCTCAAGGATCCTTCCCCTTCAAGTACCTTGGATCTAAAATAAGCTCGAGATCTTCCAACCAAAAGTACCATGAGTGCCTCAATAAATTTCAGGATAGAATGCAATCCTCGTAAGGACAATACCTATCTCAGGTAGGCAAGATCACTTTGGCCAAGAATGTTTTATCTTCCCCTTCCTAAACTCAATGCACAAATCAGAAAATTTATATGGGCCAAAGATAATGAAAGAAAAGGTTTACACCAGGTTTACACCTTGTTAATAGGCAAACGATCATAAAACCAAGGAACTTTGGGGGTCTGTATGTTAAAGATTTTACCATTTTAGGCTACTATAAATGGTAAAAAGACTTTTGATTATTTGAACAATCAGAAAAGGCTGTGGGTTGAGGTTTGCAAAGCAAAATATGGCAACTTGTATCTCAATGAACCTAGATATTACAAAGGTGCTAGCAAGAGCCAGAGGGGTCTCATTGAGGACGTGCAGAAAGTCAAGCATCAGATTACTAAGGAGAGGCAAAGTAGCTTTAGTAGGGGCCTCACCTAGGCAGGTGAAGGGATTGAGAAGGAGAGATGATTTGGAAAATGGGTATCAACGGTTTGCCCCTAAATAAGGCTATTTATAACTCTTTTTTATTAGACTAAGGTGGACACAGAACACAATTGAAAGACTCTTTGGAAGCCAGACACCACTGCAAAAGTATAAAGGTTTTTGTTTGGAAGCTTTTCGTGGAGCAGCTTCCGACATTCAACCGCCTCGGTCAAATGGGTTTGAGGGAGTCAACTACTTGTATGCTATATAACAATACTGCCAAATTTTGCAGCATCTTTTCCAACAGTGCAGTTATTCACAAGATGTTTGGAGCCAGCATGCAATTCATTTACAGGGTCAAAACTTCAAGCTACAACTATGGAAAAGGAAGAGCTAGATAAATGCAGATAAGGATATTTCTTTGAAATTACAAAACCTGATCCTCACTACTTGCTGGCAGATTTGGAAGTAAAAAATGCTCAGATCTACAGCAAAGAGAAATTAAGCCCAGCCTCGATATGCAGACAAGCCTTGGTGGAATACAAGATGATTGATGAAGTGATAGAATGTTCAAGAGTCTGAAACAGTCATGAGAGGAATGCCAAAAGCAGATGGGTTCATCCTATGGATGATCAGATCAAAATCAACACATCATGGATGTGTACGATGCTGGAATTGGGTACATAGTCTGGTTACAGCGGCCTATTATCAGAGTCCCTCAGCCTTGTACTTAGGAGTTCTCGCTATCAAGTGAGCAATAAATTATATAGTCAAATTTAGGGTAGAATGAGAAGATGATTATTATAGAGTCAGTAAGGCGATAAACTTCATTCAAGCAAATTCCCAACATCCACTTGGCGAGATCTGAGGAAATAAAATTCTTAGGTGCAAACAATCAATTTGAATTCAATTATATAAACCTATACGGTAAACATGAGCTCCACTAGTTGGACAGGAACTTCGCCGCCGGACGTAGCCAGATTGCTATTTTGTGATACAGTGGACTAGTTTCGATAAGATATTTCCCTTCTAAAAAAGGTGGGACTCATAGATATTCTCCACTCGTGAAAAGTGAATCTTACAACATAATATGTATGGATTGGGGTTTTTATGAACTCTTGATAGCTGCCAAATTAGTAATGACCCAAATCCGAAGTGGATTCTTGTACTCCTATCTACGTGCCATAAACGCGTAAAGGAAAAAATAAAGGCCTAAACTGTCTGTCATCACTCCATAATAACGCCAACACTTTAAAGAGATGGAGAACAGCTGTTTACACTTTATTCTGAGATAACAAAGCATCTGCGCTTGGAACCAAAGATTTTAGCAGGTCCTTCCACAAAGCAAAATTTAAACTAAAGATGACATACAAGGCACCAATCATATCACATAGTACAAATTCTTTTATAGGGCTGAAAGTCTGAAACTGCTAGTGAATTACAAATCAACAAGTTATACAAAAGCAGGTTCTCGGCATAAGTTATGATATCAAAATAAGGCTAACGATCTGTGTATGTCTCAATATATCATGAACCTACTCAAGTTTTCAACTTTTTTCTTGTAAGGATGTTCTCCTAGTAATTTGATAAAGATATTATCTATTCCTGGTCTTAATGAATTTGCCTCTTGAAGCCTTCCTCTCCATCTTTTCCCTCTTCTTGCGGCTCTTCTCATCCTCCGCCTCCCCCTGTATCCGAAGTGCACGAAAGATATACCATCAAAAGTATACACAAGGCAACCAGTTTAAGAAGCATCTGGTTGCTTATCACATACCTCTGAGCCTCCAAATAATGTTCCTTTCAGTAGACCAGATACTTTGTATGCACCAAATACTGGTATCTGCGATTCAAAGGGCGCTCAGAAACTCAACTGAATCCAAGGAATTGTTAAATAATAATTATCATGATAGATTAATCCTAGCAACACTGGTGAAGTACAAATACAATCTACTCAACTCTAAACAAATGAAGTGAAGACATACAACAAATGAAACAACATATTAACCCAATTATCAGTATGGGTCAGACATAGAACAAGTGAAACTAGGAATGATCAATCTGACAAAACTCTACTATTGCAATCAAGGTTTTTAATCTCAATCCATGCTCCAAGTTTGAACCGATATATGCTACTACTAACAATATCACCCAAAAACTATGTAATATAAATGTATATAGGTTTAGACTAGTACAAATTCTAGTCTATGTATCAATATAGGATGGGAGCAGTACCTTAAACTATGATTGAGATGACTAATGAGAATCCTCTAATAGTAATATAGTCTATGCAAAGCATTTAAAGTCATCGAAATGTCAGTATTTTATTTTCAGTTGTTCAATAAAATTAATCCTATGAAATTGGATCCCCAAAAATAACCTAAGGTCTAATGGATGCATTCAAATCAGTGAAGCATTCAAATGAGAGTAAATTGTGCGAAAAGAAGACAAAAGGATGTGATTTTATGCTACCAACCATTTCATTAGAGCATTAGAAACATGTTTGGCTCTGAATCTTACCACTAGATAAGTCCACCAAAATTTACCAGATAAGATGGACATTATCTGTACAAAGCTTGTTATGTAGATCACATCATGCAAATAACTGCACAAGAGAAAAGTCGTCAGGATTGGAAATGATAAAGTTATTTTAGGGGAGACTGACAAGGAAATAACATTGAAAAGTGGGACATCCACTACAGGAACATTTTTTCCATTTCTTAGCAGGCACCATAAATCTGTAAAATATCCCTACAACTTCAATTTGATTTGTTTTGACTTCTAGATCATTCTGTGTCACATTGGTGACGTTCAATCGGCTGAGTAAATATTTATATTGTTTGACAAATTTTATTTCATGCCAATTAATGCTATACATAGTATCCTGTGCTTCCTACTGCAAGATTGTTTAATATCATCAACTTAGCACAAAAAAAAAATTCATAGAATTAGAAGCTTCATCTAGTGGCAACAAAAGAATCACAATGGCTATTGTACAAAAATAAGGCAAATGATTGTTTAGTTTCTTGCTTTATTAGAAAGACCTACCTATTCGACTAATAATAGAAGTTGTAAATTAAATTTAAAAAATAAAAATCAGTGAATTAAACTAACGTAATTTCATATGATTGGAGATATGTGAATCATAGAATCAAGTCTCAATCTATTCCAGGTGGCACGATGAGACATAGTGATCCAATGGATTACCAACACTGAGTACACTAGTTTAAAACTTTCAATACCATCTGCACCATTTGGCATAATGGAGATGAGCAGTGACTAAGCATCCAAGGTCATATATATCTAAGTATAGATACAGATAGGTCCGACCCTGAAATTTGCAGCCTTAACATGAATGAGACTGACGAAACATGTAAACCTTGCCATGCGCATATGTGTATATATATGCATATTTGCTTTAGATATTGATGTAGTAAGTTAAATACGCAATTTTGCTAAGGAAAAGACTATTTGAAGAAAATCAAAATATGGAAATTGTATTGTCCCTTCATTATATGAATTAAGCCCCAATCAATGGAACTTTCTTTCTTGAGGAAACCGAATCAATAGAAAATTATAGAATGCAATTATATAAATTCATACCCACATATTCCACCCGTGGTCATATCATACCCACCATCAAGCAGTTCCCCGTCATCAGTGTATGTTGGTTTTGCCATACTCTCAAGTTGTTTATATGCAAGTCCATAAGCCACAGACGTAATAAGAAGACCAACCCAATGCTTCCAAGTAAAAGTTGAATGAAACACAAGCATCCGCATCAAAACATAAATGATCTGCAAATGGTACATTCTGATAAACATATTTTCTCTTTGTTTGCTATGATGAATAAAATTGTACAGAGTAAACATGTATGCAGATCTGATTTCATAATATTAATGCCATCACGAAACCTGTACTCCATACTCTTGAAAAATCAGAAATACACCACTACAGGTGCCAGCATCCTCGGCACTATGGATCAATATGTTGTGTTTTTCAATGCCCTATTAGTTATATTGTATCAAGTGATCATAATAATTCTCTTACTGGTGAAAAATGTCAGCTTCAAACTCCCATCATGAAGTTCTAAAAGAATCTACGAAACAAAGATGTAAACAAAACATCAACTAGTTGGACTATAGACCTATAGGCATAGTTGTTAAAATGACGTAGGATAGGTAGGATTGTAGTTCCGGATCATAGGATAGTGCAAGATAAGTAGGAACGAAAAGACTTGTTTGCAGGTTTGCTATCAGACTTCCATTTGTAAATCAAGCTTGATTGAGTAATGAATCCACAAAGAATTTTGAGCTATGGCATAAGTTGAGATAGGGAGTCACCATTTACCACAACCTTAAGCTGCAAGGGAAAGGCTGAATTTATATACTTGGTTTAAAACTTGCCTCTCACTATCAAGCCACTCACATGAATTGTGAAATAACTAACATAAAGTGCAAACAAATAGCTTGGCACCAAGAGGCACGGATAACAAATCTTAATATGTATTCAAACTTTTGACATGTTGATTTGATGATCAATTATCCCAAATGTTTAAGCTATTAGAAAAAGGTCAATTCCAATTTATGCATTTAAAGTTTAACAAGACATTGTAATACTAGCCAATCTATTACTTCTCTCCCATACAGGGATCAAGATGATTCCCTAAATGATCGTGGTCCATTAAGTGACTAAGGACAATCCCAAAATCACATTTGAGCATGCCACTGAGAATCCCAGTTCAAGCTGATAGAAAGAGACAAATATTTTAACTAAATCTGCAACAAAAACTAAAGTTCATACAGCTCTTGGGTTGAAAACAGCACTACACTTGAGGTAATTGTTTGCCACAGAACAAAGCCCAGAATGGTACTATGCCGCAATAACCACTCTTCGAGTCACAATTCTGTGCTAATGATGAAAGCTATACCTTTGCAGCTGCTGTTGAAACTGGTGATGAAACTAAAATGTGAGGGAATATGATAGAATAATTGAATATACTTCCAGTTGAGTATGTAGACTACATTGGCTGTTCGCTTCTCGATCTAGTTAAGGAAACCGTTCTTGACCTAACATCAGTATGCACAGGATGCGATCTTTTAGCCCAAATTGACCTACAATTGACTTGAATTGCATTATTTGGACAGTAATCCCATCCCGTTTCAATACATCCACCAATCAATCGTGAAACAAGCTCGTGCTCTCTCAGTAAAACACTATAATTGATTCCGGAACAGAGAATTTCCGTCAGAAGAATCGTTTGCGCAATTCGAATAATCTCGACCACAACCAGAATATTGCCCCCTCCCGATTTCCAGCAGGATATTGGACTCCGAGGCGTTATCACAAGGGATCAAGCAGTCACACAACAGATACAACAAGGGTATGAAGAAGGGGAAAAGAGATCGGAGGAGGGGGAGAGTAAGAGAGAAGCAGCAAACGTACATTGGAGGCGATGATAAGGCGGAGGAGGTTTGTCATGTGCTTCTTGTTCTCCTCCTTCCGCTTCTTGGCTCCCTGATTCGCCATGGCTTCAACCCGTGAAGCTCTTTCTCGCCGACGTTGGACGGAAGCCGCTGCTCGGTGTAATAAGATCCGCTCGGCGATTTGAACGCGCGGCAGGCCACCGCTCGTCATTTATGCGAACGCCTACTGTCACGCCCCGGTCGGATCGGCCTGAAAACAGCCCTTAAACGCTGTCTCAGGGCCGTCCGACGGAACACCGGAACATAACTCTCGCTAGGGTTTCCGACCCGGAATTAGAAACCCTAATCTCCCCGGATAATTTTTATCCCCAAATTACAAGGTCGCTCAGAAACCCTAACCCTAATTTAGGAAAATCCAGAATCGAACCCTAATTTGGAAATACCTCTTCTCTCTCTGATTTTGACCGAAGTCAAAATCATGCCCTTGCTGACGTCGGCATGACGTCAGCCCTCGATCGGATTTCGCCGCCGCGTGTAAATCTCCGTCGCTGACGTCACCTTCGCGTCAGCCGCCCGAAATCGCTTCTGCCGCGCCGAATTTGCACGCTGACGTCTGCCTGACGTCAGCGTCCCGAATTCGATTTCGAAATCGAAATCGATCGTTGACCGCCCGTTCCGTTGACTCGCGCCTCGAGTGTCGCGTCGTCTTCTTCCTCTCGACGCACGACGCCGCCGCGTCGTTGCTTCAGCCGAGCGCCGCCGCGCCCGGGAGTTGGGCGAGAAAGGGGAAGGCTGCCCGCCTCCCTCCGACCTCGTCGCCGGCAGCCGCCTGCTGCCGGAATCACCCAGCAATGCTGCCGCCGCGTTCGAAGAACTTTGAGAACAGGGGAATGGAGAAATCAGAGGAGAAACCTTTATTTCACCGTCAAAGGATTACAAACTCTTCCCTGTGCCGACGACCACCGTCGCCGGTGCCCCCATCCCTCCCTCGCCAGCCGCTGCCAGTTACATTCGCTCTATCACTCGCTCCTACTCGTCGACTCCATTGACGCCGGAGACTTCGCCCCCCCCCCCCCCCCCCCCCCCCGGCGGCATCAGAGCCCTGCTCTGGAATAGGCGACGGCGCCCTCGCCGTCGCCGGTGGAGCCGCTCCCCGGCGCTCTCCTTTGTGGTGTGGTGACGCCTCTGCGCACCCCTTTCTCGCCGCCTCTGCAACGGCTTTATAGCAGAAGCTTCGCCACGCAGCTGTCCACGCGATCCGCCAGGTTCGGTGAAGACCACGTCCCCTGCTGCGCCGAGCGTCGCCGTCGTCCGAGTCTTCCGCCTCTGAATCCTCGCGGGACGACTCCGTCGAGCTGCCTTCCGTGTCGTTGGCGTCCGTTCCTCCAAATCGGGAAGGCAGTCCGCTTCTTCCGCTTCGCTCGCGACCGCCGTCGTCGAGCTCGTCCGAAGGGTCCGGAGACGCCGCCTTCGTCCAGTTCTCTTGTTGAGAACCCAGTCGCACCGCGCGCCGTCCGTCCGCGTCCGCCGCGAACGTCGAGTGTGTTCCGCGTTTTCCGTCGCGCGAGATGACGACGCTGCGTCCTTCAGCCGCGTCGTCCGCCAGCCGCCCCGATTTCGGATCAACATCCCGGTTAATTTCTTCTGCGGTTGAGCTGGGCTGGGTGCATTGCTTGGGCTTGGGCCGGACCGCCTGAACCGGGCCCTAACACCTACGGTGATGTTTATCTCTTATCTGGGCTGGCAAGTCCCGCGGCCTGTTCATGATTCGGTGCTATGATTCGTAAATCTAATCTGGGCTGGCAGGTGGCGCAACCTGTTCATGATCGTGCTGAGGCCCAAGATCGATGAGTGCACCATGTTTAAAAAAATCAGTAACATATAATTTTATAGATTGATAATTTTAAAAATAATTAATATTAATTAAGACTAGTTAGAAAATTATATGATATGTCAAATTACTAGTTAATAGAAAATCGATGATTAATCGAACTAAGTTTTTATTTTAAAAATTATTCATTTATATAATTGTTAATTAATTAATTAATTTGTTTATTGTTAGACCTTGGGCCGGATTTGGGCGTGGCCCAAATCACAGCCCACGCAACCCAGCCTTTGTCTTTGAAGCAGAACGGATCGGATCGGGCGCCGCCCGAATCCGGATCCGAATCCAGAAATTTCCCTCAACGGGAAATTGCTTGCGTGCGTTGCACGCTGAGGCGGATGGGATGACTCGCATGGGTGGGCAGGGCCTCGGGCGTCGCGTTGATGCGTGCGGCGTGGGCGCCATGTCGGCTCGGGTGAGATTGGGAAAAAGAACGATGACGTCATTCTTTAGAGAGCGCCGAGCACTCACCGATCTTCGTCCTCGCTCCCTCTCTTCCATTCGTCGGCTTCTCTCTCGCCGGACGTTGTCGGCGGCTCGTTCTCCAGGCACCCGGTGGTGTGGCAGGGTGGTTGGTGTGCCCCGGAGAACTCTGTCCTCCTCGAGATCGTTGTCTTCGCCTCGTCGCTGTCGCGGTCGCTGGCGACGCCTCCAGGATGCCTCGGAAGGCGGCGATGCATCAGCTTCACCGACTCGACGGAGCCGGTGGCCTGAGTGATCGCCGAGGTATTCTCCTACCTTCTCCGTTCGTTCCGGCGGCTTTGACGACCTGCGTGGTGGCCGTGTTCGCCGGTCGAGCTAGCGGCTCCCGGTGTTTCATCCTCTCCGCCTCCTCGTTCTCTTCATCCAAGTGCCGGCCGCCTGCTTGCGTGAACACCCGGCCTTGGACCCGCCTGCGTGCGGCTGTCGATCGTTCTCGCCAGACGAGCCCTACTCTGCCTGCGAGCGGAGTCGTCTTCCTCCTCTCTTCTCGCTTGCGTGCGAGCTCTGCGTAGCCGTTCGCCTGCCTCCGGACGCCTACGCGTGGTGCTGCCGCTGTAGCCAGGTGCCGTCCGCCCTCCAAGCTGCCGACGAACGTGAAGAACACCGGTGTAGGCCGCCTTCATCGCCGTCTGCTCCGCCTCTCCGCCAACGTGGGAGTGAGGATGCTCGCATCGTCGCCAACGTAGGAGGTGGCCGGTCCTCGTCCGTCGGCGTTCCACGCCGCCCTTCAGGATCGTCTACGTGCGGGCAAATCCCCTTCTTATTCAGTCGCCGGCGGACGACCTCTTCCCCTATCTCCGTACTCACCTGCGTGTGAGGGTGGTCGGCCGGCTTTCTCTGGCCTACCGGCGGACGCACACGAGGTGTGCTTGGACGGTCCTTCCGTCCATTGTCGACGCGTACGTGAGTGCGACCACGTGCGGAGGTCTCTCGGTCGGACCCTTCTCCTCATCGGCGTGTGAACGAGATACCGATCAAGTCTCCTCCGTCACCGGCGTGCGACGCCGTGTGAACAACTATCCGTGATCGCCGGGGGCCGGCTTGATCTGTGGACATGAGGGTGAGTCCAACTCCCCGTTAGGAAACGTCCGGCTACTCCCCTCGATTCTCTCTCCGGCACGTGAGCGTGCTCGGAAACCATTGTGGACCCCGTCTGACGCGGTCGGTTACGGGTGGGTCCTATTTGGGTTCGGGTGAACCCGATTCGACTCGACTACACCGGTCTTCGAGGAATCGTCTACGTTGAGCTGAACCGTGTTGGAACGACAGCGATCCTTGTTGAGTCCATAGTCGGGCTGGAAGTCGGTTTGAGGAATCGACTCCGCCAGTCGAGCCCAATCTAGCAGTTTCGACCGTTGCGACCCCTGTGTGGGTGTATTCGGACTCGAGTCAAGCGTTGACTCACGGGCAAAATATTCAAAAAAAAAATGTTACCGTAATTGAGGGTGTGACAGCTTGGTATCAGAGCCGGTTTCTGCACGTTCTAACCTGTACGAGCGTCGTATGTGCATGTCGACTGACTTTCCTGCTTGTGTGCGGATGGCGTCGTCGACGGATAGCAAACCATTGTCTCTCGAGGACATGGTCAGAGATGGGGTTTTGGATCTTTACATCTCAGTGGAGATCGTCTCCACATGGCTCGTCCCGGGCGAGCGTCTCGTAGCTCGGGTGACTCGATGCACCAGGGAGCTAGAGGCATTTCGAGTAGAGGTTGCGATGCTGAAGCGCGCTACGGCGGCTTCGATAGCATCGACCACAGCCAATTCCGGCCAAGAGACCGCCGTGCGACGACCCACATATCAGCCAACAGCCTACTTGAGCGCTCCGGTTATTCGGGTCGGGGTGCGGGATCGGGCGCTGCCTGAACCCGGATCCGGCCCCGTTAACCAATGGGGTACGCGTGCGTCGTGGGAGTGGGCACGAAGACGTGGGACACGTCCTAGAGCTTCCCATTTCGGAGGGGTGCGTTGCTTCATGGTATTTGAGGAAAAGTTAGCATACTTCAAAACTACTATTCGAGGAAAAGTTCGCAGACTTTAAAATTGCTACTCAGGGAGATAAAATGAGGAAGAGTTAGCAGACTCTAAAACTGCTATTTGGGGACAAGGAGAGTGGACGGTATCCAACTAAAATAAAAGAGATCTCTCTTCTTGATCCAACTGAGCCAACTTCGCATAGGGGGACGCCTCTACGTGGGGGAAGCTTGGGAGGACAGCAAGGAAAAATCCTTGAAATCAGTCCGAGCTGGGTTTCTCATCATAAGGGGACGCCTTTATGAGGGGAAGACTCAGGTACAAAAGAGTAATTGGGGCGAGCTAAGTTACTCTTCGACGGAGGTGGTATGGGACGCCTTCGAAAAGGAGGAGACTTAGGCGCTACCAAGTTGGACGAATCTCTCTGAGAATTATGCGATCCAATTCGATCGCAGGTATTGTAGAACCCTCCCTACAATTCCGTGGAAATTTCGTGTGTGAGTCAGGTCACACAAAGTGGTTTGTCGAGAACGGCTAAGAGTGTTGGACTTAAAACATTCTCATCACAGGACCGAGTGAGGTCGGTCGGTACCGTAGACATCGAGACCTTCGGGGTATCGTACGATAGGGATATCGTAATCGACAGTTGGCAGGGCCGCTGCCATGAGAAGATTCTGAATCTTCCAGTCTATGAAGCAATCTTTGACCTCGAACTTTCGGTCGAGGCAGAGATAGTTGTGTTGCCTTATCTGTATGAGATACAGATATACGATGAGGATGTCTCTTTCCTCATGCCGTGCATTCGGAAGCACGGAGTCAAGGAAAGGAGTGAGGAGGGACTCCAAGGGAGTGCCCTTTGTTGGCGAACGCCTTAGCCGCAGGTTGTGCCAAGGAGATCCGACACCTCGGATCAAATGATAGACGATGTGTTGGTACAGGATGGGTAGAGCAGAGATACTCTGCGTATGGAGACTCCTTCTTCTGGGTATCGCCTTTGTGGTGAAAATTGACAAGGTGGTGAATGCATATTCTCACCACTAGGAAGAGATTATCCACCAAACTGATCAGTTGGTAGGAATTCCTAGCAGAATTCCAGTTCCGGTGGGAACACAAACATAAAAAAGCTAATGAAGTGCCGGATGCACTGAGAAGGCTTAACACCTTAGTCTGCTTTGTAATCTCCATAGTGGAAGGAGATCTTCTTACGAGGATAAAAGCAGCAGTTGTGATCGATAAGGAGTATCGAAAGTCTGTTGAGCAGACCAAGTCGGGTACGACCCGCTGATAGTAGGTAGACAGATGGAGTGGGTGAATACCCTCATGAAGGACTTCCTCTGTTATGTTGTGACTGCGAGTCAAAGGATTGGGTAAAGTGGATCTATTTGGCGCAATTTGCCTATAATCTCCACGGATCATCGTCTATTCGGCACGGCCCTTCGAGCTTGTGTTAGGGAGGCGGTCCCTAACTTCAGTTGATATTGCGATGAGGACCTCCGAAAGGAGATGTCCTGCGATTCTATGGGTAGCTTGTGGGCGAGTGGAGTCGCTCCATGAGACTAGAGACAACCTCGAGCTAGCAGCTAGACGAATGCGACAATATGCAAATCATCGTCGGGATGAAGCTGCATCCGACATTCCATGGGAGTTTCTTGAATAGATTTCATAAAGATCCAGGGGGATCTATATTGGTCACAGTCGCTTAGTGCGCCTCCGATAGTTCGAATGGAGTTCGACCAAAGGATCGGAGAAATCCTATATCACCGAGTTTTGGGACATAGTAGGATGAACCGACGAACAGAATTTCTTGTTCGATAGGAAGGTTCTCCGATGGAAGAAGCTACATGGTATGAGACGTCCGAACTGTGGCAGTTCGAGCACGAGATCCAACGTTACTTTGAGTCACCGAGGATGACGACTTGCTTCGGAGGGGGAGAATGTTAGGCCTTGGGCCAGATTTGGGCGTGGCCCAAATCACAGCCCAGCCCAACCTAGCCTTTGTCTTTGACGCAGAACGGATCGGATCGGGCCCTGCCCGAATCCAGATCCGAATCCAGAAATTTCCCTCAATGGGAAATTGCTTGCGTGCGTTGCACGCTGAGGCGGATGGGACGACTCGCGTGGGTGGGCAGGGCCTCGGGCGTCGCGTTGATGGGTGCCGCGTGGGCGCCATGTCGGCTCGGGCGAGATAGGGAAAAAGAACGACGACGTCGTTCTTTGGAGAGGGCCGAGCACTCACCAATCTTCGTACTCGCTCCCTCTCTTCCGTTCGTCGGCTTCTCTCTCGTTGGACGTTGTCGGCGGCTCGTTCTTCAGGCACCCGGTGGTGTGGGAGGGTGGTTGGTGTGCCCCAGAGAACTCCGTCCTCCTCGAGATCGTTGTCTTCGCCTCGTCGCTGTCGCGGTCGCCGGCGATGCCTCCAGAACGCCTCGGAAGGCGGCGATGCATCAGCTTCACCGACTCGACAAAGCCGGCGGCCTGAGTGATCGCCGAGGTATTCTCCTACCTTCTCCGTTCGTTCCGGCGGCTTTGACGACCTGCGTGGTGGCCGCGTTCGCCGGTCGAGCTCGCGGCTCCCAGTGTTTCATCCTCTCCGCCTCCTCGTTCTCTGGGATCCAAGTGCCAGCCGCCTGCGTGCGTGAACTCCCGGCCTTGGACCCGCCTACGTGCGGCTGTCGATCGTGCTCGCCGGACGAGCCCTACTCCGCCTGCGAGCGGAGTCGTCTTCCTCCTCTCTTCTCGCCTGCGTGCGAGCTCTGCGTAGCCGTTCGCCTGCCTCCGGACGCCTACGCGTGGTGCTGCCGCTGTAGCCAGGTGCCGTCCGCCCTCCAAGCTACCGACGAACGTGAAGAACACCGGTGTAGGCCGCCTTCATCGCCGTCTACTCCGCCTCTGTCTACCTCTCCGCCAACGCGGGAGTGAGGATGCTCACATCGTCGCCAACATAGGAGGTGGCCGGTCCTCATCCGTCGGCGTTCCACGCCGTCCTTCAGGATCGTCTACGTGCGGGCAAATCCCCTTCTTATTTAGTCGCCGGCGGACGACCTCTTCCCCTGTCTCCGTACTCACCTGCATGTGAGGGTGGTCGGCCGGCTTTCTCCGGCCTACCGGTGGACGCACATGAGGTGTGCTTGGACGGTTTGTCCGTCCATTGTCGACGCGTACGTGTGTGCGACCACGCGCGGAGGTCTCCCGGTCGGACCCTTCTCCTCACCGGCGTGTGAACGAGATACCGATCAAGTCTCCTCCTTCACCGGCATGCGACGCCGTGTGAACAACTATCCGTGATCGCCGGGCGCCGGCTTGATCTGTGGACGTGAGGGTGAGTCTGACTCCCCGTCAGGGAACGTCCGGCTACTCCCCTCGATTCTCTCTCCGGCACGTGAGCGTGCTCGGAAACCATTGTGGACCCCGTCCGACGCGGTCGGTTACGGGTGGGTCCTATTTGGGTTCGGGTGAACCTGGTTCGACTCGACGACACCGGTCTTCGAGGAATCGTCTACGTTGAGCTGAACCGTGTTGGAACGGCAGCGATCCTTGTTGAGTCCATAGTCGGGCTGGGAGTCGGTTTGAGGAGTCGACTCTGCCAGTCGCGCCCAATCCAGCGGTTTCGACTGTTGCGACCCCTATGTGAGTGTATTCAGACTCGAGTCAAGCGTTGACTCACGGGCAAAATATTCAAAAAAAAATATTACCGTAATTGAGGGCGTGACATTTATCATATATACACTTATAGAGTATTGGTAAAGTGAGGGATTAGATTAGCTCCATTTAATTATGCTTTAAGAGCTATGTTATGCTAAGTATTTTCTTAGAGCATGTTTGGCCCCGCTGTTAATAGGTTTATAACTATGCTGCATTATGTTGTGCTGCACCGTGTTGTACTGTCAAAATTTATAAGATGTTTGGTTAATAGCTTTTTAAATACTGTCAAAATTTAAAATAATAAATAAATATATTATTTTAAATTATTTAAAATAATAAAATATTTTATTTTAAATTATTTAAAATAATGAAATATTTTATTTTTCTTTAGTATTAAAATTTTAAATTATTTAAAATAATAATATTTAAAATTTTAAATGAAATAATATAAATTATTTTTTTTTAAAGAAGCAGAAGCTATAAAAACTGCAAAAGCATCAAATTGTAGCTTTTCTAACTTTTGCTTGTTTGCTACTTTTTTCTACTTCTGTTTTTCATTACCAAATAGTTTTATTTCTACTTTCTACTTAAAAGCTAATTAAAAGCAGCTTAAAAGCGGAACCAAATGGACCCTTAGTCTCATCACTCTTCCTATTATGGGGAGAACATAATTTAAAGTATCGATTGAATTAAAATGTATTTTTGCTTTAAGATTTGTGAAAATATCTGAAGTGGAGGTATTATAGTGTTGTTGTGCAGGTTGAAAAAGTTAAGGAATACTTTACGATCACTAAAATCATTTGTAAAATAAAATAAAATATTATAAATAGTCATATATATGTTAAAATGATAAATTATCAAATAGTTAAGTTTATATATATATAATATTATAGACACAAACTTTGTTATAACCCTAAAATAGTAATAACAAATTTTATAAATTACATAATATTATAGATGCAATATTCACATCTATAGGTGCATCCTTTGATTTATCATCCGTACCTCCCCTTATTGATATGCACACATGAAGGTATGGCACATTAAAGTGCAACCAAACCACATCAAATTTAGTGGTCCATCTGTCGGCAAGCGATCCTTTCAGACTACTCAAGCCAATCAACCAAATAGGCTCGATGCACTTAATTTGTTTTGACTTGTACATCTGAATCGTTGCTTAGGGTTCTTGGCTAGGTTGATCGACACATGTCGGATTGGTCGTGTCCAAACTTTGAACTGTTCTTATTCTTTTAGGCCCCTTAAAATTCTTTATTTTATGCTCATAATTATGTGATCCAACCACCATTCACGGCGATCGGCATCTCAATTCACACGCAAAAATTTATAAAGAACAAAAATCAATCACTCATGCATGGGCCATTGGGCCATTGTCTCCCCCCGACAATCAAAATTTATCCATTTTTTTTGTTAAATTATTTTATATTTGATCATTTTAGACACATCTAACTGTATCCAATCTAATTATTTTTTATTTAAAATCATATAAATTAGTCGACAAGGTATTTAAATTTAAATTTTTCCTATTAATAATTAAGAACTTTTTAATTGAACTAAAATAATGAGAGAGGAAAAGACACCTGCCGCCACACCTAAACGATTGTCGATGCAATTAACGTCCGCCAGGGCTCATCAATTCTGGCATGACTCACGCTAGGTGGCCTTTTGCTTGGGTCAACTTTTGTACCTGTTTTCAGTCAACAAGAGAGCCGCTATTTTTCAGAAACCAAGTCAATATGATTCAACTTGTATGACCAATCATAGCTAG
The DNA here is from genome assembly GCA_027563935.2 of Costus lasius. Classification (NCBI taxonomy): domain Eukaryota; kingdom Viridiplantae; phylum Streptophyta; class Magnoliopsida; order Zingiberales; family Costaceae; genus Costus; species Costus lasius. Next base: position 21,899,764 of record CM050451.1, on the reverse strand, counting down.
TCTCAGCTTCGAGATTAGCATAACTAACTTAATCAGACCAAAAGAATCTAACCTGAGCTGCATGAAATCAGACGTGATTGACGGCGGAAAGATCTTTCTTTACGTCTGAATTTACTTCAAGTCAATGCAAAATTTCCGGGCCAAACTATACTCAAGGTAAGAGTCAACACCTCCTACTCATGCGTCTGTCCCTATTTATACCACCAACAATCCCCTGCATTCCCTCCACTGAGTGCATTTGCAATTCCATGGCTCCTGTAGTTGAGCTCCTCGTCGTCCTCCTTGCGTTCTGCTCTGCTGCAAATGCTCAGCCGTCGCCTGGCTACTCCCTGAGCTCCAAGATCAGGTCAAGGGGATTCTATCAATTCTACAACAATCTATGGGGACCTCAGCACCAGTCCGTCTCTAGAGAACAGTCAACTGTCACGATTTGGCTCGATCAAAGCTCAGGTATGCTTTCTCCCTGTTTCTGAAAAGGAAAATCTTCCTCTGTTTCAATCTGACGATGCGTGGGTGTTCTGATTGCAGGAAGCGGATTCAAGTCAAAGCGGCCGTACAGAAATGGTTACTTTGGAGCTTCAATCAAGCTCCAGAGTGGCTACACGGCTGGAACCAACACAGCCTTTTATGTACGTAAAAAAGTCTTCTTTTGCAACTCGTTAATGGCGACTCTTTTTTCGGAGAGATGACTTGGTGATGGGTTGGTTGACCCATGTTGGATTTGTAGCTATCGAACGACCAAGCCCACCCGGGATTCCACGACGAGATCGACATCGAGTTTCTCGGCACGACTCTCGGCAAGCCGTACACGCTGCAGACCAATGTGTACGTGAGGGGCAGCGGCGACGGCCGGGTGATCGGCCGGGAGATGCGCTTCCACCTCTGGTTCGACCCCACCGCCGCCTTCCACCACTACGCCATCCTGTGGAACCCCGACGAGATCATGTACATATATACAATGCATTACAAATAAATCTCTCGCGGGATTGACATGTAAATGACGGAGTTGTTGGTTGGACTGCAGATTTTTCGTGGACGACGTGCCGATCCGGCGGTACCAGCGGGAGATGGAGGCGACGTTTCCGGACCGGCCGATGTGGGTGTACGCGTCGATCTGGGATGCGTCGTCGTGGGCGACGGAGAACGGGAGGTACAGGACGGACTACAGGTACCAGCCGTTCGTGGGGAGGTACACCAACTTGAAGATCGCAGGGTGCTCGGCGTACGCACCGCGGACGTGCCGGCCGGTGCCGGCGTCGCCGACGGGCAGGGGGCTGAGCCGGCAGCAGATGGCGGCGATGCAGTGGGTGCAGAGGACCCACATGGTTTACGACTACTGCGATGACAGCAGCAGAGACCATTCGCTCACTCCAGAGTGCTGAATTTATGGAGCTCGTTTCTACAGATTTTTATAGTGTGCAGGCAGTGCTGCCCTGCTACCGCTACAGATGAACTTGTGGTAGCCGAGGCGTTCACTGTCTTCTAATGTTTGTTTTTTACGTGATATGAGTGTGTGTATAGATGTGGGTATTTTGTAACAATTTAATACAGTGACCTATACTTGTATTAGGAGGTTCTCGGCATCATGCTAAACTACACTATTTGTTCTGAATAAATTTTGATCGTCGACAGGGCCAAGGATTTGCCGTGTGGGAATCCTAAAGCACCCCTTTTATGTTGTAATGAGAAGAGATTTATATATATGTCAATGTAGCAAAATCATATGCAGAGTAATATGGACATTCAGCAAAGTAAAGAGACCAGAAGCTTACAAATAATTCAATAACAACTTCAAATGCACCTAAACTTGGGAAAAGAGAGTTTTATGCAAATCAAGAAAATGAAAGCTGCTTCAATAGATCATCTAATTAACAGGTCTACCAATGATTTCACTTACTAACCAAATTCAACTAAAGTAGGACTAGTTGTTAAACCAAATAAATCAAACTCAAGTTGATTTAATAGTATCCAAATTCAGAATAAAGTATTGATGCAAATCTTACTGATATCTCATTGGCCTTGATCATCACTATCATCTACGAACTCATTTCAGCCACAACTAAAAAACTCAGCTGAAACTCTAAACGGCATCTGGGATGAGACTCTGCTGCTCTTCCCATTGCTTTGCTACAGCATCAAAATGATGACAAGGAATGATGAGTTCGCTGACATGAACTTCCAGATGATGAAAAGAGCCAAAATCTCCTCTATTCTTTGTTCCTTCTACTTGGCTGCAACTCTCCGTGGATGTCTCTCTGTTGCCAGACACACCGAAATTAAAATCAGCCCTTCAAAAGCACGTCTAGGGGGGCGCGTTTTCTAACGCAGATAAACGGGTGGCTTAAATTTTATATTTAAAAATATTTTTTTTAATTTTTAATTTTTTATAATCTATCTAATGGTATCAAATTTAGGGTATTTTAGATTATATACATGTATGAAATATCTTATGCAAATCTTATTAAAATTTATACATAAAATATTTTTTTGTCTTATATGTAATTTTGCATAAGGTATTTCATATATGTATATAATCTAGAATACCCTAAATTTAATACCATTGGATAGATTATAAGAAATAGAGTATTTCTAAAAAAAAAAATTAAAAAAAAAATATTTTTTAATATAAAACTTAACCCACCCGTTTATCTCTTTTTAAGCGCACACACGCGCTTAGAAAATTTCTCCCGTGTAGGGCTTCTAATCATTTGTTTTCTTTTTCCTTTTTGTGTTTTTATTATTACTTACATGGGTCCACATGAAGGAGGGACCCACCAATAAACCTCCCCCTTCCCTACTACATGGGGAATTCCACCAATCCTGCTATGGATCGGTAGTAGATGAACTTCTCCCTTGGAAGAGTTTTGGTTAACATATCTGATCTATTTTCATCAGTATGACTCTTTTCAAGTTGTAGTAGTTTCTTCTCTAACACATCTCTAATCCAATGATACCTCACGTCAATATGTTTTGACCTAAAATGAAATGATGAATTCTTTCCAAGGTGGATGGCACTTTGATTATCACAAAATAGCTCATACTCTTCTTGATAAAAGCCAAATTCATTTAGAAAACCTTTTATCCATAGCAACTCTTTACAAGCCTCGGTTGCTGCAATAAACTCTGCTTCAGTTGTTGAGAGTGCAACACATTTTTGTAATTTCGACTGCCAAGACACCGCTCCCCCTGCAACTAGAATCAAGTATCCTAATGTAGACCTTCTTGTGTCAACATGGCCTGCCATATCCGCATCAGTATAACCAACTAACATGGATTTTCTATCTTCAAAGCACAAACACATCTTTGTAGTACCACGGAGATATCTAAGAATCCATTTCACTGCAGTTTTATATTCTTTGCTAGGATTTGAAAGGAATCTACTTACTGTGCCAACTGCATGAGCAATATCGGGTCGTATGCATACCATTGCATACATTAGACTTCCAACTATTGAAGCATATGGAAATCTATCTATCTCCTCTTTTTCTCTTTCTGTAGAGGGACATTGTTTGGAACTTAAATTAAAATGATTAGCAAGAGGACAATTAACTGCCTTGGCTTTGCTCATATCAAAACGTTGGAGTATTTTCTCAATGTATCCCTCTTGTGACAACCATAATTTCTTAGTGTTCCTGTCCCTAATTATCTTCATACCAAGAACCTGTTTTGCTGATCCCAAATCTTTCATTGCAAAGGAATCGCTCAATTGGTTTTTCAAGTTACCAATTCTACATATATTTTGACCAACGATCAGCATGTCATCCACGTAGAGTAATAGGATAATGGAGTCGTCATTAGAGAATTTTTGCACAAAAGCACAATGATCTGAAGTGGTCTTCCTATAGCCATGCTCCCCCATAATTGATTCAAGCTTTTTGTACCATTGTCTTAGTGCTTGTTTCAACCCGTATAGACTTTTCTTCAACTTGTAAACATAGTCCTCTTTGCCTTTTACCATGAAGCTTGTTGGTTGTTCCATGTATATTTCTTCTTCCAAATTACCATGTAGGAAGGTAGTTTTTACATCCATCTGTTCGATCTCTAGGTTAAGACACGTTGCTAATCCCAAAACTATACGAATGGATGTCATTTTCACCACAGGTGAAAATATCTCATCAAAGTCAATTTCTTTCCTTTGGTCGAATCTCTTGAGAATCGTGGTTGAAAGCTATGCTCTTTATGTTTTATCTTGAACACCCACCTGTTCTTTAAAACACTTTTACCTTTTGGTAGCTTCACTAACTCAAAGGTTTCATTCTCATGCAGCGATTTCATTTCATCTTCCATGGCCTCAACCCATTCCCTCTTATGTTTATCATCCATTGCTTCTTCAAAGCATTCTGGTTCTCCTTCATCACTTAAAAGTACATACTGATTTGCATGATATCTAGTAGGGGGTTGTCAAACTCTAGTAGATCTTCTTAATTCTGGAGAACTCATTTGAGATGGTGATTGATCATGAGCATCATTGTTATTAGAATTATCTAATGGGAGCTGAATTGAGCCATCCGAATCACTTGTCTCCAGTTGATCATTATGTGTCTCATTTCTAACATCTCTCGGTGTTGTTGCTGAAGGGAGTAATTCTAAATCTATTAAATTGTCACTAGATCTAGAAACATACCTTTGAGTCTCCTTAATCTCTTCAATGGTCTCATCTTCAATGAACACTACATCACGGCTTCTTACAAGCCTCTTTTGAACTGGGTCATAAAGCCTGTAACCAAACTGATCTAGGCCATAACCAATAAACTCACACTGTCGTGTCTTGGTATCAAGTTTTGATCTCTCGTCTCTTGGAATGTGCACAAAGGCCTTGCAACCAAATACTCGCAAGTGATTATAAGATGGGTTCTTCCCTGACCATGCTTGTTCAAGAGTGTTAATTTTTAGAGGTACACATGATGAAAGATTCAAGACATGAACAACTGTTAGTATGGCTTCACCCCAAAACATCTTAGGTAACTTTGCATGTGAGAGCAAACATCTTACCCTTTCTGATGTAGCGACTAATAGGTGAGAGGGTCCTTAAGCCATACTCTAGGGTTTTACACAATGTGCGATAAAACGTGAGAGGGTCATGAGGCGAGGGAAGAGAAAACACGTCGGAAAAGTGCAGGGAAATCGATAGAAAACACGATGAAACAGCGGCGATCTCGATCAAGGCAACACAAATGCAAATGAAAGGAACGACACCCAACTATTTAACGCAACATGCTAACCTCACATCATTTTTTTAAGCATTCCTCGCAGCTCTCTTAGCGCGTTTTAAGCTCAGCCACGTGGGGAACAACGAGTGCGCAGGGGTTCAGCTTGCCCGCCTTGAGGGCTAAAACAAACCAAAGAAACAAGAGAACCGACCACGCTCCGACGTGCGGACTGGTGTGGGTGAAGATGAAAGGGGAAAACTAATTTGTTATCAAAGCGAGAAGGAGAAAACAGGCGAACCTGACCCACCGAAAAGGTGGGATTTACTTCAAAACGGAAGAGGAAACAACTTGGAATCGAAGAGACGTCTTCGACCCGAACAACGACGAAGGCGAGACTCCGGCTCGTCTTCACACAATGCTGGTGACTTCTAAGCTCACCAGGAGAACTCTCTACACCAAAGAGAACTGAAGAGGGATGCTGGCCAACCCCTCTCTTTTATAAGATAAGGAGGGGGAACAAGACCAGGGGACAACATCCTAACAAACTAACTACCATAAAGTGGTCAAGCTGCCACATAAAACAAGAAAGCATAAAATCCTACCAACTACCAACTATTCCTGCGAGGGGGCGCAGGTCCTTGGTCCTTCAGCATACGTGGCTTAGCGGAGACGGTTTAGACGCGCTTCGAGCACATCGCGACAAGACAGCAAAACTTTGAAGTCGTGGGCTAGGTTACCACCGTCGCGGCCCGTTCTTGGGCCGTATTGTTAATGAGATTGAGTGGCCCACTTGGAGTTGGATCCTCAGAGGGCTGGCTTGGAGCGCCCTTGGGCTGCGCTACTCCGGTGTGTATGGAAAGGGGCTAATGACTCCAAAGAAGCGATCCGGGGGCCTACTTTGGCGTTGGGATCGTCGGATTTCCACGTTGTTGGGCTCCTTTGGATCATCATTGGGTGGAGCAACATGGTAGGGAGGGCGATGCACGTCGAAGTGGGGTCGTCGGGGCTGCAACGAGTCGTCAGGGGCAAACACGGCCTGGCCGTGATGGCGAGCACAGCCATGTTAAGAGTCGCCGTGATCCACAGAATCGAGCACGGCCTGCCCGTACTTGGAGTCACACCCGTGCTTGGCGTTGTCGAAATCCACAAAGTCGGGCACGGCCTGCCCGTGCTTAGAGTCACGCTCGTGCCTGGCGTTGTCGAAATCCACATAGTCGGGCATGGCCTACCCATGCTTGGAGTCACGCCCATGCTTGGCGTTGTCGAAATCCAATGAGTCAGGCACGGCTTGCCCGTGCTTAGGAGCACTGCCGTGTTCGGCGTTCACGTCTTCGGGCGACCGTGTCACGGCCGTGACGGGGCGCACGGCCTAGCCGTGTCGAGGTCTAGGGAACTCTGACTTGGGTGAAATTTTCAGGGAAAATTCCTGGGGTCCTGGGGAGTCTCCCCAAGTATCTTTTGGAGGGGTTGGGCCGCCCTCAAGTGTGTTCATGGGCACGTTTGCTCCTGCATCAGCTTCCGCTGCGTATTCTAATGAGTTCTCCTTTGGAGAACTAGGGGGCAGCGGGTCATCGGGGTCGGATGGCGCTTCCAACGGACCGTGGAAAGGGAGTATGTCCGCCACGTTGAAGACGGGGTGAATCCCCATGTCCTCGGGTAAGTCCAGCTCGTAGGCGTCGGAGCCAATCCTGCGCACAACCGCATAGGGCCCCATATAGTGCGGCTGAAGCTAAAAATGTGCTCTGCTCGATAGACACTCGGGGTGGACACACACCCTTACCAGCTCACCTACAAAAAAATGGTGTGACCTACGATGCTCGTTGGCCTTCATTGCATTGCGAGTGTTGCCCAGAAAGATACGACGTCGAACCTCATCATGCAGACTAGCGATATGCTGGGCGAAGGAGTATGTATGCGAGGAGAGGTGGGACTCCATGGGGAGGTCATGCAGGTCTATAGGTTTACGCGGCTGGTGGCCCGTGATAATCTGGAAGGGACTAAGACCCGTAGACCTATTCGAAGCACTGTTGTACGTGAACTCGGCCATGGGTAGGATGGAATCCCAAGACCTCGGATGGTCCCCGATGAGACAACATAAAAGATTGCCCAAACTGCGGTTAACGACCTCGGTTTACCCATCGGTTTAGGGATGATAGGCCATGGAGAATTTCAAAGTGGTGCCCAAGAGGGCCCACAGTGAGCGCTAGAAGTGGCTCATAAAACGTGTGTCGCGGTCGGACACGATGGTGGAGGGAAGACCATGGAGACGCATAATCTCTCGGACAAAGAGATGGGCAACGTGAGAAGCGTCCGCTGTGCGCGAACAAGGGATAAAATGGGCCATCTTCAAAAATCGATCAACAACGACATAGATCGAGTCGAAGCGGGAGGCGGTCCAAGGCAACCCAAGGACAAAGTCCATGCTCAGGTCGCGCCATGGGCCGCTGGCCACCGGCAAAGGGGTATAGAGGCCCATGTTCGAAGGGCGGGGTTTGGACAACTGGCATGTACCGCAATGGCGCACAATGCGCTCAACATCCTTACGGAGGGAGGGCCAAAAGAGGCATTCCTCCGCCATTTCAAGGGTCTTGTCGCGGCCATGATGGCCGGCGACGCCACCTGCATGAAGCTCGAGCAAAAGATGATCTCGAAGCGAAGAACGGGGAATGCACAAGCGATTCCCCAAGAAGAGGTAACCCTCGCACAAGTGGTAGGGGAAGTCAGGGTTGGTGGACTTGGTCAAAGTGGCGTAGATGGCGCCAAAATCAGAGCAAGTGGTGTACTCTTCTTTGACATGGTCAAAAGTATTGACGCGAGTGCGCATCACGCATAAGAGGGTTCGGACGTGACTCAGGGCATCCGCGACGACGTTCTCCTTACCCGCCTTGTGGTTGATCACGAAGGAGTACTGTTGGAGGTACTCGACCCACTTGGCATGGCGGGCGCCCAACTTCTTCTGGGCATTAAAGAAGGAAAGGGCCTGATGATCACTGTACAATACGAACTCGCGATGGAGGAGGTAATGCCTCCATTGCCAAAGGGACTGAACAATCGCATAGAATTCCTTGTCATACGTAGAATAACGCTGGTGAACAACGTTCAATTTCTCGCTGAAGAAGGCCACGGGATGGCCCTCCTGACTAAGGGAACCATCGATGCCAAAACCGGAAGCATCGCACGCAACCTCGAAGACCTTCGAAAAGTCAGGGAGGCGCAAAACAGGAGCGGTGGTCAGGGCATCCTTAAGCACGTCAAAAGCTCGTTGAGTGGCAGGGGTCCACTCAAACTCGTCCTTAGAAAGGCGCTGGGTTAAGGGGGTGGCGAGGGTGCTGAACCCACGGATGAACCGGCGGTAAAATCCCGCGAGGCCCAAGAAACTGCGGACCTCAGTCACGGTGCGGGGTTCGGGCCAAAGCTGGATGGCCTCAACCTTCGCAGGGTCAACGGACAGCCCTTGGTCCGAGACGATATACCCAAGGAAATACACACTGTTGGTTAGGAAGGAGCACTTCTTCGTGTTAAGGAAGAGGCGCTCCTTACGCAGGAGGGAAAAAGTGGAGTGAAGATGCTCCAGGTGTTCATCCCGGGTCCGATTAAAGATCAGGATGTCGTCGAAGTAGACGACCAAAAACTTGCCCATGTAGGGCCGGAGGACCTGACTCATCAAGTGCATAAACGTGGACGGGGCATTGGACAACCCGAATGGCATGACAAGCCACTCGTAAAGACTATCCTTGGTCTTAAACGCGGTCTTCCACTCATCGCCCTCGTAAATGCGGACCTGGTGGTACCCGCTTTGGAGGTCGAGCTTGGAAAACCAAGACGCGCCAGAAATCAAATCTAACATGTCGTCAACCCGAGGAATGAGAAATCGGTACTTGACAAAGATCCGATTGATAGCGCGGCTATCGACACACATGCGCCACGACTTATCCTTCTTGGGTGTGAGGAGCGCGGGAACAGCGCAAGGGCTGAGACTTTCGTGGATGTACCCCTTGGTGAGGAGATCATCCACTTGACGCTGCAATTCAACGTGTTCCGCGGGGTTAAGGCGATGGTGGGGCAAGTTAGGGAGGGGAGCTGCCGGGAGGAGGTCAATCGCATGCTAAATTTCCCTTTCCGGGAGAAGGCCATGAGGCAAATCCTCGGGGCTAATATCACTAAGCTCGGCAAGGAGGGCAGACACCTCAACAGGAGGTGCTGGGACAGGGCAAGGGATAGGGTCCTGCACTTCGCGCACCATGAGCGCATAGATGGTCTTGGCCACATGAGCTTCGCGAACCAATGCGGGGGTGCGCATGAGGGAGACCATGGGGGAAGGTGGCGGGGCATGTGCCGAGGGTGTAATCAGGCCCTTGGAGGTGGACGCACGAAGCTCCTTAGGCGGAGCTAGAATCAGGCGGATCTTCTGCTCATCGTGGTCGAACACATAAGTGTTCGACTGACCATAGTGGACGACGTCTCTATCGTATAGCCATGGACGACCAAGGAGGATGTGGGCAACGTCCATAGTCGCCACGTCGCACAGGACCTTCTCACGGTAGGTCCCAAATGCAATGGGAACGTGACACTGGTGTGTGACCGGCAGACTCGTAGCATCAACCCATGCAATAGAGTAAGGTCTCGGGTGGGGTTTAAGGGGTAGGCCGAAACGCGTGACTGGGGTCCGAGAGACCACGTTCAGGCTACTACCACCGTCAATGACGATCTTACACGAGTGCCTGTTGCTCTTAATGTTAGTCATAAAAATGCCCGAACGCCGCCAATCCTTGGTGGGTACCGGCTGCACAAGGTTGCAGCGAATGACAAGTGTGGACGGACCCGATTCCTTGCCACTAGTGTAACATTCCGCCTCAACATCGTGTTCAGCGGGGGTTATGGTGGCGACACGAGCGGGACCCGTGTCAGCTCGAGCGGGCCTCTTGGGGGCATTCACGCGACATGTGACCCGGCTGCAAACAGTTGTAGCAGGTAATACAGCCCGAGGCTCCAACTGCTGGGGTCTTGCCCTTCTCCTCCCAAGAGGGCCGAGAAGGCGAAGCCTCAGGGGGTGGGCGTCGATGGGGCTGATGGGCTGGGGGCACGGGTCGAGGGTCTGGTCGCTCAAGTCACGGGTGGGGTTGCGGGGGACCGCCCTCATGAGGACGCCTATGTGGGCCAATGTCATTGCGCCTTACAGCGACGTGAAGGTCTTGCTCGATGTCTCAAGCGCACTGAAAAGTCTGGTCTAAGGTCTCTGATCCATAAGCGGCTAAGGCTCGGCGGATATCCGCACGGAGCCCATTCTTGAATTTCGACAAAACTAACTCGGGGTCCTCTTGCAAATTGCAACGGAGTTGCAACGTCTCGAAGGTGAGTCGGTACTCCTCGACAGTTCCTGACCCTTGGTGTAGGCTACTATACCGATCAAGAAGGTGAGTCGGTCCATTGTCTTCCAAATCTTTATCGCGCTCAAGTACACTCACACTGTGACATACACCTGCAAGAGAAGGTTTTTTAAGAGAGTTAGACAGATCAAATTGAATAACATTGCCCCCGATGTTTAAATCCAGTTTTCCGTTTTTAACATCGATGACAATACCGGCCGTAGCAAGAAAATGCCTTCCTAAGATAATAGGAAGTCTGTCATCCTCATCAATCTCTAACACAACAAAGTCAGCAGGAATAAAATAGTCCCCTACTTTAATGGGTACATCCTCTAAAATATCCACTGGACATCAAACTAATCTGTCAGCAAGCTGTAAAGAAATACTAGTCGATTTTAAGTCACCCAAATCCAGCTTTTTGCACAATGATAACGGCATGATGCTGACGCTCGCTCCTAGATCGCAGAGTGCTCTCTGGAAAGTCATCTCTCATATCTGGCACAGTATGGAAAAGCTGTCAGGGTCCTTGAGTTTTTGTGGAAGCTTGTTCTGCAAAATCGCACTGCACTCCTCAGTGAGTGCCACGGTTCCTTGGTCTTCTAGCTTCCGTTTATTTGAGAGGATATCCTTCAGGAACTTCGCATAGGTCGGCATCTGCGAAAGGGCATCAACAAAGAGAATGTTAATAATCATGCCTGTGATTCTGATCACAATGTATGATCATCAGTTCTACTTATTTTGAAATTTGGTGGGTGGTCCTATCTTATTACAAGAAATATTATCAAGGCTTCAAATATCTTAAAATCCATCAGTTTTCATTGATTTTTATCTTAAAATCCATAAATATAGGAAAATTATAGATCTTTCATAATTTATGCTATCAACACCCAATCCTTAGTTCTTTGAAGATCTTTTATATCATTCAACCTCCTAATATGTATGATTTCTCAGCTATATTAACTAATACTATTGTATCAACTTCTTACTCTTAGGCGTCCACATGTGCATGTTGGTTCAAAGCTAAGCATAAAGAACTTCAAGTTAAAAATCATACTTGGGACATTATTCCTTGTCTTGAAAATGTTAAACCTATTGGATGCAACAGGGTACATTCCATCATGCTATGTTCTGATAGTTCACTTGATAGATATAAAACAAGACTAGTAGTACTTGGAAATAAACAAGAATATAGCATAAATTATGAAACATTTGCACCTATTTGAAAGATTACAACAATATGCCTTACTCTTGCTATTGTTGCGTCTAAGGGCTAGGTGCTAAGATAGATAGATAATAAGAATGTCTTTCTACATAAATATCTTAAATAAGAGATACTATATGACTCAGAATTATTCTCTACATCTTCTTCCGATTTGTAGATTGATATAGTCGCTTTGTGGTTTAAAACAAACTCCTCATGCTTGGTTTGACAAATTTTATTATATACTTAGATTTTTATTTGTTTAAAGTCAATATAACTCCTCTTTATTTCTTTGCAACTCGTACGAGGGAATTGTCATGCTTGTAGTATATATTAATAATATTATTAAAATAGAGTTGGATTCTTAAATAATTTCTTAGCGTCAAGATCATCTTCAACAATATTTTTACATTAAAGATTTGGGCTCTTTATAATATTTCTTAGGTCTTGAAGTTTACTCTACCGCAGTTGGTCTTTTCTTACATCAACGTAAATATATTGATGATTTGATTGTTTTAGCTGGTCTTCAAGACATACTCTTTAGGAAGTAAATGTCAAATACATAAGATTGAGGGTAACTTTCTCTTTGACCCATCTTTAGATTGACAAGAGGTTAGTAGTCTGAATGATTTAACTATTACTTGACATGATATTTTATTTATTGTTCAACAAGTTAGTTAATTTATGCAAGCATCTACTCACCTTCATATGAAAGTAGTTAGACATATTCTTTGCTACTTGAAAGACACTTGTACTATAAGCCTCTATTTTCTAGCAAATTCTTCTTTTCAACTAATCTCTTATAGTGATGCTGATTGAGCTAGTGTTCTGATACAAGGTGGTTTATTCTTGATAATTATCTTATTTCTTGGAAAAGTAAGAAGCAAAACCATGTGTCTAAATATTCCACTGAATATGAATATTAAGCCATGTTTTCTGCTTGTTTTAAGATAACTTGGCTTCGTGGTTTGTTCGGTGAGCTTCGCTTTTCTTAAGCTGGTTCCACTTTGCTTCATGCAGATAATACTTGTCACACCCCTAGAATCATCATATAAAACAAATAATTCCATTCTCATGATTCAAAAACATATCACAATTCGAGACGCACAATTGTGAGTCACATCAGCACCATGTTTATAGCCTTCTAGGGCTGCAACAACAACACAATACTAATCATATGCAAACACCAATCAAACTAGCATCAACAAAAATACTCATAGAGAATAATATACTTCAATACAACTACTAACTTCGGAGGAGAGATCAAAGATCAAACTTCACAAAATGATGATCTTCATAGTGAAATGAAAGCTAGGTATCACAATACTAGTGTTATTCTGATTGCTACTAATTTGGTATTTTATGAGTGTACCAAACATATTAAAGTAGATTGTCACTTTATTCATAATGCTTTTAATACTCATGTCATTTCTCTTCCACATATTACTACGGGTCTTCTAATAGTTAATATTTTTACTAAAGCTCTTTCCAAGAATTGTTATTATTTTCTAGTTGACAAATTGATACTCCTTAATCACTCGACATCAATTTGAGAGAGAGTAAATAATTTAAGTAATTATATAAGCTTATATCAAACGGATTATACTCACATTAACTTGTAAAATAGGTTGTTTTGTATCTATTTGTAATTATCTTTTCATATTAATAAAAGAGGATCACTAAGAGATGACCTAGTTTTGCATTATAAAATTGTCATTCATAAACTGACTTATAACTCCAATTGCATAAGAACTAGCTGGTTTAGTGATTGTCAGATAAGTAAGTTTCTCTACGAGTCTTTTATATTGTTTTGGATCATAGATAGTTATATTCTAATAGTCTAATTTCCTAAAAAGATCAATTTCATATTTTCTTTGTAAAACAAATTCTATTCCTAAGAAATATTGTAGTTTGTCAAGATCCTTTAAGTACAAGCTTATTATCTAGCTATTCTTAAAATATAGAATGAACTATGGATTATTTCTAGCTAAATGAATATCATTAACATACGTTACAATACTAGCATTAGTATTTTGTATAAACATTGAATGGTTTATCTTGCAATACTACATACCCATCTCATGCCACTTTAGAAAAAATTTCAAACCAAGCTCATGTGCTTTGTTTTAGCTCACATATAGCCATTGGGTGTTCACATACCAAATTGTCCCCTGAACAACAAACATTGGTGTTTGCTCTATATAAACACTCTCGCCAAGATCCCTATACAAAAAGACATTGTTTACATCCATAAGAAACATTAGCCAATTTTGGCTAGTTACAAGAGATATACCTGAACTGAGTTCAACTGAGCAATTGGAGAAAGAGTTTCAATATCAATTTCATATGTTTGATAGTTCAAATGAATCCTTTTGCTATTAATCGAGTTTTGAATAATTCATCAGCACTATTTGGGTTATATTTTACTGTATACACCCATTTGCACCTGAGAAGTTTTACCCCATTTCTTGAATCATCACTTACTTCCACCAACAATTATTCATAGCTTGTTGTATACTCTTGGGATACAGTGTCAACCAGCACCTTACAACTTAGCTCAAGGATTGAGCGATGTTCACTAAGTTGGAAAGCTTTAAAAGGAACAACAAGGACTATCGAGCTAGGGACTCCAAGGGCAAGTAACGTGGAACATTTAATTACAGACTTGTGACTTGTGAGTTACCCCAAGGTATGACTTAACTAAGATTTGTAATACCGATCTGGCCTAGTGTTTCAGTCCAAGTGTTTCAGTCCAAACTTGGACTAGTCCATACTAGATGGAACCAACATGTACCGATGTGTATTGATGCTTTGTGCACAACAAGTTTCTTTCGTTTGTGAACTCGTCTACTCTGAAATTGGTCCATGTATTGATTTTTGCTTAGGCCAAAACAAATTAGTCATATCGCCCGGTGAGGATCAGTTTGTTAATCTTTTGAGATTTTCTAAATGCTTCATGAGGACCCAATAGACTAATCATAGGATTACCCAATCAATTCAACCCAAACTAGAATTTTTTTTTTTTAAAAAAAAATTCAAACTAAATTCGTATCGAACTCTTCATAATTTGAACGGATACCAAACCAAAAAATTTTGGGTTTGATTCGTTTCAGATTAGGGCAAACCGAATTTAATATTTTTAATAATGCAAATGGACCAGTACCCGGTATTTTAGATTATAGTATGCGATTATTTAGGAAAGCAGCATCATAGAATGTGTTGAATGCACCTGCAATTCGTATCATTTTCTTTAAGATTTAACCATTTTTATGCATCTTCCTATCCCGTCCTCACGATCATATATCAAACCCTAAATTAATCAGTACTGCGTATATCTTTCTTTTTGTAGAAATGGAAGACTTACATCAACCATCATCATCTCCGATCCTATATCTTGGATTATTACCTGCTTATTTATCCATCACACAAACAAGCACAGGAAGCCAGGATCAAATGCAATCAATCATGGTCCAACGCCACCACCTCCAAACACGCGCTTCACCCCCGCCGCCGGCGGTGGCGTACGTCTTCCTCCAGCAGTACCGCACATTGTAGATCCGAGAGTGTTATAGTTGACGTACCGGCTCGGCGCCGACGGCGGCGGCCTGAATCCCCGTGGCTTGCAGCCCTTCACCTCCCTGCCGCCGCGAAAGAACCGTCGGTCGCGATGGTGACCGCTGGCACTCCTCGGTCGGAACGTGACGAACTGCCGCTGCTCGCCGGCGCCGAGCGGCCTGAAGGCAGCCACGAGGCGTGCCCCCGCCGGTGGTGGCGAAAGCAAGAGGAACAGGAGCGCCGTGATGGCTATTAGACCAGCGGCCGGCATTGATCAGACGCCACAGGGGAATCGGTGCAAGGATCAAAGAACCGATCGAAGAAGAAGATATAGGCGTCGGAGAAAGCGGTGGTGCTCGATCAGGCTCTTAAATGGACTCGTGATGACAGATCATTCATGATCTCACTCCTCAACGCTTAGCCAGCAAAGCTTCGGACTTTGTTCGTGAAGACTAGTAATTGTAGTTGCAATGGCCCTCTCTCTCTGACCGGATGCTCGTGCATTGCATTAATTTTATGCTGCCAACTATATATCCGTCCTTTGCAAAGTCAACCCATACTAGTATTGACTGCAGCATCATGCTTTATCTCAGTTTAATTCTCAAATTAAAATTTTCCTCTTTATTTGATCAGATCTTACGTCTACTTAATTAAGATTGAAGGACATTGGAGGGAAGAAAGCACGAATCGTCACAATCAGTAAATAGGATTTGGTTTGTTGTGAGACGATCGACAGCGTTGCAGTTAAAAGTCAGCTCCGTTGACGGACCTTTAATCTAGTGATAGCGTGGTTGCTCAAGCATTGACCTCAATCGATGTATTGAAGTAAATTTGGTTGCGATATTTTCATCTATATGATCTCCGTCCGTGTTCGTTTTGTTAAATTTGTTATTTATTGACGTCCATCTCCTGGATAGATGTTGACTGTGGTTTTCGTAGTCAGCTCAATTCAATGCAACAAAAGTCAGACTACGTATGCGCCGACGTGGCATGAAGTGGACAAAAGGCCATCTTTAATGATTCGAGAAGTACTTGGGTTGACTTTGACCACCGACATGCACCCACGTCATGCACTTTTAGCTTCACCAAACGCACAATCCTTGCTGGAAAGCGCTTTGGGACTTTAACTCCAATGACTCTTGTGCATTACAAGTTGGTTAGCTTAGTGTATTTATTAGCCACCCGATCCATGACATATTCAAAAAAAAATTGATAAACAAAAAATTTTAGAAAATGCTACTAGTGGTGGGTATATATATTGTAAAAACTAAGATATGGAAGTAAAAATAGCATATCTAGGAGCAAACTAGCAGAAGGTGTTCATCTGTCGCCGTGGAAGAAGGAATAAAAGATATGACCGTAACTAAACTGAAAGAATAAAGTTCATTGCTACAATTCAATGAAAAATATAATTATGCCCCTTATATAGGGTCGGTACACCAAACGGCTATATTTATCTATTACAAAAGGGTCACCTTTTTCACTACGGTCGTAACCAAATATTATGGTCATGTTACAGCCACGTTACAGCTATGTTATGGCTGTAATGGCCATGTTACAGCCACGTTACAGCCATGTTATGGCCGTAATCAGAAACTATTTTCTTACATCCCCCCCCCCCCCCCCCCCCCCCTTAAGATTGAATTTGATGAACATCCATCAAACACATCTTGGATAACAAATAAAGAATACATGAGCAGCTAAAAGATTTTGTGAATATATCTGCTATTTGTTGCTTTGAAGATACAAAAGTTGGTTGAATAAATCTTTGCTTGTATTGCTCTCTTACCACATGACAATTTATGTCAATGTGTTTTGTACGTTCATGAAAAACTGGATTAGCTGTGATATGTAATGCAGCTTGATTATCACAATAGAGATGAATAGGTGTAGGAATCATAATATGTAGTTCACGTAAAACATAAGAGATCCATAATATTTCACATACTGTCATGGCCATACTTCGATATTCAGCCTCAGCAGAAGACCTTGAAACTGTTGATTGCTTCTTTGTCTTCCAAGATATTAAATAAGAGCCAAAAAATATACAATAACCTGTTATGGATTTTCTAGACTAAATACAAGAACCTCAATCTACATCACAATAAGCTTTTATACAAAACTGATTATTCACAGGGAAAAATAGACCTTTTGAAGGACAACCTTTAAGATATCTAAGTAAATGCATAATAGCTTCCCAGTAATGTTTACAAAGGGTCTGAATATATTGGCTTAATTGTTGAACAGCAAAGGAGATGTCTGGTCTAGTGAAATTCAAATATAATAATCTTCCAACTAACCGACGGTAAGGTTCAGGATCTTTTAAAACATTTGTACATTCTAAGTGTAATTTCAATCCCTTTGAAAAAGGAACATCTAAGGGTTTAGCTCCCATCAAACCAGCGTCTTGTATAATATCCAAAATATATTTTCTTTGGTTAACATATGTATCTTGTTCTGTTTGAATAATCTCCAAACCCAAAAAATATTTAGCATGACCAATGTTTTTGATTAAGAAATGTTCATCCAAAAATGTTTTAATATCATCTATATCATCTTCTGTTGGCCCTGTTATGAAAATGTCATCAACATACACTATCAAATATAAATGAGAACTTCCACAAGATTTTATAAAGAGACAATGATCATGACTGAACTGAATAAATCCATAGCCTTGCAATTTAAGAGTAAATTCTCTATTCCATTGTCTGGAAGCCTGTTTTAAACCATATATTGATGTCTTTAATTTGCATATTTGTCCTAGTGAAACTCCTTTATATCCTTCAAGAGGAACCATATAAACTTCTTCATCCAAAGATCCATGAAGAAAAGCATTATTGATGTCCAATTGATGTATTGACCATTTAAGAGATGAAGCAACAGCAAATATAATACGAACAGTAACAAGTTTTGCAACAGGAGAAAAACTTTCTTTATAATCTAATCCCTCAATTTGATTATATTCCTTTGCTACCAACCTTGCTTTATATCTATTAATGCTTCCATCTGGCTTAACTTTTATTTTAAAAATCCATTTTGAGCCAATTGCTCTCTTTCCTCTTGGCAAACTTGTAATTTCCCAAGTTTCATTCTTTTCCAAACCTTCTAATTCTTGTTGCATTGCCTCACTCCAATTCTTATCATCCTTTGCTTGATTATACGAATCGGGCTCACACATAGCTGATATATTTGCTAAAAACGTCATGCATGTTGATGGCAAACGTGAACTTTGTATGTATGGAAAGGTAGGTGGTGTATATGAAGTTGCCCTAACAGCTAATGGTTTATTAACTTTAATACCTCCTTTCATATCATCAGCTTGTGATACAAAATTATTGAGCCAAGTAGGTTTAGTTCTAATTCGTGTACTTTTCCTAATTTGAAGTTTAGGAATATCAAGTGCCTGTGTTTGAGTTGGAGGACTAAAAGAATCTGTTGGAGAATTAGAAATTCTGTCGTCTGTTTGAACTGATTTCTGCACTTCAAAATCTAAATCATCTTCAATAATAGGTAAATGAGCATTATTTGTTGGAGATTCTAAATACTGATAGGGAAAATTTTCTTCATGAAATATGACATCCCTAGAAATATGAACATTTTTTGTATCTAAATCAAAGCATTTATAACCCTTCTGTCCGATGCTGTATCCAACAAAAATGCATTTAGATGCCCGCTTATCAAACTTTTCTTTGTGTGGAACATTGTTAGTAACAAAACATAAGCAACCAAAAACATGCATTGAATCATATGACGGAGGATGTTTGTATAATAACTCATAAGAAGTTTTCCAATCCGAAATCTCTGTAGGAAGCCTATTTATAATATATGTGGCTATAAGAATTGCTTCCCCCCAAAATTTTCAAGGCAAATAAGACTGAAACATGAGAGCTCTTGCAACTTGTAATAAATGTTTGTGTTTTCTTTCCACTACTCCATTTTGTTGGGGGTGTAAAAACACAAGATTTCTGGTGCACAATTCCATTATCGTGAAATAATCTTTGACAATCATGACTCAAAATTCTAACCTGTTGTCTGTTCTAACTACTTTGATGGATTTCTCAAACTGATTTTGAACCATTCTTAAGTAATTCTCAAGTATTTTGATAGCTTGACTTTTATGGTTCATCAAAATGTCCAAGTTGCTCTACTAAAATCATCCACCACAGTAAGAATATATTGTCCACGTGAAATTGATGTTTGTCTATATGGTCCCCATATGTCAACATGTATGAGTTCAAAAATGCCTTTTGTTTTAGTAGTACTTGACCAAAAAGGTAATCTAGATTGTTTAGCCATTGGACAAATATGACAAGGAATGTTAGAAACAGATATTCTTTTATTTGGAAAAATGTATTTCAATACATTGATTGAAGGATGCCCAAGTCGTTTATGCCATATTTCACATCCTATAACATTTTGAACTATATTATGTTCTAAACATGATGGAGATGAACTAGAGAAATTTTGTACCAAACTTGTGTATGTTTGAATTACATCAGATCTAAAAGATGACTTATTAAGAACATATAACCTCCCAATCACATGTCCTATATCCAATGTGGTTTTAGTCCTCATGTCTTGCATAACACAATGTAAAGGATAGAACTCAAATTTGATATTTCCAATATTTGAAAGTTTGCTTACGGATAGTAGATTGAATTTAAATTCTGGTACATATAACACTTCTGTTAATGCAAGTTTATGATTCATGATAACATTTCCAACATACTTCAACAAATGTGCAGAATTATCTGGTAAATAAACAGGATTATTTTTGCCCAATTCAATAAAATCCTTCATCAAAGATAGACTAGTACTGTAAGATCCAAGGATCTTAAGTTCTGGTAAGCATTATTTTCTATGATAAATTATGATAAATTATTGATGTAAATAAAATTATTGACTGAGTTATTATTCCTGAGTATTGATTATTAATTTATGATAAATTAACTAGAGATTTTGTTGTTAATTAACTGATTTATTGATTGTTAATTTGTAATTAATGGATTTGAGTTTATTTGGTTGTTAATTTATTGTAAATTAATTAGAGATTATTGATTTGATTATTGGCTGTTAATTTATGATAAATTATTATTGGTTGTCCATGATAAATTAATTAGGATTTATGGGTTGTAAATTGTAAGTTAATTAATTAGACCTTATTGGTTAATTAAATCCTTATTGGATATTAATTAAGTCCTTATTGGATTTCGGTTAAGTGAATGGTTAATGGTTAAGTTAATTAAATTAATTGGTTAACTATGGGTTATTGGGTTTGAAAAATTCGAAATTATGAGTTAAATGGGTTAAACCCTATTGGAATTAATTGGTTAATGGGTTTAAAATTTAAAAACCCAAAGTTTAAGTGGTAATATCGACTAGGGTGAGATTGTGGGCGTTTTTTTTTGGCTTGAGGAAATCTTGGGGCGGCTAGGGCAAAGAAGAAGGCGATTCTTGGAGTTGTTGAGGTGATTTTCTTCATCTTCTTCCCCTTGGCGATTTTTCCTTGAAGTGAAGAAATTTCCTTGGTGTTTGGTGGTGACATCAAAGGCTTTGAACGATTTCTTTTGTGGAAAATTTTCGGTTTAAGAGGTGAGTGGATTTTCTCTTCCACTTAATCCATGTATGCTTGAGATTATTGCTTAGAAACATGGCATGAACCCTTAATTTCAATTTTTGTACATGTTTCTATGTTTTCCCTAAAATTTCGAAAACCCTAGATTGTATGAGAATTAGGGCTTTTCATTTTTAAGGCTTCTAATCATCAATTAGACCTTGTTTAAGCATGTATGTAGCTTTAGTTTTTCAATTGCATGAAGTTTAGGGCTTGAATGAGAATTTCGACCCTTCTTCATGAAGTTACGCCCAAATGCATGGGTAAAATTTGGGGAAAACTTGATATTCATGAAATTAGGTATATGAGGACTCTACTGTAATTTTTTGAGAATTTTTAGAAATAAAAGTTTCTGTTGACTGACATTGACCTAGGGGTAATTCGGTAAATTTTCTAGTTAAAATTGGGGAAAACTTGAAATCTCGAATCTAGGGATCATGAGGGATGTAATGAATATTTTTACGAAATTTTTGGATAACTTTTCCTGCATGACTTAAACTTTGAACTAGGGGTATTTCAGTCTTTTGTTATCAGAACTAGTAGAAAACTATGAAGTTGTGATATTCTACATTTATGTTAATTGTGAACGAAATTTGGTGAATTTTCTGTATTATTATGTATTTTTAATTGAATGGTGTATGTAGAAAGTAATGACATGAAATATTGATAGAGAACATTGGTTGATAACTTAGCAAAATTACACTGAACTGACCAGCCTGAAATTTAAGGACTACACTATGTTATGTGATTTTTAAATATTGTGATTTGTGATTTTTGGCATGTTAAGTGATCTTTGAATATGTGAATATTATGTGGTTATGTGAAATTCGAAAATTATGTGGTTATGAGGTTCGAATATTATGTGTTGTGATTATGTGATGGTTAGGACTAAGGCTAGGTGTAACTATGAACTCAAGGGGATAGCCCTGTTATGTGATATGTTAAGGGTTTGAATTTCAGCCCTGTATTGTGATATGTGAGGAGGTTGATGTTCAGCCTGCCTATTGTGATTATTGTGATGGGGGTTGATGTTCAGCATGCCGATGTGATTTTGTGATGGCTATCCTAGAGTCTAGTTGACACTTAGGAGTCCACCTTTGTGAAATGTGAAATAAGATATGTGTGTTGTCCAGTAGGAACCTTTTGGGAGAACGGGTTTTGACCCAAAGTGCCATGTCTTGGTCAGACAGGGGCCACCTCTTGATGTCATTACTCTTTTATGTGTTGGGAATGGTATAAGACCCAAAGTGCCATGTCTTGGTCAGACAGGGGCCACCTCTTGATGTCACCATTCTCGTTTTGTGTTGGGAATGATATAAGACCCAAAGTGCCATGTCCTGATCAGACAGGGGCCACCTCTTGATGTCATCATTCTCGTTTTATGTTATGGCGTGATAGACCAGCGTGCCACGTCGTGACCTGACGGGGGCCACCTCCTGATTCTATTCTCGTTTTATGTTATGGCGTGATAGACCAGCGTGCCACGTCGTGACCTGACGGGGGCCACCTCCTGATTCTATTCACTGTCCATGTTTATGTGTTGCACGAGATTTTGCAGCTCCCAGTGCTTTGGCCAAGCCGGGTTAGACCATATTGGTCACTACTGAATATGCTGGACAACTAGGTTAAAAATGTGTTGGTGTGTTTAGTTGGTTTAGAATATGTGTGTTTAGTTGGTTTAGAGTATAACTCTAGAACCTGAGTTTGTTTAGAACCTGAGTTGATTATGTTAGTGTGTACATCTGACTGTTTATGTGACTTCTGTATATTTAATCTGGTGATATGTTGACATTATGTTCCTGTTAAAGATTTTTAAAACAATCTGCCTATATTTTTGAGTGTATGTTATGGATGGTCAATTAGACTATCCACTCACTGGGCTGTGTAGCTCACCCCTCACTATTTTCAGGTATAGAGCAGGAGCGCAGTTAGCATGATATTGATGTTGTGATTTATGCTTATGATGCCGGTTGTGGCCCCATGTTTATGCTTAATTAATTTGAGGCTGGCTGTGGCCGAATATGAATTTTATGATTTATGTGAACCATGTGATGTGAACCATGTGAACTATGAAAAATTGTGTTGCCAGACTGTGGCAGTTAAATGATGTTGATTCTTGTGTCACCGCGGGCTTCAGCCTGGTTTCGGTGTTTGGTATTAGTTTATAAAATCGATTTTGTGGATTTGTTTTGAAATTGGAGTTGATGTGTATTTTTGCAATCGGTTTTGATACAACTGTAACGTGCATATGTCTAGTGCACGTATTGCGTGGTGGCAGGTACCTTTATGAGATTTATGATTTGTGATTCGAAGATTTTATGTGTTTGGAGTTTTGAAAATTTTCAGATCGTGTTTTCTTGAACTCGGTTTTACCTAGCATTTGATCGATCTTATATGAAACATCCTATTCCCTTTGTGATTGTGTTCTTTGTTTGGGGTTAAGAATGTGGGATGTTACAGAATGGTATCAGAGGAGTTGGCTAGCTAAAACTTAGTTCGGGGGGAAAACATGTTTGTGTATTGCTAGACACCTGATAGGTTTATGTTTGTTTTCCTGACTATGGTATGTGTGTGGAGGGCGCTCACAGGCGCTATGCTTCACTTGTGAGTGAATTCCAGAAACTGGGTCCTAGTTCTTTTTATGGGGGCTCAGAATCCAGTACTGCTGAGAACTGGCAGTTGTGCTTGGAAAAGATTTTCCAAGTCATGCGCTGCTCAGATGAGGATAAGTTATGTCTGACCACCTATATGATGCGTGCGGACGCAGATGAGTGGTGGAAGGGCGTGGTGAGACTTGCCAAAGAAAGACATGAGACTGTTGGGCGAGCACGCACCATTGAGAGATACATAGCTGAGAGGAGTTCTCATGTTGCCGTGACAGTGGTTCCTGCAGCTGAGGCGGCGGCTCCTCAGTATGGCAGTGGCGGCAAGGGTAAGAAGTACCCTAAACATAAGGACACCAAGAAGAGCAGGTATAAGCCTTACTCTTATAAGGCACCGCAGCAGTCCAGGGATGCACCGCAACAGTTCAGGGATGCCAGGGATGTGAGAAACAGTATCACAGAGGACCGGACTTGTAGTTATTGTGGGCTCAGGGGACATCTAATGAAAGATTGTCATAGGAAGAATGGCGTGTGCTTCAAATGTAAGAAACCTGGGCACATGGCCAGGGACTGCAAAGAGCCTGAGATGCAGCCTAGAGGCGCAGATAAGCCTACTGTCCAGACTAGAGTCTATGCTGTGGCTGAGAAGGATACACGAGCTTCCCGATCCGTTGTGGAAGGTACATTATTTGTATTTGATCAGTTAGCTCGCATTTTATTTGACCCTGGTGCAAATTTGTCTTTTGTCTCTGTTAAGTTTGCTGCATGTTTACCTGTTGTACCTAAGATGCTAGATTATGCTGTGTCTGTTAGTACTCCTTTAGGAAAATCATTATCTACAGACACTGTATGTGCTGATTGTGTAGTGCATGTAGGGGGTTATGAGTTTCTGGTAGATTTAATCCTCCTAGACATGCAAGATTATGATGTCATCTTAGGAATGGACTGGTTGTCTTCGCATCATGCCTCTGTGGATTGCTTTGAGAAAGTGATCACTTTGAATATGCTTGATGGGAACCGGATCTTTGTGAGAGGTCTAGTGTCAGACCAAGGACCACATGTGATATCTTTCCTGCAGGCCAGGAAGTTACTTGCCAGTGGTTGCAAGGGTTATCTTGCACATGTTAAGGTGCAGGATGATTCTACTTCTGATCTGACTCAGATGGCGGTGGTGAAAGAATTTCCTGATGTGTTCTCTGAAGAATTTTCAGGTTTGCCACCAGTTAGAGAAGTGGAGTTTGGCATTGAGTTGGCGCCAGGTACGGCACCTATCTCCAGAGCTCCTTACCGTATGGCTACTTCAGAGTTGGCCGAGCTTAAGAAACAACTGGAGGAATTGTTAGAGAAAGGGTACATTCGGCCTAGTGCTTCACCTTGGGGAGCGCTAGTGCTATTTGTAAAGAAGAAAGATGGAACCCTGAGAATGTGTATAGACTACAGGCAATTGAACCAAGTGACTATCAAGAATAAGTATCCTCTTCCCAAAATTGATGATCTATTTGATCAATTACAGGGAGCTACAGTGTTCTCTAAAATTGATCTGAGATCAGGGTATTATCAGCTTAGAGTCAAGGATGAGGATATATTTAAGACTGCTTTCAGGACCAGGTATGGGCATTTCGAATTTTTAGTTATGCCTTTTGGACTGACGAATGCACCTGCTGTCTTCATGGATTTGATGAACAGGGTATTCCATGAATTGCTTGATTCTTGTGTAGTAGTCTTCATAGATGATATCTTGGTGTACTCTCAGACTACTTCAGATCATGTCAGTGATTTGCGCAAGGTACTGGAGGTTCTGAGGAAGAACCGGTTATATGCCAAGGCTAGTAAGTGTGAGTTCTGGCTAGAGAAGATCAGTTTTCTGGGACATGTGATTTCTGGTCAGGGTGTGTCTGTGGATCCAGTTAAAGTGCAAGCCATTCTTGATTGGGGAAGACCGACTAGTGCTACTGAGATCAGGAGTTTTCTGGGTTTGGCAGGTTATTACCGGAGATTTGTTGAGGGATTCTCCAAGTTGGCGGGTCCTTTAACTAAATTGACCAGAAAAGAAGCCAAGTTTATTTGGGATGATACGTGTGAAGAGAGCTTTCAGGAGCTGAAGAGAAGGTTGACTAGTACACCGATCCTCATTATTCCTAGTGATGGGGAAAGGTTTACTGTCTATACAGATGCTTCAGGCAAAGGGTTGGGTTGTGTCTTGATGCAGAAGGGTTCTGTGGTAGCCTATGCTTCGAGACAACTGAAGGAGTATGAACTGAACTACCCTACGCATGATTTAGAGTTGGCGGCCGTAGTCTTTGCTTTGAAGATATGGCGTCATTATTTGTTGGGTCAGGAATTTGATCTGTTTACTGATCACCAGAGTCTCAAGTACATCTTCACTCAGAAGGAGTTGAACATGAGACAGAGGAGATGGATGGAGTTGATCAAAGATTATGACTTCTCTATTCAGTATAAGGCCGGAAAGGCCAATGTGGTGGCGGATGCACTGAGTAGGCATCCAGTTGCTTCAGTAGCTGCCTTGCGGGTCAGTGAGTGGCAGTTACTGCAGGAGTTCAGAGATCTCAGGATCAGTGTTTCTCCTAGAGTTCAGACTGGTTATGTGGCTTTTCTCAGAGTACAGTCTGCTTTGTTGCAGAAGATCAGAGATCAGCAGTCTGTGGATCCGAAATTATTCCAGATCAGGGGTAGTCTGATTGATGGCGCAGTTCAGGACTTTAGTGTGTCTGATGATGGTATTCTTCGGTTTCGTGGAAGGGTATGTGTCCCTGAGGAACCGAACTTGAGGAAAGAAATATTGGAGGACAGCCATAACTCCAAATATTCTCTACATCCTGGTGTGACTAAGATGTATCAGGACCTCAAGAAAAACTTTTGGTGGCCGGGTATGAAGAAAGAGGTATATGATTTTGTCTCTAGATGTTTGACCTGTCAGACTATAAAGGCTGAACACCAGAAGCCTGGTGGTTTGTTGCAGTCTCTTCCTATTCCTGAGTGGAAGTGGGAATGCATCAGTATGGATTTTGTGTGTGGTTTGCCTAGAACCAGATTGGGTCATGATGCTATTTGGGTGATTGTTGATAGACTCACCAAATCAGCCCATTTTCTTCCGATCAAGATGACTTATTCTTTGGAGAGACTGGCTAGATTGTACATTGATGAGATAGTCAGACTACATGGAGTGCCTGTCGATATTGTGTCTGATAGGGACTCTCGATTTTTGTCCAGATTTTGGAGGAGTTTACAGGAGGGTTTGGGTACTAAGTTGAGTTTTAGTACCGCATACCATCCTCAGTCTGATGGCCAGACGGAGCGTACTATACAGACTCTAGAGGATTTGTTGAGAGCCTATGTGGTTGATTGGAGTTCTGAGTGGGACCGGGATCTATCTTTGATAGAGTTCACTTATAATAATAGTTTCCACTCCAGTATTCAGATGGCTCCTTATGAGGCTTTGTATGGGAGAAGGTGTAGGACTCCCTTGTGTTGGGAGGAAACTGGTGACAGAATGATTTTGAGATCTGATGCAGTACAGGAGACTACTGATAAGGTCAGAGAGATTCAGGATAAACTGAAAATTGCTCGGGACAGACAGAAGAGTTATGCTGATGACCGTCGTCGTCCCTTGGAGTTTATGGTAGGGGACCATGTGTTCTTGAAGGTGTCGCCTACTAAGGGTGTTATGAGATTTGGCAAAAAGGGCAAGTTGAACCCTAGGTTTGTAGGCCCTTTTGATATTATTGAGAGAGTTGGTCCAGTGGCTTACCGATTGGCTTTACCTCCTGCTATGGATCATGTGCATAATGTATTCCATGTCTCTGCTTTGAGGAAATATCATCCTGATCCATCTCATGTGTTGGAGTTGGAACCTCTTCAGATTCAGAGTGACTTGACTTTTGAGGAAAGACCTCTCCGGATTGTGGATAGAAAAGATAAAGTTCTGAGGAACAAGACTATACCTTTGGTGAAGGTTATCTGGGGAAATCAATCAGTTGAAGAAGCGACTTGGGAGACTGAAGCTGATATGAGGAAAAATTATGCTTACCTCTTTGATGATATGGATGCTGAGCTTTAGAGGACTAAAGCTTTATAAGGAGGGAGGAATGTAAGATCCAAGGATCTTAAGTTCTGGTAAGCATTATTTTCTATGATAAATTATGATAAATTATTGATGTAAATAAAATTATTGACTGAGTTATTATTCCTGAGTATTGATTATTAATTTATGATAAATTAACTAGAGATTTTGTTGTTAATTAACTGATTTATTGATTGTTAATTTGTAATTAATGGATTTGAGTTTATTTGGTTGTTAATTTATTGTAAATTAATTAGAGATTATTGATTTGATTATTGGCTGTTAATTTATGATAAATTATTATTGGTTGTCCATGATAAATTAATTAGGATTTATGGGTTGTAAATTGTAAGTTAATTAATTAGACCTTATTGGTTAATTAAATCCTTATTGGATATTAATTAAGTCCTTATTGGATTTCGGTTAAGTGAATGGTTAATGGTTAAGTTAATTAAATTAATTGGTTAACTATGGGTTATTGGGTTTGAAAAATTCGAAATTATGAGTTAAATGGGTTAAACCCTATTGGAATTAATTGGTTAATGGGTTTAAAATTTAAAAACCCAAAGTTTAAGTGGTAATATCGACTAGGGTGAGATTGTGGGCGTTTTTTTTGGCTTGAGGAAATCTTGGGGCGGCTAGGGCAAAGAAGAAGGCGATTCTTGGAGTTGTTGAGGTGATTTTCTTCATCTTCTTCCCCTTGGCGATTTTTCCTTGAAGTGAAGAAATTTCCTTGGTGTTTGGTGGTGACATCAAAGGCTTTGAACGATTTCTTTTGTGGAAAATTTTCGGTTTAAGAGGTGAGTGGATTTTCTCTTCCACTTAATCCATGTATGCTTGAGATTATTGCTTAGAAACATGGCATGAACCCTTAATTTCAATTTTTGTACATGTTTCTATGTTTTCCCTAAAATTTCGAAAACCCTAGATTGTATGAGAATTAGGGCTTTTCATTTTTAAGGCTTCTAATCATCAATTAGACCTTGTTTAAGCATGTATGTAGCTTTAGTTTTTCAATTGCATGAAGTTTAGGGCTTGAATGAGAATTTCGACCCTTCTTCATGAAGTTACGCCCAAATGCATGGGTAAAATTTGGGGAAAACTTGATATTCATGAAATTAGGTATATGAGGACTCTACTGTAATTTTTTGAGAATTTTTAGAAATAAAAGTTTCTGTTGACTGACATTGACCTAGGGGTAATTCGGTAAATTTTCTAGTTAAAATTGGGGAAAACTTGAAATCTCGAATCTAGGGATCATGAGGGATGTAATGAATATTTTTACGAAATTTTTGGATAACTTTTCCTGCATGACTTAAACTTTGAACTAGGGGTATTTCAGTCTTTTGTTATCAGAACTAGTAGAAAACTATGAAGTTGTGATATTCTACATTTATGTTAATTGTGAACGAAATTTGGTGAATTTTCTGTATTATTATGTATTTTTAATTGAATGGTGTATGTAGAAAGTAATGACATGAAATATTGATAGAGAACATTGGTTGATAACTTAGCAAAATTACACTGAACTGACCAGCCTGAAATTTAAGGACTACACTATGTTATGTGATTTTTAAATATTGTGATTTGTGATTTTTGGCATGTTAAGTGATCTTTGAATATGTGAATATTATGTGGTTATGTGAAATTCGAAAATTATGTGGTTATGAGGTTCGAATATTATGTGTTGTGATTATGTGATGGTTAGGACTAAGGCTAGGTGTAACTATGAACTCAAGGGGATAGCCCTGTTATGTGATATGTTAAGGGTTTGAATTTCAGCCCTGTATTGTGATATGTGAGGAGGTTGATGTTCAGCCTGCCTATTGTGATTATTGTGATGGGGGTTGATGTTCAGCATGCCGATGTGATTTTGTGATGGCTATCCTAGAGTCTAGTTGACACTTAGGAGTCCACCTTTGTGAAATGTGAAATAAGATATGTGTGTTGTCCAGTAGGAACCTTTTGGGAGAACGGGTTTTGACCCAAAGTGCCATGTCTTGGTCAGACAGGGGCCACCTCTTGATGTCATTACTCTTTTATGTGTTGGGAATGGTATAAGACCCAAAGTGCCATGTCTTGGTCAGACAGGGGCCACCTCTTGATGTCACCATTCTCGTTTTGTGTTGGGAATGATATAAGACCCAAAGTGCCATGTCCTGATCAGACAGGGGCCACCTCTTGATGTCATCATTCTCGTTTTATGTTATGGCGTGATAGACCAGCGTGCCACGTCGTGACCTGACGGGGGCCACCTCCTGATTCTATTCTCGTTTTATGTTATGGCGTGATAGACCAGCGTGCCACGTCGTGACCTGACGGGGGCCACCTCCTGATTCTATTCACTGTCCATGTTTATGTGTTGCACGAGATTTTGCAGCTCCCAGTGCTTTGGCCAAGCCGGGTTAGACCATATTGGTCACTACTGAATATGCTGGACAACTAGGTTAAAAATGTGTTGGTGTGTTTAGTTGGTTTAGAATATGTGTGTTTAGTTGGTTTAGAGTATAACTCTAGAACCTGAGTTTGTTTAGAACCTGAGTTGATTATGTTAGTGTGTACATCTGACTGTTTATGTGACTTCTGTATATTTAATCTGGTGATATGTTGACATTATGTTCCTGTTAAAGATTTTTAAAACAATCTGCCTATATTTTTGAGTGTATGTTATGGATGGTCAATTAGACTATCCACTCACTGGGCTGTGTAGCTCACCCCTCACTATTTTCAGGTATAGAGCAGGAGCGCAGTTAGCATGATATTGATGTTGTGATTTATGCTTATGATGCCGGTTGTGGCCCCATGTTTATGCTTAATTAATTTGAGGCTGGCTGTGGCCGAATATGAATTTTATGATTTATGTGAACCATGTGATGTGAACCATGTGAACTATGAAAAATTGTGTTGCCAGACTGTGGCAGTTAAATGATGTTGATTCTTGTGTCACCGCGGGCTTCAGCCTGGTTTCGGTGTTTGGTATTAGTTTATAAAATCGATTTTGTGGATTTGTTTTGAAATTGGAGTTGATGTGTATTTTTGCAATCGGTTTTGATACAACTGTAACGTGCATATGTCTAGTGCACGTATTGCGTGGTGGCAGGTACCTTTATGAGATTTATGATTTGTGATTCGAAGATTTTATGTGTTTGGAGTTTTGAAAATTTTCAGATCGTGTTTTCTTGAACTCGGTTTTACCTAGCATTTGATCGATCTTATATGAAACATCCTATTCCCTTTGTGATTGTGTTCTTTGTTTGGGGTTAAGAATGTGGGATGTTACAAGTACATATGTGGTTTGAGGCTCCTGAATCTATAATCCAAGAATCTGAATTCATGAAACCAAAATTAGGACAAGTATATGCATGTCTTTTTGTATCAATACCTGCATAATCTTCAAATTGCGTACAATTGACCATAAGTGGATCAATTTGAGTTTTGCCTTTCATTAACTTTGTCAGCTCATGTCTGATTATCTTAGATAATGATGCCTTGTCTATGGTTTCTTTAATTTCTACAGCATTCTCAGACTCAATGGTATTTCCTGCAAAATTTTTAACTTCTGAACCTTTTCTTGTCTAACCCATTACTCCTTTATACCAATCAGGATATCCAAGTATTTTGAAACATGATTCTTTGGTATGACCATTTTTATTACAATGTTCACATCTCAATTTTTCCATATAACCCCTTTTTTAAAAAAAAATTCATTATGCTGTTATTACCTCTGTGCATATCTTGATATACAGTAGTACTCATTGCAATGTTCTCATATCCTTCCATAAATTCAGCATGAACTTCTCTTTGTTTCTCTACACTCAAGATCATAGAGTATGCTTTGTTCACACTTGGCAAAGGGTCCATTACAAGTATCTGATTTCGGATGTGATCATAACTATCATTTAATCCCATCAAAAATTGCATAAGTTGATTGAGAGCAGTAAAATCAAAAATCTGCTTTCCAGATCCACAATTACATTTTGGAATTGGCATAAGAGATGCTAATTCGTCCCATAATCGTTTGAGTCTAGTATAGTATTTAGCAATGGACATATTTCCTTGTGATATTGAAGCAATTTCCCTCTTTAGCTGATATAACGAAGGTCCATTACATTCACCAAATATTTTTTCAAGATCTAAGCATAAATTTCTAGATGTGTCGGCGTAAAGGAAAGCATCAACAATTTCTTTGGAAATTGAATTTAACAGCCAAGAGATAACCATACAATCAACTCGAACCCACTATTCATAATCTTCAGAATCAGAGTTAGGTTTTAAGTATCTTCCATCGATAAAACCTAACTTTAGCTTCGCTCCTAAAGCAATCTTAACTGATCTACTCCAAGAAAGATAATTATCACCGTTCAAAGGCGTGGTGACAAGAATCATACTTGGATGATCAGAAGATTGTAAGGTAAGATAATCTCCATCGCTTCTTGTCCTTGATCCTTGATCTGCCATAGAAGATCCAGACATCCGCTCCATAGAAATATAACTAGAAGAGAAGAGTATCTCTCTATTTCTCCTCAATGTCAATCTCTCCCTCTGATACCATGTAAAAACTAAGATCTAGAAGTAAAAATGGCAGATCTAGGAGCAAATTAGCAGAAGGTGCTCATTTGTCGCCATGGAAGAAGGAATAAAAGATATGACCGTAACTAAAGTGAAAGAATAAAGTTCATTGCTACAATTCAATGAAAAATACAATTATGCCCCTTATATAGGGTCAGTACACCAAACGGCTATATTTATCTATTACAGAAGGGTCACCTTTTTCACTACGGCCGTAACCAAATATTACAGCCACGTTACAGCCATGTTATGGTCGTAATGGCCATGTTACAGCCACGTTACAGCCATGTTATGGCCGTAATCAGAAGCTATTTTCTTACATATATAATATACCATATACCATTTATAGATGTATATAGTATAGTATATGTAAATATCCACTCTTTATATAGTATATGTAATAGCAAATTTCCTAAATCTTAAGAAAAAAAATAGCATCCAATTGATTCTAAGCAATCTAGTCTACTTCCTCACTTAAAGCCTCAAGGTTACTCTCTTAGCTCAATATTATCACCATTCTTGCCCTCTACTATTCTACTACAAGACTAGCTTGTCACTCCCTACACCTCAACTCTTTCACCTTGAGCTTTTAAGATTCTAATCTAAGATGCCCACCTAATCAACTCCATATTATCATCTACCATGACCTCTCTATTCCACTCCTTTCAAGCAACCCCCTTATGCACCTTCGCATTTAACCTCTTCTAAAGTTAATCTTCTCAATAGACTTGATCTTTGATTCAACAATTCCCTTATATCGTTGCATCTATACTCTTGAGCTGATCCCCTTAATGAGCCTGACCTCTAATTTGATGATCTCTTAAGATTCTTAATGGGTCTATGGCCTATGCCAAGGACACGGGTGTCTATTACATTATATAATTAGTGAGGCCTAGCCTATTTCTCTCTTCAACTATGAGAGCTCCTACCAACCATTACAGGGAGAATTTCACTACTAACTAATTTTCACTTCTAAAGATTATTCATATTTC
This sequence comes from Costus lasius, assembly GCA_027563935.2. Taxonomy (NCBI): domain Eukaryota; kingdom Viridiplantae; phylum Streptophyta; class Magnoliopsida; order Zingiberales; family Costaceae; genus Costus; species Costus lasius. The sequence goes on along the minus strand of CM050451.1, from coordinate 21,866,633 downwards.
ATGAATCACTTAATATAACTAGTCAATGAGGTCAATTGTATGAGTCTCTATTACTCAAACTTTGACCATTGTAAATACAAAGAAGAAGACTACTAAAAAATTTCAAAAAAGATTAATACATTATTATGATGATGACAACTATATTTTTTTTCAAAAAACTTATACTTACTGATAATAAAACCACATACATTTTTAATACCCTTGCATTAGTGGCATTAATATTTTCAAATAACTAACTTATATTAAATTATTAATATTTACAAGGCCAACAATTTTGTTTTTATTACATAACTTATTCGCAGAGGTTGTTTGCATTTGCATGTTTTTTTTATTCTTTTCATTAACGTGGATTTGTATATTTAAGTTTAGTCGGCCCGTGCTTGCGCTCTACTCAGCAAAAATTGACTAGACTTGCCAACTTTATACGATTCGATATCAAGTTAGGTGGGTTCACATTAGATATAACTGTATTCAAGTTATAAATAAAGTAAAATATTTGCAACTCAAAATTAATTAAGTTGGGTTGGCTCATATATGAGTTGGCCTACTTAACATAATTTTATTATATAATTATTATCATGTCCACCTAGTTGGGCCGGACGCTACCTACTAGCCCATAGGCGGTAGTCAATGCACCATAATCCCTAGGACCCTAATCCTAATAGTATGTTTTCTTGAATAGAAAATTGAAAGGAAAAAATAAAAAACACAATGAATCTAGGCGCAAAATATTACTAGATTCAATGTACTTTCTATTCTTTCCTGAAGAAACACAGCCTAAATTATAATATTTTTTTGTCTTGCCACATGCCTACTGTAATACCCAGGGACCGGCGGGTCCCAAAGCACGTGAGGATTTTGCCAACTCGGCTGGAGGAGCCAAGTAAGTGGCAAAGCTGGACGGTGCAGAGGCACAACGAATCTTCACGTGGCATTGAAGGTCCGACGCCATCAACAACAGATGGAAACCCGTATGCAGATATGGGAAGAGAGGCGAGCGAATCGGCGAGCATTTGGGGAAGAAGCTGTGGATTAATGAGATTTAATCCCTTCCCATATAAACACACAGAAGGATAGACTTTTGCCAGACGGTGAGGTGACAATTTTGGAAGGAGCCAAGAGAGCAAGGAAACCTTGCTGTACAGGCCGGCGACGACAAGGAAAGAAAATCAAAGATTGTTATTTCCTTGCAGAGCTCAGCGGAGTGGCTACATATTGTCACGAAGGGAGTCGTCCAAGGCATCGATTACTACTAGAGATCTTCCATTTCGGCAGGTAAACATTGGAAGGAACGAGAGGTGTTTCCTTTCCTTTCCCTCTCAGGCGATCTTCTCCAAAGGTGACGGGAACAGGCGAAGAGAGGGAACTTCTGTAGTGTGGACCTCGTGTAGAGGTGAGGGGTTTTAGGTAACTCTTGTATTAAAATAATAAAGAGCGAAAATTTCCCCTAGATCCATCTTGTGTTGTTGTTTTCTTGGCGTCAACGAGAGGTGTTCTTCCGCGAGATTCCAGAACAAGCGTAACAGCGTTTGGAGGCTGGAGGCTTGTGCAGACATGTACAAGCCTCGTCGCTGTTCATTCCCCGTACGAGTGCTTCCGCAAGAAGAAAAAAATTGAATTTACGTATAGACAATGGATGGGGCGTGACAGAAAGTGGTATCAGAGCCTCTCAATGCTTTGAAGTTCTGTTCGGAGATCCCGGACGACGCAAAAAGAAATTTGGCGCAAGGAGCATATCATCTTCGACGATCTCAAAGACTGAAGGAGAAGGAGGACATGGGGACAATCAACGAATGAGTGGCTTGCTTGGAAGAAATTCTCGGCATTTCTGGCGAGGAAAGAAATGCCGTAGTTCCTCAACTCGAAAACCTCCATCAGCAAGTTGAAGAGCAACACTTACAGATCCAAATACTTCAGGAGGCCTTGACGGAAACGACGACGCTGCAGGAGGCAGTGTCGAACCTGGCGGCATCTCACGAGAGGTTGGACTCTGACTTAACAATCATGAAGGGGGCTATGGCATAGTCCCTCCATCCGGCGACAGCAACGTCGGAACTAAGGGCACAAACCACTGCGAAGTCGAAGGTTCGGATCCCTGAACTCACTCCCTTCACCGGTGTAAGATCCTCGAATTGGAGAATTTTGTATGGGATATGGAACAAATGTTTGCAGCAAGCCATGTGCCGGAGGCGGAACGTGTACAAGTGTGTGCGGCTTATCTCAATGGTGATGCAAAACTTTGGTGGCGGACCAAAGTAGCATTGTCTCCAGAAGCGGTGGATATGAATTGGGACACGTTTAAGGAGGAGCTGAGACTACAATTTCTTCCTGGCAATTCTGTTGAACATGCAAGGGATGCTGCGTACAAGCTCAGACACTCTGGACCAATTCGAGAATACGTTCGAGCCTTTTCAGCACTCATGCTGGAAATCCCTGACATGTCCGAGGTTGATCGGAAGCACCTATTCCTCCGACATCTATAGGGGTGGGCCGAGACAGAGGTAAGATGCCACTCCCCTGCAGACTGGAAGGAGGCCGCGGCAAAAGCAGAGGCGTTGACGGACTCACGTGCGACGCGCACCGATTCCCCATGTTCTGAACCTTCCTCTCCCAGGTGTGCCCCTCCATCGAAGACGAAGCAGTCGGGGTATAGAAGACCACCCCCGCGTTGACAGATGAAGCAGACGAGACCCCAGCCAAGGGCGGAACCCCCACGACTGCCGGAGAAGGGGGCCGACAAACCTCGACCCTTGGCATGCTTCTTGTGCCAAGGGCTTCATCGGATGCGAGAATGTCCGAACAGGGAATGCGTGTCGGCAATCGTGGCGAAGGAGGTAAGAAATCCGGTACCGACAACAATTGGAGCCATGAAGATTAACGCAATTGCGGCAGTAATGGCAATTGGCGGAGCCCAGCTGTTGTATGTTCCCATCCGCATCAACGGGAAGAATGTCCAAGCGATGGTAGATACTGGAGCCACGCATCTATTCGTGTCAGAGAGAATGGCGCATGAGTTGGGCTTGCACACATCACCCTGCGAGGATCGGGTGAAAACGGTAAACATTGCGGAACAAGGAATGCTCGGTATTGCCTACGACACTCCTGTGGAGTTAGGGAGCTGGTCTGGACGACATCATATACGGGTGGCGAGGCTCGATGACTATGATATCGTCCTCGGCATGGAGATTCTGCGGCGGGCAAAAGCTTCGGTGATTCCTCACTTGGAGGGAATCCAGGTGATGCACGAGAAAGCAGCAAGTTGGGTCTCCGGGCGAAAAAGTGACACAGGAGAGGTGTCAAGTACGAAAACCCAACAAACCCGCATGGCAGCAATCTCGGCATCGGCGTTGGCGACTGGTGTTCGGAGATGCGACGACACCTATCTAACCATGGTGGAGGTAGCTGATCAGAATTTGAGGGGGACGAAGGTACCACTCCCTATCCTAGAAGTCCTGGAGGAGTTTCAGGACCTGATGCCAACGGAGCTACCAAAGAAACTTCCACTGCGAAGAGACGTTGACCACTGCATCGACATTATTCCTGGATCGTCCCCTCCAGCCCGACCACCATACCGCATGGCACCACCCGAACTACAAGAGTTGTGGCGGCAACTCGATGAGCTGATCAGCGCCGGATACATCCGCCCCTCTACATCACCATATGGGGCTCCGGTGCTTTTCTAGCACAAGAAGGACAAATCCCTCCGAATGTGCGTCGACTACCGAGCACTCAATCGGGTGACTGTAAGGGATCATTACCCCATACCTTTGATTGCTGACTTGATAGACAGGCTGGGGGATGCATGGGTGTTCTCTAAGCTCGATCTACGCTCGGGCTATTGGCAAGTCCAAGTAGCCAAAGGGGAAGAGCCAAAGACAGCATGCACAATGAGATACGGATCTGTTGACACAAATTTATATTGAGTTTCATGTGTCATTTTACTCATGGAATCATGCTTATTTCACGACTTTAAGCCTTACAATTGCCTATATTTGGATACATTTATGGAATCTACACTTGTTTCGGTATTTTCATGTTTTCAGGTCAAATTGACCACATAAAGGGTAGATTCTGACACTTTGGTAGCAGAGGAGCTCATCCTAACTCAAGACGATCCTAACCATGAGTTTTCGGATTCATTGAAGTCTTTGTTGGAAATCACGACCAAGTCCCGATCAGAATCATGCCCGTGATCGTCGCTATGCCTGAAGCTGAAATCGACAAATCACGACCAGGTCACGACCAAATTCTCTCCCAAGATCGCGGACCAGCCTGTTACGAAATCACCGTTTTCTCCTACGTTTCTTTGATCTGACCTAAGGGGAAGCTGAAGGGCACCAAGGACCTTTCTCCCCTGTTGACGAAGGAGGTGTAGAGCAGCTTTTAGGGGAGGATTTGCTCACGAAATCATCATTTTGTGAGGTATGGGCGGCTAAAGCGTGCAGGCTAGCAGGAACCTTTCGGCTGAAGCTTTGCAGCAGGCTTCTTTTTGCAGGGCATGGGAAGGAGAAGAAGATTCAGAAGAGAAGAGGATAAAATGCTTTTTCCGTTCGAAAAGAAAGAGAGAGCTCTGGCATAAGAAAAGATCAACTTGAGAAGAGTTCGAGGGATCAAAGGATTCGCAGGAGAAGAAGCGAGAGGAGAAGGAAGTTGCGCACTTGCATCTCTTGGCAAAAACCATCTGTTGCGTGAGCTTCATAAACGCATACTTGTAATACCTAGCATTTATCTTTGAGTTGCTGCATCTATTGTAAGGTCTTAAGAGAATATTGCATGATCCATTTTTCCTCTACAACTCTTGCGCAAAACCTGTTATTACTTGTGATGTTCATGGCTGAATACATTGTCTACATTGTTACCATGAGGATGCTTGGCTAAACACTAAATCAGGATGTGGAGTAGCCCTTGTCGATTTACTAGTTGAGATAGTTAAAGTTTGTTAGCCGAAGTCCTTGTTTGGCCTTGTGTGTGTTCATCGCCTGCAGACCTGGAAGGATATGTTCAACCTTTAATCCCTCGGGTGAGGTTTGTAAATCAGCTTTTCTAGGAGTTTACTTGCTTGCATAGCTGTACTCACCCGTAGGATTAAAGGAAAGCATTATTCCGAAAGGTATGCTTGAGCCTTAAGTTGCAAAGATCAGGTTTGTCAATCGGATCTAGAGGAGAAAACTTGCCCGATACACTGTACTCACCTAGGGAAACACTCCAGGTGAGGTTTGTTAATCAGATCTCCGGAAGAAAAACCCGCTCGCAGTTTCGTACTCGCTTGCGTGACTGTAGGAGTTTAGACGCGTCGGAGAGACTCCAGTCCGACCACGCGTCCGACCCACTTGGTTGAGAGTTTATCCATTCCGTTTGTACGTTATCCCTATGCTACCCGAGAGGGGGCGTTTGAGTCTTTAATCACCTCAAGCATGGTTCAGCATCTCTAGGAGGGTAAAACCTCGCTTGCGGGTCTGTACGTATTTGCAGGGATTACAGGAATCCTGGACGTTGTGGAAAGACATTCGTCTGACCGCATGTTAGACCCCTACGGATTGGACCAGTAATTTAGTTCGTGGAAGCGGACGAGATTACCGGAGGGGAGCTACCTACGTGACAAGGAAGCTGACCCCCTTGAACTAGACAGGACGCTGGTAATAGAGTTTAACTATCCAACCGTAAGGAGTCAAGAGGTGAACCCATATCCTGATACATTTCCTCATTATAATTCTCTCGCGTGATTCCCTTAGTTTATATTCCTGCACTTTTAATTATTTTGTTATCTTAAACTTCACCAATTTCGACTTCGTCTAGCTAGTCATTTCGAGATCTATCGGTACTTACCAGTTAGTCCCTGTGGGATCGATATTTTATTACTTCGATAGACCCGTGCACTTGCGGGTAACGCCTACCTATACCGATGGGTGCTATCAAGTTTTTGGTGCCGTTGCCGGGGATTAATTTTGGCAATATTGATTAGATTAAGAAGTTATTAGACTAGACATTTTTAGTTTATTAGATTATCGGCTCCCTTCTTATCTTTGATCTGAACGTCAAATTCTTGCAACAATAATATCCATCTGATTAGTCTTGGCTTTGCGTCTTTCTTTTCCATGAGATATCGAATTGCTGCATGATCTGTATAAACGATAACACGCGAGTTAACCAAATATGATCGAAACTTATCAAAAGCGAAAACTACAGCTAGAAGTTCTTTTTCAGTTGTGGCGTAATTGCTCTGTGCTCCATCCAGTGTTCGGCTGGCGTAGTAAATGGCGTGTGTTCGGTTGTCTTTCCGTTGTTAAACAAGTTATTCAACTGATTTAGATCACAAGTTTATATGCAACACATTTGTTAAACAAGTTATTCAACTCATATTGAGTTAAACCATTTAAATACGGGTCATATCGGTTAGCTTAATTAAATCATGAGTCATAACATATATGCTCATCTACAATCCATTAACTTGAATTGCCATGTCTTGTACTTATACTTCTTGTTTTTTTTCGTAAAGAGGATATAACTGCATTTTTATAAATTTTTAAAATATTTTTTATTTAATAGCTAAATTCTTCAATTTTAATTTAATTTATTATGATATTCTTGATGGGTCTGACACCCTTTTTCCACGTAGGTAATTACTAAACGCACCTGAAAACTATCTGGTAACGCTCAAGGCGGCGGACCGCGGGCGCTTCTCACAATTAAGAAAAAAAAGGGCATCCATGAGTGCCGCCGCAGCGGCACTTCGAATCGCCGTTCCCGCTCTTCTCCTCTCTCCCGTCTCTTCTGCCGCTTACTGTCGCTCGGCTCTTGTCCTCCTCTTGATCCGCCGTGGCAACACCGCCTTCCCTCTCGCCAGCTCCTCCTCGTGCTGTCCGCCGATGGCGGCCCCTGCTCCACCCTCATCTGTCACGGCCTTGTCGGCGGCGCCCCTCTTTTCGTCGTCTTCTTCTTCTCCCTTGGAGAAGCAGTTCAAGGAGTTCCAGGTCCAGCTGGACGAGACGAGGAGCGTTCGGGAGCGGATCCGAGCGGTGGTGATGGAGCTGGAGGCCGGTGTTCGGATCATGAACTCTCGCCTTCTTCTTGTCCACTACTCCCTCCCCGAACTAGGTCCCAGGCTTTCCTTGCAAAATATTTTCCTCCAAGCAAAACCGCGCAACTAAGAAACCAGATTACCAATTTCTCTCAAAAAGAAGGTGAATCATTGTATGAGGCATGGGATCGCTTCAAGGAATTGCAGCGAATGTGTCCTCACCACGGCCTCGAGAAATGGGTACTGGTACATACATTTTATAACGGACTGCTTTATAATACTCGTCTTACCGTTGGTGCAGCCGCTGGAGGAGCTTTGATGAACAAGGCAGTCGATGAAGCCTACAATTTAATCGATGAAATGGCGCTCAACCACTATCAATGGTCGGGCGAAAGAGGTACTTCTTCTCGACAAGCCGGTAAATATGAACTTGACGCTCTTAATTCTCTTGTTGCGAAAGTAGATTCATTATTTCGTAAACTTGATTCCATGAACATGCGTCATAATACTGCTATGTGTGAAATTTGTGGAGTGAAATGTCATCTTTCTGACACTTGTCAATTAGGAAATTTGGTATCACAAGACACCCCACCCGCCTTGGTAAATGCTGTAGGGAACTTTAACCAAAGGGTCCAAAACAACCCTTACTCCAACACCTACAACCCTGGGTGGAAAAATCATCCCAACCTTTCCTATAGAAACAACAATGCAGCTCAACCATCGAACTATAGGCAACCCCCTAGATTTCATTCATCCAACACTGGGTATCAGCCTAAGCAATTTGACCAACCACCACAATCAAGCACCAGCACAGTACCACAAGAACAAAACTTAGAGTCGTGCTTTGACAGCTTCTTGTCAGCGCAAACGAAAGCAATGGACTGCATGTTAGAGGCAATCAAAAATTTAACAACAAACCAGAAGATAATGGAAAACCAAATTGCCCAACAGGCTAGTACATCTACTAGACCGCCGGGCAGATTACCTGGACAGCCTGAGACGAATCCCAAAGAACATTGCAATGTCATTACCACACGCAATGGCAAGCAACTTGAAGAACCAGAAATGCCAAATGATGACCATTATGAGAATGAGACCAGAACCCCTGAATCTGAAAAAACAAATGAACTTGTTGAGAGTGAACCACAAACGAAAGAAACAGAACCTGTTTATGTGCCTCCACCACCTTACAAACCGCCAATTCCATTTCCCCAGAGGTTGGCAAAAGCAAAACTCGATCATCAATTCGTTAAATTTTTAGAAATTTTGAAGAAACTATATATCAATATACCATTTACCGATGCTTTATCACAAATGTCATCCTATGCTAAGTTTTTGAAAGAGATCTTGTCAAATAAAAGAAAAATGGAGGAACATGGCACAGTAGCGTTAACTGAGGAATGCAGCGCAATCATCCAAAACAAGTTACCGCCAAAGTTGAAGGATCCAGGCAACTTTACCATTCGATGCCTGATCGGAGACACACCTTTTGACCGCGCTTTATGCGACCTTGGCGCTAGTGTAAGTCTGATGCCACTCTCTCTATGCAAGAAACTGGACATCGGAGACTTGAAGCCGACGAACATCTCTTTGCAATTGGCTGACCGTTCTGTACAACATCCGGTAGGAATTCTTGAGGATGTGTCAATACAGGTCGGTAAATTTTTTATTCCAGCTGACTTTGTCGTACTCGAGATGGAAGAAGACTCCAAACTTCCTATCATACTGGGCAGGCCATTTTTGGCCACTGTCGGTGCCATAATCGACGTTAAAAATGGAAAGTTGACACTGCGCGTAGGAGAAGACATGGTTGAATTTGATATTACCGAGAGCTTACAGAAACCTCTTTTTGCAGATTCCTGCTATAGTATCGGAGTCGTCGACGATGAATTTGACCCATCTTACATACCTCTTTTTACAAACGTCGACCCTCTCGAATTATGCCTACTGGGTGAATATGACGAAGAACAAGAGGAGGAAGTCCGTGCCTATGCTGATATTCTCGACTCGAGCGCAACCATTGAGCCAGAAGAAGAAAGGCGTGAGAGACCATCTGTACCGAAATTTGAGGTCTGTAAATAACTTAACTTAGAGCTCAAATCCTTACCGAGCAACCTCAGGTATGAATTTTTGGGTGAAAACTCTACTTATCCTGTCATCATAGCAAACCATCTTGATCCAGAGCAAACAAGCCTTCTCCTAGATAAGCTTCGACAATATAAGAAAGTAATTGGGTATACTTTGGATGATATAAAAGGTATTAACCCTTCTTTATGCATGCACAGGATACACCTTGAGGAGGACAGCACACCATCTATCGAATACCAGAGACGTTTGAATCCAAATTTGAAAGAGGTAGTTAAGAAAGAAATTTTGAAGCTGTTAGATGCTGGGGTCATCTACCCCATTTCGGATAGCCAATGGGTAAGTCCGGTACATGTGGTACCAAAGAAAGAAGGAGTGACGGTGGTAAAAAACGAAAATGACGAATTGATCCCACAAAGAACCGTTACCGGGTGGCGCATGTGTATCGACTATCGGAAACTGAACAAAGCCACCCGCAAGGATCATTTTCCACTTCCATTTATTGATCAAATGCTTGAACGATTAGCCACTAACTCTTATTTTTGTTTCTTGGATGGATACTCAAGATTTTTTCAAATACCGATACATCCAGACGACCTGGAGAAAACCACGTTCACATGTCCCTTCGGTACTTTCGCTTATCGGAGAATGCCGTTTGGTTTATGTAACGCACCAGCCACCTTTCAGCGTTGCATGACGGCTATTTTCTCTGATCTGATTGAAGACATCGTGGACGTCTTCATGGACGACTTTTCAGTATACGGGTCTAGCTTTGATTCTTGTCTATCTAATCTGACTCGTGTTTTGCAGCGTTGTGAAGAGACAAACTTGGTTTTAAATTGGGAGAAATGCCATTTTATGGTAAAGGAAGGAATTGTTCTTGGTCATTTGATATCGGAGTGTGGTATCGAAGTTGATAAAGCAAAAATCAGTGTGATAGAGGGAATGCCGCCTCCGAACTCCGTCAGAGGAATAAGAAGTTTCTTAGGCCATGCAGGCTTTTACAGACGTTTCATTGAAAATTTTTCTAAAATCTCTAGACCTTTAACATCTTTACTTGCTAAAGATGTTTCATTTGTTTTTGACCAGAACTGCATGGATGCATTTCAACAATTGAAAAATGTGTTGATTTCTGCTCTAATAATACAACCTCCGGATTGGTCACTACCCTTCGAAATTATGTGTGACGCTAGTGACTATGCGGTAGGAGCTGTATTGGGACAACGGAAAGACAACCGAACACACGCCATTTACTACGCCAGCCGAACACTGGATGGAGCACAGAGCAATTACGCCACAACTGAAAAAGAACTTCTAGCTGTAGTTTTCGCTTTTGATAAGTTTTGATCATATTTGGTTAACTCGCGTGTTATCGTTTATACAGATCATGCAGCAATTCGATATCTCATGGAAAAGAAAGACGCGAAGCCAAGACTAATCAGATGGATATTATTGTTGCAAGAATTTGATGTTCAGATCAAAGATAAGAAGGGAGCCGATAATCTGGTAGCAGACCATTTCTCACGTCTAACATCTACTGCCGAAAATAATTTGGAAGAAGAGATCGACGATACATTCCCAGACGAGAAATTACTAGCTGTCACCGCTGTAAAAGCACCATGGTATGCCGATCTGGTAAACTACTTGGCAGCCGGTATTATGCCTCCGAAGCTCATGTACCAACAGCGAAGGAAGTTTATGTCTATGGCAAAACACTATTATTGGGACGAACCACTCTTGTTTAAGCGTTGTGCTGATTGTATCATCCGAAGATGCTTACCGGAAGAGGAGATTCCATATGTCCTGTTCCAATGCCATTCTTCTTCTTATGAAGGGCATTTCAGTGGTAAGAAGACAGCACATAAGATTCTCCAGTGTGGTTTCTTTTGGCCAACTTTATTCAGAAATGCAAGGGACTATGTACAGTCTTGTGATCGTTGCAAACAGATGGGTGGAATATCACGAAGGAATGAGATGCCCCTGAATACCATCCTTGAAATCAAAATTTTTGACGTATGGGGGATTGACTTTATGGGTCCATTCCCACCTTCATGTGGTAACAAATTCATTTTAGTTGGAGTCGATTATGTCTCCAAGTGGGTAGAAGCCTTAGCCGCACCAACAAATGACTCCAAGGTAGTCACTAGATTTTTCAAGAAATTAATACTCCCACGATTTGGAATGCCTCGCGTGGTAATCAGCGATGAGGGATCTCATTTTATTGAGTGAGGATTTGAATTACTTCTCAAGAGATACGGAGTATTGCACAAAGTTGTCACTGCTTACCATCCTCAGACTAGTGGTCAAGTGGAGATATCAAATCGAGAGATTAAGCACATAGTTGAGAAGACTATGTCGCGTACTCGCATCGATTGGTCACTTAAACTTGACGATGCATTATGGGCCTACCGTACGGCATTCAAAACTCCAATTGGTATGTGCCCATTTCAGCTAATATACGGTAAATCGTGCCACTTACCGGTTGAGATCGAACACAAAGCTTATTGGGCGATACGACGACTGAATTTTGATGGGAACCAAGCTGGGAAGGTCAGAAAACTTCAACTTAATGAGCTCAACGAATTTAGACAAGAAGCCTATGAGAATGCCATGATTTATAAAGAACGTACCAAAAGATGGCACGATCGAAGGATTATGAGGAGGGAATTTCGCGAAGGCGAATTGGTACTATTGTTTAACTCCAGGATTAAACTTTTCCCTGGTAAACTTCGTACCAAATGGACAGGACCGTATTTAACAAAAAGTCTACCCTCACGGTGCTGTTGACATCTTCCGCGAGTCAACTGGGACATTCAAAGTCAACGGACAGAGACTCAAGCACTACATTTCCCATGAACCGATACCGGAGGACACTGCATTGCTCCTCACGGACCCTCCTTCACCAGAATGACACAAACTATGGTCAAGCTGACGGACCATTAAATTAGCGCTTCTTGGGAGGCAACCCAAGCATCTTACTTTAGTTAAAATTATTTTCAGCATTTTCCCTTTTTCGTTTTCATGTTTTGTTAAAGCTTCAGTTAGTTTGCATAACCTTAGAAGCTCTTTTGATAATTAGCGTTAAAATCTTAGTAATCGCATGATAGGACACACCAACCCAGCCTTAGAATGTTTTAAACCTTCTCTACTATGAGTTTGGATTTCATTTCTTAGTCGTAGTCATTTCGTTCCAACACATGATTTTGATGTTTAACAATGATGATACTCTTGCAGGAAACGTGCATGAACTACGACGTTGATAACTACAAATTCCGAATGCCAATGCTACCACTATTTGACAAGTTTTATCTGATTTGTTGGAAAACCATTTGCGTTGTATCTTCACTAATTGATTTCTAATGATCTTTGAATTTGAGAGCATAATGTACACCCATGAATTTGAGACCATTTAGTTGTGGATATTGATGTTTTTACTTGATTTGGAATGACACAGGGGTATCGCAAACTGATGCAGTAAGGAGAGGCATTTTCTATCAGTTTTTCCAAAATCACGGGCGGATCCTAACAAAAATCCCGACCATGATTCTCACTTAGCTCAAACATTAGAATTTCGCCGAGAGAATTACGGCAGGGAGGTGACTAAGACCACGGCAGTAATTAGTAGCGCAGAATTATGCGAGAAAATCATGACTGGGGTATGCTAAAAATCGTGACCGAGATTTTTCTGAAGAGGCAAAATAAGTACTATCCGTCGAAAGGTTCACGGCAAGGCCGTAACTAGAGGCACAACCGTGAAATTTACGCATAAATGAACAGAGGACAATCAGGGGTGGGTCACGACGAAAATCACGGGCAGGATCTCTCAGAGGACAGAATGCTTACAAATTTGACGAGGACATTACGGCTGCCCCGTGAATACAGACATAGCCATGAAGATTTTGAATTCAAAGACCACGGTAAAATCACGACCGGGCCCTGATAGGAATCTTGGGTGAGATTACGAAATTTAACAGTTTAACGGGTTCGCCTGGCTAGCCCGACCCGTTAGGAAACCCATTAAGAGTTTTCACTTAAGCTGCTCGCCCCATATTTCGCTAGGGTTCCCGATCGATTTTCCCCTTTCCGTACAGCTCACGGCGACCCCACTGCTCTGCCCCACCATTCGCCGCCGTCAGCTCCATCGACCACCAACCCTCCGGCGACTTCTCCGATCATCTCCGGCGAGCTCTCATTCCAGGATTTTATTCCTTATTTCGCCGTGAGGTCTTCCGCAATCAACTGTCGATACTTCAGTGTCCGCCCTTTGCTGCTCAAGCAATCATGCCACCACGTCGCAAGAACACTGGAAAGCGACCGGCGGGAACCTCAAGCCCTCGACCCGCAGCACCGCCACAGCAAGCCACTCCACCAGAAATTCAGATGAGGGATAATCACCAGGCGGCAAGGTACCAAGTTCTTTCAAATCGCCGTATAATCAATACACGGTACATTAACCCGCCTTCACTCACTGCACTCGGAATTTTCGATGATCTCCTCTAGATGTTTAGACAATTTGGTTGGGGACGTTTTCTGCAATACGCACAGCCCACCTACATCCCCTTTACTCTTGAGTTTCTCAGCTCAATAGAAGTGAAAGTCTCGGCCCTAGAGATAGACCCTGGCCTGGTTACATTCCGTCTTGCTAATACTGAATACCGGCTGACGATCGCCGACCTCAATGACATATTTGGATTTCCAGCATACGCATCTAGACTTGTCCCTCCTAACTTCAATGAGGACATCTTTTGGAAGTGTATTTCTTCTATGATTGCTTACTCACCCAGGAATGCAAGGGCCTCCACAATATCAAATCCCTGCATCAGATACGCACATCGCCTCCTAGCTCATTCTATCTTTGCTAGAGATGGGGACGGGATAGTGCGACAGCCCGAACTACTTTGCTTATGGGGACTCTTGCATCAGTTCCAAATCAACGCCGGGTACCACCTTGCTCGGCAATTCCTCCACGTCGCCCCTGCCACAAAGGGAAATATCTGCATCGGAGGTATGATAACTATGATTGCACTATCTCTTGGGCATAACCCTTTTGGACAGCCAGAGGCGGTGGGCAGCCGACGATTGGATATTGAGCATCTTTTATTGATGAAAATGATTGTTCGGCGAGGTGACATATATCATCTGACCTTCGCGGACACTACTGTCACCATGGCTTTACCAAATACCGCGCGGACTGACATCAGAGATAGCGCCAATTGGCGCCTTCATCCCGACTCAGCTGCACCAGACGACCAGGCTACGCCTCTTGACATGGATCCCAGCTCCTCCATCAGTGGACAGCCTCGGACTGCCGCGCGCCCTTCTACGGAAGATTTGCTCCACTTGCTTCGCCAAGATCAGATCCACCAAGGGAAGCAGCTGCCGGCGCTGATGGATACGGTGAACTGTATCGAAGTTTTCCTCCACAGCAACATGGCTCCACCACCACCGCGAGACGAGGATGAGGACGTCGACGACACCATACATGTCTCTGATTCCTCCGAGCCAGCCGACGACGATGATGATGACGACCCGGCTGAGTACAGTGAGTAGGGCTGCACTCTAGTAAGTTCTCCCTCACCCCTTTTGATATATACCTATATTATATGCATCTGGATGATGCATCTTTTGCTTTGGGTGAGGGTACTTACACATTTTGATGGGTCGTCTACTATTTTTATATGATGTTATACGCACTGTGATGGTAAACTTTTATGTTGTGATGAACTGTTACTGTGCTGTGCTGTTGTACCAAACTAGCTGAGATTTAAAACCTGCCCCACTACTAAACTTTAACATGCTCCACTTTCATAATGATTTGACTGCTCATGCTTTGATGATGGAATAGTTGTACAAAAATAATATTTCATCTTTCTGATATTATGTATATTGTTAGACTGTTGCTGCTTGATGTGATGCTTTGATTGCTTTACCATGATTCTAAACCACAACTGCCGAACATATGTAGAACATGAGTAACATTTTTTATAACTTGCTTTCTTGAAGTCCTATCATCACACTATGTCATCTCTTAGACACTTTAACTCTGCAAAGACATCTATATTGTTGCACATTTATCACGCCCACACCCTTTTGCTACTCTTTCGACATAACTTTATGGATACATTTTGAAACCATGATTGATGGCTACTTCCCAAATATGTGAGGACCTAAGTCATAGGTCCTAGCCGAGATTTTCTTTATTGCCTGATATTTTCTCATTTGAGATTGATACTTGTTCATTGGCCTGATTTATGGTCGATTCAATCCCCCACACTGCATCTAGATCACATTCTTGATTGAACAACTAGTCACTCGATTCCCTATACACTGGAAACTTGGGGATTGAACTTTGACGAGCTTTGCGTCTAGGAAGAATCTATATCAACATGAGTGCTATTTATTTGGGAGTTTATAGACCAAACCACTGGATACACACTTACCACCTTTGGTAACTCCTGGTGTTAGCTTTGGTACGAGCTCCTCTTGCTTGGCACTGTACGAAAGAGAGAAAGAAAGAAAAAAAAAGTGGAAAACAAGAAACAGTGGTACCTAGGTTGCGACTTGGCACTGCCCAACAAAAAGAAAGAAGAAGAAAAAGAGGTGCAGTGGTACCGAAGCCTAGGCTTGGCGCTGCCGTCAAAAGAAAAAGAAAATGAAGGAAAGAAGGGCAGTGGTACCGAAGTCGTGACTTGGCACTGGAACTTAGAAAAAAAAAAAGAGAAAGCGGTGGTACCGAAGCTTAGGCTTGGCACTGCAGAGAAGAAGAAAGAAAAGTGCGGTGGTACCAAAGCCATGAATAAGACCTTTATTACCACTATGGAATCTACGCTCTTGGTGCTTTTAAGTGTATTCGTGCCTCATGTGGTAAGGATCTATTTTCATCTAATGCTATTGTATAATTGTCGCACATAGATTTGACCTAGATTTTCTGCTTTTCATATCGACATCTCTCAAGTCTATAGTGATTTGCGCCTCTTGTGACTAGTTGTGATTCTTTAAGCATTAATAGATCATTTGGGAATATGACTTTGATTGAACAATCCCCATGAAACTCCTTTTCTTTCTATTTGCTTGGGGACAAGCAAAGGTTTAAGTCGTAGGTATTCTGTTGACATAAATTTATATAGAGTTTCATGTGTCATTTTACTCATGGAATCATGCTTATTTCACGACTTTAAGCCTTACAATTGCCTATATTTGGATACATTTATGGAATCTACACTTATTTCGGTATTTTCACGTTTTCAGGTCAAATTGACCACATAAAGGGTAGATTCTGACACTTTGGTAGCAGAGGAGCTCATCCTAACTCAAGACGATCCTAACCAGGAGTTTTCGGATTCATTGAAGTCTTTGTTGGAAATCATGACCAGGTCCCGATCAGAATCATGCCTGTGATCGTCGCTATGCCTGAAGCTGAAATCGACAAATCACGACCGGGTCATGACCAAATTCTGGCCTGAGATCGCGGACCCGCCTGTTACGAAATCACTGTTTTCTCCCACGTTTCTTTGATCTGACCTAAGGGGAAGCAGAAGGGCACCAAGGACCTTTCTCCCCTGTTGACGAAGGAGGTGTAGAGCAGCTTTTAGGGGAGGATTTGCTCACGAAATCATCATTTCGTGAGGTATGGGCAGCTAAAGCGTGCAGGCTAGCAGGAACCTTTCGGCTGAAGCTTTGCAGCAGGCTTCTTTTTGCAGGGCATGGGAAGGAGAAGAAGATTTAGAAGAGAAGAGGATAAAAGGATTTTTCCGTTCGAAAAGAAAGAGAGAGCTCTGGCATAAGAAAAGATCAACTTGAGAAGAGTTCGAGGGATCAGAGGATTCGCAGGGAGAAGAAGCGAGAGGAGAAGGAAGCTGCGCACTTGCATCTCTTGGCAAAAACCATCTGTTGCATGAGCTTCTTAAACGCATACTTGTAATACCTAGCATTTATCTTTGAGTTGCTGCATCTATTGTAAGGTCTTAAGAGAATATTGCATGATCCATTTTTCCTCTACAACTCTTGCGCAAAACCTGTTATTACTTGTGATGTTCATGGCTGAATACATTGTCTACATTGTTACCATGAGGATGCTTGGCTAAATACTAAATCAGGATGTGGAGTAGCCCTTGACGATTTACTAGTTGAGATAGTTAAAGTTTGTTAGCCGAAGTCCTTGTTTGGCCTTGTGTGTGTTCATCGCCTACAGACCTGGAAGGATATGTTCAACCTTTAATCCCTCGGGTGAGGTTTGTAAATCAGCTTTTCTAGGAGTTTACTTGCTTGCATAACTGTACTCACCCGTAGGATTAAAGGAAAGCATTATTCCGAAAGGTATGCTTGAGCTTTAAGTTGCAAAGGTGAGGTTTGTCAATCGGATCTAGAGGAGAAAACTTGCCCGCTAGACTGTACTCATCTAGGGAAACACTTCAGGTGAGGTTTGTTAATCAGATCTCCAGAAGAAAAACTCGCTCGCAGTTTCGTACTCGCTCGCGTGATTGTAGGAGTTTAGACGTGTCGAAGAGACTCCAGTCTGACCACGCATCCGACCCACTTGGTTGAGAGTTTATCCATTCCGTTTGTACGTTATCCCTACGCTACCCGAGAGGGGGCGTTTGAGTCTTTAATCACCTCAAGTATGGTTCAGCATCTCTAGGAGGGTAAAACCTCGCTTGTGGGTCTGTACGTATCTGCAGGGATTATATGAATCTTGGACGTTGTGGAAAGACATTCGTCTGACCGCACGTTAGAACCCTACGGATTGGACCGGTAATTTAGTTTGTGGAAGCGGACGAGATTACCGGAGGGGAGCTACCTACGTGACAAGGAAGCTGACCCCCTTGAACTAGACAGGACGTTGGTAATAAAGTTTAACTATCTAACCGTAAGGAGGCAAGAGGTGAACCCATATCCTGATACATCTCCTCATTATAATTCTCTCGCGTGATTCCCTTAGTTTACATTCCTGCACTTTTAATTATTTCGTTATCTTAAACTTCACCAATTTCGACTTCGTCTAGCTAGTCATTTCGAGATCTATCGGTACTTGCCTGTTAGTCCCTGTGGGATCGATATTTTATTACTTCGATAGACCCGTGCACTTGCGGGTAACGCCTACCTATACCGGTGGGTGCTATCAAGTTTTTGGCGCCGTTGCCGGGGATTAATTTTGGCAATATTGATTAGATTAAGAAGTTATTAGACTAGACATTTTTAGTTTATTAGATTATCGGCTCCCTTCTTATCTTTGATCTGAACGTCAAATTCTTGCAACAATAATATCCATCTGATTAGTCTTGGCTTCGCGTTTTTCTTTTCCATGAGATATCGAATTGCTGCATGATCTGTATAAACGATAACACACGGGTTAACCAAATATGATCGAAACTTATCAAAAGCGAAAACTACAGCTAGAAGTTCTTTTTCAATTGTGGCGTAATTGCTCTGTGCTCCATCCAGTGTTCGGCTGGCGTAGTAAATGGCGTGTGTTCGGTTGTCTTTCCGTTGTTAAACAAGTTATTCAACTCATTTAGATCACAAGTTTATATGCAACGCATTTGTTAAACAAGTTATTCAACTCATATTGAGTTAAACCATTTAAATACGGGTCATACGGTTAGCTTAATTAAATCATGAGTCATAACATATATGCTCATCTGCAATCCATTAACTTGAATTGCCATGTCTTGTACTTATACTTCTTGTTTTTTTTTCGTAAAGGGGATATAACTGCATTTTTATAAATTTTTAAAATATTTTTTTATTTAATAGCTAAATTTTTCAATTTTAATTTAATTTATTATGATATTTTTGATAAATCTGACACCCTTTTTCCACGTAGGTAATTACTAAACGCACCTGAAAATTATTTGGTAGCGCTCTAGGCGGCGGACCGCGGGCGCTTCTCACAATTAAGAAAAAAAAGCATCCATGAGTGCCGCAGCAGCGGCACTTCGAATCGCCGTTCCCGCTCTTCTCCTCTCCCCCGTCTCTTCTGCCGCTTACTGTCGCTCGGCTCTTGTCCTCCTCTTGATCCGCCGTGGCAGCACCGCCTTCCCTCTCGCCAGCTCCTCCTCGTGCTGTCCGCCGATGGCGGCCCCTGCTCCACCCTCATCTGTCACGGCCTTGTCGGCGGCGCCCCTCTTTTCGTCGTCTTCTTCTTCTCCCTTGGAGAAGCAGTTCGAGGAGTTCCAGGTCCAGCTCGACGAGACGGGGAGCGTTCGGGAGCGGATCAGAGCGGTGGTGATGGAGCTGGAGGCCGGTGTTCGGATCATGAACTCCCGCCTTCTTCTTGTCCACTACTCCCTCCCCGAACCAGGTCCCAGGCTTTGAATAGAATTTAGAAAAAGACCTTGAAATATTTTTTTAATTTTTATTTTTTGTGGTCTGTTCCACTGTTTCGACTCGGCAGAGGTCCTGGAGAAGGCTAGGGCACAAATTGAGGTGCTGAAAGGGGTTTTCTTTAGGCTCTCCGAAATACTTCGCGAATTCCCTGGACAGTATTATAGGTTGGTCTATTGTTTTTTTTTAATTATTATTCTTATTATTTTATCAAGCCAGTCGCATTTTGGTTTCTCGCGGTTCTCTCTCAGACATTACCCGAGGTGGTTGTTTTGGGTAGGTACCATGGGGATTGGAGGGGTGAGACTCAGACGGCAGTTTCCCTGGTGGTCTTTTTGCATTGGTTGGACACTGGCAATCTTCTTATGCATGCCGAAGCTGAAAAGATTCTTGGACGTGAGTCTTTTTTGCAGTTGAACATCTTTATTTACAAACCAATGCTGTTTTATTCTCGTTGACAAGTGCACCAGTTAAGTTATTATTTCTGAGCATTTTAACTTTCTCCAATGTTATCCCTTTTCTGACGAGGGCTAGTAGAATCAATAAAAGTGGGGTGTACAGAAACACAATATAGCATGCTATGCTTCAGACTTGCCTTATCATCTTTTTTTGCTGTAGTTATTCGTTTAGCATTAGGTTGTATCTCTTAAGCAGCAGGGAAGCTAATTAACATATTAGTTCTATCCAGAGGATACTAATTTGTTGCTTGATAAAATTTTTGTTTACTTTACAACTCATCCAAAGAGGGTTGTATATTGTTTTGATTTCTAAAGTTGATGGAACCATTTGAAATTTAACGTACGTGATCATCCTATCATCATGCATATGATTTGTGTGTACTTTACCACTGTAGAATGTATCTGATTAAAGTTAGAAACTGTCTGTTACTGATTTCTTAGCTTAATATGCTAGATTAATTTCTATGTATGTGTACTTCAACACAATGTAGAACGCATCTAACGTTGGAAACTATTTATTGTTAATTGCTTGGGTTTTGTGTGTGTGTACTATACAAAACGTAAAATGCATGTGAACTAAGGTCAGAAACTATCTAGTTGCTGATTAAATCAGCTTCTATTTGTGTGCTCCGCCATAATATGGAATTCATGTCAAGTAGAAGCTAATTTAAAATTGGATACTTGACATGAATTCCAAAGAATTAAGTAGTATTTTGAGAGAATTGGAAAATTATAGAAGATAGCATAATTATGAAAATTGGAATGCATAAAAGCCATTTGGAACTCGTTATAGTTAGTTTCAGAGTGTACTTGTTAACAGTTCAGTTGGAAATTAAGCTGGTCACTTGAACAACAGAGTATGAGGTGAGTTAATTTTGTCCAGAGCTACTTGGAACTGAGATTTGATTTTCCTTTTTCTTTAATTATCTTGTGTAAGTAGACTGTGCCATACAAGGTTAGCAGACAACATGGCGTTCCTGCTGACTGTGCCAAATGAAATAATTAAAAGTGGTGCAATTAACCATCCAAGGAAAAAGATTGTGATCATGTTTAGTCGATAGTGCAAGCTAAAAATTATAAGAGAAGAGGCATATTATTTTGTCCTTATCCGAGGAATAAAAATAGAATATCTATGCATACTCGAAAATAAAATGAAATTATGAACAGAATTAGCCGAAGCAACATCAGAAAACAACAGGATAGCTAGTTTGTAAACGTTAGTTATCATGTAGTGGCTAAGTTCGGAGACAATTGATTTCACAAGCACCATAGAGGAACTAAGTTGATGATAATAAGAAGCCTCAATTGTGCTTGGCCAAGAAGGCTGAAATCAAATCTTGAGTTGCTCTGTTCGTTCAAATCTATGCCCTTGGATGTTAGCCTTTGTTACTATTTTGGATGCTCTGATGCATGTCAATGTCCAAACGTTTATCAGAATGTTATCTGGTTTATTTAGTTTCAAATGTCTATGTTAGATTATTTTACTAGCCAGTGGATGCGAACTATCCATAATTAATCTATTACGGTCATTGGAATTTAAAGCGTCATCAAACTTGATTTCTAGTCTTGCTTTGCCTGATGCCACATTTATAAATATTTTGGGCTTGTTTCACATTGCTTCATGATGGGAGTGTTTATAGAAATGAGCAGCGTTATTGCCTTTATGTTCATTGCTTTTTTATGTGGAAAATAATTAAGCATTATCATGACATGTTTGGAACTTCTTATTTTCCAAATTTTCAGGAATTACTTCCAAATAATAGGCAGGCAAGTTAGCATAAATTTTCAATTTTTACAACTGCCCATACACGAATGTTGATGCTCGTATCTCCAGAAGTTGTAATCAGCCATATATCACGATATTCTCAACCTGATTTATCAGGAAAATGATTATCGACCATATATGTGAAATGTCAGGGTAATCAGGAACTAATGTGTATTTTATTATGCTAAATTTTTAGCTATATTTTTTTTGACTGTTATAATTTGAGTTTTTGATTACTATTAGCTGGAACATGTTCAACATTCTTTAGATGTTGATATTTTTTTCCACTGAAATGCTTTCGTACAATGTATTCTTAGTTCACATGGAATCTTGTTTCTTGGAGTTTCTTTGCAGTGGACGCTTTAGAGTTTGGATTGGACATTGAGGATTACCTCATTGGTAGGTCTCCTGCTTATCTCAATTTATAGAGCTTGATTGTGTGAAGTTGTTGCTCTATCTTATACAGTGGAATTCTGTTTATGAGTTCTATTTTCTTTGTCTTGTTCTCCTAGATTATTGCATAAAGTTTTGTGCTAATCAAATACTTACGTTTAGTAATTGCCACATGTTTGTGTTAACTGTAGCATCATTTGATGTTGTGGTATTGTAATACTTTAACTAAGTTTTCGCGTTCTTATTACCAATTACCTATTTCACACTAATTCTCTAATGTTGGGATATAGTTGTTCTTTCATTTAGTGATATACTTCCTTCTTTTTATGTTACAGGATTATGTCTCATGTCAAACGAGTTGGTAAGAATTTTCTATTTAGAATAATTGATTTATATCTTAAAACTTGTGCAAATGATAAAGTTTCTCCTTATGTCACCCTGAACAAAGATGAATTTCTTTCTTTTATATGTTGAACTAAAAAGTTGTGTCAGACATTATTTATATTAGAGCTTAGTTGTCACTAGTAAGGTTGTCAAGATTGAAATCTTACCTAGGAATAAAGACTTTATAGGATTGGCAGCTGGTTTATATCATCTGATATAGGCTTTATGTATCAATTCAAGCATATACCAATATGTAATAGATGATTAGATGGTTTGCATTGACCGGTGTCATATATATACATACATACATACATACATACATAATATTTACATCGATACCAACCAGTACACACTCGAGCTGGTTTATATCATCTGATATAGTCTTTATGTATCAATTCAAGCATATGCCAATATGTAATAGATGATTAGATGGTTTGTATTGATCGGTATCATATATATATATACATACATACATACATATATTATATTTACATCGATACCAACCAGTACATACTCGAGCTGGTTTATATCATCTGATATAGGCTTTATGTATCAATTCAAGCATATGCCAATATGTAATAGATGATTAGATGGTTTGTATTGACCGGTATCATATATATACATACATACATACATACATACATTATATTTACATCGATACCAACCAATACATACTCGAGCTGGTTTATATCATCTGATATAGGCTGTATGTATCAATTCAAGCATATGCCAATATGTAATAGATGATTAGATGGTTTGTATTGACCGGTATCATATATATACATACATACATACATACATACATTATATTTACATCGATACCAACCAATACATACTCGAGCTGGTTTATATCATCTGATATAGGCTGTATGTATCAATTCAAGCATATGCCAATATGTAATAGATGATTAGATGGTTTGTATTGACTGGTATCATATATATATACATACATATATTATATTTACATCGATACCAACCAGTACATACTCGAGCTGGTTTATATCATCTGATATAGGCTTTATGTATCAATTCAAGCATATGCTAATATGTAATAGATGATTAGATGGTTTGTATTGACCGGTATCATATATATATATATACATACATACATACATACATACACATACATACATACATACATACACATACATACATACATACATACATACACATACATACATACATACATACATACACATACATACACATACATATATACATACATACATACACATACATACATACATACATACATACATACATACATACATACATATATTATATTTACATCAATACCAACCAGTACATACTCGAGCTGGTTTATATCATCTGATATAGGCTTTATGTATCAATTTAAGCATATGCCAATATGTAATAGATGATTAGATGGTTTGTATTGACCGGTATCACATACATACATACATTATATTTACATCGATACCAACCAGTATCTATGCGAGTATGTACATACATACATACATATATTATATTTACATCGATACCAACCAGTATCTATGCGAGTATGTACTGGTTTGACAATAGAGTGATATATTGGTACAAAATAAAATTTAAAGACATGGTTTAGTGGTAGTTGCTATTTACATAATAATATTAAATATACACTTATATATCAATATTATTATTATATAGTAAAATATTAATAATCTCATTATAATTAATTATTTAAAAAATTATTTTTTATAATTATAATCATGTCTAAACTAATGAATGTCATCTCGTTTTCTATACATTCGTAGCATGTTACTAGTATATCGTGATAGCAGTTTATTATTCAAATAAATGTTCTTATCACCATCATTATCAATCTACTAAAAGGAAGGACTTTTAAATACTTTATTTTACAACACAACAAAACAACATAATAGGCTTAAAGAGACTATTAATATACCATTATTTTTTCACATCATTAGGTGTGTCTAATCGGTTCAAGTCGAATTGAATCAAATAAAACTAGTTCAACCTGAACTGGAATTCAAAATTTTGTTTATATTGAAAATTTCAAAACCTAGAATGGAATCAAATTGACAATCCCGAGTTCGGTTTGGTTCCATTCATTTTCAACCAAATTTAATTTTCTTAAATATTTTATTTTATTATTTTTAAAATATAACATTGTAATATAATTATTTATATACAATTAAGTAAAAATAATTAAAATTTGGTTTATTTGGTTCAACTTAAAATTTTGGTGTTTAAAATCTTTTTAAATTGAACCACACCAAACCGGTTTGGATAACCAAAGCAATTGGTTTGGTTTGGGTTTTTTTTGGGTTAAAGTGAACATGGATAGCCCTACCTATTATGAACATCATGTTGGCTAGTACAATACCATTTGGTCATTTCACTCACTATTATTTGTTACGGACCCAATAATAGTAGTGGATATGTAATAAAGCGGATCCGGGTTACTATGTTATACCCGACCCGCTAAGTAGGATAGTATTATAAATAAGGGTCCTGGGTTTAGGGTTAGGTCATCGAGTGTTTTGTTATTTATCTGTTAGGGCGTGCTTGCACGATATCTCGCCGGTGACGGCTTAAGGGAGGATTCATCTTTGAATCCTATCAGTGGTCCGACCTGCCGGATCCCACTGGGGCGACGGCTGGAGCTTTCTTTGAGCGAGAAGAGGCTTCATCCGATCGCAGTCGCTGGGACAACAACGGCAGCGATGCCTCTTCGGAGCGACGCGAGGTCTTCTTCCGGCGTATAGCAACGGCGGAAGTTTTCTTGTCGGCGACAGGAGGCTCGAGGCGGGAAGACCATCGCCGGACGCCGCAGCAACATCTTCGCGCGGCGGAAGCCCCTCGGCGGACGCGGCGAGTCTTGCGTGCGGGGCGGACTCGGCGAAGGTTGCTTCGTGTGGAGCAATCGTGGGAAGCGACCGCCGATTAACCCCTCAGGCGGGAGGAGACGACACTGCAGCTGTGGTGGCGGCGGCGGCTTCCTCTGCCGGAACCCTAGCCGCCGGCGACAGGAGTGGGTGAAGGCGAAGCCAGCGCTGCGCATGTGGACGCGGGCACTGGGTTAGGGCTACTGTAGCATAGCGAGAGGAAAAAAACACTTTTGATAGTACTGTTACGATTACTGTTCACAGTAGGAAAAAAAAAAACCTATGAGGGGATTTTGAAGGGTTTATTCTTCTGCAGGCATTGGCTGTGGTTCATTATGACATCTACTCTATCTGAGACAAGGTTAGAAGTATTAGAGAAAAGTGTAGCAGAAATTCTGGAGAAACGCAAAGAAGAGCATGCAGCAAATAAAGAGAAATGGCGGCCTAAAATGATGATGAATGAAGAGAGGCTGCAAGCAATCGAAGAGGATGGAAGAATATTAAAGGAAGACATGCGCGAGTTGAAGGAAATGTTTGCCATATTCATGAAAGGAAAAATGGTGGAGAGGAACATTGATCCTTTCCCCCCACTTCTACGAGAGCACAGTCGGTCCGCCACAGTAACAGCAGGAGAGAGGACTGGAATTTCCGCGCATACATCGGATATATTTTTACAACCAACAACAACCAGAACAGAGTGGCATAATCCAGGAGAAGCTAGAACCAATGTGCAAGATAAGTTAGGAGGCATGCATAATCTAGGAGGAGCTAAAACCAATGTGGAAGATAAGTTAGGAGGCACGGCTTCGCTCAAGACCAGTATTATTGTGGACAGCCAACCTCAACCACCCATTAGTGATGAGATCATTTGTAAAGCTTCAAAGGGAAGTCAAGCATCCAATGAGAACCGAGGAGGTGGATATCTTTCATACCAAGATTTGAAATCCAAACAAGAAATATAATTATGTTTTGGATGCGATCAGCCTTACTATGCAATGCATCGTTGCGCGAACAAAGGCTTGAGACACATGATCCTAGCAGAAGATGAGGAGAAAGACCCTGCTAAGGAGGAACTAGAAGGAGAAACTCGAGCAACTTGGGACCCTGGAGGAGACACAAGCTATAGTTTTCTTAAATAAATTTTGAGCAGCCTTGAGGACAAGACTTCTTTAGGGAGGGAGGATCTGTTACGGACCCAATAATAGTAGTGGATATGTAATAAAGCGGATCCGGGTTACTATGTTATACCCGGCTCGCTAAGTAGGATATTATTATAAATAAGGGTCCTGGGTTTAGGGTTAGGTCATCGAGTGTTTTGTTATTTATCTGTTAGGGCGTGCTTGCACGATATTTCGCCGGTGACGGCTTGAGGGAGGATTCATCTTTGAATCCTATCATTATTTAACTTCATATAAATTTATAGGTAAGGTTAAACACATTTTCCTACTAGGAACGATTAAGGTTCATGAACTTAGATTGTAAAATCTAGAAATCATAAGATCTAACTATTTTCCAAAAAAAGTTAATATTTCATACAAATATCACAACTAACTAAAAGTAATATCTCCTACCACATCAAAATTCAAAAGATAGTACAACTGCATGAATGAATTTATTATTTGCTATTGTTAAAATATTATGTAAATCATGATTTTAGATACTAATCCATAGAAGGCGATAATCTTAGTATTTAGCAACATGTGATATGATTGATACTAGCACATATATTGGTGTTATTATTACTATTACATTTGTGTTGTAGTACATTTGTACATTTGTGCTAATACACCAGCTATATATTGGTTCAACTCTAGACTGATGCACTATAGTAATTGTTGAAGCATATATGAAATAAGACCAATACAATAATTCACAAGAGATGAAACTATTTTATGAGTGAGAATATGATGTACTAATAAATAAAGATTAAGAAACATAATTTTTTTAGTAGTTGTGAGAATGGTAAAGGGACCAATAGCAATATTAATGTGGAGAATGGAGAATAAGAAAGAAAAGAATGCAACGAGAGAGTCAAGGACGCAAAAGGTACAATAATTGTTGGCAAGTAGTGCTGGAGTTTTGTATATATATTATTAACTCAGTGTATAATAAATTTGGTGAACTCAGATAAATTCGTTTTACTAAAATATTGATCATACACCCAAGTCAACTTACTAGTTATGTTCTACCTAAGTCAACTTACTAGTTCTATTCTAGAACATAGAAGTGTAGGATCAAAAGAGTTGACTTGTTTGGTTGACAACTATGGTATGTAGGTGAAACTTTTTGAGATCATGGAAACTCTCGTTGTAGTCAGCAGAATTTTTTTCTTCTTGCGAACTAAATCATATTCTTTTTATTCATGTCATGTTCTGTATCTCAAAGTAAATTTGTATTCTGTGACGAACACTTGCCATTGCAGCCAAGATATGTAGTAAATCAAGTTACTGCGAGGGACTACGACTGTCCAAGGAAGGTGCTCAAATTTTTGACCGATCTCCATGCCGCGTTTAGGTTGCTTAACCTACGGAATGATTTTTTGCGCAAGAAGTATGATGGTAATCTCTCATACATTCCACCGCAAGATGCTTGTCTCTTTTTTTTGCTGATTGTTGCAACCATTTCTGTACGTAACCTTGTGTGTCATCAAAGATTCAAGTCGAAATATATTTTTGTTAGGGATGAAATATGACTTGAGGAGAGTTGAAGAGGTGTATTATGATGTCAAGATTAGAGGTCTTGGATCAGTGGATTTAACATTGCAAGACTGGGCCACTACAGCATAATGTATTAACAACCAAGAAGTCGACCCGTCTCTGCAGCTCTGCCGATGATTTTATATGAATACACGCGAATTTGGACCATCAGATGCCAAAAAGCAGCAGTTATTTGTCATGGATCTTTGTTTTTGTATATAGGGATTTTAGGATGCTGTTTGTTGTTGGGCCTAATGTCTGCTACTGGAGATTGATTCAGTGCACGCGGGAAGGATGTGTTGGAAGTCAGAAGAAAGTCTTTTGGGTTGTAAGAAGAAGAATCTGCTTGTTATGCTCGGTAGTAGCAGAGTGATTTTCACCTTGGAACCTTTTGTTCATTTGAATGAAGTAGTGAACTATAAAATGGCATCTACACCCAAATGACATCAGATACATACAATCATATAACGCTCAACTTCATACTCGCATTTTTTTTGGTGTGCCACATTCAATAATAGATGACGTTGCACAAAGGTAGAAGAGTAGAGACAGGGAAGGTGAAAAAAAAAAAGAAAAGGAAGAGAAGGGATTGAGAGGGAGACAAAAAGAGCACAGAGCAATAATTTATGGCGTTCTTCCTTATAATGTGCTTTAGCTCTTTAAATTAGAATTTTGTAAATTGCAGTATCACATTTTTATTGGAAAAGAAGTTGATCTATAGTTGATGAACGCTTGCATGCTATTATCATCATCTTTTTTTTTACATATAAATATTTTTCTCATTTATAACAATTTTGAATTTTATCATATTTTCATCAAAATTTCTTTTTTCTCTATTTTTCATTGTTATTGATGCCTTTGCCCTATTTAATGTGCATGTGATCATGTGACCACTGAACTATTTCTTCTACAATGAAAATTGAGTCACAGGTTGAACAATCCTTGTGACGCCCTAACTACTAGTAATAAGATTTAGCGACAATGATGATTTTCAACTATTGGCTATTGCTTACAAGACAATAACTTGAGCAAGGTACAAGTAGAGTTGGGCGCTAAACTATAGCTGCAATGATGCATTGCATACTCACTTGCATGATGAAAAGTGTTGATTCTATAGGCCAATAACAAGATTGTGAAATGAGCAGTAATGAGTCGAGCGATTAAGGCTGTGGTGGATTACTGAAGTGTTTCATGGTGCCTATTGAGCTGTAAACAGTGTCTTGATTACCATTACAATTTTGCCAATTAATTCATCTTTACCTTCACTACCAAAACTTATATTTCTGTTGATCCACACCCACATTTATTTATAATTGCTAGACTTGGTGATGTTTTTTTCCTACTAATTGGAATACCACTTGGTAAAGCATACATTTCTAATTTCTATAACAGCTAATGCAGAAGATATTATTAACTGTACATATAGTTGGAGCATCACTTACTGTTGTTGCTTTTCTCAATCAGGAAAAGTGTTATTTTAATAGTATTTTTTTTTAAACTAATCAAACTCAAATTTAATCCAATAGGTTAATTGAATACATAGATTCACTATAAAAATAATTAATTGATTTAGATTTAATTGTCATATATAGAGCTAATCTTTATAATGCAAAAAAAAAAAAAAAGAAACTTGGTTGACATGTCCCTATCGATCAGATCAACACGGTGTTGGCAGATAATAATCATGTAATCTATGCTTCAATGACATGTACCCCCCAAACATTAATATTCTCCTCAATAATTACGAAAAGCTACAAAGAAAAAGTCTTTGTAGTGCAAGCCACAAGACTCAAAAGTGTGGAGCCAACATGTAAATGGCTAGGCCACTCCGATTCGTATGGAGGCACCCATGATGCATTACTTTAATTCCATTTATATATTTAGTTATTTGCCAACCAATATATTTATTATCCAATCATAAAGTCTTTTTTATTGTAAATTGTATGTTAATCATAAGAATATGAGTTCTTGAATTGGTTTGGTTGAGCACCATGAAGACCTACACACTTTATTTGCACTCTTAATTGACCTGTCTCCACTCACACAATCCTTATTATGATACTAAGTAGATAATGATACATTTATCGAATAATGTTTAGATTTATGATTAATGATTTATTGCTTGAATGCATTTTAAGTGATGAACATAATTTATCTCCTAATTATCATTTTCAAATGAAAATGATGGATTGTTTGAAATAATTAAAGAGGTAATTGAAGGACTAGCTTCATTTCTAGTGAAACTATATGACCACAAAAGTTGTCTAAATCAAACCTATTAGCAAGATAAAAGTATGTGTAAGTGTATATATGTATATACAATTGAATTGAGTTTATGGAGTAATGAACTCTTAAAATTTTCAATATGATGTTGACATGAACTAATCCACAAGTCACTTGGGGTTTTCCCGTGGCAGACAGCAATCATTTAGTGATCTCTACTTTATTTTTGTTCTTGAAATGCAACCAAACATTGCTCTGCCCACAATTGCAAGGGCTAGGAAAGGTCTCTTTAATGCATCCAAATGCAACCCACAAGACAACAAAAGTGTAGGCCTTGTCACTCCTATAAGCCATACATATTCTTATGATGGAAGCAACTATCAATGTCCATGAATTTTCCACTTTAATTCCTTGTGGAGAATAAGAATCTCCCTCTACCTATTGCAATTGACCTAAGAGTGTGCATATGAGAAAGCAAAATGGAGGTAAGAAAAATAAAATAGGATAAAACAAGTAGGAAAAAGAAAAAAAATTGTACATGTGTACAATATGCACATAATCACTCCTCCATTGAATTTGTGACGGTCAATGAATAGAAAGTGATGATGAACAATAAGTACCAATGAGTATACAATAAGCAATAACTAATAGTGACAAGTGATAACTAAAGAATTGCCTCTTCAAATGAGCAACGAGGATTACCTTGTGCAATGAAAGAGTGTGAGATTGCTTAAGAGGGAATGAGAGTGTTTGGAGAGAGTCTAGACAAGGATGTCGAGTATTTCAACCTCACTCGAAGAGAAACAAAATAAAGAAAATTTCCTTGTCTTTCTCTTTTTCATTTTCTAAGAAAAATTTCTATTATTTTTTTCCCTACAAGTGAGCACTCTCTAAATGAAAGATTCTAAGGCATGATAGATAAGTGACACATACCACCTCAAGACTAAGTGCATTCCACCACCCTCCCCTATCAATATACATAGCCACATATTGCTTGGAATGATTCAATCTAAAACATACCCTAAGCATGCATAGATTAACTGTTCCCACTTCAACAAGATCAAAATCTTTCCACTCACTTATCCACTTCACTTTCCCCTTCTCTCCGTTTCTTTTTGTCCTTATAAAAACCCTAGCTCTAGCTTAAGACGAGCTCCTCATGAGATCAACGTCACTGGAAACTAATTCCATTGCTGATGAACATGAAGTTCCCTAGCCTAGTTGCTCTGATCGCCTTGCTCTTGCTCGCAGCTCCAGTCATGGGATCATCCTCTTCAGATCTGATCTCTCATCGCAAGATCATCAAGCTCAATGAGAAGGTTGAGCAGATAAAGAATACTGCGACCCAGCGTCAGCAGCTGCCGGAGAAAAATCATGGCCAAAGGTCACTGATCGACGGAACAGGTATCAGTGGTGGTGGAGCAGCTGTAATTGCTGCTGCTGCTGCTGCTGCTGGTGATGGTGCAAACAAGGATGCAGCAGGCGATCAGTACCATGGAACTGACATGAATAACCATCATTCCCGAGATGCCGTGGCTTGGCTCAACACGCAGCATGTTCCTCCTCCAGAAAATAATTGATTTGGCGATCAATTCTGTAAGTTTCTGTGCATCATGCGCGCATGAGAGGAGTACGTGCATCAGTGCATGCATAATTTGCAGTAATTACTAATTAATATGTGGTATAATGGATGATATGTAAGGTGAAAAATAAATTATATAGTGCAGCAGTATTGTATGTAATATGCATACTAATCCATCAAGTACGTATAATCTACATATGTATGAAAGAAATTAAAGATCGAGGCTGACCCTAATTCTGTGTTGATTACTGTATCTATTAATCTATATTTGTGCAATATGCAATTAATCCATCTTGTGTGATGTAGCTAATAATTTACTCTTTTATGGAGAAAAAGATTTGTATCCAATGAAGAGGATGACTGAATTAATATAGAGGTCAAAGTCAATCTGGATGATAAGAGATGTGGAAGAATAATGCATCTCTTCTTTTGAAATGAAGTACTTGGCTATTGTTCAAGTGTCGATCTCTTTCTCTTAGTAAAACATATCTAATTGTGTCATTGAACTTTTCCCTTTGTTTGGCATCCACACACTTAGAGATCATCCACCGCTACTCCCTCTTAAAACAACTCTTAATAAGAAGATACCAAAAGGGGTTAGGGAAGTGAGTAAAGACCTAGCCTATATTTATAACCATAAAACCTAAGATTTGCCCGTTAAAGATTTTGAGTTCAGGGTGTAGAACCTAAATCCATTAAGAATTTCTATCAAACTTGTGGGTTACATAGGTTGTCCATCACATTCAATAATAAATTATTATAAGTTCACTAATTGATTAACAAATGCTCTCTTAAATCAATTAATGTTTGACCAAAATTTGTAACATTTCCCTACTCGATCAACTTTAATTGATTTATCATTTTAAAAGTTATAAAATATTATTCATTTGTATATATATATATATGCATTTATTAATCTAAATAACACCTCATTCAATAGTTCTTCGTGATCACAAATATTACTAAATTATATTAGCATGGATCGTAGTAAAATGATGTATACTTAATATTATTTTTTTATGGATCCCTTTTATGATTTTTCAAACTAAGTGAGAAGTCAGACTTAATGATTTCTCTAAATTAAATGAGAAATCCATATATTTTATTGTAGAACATACATTATTAGCAAACTGCCATGTTTATGATTATATTATCCTTACAACTTTATATTTGTATAAGCAAACCATCATGCTTAAGATACATTATCTTTAACACTTTATATTTATACAATAAATTGTCTTACTTAAGGTTACATTATCGTCAAGATTTTATATTTGTATCAATTTTAAACATCATATGCATAATAAAAAAAAAATGATACAAAGTGAGAAGTACGAACATGAACTTAATATTACATTACATGTATCAATGTAAAATAATATATGTGTAATATAATTAGTACAAATATGAAATATGATTCAAATAAATGAGTTTAATATATATTGAAAAAAGAAAAAGAAACTCACAAACCAAAAACATAAAAGACTCTATAATATACCTATGTTTGCAACATGATTTACAAAAATAGTAGGTGTTAAGCCTTTGGTTAATGGATTTGTAATCATATTATAAATATTAATATATTCTATCACTATCTCTCTTTTCTTAACTAGATCCCTGACTATAAGGTATTTTAACCTTAAGATAGTTTTATTACACTTGGCTTTTTACTTGCTCTAAGTTAAAACACTACAAAGCTATTATCACATAAAAAAATTATGAGGCTTAGAAATAGAATCATGATGGGCTCATCGCAAATGCATAGCCTATCAAAATAATAAAATATTATTTCCATAGGACCAATCATCAGTACTAACTAAACAGATCAAACTAAGATAAATTCAAAATTAACTAAGATTAAACTATGAAAATTAAAATGCAAGGACAATAAACTAGTATAAGACACGATATTGAGAGATCAAGACTGATGGCATTTAATGAATTAACAGGATAATTCCTAATGCAAAATATCCACTACGCTAAAAAGAATTTATCTGATTATATGAATTGTTCCATTTCTGCAGCACAACCCGGTATCTATCCAAGTAAATCTTCTATTTTTGTGGTTTATTTACTCAAGATAGATCCAATAAGTTCTTAATAAATTAGGTATTCCCTTAGATAAATCAAATTTACTTTCATAATCTGATTGACTGATTAAAGTAGTACTAACGTCGCGATTCACTTTTTAATCTATCTCATGATGTCCAAAAACATATAAAACTTAGCTAGAGATTCAACTAAGGGAATACATAGATCTACCTCTGTATCTAACGTTATTCAAAGCTATTGCATCTAGATTTATATTTGAGTATCATGTTTTCAAATTGTATATTGCCCGTACATATGAGAAAACAGTTACTTTCAAATGTCCTTATTTCATTTGTAGGGATGAAGAAGTAAAGAAGAGTGATAATAATTTTCATACATTGGGATGGCCACCAGAACTAAAACAAAGCTTCAGTTTTAATTCTTCGGAGGAGAATTCTTCACCATCGAAGAAAGCTGATGTAGGAGTATGGGCTCGAGATGAGTTTGCTACTAGAGTCTCCATGTACTTTCAAATTTAATTCTCCGAAAGAGAATTCTTCACCACCAGAGAAAGTTGATGCAGGAGCATGGGCCCGATTTGTCAAACTTGGGCTATTTGATCCAGGATGACACAAGTCCAGGCTAATTTTGACTTTTGCTTGCATATTGACCTACAAGACATTTTGATATTACTTTGATGTATGCATGACATTTTCCTCATTTGCATTGCATGTAGTTAGGATAGCTTAGGATTTACTTTCCTTGAAGTAGTTTCTTTTAATTTTAGTCTTATGTAGTAGGTTGTAACTTAGGATAGGTTGTATTATTATGTGTACTCATACAAGCCACCTCCTAGCCCAAGACAAAACGAAAATACCCCTCAGAGTCAAAGTCAAAATCAACATCAAAGTCAAAGTTTACATCAGCAAACATCAACAGCAAGTATGGCCAAACATCCAAGAAGAGTCAAAATTTAGCAAATACACCTCTTCTTGCCATCTCATCATGCCACCTCACCTTGCCATCTCATCATGCCACTACACCACATTGTACATCTCAGCTCCAGCGTTTGGAAAACTTCAGTGGGCGACAACTATAAGCTGGTCACAATACACACCTCTTCATCAACCAATGGAAGCCCTTTGCCAACCATGAAGACCAATAAGAACTACATTCTTGAAAACTTCTCCACCATGCACCAACCACCTGCATGCAGCCATTAAGAAGGTCAATTTCAAAATCAACACAAAGAAGCAGCAAATTTCGATCAAGTAATGTCAAAGATCAACCAACTATTCAAACAAACAACCAATCTCATCCACACAAAGAATAATCGTTTGAGGGTATGAAGGTCAGTTGAGTTGAAGTTTTTTTTTTTTTTTTTTTTTTTTTTTTTGTGAATGTTGAGGGATTAGAGGCTATAAGAAGCTTGTATTTCTTATCATGCATCATCTTGCATTTTATGGAAAAAAAATCCTTTGAGAAAAACTTGTGTGTTGTGAGAAGTGCTTAACCGAGACTCCTCTTCCTTAGCTTCTTGTCTTAGCCAAATTTCCACATCTCCTCTCTTTCCTTGCGACATTTCCTGAAGGCTTGAGGTTCTCCTTAAGAGTGGTGCTGAAGAAGGAAGAAGAGAAGGATCTCCTCCCATCAAGACAATCGGCTAGTGGAAGAAGATTTGAACAAGATCCCTAAGGACCTCATTTGTTTAGTTTTCTATAAAGGGCTTGTGTTGGCATTGTATCGTACCTCCCCTTCTCCCTATTATTGTAGATCATTTAAAATCCCATTAATAGCCTCATTGACAAGATTCAAGAGCTTGGAGCAAAGAAAGGGGTTAGGCCTCTTCCCTAAAGGGGCCACTTGGTGATCTCTTCCCTTTCCCCTCTTCTTGTTATTACTATTTTTGCACATGCTTAGTTTGTTTTTCTACTTGAGTTGCTAGTTGAATAGAGCTACTTACCTTAGGAAATCCTTGAGTTGTTTTTGTAGGGAAGGAGTCCCTACGTAGATGCATTGCACGTGATGATATCTGCACATTGGGCTTGCCTCTTGAGTCTCCTTATACTTTCAAATTTAATTCTCTGGAGGAGAATTCTTCACCACTAAAGAAAGCTCATGTAGGAGTGTTGACACAGATTTTTATAGAGTTTTACATGTCAATTTACTTATGAAATCACGTCCATTTCACGACTTTATGCCTCATAACTGCCTTTATTTGGATACATCTATGGAATCTACACCTGTTTCGGTATTTTTCACATTTTCAGGACGAAACGACCACAAAAAGGGTAGATTCTGGCACTTTTGTGGCAAAGGAGCTCATCCTAACTCAAGATGATCCTAACCAGAAGCTTTCAGATTCATTGAGACCTTTTGTTGGAAATCACGATCGGGTCCCAATCAGAATCATGCCCATGATCGTCGTTATGCCTGAAGCTGAAACTGATAAATCACGACCGGGTCATGACCAAATTCTTGCTCGTGATCGCGGACCCGCCTGTTACGAAATCATGATTTTCACTCAGATCTCTTTGGTCTAACCATAGGGTTAGCTCAGGGACATTGAAGACCATCCTCCCCCGTTGACAAAGAAGGCATGGAGCAGCTTTTGGCGATTGATTTGGTTACGAAATCATCATTTCGTGGAGATCTGAAGAACAGCAGGGCATGGAGGCTGGCGGCAGAGTTTTCTTTTGGCGGAAGAAAAGACAGCGACTGCGGCAACTTTGGCAGGGTATGGGAAGAAGGAGAAGGCGCAGAGAGGACTAGAATAAAAGGCTGAAGAGAAGAGGATCAAGGGGGGCTGAATCGGGGGAATCATTGGGCAAAAGGGATCCGCATGAGGGGGGGAGTTGTGCTTGTAAGAAGAAGGAGGAGAGCTACGCCTTTGCATCCATTGAAGATATTTTGTTGCGCAAGCCTCTCAAGGATAAAATCCGTAAGAAAGATCCTGTGTTTGCATTCAATCTGTTGTTTTTATTGTATAATCCTCATAGAGTAACGCATGATCTACCTCTCTTTCGCAATTTATGTACAAGATCTGTTGTTGAGTATGATGTTTATGGCTGAGAACACTATCTATACTGTTACCATGAACATGATAGGCTAAACACTAAATCAGGATATGGGATAGCCCTTGATGGATTACTAGTTGTAATGGTTTGACTCTATTAGCCTAAAGTTCTTGATTGACCTTATGAGCACGCATTGCCTGCGTAACCCCAAAGAGCATGCTTAACCTTTAGTTACTTGAGTAAGGTTTGTTAATAAGTATCTCTAGGAGTTTAGTTGCTTGCGGATCTGTACTTACTCATGGGACTAGTGGGAAACATTATCCGGAGGAATACGCTTGAGCCTTGAATCACTCTAGCAAGGTTTGTCAATCTGTATCTTTAGGAGGAAACTCGCTTGCGGAGCTGTACTTGCTCGTGAGATTATAGGAAAGCATTATTCAGAAGAATATGCTCAAACTTACTGTCACTCTAGCAAGGTTTGTCAATCAGCATCTCTAGGAGAAAACTCGCTTGCGGATCCATACTTGCTTGCGTAATTATAAGGGTGCTAGGCGTGGCAGAAAGACTTCAGGCCGACCACGCGTCCGATTCATTTGGTTAAGGGTTTATCCATTTCATTGGTGTGCTATGCCTACACTACCCGAAAGGGAGTGTTTGAGCCTTTAATAACCTTAAGTGAGGTTTGTTAATCAGCATCTCTAGGAGTTTTAACTCGCTTGTGGATCTGTACTTACTTATAGGGATTATAAGGAGCTTAGACGTAGCGGAGAGACTCTAGTCCGATCGTGCGTCAGAACCCTACGGATAGGACTGATAATCTAGTCTGTGTAAGCGGACGAGATTATTGGAGGGGAGCTACCTACATGACAAAGGAAGCTAAATCCCTTGAACTAGACAGGACGTTGGCAATAGAGTTTAACTATTCAACTATAAGAAGTCAAAGCGGTGGACCCATATCCTGATGTATCTCCTCATTATAATTCTCTTGTGCGATTTCCTCTGTCTACATTCCTGCGCATTTAATTATTTCTTTATCTTAAACTTCAGCAATTTCGACATCGTCTAGCTAGCAATTTCGAGATCTGTCGGTATTTGCCCATTAGTCCCTGTGGGATCGATATTTTATAACTTCGATAGACCCGTGCACTTGTGGGAAACGTCTACTATATCTGTGGGTGCTATCAAGTTTTTGGCGCCATTGCCGAGGACTAATTTTGGCAATTTTGATAAGATTTAGAAGTTAATAGATTAGACATTTTTAGCTTAATATATTTTCTTTTATTTCATCTTATACCTTTCTTGATTTAACGAAACATCTGCTTGTTAGAATTTTAGTTTATGTATAGAATTCCGCGACCGGAACCTGCAATACCGTTCGATTCAGAAATCGAAAGAACATTTCGGCGTCGCAGAAATCTTCAGAAATATCAACCGAAGAAGAATTCGCAAACATCAATCATGGACGGTAACAAATCACTTCGTAACTTCGCTGCACCGAAAGTTCAAGGACTGCATTCTAGTATTGCACGTCCACCAATAGAAGCAAACAATTTTGAGATAAAACTGTCACTTCTGTCAATGTTACAGCAAAACCAATTCGGTGGATCACCAACCGAAAATCCAAATATGCATTTATCTGTCTTTCTTGAATACTGTGACACTCTTAAAAGGAATGGTGTGACCACTGACGCTCTGCGGCTACGACTTTTTCCATTTTCACTTAGAGACAGGGCGCGAGCTTGGTTACATTCATTACCATCTGGATCCATTACCACATGGGAACAACTTTCACATGCCTTCCTTGCAAAATATTTTCCTCCGAGCAAAACCGCACAACTAAGGAACCAGATTACCAATTTCTCCCAAAAAGAAGGTGAATCACTATATGAGGCGTGGGACCGCTTCAAGGAATTGCAACGAATGTGTCCTCACCACGACCTCAGAAATGGGTACTGGTACATACGTTTTATAATGGTTTGCTTTATAACACTCGTCTTACCGTTGATGCAACCGCTAGAGGAGCTTTGATGAACAAAGCTGTTGACGAAGCCTACAATTTAATCGAAGAAATGGCGCTCAACCACTACAAATGGTCAGGCGAGAGAGGTACTTCATCCCGAAAAGCCGGTAAATATGAACTTGACGCACTTAGTTCACTTGCTGCAAAAGTAGATTCATTATCTCATAAGCTTGATTCTATGAACATGCGTCATAATGCTGCCATGTGTGAAATTTGTAGGATAGAAGGTCATTTTTCTGACACCTGTCAATTAGAGAATATGGTATCACAAGACCCCTGACGCAGCGGATGTTATGGGTAAGTTGGTCCTTAATTTAGTACTCTACGGTGGGGGAAACCATGATGCTGAATACGCGAGAGGGGCTGGAGGCGAGGGAAGTAAAACGTGCAGAGCGATGAAAACTCGAGAAACCCGATGAAAAATCCATGCCGCAGGAACGCGACTTGAGCAATACCAGCAAGTCGAGGAGACAACGAACACGATTCTACGAATGAAACTACTCACCTAATTAGTAGAGCCAATTTATTGAAGCAAGCATGTACGCGCAGGACCTATACGGGGCTGCAGAGGTAGAACGTTGCGAGCCCAAGGCACAAGCCGATCAATGATTGCAAGAATTGCCTTGAAAAGGACCCGGAGCCTTGGGAGGTTCTCCGGGTGTTTTGATTGAAAGCTAAAATCGATTACAAGAGGGGGGGGGGCGAAGAGACTCTAGGCAAGCTCTTCGGAGTTTGAAGTGGTCTAAACCTTCGCGTGGGGGAAGGTGCTACTACAACAAAGCTAAGGAAACTAGTAGTCCATCAGCCCTCTTTTATAGAACAAGAGGGAGGAGTGAGGCAAAGCTACTCACATGGGGTTTGTTGGGGACACCAACAACCCCTAACAACTACAGAGAGTCCAAGATGCCCTCTAACAACCTGAAAAGTGATAACTAACTAGAGAATAAAAGGACAGGGAACGACACGCTGCGGTGGCTGGCAGATGGGCCTTCTTGCTGGGCCATCGACTGGGCCGTTGTCGACGGCTATACCATCTCGGAGCGGACTACCACGAAGCAGTAGAACTTGCTGATCGTGGGCTGGTTCTGGACATTGGTGGCGGTCTCGTGGGCTGAGTTGAGGACCCAATTGTTGTAACGATCCACGGTGGCTTCCGGTGGGGGTCCTCGAGGAAGAGTAGTCATAGGAATGGGCTGGAGGGACTCCGAAGATGTGGGTGAAGCCTCGTTGAGAGAGCGGACGTGGCAATTTGTCGCTGAGGAGGGGCTTACCACACCCACAAAATGGTCTGGAGGGTACGAAGACCATTGCGAACGTCGAAGTTCCTGAAAAACTGGACCCAGGCGCACATTTGAGGTGAACACAGCCTGGCCGTGCTTGCCGTCACGGGCGTGATGGAGTGTCGCCGGGTCGAACACGGCTGGAGGCACAGGGGTGTCCGGGGCATCGTCTGTCGGCGAGCTCATCACGGCCTTGCTGTGCTTTCCGTCACGGCCGTGCTGGAGTAGTGCGGGTTCCTGCGAGCTGGGCACGAGTGAAGGCACAGGCGTGCTACAAGCCGTGTCTGCGTTCGCGTTCTGACTGGACCGTGTCATGGCCGTGTTTGTCTTCACGGCCTGCCCGTGATCAAGATTTACGGCAGGGTTGTAACTAGAATTACGGGTCGTATTTTCATGTCCAAAATCCACAAAAAGTTTGGGCATGGCCGTGTCCTTGGTCATGGCCTGGCCGTGATGGGGTTGGCTGGTGGTGCTGGATGTTGCACTAGTCACGGCCGGGCCGTGTTGCTTGTCACGACCGTGATTGTTGAGGCCGAAGTCCGCCGAACTCGTCACGGCGGGTGCCACAGGCGTGTCGCGGACCGTGCTGGCGTTCGCATTCTTTCTCGACCGTGTCACGGCCGTGTCCACCATTACGGCCTGGCCGTGTCGGGGTCGGCGGGGTCGGCCACGGCTGGTGGGATGGCCGTTCTTCTCGTCAACGGCCGTGTTCAGGGCGGCAGAGGGCTTCTTGAGCTAAAATTTGTGGGGCATCCTCCTCAGATTCCGGGGAGTCTCCCCAAATGTCCCCTAGAGGTGTTGGGCCGCCCTATGTGTGTCCATGACTCCGTCAAGTATCCGCGAGGAGTGGGGGGGGGGGAATTCTCCTCTATAGAATAAGATGGGTTGATGTCGTCGGAGGGGGTGGTAGGGCAGGAGGTCGGCGACGTTGAAGACAGGGCTGATGAGAGAGTCCTCCGGCAGATCGACGACGTACGCATTGTTCCCAACCCACCGCAAAACCGTATAGGGGCCGTCGCACCGTGCTTGCAACTTCCAGTTGGCTCTAAATCTCAACCGCTCGGGGTGGATACGCACAAAAACACGCTCACCAATCTCGAAGTGGTGTGGCCTACGGTGCTCATTAGCCTCAGCTGCATACCGGGTATTGCTCAAGAAGATCCGGCGGCGAATCTCATCGTGTAAACCCGATATGTGAAATGCGAATGCATGGGCAGACTCGTGATGAGAAGGATGGGCTGGGAAGTTATGCATATCGAGGGGCTTGCGTGGTTGGTGCCCAAGGACGACCTGGAAAGGACTCAGACCGGTAGAGCGATTGAACGCACTGTTATACGCAAACTCCGCGATGGGGAGATAATCAGCCAAATGGCGTGAGAAATCACCAGCCAAGCAGCGCAAGAAGTTACCCAGGCTACGGTTCACGACCTCCGTTTGACCATCCGTCTGTGGATGGTACGCCGACGAATACTTGAGGGTGGTCCCGATGAGGTCCCATAAGGACTTCCAGAAATGACCGACGAACCGGGTGTCGCGGTCGGGGACGATAGTGAGAGGGAGCCCATGTAAGCGGACGATCTCTTTGACGAAGAGATGCGCAATGTGGGAAGCATCGGCCGTCTTAGAACATGGCATGAAGTGTGCCATCTTGGAGAAGCGGTCCACGACAACAAAGATGGAGTCGTGTCGCGAGGCCGTGCGGGGCAATCTAGGATGAAGTCCATGCTGATATGGAGCCACGGACTCTTAGGAACGGGGAGCGGGGTGTAAAAGCCGGTGTTGGCGGGACGAGGTTTGGCACGCTGACACGTACCACAATGGCGGACGACCCTATCGACATCCTTACGAAGAGTGGGCCAGAAGAACCGGTCTTCGGCCAAATCAAGGGTCTTGTCACGGCCATGGTGCCCTGTGGCACCACCCACGTGAGTTCAACCAAGAGATGCTCGCGAAGGGACGAGTGAGGGACGCACAACCGGTTGCCGTACACTAGAAAGCCATCGTGAAGACAGTAGGGCAAGTCCGGGGGGTCAGCGGCAAGGAGCCGGGACAGTACGCATACTCATCGCGGATATGCTCGAGGGTCGGAACATAGGTGGACAAGACATAAAGCAACGAGCGGACGCGACTGAGGGCGTCGGCCACCATGTTGTCTTTGCCGGCCTTGTGTGTGATATCGAAGGTGTACTGCTGAAGAAACTCAACCCACTTCGCATAGCGAGGGATGAGCTTCTTCTGGGCACACAGAAAGGAGAGGGTCTGGTGATCACTAAAGAGAACAAACTCCTTATGCAGGAAGTAGTGACGCCATTGTTGGAGGGACTGGACGATGGCGTAGAACTCCTTATCATAGGTGGAGTACCGTTGGTGCACCTCGTTCAACTTTTCGCTAAAGAAGGCGACGGGGTGGCCCTCTTGACTAAGAGTACCGCCGATGCCTATGCCGGAGGCATCGCAAGCGACCTCGAAGACTTTGGAGAAGTCGAGCAGGCGAAGGACAGGTGCTGAGGTCATAATGTCCTTAAGCGCCAGGAAGGCTCAGCTAGCGGCGAGTGTCCACGAGAAGGCCTCGTGTTTGGTGCAGGCCGTCATAGGGGCAGCGATGGTGTTGAAGCCCTTAATGAAGCAGCGATAGAACGCTGCGAGGCCGAGGAAACTGCTAAGGCTTTCACGGATGAAGCCTTTGGCCAGGAGGTCGTCAACCTGCCGCTTGAGCTCCGTGTGCTCAGTTGGGTTGAGGCGATGGTGGGGCAAGTTGGGCAAAGATGCTCCGGGGATGAGATCGATGGCGTGCTGGACGTCACGAGCCGGAGGGAGACCAATGGTGAGGTCTACAGGGGAAATGTCAGAAAACTCGTCGAGAAGGGCGGCGATCTTGGCCGGCAAAGGGGCCGGAGGGGACGACGGCCTACGGGGGACCTCACACACCATGAGCGCGTAGACGACGGCGGACTCATGGGCTTCCGAGATGATGGAGCCAGGGCAGATAAGCGTGACCGGCTTAAGCGCCGGTGGTCCAGGCAGGGAAGGTGAGACTAAGCCCTTCGAGGTGGAGGCTCGCAACTCCTTGGGCGGAGCCAAGGTCAGGCAGATCTTACGCCCTCCGTGCTGGAAGACTTAGGTGTTAGACCAGCCATAGTGGATGACATCGCGGTCATAGAGCCAAGGCCGGCCAAGAAGAACATGGGCGACATCCATGGAGGTAAAGGTAACGTCGCACCACACCTTCTCGGCGTAGTCACCGAAGTAAATGGGGACCTGACAGCAATGGGTGATGGGCAGGCTGGAAGCATCGACCCACGCAATCGAGTAGGGTCTAGGGTGTGGCTCCAAAGGGAGACCGAAACGGGTGACCGCTGTCCGGGAGACGACGTTGAGGCTGCTACCCCCATCGATCACGATTTTGCACGAGTGTCCATTACACTTAATATAAGTGTAAACGATGATCGTGTGCTTCCAATCCTCCGACAGGGGGGTGGGGGGTGGGGGGTGGGAGAGTGCACAAGGGTGCAGCGGACTACGGCCAAGGTAGGACGCAGGCTTGACTCCTCATCGGAGTAACACTGGGGACCAACCTCTTGAGCCAAGGGTGTCCCAAGAGGGGGGACGATCTGGGGGTCACGCGGAGCGGCTGCGATGTGCAGGGAACGGCTACGAAGTGTGGGCAGTCCCGGTTGAAGTGACCGGTCTGACTACAGTGACGACAAGGGCCGGGAGGTATCGCAGCGAGGGGCGCCTTACCCTTTTCGTCCCAGGTGAGATGGGGACCTGTGTGCTGGGACGCGGAGGAGCCTTGTGGCAGGGGGTCGGGACTTGCGCGGGGGGCGCATGGACCGGACGACGCTGGGGGACGGGTTCGCCACGACGGTGTTGCGAACGCAAATACTGCTCGATCTCACGAGCATGGTGTAGGACGAGGATGATCGAGTCTAACCCATAGGTCGGAAGATCGCGTCGGATGTCCTCGCGGAGTCCGCGCTTAAACCTAGATAACTTGAACGCGGGATCCTCCCTAAGGTTGCAACGAATTCTGAGTTCGTCGAAGTGAGAGTGGTACGCATCGACGGAGTCGGATCCCTGCGTGATAGCGCAATAGGAGTCGAGGAGGCGCTGACGGTAAGTGGGCGGTACGTACTTCTCCCTTAGGCGATAGCACATTTCTTCCCGCCGAGTGATGGGGGGAAGATGCTGGTCAACAAGGTGGCGCTCGACATTCGTCCAATACAATCGGGCAGGGCCGGTGAGCAGGAGGCAAACATAGCT
This sequence comes from Costus lasius, assembly GCA_027563935.2. Lineage (NCBI taxonomy): Eukaryota > Viridiplantae > Streptophyta > Magnoliopsida > Zingiberales > Costaceae > Costus > Costus lasius. The sequence continues at coordinate 21,822,243 of CM050451.1, read as the reverse complement.
GACCTTAAGGTGAGCGGACATAGCGCTCCACTCGAAATAGTTTTCGACGGCTGAAACCCAGTCGAGGAAATCGTTGGGATCTAGGCTGCCCTTAAAGATAGGGGGATCGATTCGCGTGAGACGACGGACCTCATCGTCCTCACGACTACGCTGGACTGGACGCGGCGGGGGAGGGGCCTCCTCCGCCCACGTGGACTCATCACTAAACGGGTCGTAACGCAGGGATTCGTTGGCGCGCATGTGCTGCGGGGCCAACGAAGGGGGAACACTAAGCAGGGGCTGTCCCATAGCGGGCTTAGACTTAAGTTCCACAACTTGGTTCGTGAGGTGTTGGACCGACGACATTAAGCACTGAAACATAACCTCCATCGCTTCCAAGCGTGTGGACAGCGACTCAATCGACTCTACCCTAGGCGGAGTACTTTCATCAGTCGTAGTGGGCACTTGGGCAGGGGGATTGTGGTAAGAGGTTCCTGATTGAGTAGTCATGGCGACCGAAAATGTATGAGTATGCAATGCGGAAGAGAAAACCGAAGAAGCCGTATGATATCATGCGAGAGATCAGTGGAGTTAGACAAGAGTTAGCTCCAACCTCCCTCTGATACCAAAATTTTGACGCAGCGGATGTTATGGGTAAGTTGGTCCTTAATTCAGTACTCTACGGTGGGGAAAACCATTATGCTGAATACGTGAGAGGGGCTGGAGGTGAGGGAAGTAAAACGTGCGGAGCGATGAAAACTTAAGAAACCGGTGAAAAACCCGTGCCGCAGGGACGCGACTTGAGCAATACCAGCGAGCCGAGGAGACAACGAACACAATTCTACGAATGAAACTACTCACCTAATTAGTAGAGCCAATTTCTTGAAGCAAGCACGTGCGTGCAGGACCTAGACGGGGCTGCGGAGGCGGAACGCTGCGAGCCCAAGACACAAGCTGATCAATGATTGCAAGGATTACTTTGAAAAGGACCTGGAGCCTTGGGAGGTTCTCCGGGTGTTTTGATTGAAAGCTAAAATCGATTACAAGAGGGGGGCGAAGAGACTCTAGGCGAGCTCTTCGGAGTTTGAAGTGATCTAAACCTTCACGTGGGGGAAAGTGCTACTACAACAAAGCTAAGGAAACTAGTAGTCACTCAGCCCTCTTTTATAGAACAAGAGGGAGGGGTGAAGCACAAGCTACTCACATGGGGTTTGTTGGGGACACCAACAACCCCTAACAACTAAAGAGGGTCCAAGATGCCCTCTAACAACCTGAAAAGTGATAACTAACTAGAGAATAAAAGGACAGGGAACGACACGCTGCGGTGGCTGGCGCATGGGCCTTCTTGCTGGGCCATCGACTGGGCTGTTGTCGACAGCTATACCATCTCGGAGCAGGCTACCACGAAGCAGCAGAACTTGCTGATCGTGGGCTGGTTCTGGACGTTGGTGGCGGTCTCGTGGGCTGAGTTGAGGACTCGGTTCAAGCTTTTCCCTGGTAAACTTCGGACTAAATGGACGGGATCATATGTAGTACAAAAAGTCTACCCTCATGGTGCTGTGGATATTTACCGAGAGTCTACCGGAACATTCAAGGTTAATGGACAGTGGCTTAAGCACTATATCTCCCATGAACCGATACCGGAGGGGACTGCATTGCTCCTCACGGACCCTCCTTCACCAGAATGACACAGACTATGGTCAAGCTGACAGACCATTAAATCAGCGTTTCTTGGGAGGCAACCCAAGCTTCTTACTCTAGTTGAATTTATTTTCAGCATTTTTCCTTCTTGTTTTCATGGTTTGTGTGAGTTTAGTTTAGTAAGCATAATGATCGGTCTTAAATCCTTAGCAATTTCATGTTTATCTCTGTACCAAAATGACACTAGAACATCCTAGCTTCCTCTGCTATAAGTCTAAATTTCATTTCCTAGTTATGTCCATTTTATTCTAATGATGATAATCTTGCAGGAAATGCGCATGCACTCCAAACACCAACGCTATGTACCGACATTGAAGTATGCATGAAGGTCCTCAACAAGAAACACTCACCAAGAAGCGCATAAGCTACACCCGCTCCAATCAATTTTAATCCTTTCTATTTGGGAACCTATATGCATTCATAAACTGATATTGTTTATCATCAGCATTGGTGATTTATTCTCATAAGAGTTGAAAATGAGATTTGGGCTTTGATGTGCCCTTTCACTACTTGCATTATTTGCTATATCTATGTTTATTTAGCTGTGGATATTGATGATTTTACTTGACCTTGAATGACACAGGAATATCGCAAACTGATGCAATAAAGAGAGACATTTTTATGCTAGTTTTCCCGAAATCACGGGCGGGTCTCGATAGAAATCTCGACCGTGATTCTTACTCGGCCCAACATCAGAAAACTCACCGAGAAAATTATGGCAGAAGGAGACTGAAACCACGACCGTAATCAGTAACAAAGAATTTCATGAGAAGATCACACCTGGGTGCCGACGAAAATCTCGACCGTGACCTCTCAGCAGTAGTTTCCACAGATTTCATGACCAGATTCTGATGAAAATCTCGGGCGAGATCACTAAACCTTAGCGACTTAATGGGTCCGCCTGGCCAGCCCGACCAGTTAAGCCATCCACTTAAGCAGCTCGCTCGAAATTTCTCTAGGGTTCCCGATTTCTCGTTTCCGTACATCTCGCTGACCCCACTACTCTGCCCCACCAGTCATCGCCGTCTGCTTCGCCGTCGACCGTCGACCCTCCGGCGAATTCTCCGATCACCTCCGGCGAGCTCTCGTTCCAACCTTTCAGTCCGTATTTCGCCGCGAGCTCCACTTAAATCAGCTGCTTATATTTCCATGTCTTCCCTTCGCTGCTCAAGAAACTATGCCGCCCCGATGGAAGAACACCGGAAAGCGACCAGCCGGAGCCACGAGCCCTAGACCCGCAGCGCTGCAGCAGCAACCTGCACCGCCGAAAATCCAAATGCGAGATAGTCATCAGGCGGCGAGATATTAGGTTTTATCTAACCGGAGAATCATCAATACTCAATACATTGATCCTCCATCACTAGCCGCATTAGGGATTTTCGATGATCTACTCTGGATGTTTAGACAGTTTGGCTGGGGGCGATTTCTTCAGTTTGCGCAGCCTACCTACATCCCCTTCACGCTCGAATTTCTCAACTTGATTGAAATTAAGGTTTCGGCGCTAGAAGCTGATCCAAGCTTGATCACCTTCAGGCTTTCCAATAATGAGTATCGCCTCATTGTCGTCGATCTGAATGATATTTTCGGATTTCCAGCTTACGCATTCAGGCTTGGTCCACCGAATTTCAACGAAGACATCTTTTGGCAGTGCATCTCTTCCATGTCTGCCTACTCGCCAAGGAATGCCAGAGCTTTCACCATTTCAAACCCATGTATTCGCTATGCTCATCGTCTGCTCGCACACTCGATCTTTGCACGAGATGGAGACGGGATAGTGCGCCAGCCCGAATTACTCTGCTTATGGGGACTTCTGCATCAGTTCCAAATCAACGCCGGCTACCACTTAGCTCGGCAGTTCCTCCGTGTCGCCCACGCGCAGAAGGGGAATATTTGTATTGGTGGCATGATCACTACTATCGCCCTATCCCTGGGCCACAATCCCTACGGACAGCCGGAGGCAGTGGGCAGCAGGCGACTGGACCTTTAGCACTTGCTTTCTATGAAAATGATCATCATGCGAGGGGACATTTACCATCTTACTTTCGCAGATACCACTACCACTATGGCTCTACCAAATACCGCGCGGACCGATGTCAAAGATAGCATCAACTAGCGCCTGCATTCCGACTCTGCTGTACCAGAAGACCAGACTACACCACTTGACATGGATCCTAGCTCCTCTATCGGCGGCCAGCCTAGGACTGCTGCCAGCTCCTCTATCCTCATGTGGTAGGGAACTATTTTTATCCAATATTAGCATACAACTGTTGTCCATAGATCTGACCTAGATACTCTGCTTTTCATCTTGATATCCTTAAGGTCTACAGTGATTTGTGCATCTTGTGACTAGTTGTAATCATTTCGCATTTATAGGTCATTGGGAGTATAACTTTAGTTGAATAACCCTCATAGAACTTCATTTCTTTCTTTTTGCTTGAAGACAAGCAAAGGTTTAAGTCGTAGGTATTCTGTTGACACAGATTTTTATAGAGTTTTACATGTCAATTTACTTATGAAATCACGTCCATTTCACGACTTTATGCCTCATAACTGCCTTTATTTGGATACATCTATGGAATTTACACCTGTTTCGGTATTTTCACGTTTTCAGGTCGAAAGGACCACAAAAAGGGTAGATTCTGGCACTTTTGTGGCGAAGGAGCTCATCCTAACTCAAGATGATCCTAACCAGAAGCTTTTAGGTTCATTGAGACCTTTGTTGGAAATCACGACCGAGTCCCGATCAAAATCATGCCCGTGATCGTCGTTATACCTGAAGCTAAAACTGATAAATCACGACCGGGTCATGACCAAATTCTTGCCCGTGATCGCGGACCCGCCTGTTACGAAATTACGATTTTCACCCAGATCTCTTTGGTCTAACCATAGGGTTAGCTCAGGGGCATTGAAGACCATCCTCCCCCGTTGACAAAGAAGGCCTGGAGCAACTTTTGGTGATTGATTTGGTCATGAAATCATCATTTTGTGGAGATCTGAAGAACAGCAGGGCATGGAGGCTGGCGGCAGAGTTTTCTTTTGGCGGAAGAAAAGACAGCGGCTACGGTAACTTTGGCAGGGTATGGGAAGAAGAAGAAGGCACAGAGAGGACTAGAATAAAAGGCTGAAGAGAAGAGGATCAAGGGGGGCTGAATCGGGGGAATCATTGGGCAAAAGGGATCCGCACGAGGGGGGATATGTGCTTGCAAGAAGAAGGAGGAGAGCTGCGCCTTTGCATCCATTGAAGATATTTTGTTGCGCAAGCCTCTCAAGGATAAAATCTGTAAGAAAGATCCTGCGTTTGCATTCAATCTGTTGTTTTTATTGTATAATCCTCATAGAGTAACGCATGATCTACCTCTCTTTCGCAATTTATGTACAAGATCTGTTGTTGAGTATGATGTTTATGGCTGAGAACACTATCTATACTGTTACCATGAACACGATAGGCTAAACACTAGATCAGGATGTGGGGTAGCCCTTGATGGATTACTAGTTGTAATGGTTTGACTCTATTAGCCTAAAGTTCTTGATTGACCTTATGAGCACGCATTGTCTGCGTAACCCCAAAGAGCATGCTTAACCTTCAGTTACTTGAGTAAGGTTTGTTAATCAGTATCTTTAGGAGTTTACTCGCTTGCGGATTTGTACTTACTCATGGGACTAATGGGAAGTATTATCCGGAGGGATACGCTTGAGCCTTGAATCACACTAGCAAGGTTTGTCAATCGGAATCTTTAGGAGGAAACTCGCTTGTGGAGCTGTACTTGCTCGTGAGACTATAGGAAAGCATTATTCGGAAGAATATGCTCAAACTTACGATCGCTCTAGCAAGGTTTGTCAATCAGCATCTCTAGGAGAAAACTCGCTTGCGGATCCGTACATGCTAGCGTAATTATAAGGGTGCTAGGCGTGGTAGAAAGACTCCAGTCCGACCGCATGTCCGATCTATTTGGTTATGAGTTTATCCATTTCGTTGGTGTGCTATGCCTACACTATCCGAAAGGGAGTGTTTGAGCCTTTAATCACCTTAAGTGAGATTTGTTAATCAGCATCTCTAGGAGTTTTAACTCGCTTGTGGATTTGTACTTACTTATAGGGATTATAAGGAGCTTAGACGTAGCAGAGAAACTCTAGTCCGACCATGCGTCAGAACCTTACGGATAGGACTGATAATCTAGTCTGTGTAAGCAGACGAGATTATTGGAGGGGAGCTACCTACGTGACAACGGAAGTTGAATCTCTTGAACTAGACAGGACGTTAGCAATAGAGTTTAACTATTCAACTGTAAGAAGTCAAAGCGGTGGACCCATATCCTGATGCATCTCCTCATTATAATTCTCTAGTGCGATTTCCTCTATCTACATTCCTGCGCATTTAATTATTTTGTTGTCTTAAACTTCACCAATTTCGACATCGTCTAGCTAGCAATTTCGAGATCTGTCGGTATCTGCCCATTAGTCCCTGTGGGATCTATATTTTATTACTTTGATAGACCCGTGCACTTGCGGGAAACGCCTACTATATCTGTGGGCGCTATCAAGGAGCATGGGCCCGATTTGTCAGGCTTGGGCTATTCGATCCAAGATGATCCAAGTTCAGACTAATGTTGACTTTTGCCTGCATATTGACCTATAGGGCATTTTGGACAATTCCATACATTAGCTTGTTTAAATTTTGATATTTCATTTAGCATCACTTTGCATTGCATGTAGTTAGGTTAGCCTAGGGTTTATTTTCCTTTAAAGAATTTTAATTTTGTAGTATCATGTAGTAGGGTGCTAGTAGACTAGGATACATAGCATGTGTAACCACTCAAGCTGTCACACCCCTAGGAATAATATTTATTATCTTTTCTGTTTAATACGAAATTCCCAAGATCCAAAATCACATCAAACAAAATTTGAGAACAACTTTGTGAACATAGTCCTAGGAGTATGACAATTCATATAATCAAATCATTAATCATCAACCAACCACATCCCTCATTTTTACCTCATTAGTCATCCCCAAGAATGAGGTGTCTTCACCATGTTTCCTCTTTACCCCATGCAAGCTTGAGGTGGCTTAAAAGTCAAGCATGAGGTGTTTTGCACTTTATTCCTTTCACTTTAAATTCTCTCTCATATTTGTTTTGACTTTACAAAATAATGAGAAATCACTTATTCAAATTCTCAAGTAAGTGCTCAATATGCATCCTAAATGATTGAATTGACATTTTAGTCTTTTTTTATGCATTATTCCTCTTGAGCTAATATGGGTATTTTATCTATAATTACTGCATACTCTTCATAATGATGTTAGAAGATAAATCATGGATATCACACAAGCCACCCAAAGTTCCCTCAAAATGTCTCAAACCCAACTACCGTGTCACCCAAGCTACTAGGCCTCAACAACACTAAGTCACTGTCACAACACTCAAAATCAACAAAGCTAGGAGGAGAGAATGGAAGTGGGTGCCAACTCACAGCCCACTCAAGGAGGCACCACTTGCCGCATCAGTGCCAACTCATAGCCCACTCAAAGATGCACCACTTGCCACATCAACGCCAACTTACATTCCACTCAAGGATGCACCACCGTCCACTCCACCAATAGAAGCTATCTCTTCACTCAAAGCTCAATGAATAAAGCATGCATGCAGCTAACAACTTCCAATGTGATGCATGCAAGCTTTAACTGACCAAATTAGCCTTGGAACAAGCTACAAATTCTGCCAAGCATGGGCGCTAAGACCATCTCCACTCTTCATTCAAATAAGACCAATTCCAGCCGATGGATCATGGGACAAGTTGGGAAAAACCTCTTTATAGTCATTGAGGGAAATGAGGGTTTAAAGTGCTCGTAATTCTCATCCATCATTACTGCATTTTACTTCATGAAAATTCTGATTTGAGAAAATCCTAGTACTGTTCTTGCTGAGATTGTGTTGTGGCCATTTCCTTCCTCAAGATTCTTCTTCTTCTTCTTTGCTCCTTGCCCGTTCTTTGTCCTTACCAAGCGCAAAAGCTATCTTCAATGCCTCTACAAAGCAAAACCGAGGCTGGTGAAGAGGAGTCTAGAGGAAGATCTGAACAAGAACCATCCCTAAGGACCTTTTGTTGGATAAAATTAAAAAAAAAATCATTTTGAAATATTTAAAATAATTTAGACCCAACACCTTTTGTTAGTTTTCCAAGTGTTTGGGGCTTGTATTCACCCAACCTTACTGTTTAAACTATTGTAGGCCAGTTAATCTCCCATATCCTAGCCTCATCGCCAAGATCCGAGAGCGTGAACAAAGAAAGAGGTCTTGGCCCCCTTCCCTAAAGGGGCCTTAGTTATCTTCCACCCTTTTCTTCTTAACTTGTTATTGTTGTTTACTATTTGCGCATGTGTTATTAATCTGAATTGAAAGAGCTACTTACCTTAGGTGATCTAGGACTTTAAATTGAATTTTAGACTTCATTAAAATTAGTTTGCATCACCAAGGATCCCCAAAAATCCTTCCAAAATATTATTAAGTTGATTAAGAAACTTATATAAGTGTTTCACCTCTTTATGGTTCAAAAATGAGCCAAATTAGGTAAGAAATCGAGAGGATATTGCAGCTAGTGGAAGGAATCACGATTGTGATCATTTTCATGGGAAGGTCGTGTTGTTTTTGTGTATTTTTGTGAAGCTGATTTGATAAAATCACAACCATGATTATTTTTCACAAGTGGGCCATGATATTTTCTATGTATTTCTATGAAAGCCTCCTCAAAGAATTATAACCATGACGGATATCACAAACAACTCGTGATTCTTACTATAAAGATTCATCAAGCTCTCATCCGAGGACTTCACGGCCATGAAAGTTGTCACGATCTGATCATGATTTATTTTATGCTCTTATGAAGATTATAGTTGTGGTTTTCATGAGTAGACCATAATTTTCCTGAATTACTAGGTAACTCTATTTTAATGTATGGAATCTTTCTGCAGGTTTTTGAAATTTCAATAGATTTTATCTCCTTTTTTCCTAAAATATTGTGAAAACAAGAGGAGTGAAGATTCGCAAATGCAAGTAATTAAGTCAAAATAGATATAAGGGGATAAATTAGTGTGTGATTTGATAGTAAATACATGTTAAAAACTCTATGAATGCAAGATGTCAAATCCCCATAGACTTAAATTCTTATTTATCCTTAAGTAATCAATAATGCGAGCAAATGAGAATGTCATGAAAAAGATAATTCAAAAAGATAATTCAAAAGGGTAAGGCAAATCTCCCATGAATATCGTGTTGCAGAGTCTAATATCCTAGTCATCAAATTCAAGGGGGATATATTACCTTAGAAATCAAGTCTCAAGGTTTCACAATGCAAAGTAAATAAGATTCATTACTTATATAATATATTAATTTTAATTTCATGAACTCACCTCATACACAATTCAATTCATCCATGCTTTGTTATAGGGAAAGGAATTCATATACTATATTCATAGAAGCCCACTGGTTAATAATACATTTTATGTCATTTAAATACTCAATAAAAAAAATACCTTTTCAGATTTTAGATTTACCCATTTTTTGATTAGGAGTAAAAAAATAAAAAATAAAAAAAAATCTAATTATGAGAGCTTTATTGTCTACCGTTTTTCACTCATATAAGTTTTTTATTTTTTTTCACAACTTATATATTTTTTTAATTCATAATATAATGAAAAATATTATCTTCCACCCATTTATCAAATATGACTGATGACTTTTTTATTTAACTTACTCTAATCATTATTTAATATTTTTTAAGACTTGATTTTATTCTCAACTATATCAAATAAATCCTTACAATATATATAGTCTTCTATCTTGACTCTTAAAGCTAGCCAATTTTCTCCGTTCATAATTGCCATTTGATTGTTAATTTTTATGATTAGCACAAATGACTGATAATTCTCACTCTAATACCATTATTTGGAGGGTAAAAAACTATGTGAACAAGCCATAAATTTTCCATTGTGAAGGAATGATAATTCACATTTAAGAATTCCTCAAATATGATGAAATTTAACACAAGGAAAATACGAATCCAAAATCATAATCTTGATTTATTTAGAAGAACAAAAAGTCTAATAAAAAAAAGTTTGACCTTAGGATATGTAGAACCATACCATAAGAGAAACTCAAAAAATTTTCATGCATATCTAATGTTGAATGACCTCCTAATCATTTACACTATGTTTACTTGGACGGATGGATTATGCAAAGGAAAGAAAAAAAGAAAAGAAAGGAAAAAATAGATGGATGGAATATGTTATAAGTTTTCTTTCCTTGTGTTTACTTAAAATGATGGATAATTTGATGGATTGATATATACATCCCTAATTTTTTTTTTTTTTTTACTCATATTACATAAATACTATTAATATTATAAAATTATTATCGATACTATTAAATAATATAAATATTATTTAATATTATTTAATACTATTAAAAATTACTAAATATTATTAAATACTATAAAATTATTAAATATTATTTAGTACTATTAAAAACTATAAAATTATTAAATATTATTTAGTACTATTAAAAATTATAAAATTAAAACATACAAAAAAACACGACACATAACTTTTTTAAAATATTATAAGTTTCCAGCGAAACAAGTAGCGAGCAATCCGCCCGATTTGGGCGGATTGAGAAACGAAGGAAAATGTCGTATTTTTCCTTCTCATTTTTCTCTGTCAGTTTTCAGTCCATCCAAGTAAACGATAGAAAAAGGTATAATCCATCCTTCCCTTCCTCTTTTCCGTCCAAGTAAACAAGGCCTAAAGAAAATTTTTCTCTTTTATCTCTCCTCTAACGATGCTCCTCTCATCAAAAACCAAAAAAGCTCCCAAACGCTTATAAACCACAACCTTATTTTAAAATGGGTCTCCAACATAATGTGGGATCCATACATAACACTACCTAACTAAAGTTCGTCCAAGGTCCTCTCGAATGTCAATCAACATAGCTCACCTCTAAACTCTGGTACTGGACGTCACAGTTCATGGTGGAAGGGATCTCTAGAGGAAATTTTTTCCCTGCAAACCCTCTCTGATGATGCCCAGAGAAACTTGTAGATGAGTTATCCATTTCGGATAAGATTAAATTTAGCATGTATAATCAACTTACAGGGTAAATCTCACCTGATTGTCAGCAAGGAGTAAAGTCAAACTGATTTATCTATTCTCCAAGTTGATGGCGTGGCTTGTTCCATATTTGGAAATTACTGGAATATAGATTGAACAAGGAGAGAACGTGCAGGAGAGTCAACTTGCCTACTCCGAGCAGAAGGTTGACCCTCCAAAAGCCCAGGTTAATCAACTAATAAGATTCAATGAATCATCGATCCATTCTCAATCTATCATGAAATTGTTGTCAGAGATTTTAGGATTCCAAAAAGCAGGCATAATAATATCCAAGTGATCGATCTGAAAACAACAAGTTATATAATGAAATTGTTAAAATTTTGTTAATGATAATAGATTTTGGTTAAGATAGGTACAGAACACCTCATTATTCTGATGCCAAATCGTGTGCTACTCGAAGCTTAAGTGGGAGAAAGAAATCGGAGATGAATAGAGATAATAAAGAGGCTTTCTACCTTTTGAAGCTATCACTATGAGAGTGAAACGAAAGAGATATTTCAATTGTGTATAAATATTACTATAGAAGCATGATGTTGAAGTGTATATGCTTAGGATTTGATTATAATTGATGTGTTTATGTGATCCATGTTCCCTAATAAAATCAACCCCTCCCCAATCAAAAGTGGTCTTCAATTCTATCACTAGTGTACTTAGGATCTGTTTGGTCCCGCGATTAATAGCTTTATAACTATGCTAAACTATATTGTATGGTACTGTACTGCACTATTAAAATTTATAAGATGTTTGGTTAATAATTTTTTAACTGCTATTAAAATTTAAAATAATAAATAAATATATTATTTTAAATTATTTAAAATAATAATATTTTTTATTTTTTTAGTGTTAAAAATTTAAATTATTTAAAATAATAATACCTAAAATTTTAAATAAAATTATGTAAATTACTTTTTTAGAGAAGCAGAAGCTGTAAAAGCATTAAAGTCGTGTTTGGCCCCGCTTCAATGCGATTTCCTAGGCACTTGAAGCAAAATAAGAAACTGTGAGAAGCTACAAATTGGAGTTTCTCACAACTTTTGCCTCAAAAGCCGTGCATTAGAGGGGCCAAACGAGCCCTAAATTATAGCTTTTCTAATTTCTACTTTTTTACTACTTTTTTTTCCTTCTATTTTTTATTATCAAATAATTTTTTAACTACTTTCTACTTAAAAACTGTTTAAAATCAACTTCAAAGCGAGTCAAACATGCCTTATAAGTAAAAAGAATATCATAAAGTGGTTTCAGACATCCTTTTCACCTAACAATAACATTAGATTTTCACAAGTATATGTAGACAGAATATAACAAAGTTTTGGCTAATAAATTGCATCCCTGATCCATGTACGATTTTTAGTATTTATATGTGCATATAGGATGTTTTTTTTTACCTTAAGTGGTGCTCACTTACATTGACTTAGAGCAGTTCTTCACCCTAGACACGTTTTCTTCTCGGGGCTCATGCGAGTATTTGAATAATTTTACTTAGATATGAATCAAATAGTTTATGCTATTGAAAACGAATTTTAGTAGGAATTTTTATTAGTGGTCTAATTTTATCTATTTGAACCTTAGACATCCCTTACTGAATAATAAGCTTGACTCATTCCCCTGAAACCGCTATCTCGAGAGCTTTCTCCCTCATGTGTCCTTTTTATAGCTATTTATAGATAATTTTACAAGAAAATTTCTATATAAAGTGGCCCAAAATTATAATAATTAGCTCTTGCACTTTGTTATTGTGAAAAAAAAATATTATTCTCATATATATATATATATATATATATATGACATTAAAAAAACATTGATATTTATGGAACTAAGTATGCACTAAAACAGTGACATAAAATTCAATATTGACATCTATTTATTCTTTACAAATTATATGTACAAACAATACCCTGCAATTGGAGTATTATGTTCTTAATATATTTACTAATATTAAGAGTGCATCTATTTATTCTTTCCGTAGCACTTGCAACACTGAAGGTTCGGTGGATTAAAGTGATAGATGCTGTCACTACGAGATCATAAATATGTTAGACCAAACTCAGGAGAATTTGGAAATTAATAGCAAGTTCGTGAACATAATCACTCATGCCTGGCTGGAAATTGTGTGGGTCTCCTCGAACAACAATTTTGAAGAATGAAAAAGACGCTGATAAAGATTAACTTCACAACTGAAAACATTAAGAAAAGCAATTCAGTGTAGCTGCACATTACTGCACCTACGACGTCCAATTTTTTCACGCCTTACAGTACACAAACCAATCTATATCCAATGTACAACAAAAATCTACCCCACAACTCATCATGTACCAAAAAACTACAGAAATCTAGTTATTGCGGCAAGTCTGTATCAAACATCCGCAGCAACCCCTAGCATCTATTTAGTTTTGCAACTTGATAAACTCGCCTGCAGCTGGATCAGTCGACGTTTTTCACAAATTTTACGAACAGAAGCCCGTATTTTTTGACATAACACTCCCCAAAAATCAAGTTTTTGATGCTAAATCTGAAATGGGATTCTTTATTGACTCAGGAATCCCATTGAATTTTCATCCTTTTCCGCTTTTTCTTTTTTTTTTCTATAAATAACCCTATCGTCTTCCTTATATACTCCTTATGCGTAATCGCACTGGTGCTCCTTTATGTTAAGAGAAAATCTCATAAAGGTGTATCGCCAGGCTCTGAAAAATTATGATTAAGCTAAGACGGGAGAATCAGCCTGCCACACTTGAGTGGAACGAATGAAGCTGACTTCAATATCTTCTTACCTCGAGGTATCGGTATGCTACCTGTTAATTATGGTAGGTGATTATTTCGTAATTTCACTGTGAGAAAGTAATGATACCAACTGAAAATCCACATGCTAGCTACACCCATAAGGATAGATTTCAACCGTAGCATAGGCATACAACTAAAATGGATAGCTTTTGCTCAATCTTGAATATGAAGCAAAAAATAGAGAAACTATATCAACAACCCATTCTTTTTTATTTCTGCATGTAAAACTATGATGATCCGAAGATCAAGGTTTATAACCTCAGGTCTACATCAGTGTATCGATCATGTCTTAGACATTATATATTGGGCATGTAAACATAAGATCCCTTATGACCAAGTATTACCAATACAAGAGATCTGTCATTTGTGTGCCAAATCAATCTTGGATCAATACATACCAGGTTTACCATTCAATATAGACTCAAACCTAAAACAAGAACTAGGATTGTATGCAAGACTATCATACTATATTTAACTCTTCTACGCTTGGTGGACAACTTAAAGGGTAACTTTGAGCAAAAACACATAATTATGCACCAACAAACTGATAGCAATCATGCAATCCATGCAAAAGAAACTATTCTATTGAAATTACATCACCCAAGTTCATTTCTCTCAAGATAGGGTTTAAGGAGTCATAAAGTAATAACATGTAAGGTGTGGTCATCTATGTATCTCCATCAAAATCATAGAGATAAATATAAATAAGTCTTCCAAATATTAAGCAACTTATTCGAGAAAAAGTTTTGGCAAATCCTAGCATTTAGCTTAAACATTTCTAAGAGATAATCCATATGGAGACCAGGACTCCTGATTGCAGCAAATATATGGCATGATAAGTAGTTTAGCTACAGATGAATTCAGATTAGTTTATATTGAAAATCATATCAAGGCATCAATCAAACATTTTAACACATACCTTGTTAAGAGTGCATGAGTTAGGCGGAGCCATATCAAGATTTTGGAAGCAATGGCAAGGTGTTTGCCGGAAATACAGCAGCAGGTGACCCTTCTGCCTTTTTCTTTAGCTGCACCATGAGTCGGCTAGCTTCTCTAAGTTCATCCATGGCACTAGGCCCGTGACTCTCACATGCATCTATTACCTGCTGCTGGAACTCCATTGCAAGAGAATACCTACATTAAAAGTTTTATCTTTTAGTAATAATATTATTTGCTCCATGAGTAAAAATAATAAGATTTTTATTGTGACTGAGTTTTTAAGACACCAAAAAAATTAAGGCCTTCCACAGAAAAATTAGCTTGGACACAACATTCAGAGGAAAAAAACTAAAAGCATTAAGAACATGATGAGGAACTGCGCAAAATTACAACACCAACAAATATTCCTATTCCACATATTTTAGTAGGAAATAACAGTTTAATAATTATTAACTAAATTGCTTTATTTCTTATGAAAATCATTTTAATAATGGGATAATTCAGTTTGGCTATGAAGTTCAACTATTACGAAATTCATATATTTTAAAAAAAAATCAATTTAACCCCTAAAGTTTTAATGATATTTCAATTGACATTTTAACTCTCTTAAAAATGGACATCAATTTTGACTGTATCAAGGTTTTTTACAACCGGTTTGTTCGGATAGGTTTGATCAAGGTTCGGACCGGACCATAAGGGTGGAAAGAGATGCACTGGCGAAGGAGAAGAAGGAGAAGGAGGAGAAGGAAAGAAGGAGAAGGAGAAGGAGGAGAGGAGGAGAGGAAGAAGTCCGGCTCACGGTGGCCGCAAGTGGCAATGAGTTTCTTCTTCTTTTTCCTCTTCTTTTTTTTTTCTATCGCCTCTTAGTGCTCTACCCAGTTCCACGGGTTTTCGCCCAGTATGACTAGTACATACCAATACAACCAGTCGGAACTTCAAACATTGCTCTGTATTACTTTAACCAATTTTTTTGGTTTGTTATACTTTAAAAACTTCAATTGCAATGTAATCTACCTTAATATCAAAACAAAAGACCACCTCCAAAGTTCAAACTTGATGAATGTAACAATTTTTTGAGCTATCAGTTAATTAGAAAGCTAAGGGTCAAACTTGAAAATCACTTCAAAACCTTGGGCGATAAGCTCTAGTTATTGAAATTATTTCTGAATAAAACCAAAGAAGAACACCATAACTGGATTGTAATAATACAACTTTCTCTATTGAAATGAAAGGATCAACCAACACGTTAAATCTCTGATAGTATATGCTGCACACTTTCATGGCCTAGAGCAAACGATATCCAATAATAAGCAAAAAAATTCCAGTCCCTTCCGTTGCAAGACTTATAACTTTTACTAAACTTCACAAGAGTATCTATATACAGAAGTATAGTTAGTTTAGCATAACAAGATTAACTATAAGTTCTCCTAGAAACAAATTAGAAGTTAAAATGTAGTAAAGTAAGCAACCTCTTTGCAAAGATTCCTACATAGGTGCTCAAGGCAAGAGAGGAGAAGCTTTGATGTCTTAAACTTATCCTGGCACACTTCTGTAATCATGCACTGATGTGCCTGAATGAGGCATCGGGTGATATGGGAAGTGCCTGAGTGCAAAGTCCCCATTTATGGTGAAATTACTAATATATAATGAAGCAATTAGTTGAAAACATAAGAGAATGCAGTAACTTTGTTCCTCTCCCCAGTTATAGGGGTGAGAATTTGGTACTGGTACCGAAGTACCGTACCGAAATTTTCGGTATGTATTTCGGTACCGGTATTTCGGTACTTCGATACCGAAATCTAAAAAAAACTTCGAAATTTATTTATAGTCCTGAAGTACCAAAATATATATTAATAATTAATTAATATATTTATTTATATATTATTTACTAATTTATGAGGTATATTTACAAATTATAAGGTATATTCACTAATTAATTATTTATTTTTATATTATTTATTAATTTAGACACTTAAATACTTAAAGAAAAAATTAGAAATTTAAAATTTTGGGATTTCGAGAGTTCAGTACTGGTACCAAACTCCCGAATTAGAGTTCGTTACCGGTACCGGTACCTACGATTTAAAATTTAAGAGTTCGGGATCGGGAGTTCGGTACCGGTATCAGTCCCGAACTCCCGTTTGCTCACCCCTACCCAGTTCACTTCCTTACATTAATTTACAGGTTGTTAATTCTCTTGTATAAATTAATTTCAATTGTCCAACATGTCTGCCATGGCAACCTTGTCATAGATCACAGCATTTTATGAGTTTCGCAAATATCCTTCCCCTCTAAAATGGAATTAGGGAATCCACTTTTTGTTTTATTACAGTAATGGTTTCTCACATGTGACTGTACTTCTTGTTTCTTCTTGTTCAGTGATAATATTTAGGTTAAAAAAAATATTTTTTTAGAATTAGCCTCTTAGTTCGCTAGGGTGACTACAAGGGGCTCAAGGATATGAAAGATTGGCACCTGAAAGCACCTAAAGCTTTTAATCGCAGACCCTATCTCACTTCTCCAAAAGGATATTCATCATTTCATTGTTTCTGTTGTATGTTTTTGGGTGCAGTATACAATATACAGGAAACACAGGAAGCATTTATGTCAAAGATCTCTCTAAGTTACAGTGCATTAATATATAAAATAAGGGTTGTCGAACTCCATCCAGTTCAATTAGAACCCAAACTCAGTCAAGAATCTGATTTTTTTGGCTAAAATTTCAGAATTGAAGCCCAACAAAAGTCTTATTGAACTGATCAATAAAATGTTAACTTGGCATAGTAAGCTACCATCTTTCCAATCCTGTATAGCCATTCAATTGCATCTTGTGACTATTTAAAATTGGCAAGATTGAAATATTAAAAACAAAGTGGTAACATGCAAACAACAATAAAATATGAACTTGTACCTTCCCAAGATTCCATAAGCATTAGCAAGGCATTGGTATGTATCAATTGCATCATCATGTTTTGGTCCAAAGCACTTTTCAATAATGTCCTTTGCAAGAACTAGCATCTTCGCAGCAGATTCTGGCTGATCCATGTCCAAGTACGCTTGCCCTAAATGCTTATAAACAAATCCTAAACCAAAATGTTTTGAACCAAAGCACTCTTTTAGGGTTTTAGCTGCAGTTTCAAGGTATGGAATTGACTGAGGAACCCTCTTTGTAAAGAGAAGCAACCATCCAATCCTGGCTGAGATGCTTCCTGCAAGGCGTTGCTCTTGTGGAATATCCTCAAGAATAGCAAGAATCCGCTTCATCAAAGACAGAGCAATCTCAAAGTCATTCATTGTCTCATATACCATGGATATGTCCGCATAAGACTTGGCAACTTTTGCAGGACATACTACTTCTTTCTTGTCAAGAATACTACAAGCAAGTTGTAAGCACCTTCTTGAATCATCAAACTTCTCTTGATTACACAAGGCTTCGGCCATTGCGATGAAAGCCAATACTCTCGTCTCACTTTCCTTGTCAGTTTGTTGAAGCACCCTTTTCAGCATGTTGATTGCCTTTTCCAACCTACCTAGGGCGATCAGTATGTTAGCCGTATCAATTTGAACCTGAATCAACTCTTCATCCAAGCCTAAACTCTCCAAGACTCTCATCGACAGCTCGTTCTGCTCCAGTCCTTCCTCGTTCTCGTCCAAGCCGGCATAGATAACCCCAAGAAGCCGCCTAATCTGCACAACCTCAACAGAACTTTCTCCAAACTTGCCGCTGTAAATGTCCAGTGCCCTCAAAGCCGACGGCAACGCCTCATAAAAATTCAAAAGAGCAGCGTAACCCTCCGCCAAATCCCTATAGGCAGCACCCATTTCCTGTGAAGTAATATCCCGGATGGAACCCTTGAGCTCTAGCGAGCTCCGAAGATTGATCATCGCATCCCGCCTCCGGCCCATTGCGTTCTTGGTGCTAGCGAGCTGGAGCTGAACGGCTATGCAGGCCTTGACAACATCCACGTCAGTGACATTGTCTCGCCGTAACTCGCCAAGTATTTGAGCCGCGGTGTCCAACGACTCCAAGCTGTCGTCGAACCGCCTCATCTTGCAAGTGACGGAACCCATCAGGGCGAGGACTTTGGCCACGGGGAGCGACCACCCGCCGTCCCTCTTCTCCAAGATGTGCAGAGCTCTGAGGGTAAGGGCGAGGGCTTTCTCCAGCTCTTGCGGCCCCAGCAACTCGAGGCGATCGGCCAAGTCGGGCCAGTCGTTGTCGATCGAAGAATCGAGCGATTCGAAGGCCGCGAGGATGTTGCCGGCGGTGGCGGCGGAGCGCGAGGGAGCGGGAGAGGCGGCGGGGAGGGTATGGAGGCGGCGGGAGAGGGGGCATATGGGGAATCGGAAAGGAGAGAGCGAGGGAAGGAAAGTGGGAGGAGAGGATTGCGGAGAGAGTTCGAGGAGAGCAGCGGCGGAGTAAACGAGGGATTTGTTGCGGAGCGAGGAAAGTGGAAGGAGAAACGAGACCGCTCTCCGCATGACGGGAGCGACTGAGCTTCCAAGAATCCGCCGGAGCTAGAAAAGGATTTAAAAATACTTTTGTACCATCCGGTCCGGTATATATTGATTTGCGCCGGCACAACCGCATAAGCATTAGTAGCGTTGGTGTCACGCCTCGGTTCGCACTGGCCTTTAACTAATTTCTTAGGGTTCTTTGGTGGAATAATGTATCACGCGAATTTTTAATGGCGTGAACTTTCTAGGTTTATGATTTCAGGATAAAAAATCACCCCTTAAATCAAAAACACCACAATCGATCAAAAACTTTAACCCTAATTTAGAAATTTAAAAAAACACCAAACCCAAAATTAAAATATAGCTCTCGGTCAATAAAAGTCAATGCCCCAAATCGGATTTTGACCAACGTCAAAATCCCGCCACGCCGCGCCGCTCTGAATTTCCGATTTGCTAACATCGCACCGACGTTAGCCGACTGAATTCCGCGCGTGCCGCTGGCAAAATCGGAATGCTGACATCGTGCTCACATCACAGTGTGAATCTCCGCCGCAGCCGAATTTCACTCTTTCGATTTTGACCCTGTAAAAATCGGAATAGTGCTCCTCGAATCAAACGCCCTCGCTCGTCGTTCGTCCGCCTTCGTCTTCACCATGCGAACGCCGCATTCGCTTCTGTTTTTCCGGAGGGGCAAGAACCTGACAGGGAAGGCGCTGCCTGGCCTCGCCCCGCCGACAGCCGTCGTCACCAAAGTTCTCCTGAGAGTTCGCCGCAGAGGGGAAAGGGATGAGAGAAACAGAAGTTTTATTCCTTCTTAAACTAGCTACAAAGCCCTCACCGTCGACCCCTGTCGGCGGTGCCCACTTCCCTTCCCTCGTCGGCGATGCCGGTTACAAACTCTCTCAACTCACGCTAAAACCTAATCGAAGCCTCCCCTAAGCTTCGTTCTCGCCGGTGACGCTCTCTCCTCTGATTGCTTGCCACTTGATTCCAGCACCCTCATCGATTAATCTCTTCGACCTTTATAGGCAAGTCACCGCTGCCTTCACCCGATTTTCCGCCAGGATGAGGTCGACACCGCCTCCCTTCCGCGTCCGCGCTTCAAGCAAAGCCATGTCCGAAGCTTCCGTTGAGGACCCCGTCCGATGCCGCATCTTCCATTCTCTCCAGCCCACGTCCTCCGCGCCACCTGTGGCGTCGTCCGCGTCCGCACTGTTCGGGTGTGAAGATGACGTTGCCGCGTGGTTAACTCGAACGAAGCGTTGGACTTCGTTTTCCTTTGCATTGTGATGTGGACTTGAGTTGGTGCTTGGCCCACTGGGCTTTGAGCCGAATCGGCCTAAATCAGGCCTGACAATTCTCCTCCGTCCAATTTGGACATCGCTCTCAATGTCCGTCACGGGCGGGTCTTTCGCAACCATCACTCTGATCCGACATTGCTGCGCTCCCGTGGCAGTGTTCAGAATTACTGGTAGTGCTCCAACCCTCACCTCCTCAATGTTGATTTCAGCTTCCTCAGCTGACTCCTGTGTCATGATAGCCATGATCTTCTGCTTTGTGGGGCATTCCCTCATCCAGTGAGGACCGCCGCATAGGAAGCACTTGATCGGTCTCGGTCGATCCTGCACTCTCTTTGCAGGGCGATTCTGCTCTTGCCATGTCGGCTGACTTCCGTTTCATCGGGGAGAGTGTCTATCCCTCTCTGGTGCTCTTGCCCTTGGCGGAGAGCGACGCTTTGGTGGCGACCTTGATGCCCTCGAGAAAGTCGTACCTAAAGCTCTCAAATCCATGAGAGATTCGACTATCGCTACGGCCGTCCTGTAGTCCTACGGCGCATGCCTTCGAACTTCAGCCTTTGCCCATGGTTGAAGATTCCGAAGAAAGGTATAGAGTCGATCTATCTCTGACATGTCCATTATCTCCAACATGAGGGTCGAATAAGTCCGGACATACTCCTGGATTGGGCCCGTATGCTTCAGCCGGTTTAATGCGTCTCATGCTTGTTCCTCCGAGTTCCCGGGAAGGAACTGCTGCCGTAGTTCTTCTCGGAACACCTCCCATGTCCAGCCAGCTACTCCGGATGCTGACTCTACTTTGGTCCTCCACCAAAGTTTCTCATTACCGGAGAGGTATGCTATACACACTCTCACCTTCTCCTGGTCTAAAACATAGTTAGCAGTAAAATATTATTCCATATCCCAAAAAAAGTTACCCAACTCTCTGGATGATCGGGCTCCTTCGAATATCGCAGGTTCTGGGATGCGAACCTTCCCTCTGGCAGTTCCATACTCCACCATGGTCATTGCAGGTGCACCGCCTAGTGCCTGCGCCAAGGCCATGCTCATCACCGCGAGATCTGCTAGTATTTGTTGTTGTGCTGCAGTGGAGTTGGTTACTTGTGCCGTCAAGGTTGCTACCTGGTTCTGTAAGACCGCTACTTGCTCCTGTAGTGTTGTCGTCCCTTCAAATCTTTGCTGAGCCTCGACTACTCTAGCCAGAGTTTGTTGGAGGGCAAGGATCTGTAACCTTTGCTGCTCTACCGTACGCTGCAAATCTTCCACCTGAGGAATAACTCCGTTGTCATTGTTCCCCGTCAGACCTATCACTTGCTCCAATCGTGCGATACGATCTCCTTGATTCACCATCTTGATTGGATCTCTAGGCTCTGATACCAGTTCTCATGCCCCGGCCCGGACTAGCCTTTTACTGGTTTCTTAGGGTTCTCTGGCGGAACAATGCACCGTGCGAATCCCTAATCTTTGGGCATGAACTCCCTAGGTTTAGGGTTTCCCGGGTGGAAAATCACCCCCAAATCAAAAACACCACAATCGATCGAAAAACCCTAACCCTAATTTAGAAATAAAAAAAAAACACCGAACTCGGAATTAAAATATACCTCTCGGTCAATGAAAGTTAGCGTCCCAAATCGGATTTTGACCAACGTCAAAATCCCGCCGCGCCGCGCCACTCCGAATTTCTGATTTGCTGACGTCGATGACATCAGCAAATTGAATTCCGCGCGCGCCGCTCGTAAAATCGGAACGCTGACGTCGTGCTCACGTCACAGCGTGAATCTCCGCCGTAGTCGAATTTCACTCTTTCGATTTTGACCCGGTCGGAACAATGCTCCTCGAATCGAACGCCCTCGCTTGTCGTTTGTCCACCTTCGTCTTCACCACGCGAAAGCCGCGTTCGCTTCTGTTTTGCCGGAGGGGGAAGAACCTGACAGAGAAGGCGCCGCCTGGCCTCGCCCCGCCGACAGTTGTCGTCGCCGAAGGTCTCTTTTACTGGTTTCTTAGGGTTCTCTGGCGGAACAATGCACCGTGCGAATCCCTAATCTTTGGGCATGAACTCCCTAGGTTTAGGGTTTCCCGGGTGGAAAATCACCCCCAAATCAAAAACACCACAATCGATCAAAAAACCCTAACCCTAATTTAGAAATAAAAAAAAAACACCGAACTCGGAATTAAAATATACCTCTCGGTCAATGAAAGTTAGCGTCCCAAATCGGATTTTGACCAACGTCAAAATCCCGCCGCGCCGCGCCACTCCGAATTTCTGATTTGCTGACGTCGATGACATCAGCAAATTGAATTCCGCGCGCGCCGCTCGTAAAATCGGAACGCTGATGTCGTGCTCACGTCACAGCGTGAATCTCCGCCGTAGTCGAATTTCACTCTTTCGATTTTGACCCGGTCGGAACAATGCTCCTCGAATCGAACGCCCTCGCTTGTCGTTTGTCCGCCTTCGTCTTCACCACGCGAACGCCGCGTTCGCTTCTGTTTTGCCGGAGGGGGAAGAACCTGACAGAGAAGGCGCCGCCTGGCCTCGCCCCGCCGACAGTTGTCGTCGCCGAAGGTCTCCTGAGAGTTCGCCGCAGAGGGGAAAGGGATGAGAGAAACAGAAGTTTTATTCCTTCTTAAACTAGCTACAAAGCTCTCACCGTCGACCCCTGTCGGTGGTGCCTGCTTCCCCTCCCTCGCCGGCGATGCCGGTTACAAGCTCTCTCAACTCACGCTAAAACCTAATCGAAGCCTCCCCTAAGCTTCGTTCTCGCCGGTGACGCTCTCTCCTTTGATCGCTTGCCACTTGATTCCAGCACCCTCGTCGATTAATCTCTTCGACCTTTATAGGCAAGCCGCCGCTGCCTTCACCCGATTCTTCCGCCAGGATGAGGTCGACGCCGCCTCCCTTCCGCGTCCGCGCTTCACGCAGAGCCATGTCTGAAGCTTCCGCGAGGACCCCGTCCGATGCCGCATCTTCCATTCTCTCAAGCTCGCGTCCTCCGCGCCACCTGTGGCTGCAAGTGGCATCGTCCGCGTTCGCACTGTTCGGGTGTGAAGACGACGTTGCCGCGTGGTTAACTCGAACGAAGCGTTGGGCTTCGTTTTCCTTTGCGTTGTGATGTGGACTTGGGTTGGTGCTTGACCCACTGGACTTTGGGCCGAACCGACCTGAACTAGGCCTGACAGTTGGTACGTACAAAGCAGAACCGGTATATCAGTCCATCAAATATTGAATATTTTTTCATGCAATTATTTTATTTTATTTTTTCATTCAGCTTTGAATATGAATGATATAATAAATATATATTTTAAATAATTATTACAGATAATTTAATTTAAAAAAATATTATTTTAATTGCATATTGAAATGACCATAAATAGTAAATTTAGTGTCTACCTGTGCGCACACAATGGGGGGCTAATCTTAGAATTTCTTAGGGGTCAAACGTTGGTGAATTTATAATGTTTTGGAGAACTAGTTAAGCAAATAAGGGAAAACACTTGGGTTAAGTCATAAGTGGCGGGTACGCTTTTACCCAGCGTCCACATCCATTGCTGCCACGTGGCCTCTCAGTTAAGCCCAGTGAAAAGGAAACAAATTCTTGGCTTCTTGCTTCCTTGGGAAACCAAGTAATATGGCCTCGGTTAAATGACCTTTTTGCCCTTCATTTGTTCTTTTAATTCCATACGCATCGGCGCTTCCTTTTTTCTTCTCTTCCCCGTTTCCCACCCCAATTCCTATCCGCCTCCTCGCAATCTGTTCCCCCAAGCCGACCTGGGGCTCCCTCTCTCCCCTTTCTCCGATATCGCCCGCCCCGTAGCCCTACCGTCGCCGCCGCCTAGCCATCGCCGCCGCCTGCATCGCCCGACCTCCGCCGCCGCACCTCCACCCCTCGGTAAGTCTCCCCACCTTCTTCCCTTTCTCTCTTCTCTTTAATCTTCTGCTCTATGCAGCCGTCGCCTAATCTGTACTTCATATCCCTTCTTTGCCACCCTCATCGATACTGTCGCCCCTCGCATCCTTCCTGATCGCGGGTCGTATTCGCCGTTTCCTTTGTTTCGAAGCGTGTTCTCTACCCAAATTTGATAGGATTCAGCTCTCGATGTGTTTGTCTTAGGTTTTAGTGTGAATATGGCCGTTAGTTGCCAGAAACTTGTCATTGGAGCTTATCTGATACGTGTAGATTTGACGTCTGGAAAAAAAAAAATGGTTGTTTAGGACGTAGCAGTTGATGTCGAGTGTTAGGACAATGGAGAGAAGAGCTGAAATGTTTAGGATCATCTACGCGTCGGACATGCCAAAACAATTAGGTTTTATACTTGTTTAGTTGTCTTGTTCGGAGCTTTATACTGGAAACTCGAGCGCGGCGTCATGAATTGGAGAAACAGAAACCAGTCTAGCATATAGAAGTTGCCAGAGATGCAAACATCAGTCCTGGTTGGTTGGAGAAAGTATGTTTCTGTGAGATTGACAGATATATTCATGCCAATTGGTATCTAAATATTTGATGAAGTCAGATAGAAATTCTAGGTGGGGTGCCTTTCTTACAAAGGCTGTGGATCCTAGTATTGTTTTGATTAAAATAGAAGAGACATTTTTTTTCCTGATCTTACAGCTTGTGTCAGCAGGATTAGCCTATCTGATTGCTCAGCCTTAGGCCTTCACTAAGACTTGTGATTAACACGAGGTTTTGTATATAGCACGGTGGGCATGTGAATGCTTTTTAACTTTTGAAGAAAATAATATATTTCAACTTTAAGATGAGATAAACAGGGTAGCAAAAGCTGAAACAATAAGTATGAGTAGAAAAACAAGAGGTCCTATGCTAGTCTTTCACCATCTTGTGTTACCGAATGGAAGAAGTAGCAAAACAAACGTGCGGCATTACTTAAACATACTAATAATAAAAGTAGGATTAATTGCAAGGACTATGAAGTTTGTTTTTAATTACCAAATATCTAGCATACAAAAGATTCTATCTGAATTAGGTGGCACATCTATTGTTTAAATAGGGTGTTACCCTTGTTTTATTTTGGCATGAGAGTACTAGCTTCTACTGGTACTAAAGATACATATTATGTTGGTACAACAAACTGATTGGTGCATATCCAATGACTAGATTTCTAGTCATTCAGATTTTTTTTTGAATGATCATTAGCCTTTTTTGTTTTTGCCTATAAACTCCCATTTGAGTCATACACTCTCAATCTTTTAAACTCTCTTAAATTCTTTTAAACACTCACCAACTCTCATAATCATCATTCTATGATATATAAACTACATAAGTGGTATTGCGTCACTTAATATCAAATTGAAGGGAGTTGACATCATATGCTTAAGTAATAACTCATTGGCGACTATCTTGATATTGAGAATTGCAGTAAGTCTTGAACGAAATTTGGCGACCTCTTGAGGAGCCATTAAACATCTACAAAATAAAAAAACCTCAAACAAACATAGTGATGATTTCAGTTTAGTGTAGTGGTGGTTGCGACTTTGTATAATGGCCTTAAAACATGCGCAAAATTGTTATCTACATTCTAGCATAAACAACATCTATAAGAGGTTGCCGGTATCTGGTTAACATTAATGTTAATCTATAAAAATGTTCAAAATGGACTATCCTATGGTTGATTGGAGAAGTTGATCAACGTGGACTATAATATACACATGAGCTTGCAAATTATGGAATAAGTAGTGGGAGTGGGAGTCAGGGAATTTTATTGGCCTGCTTGACTCATAGTTTTTCCATGTTGAGAAAGACCCAATGATTTAAAAGTGGTCTTTAGATGATGAAGATGGTACAATTATGGATGAGCTAAAATATTCATCATTGCCCCTCATTATATTTCCAAGCTAATTGATAGTGTCAACATCAGTGCGACTGCACAGAAAATGTTAGGTCTGATGATTATAAGATAGTTTTTAGTTTCCATATGAGCCTTTGACATTGTTGATTTAATATCACCAGTTTCATTATTGTTGCATAATTTAACTAGGAAAAATAGGTGTCTTAGTTGGTTTACACTCTAACAATCCAGTTTCTTGTAGATCAATCACATAATTTATTTGAAAGAGAAATAAACAATCAATCTTATAGACAAACTCAATCCCCAAGAAATATTGTGGTTTTTCTAGATCCTTATGTGCAAATTTCTCCTCTAGGTGTTTCTTTGCATGCAAAATGCCCTATATATCACTTAAGAGTAAATAGAATGCCATCAACATAGACTGCAGGTATAATAATCCCAAATGCATTTTTTGGTATGGAAATTGAGTGATGTCATGAACACTGCATGCCAATACTTCATGTTTCCTTAAATAATTTCTCAAATGAAACTCTTGGGCTTTGTTTCATTCTATAGATAACCTTCTTAAGTTTACACATTATAGTCTCTCTTGAGCAATATAACCCGGAGGTTCTTCTATGTAAATATCCTCTATGAGATTGCCATACATGAAGACATCCTTTATATCCATCTAAGCCATTTGCCAATTTTGATTAGTTTTAAGGAGTAGTAATGCATGAATTGAGTTTAATTTGGCAACTAGAGAAAAAGTTTCAAAATAAACTATATATTTTTGACTAAATCCCTTTGCAGTTAGTCTTGCTTTATACTGTCCTATAATATCATTCATTACATGCAAATTGTTTATCATCCACTCAAGTAACAAGAATCTAGGTTCCTCTAGAAGTGCATCCACCTCATTTAAAGTCTTTTTCCATTGAGGATTGTGCATAGCTTCCCATGCAATCTTAGGAATAGGAATGATACATGGATAGTGACATGCATGTAGATGATAAATGGTTGTATAATATATAATTAGATATGGATGATTGATAGCAGACCTTTACCTTTTTAAAGGGCAATAGACAAGTCCAGGTTTGAGGTTGATGGTTGTGGAAGATTTGTTGTTAAAGTTAAGAGTTGGTGGTGAGTGAGCACGTCCCTAGCAAGTATGTCTATTGGTGCTGTAACAACTAGTGGAGATAGTAGTGATAGACTTTGAGTTTGTAATTGTGCAAGGCTGCAAGCACCATGATAGTAATAGTTTGACTCAAAGAGGTTACATTGATGGATATGTAATGGTGTTTGGTTATTGGATCCAAATACACAAGGTGGCATTGGGAATGATGAACTGATACAAGAGAATGGACTTTGTTCATGTAATGTGGATGGAAGCATATAATTAATTAGGTGTTTCGAACTATGACAATAACATCCCCAAATAAAATTGAGAATTAATGTATGGAACATCATTTGTTATGTCACATCTATGAGGTTCTTGTTTTTACATTCTACATCTTATGTTCAGATGTATAAGGGCATATAGTTTGGTAAAGTATGCTATGTTTGATAAAAGTTAATAAAGGATGATTGTGCTTGTTCCTTTGTATTATTAATTACCCTGGACGGATGGTACATATTGGTCCAACCTTGCATCAGGGTCGATATTAGGTCAGTACCATTTCTATTTATACATATATTATTAATATTGTGTAGTATTGTTGGTATCATGTGTTAATACTGTCTAGTATATCAGCATAAACTGGTATCTTAAACCTTAGTATGTACTAGTTTATATCGATATAAGATAGCAATTGATACCAACCTATGTTTGTAAAATCGATTTTTACCACTCAATATGAGCGGTATGAATCAGTACTAGAATAAGGTCGGTACTGAGGCTGATAAGAGTAGAGAGGACTAGCGGTGGTAGACTCCTCATGGCGGAAACTTAACAACTTGTAGTGGAAATTCGTGGAAATTCGTGGCAGAAGCTATAGATGGTTTACTCATGGAAACTATGGACAATTTGTTTGCGGAAGCTGGACGAAAGCTTCATGGTGGAACCTCATAATGGAAGCTTGTTGCAGATGTAAGCTTCATGGCGGAAGCTCCCTGTGGACAAAGTTTTGCTGAAGATGAAAGCTTGCAGATGTAAGGAAGAGGATTCTTTTAAGGCAAGAACAAATATGTTGATCTGTAGTATGTTTCTTCCTTAGATTCCTTGGTGTCGGTGAAGAAGAGGAAGAAAAAAAAATTTTTAGGTCAGTGGCGACTGTACAAGATTAGGGTGCTGTAGTAGCTGATGAGATGTGGTGTAGGCGTCAGTGTTAGGATTAACCCATTCTGATACCATGCTGAATAAAAACGAAAATATCCCTTGAAAATATGACTCGATCTTATTATTGAATTTGAGTGCCTTTTATATCCACATACGCATTAATTACAATAACAATATGAATCCTAATATTGATAAAGATCTTCATTGTGAAGTTTGCCAAGTGATGATAATAGTGTGAGAATTGATGGAGTTGAAGGGGGCAGTGTGAAGACTTGTCTCTTTGACTAGATAAAATATCATGCCTTTGACCTACAAAACCCAATTCATCCATGACACCAAAGATGAAAACCATAGTGGTTATAGAAGCATGACAGAAAATATCAAACATTACTATTGGAAGAGACAATAGAGGTGAGGGCAAAGAAGGCTGACACGATACATTGATACTCAGCGATTACTGTGAGATGTATAGAATCTACCTAGTGTTGAGTCCAATAGCTCTTCATCGTGGTCGCATTTTAGCAATTGATTGAAGGTATCCAATGACTTTTCGTATGCTTACTCCTATACCGATGTTGGTTTCCATGCCAATCCCAATATCTGTTGTTGTCCTGGTTATTCTAGTACAAATAAGAACCACATTGGCTTGCTATATATGCAGGACTAACATATTGAAATGTGGGTTTTACAAAGTTACGTCATTGACTTAAGTTGATTGTACTATGTGCAAAGCTTTACTGATAAATGAT
Organism: Costus lasius; assembly: GCA_027563935.2. Lineage (NCBI taxonomy): Eukaryota > Viridiplantae > Streptophyta > Magnoliopsida > Zingiberales > Costaceae > Costus > Costus lasius. The sequence continues at coordinate 21,793,119 of CM050451.1, read as the reverse complement.
ATTATTTTAGGTGTAGACTTGTAGTAGGGGTTCCTACTATGTTAATTTTAGTAGAAAAGCTCATATTACCTAGATAATATATCATAATTCAATATATATTGTTGTTTTCTTTTGGATGGGGATTAATTTTATTTCTGTTTGACCCTAAATGATCCTATTCTCACTAATTTAATATTTTTTTTCTAGGTTAAACATATCATTTTGGATGGAGCGGAGGTTGAAGTTGCTTGAGGTGCTCTCGCTATGAACTTGACCTATTGTATGTCAACACAGTATCATATAAACATTAGACACAACAACAATTTATTACCAAATTAAGAGATGCTTAGATCGATATTTCATACCCTGATAAGAGCTCCATCAACACCTGTCTCTAGTTCAAAATCACAAAGATTCCTTTTTCCTCTGAGAAAGTATGTGCCCCCTTACTACAAAAGGAAAATAACATGGTATTTTTATATTACATCTTTCCTTCTGATATAGACTTCCACTTAAACCATTTCCTTAATCCTATAACAACTTAAATCACATTCATTGACTTAAACCCAATCTAACTTAAACTAGACATATTTGAAACGAAAAATGCTACCTCATGTAGATAATTTTCGTTCAAATTACTTCCATTTGGTTGTAATTGACTAATTTCCACTCTACAAATACATCTAAGGATAAGATTCTTATAATTTAATATACAAAATCCAAAAGGATATATGAGTTCAATGGCCGGATACATTCAACGTACTTTGAGTGCAAGAATAGGTCCGTCAACTTGCATAGGTTCATACTGTTAATAGAATTTGACAGTTAAATGAATCTTGCCTTTAGATCTCATACACCCCTACACGGCTGTACCCGAGTTTCTACATGAAAAAAATAATAAAAATATAATATTCAACTGTGTTATAGTAGAGTCAGGTGCTAGTCTTCAATCAAATCTTGTGTACTGATCCATACAGTATTAGAAAAATGGGGGAAGTCTCAAGTGAAGACATGTCCTTTAGTTTTTCTCTACATATTTGTGGCTACTTTGGTTATGCTATTCACAAACCGCATCCGGAGGTTCATATTTTTTCTATACTAAAGGTGCTGATATCTTTAAATATTTTGCATCACTTGATTTGGTATAATGGTGTAGCACTTCCGTTTCATGTATCTTCCCTTAGAATGCAAATACACATATTCACAGATACTTTAATGATTTGATCGTTATACAATGGAAGAGATGAGACCAGTGTTATCAATAACGTATCGCGGAAAATAGCAGAAAGCTAAAAATCTACAATATGATATAGCGGATTGCGTTGCGGGCAAATAGCGGAAGTCATATAACGTTTAAAATATATATTATATACATAAAAAATTAAGTATGACGTTTGAAATATATGTTATATAGCTAATAAATTAAGCTGCATAAAAATAAAATAAATTATATAAAGAAAGATCACATAGTACCAACTCAATTCAAGTTATAATTTTAATTTCTAAAATTTAAAAATATTATAATGTGGTCTTATCCGCTATAGCGGTGCTATAACGTTTCATAGCGGATTGCTCAAAAACCGCTATGGAAAAACGCTATAGCGCCGCTATTGCGGCTATTTAACAACACTAGATGAGACTAGTGCAAATGATGATCACCCATGACTTAATGGTTTAGAACTTCCTATTCATGTATCTTCCTTTGCAACACAAATGCACGTATATTCAGACACTTTGTTGTACAATGAAACGAACATATGAGACTAATGTAGATGATGAGCATCGTGCTAGTGTCATCTCCCCATTGTAAACCAGTTTCTCTTGGAATGCCATAGTCAACACCGACACTACTAGAGAATGCTGCTCAATACTCAGTTGTTTTCTTCCATTTCAAGGAGTGGCGCAATAATTATTTAGGCTTCTTGGTGTGGAAGATGTATCCGAACCCAACGGAAGGTAGAAAATGAGTATTAAATATAACTGTTTCAAAGGGAGGATATGAAAAGAATTCATCAGGTGAATTGGTTCACTAGTATTAAGTTATGAATATCCATGTGATTCATATCTGTTTTCAAATCATATACTGTTGTTTACACAGGATCTATTGCAAAGGTATCAGGAGTTATCATGGCAGTTCAATTAACAAACGTATAGAAGGTTAAAATTTAACTAGCATAGATTTCTTGCCCTGACTAATTATCCTTCTCTAATCACTAATAAAAATACTTAATTAAACCTCTAAAACAATTACAACACTAATTGAACTTATTTCGTTATATTACTCCAATTAAATAATTTATCAAACCAAGACTTTGATCAACTCAAATTAGATTGCACGCTTATTTTTCCTGAAATGCTACTGATTAAAGATAAAGAGGTGAGGTTCGACCTTTGGAACTGAGATGCCATCGTTTTAGTTAGAAGTGAAACAAATGGTCGTTGGTATACATCTTTTGAGTGTGTGTTTAGGCTTATTAAGATGTCTGTTTTGGTTTAAGTGACTTAAAACATTTACCCTTTTGCAACTCAGTTGACAAGGATTGGGCCAAGAAATCACCTTTGTTGTTCCAGAGCTAAAGCTTCACAAACTAACACTTTATTAGACATCACACTGGCGGGCACCTTGTTCACATCCCTCCTTTTACCTTTAAACAGATATAATGTGTATCTCTCTTAGTGAATTCATTTCTTTCTCTTTCATGTTAGATAGATAGTTGTTTGTTGTTCTCTTTTCTATTTTTTTTTGAGGTCATGTGACGCCTAGATTTCTCTTCTCTTGCTCTTTTTCCTAGCCCCTTTCGTCCTTCATCATTTTATTTTTGAATTATTTGCCTGCAATCATTATCTGATGACTGCATAATGTTACTTCCTGTTTTTTCCATTTAGATGATCATAACTTGATTTGGACTGGAAACTGTTGCTTGTCCTGGGAATGCATGAATGATGTTCCATTCACATAAGGGTTCAATTGGTCTTGGAAGATGGAAATGGCAACAGAGATCTGAATTACCACTTACCACTAGATTGCTGGGTGATGTGCCACCTGAGATAGAATTATCTGATTATGGAAGATTACCAAATTCAGGAGCTGAGAGTCCAATAGGACTTCTAAATGGTGAAAGCCTAAAGATAGAACCAATTGTAGATTTAGATTTATTCTTTGAAAGGCTTTACACTTATTACTGTGAGAAGGGTCTTTGGTGCATCATCACCAAGTGGATAGTTGGAATTTTTAATGTAATTTTCATGGTTGGTTTTATTGCCTTTTTCTTACTTTATGTTGATTGGGATGCCCTGCGCAAAGCAAAATGTGGCATGGAGGCTGTTGAGTCAGGAGAAAAGCCTTGTGATCTGGCAAAGGAAGTTATTAAGCATCATCCACTAGTTCCTTTTACAATTACCAAAGCAATTATTATTGGGTCCATGATTATAGTCACTCTCTATGGACTTTTCAACTTTTTGAAATTCTTTGTGCAACTTAAGAATATTATCAAGATTCGGCAGTTCTATTACCACAGGTACTTTTGGAATCTTTTCTCATTAGACCATTGATTTTGCAATGGTTCGTTAAATTTAATCAATCTCTGTCCTCCTAGACTTCATGTTACAGACCGAGAAATTCAAACGACACCTTGGCCAACAATCCTGGAAAAGGTCGTTCAACTACAGAAATCTCAACAACTGTGTGTGGTAAAGGATCTTTCGGCACATGATGTGATAATGCGCATAATGAGGAAAGAAAATTATCTGATTGCGATGATTAATAAAGGTGTTCTAGCGTTGTCCATTTCACCATGGATTCCTGGAGCTGGTCCAGCAGTTAAATCTAAAACAACTGGAAGGAAGAACCTTTTGATACTACCAAAAACTCTTGAATGGACCTTAAATTGGTGCATATTCCAGAGCATGTTTGACAGGTAATTTTACTGTTCTTTTAAAAATGTTCTTGCAATCATATTATATGAACTGATACAAAGATTTACTGATTACCCATGGATATTCAACAAGGTTTTCTTAAAATTGTGAAAAGTAATTGATTTTTTCTCTTATTCCTTACTACAATAAATATGAAGTTTAAGCACTGTATCAATCTCATAGCCACATGTAATTCAGAGGATTGTACAAGAAGCTTAGCAACTCCCAGGTCATGAGTTTTGGCAGATGAAAGAGGCATGCAATTTCGTTCCACTATATATCCACATACCAAGTTACTTTCATTAACATGGAAAACGTTGTTTGTTGCAGCAAAGTAGTGATGGTGTTTGTTATTCATTGAATTATTGATTCCAGTCTTGTTACTGAATTTTTTGTACAATGAATCATGAATACAATGTTTTTCCTAACCATTATGCATCTTTTACATGTGTTCTAATCATGTAAGCATGAGTACCCTGTAACTACCTCTGGCCTATTTTACCATGTGATTTCCTGCCAGCTGTACCTTCCATCCTTTTTTATTCCAGATATGGTTACTATATTTGAGAGCTGAGAGCTATTCTTTTAATTTTTTCTGTAGAATTAGCTCAAAACACAAACCATTCATGAACATGCCCAAATTCTGAATTGACAAATTATTGGACGTGACCTCGTCAAGTATAGTAAATCAGTGCATTCAAAAACTTGTACTGCAATTTGTCTTGCAATTCTCAATCTGCTTTATTGAATGTCATACAATGAAATAGCTCAATAAATTAGTGGTCTTACAGGAAGGGAGTCTATTCTGGATTGCTGACTGACACTTTATATTTCATTTACTATTTCTTCAACTGAACATCTATTAGCTCTTTTGAGAAAAAAAAAAGCAGCAATTTGTTGTCGTTTCCCTGAGTTCCTTTATTTTTCTTTCCAAATATGATCTCAGAATTATTTTTTTATTCAAATTGAACCCTTTTATTTGTTATAAATTCACATTTTTTTATGTATTTGCAGCAAATTTTGTCTCCGGAGGGATTTCCTAACTAACCCTTCATCATTGAGAAAGAGACTTATGTTCGTTGGGATTGGAATGTTCCTCATATCGCCATGCCTTGTGATCTTTATGTTGGTTTACCTCTTTCTAAGGCATGCTGAGCAATTCTACCATCATCCGAGCACAGCATCATCTCGTAGATGGTCTAACTTAGCGAAATGGATTTTCAGGGAGTTCAATGAGGTACCTAAATTCCTCTGCCCAAGGTTTAAATGGTTATGTGCTTACTGTATATGTAAATGTAGATAAATTGAATTTAATTACTACGGAAGTAATCTAATATCCGTGCAAGTTGATAAGGATCTTATTGTGCGAAAGTTTGACAACTTATCTTAAATTTATTGGTAATGAAATTCTACTTGCAGAATATTCAGAAAATCTTTGACCTTCAATATTTCATTGGGAATCAATGTAGGGAGTCTTAACCTTTGTTGTACTAGAGGATTGGAGCTATAAAATGTGTTCTAACTGGCACAAGTGGGTTTAAAGGCTGAAGTTGTAGATTAAAATAAGGTGCTGTTTGAGCAGTGGAAAATACCAAACCCTACCACCACTTGGAATGGTAGTGCAAGCGAACATAAGTTGTTGATAGAATATGACATCCTAATATATTATTTATGAATCTTGGTGTTTAGAGATAATCAAATTACCGCTCTCACTGTGAAGATAGAATTCAATGTATCTGTGAACCAAGACATATGAAGTTTTCTTTTGCACCTGTTCTGCCACTTTTGTTGTCCATCTACAAAGGCCGAGTTGCCACTAACCATCCCTGAGCGGTACGGATTCTATAGATCATTACTGAACACAGATAATCCAAGACCGGGGAACATGATATTTAAGAAGTCATATTTCCCCCACTGATAACCCACATTTCCTAGCCTTTTGTTCTGATTAATAGTTATTTTGCTCCAATTATCATCTAATTGGTTTGTTTGATTAGTAATAGTTGCGTGGTTTTGAAGCGTATAAATACTAGAGTGAAATGAAATACTCTAAAATTCTTGTTCCTAATTCATGTGGTCTGTAGATAAATGTTGATCGATGATGGCACATATTTATGGTGTTCGTAAAATTCTGCAACTTGGTATGTGCATGATTGTAAGGTACTTAAAGTAAACAACCTCTAACTGCAAGGTCAAATTGTCATCATAATACTCTTGTACTTTCTTAGAATGGAGTGCAAAAAGCAGAGGCCAACTAAACTGCCCTGGATTTGGATTTAACATGAAGGCACGGAAAACTATGTTTAATTCATACAATAATAAAATATTTGAGAGCATTGATAACTAATAAGACACACATTCCTTTCTCTATGATTTAGTTGGGAAATCCGAAATGCTTGACGTTTTTATTCCAAATTCTTGTCTAGGTTATTTCTACTAAGAAGTGGAATAATACATTTTAGTAGAAGGCAATTATATTTTATATTTTCTCTACAATAGTAGCCTATCTTAGTTTGATTGGATTACCCATTACCTCAATAACTTAAGCTACTAGAAATAGGGCCCAATTTATTTGCTTGTGATCTAATTGGCTAGGATTTAATCTACATATCCTCTCACACAAAAATCGGCCTTGTTTTAAGCTTGACATGTTACGAGATGCACAAGCCTTTCCTTGATGTTCATCACAGGTGGATGTAGTAAGCACCAGGTGTCAAGTTCATCACCTTGCTTAATACCATCTTGAGCTTAATTGAGTATCCTAAAAGCTTAAGCTACTATGAAAATGATCCAACGTATGTCTTTTTGTTTTAACATGCTGATTTCATTCTAGCATACTATATGTGGGCAAAAAATGCTTTTACCCGCCACAATGAAAAATCAAAGAGCTTAAATTTAAAATCACGGTATGCTCGAGTAAAAATAGTTGAGTAATGCGCTTCAATTTATTTATTATGTTTGTTGTGAGTAATAGCTCACTTTTACCTTTTCAATTTCCTATTTCAGGTTGATCATTTGTTTACACATCGATTAAACAATAGCGTGGTAGATGCTTCAAATTATCTGAAGCAGTTCCCATCCCCTCTGATCTCCATAATAGCAAAATTCGTATCCTTTGTTTCTGGAGGCTTCGCTGCAATTCTAATTATAATTGCATTCTTGGATGAATCTCTCCTAGAGGGTCATGTATGTTATCTATCCTATTTCTTTTTCAAAAAATCGTTATGTAACACATGAGAGTTTGATTTTTGTGCTTAAACCTGATATCAGATATTTGGTCGCAATTTATTTTGGTATGCTGCTGTTTTTGGAACTGTGACGGCCATAAGTCGAGCTGCTGTGACAGATGAACTTCAGGTCCTTGATCCAGAAGGTGCAATGTCTCTTGTCATCCAGCACACGCATTATATGCCAAAAAGGTGGCGTGGGAGAGAAAATAGTGATATTGTCCGTGTAGAATTTGAAACGTTGTTTCAGGTGCGGTTTCTTGAGCACTGTTATTCTCGTTAATTAAATTCCTTTTGCATCAACAAAGCACTTGGAGATGCGATTGTTTATTAATGCATCTGGTGGTTTATAGGAATCAGTTTCTTTTTTATGCTTCGGTCCTTTGTTGCATCACTATTACTGGTGCTTATCACTTTTAATAAGATTACACTTAAGTTAAAATTTAAGAAACTATGAAATTATACATGTTTACTTTTTGCTACTAAGAAATATATAATTATAGTTGGTTCAACATTTTTTGATTAATTCTACTAATCCGTGATGGCAATCCAGGAGATTTCAACCAAAACATTGAGTTTGGGTTGTTCTGCTCTTATGAAAAATGAGAATGGTTTTGAAGATCAATAAATGCAATTTTTTTTCTGTCTTGGATCAACTGAATATTACTCCTGAAATAGACTATATGAACAATTGTATAGAATAGTTGATTTGTTTATCATAAAAGAAAAAAAAAGCATGGTCTTATACAAATAAGATACAAGATGAAAAAGTTACAAGTACTCCATGTGGGACAAAATACAACAGTCCAATAGTTATAAAGATAAACTATTTAACATTCTCTCTCAAGCTGATGTTCATTATGTCCTAATAATAGAGAACCTTCAACTGAAAAGAAGTTTATTAAATACAACAATTTGATTCTCTGAGCAAGTGAAAGGACGCACTGCATTGGCTAGGTTAGAGCGAGGTTGTTCTGATGAATAGAACAGTTAATTTATAATTTATAGAATATTTCTGGATTGTGCAAGTGTTGGGAGAACAGAGAAATATCATTTTCGTCCATAGCTTTGTATAAGCTGGTAACTGCGCGTGAGTGACCGTGAAGCTTACTCAATGTCATTCTAAATCTTCATGGAATTGTTCTCGTGAATTCTATTTCGGTTTGATCTATAATCATATGTTAGCATCCAAAGGAAATGGGATAGGAATTTACTGAATTGAAATTTGAATTCTGTTTGACAAAAATACAACTGAAAATGCATAGTAAAAATCTTCAGACACGTGAGTGAGAACAATGTCGTTATATTAGCGTATGCAGTAACGTCTGGTGCACCTTTGAGATCTGACTGGCTACTGAGTGGGCATCACAGGGCAGCTTGAGTAGGGCACTGAAAGGTTTCCTTATTTGTTTCTTTTTAATGTAGTATACTGGAATGATGCTATTGGAAGAGATGGCCTCAATCTTCATTACGCCTTACTTGCTTATGTTTGTTGTGCCTAAGGTAAAACTTCATCCCGAATTTATACAACTTGATTTCCTAAAGACTATATGCAACTTTATATCCTAACATTATTTTTGGTACCAAAATTCAGCGTGTTGATGACATTTTACAATTTATTTCAAAATTCACGGTTTATGTAGATGGAGTTGGTGATGTCTGCAGGTTAGTCTTTGCACTGTGTTGTAATTTTCTTTTGGCAAAGGCCATTCATCTTGTTCAAATTACATGTTTCTCCGTGTTGATTCTTTTCTTCCAATGTAGCTTAAGTTTGTTTGACTTCCAAAGCCACGGAAACAGGAAGTATGGTTCTCCATTTGATGCGGACAGAGATACGAGGAGCTCCCAGGGTAAATTGGAGAAGTCATTTTTAAGGTACATTTAGCTCTGGGTGAAGAATTTTGCTGTACAATGTGTTTATATCTAAGTTTATTACGATTAGATATGTATATGATAATGTAATCCCAACATGATGGTCGACTCATTTCATCTTTACCTTGTCTTGATAGTTTTCATGTTTTCTCCTATGCTTTTCCTGTACTAAAGTTCGAGCTGGTTTAAATTGCCAATTCCAAACAATTTTTAGATCTATTTGAATGTATGTTTGAGTATATTAACTTGCCATATCTATCTGGTTATGCTTTACAGTTAACTGAATATGTAAACAATGAATTGTAAACGTTGTGATTGCACCGTGTGGTTAATCTGCATCTACTAGAAGAATAAATGCCCATTTTACTAATATACTCTTCTACCATTATGCTTAGAACAAAAATGCATAAACTAGCTGAAAACAAGAGAGGAATAAACGATATGAACATGTTATTTGGCCCTCATTACTTTATCGTTTAAATGCAAATCCTGGTAAACTTAAGAGTATAGGATCATGTTGTTACAAGGGCAACGATAAAATGTGTTCTTTTACCAAAAAGGAGCATATCCCAAACATTATATAGACAAAATTACAAAGTGTAGTACTTATGCGGTTATGCTCATTTACATCTTTCTGCATAAGAGAACACTATCAGGTGTTCCGCATAACCAAAGAATTATGTCCGGAGTGTTTCAACTGGTTCAAACCCCACCTTCCTGAACTTGCCTATGACCAAAAAAAATGATATACTGACCCTTCTTTGCCGTCCAATCATAACAATGATTTGATTTCCTGTGAATGTTGTCAAATTTGACACTCCATTCCCTGTTGATCAATAATAGTGAATATAAATGGGTAAACCAACAATATGATTTATCCATAATAAAATTGCAATTTTCTCATCTGTTATGATAACTTCTACTTGACCTCCTTTCCGGATTCTTATTGTTGTAACTGGTGTGTTATTTTTGTAGCCAACTTGTCTGCTGTGCATATTGTCTTGTGCTTACAATTGCTTCACGTTCTTCTGCAGCTTCCAGAGCACCTATCCATACTGGGAACCAAATAGATATGGCCAACACTTTCTCACTAATCTTCACAAGTTCCGGGAACAACAGATGCACCCAGAAAACATTCGGAAGAACCTGTCAAATCATCCCTCGCACTACAGGTCCAAATGGAAGGATCAAAGCGACTTGACCCAACGATTCCTTTCGAAGGATGTGCAGCGAAATAACCAGGGCATTTCTCCTAGCCACAACCTACCTTCTTTATGGCTGATAAGTCCTAGTCAAAGGACTCACCCATATGTCTTGGATTACTACTATACAACCCTTCGGCTTAACTCAGTTTTCAATTCAAATGGCTTCCAAGCATCAACCAGTGAGGTAATGCCCAGAACACCTGAAGATATGTGGTCACAAAGGAATAAGCAGCGGGCTGAAATTGAAGATGATGAAACATGGGAACCTCAGTTCGTGGATAGGCTTCAGAGTCATTTAGAGGCCTCTACATCCAGCCCTTTATTGAAGGACAATGACCTTCAACACCCTGGCACAGAGCGCCATAATGTTGGCCATTGGTGGGACCGCCCAGGCCCTCAGTCATCTGGCCCCCATGCTAGCTTTCTAGAGCCGCCAAATTTTGGTGAGCAAAATTTCCGCCATGATGATGCATCTGAGAAAAGCGATGAGGAGCAAGGAAGGCCTGATGTTCACAACAGTAGCTGCAGAAATATGAATTCCATGTCGAGAACCACGTACGTGGGTGACTCTGATAATGATGAAACATTCAATCTTCATTTTACAGATGGCATTGGTAAAGCTTCCATTGGCCAAAGCACTAATTCTAACAGTCTGCCGTCAATAAGCATTCCTGTGAGAATAATACCCAGCAGCAATGATCCAGTGTGGTTTAGGGAAAAATAAATCCTAATAATATCTAACTGTTAGCCTGAAAGGTTTAGGACCTGGAGGCCAACACTAGACCATTCTTCTCCGACAACAAAAAGAACGGCGAGAGCTGGCTGGTCTGGTAAATGGTACAGAAATGTGTTGATTCTTTTGTAAATATATACACATATATATATATTCATTGGTGGAAATACCAGAACCTTGCCCCGCCCAGACATAACCGTTTATTGTGATTGCAAGTTGTTTTCACGTTATTTACAATTACAGTGCAGTTATTAGAAGTGCTGTATCATCAGGCTATATATTTCCTTAAAAAAATGCCTACGTAGTCTCAAATTCGTGTCATTTTCAATTTAAGTGTCTGGTGCTAAAAGCTAATTGTATAATATGACAGGTGAAGGAGACTTTATTTTAGCTACATTGAGGTCGACGGTGTAACAATTTACTATCACCCCTTAGGGCGACCGATGGTTACATAAGACAGAAAGGAGCAAAGTGTAGGTATCAACAACCAAAGAAGATTGTAGCGTAGTGGGATTACGTTTAGGAGTGAGTGCAATGTGGTTGTTGCAGGTTTGAAAAGTAGTGTGATATAGAGTCAAAAGCTATTCGCTGTGTTGGAAGAAGCAATCTAATTGTATTGGAACAAATTGATCTGTCTCGACTAAGAAAATGCCAAATCTGTTGCCTGTGATGTCGTTGTACTCAAATAGGGCGGTCAATGTGATATTGGTGAACCCAGATAGGCCTGTGAAATCCGTTGCTTGTAAGTTCGTCTGCATGGTGGCGGTAGGAAAATCTAGTAGTCTAGGATGATGCACCAGCTACAAAGCGAAATTGTGTTTGGCGTGTTTGGCGATGGCAGCTGGCTAGATGATCTGCGATCGATGTGATGTGATAGATTGGAATAAGGATTGGGTGTTGGAAACTAATCAGTGCAATGTTGGCGATGAGAATGACAAGGGCATGAACCGATTGCAAGGGTGGTTTTATTATTTTTCATCTATGTGGTAGGAGCAGGCTCGATCCGAGAGAAAATTTATTATGCAGCATGATTGATCCGGGTGTTATCATCACACTTAAATTGGCATTGGGATTTTTGCAGCATCAATTTAAATTTTCGGGTTACTTGATTTATGCTGCTCAACATCAACTTAATCAACTTAAGGGTGATGATAACACTCTTCCTAAATTTTCGAGACAGTGACTCTACTTAAAAAATTACCCTATTTTTATGCTTTAAGAGTTTTCTTCTGCTTTGCCCAGCACTCACAAACGGATCCTAAGCGGCGAGAGAGTGGGGAAAATTAAAGAGCCGATTGTGATGCTATAAGTATGTTTGGAAAAGTGAATGAAAAGAGGAAAAACAAATATCTTATTTACTTGCATCTTATGATATTTTCACACACATAGACGGTATACATTGCATATACATATATGTATACATCGACTGCAAGATCAAAGCGGTAGCGAAACATAACTTAATTTCCTATCATTCTAAATGCCAAAGTTTGAAGCTCTCCCGCATCTGCAACTGCCTTGGCGGCGTCCTGCAGCATGCAGTACTGCATCTCTTGCCTTGCCGCTAAGTTATCTAGACAACTTTGCGGTGGCGTCGGCATGGCCATGGATCCCACCACCGCCGCACAGGGAAGCGGTTGGTGGAGAGCGTTGTTGATTACTTCTTGCTCTGCTGGCCAAGCGCTCCCCGACCTCGCCCAGCTGCGAGCTACTAGCTGTGCCTTTGCTTGAATCAACTGCAGCTGCAAACTCGCTACCTACATGAAATTAATTACGTAACATGGATCGACTGATAGGACTTAAGATTGATCATCGGTAACATTAATCTACGACCAGCAAATAATTAATTAATTTATTTACTGTTTGTTCAAGTGCGAAGATGTAGCCGACGCAGCCGTAGATGGGGTCGCCGACCCTCGCCTGCGCCTCGTATGCGACTGTCATCGCAGCGTCGCCACGGTCGCCCGGCGCCTGCACGTGGCGGAGCAGCTTGGACACGTTGCTCGCCCCAAACACCCGGTGGATCGCAGCGAACTGCGCCGCGCCCTCCTCGGAGCTGAAGTAGGGGGCGAACACGCACTGATCCCTCTCGCACTTGCGCCGCAGGAACTTGCAGGCCCCGCACGGCGAACTCCCGCCGCCGCGGCCACCGAATGAAGCCATATGGAAAATTGACTGCGGATGGAAGAATCAATTAATGGAGGAGGGCGTAGGCGTGCAGGGTCAACGGTGAATTCCATGCAATTTAATTTATAAGAGGATAAATGAGCAGTGCATGAACGCCGCACATTGAGACTTGCTATATTATTATTTTAAATTATTTATGTATATATTATTATAAAATGAATAGTTTTCGCTATGATACACACAAATTTATTATAATTTTATTTAGTATAATAAACTCCATTTATATTTTTTTTAATTAAAAAATTATTTATGAATTATGTTCATTATAATATAAAAATATTATAAAAACAAATTATATTATAATAAATTTAATTGCATATTATATTATAAGCTTTCGGTGAAAGTAACATGTAATTTTGATCAAAATACTAGAAATAATTATTTTCTCTTCACAGGCCACATCCCACGTTTACTACATTTATACCAATTTATAATTGATTTGGATGCACAATAAAAATTAAAAAATTATAATATTTAATTTCTATTCATTTTTTGCGTGTTGACTTTTGTATTGACTTTGACTTGTCAAGAGGAAGTCTTCATGTCACGCGGAAAAATAAATCTCTGTAGATTACTCGTTCACGACGTTCCCAACACGAAAGAACCCACAAGATTCGTTTATGATATTTCTCACGCGTTTGCGCCATCGTCTGGTCGTCGCTAATGCTTGGCAGTTGGCACTGACTCCCGCCACAGAATTATACAGATCAGGGCCTCTGGAGCTTTCCCAAGCGCATCGATGCGTGTACCAGCGCCGCCGCCCGCCGGAAGCGGCCGCACAAACGCCGGCAGAAGGAGGACAGAGGACAGATCCTGGGACGACTCTCGGAGTTCTGCCTCCTCGGGGTCCTCCGCTCCTGGCGGACCATCGTCGACGTGTTCCGGCGTCAACCGCGTCAGGATCGCCGCCCGGGCGATTGCGTCGTGCTTCACCTCGCCAGAGTCCAGGTCATCTCCTCCAGCGAACCACTCGAAGGATTCCCGCCCGCCTTCTCGTCTGCTCTCTCTCTCTCTCTCTCTCTTTCTCTCCCCCTCTCTATTCGCTCTATCGATCATTCCCTGATTGTAGATAACTACTGTATTCTTGGAAGATTATGAACTTGAATGTTTCTGTTAATTACTGGTATGGAACAGATAAAGAGGAAAAATACACCAGATCCAGCTAATCTAATTGTTATTTCTCGGTTTTAGTGAGCCAATCTGCTAGCTCCCAGGGAAGCTTGCAAGGCAGCAGGCGGCGAGGCATGGGAATTCATAGTGGCAGCAGCGACCCTACTAGTAGAGAACCAGGAGGCATGAGATTGACAATAGCAGAGATCATGAAGGCGACTAAGAACTTCTCCCCTTCTTTGAAGATTGGACAAGGAGGGTCGGGCACAGTGTACAGAGGTCAGCTCGATGATGGCACAATAGTTGCAGTAAAGCGTTCTAAGAAGGTATTGAAATGGAATCCTGATCTCTGCTTGGATCTTGTTAATTTAGTTGAGGCTAATGCTGAAAAGCAAGGTTTGGATCTCTGTAGAATGTCTCCGACAGCCGGCGCAATGCAGAATTCCATAATGAGATTCAGACACTGGCAAGCATCGAGCATCTGAATTTGGTAAGGTTGCATGGCTACTTGGAGTATGAGAATGAGATGATTGTTGTTGTAGAGTATGTTCCTAATGGAACCCTAAGAGAGCATCTTGATTGTAAGTTCCTGAAACACACACTTGAGTGATTTTAAGTATCTACTTGGCATTATCTCATTGAAATGGGCACCTGTCGACATAAGTTTCACTGAATATTCAGGTTTGAACGGTACGATCCTGGACCTTGCATCAAGGCTGGACATTGCAATTGATGTGGCTCATGCTGTTACATACCTCCATGTGTATTCGGGTTGGTGTCACTGTGCTAGATTTTCTTTAGATCCTTTTGTTTTCTATGATTTGAATGATTGAGTTCCCACAATTCAGTAAACAAATTAGTTTTTCTTGCCTGAACTTACGATGAAAAGATCAATGATCACTTGTTTTATTCAGTGGCTCATGCATTTATATTGCCACATCTTTCACTGAAAACCTTAGTGAATTTTAGTGTGATTTGTCTGTATTTCAAGACAAAAATGCAGATCTACATTGATGATGTGCAAATTTTCAAACAGGAAGCTAGAACTGATTAACTTAGCTGCTAAATTATGAAACTTGCATCTTATTGTTTCCATAACGATACCAAGGTTTCACTCTGTCTTTCTCTTTACAACTTTTGCTTGTAGAAACAATTTCTTATGACCAATCTATGCATGTGAATCTGGTTCCGTGCAATTGAAGGCCAAAGGAGTATTGCTTTACTAAAGGTTCAAAAAGAACTAACTCATGGATTCTTTTGCAACTCAGATACTCCCATAATTCACAGAGATATCAAATCCTCCAACATACTCATCACCAATAATCTGCGCGCAAAGGTTGCTGATTTTGGGTTTGCTAAAGTTTTTGCAATAGATTCTGATGCCACACATGTGTCAACCCAAGTTAAAGGAACTGCAGGCTACCTTGATCCTGAATACCTCAAGACCTATCAGCTTACGGTGAAGAGCGACGTGTATTCGTTCGGCGTTTTGCTGGTGGAGTTGGTCTCTGGCCGACGCCCCATCGAAACCAAGAGAGAACTCCATGAAAGGTTGACAACAAGATGGGTATGTTTGACACATTTTACAGCACTCGACTCTCTCAACTTTCTTTTGGTTTTTGGAACATCAAATATTCAAATGGCTGTTCATGGAGACTGCTCTTGGTTGTGTTTTGTTGAATATTACAGGCTATGAACAGATTCAACGAAGGGAATGGGATAAAGATTTTGGATCCAAACCTTGATCCGAGCCCAAGTACTAATTTTGCAGTGGAGAAGATCCTTGAACTTGCCTCAAAGTGTTTGGCTCAAACCAAGAGGAATCGACCAAGCATGCGCAAATGCGCAGAAATACTATGGACGATACGCAAAGATTACAGGGAGTTATTGTCCTCCAACCCTGCCAGCGCTTCCTCTTCCTGAAGTCGCCATTAGCAAGATCATGTGTTTTTTCTTTCTCATTGCAAAACCAACATTTGTCAATGCGACCAATTTGAGATGAATAAAGCTTCATGTTATGAAAAAAAAATCAAGAATGATCTATGTTTGATTCAACTTAGAGATTAGTGTTGAAGAGATTAGTATTTTCTATGAATATTTAGGGTTGTTCATTGCTTTAGCTTTATCTAGAACCTAGGGTGTAGGAAGTCGATGGCTATCTCAAGTTCAACATCGGATATATGATTAGGACTCCATGCAAAAACATTTTTGTGGTTATTAAGAGAAAGCCTAGGAGCTAGGATTTCTAGTCACCTCATGTGTTGAGGTTAATTCAAATATTTTTGTTTGGTGTTAGGACGCTGACATCTTTTTCTACTGAGCCAGCCAACATGGGAGGGCATTTATCAAGATTCCTTCGTCTCAAATTTCCACAAGTAAAAATTTATAGATGAACATTATGGTATGATTCAACATTCTCAATTAGGTTTTAGACTATTTCGATCATGACAAATTGGTTGTTGATAGTCAATTATTTAATTAAAGAGTCAAATGGATCCCTTTAAAAATGGGCTATCACTTGAGGGTCAACGGGAATGCTCAACATGTATCCCGTCCGACACATCGTAGAGGTCCAACTAAGCTGGAAAATCTCCCATGTACGTTGCCACGTTCATGATACTGCCACGTAGCTCTCGATTGGGCATCTTAAAGTTCAACTAAGGTCATCTCATTCCTAGTCGTAGGGCAGAAGAGAGACCTCACTTCTATTCTAATTGAGAGATGCCTAAAAATTATCCAGCTGGACCGGAAGGAAGTTTGGATTGGGCACCGGCCCAAATCCACGACGACGAGGCCCAAAATCTCGTCAAAGCTAATGGCAGCTCGAATCCAGCAAATGTTGCATGCGTTGATGTTGGGAACAGGCCGCCAATCACGTGTACGAAGCGATCAGCTTCGTTGTCTACGGCGTTTTCGATGGCTTCTACTCCGGCGAGATCTGGGGCAAGATTAGCAACAAGATCTGTGGGGTCTGTCGAAGGCTGGCAGCTGTGCTCACGGATGTGGACGATGCGAGTGGCGTCAGCGGCTTCGACGACGGCGGACGAGATCACGCGAAGGCGTGATTTCCAGACGCTTCGGATGGAAAGGAGGCTGGTGGTCATTCCCCTTTCCAAATCCGGCGTCACCTCCTCCATCCTTAAAACAACGAGCGGAGTGGCTTCTTCCAAGGGAGAGGAGCTAATAAGGACTGGAAGAGAGGGGCTGAGATAGAGAGGAACAGAGTTCTCTCCTTTCTCGGCAACGACGACAATCGACGGGGGAGGACTCTCGTTGGCGAGCAGCAGCGGGTGGACCTACTTCTTCTCCTTCTGGCATTCACAGAGGTGGACGCCATCACTCCAGCCAACTACGTCGTCTCCACGAGGCAGAGACGACAGAAGTAGAGGAGTGTCCTTCGTTCCCTCCCGCTCCATGACTACGCCTTTGACGACGCGGGTGTCGATGGCGACAGGCAAGAGCGCCTCGTCTTCTTCTCGAGTAGTCAATGAGCGACAACATCAGGCAAAAGAGTTTGCCTTCTCTTTGGACGGCGGATGAGATTAGATTCGTCATCCATCTTCCCTCCACACGGTAACGTTCGACGAGTCTCGGCGAGAACTCCGGCAACAGCGAGGTCAGACAACGAGAGAAGGAATTGAGCGTGTAAATAAAGGTTTTAGGTATTTTGTTTAACGTAAAGTAACAAGAGGAATTTTTCTTTATATTCGGCTTCTTCTTCCCCACCTCCGACGAACTCTTTTGGCGATAAGATCGGACGTCTAGAGGGACGTCTGCATAGGCTGAGAGCACAGACGCGAGGTCTAAGCTCTACCGCAAGCCCGACACCTCTACTCCGGCGACGAGTGTAGGTATCATCCACATCAGTGTTCGACACGTGAAGACATGCTTAAAAAAAATATATCAAATTACTTACGTGGACAGGCTTTTCTAAGCCGGGCTTGACACCAACCATCTATAGGATTGAGCCTCAAACTTGTGAAGTTACTCAGAATGCAAATTCTGGGATGCCCTCTCCCATAGTCAAGTGTTGGGGAAGGGACGGACGCTGCCGATCCTTCAATGGTTTAGTGGGCTGACTCAAGCCCATTGCCTGAACTAACTCGAGTCTCTTGCCTAAACTAGGAAATCAAAGTGCATATTTTGTAGATTGGCACCACCATTAGGCTTGAGTATAGGCAGGCACACTAGTAATGAAATTAATATGGTTCATGACTATGAAGGTCAAACAAATCAAATGCAAAGCTGTCTTTCTATTTATTGTATGTTGGTCAATGACTCAATGCACCATATCTCAATTTTTCAGTTCAACCAACCAGGGCGGTTCAGGTCCGACAACAAGAGCTGTATCCAACTTCTCATTGGCGTAGAGGAGATACAATTAAGGAGCCCTAGCACGCCGCAGCTAATGCAACATAGGCGCATGATTGCAATAAAGAATGGTGACGACCGATTAGAAGCCATTCAACATATTTTTCCTCTTGCACAATGAATAAGAAAAATATGGGTTTTAGAACCTACTCCTCGTTACAACAAATTAGCGGGTCGGTGGGGATCGTAATCAATATGATCTCCAAAAGCTTGTGGAAAAGGGGCATTAAATCCGTAGCCATCGTAGAAGTCAGAGCCTGTGAACTCGCCTTCTGGCCCTCTAAATCTCATCATAGAAGACGACGACGACCAGGGAGGTTGAGCAGCTGGTTCGGAGACTGGTATATCCGTCCCAGAAAAAGGATTCATGGGATTCTGTGGAGAGTTTCCTGAAGACCTACGGTTGCCAGAACTGCCTGTCAGCATTAGCGGTGTTGATTGTTGCTGATTCTTCTGAGGTGGTGATTTGGGACGCAGACTTTCGATCTCCGGTGTAGTCACCACAAGATGAGTAGTATCAGGTGGTGGGTTTCGCCCACCACCTCCCTGCCAAACCTTCCCGTCCTTGTCACAGAAGTTCCTAACATAAGCCTGATAAGGTAATAAGCATTTAGAAAAGTTGCAAACATGTCCCACTGAATGTGAAACTGGAGGATTTCATAGACACTAAAATGTTCATCATGCAACGATTATGTACCTCAGCGTTGAAATTAGAGGAAGACAATCCCTTTCCTACAGTTAGCCAGCCAGCCCGAATATTGTGATCTTCACCGAAGAGTTCGAGCCTTCTACGACCTAGTGCAAAATGCTCAATAATTCTATACATGTCCTCCGGCTTTTTAGTCGAACCTGCTGAAAGTAAAAACAGATTCAGAACGATGCGTACCTGGTTATCCAACTATGCAAGTCGCGTTACAGTTAGTTCGAACAGAAAATGTCAGATAAAATGAGCAAGAAAGAGATGCAGAACTCGATGAGTCTTTCATCCATGATTACTGTTTCAAGAAAAGAAACAGAAGATATGTCTTGAAGCTAAATTTTATCCATAACAAATAAGAAACATTGAAAAGAAGACCATCATAGCTAAATTGCAGTACTGAAAATCTGATACAAAAGCAATACAATTTAATTAGAAAAAAAAATCAAAACAAGAATGAATAAAGCAACTCATTATTCTTAGTGGCTTGTAGTTAATTAGTAAGTCTTAGTTTGTTTAGTTAGCATTAATTTAGATAACATTATATTATATAGCACCTAATCAATTAGGATTAAGCTTAATACTCTATAAATATGACTAACCAACCCTATCGAAACTATCATCTATCAACTAAACAATCAATCTACTCTTATTATTGAGTACTTTAGGCGCCATTGCTTCTGGCGTCACAGCCAGACATTCTAGACAGCAAATACTTGGGAAAAGGATACCCTTCTCAGAGGTCAGGTCATAGAAGTTGTTCTCTCTAGGAATTCAAGTTGCACAAAACAATCTCATTCCCACAAGTTCATCCAAAGTTCACAGTTAGGATAAAGAACAACACAAATTTAAATTTTTCAATAATCAAATCGATTAACGAAATAAAATAAACCATTAAGCCAATATTTCGTCATGCAGACTAGGGGACTAATGACTGCAAAGCATTCAAGACATAATACACTGGAAAGAGGATGGCCCTTCTCCAAATCAGGATATCCAGTACTATTTTTCTCAAAAGAACCTGAGTTACATTTAACTAATTCACTTCCAAAAGTTCATTAAAGGAATCCAAACAGAAAAACATCCGTGACCCAAACTTTGTAAATGAAATGGTTCACCAAACTAATGGATGATACAAACAGGAATATTGAAAAACAATTGAAATACATCACTTAGCTAAGAAACTAACCATCATTTGGTTCCTCAGCTATAATAACATCTGTGTCAATATTGGCATGGATGATATGCCCATCTGTACTACGACGAACAGTGCCTTTTATGCCCATGAGGCAGTGTTCCTGGAAACAATATAAGGATAAAAATTAATGACAAAAAAAAGACGATTGAAATGAATAGGCATATCAAGGTATAATATAAGTGGTGAAAGAACCAACCTTCGAATGCTGAAACAGTGTATGAGAATCATGCCTCAGACCAGGAGTAGCATTCTTTTTGTTTGTCTTAACCCAGCAAATGTCTTCACACCTTCGAAATCCCCACTATATAACATAGACAATCAGATGCACAATCTCAAAGGTGATCATTACTCTAGAACACCGAAATAGCAGAACATACAATAACTATTATGCAAAAACATTTCTAGGACACACCACAAATATGAGTATGCACTTTCTAACGGGAATAAAATGCAAAATGTGTTCATAGTCATACACATGCTCTCTTTCCCCCATGAGAGTTGGAACTAGTTCTGCAAAGTGTCAGGCACAGAAAGGAGGGAAGAACAAACAAAATCACACAAGACTGCATATAAAAGAAAGCATAAGTCAATTAAAAAAAGAAACCTTTTTCAGACAAAGCCGGCCTTGCTCCAGTCCCACCCCATCACCAACCCACAGGAAGATAAACGAAGGTGTATCAGCAATTGCCTTGTCAAAACACAAAATTGTGATTAAATTCTAAATTCAATATGGTTCAGAAAAATTGATGCAATATGGCATTTTGAGCAAGGACACCTAATAAGAAATTAAGGAAAAAGAAGTATAAGAACTCTGAACACACCTCAATCTTAAGATCACGTATCTGCTCAAATGTCCAGTATTCCAGGTGGTCAGTAATACCTGGAGCTCGGTGAACATATTCCTCCCAAGGAGGATCCACAAGAATAACATCAAACTTGGTGCCAAAAAATTCAGGAGAGAGTGCATGTTCACGTAAGTCACACTTATAATACATTGGGGGTGAAGCTGATTTAGAAACAATCTCATCTTTCCTCTGAATAAGTTCCCTCAATTTGGGATAGTCCTCCACAACACTGGTAAGCTCCAGCTCTCTGATGAAATTCTGAGGTCTCATTCCAGTGTCGACAAAATTCTGAGAGTAATCATTCTGTTCCCCCCTTGAAGGAGCTTTACCAGAAGGCCCACTGCTTCTCTGTGGTGCCCAACCCGCTGGTGCTTTATCATGTTGCATTTCTCGACCACCTGGTCCAATTGCACCGAAACCAGGAGAAGACATGTTAGGCTGAATTGCCCTTACAGGGCCAGGTTGATTGAAATACATTGGATGACCAGGGTTACTTCCTATATTAGGGGGAAACCTTGGCCGTGCTGGACCAAGGGGCGGGATAGGTGGAAGGGTGGGGGAACCAGCAAGCATATTCATATCAACACCTCTAGCTCCTGGCCAGACAAGTGGTCCAGGAAATGGAGGGATAATAACACCAGGTCCAATGGGTGGTGCTGGAGTATGAGTCATGTTTGGTCCAATTGGCTGCACTGGGCCAGGTGGCAAACCGAGGGGACCAAAGGGAGGGCCCATCATGGGTGGTGGAAGTCCAACACGTTGAGCATCCCTTCCAGTTAATCTTCCTCTTCCTCCTCTTGCTGACTTACCACCTTTAGGTCCTTGTTGAAGACCCCTATTGAAAGCGCCGGTGCCCAGATTGTTCCCAAATGTTTGCATATTACCACCAGGACTCTGGCCTGCACCTACTTGACTAGAGTTCATAGACACCCTGTGGTTCCTTCCTTTCCCAGCCATTGAATCAAGAGAATTTCTTCCAGAATTTTGCTCTATAGGTGAGCCATCATCTTGGAACCTCTCCTGTGAATCATCCCCATGAGTAGACATAGTTTTACCCCTATCCTCAGCTAGATAACCCCATTCCTCATCACTAGCTCCGGCAGCAAAATCCTGTTGAGAACTCACTTCAGCTCTTCTTGATGGAAATGTTGATACTGATCCTTCCCTTCCAAAATCCAAGTTCTTGTTGGGCCTGATTTCAATTGAGTCAGAACTCTCATATCTATTAATAAAAGTTGATGAACCTCTTGCACCTTCAGCCCTAGTCCTGGTATCTTTTCTGTAACTAGATCTGGTGTGAATGTTATCAGTGTCCATTCTTTCTTGCTCACGCCTATGCACTTCCCATTGTTTAGCATTATTAAACTCATCCTCATCTGTTAAATTCTGCCTTGCCTGGCTTCTTTTCCAGTCATCTTTAGAAATTTCCTGCTCCCTATTGTTGTCATTCCAGGAACCCTTGATGTTTATGCTCCTTTCATTATCAGAATCTGAAAATCCTCGATCATACTCGTCAAAGTCTCTGTAATTCCGTCCGCTTCTCTCAGGACTCTGAGACCTATTATAATGCCTGGCATCCGTGGAATCTCTGTCCAATATTAGTGAACGTGGACCTTCGTCCATGTTGGACTTTTCCCAGTTCTCAACTTCATCATGGTTATCATGTTCATCATTTCTTTCCAGCCTCTGTTTATCACCCCTGTCAACATGTTGCTTCAAACTATACCTATGGGCATTTTGTTCATCATCTTCCATTGACCCACTAGATCTTTCCCTAACCCTTTTGTGCCTATCGTCTCTGACACCATTTGATCTAGTTTCAGAAGGAACATAAGTCGTCCTATTTTGCTCGTCTTGCACATCATACCTGCTCCAATTCCTTCCTCTTTCCCTTTCCTCCTTTCTGTCATCCCTGCTACTAGACCTGCTTGTCTTCTCACTGCTTGCATCCTGAAGCTTACTTTTATACTCTCCAGATTCATTTCCTAAGTCTAGCTCTCTATCTCTAAGAACCTCATCCTTGCTATGATCTGAAGTTTTCCGGGCCCTAGAATCAGACCTGTCTGTATGACTACTTTCATCTGCTTTCCTTGACGTCTCCACCTCATCCCATCTCCTGCGTTGCGGGTTTCTTTCCTGCTCATTCTGTACTTGCTCTTTTTGTTCCTTACTGCTCTCTTTCCTCTCGGCGCATTTAGTGTCTCGGTCATGCAATTTCTCATTTTCACCATCATAAGGATTTTCAGTTTTGCTTCTTGTTTTATTGTCATAACTATCATGACCAGAAGATTTTGAAGTTGTTTTCCTAGAGGATTCCCACTCATTTACATCATCCCTACTTCTTCGACTACTGTCCAATTCTCTATCTCGATATCCATCACTAGATCGCTTCTCAATTTGCTCATCAGTATTCTTTCGTGGGATCTTTGAGCGAGAATCCCTTCTCATTGCATACTCATCCTCATCTCCGCTACCTGCACCGCTTGAGTCACTGGCCTTCTTCCTGGCCTCATTCCTGTCATCAGAAACCTTCCTCCGCCCACTGTCCAGATCATCAGCTTCTTCTAGATCAGCATATTTCCTTGACTTACTTGACTTGTGCTTCTTATCTGAACCTTCCCAATCATCATTATCTTCCATCCTACTGATCCTTGCCCCAGTATTCTCCTCAAGATCTCTCTTGTTACGATTACGACTAGATTCAGACACTTCCATTTGACAGATGACCTTTTTTTTTATCTGAACCCGTTCACTGACAAACGATTTTAAGCCTGTCTCAATAGGCGTGAAGATGTAAATAAACGGAGAACGAGATCAAAAATCAACCTAAACCACCACGACTGTTAAAACCAAGCCCGGAATCTCCTGTATAAATGCACTTTAAAGAGGACCGCAGCGCAAATCCATTGAATTCATTGGACAAACCCTAAGGGATAAAGAACAATGAAACATAAGTATAATTATCACGAATCTACTAGCAATCATCCGAAAACACACTAATATGCTCCTAAACAGATATCGACATTATTTTATGCAGCTTCCTATAAAACCCTAGTCTTTAATCAAATAATATGAACCGTCGTGATAAAAAATCAATGGAAAAAAGGGAACATAAGGGCAGGAAACACGGAAAGAAGATAAGACTGGTTGCTCATAGCAGTTGGCAACGAAGACAGCAGGAAGAAGTTTCATCGAAACAAAAAGCAAGAAGAATTTGGGGCAAAATGACGGATGTTAAATTAGGAGAAAAAGAACTCACAGAAGGATAAGAGGTAGCTACTTGCGAGGAAGAAATCACAGCGCTCGAATCCAGAGATCCGCATCGAGAGGAAGGAAAGCTAGAAACAAGGTCCTGCGGCCGCCCGTCGTGGAGGTAATGCCCCAAAATCAACAGCGTCAAGGCGATAGGTCCTTTGCGACGGTGGAAGCTCCGATCAAGCGTCTACAACGGTGATACGAGTGGCCCGAGGAAGGGGCGAAGGGAAGGAGAAACAGAGCTCTCGCCGCCGGCAGACCAGAGTGGTTTTCGGGCGTGGCTGAGATCAAGTTTTTGCATAACGCAAAGAAAAATATAAGGGCAAACTGGCGAAACGAAGATTTTATCTGGTTTTACCCTCACATTTTTTTTTTTGAAGAAAAAGCTCACTTGAGCCCTTCAGATTTTCCTATGTATCACTTTGGTCCTCAGTGTCAAAAAATAAGTTATGGTGTAAACATCGATAATTAAATTAAAATAATATATTTTAAACTTAATGGGTATAGTATAACTTTTAAAAAATATATTCAAGAATAAAAAGTCATATAGAGGTTTTTTTTTTAGTTTATGCACTTATCCTATGGTAAAATTATACTATTAGTGTCAAATGCCCCTACGAAGAATATATATTTTTATAAAAGTAACTACTATAGAAATTATAAAATCTAGTAAATATATATATATGCCTCCACTAATATAAGAAAAAAAAAATAATTTTATCTATTTACAAACTCTAGTTGATATTTCTAATGTATAAAGACTCTGTGTTATTAATATAAAAATTAAAATTAAAATATACAATAATTAGAGCTAGTGCTATTTAAACTTTTAAAAATTATAATATATATTTTATATATAAAATCATAATAAAGATGGTAAGAACAACAATATTTATAAAAGTTTGTCGCACAAATCTCTTATCAACCCGACTCGTAGAAAGGTAATAGCCGGCTACTATTTCTGTTAATGGAAGCGGGAAAAGCAACCGCAAAAGTCACTGTTGCACTGCCAGCTTCAGTGAATAACATTTGCTTAGTTAGTACTTAGTACTGCAGCTGTCCAAATGGGCACTTCAACACTTGATGCCCTGAGTTGATAATGTTTAGTACTTTCATCATCATTTTAGCTTCATACATGATGTATTACAAGAGTTTACAACAATGGCGGAATTTGAATGTGCCTGCACATTCCATCTTTCATCACTTCAAGTTTCACGGTTGCTTATTTTTAGATAGAAATGTGCTTAACTTGTCTCAACGCAGAACAAGTGATGCATGTTGAAGAACTTGGACTCGTGAATTCTTCATATGGATGATGCGGCTTGATTTCATACTCACCATGGAAGTTTAATGAGATTAATAATTCCCCAATCTCACTATTATAGTTAAACTACAAAGCATATTGTTTCCTAGTCTCATTCATTTTCCTGTGTTTTTTTACTCGGAACAAGTATGCATAAAGCATCCTTGACAAGGGGTAGTGCCATTGGGAGGGCTCTCTTGTTCTCTAAATTTTTCAATCCAAACAAAGGAAACTTTGTTTTCTCTTCAGGTAGTTTCAGATACAAGTCCGTGATTGTTCAAGCGGAAAGCTCAAAAGTCAAAACTCCTGCTAAGGTCAGTCTACACTGGGACAACATCAAAGGTCAACAGAGCTAACTTCAATCTTGTTCAAGTATTCCCATAAAACAGAATTCTTATTTCAGATTAATAATAACCTTCAAACAATTCATACATGATGGTGCAGACAGATCTTCCCGGGATGCAAAATTTTTATTGCATAGAACAGGAGGAAATACAGAGGGGGGCATAGTGATTGTGGCTGGCGGCAAATTCAACAGAAGACAGGCAGGAACTTAAGTAGCTGAATCTACATTAGCTCCTGACAAAATCACGCAAATGAAGCAATGTACGCTGAAAAGAAACAGATTAAAACAGGAATAACAATGTCAATATGTATACAGAATCAAGACACTGGGTAACTGGGGGCATATGCAGTTCAAGTCCCCGACCAAACACAATCACGAGATTTTTCAAACAAAGATGTAAAAAGTAACCCCATAGAGCAATATTCATAATCTTTATACAAAATGATACCACTTCCGAGGATGGGCAACCACGATACAACTGGTGTTACAGAACACAGCATGGATGAAAAGACAATGCAACAGGCCTTATTGATGCAACACCCAAGCTGCAGCACAGACATTAAACCTAATGAACAACTAAAAGTGAAGCAGCCTACATTGAGCCACACTTGCTTCCAATGGACAGTAAGGACACTTGAAAACACGCGTACTGCTCTTAGAGAGTTTCACTATGGACTGCTTGGAGAGTACATGACCACAGGGCATCAACATGGGGGGGTTCTCATCGCTACCTTGCTCCCTTAGTACTGGACAAACAAAGATAGAATGAAACTGAAACTCCCTCCCAAGGTCAACAGGCACAGGGAGCTGCTTCATTGTCTGCCACTCCTGCTTCTTGGCAGCCATCACACTTTCTAGCTTCAAAAGTGTTGGCAATCCTTGGATACCAGCAGCAATGGCCACGCTAAGCGGACTTTGGTAAGACGCGCCCAAAAAGCTACAAAACTGCTGAATGAACTCAACCGCCAACCTCTCCCAGTGACTTGGCAACATAAAATCAGCGTATGGGGACTTGTGGAGTCTCCCAGGCCATAATAGGCAACCCATCAGCTTTGGGATCTCAACCTTGTGCGCTGCTGCAAATGGAGCCAAATTTTTCCTCGCATAATCAAGTGCCTCATGCTTACTGCCATTCTGTAGTATCTCCACAAACTGCAGTTGATGTAGCTTCAGTTCAAGATTTGAACCATTTTGCAATAGCCATTCACTATGCTTGGAAGCCCAACTAAGAGCAGGTTCAAGGTTCCTAGACCTCATAGCTTCAAGTGTCCCATACATTTCTAGGAAAGGAGATTTCAGAGTTTCCAGTTCTGGCTCATTTGCCTCTCTTATGAAGCAGTCACCGAGCTCAAACATTCCCTGTCGATAGAAGTGGCTTGTAATAATCTGATTTAATATATGACTGTCAATGCCTACATTTCGGTAAGCTTTTGATATATCTGCACTGAAACACTTCTCAAGAGGTTTGACATATCTTACAAGTCCAACGTTTAGATCCTTTTGAAGACCTTCAAGCTGGTGCATTGGAGCAATTTCATTAAGCTTGGTTTTTAGATCTACCAGTGTTTGTTTCAGGTCAGAACAGCCAGTGGGATCAGTTGACTGCAACTTCATCATGGCCTGCTCAACCTCTTGCTCAATTTGATCGATTAGTTCGCAAGTCTTTGAAGAAGAAAGCTTCTGCTTCTTAGCAACTCGGTCAAATGCATCTTTTATCATATCAAGCTCCATGCCTTATTTAGATTCCCTCAGGTTTAGTACCTAGTACATGTACCATAGAAAACATGCATCAATCACTTTGGACCCGCAATTCTAATTATCAGCATGTAATAGGATTAAATTTCTCCAGTTAGTGTAATTGGCCTAATAAATCTTTAGAATTGACGGGGAACTTTGCAGTATTCAAGTGTAGACGAAATTATAGATGTCAAATCCCTACAACAAGCATGAGACAAATGTCTAAACTAGTGTCTCATGGTCTCTTTTATATGCTCATTTAAGGAGATCATATTGTCAAACTTGTGTCTTTGGAGCTATTGAACTACTGTCAAAGCAAATAAGCAGTAGATAACTGTAAATCTTAAGAGACTATGCCTAGATATTACTGGAATACATGTGCAACAATCAGTAGTAGATTATTGGAATTAACTTTGAGTTGTCACATCAAATAAAAACTAACTCAAGCCTATAGATGTATATATAGAGAGTCACACATGTATACATATATGTACACATTCATATAGGTATGTATGTATGTAAATTTGCCTCGGCCACACCTTATTTTTGCATAACCTGTTATTATACTGGAAGCTTCGGAAACGTCCCTAAGAAATACGTCTTATTGGTAACTGTCAATAGAAAATAAGATATTTGATATCAATGAAGGCAATTATGAGAAATCCTTTAGCCAAGTTATGTTACTGGTTTGGAATGGTCTCATGTTACATTATGCAAAAAAATGGAAATCTTCATTATCGTTGTTTACGCATTCCACTTTCTTCCTTGTAATTCACAATTTGCTATTGTTTTTCCTCTTAATCCCCTCCCCCCACCTCGCAGTTAGCTCTTTAAAGGAGAAATTTAACCTATAGCTGAAGATCATGGTATAAGGTTGCGTCAAGACTAACTGCGATGAAGAATTAGGGCACAACAATAGATGTAAATATTAGGGCAAAACTGATTAGGGAAAGGTAAGGAAGTTACCTACGCGGACAAGTCCAAGCCCCTGACCCTAGCGACGGGCAATAGAGAGACCTGGTGAACTCGGAGGAGAGTCGTCACGCGACGTCCCTCATCGAGGCGAGGTCTTGAAATAAACCGCGTCAAGGCGCGAGGTGCTAGGGAAGGATGTGAACGACGATCAGCACCCTTCGCCGGCGATCCAAGTGACCGGGGGAAGAGGCGAAGTAGAACGAGCTTTCATTCGCCGGCTGCAGAACCGGGAGACCGTCGGGACTCGGGATGATTGCGATCTGGTTAGGGCACATAGCTTGAGAAATGAGGAGATATATGGGGAAACTTCAGCCTGGCCCCTCAAAGTCTCGGTTTATCTCAGTTTGACCACCAAAGGGTGAGCGCCGAGGGGCGGGGCGGAGAGTAAAAATTGATTTGCATTTATGTGATCATTAATATTTATCGTGTTTCCTCGAGAAAAAAATAAAATAAAAGAAATAAAAATATTATTTAAATCCATTTTCTTACAAGGATGCGGAAGATATGATAAATAAATATCCTTTTTAAGTTTTTACGACGCTACACTGTATTTTTTGTAGGCCTGGCAAAAAATTATACGACCCGTCAATACGACACTAGTTTTCGCGGGTTTGAGTTTAACATAATCGTGTTTCGTGTCATTATCGTGTCGACCCGTTTATGACACGCTAAAATTCGTGTCGTATCGTGTCGTGTCGCGGGTTGACCCGTCTAACCCATATATAATATATATTATATAAAATTAATAATTTATAGATAATTTTAATATAATGAGTTAAACAGGTTATTCATGTCGTGTCGTGTCAATCGTGTCGTGTTGTGTCATCTAATAACTTTATATTATAAATCATGTCAATCGTGCCGTGTCGTGTCGTGTTATGTGACACGACCTATTTATTAAACATGTTATGTGATCATTAATATTTATCGTGTTTCCTCGAGAAAAAAATAAAATAAAAGAAATAAAAATATTATTTAAATCCATTTTCTTACAAGGATGCGGAAGATATGATAAATAAATATCCTTTTTAAGTTTTTACGACGCTACACTGTATTTTTTGTAGGCCTGGCAAAAAATTATACGACCCGTCAATACGACACTAGTTTTCGCGGGTTTGAGTTTAACATAATCGTGTTTCGTGTCATTATCGTGTCGACCCGTTTATGACACGCTAAAATTCGTGTCGTATCGTGTCGTGTCGCGGGTTGACCCGTCTAACCCATATATAATATATATTATATAAAATTAATAATTTATAGATAATTTTAATATAATGAGTTAAACAGGTTATTCATGTCGTGTCGTGTCAATCGTGTCGTGTTGTGTCATCTAATAACTTTATATTATAAATCGTGTCAATCGTGCCGTGTCGTGTCGTGTTATGTGACACGACCTATTTATTAAACATGTTAATCGTGTCATGTCGTGTCACCTGTGAAATAAGCGGGTCGTGTCTGTGTTTCGTATATTGACACGTATACATAAATGGGTCGTGTTTGTGTCAAGCACAATCGTGTCACATGTCAAGTATGACACGACACGTTATGACACGTGAAACACGAATTGTCATCCCTTATTTTTTGGATGCAAAAAAAAAAATAATAATATGTCATATTTAAACGGGCTAGTGTACAAGATTTTTATAATTGTAGGATATATTAAAATATAGTATGGATAGATAAATAGATAATGAGAGGATAGCATAGAAGCTTATTGGTGGACTTATTTATAAATGTACAAAAAATGTGTGTTTTTTTTTTACACTCACCATTTTCATTTAGATCTAAGAGAGAAAAATATATTATTATTTATGATAATATTACGTGGATAATTTTTTAAATATATGGTTTTTTATGTATAATAAATTCAAGAATAAAAGTATATATCAGAATAAATTCTCTTTTAACGTAATTAAAATCTATAAAAGAGAGTCAAATTGTATGATCGAGACCAACGTAGCAAAATTTGAAGTCTTGAACTTAAACAAATTACTTTTTGTATTTCTTGATTTATGGCTCTTGAATTTTCATTTGTGTGACTTTAGTAGTATCCTCTTTCAAAACTAGTTGATTTGATCTAGCCAGCTTGCATAATTAAAACTAGTGGAATACTTGACTCCTCGATCTATGTAGGACATAATACTTTTTATTATTTCAATAAAGTCATGTATTTACAATCATAAGTATGTAAAATATAATGAAAAATAATATGTGAATATAATATGCAAATATAGTGAAAAATACTATATAAATGCAACTCATCAGACAGCTTCCAGGAGAACAAAAGAATCATCAAAGAGCCATTTCAAGAGGAGAATCGGTTGGAAATCTAGAAGAGGCAACGAACGGCAACAAGGGTGGTAGACGAATGAAAAAGAAGATTTTTCAGCGAATTTTGCACGTGAAACTACATCAATTGGCGGATCTTCGTTTGTACTTTCTCCCTGAGATCATTTTCCTTGTATTTGTTATTCCCTTGAATGATTATTTGAGGATCTGAGTTGAGTATATGTATTATGGTTGCTTAAGTCCTAATTTCAGGATTTGGGGTGTAGTTCTATGTTTTGATCTTGTTTTCAAACTTTAAACTTCAGTGTCTGATGAATCTATCTTCGTTTATCTGATTATAGCTGTGTTGCTTATTTGTATTTACTTTGGCCCAGTATTTACAAATCTTAAACGTTGTGAGAAGAACTAAAATGTGAATCACGACGTTGGAACTGCTTGATCAGACTCATGTAGTTCTACGATGAAAGTAGGTAAAACTCGCGTGAGGACATTAACTTTATCCTTATGCTCATTGGATTTACTTAGATCGGTAAACAACAAAAGTAGGAGATCGATATAGGTTGATACCGAGTTATACCACTAAAAGGGGGTAACCTGTACTCTTGGATACGTCTTAAGCTAGTAGACTAATTATATTATTATTTTAATGTTCGAATTTGGATCTGGCATCAAGATGAACCCCAAAATCTTGAATCTCCTCAATATTGCATTGACCCCTGTGACTCTTGTTTGACAACCAGTTCGACCAACCAGCTTTGTTTAATTTAAATTACTTATAATTAAAACCAAATTTAGTTCGTTTAGCAATCGATTACGTGATCTTTCGGTAATTGTGATTTATCCCTATGGGAACGATAACTTTGTACTACATTAGTAAGTCGTGCGCTTGCGAATTTTGTGCAACAAAAGCACAAGGACTCAAATTACCCGTGCCCAGGAGAAATTTGGTAAATCATCGCCCCTATGAATATTCAGACCCTAATACTCGTGTGTAGGAGTGGGTGACTCTATATATACTCCCAATGCTCACAGAACCTCTCAGCCTATACTCATCACTCATTGTAATACCCAATTGGGCCGATGGATAAACAGTAGCACCTGTGCATGAGAAAGTAAGGTCAACCTTTGAGGAGCTGGGCCGAATAATAGCAAAGTAATAATAACTAGCCCTAAACGGGCTCACACACAAAGTAAAAGAGGTCGATAGAACAAAAAGTATGGAAGAGCTCGACCGATGATGAATGTACATATTTAGGTTTTAAAACTAAGGAGGTTAGAAATTACCCTTGAAGTGTGCCTCACTCCTTGTGCCTTAGACCGTCAAAGAAGTCTCCATGCATGGCCTTGGCTAGATGTTGTATGGACACGCTAATTGAGGTGCACGTATGAAGCAAGTGTGCGGCCTGTCCCTTAAACACATGTGGAACACATGCGCCCACAAGGGAGAATTGCACTCGCTATTCTTTTCCATATGATCCTACCACATGCGAGCTCGCGCTCCTCCAGTCACCGTTAATTGCTTGCTTCACCTCACTGTCGCACTTGTTCGCGTCGGCTAACAAAGATACCGAAACCCTAGCACCACACCCCCACCAACATCGAAACCTTAGTTCTGCACGGGAGGTCGAGGACGCCGAGATCTATTGCTACATAGGATGCTTCACTAGAGTCGATGTCGAGTCACGCTCACCACCTAGAATCAATGATGAGACACTAGAAATCTTCGCTAGCAAGAATGAGGCTACCCATGCCAAGGATGAGTTGCATGCTCATTTGACGCTACCACTTTTGGATCAAGTCGAGGCTGCCTCCTATTCATGCTACTAATAGGGATGAATGCCCATGAACACGTGCGTAAAAGGGGGTGTTGTCACCTTGTCGGTGGTAGCTGCCAGAGTTGCTCACCTGGCAGCTACCATACAATAGACATTTTTCTAAGCATATAAACAATAAATAATAATTTTGGTAATAAACCATAAATCTAGTAAGAAGACACATGTTTGGTGCTAGTTTCAGAGAGAAGATCCATGCCTTGAGAGAGCCTTGCCTTGCATCAACTAGAAAAAAGAAATGCCAAGGAAGAAGGGGCGGCGACAAGAAGAAGAGAGGGGAACAAGGGAGTAGACAACTAGGGAAGAGATGGATTTAGGTAGCATGAAACTCTCCTTGCCTATTTATAGTAAGCAATGGACCAAGTCTCATGAACCACATGACAAAATATTCCTACTTATAAGGACCAAGTCCACTAAGTGCCAAGTCTAATGAACTATGTGGAGATACTCCTTACTTATAATAATCAGTGGAATAAGTCCACTAGTTCAAGTGTCTCTTGCCACCTCCATACTTGTGAGACCTAATTAGCTATGGTGCATGATTCACATTGGTCAACCAAGGTCTAAGCAAGATCATGCCCCCATCAAATAGCACTAATGAAAGTGCCTCTTGATTTCTCTCTTCTCCATCTTGATGAGCCCAAAGCCTATAAATGTGATATAAATTATATTGATTAGGCGCCAACCCCCTAATCCCTTGCAAGTCAATTGATATTAATTTTTGGTTCAATCAATTATGATTCTACTTTTGAACCTATCCAATTCTCAAATGGACTAGAATAATATCATAATTTAATTCAAGGCTATTCGATCAATATAAAATCTCAAGTGTTAAGGTGTGTGGTCATGCAGGATCCATATGGCTTTCGTAGTAATGATCACTAAATAGATCATCACAAGTAGTAAGAGTATCTAGCAACACATGGTTACTACCTAAGTCATAGGACTTATGTTGTTAATCGATATCCCCTAGTCAGCAATGAAGTTTGTGCACAATATAATATCTTTGCTAATTGATATCCAAATTGGATAAAATATATCACACTTTGTGTAACCCAATCAAGCGGGCATGACTTAGTTAGCTAAACATTTGGGTATGACGATATACTCTTAGTCATACTCTCATAGGATGGCCTATGAATATCATACTTCTTTAAGGAAAGGGGCAAATTCTCTATAGTCATTCGCACTTCTTATATGATTTATGATATATCGAATAAAGGATATATCAAAGTATAATTTCATCATATATAAGTATTGATAACGTCAAGTCAAATGACTAATGTACCTCTATGATTTACTAGAATGACACTCAAGTCTAATTTCACGATAGGTTAGTCCAGTACATCCATTACTAATGTATTCATATGTATGCATTGGTGTCATGTACCCAATTATCCCATATATTAATCTTATATATACCTAAGTTGTCCTTTATTTACTAAGGTACTTGATTGAAGACTAATAATTGAGAATTGGCAAAGTCAATATCTAGGAACATCATTATGCAATTATACACAAAACACAGATGTAACCAAGTGCATGATAATGATAATGACAATGCTAATAAGATATATTATGTGTAAACATGATACATATAATATAGGACTAGGATCAAATAATTGGCCCTTAGGGTATATACACTAATAGTATATATTATACAACAATGATATAGTTATAAACTATTATAATATGAATCAAATAAAGAAAAAGTACTAGTAGTCATTTGTATATTAAAAAAACATAACTTTTCATATTCATAGTCCAATTTATTAAATAACTCTTTATTTAAAAAAAAAATCATATGTAACATTTTCCCTCAAAAGAATTTGGTTTTGAGTTAATTCAGTAGGCTCAAACAAAATATGTATACTAAGCTCGTATATCATGCTCTCACTCATAGCTTTATGATTCATTTGATGATATCTAATTTAAACCAAATATAACCATCTTATTTCATAGTATATAATTTTTTCTTATCCAATATCTAAACTGGCTGCTTTATAAATATTGCATCGGACTAGATTGGTGTAGATAATTTTTTTAGCATATGAGTCAAGTTAGACATATGCTTCCTCAACATGGGCACATGAAGCATATTAGTAATATTCTTGAGAAGTAAGGTTAGTCGGTATACTGCTACACCTATCCTTTTTTGTATCTCAATAGTTTGGGATTCTAAGAAGTAAACTTTTTCTTTTTTTCCTAACATTAACAAACCCTTAATTGGCGATACCTTTAAGAATACATAGTCTACTCTAACAAATTTCAAATCTCTTTTTCTGTAATTAATATAGGTTTTAATTTACTTTGAATAGTCAATAGTAATTACCTAATCCTTTGGACTATATCTACATCTCACTGAAATCATTTAAGGACTTATTAATATTCTTTCATGTTTCATCCTATATTACCGTGATCTATATCTCCTATCATGCAATACTTCAAATAGTGTAATCTAGATTGCTAAGCGGTGATTGCTATTATATTCAAACTCTTCAACATGCTAATTAGTCTCTCAACTATCATTGACATATAACACACAAGCTCTAAGCAAGTCATCAAATTGTTTGTATGATCCTTTTTTGACTGCCCATGTAGCGAGGGATAAAATGTTATACTAAAATACAACAAGGCCTTCTAAACTCTCCCAAAATCTAGAGTCAACCTAAGGAGCAAGTCATCAAATTGTTTGTATGATCCTTTTTTGACTGCCCATGTAGCGAGGGATAAAATGTTATACTAAAATACAACAAGGCCTTCTAAACTCTCCCAAAATCTAGAGTCAATCTAAGGCCTCCGATGAAACACGTCCGCATGGTCAATTTAAAAAGGCGCGCATGCATCACGCGCCTAACCACGTTGCATGGATGCTCTGATTGATTAATCTTTGTAACAAAAAAACGAATCTCGACAACTCGTCGAACCATGCTCACGAATCGCTCATGCACGTGCCTTGTCAGTTCCTCGCAGTGGGTAGTCTGCCCCTTGACTCTAGGGCTATAAATAACGGCAATCTCCAACGAAACAAGTCATTCGTATCGATCTAAGCATTAATGGCGGGTGGTAGAAAGGAACTGCTGCTGCTCGCGGCGCTAACTCTGGGCTTCTTCGCCGCCATGGCCGCCGCCGCCCGTCCTGAGCCCAGCTCGCAATCCTCCGCGGCCCAAGGTACGCATGACATACAAACGCTAGTTTGCATTATAGTGCGCGCTGATGATTGACGGTGGGGTAGCTGCGAATGCTTACGCAGGGCTGGCACGAGCGCTGGGGGTGGCCGCCGGGACCAATCAAGTCTGCTGCAGTGCGTGTCTGTGCCCTATGATTTGGCCGCCGGAGTCAGCCTTTTGCTTGTGTGGTGGTTTGTTTGATTTCTGCCCTGATTTCTGTGAAGGAGGCTGCTTATATGAGGGAGATGGCTACCGCTGCGCTAGAACCGTGAGTTACAAAACTTGCACGGCGAATCAGTGTGATCGCTTCGCCTCTCCAGACCATGCTGCCGGAGAAGAAGAGTAAATTTGCAAGGCGTAGTATGTGCGTGCAGTTATATATTATATATTATATATGAACGCATGTGTGTCAGTGTTTGTTCTTCCTTGAAATAAATAAAAGTGCGTGTTTGCGTTGTATGAAGTTAAACTTAAGCTGCTTAAATTAATAAATAAACGAGGTCTGCTTTCCTCATACATCATCTGCTCTTGAATTTTTTTTCTTTCATATTTTATAAGTTATTTAACAGCTGCCAAAAATGTGCTTGTTATTCTAAAAAAAAAGTTGAGCCTTTGGTTAACGTCAAATTTTCTCAAATTAACAATTTCCATTAAAAAAGTATTATTTTCCAGTTCATTTTACCCTCACGTAGTTCATTTATTATAAGTTTGTTTGGTAAAAAAAATTGTTAACTTGAATTCACATGGAATTGTGGTAATAAATGTAGTGCCATTGTATTATATTCACATTAAGATTATAAGACTTCTTTATTGAATTATGCTTTTTTTTTAAGTCATATGTTACAACCAAATTAATAATATGTGCAATACATTTCATATGCAAATACTTATCTCCTAGAATTATAGTTCCCCAATTAACAATCTTATCTTTCAAGTACTAGAATTATAGTATTATCAACCGTTATTATAAACACCTTATCTATCCCTTAATACTTGCCAAAATTAAAATTCTCTTATGTAATGTGCAATTGTTATCAATAAAGTATATTGTAAGATATAAGTTCCAATAGTTAGTGGTCAAGCACATCCTATTGCATGATTTTTTTTTATGAAAGTTTTAAGTGATGATTTACAACATATATAAAGTGCTTAAACTCTCCTAAGTGCATCAAAGTGTCGAAATTCACATCGGCCTTATGATATGATGAAATTTTATTATTGTTTGCTTTGCTTTAGATTAAGTGAGCTCAATTTATTAAAATACTAATGCCTAAGTTGATAGTAGTAAACTCATTAAACCATATATATTATATTATCATTTTTACCACTTCCCATAGGATTAAACTGGGGTATCACATTCCCACATCCATTTCACCCATTTCCGTTTGCACAAATCCCTCTTTCACATTAATGGAATCAACTAAGATTTTTGAAAATTGATTAAGAAACAAACCCTTTGAAAATTGACGAGCTGTATTCACCTAGGAAGATTGTCAGGATCTTAGACATGCGAAATGTATTCACCTATGGGAAACCCATTGACGAACTGTACTCCCTTGGCGTGAGTATCAGGATCTTAGACACGTCGGGTAGGCCGAAAGGTTGTCAACGTGTCGGATTGTCACAGCACTCTTTGTCTACGTTGCCCAAAAGGGAGCGCTTGAGCCTTTACTCCCCAGGAGGAGGTTTGTAAATCAGAATATCTGGGGGGGGGGGGGGGAGGACCCCTTTTGATAAACCTGTACTCGCCTTGTGAGAATATTAGAGCCTTAGACGCGTTAGGTAGATTGAAAGGTTGTATGTGCATTAGAACCATAAGGATTAGACCGGTAACCAGTCCATGGGAGTGGACAGGGTCATCGGTGGGAGTTTCCCGTATATTCGGTACGAACTCCCTTGAACCAGATAAGTTGCTAGCTTTGGAGTTCGATTATTCTTTTGTAAGAAGTCAAACATATCCTGATACATTTCTTAATGAATCTTCCTCTCGCATGATTCCTACCGTCTATGTTCTTGCTTATTTAATTAGTTCAATATTTAAATCTCACCAAATCTCAATTCTGTCTAGCTAGTGAATTTGAAATCAGTCAGTACTTGCCCATTAGTCCCTGTGAGATTGATATTTTACTATTTTGATAGATCCGTACTTATGGAGAATCTATCATCCGCCCACCTCGCTGAATGATAAAAAATTAACGTCATCCATATGATCGATCAACCTCAGGATTCGTGTTGAA
This sequence comes from Costus lasius, assembly GCA_027563935.2. Classification (NCBI taxonomy): domain Eukaryota; kingdom Viridiplantae; phylum Streptophyta; class Magnoliopsida; order Zingiberales; family Costaceae; genus Costus; species Costus lasius. The sequence continues at coordinate 21,754,639 of CM050451.1, read as the reverse complement.
TCTTGAGGGCATCACACGCCCCATGATGGACTTTCAGCTAAGTCCGATTGTGAGTTCTCTTTTATCTTTTTCATAAATGCCCATACTTTATCTATCTTAGGCATCAAGAGTTTAATAATCTTAGGCATGGGCGCATGGTTATTCTCATCATTTTTAAACTGAGCCTATTTGACTTTTCCCAAGCCTCATAGTAAACCGTGCTTCCCTATATACTTGTTTCCATTAGGTTGTAGGCTTTCCATCAACAATATGTGCTAGGTCTAATTCTATTGCTCCTAAATGAAATTGGATTTTTTTTTTCAAACCAATCGGCATAATTGAGACCATTGTACTTCACCACAGCAGTGTCCGACGCAAATGGATTCATTGAAGCTCCAAACATTAACAAATGTTTTTTTTAAATGCTTTTGAGTTAACCAAAATGGTTTCACATAATACTTTAATTTAAATCATAACTAGCCATAATTAATGCTCTAACTAAAGATACTTTACTAGACCATCAAACATATTATGAATTTCATAATATGATAGCATAATATGTATGCTATCTTTGGATATATATCATATCATATTCAATCAAGCATGATGATTATTGTCACGCCCACGATTATGCTAAACAATTTTTTTTTAACTAAGCAAACCGAAAGCTTCAAAAGGGGCCACGGAAGACCCGAACACCAAATGCAAGACCCACGCAGGGGACGAAACCGAGAGATCGCGGAAGCGGAAGACTCTGGAGCAGCAACTCTTGTCGATGGGCGAGATCGGCAGGTGAAGACAAACCCACCTAAGCCGAACAACAACACAGCAACACGGACGGGAGAAACGGGAAAAATCACTACACGCAGGTAGTGGAAAGACCAGGATAAAAGATGCTGTACACAGACAGCAACAAAGCAGAAAAAGCAGGTCACGTGCAGGCAGCCTGATACACCCCAAAACACCGAAGGCGTCCACACGCAGGAGAACCACAATCGGAAAATAGCAGAAAGACGTCCGCTCATAGGTGGACGAGAACCCAACCACAACTAGAGAATAGCACGGCCACGTGTGCCCGAAGAACACGAACGAAGGGGAAGAAACGGGGAACCGGACGCTCGTTGAACGCACGTCGACGAGGAGGAAGGAATCCGAAAAACCACTCGACACCGGGGCGAGGGAAGAGTACGACAGAAGAACGAGGCGCCGGAAACAGAAACGAAAGAGGAGGAGTACTACCTTGCCGGAGTCGAGTCGTCGACTCCGCCGCAGCCACGCAGAACCGGAGAAGAAGGATCCGCGGGAGCCTCCGTCGACGTCACACCGCCCTCAACCAACCCACTGGATGTGAAGGAGGTGGTCAGGGTTCGCTGCCGATCACCGAACCGAGAGGAGACGAGGGCCGGAAAGCAGGGAGCAGGAAGGATCACCGAGAGCAGGGACGCCGAGAGCAGTTCCCAAAAAAAAAACCCCGAGAGCGCGAATGATCGGATCAACACTTATCCCCGGTTTTCATCACGTCGCGACTCCTCAGCTGCCCTACACCAGCTCGGCTGCCAGGTGGACGAACCCCTGTTCTCCATCTGGTTCCACGTTAGCAAGTGGCTCAGACGCGGAGCCAGCCAGGCATCATGCGTCGAAAAACACCGCCCGAGTCGCCCATCGCCAGCTGCCACGTGGGCGTCGCCGACTGGGGAACGGTCCGCCCGTTGGAACCGCGTCGCCAGCTTGGTGTCACCGCCCAACGTTGCCAGCCATCGCGTGCCAAATGGACGACCTCTCCCTGAACGAGGACCTCGCGTCACTCGCTCATCTGCTTCCGAGGACGACGTCGCTTCAACTGCCGGCGTTGCCAGCCTTGTCTCCCGCCGCATGGAGCTCTTGCCCACTGTTACGACTCCATGCGTCGCCATCGTCCTGTCCGAGGTCGCCGCCGACCTTGTTTTCCCTCGCCACAGGTGCACGCCGCCGGAAGCGAGTCGCCCGCCGCTCGTTCCTCGTGCACGCGAGATCTTCTCCAGACCTCGCCCCTCTCTACGTGCTCCACGCGTCGAGCTCGCCGCCGGACTCTAGCCACCTGTCGCCGGCCGTCGTAGAAGCTCGAAGACGGGTAACGTCACCAACGGACGCCGCCGTCCGTCTTACGCAATCTGTCGCCCGCCTGTCAAAATCCAGTGCCAAGCCCTAATTTGGCTACGGCTTGGATTCGGATCGATTTTGACCCAGTCAACGAGCCCGTTGACCGATCCAAATCGGACCTTAATATGGGCCTAACATCCTCCCCGCCTGAGGTGGTCGCCGTCCTCGGCGACTCGAGGTAGCTCCTCAGCTCACCCTCGAATTGCCGTAGTTCGGAAGCCTTGTGCCAGGTTGCTTCCTCTATGGGGGATTTATCCCATTGGATGAGAAACTCCGTACGCCGGTTCTTTTTTACTTTGCCCCAAAATTCGGTGATCTAGAATACTGCCGATCCTCTGGTGGTACTCTGTCCTAACCGTCGGTGGGGCTCGGTAAGATTGGGACCGAGAAGGATCCTCCGGATCCGAGTGAAACTTCCTCAAGAAGCTCACATGGAATGTAGGGTGCATCTGCATTCTCTCAGGGAGTTTCAAGCGGTATGCTACTGAGCCCACTCGACTCAGTATCTCAAATGGACCATCGTATCTACGGATAAGACCTTGATGGGCCTCTTTCGCCGAGATCTTCCTCTAGATCTGTGGGGTGAGTCAGAGAAGAACTAAATCGCCCACCGCGAATTCTTCGTCCCGACGTCGGCGATTGGCATACCTTTGCATCCGTTGCGCAGCCAACTCCAAGCTATCTCTAGCCTCTCGGAGTGAGTCGATTCATTCCCGAGCTTCCCGTTGAGCTGCAGGGCACTTCCCCTCGGAATCCCTTTGCACCACGTCAACAGGCGTTAGGGGTTGTCTTCCTAACACAAGCTCAAAAGGGCTGTGGCCAGTGGCGGATGACTTTTGCAAATTATAGGCATATTGTACCACATCCATCCATTTCACCCAGTCCTTCTGACTGGCGGTCACGAAGTGATGGAGATAGTCTTCCACAAGAGCATTCACCCGCTCGGTTTGCCCATCCATTTGAGGATGATTGGCTGTGGAGAAGTTTAACTTGGACCCCAACTTGTTGAACAATGTTGTCCAAAAGAGTCTAGTAAACCGGACGTCCCTATCGCTCACGATATCCACTGGGATGCCAAAATGCTTCACCACATTCTGGAAGAATAATTCTGCAGTAACCCTTGCTGTACAGGGCTCAGGGGCTGGGATAAAGACTCCATATTTGGAGAACCTATCAACCACAACCAGCACTGAGCTCTTCCCGTCAAGTTTTAGGAAACCACCAATAAAGTCATGGACACACTCGTCTAGGACGTCTCGGGAACAGGCAGCGGTTGCAATAACCCTGCCTCTAGTCTCCGATCGACCTTGTCTTGCTGGTAAATAAGACAAGTGCGGACATACATCTCAATGTCTGCGCGCATATCAGGCCAATAGCACGATCATGCTAACAAGGCAAACATTCTGCGTTGCCCTGGATGCCCAGCCCAAGGTGTATCGTGGAGCTCCCTCAGTAGCTCCCGGCGCAGTCCGCCCGTCGATGGGACTAATGGCCTACCGCCTCTGGCCATAACAACACTATCCGGACCCAGATAGTAACGTCAGATCGTGCCCGACTTAATCTGCTGAACTAGTTTTTGATACTTTGCATCAAAAGCGGAGGCTGCTTTGATTCTGTCTAGCAGATCCCCTTCCACTCTGGATAGGGTGCAGCACACAAGGGCGTTAAGCCTACTGAGCGCGTCAGGCACAACGTTGGCTTTACCCAGTTTGTGTTCCCACTGGAACTGGAATTCAGCCAAGAATTCCCGCCAACGTGCCTGTTTTGCCGACAATTTCTTTTGCGTGGTGAAATAAGTATTCGCCACATTGTCGGTCTTCACCACGAAGGCACACCCGAGAAGGTAGACTCTCTAGGTCCGTAGGCAATGCACTACGGCAACCATTTCCTTCTCGTGAGCCGAGTATCGCTGCTCAGTCTCATTTAGCTTTCGACTCTCGAAAGCTATAGGATGTCCATCCTGCAATAAGACACCACCGATAGCTTGGTCCAAAGCATTGGTGTGAACCTCGAAAGGCAAACTGAAGTCGGGTAACTTCAGGATCGGTTCAGAGGCGATGCGGTCCTTCAACTCCTGGAAGGCCGACTGACACCGATCATGCCACTCCCATTTCGAGTTCTTCTTTAGCAGATTACTGAGGGGTGCGACTATTCTTGAACAGCCGGTGATGAACCTGCGATAGAAGTTCACCACACCGAGGAAACTTCGCAACTCGGTCTAGTTTGAGGGGGCACGCCATTCCGCAATGGCTTGGATCTTTGCCTGATCCTTGCGCACTTGTTCGTTGCCCACCATGTGTCCAAGAAATGTTATCTCATTTGTCACAAATGAGCATTTCTCCAACTTCAAATAAAGTTTGTTCTCCCTCAAAGTCCGTAATACCTGCCTCAAATGGCCCAGGTGTTCCTCAACGCTTGAGGAATAGATGACAATATCATCTAAGTACATGACCACGAACTCATCTAAGAATGGGGCTAAAACTTGATTTATTAGATTGCAGAACGTGGCGGGTGCATTTGTGAGTCCAAAGGGCATCACTAGGAACTCAAATGACCTGTATCGTGCCACACATGCGATTTTCTTTTCGTTGCCCTCGGCGATACGAACCTGCCAATATCCTGACCTCAGGTCTAGCTTTGTGAAAACCTTAGCTTTCCCAAGTCGATCTATCAGATCGGGGATAAGCGGAATAGGATAACAGTCCCTCACTGTTATCTTATTCAAGGCTCTGTAATCCACACAGAACCTAAGTGAGCCATCCTTCTTCTTTTGGAAGAGGACTAGGGCTCCATATGGCGAAACTGTAGGCCGGACAAACCCTGCTTCTAGCAATTCATCCAATTGCTTACGAAGCTCGGCTAACTCCACCGGAGCCATACGATATGGAGCCTTAGAGGGAGGAGTAGATCCTGCCACAAGCTCTATCTTGTGGTCGATCCCTCTCCTAGGGGGAAGGTGTTTAGGAAGCTCCGAAGGCATCACATCGGAGTACTCTTCTAACAACCTCTTCACTATCGAGGGGACTTCTCCTTCGCAAGAAGAGTCATCAGTCCAAATAGCCATTAAGGTTGTGTCACCTTGACGCAACCCTGCCGCTAAGGCATTGGCTAATAAGGGGACCCCTCTTAAATCCCTCTTCTTTCCCTTTATCGTCGACGTGCTCCCAAGGCACGGCACGAAACCAGGGACTTGCTCATCATAAATCTGTATTCCATATAGATGTGGCATCACACCAATCTTGGTTTTCCTCAAAAGCTCAAGTCCAAAGATAGCTTCATAGTTAGCTAACTTTAAGATCTTTGCGTGGCAACGGCCCCGCCAATTATCCACCGCAATATCGACGTCATATGATATCCCTAAGACTTGGGGGTCTACCAATTGAAAGTCGGCTCTGATACCAATTGAAAGTCCATAAAGGGGGGGCGAAACCCTAAAGCATGCGCATATAAAACATTTGCATGGGCGGAATCTAGGGTTTCCTAGGATCGCATGCATGAATATATGATCAACTTGAAGATTGTATAGATCAAATTAAGATCATACCATAGCCATGATTGAATGGCGACTTGGAAGCAGAGAACGAAGTAGCTCTCCTCCAAAGCGTGCGCACACAAGATGATTGATCGCCTACTCCTTGTCGATCCTTGTGCTAGCAAGGCTCCAAGGTGTCCTTTTGTGTGGAGGAGAAGAGATGAATTCCTTTCCTTTTTCTGGCCGAAAACTCTTCTTAGCGTGAAGACCACCGAAGACGAGAGCAAGATGAAGACCAGTCCGCGAGAGAGTTAGCCGCCCCCTTTCATGTTCGAAAATGTTTTGACGTTTTCAACAAGGGAGAACGCCTTTCTATTTTTAGAAAGCACTAACTCCATTTCAACTCCCACGTTACCATCTCTTAATCGAACCATTCGAACCACACGTTCACCAAAGTGAACCGGTTCCAATCGGTTTGGTTTAATTGAATTTGGTTTAAGGACCAAATCAAACCAAGCCTTGGTCTGGATCTTATAAAACCAAAAAAGTTCAAGATCTAACCATTCATCTCTTGATGCTCTTGATCTCATCGATCTAGCATTAAATCTCTCGATCGAAGCTTACCGATCTCAAGCCCCAATCAATCAAACATGATCAGACCAGATCTCACTCACAATCAGAGCTTAAACTCCTTTAAACTGAACCAAAACAATTCAGTCCACACGATCTGACTTAAGTAAGCCATATCATCAAATTGTGCGACCCTAAGGGTTTCCTTTAAATGTCGGTAACGATAACTTACGTTATCACGATCAGTGAGGGGTATCTAGCAACACATCACTGTCTCCCGATATAAAGGAAAGAGTCTTCCAAGACTACACCCAAACCACAGCACAAGTGTGAACCCAAGTCACTTGACATATGTGTTTCCTTTGCCACTGGATGTTCTTATTGGACAAGCGTGTCAAGCCTGTAATTCCAATATGATGAGAGTGATTAGATCAGATGAACATAGTCATCTGGGTATGGCCATACACTTTCTTAATCATCTCATCTAGGGGGCCCCTATAGAACATCACACTCCAAACAAGGAGACGGCAATCCTATATCTATCACTAGTGCCCTAACATGACTCATGCTCATTATCCAAGATAGTCTATAACCATTATGTTTCAATTGATATTGAACTACCTCAAAACAATGCCAATCATCATTTAGAAACAGAAGTGATCTCAAGTCAGAGGAAATATGCCACTTGTTTGCATATAAGGATTATTCACATTGTGATAAGCAATCGAATATCCTAAGTAGGGTCTGTCCAGTACATCCAATGTACCCATGAGTCTACATCTTATTCCATGCTCGAAGCATCCTATAAGATTAGAACACATATTAGTCTCAATCATATCAAGGCTGTCTCATGTTCACCAAGATATCTCGACTAAGGACAATACTGCATGTCAGCCAAGCTGAACACCATTGAGACATTATTCAGAAGTATACATATTGCAGCAGATAATGTAACAACCTGAATAACAACCATTGCCTTTAAAAACATAGAGTTTATACATGATACTGATATAATCCCAAGGCCTCAAACATTAGCCTTAAGGGCATACCCCAACAATCTCCCACTTGCACTTAATCTAATGGTTGAGAAATCTCAAACCCATATTATTACAGTGCTTCCTATGCTTCTGCTGCACCAGAGGCTTTGTAAGCGGGTCAGCTAGATTGTCATCTGTATGAACCTTGCAGATTTTGATCTCGCCTCGATCAATGATCTCCCGGATCAAGTGAAACCTTCTCTGTATGTGCTTGGACTTCTGGTGCGACCGTTGTTCCTTTGCTTGTGCTATTGCTCCAGTGTTATCACAGAAGATAACCAAAGGATCTGCACTCGAAGGAACAACACCAAGTTCCTGAACGAACTTACGAATCCACACTGCCTCCTTAGATGCTTCTGAGGTTGCAACATACTCGGCTTCTGTTGTGGAATCAGCAACAATTGATTGTTTGAAACTTTTCCACACCACTGCTCCACCATTCAAGCTAAAAACATAGCCTGATTGCGATCGGAAATCATCCTAGTCAGATTGGAACGAAGCGTCAGTATATCCTTCAATACTGAGTTCTTCTTGACCTCCATATATCAAGAACATATCTTTGGTCCTCCGAAGATATTTCAAAATGTTCTTGACCGCAATCCAGTGTGCCTTTCCTGGATTACTTTGGAATCGACTGGTCACGCTTAACCCGTAAGCGACGTCTGGGCGAGTACACAACATCGCATACATAATGGACCCAATAGCCGAAGCATAAGGCGTATTGTCCATTTCATCTTTCTCAGTCTGTGTTTGTGGACACTGACTCTTTGAAAGATTCAGACCATGTCTGACTGGAAGATATCCTCTTTTAGAATTTTCTAAATGGAATCTCTCCAGGACTTTATCGATGTAAGTACTCTGGCACAGCCCGAGAAGCCTCTTTGATCTATCTCTGTAGATCTTCACACCTAATACATAGGCTGCTTCTCCTAAATCTTTCATCTGGAAACATTTTCTTAACCATGCTTTGACGGCATGCAGTTCAGGAACATCGTTTCCAATGATCAAGATATCATCGACGTAGAGGACTAGGAAAGTAATCACGCTCCCACTAAACCTCTTATATACACACGGGTCATCTTCATTCTTGATGAAACCAAACTTACAGATTGATTCATCAAAACGAATATTCCAGCTTCTCGATGCTTGTTTAAATCCATAAATGGACTTCTTCAATTTGCATATTTTATGACGATCTGATGGATTGATGAAACCTTCAGGTTGTGTCATATACACATCCTCTTCTTGTTTTCCATTAAGGAAAGCGGTTTTCACATCCATTTGCCAGATCTCATAATCATAATATGCCGCTATCGCAAGAATAATCCGAATAGACTTGAACATGGCTACAGGAGAGAAAGTTTCATCATAATCTATCCTGTAGACTTGTTTGAAACCTTTCACAACTAGCCTGCCTTTATAGGTAACCACGTTACCATCCATGTCAGTCTTCTTCTTGAAGATCCACTGACAGCCTATAGGGATTACTCCCGGAGGCGGATCAACCAAATCCCAAACTTGGTTATCTGACATGGAGTCCATCTCGGCTCGCATAGCTTCAAGCCATCTCGCTGATTCCGGTCCACTGACCGCATCCGCATAAGTGAGGGGTTCATCATTAATGATGTAGACTCCGTCATAGCGCTCAGGCTGTCGACGGATCCTTCCCGATCTTCGCGGTTCCCGTGATATCTGAGCCTCAGGTTGTTCAGTAACCTGATCTACTGGCTCAGGCTCATCCAACTGTGCTTGACTACTTTGTCCTTCTTCTGGATTCTCATCCAGCTTTATTTCTCTCCCACTGGCTTCTTGCAGAAGAAATTCTTTCTCAAGAAAAATAGCCGTCCGAGCAATAAATACTTTGTTCTCTTTGGGATCGTAGAAATAATAACCCTTTGTTTCTTTAGGGTAACTGACAAAGATACATTTATCAGATCTGCTCTCCAGTTTCCCAGAGGCGAGCTTTTTGACATAAGCCTCGCAACCCCAGATCTTAATAAATGTCAAGCTCGGCTGTTTCCCATACCATAACTCATATGGAGTCTTTGAAACTGCCTTGGATGGCACTCGGTTTAGTACCTTTGCAGCTGTTTCCAGTGCAAATCCCCAAAAGGAGTAAGGTAGAGTAGCCTGACTCATCATAGAACGAACCATATCCAGTAAGGTTCTATTTCTCCTCTCGGACACACCATTCCATTGCGGTGTTCCTGGCGGAGTGAGCTGTGAGATAATCCCACACTCCTTCAGATAGTCAGTAAACTCTCGACTCAAGTATTCTCCACCTCGATCTGAGCGAAGTGCCTTGATATTTCGGCCTAGCTGATTTTGTACTTCATTTTTGAACTCTTTGAACTTGTCAAAAGATTCACTTTTATGTTTCATTAGATAGACATAACCATACCTACTGAAATCATCAGTAAAGGTAATGAAGTATGAATAGCCACCTCTGGCATGTTTACTAAATGGCCCACACACATCACTGTGAATGAGATCAAGTAAACCTGAAGCCCTTTGACCTTTGTTGGAAAAAGGAGTCTTCGTCATTTTGCCCAATAAACAAGCTTTGCATGTATCAAGCTCCTCATAGGAGAATGATCCCAGCAGTCCATGGTCATGCAACCGCTTAATGCGCTTCTTGTTAATATGGCCTAAACGACTATGCCATAGCAAGGTGCTGTCATCAGCATACTTGGCTTTCTTATTATCAATCTGTTGTACAGAACATTCCATGTCCAACATGAATAACCCATTGTTAATTGACCCGGTAGCATAAACAATATTATCAAAAGAAATATAACACTTTGAAATCTTGCATTCAAAGGAAAACCCTTTCCTGACAAGAGCAGGAATAGAGATAATATTCTTAGTTATGCTCGGTACAAAATAACAATTGTCCAGTTCTAATACAAGACCAGATGGTAAAGAGATGTGATATTCTCCTACAGCAACAGCAGCAACCCGTGCCCCGTTTCCTACTCGTAGGTCCACCTCATGCTGTCCCACCTGTCTTCTTCTCTTGAGTTCCTGTACATTTGAACAAATGTGAACTCCACATGCAGTGTCCAACACCCATGAAATAGAAGAAGAAGATACCATGACTTTAGTCACGAAAATACCTGAGCCAGAAGCGAAAGGCTTGCTTCCCTTCTTATCTCCTTGGAGCGCTTTACAGTCCTTTTTCCAGTGACCCAGCTGGCCACAATGGAAACATCTGTATTCCTTTGACCGCTTTACCTTTTGTTTCAGAGCCTTGTTGTAGCTCTTGACAGGGGCTTTGCCCTTCTTCCCCTTCTTCTTGTTCCTTGAAGGAACCATTAGGACAGAGGATGAAGGCTTTCCCTTCTCACGAGACTGAGTCTGCTCTGTAGTCAAGAGCATGTTCAGTAACTCTGCCGGGGTACAGTCGATCTTGTTCATATTAAAATTAATGATGAACGGATCGAAAGAGGCCGGGAGAGACTGCAAGATGATGTCTACAACAAGCTCCTGATTGATGGTATGTCCCAGTTTCTCTAGAGCCTCCTTGTACCCAATCATCTTGAGTACGTGAGCTCCCACTGGACTCCCTTCAGTCAGTTTGCTCTGAAAGAAAAGTTTAGTCAAGTTATAGCGTTCAGTTCTTGCCTGTGCAGCATACAACATCTTGAGATTTGCTATAATTTCAATAGCAGATAAATCTTCATGCTGACGCTGAAGCTCTGGCGTCATAGACGCAAGCATAAGGCAAGCGACATCAATGCTATCATTGACATGCTTCTCATAAGCTTCCCGAACCGCCCTTGCGGCGTTCGCAGCGGGTTGAGGCGGTATTGCCGTCTCGAGGACATACAGTTTCCTCTCAGCCTTAAGAACAATCTTAAGGTGTCCGTACCAGTCTGAGAAGTTTGGCCCAGCAAACTTCTCCCTTTCTAGTAAGGATCGCACATTGAACGCTGTGGTGTTCGTTGCTGCAGTAATCTACAACATTGCAAGAACAGCAAGGTTAGTATCAATGTTAGAATCAATTCAGGACTTAAGAATGATTCTTTTCTCACTATTTTATCTGACTGAAAAATCCAGTAAAACAGTCCGAAAGAGTAAAACTCTTTTAGTGAGATGGGATCCAGATTTCATACTTGGTCTCCGCGTCCCGCTCAGGCGAGATAAGATGCACAGAGAGTACAAGCACTAATCTCTGGTAGGCAATCCCTGCCAATCGCCAACCCGTGCGATTCCCCTTCATCTGGGCAATCCAGCAGACTGTGCCAACTGAGTTGGTACAACACAGTCTCTGATCCCACAGATGGCTGCCTCCATATAGCTACCATATGCTCAATATGTAGCCTACATGGTCAAGCTGACCCGACCTACTCCCTGGACCACCACGTGCTATGCTGAGCAACGAGAAGCGATAAATCCCTTCTCTGTAACACGCAGGTGTAATCACACACCGTCTGAAGATAGATGGGCGTGCCCACTGAGTGGGTACAACACGGCCCCAACGATAGTCAGAACAGTGAGGTTTCACGTTAGAAGGCTTATCGTGCTTGATATTTAACGTTGGATTTTAACGGTCCTTTTATCTTCTTACTATCATTCAAATCCTATGGTGATAGCAGAAGAATAAATCATGCAGTTACTAAATTACTTAAATAGTAAATTAAAAGCATGATGATATTATGTGGTAAAAGCCCATTAAGCCTAAGTAAGACCTTAATTAACTTAAGTCTTCACTTGAGCTCTTCATGGGTCTCTAGCATTTCATCTGGCCCAACCCGGGCCCAAGCGCCCACTACAGCTCAGATGCGCCCACTACAGCTCAGATGCGCCCACTACAGCTCAGATGCGCCCACCAGGTAAAATGCGCCTGTCCTAGAGTCGAACTCTAGACCTCCCATTGGTGAAGCCACCTGCTGCATGCGCCTCTGCCATGTGTGCTCTGTGCTCATGTCTGATTAAATTACAATTTAATCTATCTAGACATGATTGACTCGCAGGTCAATTACACTTTATAAATTAATTAAAATGTGATGCGCAGATCACAATAATAATTTACAATAATACATCCAGGCACGCAGGCCCCAGCACAGCACACATTAAATTTTGGGCAGCCCACATAAGATTAAATAAACACTCAATTATGTTATACAAACATCATGTGATCCATTCAAGAAAATAAAATTTTCGAAAATCCCATTGGCATCAATTTTATTTCCTTATGTGCCCTACTACCTTACAACGGTCCATTAATAGGGATCCACTCATCAGACCTAGTCAGACCCACTGCCCTTGCATGCACCAAGTCATAACCGACTTGAGTCGACCTCATGGTCAACAATGCATGCGTTAAGGGCTGAACGTCCCTCATGAGTTCTGGCAAGCGGGTGTGACCCTGGGCCTTAATCATGAGCGTTCACTGGTTGTCTCAATCAGACATCGCTACACGCCTTTCTGCAGTCGACCAATAGCCACCTCATGCTTGCGCATAGGTGCCATCTGGTCGACCCATCTAGGCTGTCAGATGGTCTGATCAGACTGTTGGGTCTAGACTGGACGATGACTTCAACCCTAATAACCCGTCTAAGATTTCAAAGCAGGCGCTTAGATCTAATGAGGGGCGCGCAAGTAATGTTTTGAGAAAAACTACAACAAGCGCCAAACATCATACATGCGCCAACAAGTAATAAACATACATCTAGTTTCGCATGATGACCTATACCTTTAGATCTACTCTTAAGCGCAAACAAGGATCACAATAAGCAATCATATGATTCATACATGAAATCGGCTCTGATACCAATTGAAAGTCCATAAAGGGGGGGCGAAACCCTAAAGCATGCACATATAAAACATTTGCATGGGCGGAATCTAGGGTTTCCTAGGATCGCATGCATGAATATATGATCAACTTGAAGATTGTATAGATCAAATTAAGATCATACCATAGCCATGATTGAATGGTGACTTGGAAGCAGAGAACGAAGTAGCTCTCCTCCAAAGCGTGCGCACACAAGATGATTGATCCCCTACTCCTTGTCGATCCTTGTGCTAGCAAGGCTCCAAGGTGTCCTTTTGTGTGGAGGAGAAGAGATGAATTCCTTTCCTTTTTCTAGCCGAAAACTCTTCTTAGCGTGAAGACCACCGAAGACGAGAGCAAGATGAAGACCAGTCCGCGAGAGAGTTAGCCGCCCCCTTTCATGTTCGAAAACGTTTTGACGTTTTCAACAAGGGAGAACGCCTTTCTATTTTTAGAAAGCACTAACTCCATTTCAACTCCCACGTTACCATCTCTTAATCGAACCATTCGAACCACACGTTCACCAAAGTGAACCGGTTCCAATCGGTTTGGTTTAATTGAATTTGGTTTAAGGACCAAATCAAACCAAGCCTTGGTCTGGATCTTATAAAACCAAAAAGGTTCAAGATCTAACCATTTATCTCTTGATGCTCTTGATCTCATCGATCTAGCATTAAATCTCTCGATCGAAGCTTACCGATCTCAATCCCTAATCAATCAAACATGATCAGACCAGATCTCACTCACAATCAGAGCTTAAACTCCTTTAAACTGAACCAAAACAATTCAGTCCACACGATCTGACTTAAGTAAGCCATATCATCAAATTGTGCGACCCTAAGGGTTTCCTTTAAATGTCGGTAATGATAACTTACGTTATCACGATCAGTGAGGGGTATCTAGCAACACATCACTGTCTCCCGATATAAAGGAAAGAGTCTTCCAAGACTACACCCAAACCACAGCACAAGTGTGAACCCAAGTCACTTGACATATGTGTTTCCTTTGCCACTGGATGTTCTTATTGGACAAGCGTGTCAAGCCTGTAATTCCAATATGATGAGAGTGATTAGATCAGATGAACATAGTCATCTGGGTATGGCCATACACTTTCTCAATCATCTCATCCAGGGGGCCCCTATAGAACATCACACTCCAAACAAGGAGACGGCAATCCTATATCTATCACTAGTGCCCTAACATGACTCATGCTCATTATCCAAGATAGTCTATAACCATTATGTTTCAAATGATATTGAACTACCTCAAAACAATGCCAATCATCATTTAGAAATAGAAGTGATCTCAAGTCAGAGGAAATATGCCACTTGTTTGCATATAAGGATTATTCACATTGTGACAAGCAATCGAATATCCTAAGTAGGGTCTGTCCAGTACATCCAATGTACCCATGAGTCTACATCTTATTCCATGCTCGAAGCATCCTATAAGATTAGAACACATATTAGTCTCAATCATATCAAGGCTGTCTCATGTTCACCAAGATATCTCGACTAAGGACAATACTGCATGTCAGCCAAGCTGAACACCATTGAGACATTATTCAGAAGTATACATATTGCAGCAGATAATGTAACAACCTGAATAACAACCATTGCCTTTAAAAACATAGAGTTTATACATGATACTGATATAATCCCAAGGCCTCAAACATTAGCCTTAAGGGCATACCCCAACACTAACCGATCCCTCTTTGGGCAGCTCTTCATCATATGTGGACCTACACATATATAGCAGGCCATGCTGGTGCTTGCTGTCTTTGATGGCCCCGGGGTAGCTGGCCGGCCCTTCACCGACTTGTACTCTTTTGGGGCAGCGCGGTTCTTCCTCACAAAGGGCTTCTTGCCCTTGGCCGCATAGGGGATCCTCGACCTCGAGGATGATGCGCTAGTGTGATGATGCGGGGGCGGGGCCCTCGACTCCTTACGATCCGTAAGGCCTTCAGTAGCTATCATTGCCGCCTTAAGAGTTTGAAACTCTTGGCGGCACAGTTCGTCCCGGGCCCACCCTTGGAGTCCATCCATGAAGTGGTAAAGTCGGGCCTTTTTCGACAAGTCATCGATCTCAAGCATAACTTGCCGAACTGCTGGACATAGTCCTTAATTGCGCCGGTGTGCTTGAGTCGCTTTAGGGCGTCACGCGCCGCACAGTAAGAGTTCCCGGGCAGGAACTGATTCTTGATCTTGCTTTTGAGCTCTTCCCACGAGAGCTTCCGAGCTGGATCCTACCCAAATAAGCTGGGTGCGGCCTGAGTCCGCCACCACAACTTTGCGTCTCCGAAGAGATACACAATACATGTATGAGCCTGCTCCTCATCAGGGACTTGAGCATTCTGAAAGAACAGCTCCATGTCCCACAGGAAGTTCTCAACTTCCTTAGTGGAGCGAATGCCCGAAAAGGGCGCAGGCTCATGGACACGCCGTCGCACAGCGGTCATTTGGCCACCCTCAGCCTGAGGTTGTGGCTGCGTGGCAGCACGCTTCAGGACGATCACCTCCATTTTGAACTGCTCAAGCTCCGCAGCTTGGCGATCCACGCGCATCTGAAGATTTGCATTAGATGCAGTCAGGTTATTGTTGGAGACCACCAACTCCTTCACCAAATCCACCAAATTTTGGTCTCCATGACCAGCAGCATCACCTACAGCAACTTCTAGGATGCCTATGCGTTCGCTGTTTGTCAGCACCATTTTCGCAGCTTTTGCCTTCTTGAACAGATGAAGCTTACAGCACACACAACCTGCTGTTCTGTCCTAAACAAGTACTGTTTTGTTCTTTACAGAACCCTACAGAAAAAAACTACAGAACAACAGGTACAAACAACAACAGAACAGAAACAACAAAATCACCCAAAATACAACTTTGGAACGTGAACCTGGGCTTTGATACTAGCCTGTCACGCCCACGATTACGCTAAACAATTTTTTTTTTTACTAAGCAAACCGAAAGCTTTAAAAGGGGCCACGCAAGACCCGAACACCAAATGCAAGACCCACGCAGGGGACGAAACCGAGAGGTCGCGGAAGTGGAAGACTCTGGAGTAGCAACTCTTGTCGATGGGCGAGACCGGCAGGTGAAGACAAACCCACCTCAGCCGAACAGCAACACAGCAACACAGACAGGAGAAACGGGAAAAATCACTACACGCAGGTAGTGGAAAGACCAGGAGAAAAGATGCTGTACGCAGACAGCAACAAAGCAGAAAAAGCAGGCCCCGCGCAGGTAGCCCGATACACCCCAAAACACTGAAGGTGTCCACACGCAAGAGAACCACAATTGGAAAACAACAGAAAGACGTCCGCTCACAGGTGGACGAGAACCCAACCACAACTAGAGAACAGCACGGCCACGCGTGCCCGAAGAACCCAAATGAAGGGGAAGAAACGGGTAACCGGACGCTCGTTGAACGCATGTCGACGAGGAGGAAGGAATCCAAAAAACCACTCGACACCGGGGCGAGGGAAGAGTACGACGGAAGAACGAGATGCCGGAAACAGAACGAAAGAGGAGGAGTACTACCTCGCCGGAGTCGAGTCGCCGACTCCGCCGCAGCTGATGACTCTAAATTTCATAGTGTTTTTCATACTTATTTAGTAGTCTTTTGAGCCATGATCTTACTCTTTTGCTTTGTTTTTATACCTTTTTATCATATACTTCAGAATCTACACCGTCTTTAGTTTTTGATCAATTTCAGGTAAAACGACATCATTATCACCGGTTTTTGAGCAATCTCAATGCATGAACGAGTTCTAACCATCAAGAGGAGACTACCCATAAAATTTCAACTCAAAAAGGTTCTTCTAGCAAAAATACGGCACTGCTGTGTAAATATACACGGTACCGTATTTCACCGCTTTCAACTAGACGAAAATATGGTGCTGCCGTATTTTGTCCTAGAATGTTCACGGTACCGTATTTTGCGCTGATTTCATTTAGAAGACCTAAGCGAGAATACGGCACGGCCGTGTAGAAGTACACAATACCGTATTTATTGGCGATCCAGAACAGAAAAGTTCAGCAGAAATATGGCACTGCCGTAAACATGTACACGGTGCCATATAATTGGACAAAATTAACCAGAAAGTTTTGACACAAATACGGCACTGCCGTATGATCTTCACAGTGCCGTATTTTCTGTCAATTCTGACTAGAAGGATTTGGCAAGAATACGGCACTGCCGTATTTACGAGGGACATGCTCACCGCACCGTATTATTTGCCCAGAACTCACATAATGAAATACGACACAGCCGTATGAATGCTCACGGTGCCATATTTTGGAACTCTAAATTCTGATTTTTTCGCCCGATTCTTGCAAAGACCATATCTTTTGATCCAGACCTCCAAATTAGGGGGGAAAAGAGGCGGTGGACTCAGGGTTAAGGGGGGAAGACACACGAAGTGAAAGGAACAATTTTTATCCACGCCTTAGAGAGAATTTGAGGAAATTGTCGCCGCGCTAGGGTTCATCGCCGTTTGCTACATAGACCATCTCCGACCACGATTTTTGAGAAGAAGCTTCGCCTGAGGAAGAAGAACACATCACAAAAGTTTTGGCTTGAAAGGAGATCAATCGAGGGAGGAATCATCAAAAAATGTGCTTGCGACACTGTTCATCGCGAACTCGAAGACAAATTTCGGGCTGTGATTTACTTGCAACCCTGTTTTGTAACTTTTACTCCTTCCTTACTATCTCCAATCATACTAAAAATCATGTTTTGCTGTGATTCTTCCATCATGTTAGCTTAAATTCTTCTTGGGACAAGGGGGTGTTATTCTCTTGATATTTCAATGACTAGATAACTTTTCTCACATCAATATATCTCTGCTATGGTTATTTTACTCAAGTGATTTATTTCCTTCAATCGCTTTTAGTATCATGCTTTAACATGTTTTGGAGTTTTATGCTATGGACTGAGAAGATGATATCATAGAACTTGGAACCTTAGAATTTATTGTAAGAACTCATCGCAAGAGGTTGGTTGCACTCTTATCTTTAGATTTTAGAAGTTTATTTCTTGTTATTGACATGACCTAGAATTTATTGTTGTCACAGACATGGTAACGTGCTAGAGATAGACGTTAGATTGTTAGAAAGCCTTGAGTAAAACCTGTGAAACTAAGGCGCGAGAGTGCTTAGTTTTGCTTGAGATCTTGGTATTGAGATGGGATGCACGAGAGTGATCCTTAATCTCCTTAACCGAAATTCACTTATATTTAGCATTGGATTGATCTTGTGCGAGAGTGAGGATCGTTCTTTACAAACTAGTTGCGCGAGAGTGAGTTAGTTTGTTTATTAAGTGAATTATATCTTAACCGTGACAGAGATAAATTGATGATTCTTTAATTCTATTTAGTTATGAATATCAAGTTGAATGAACCCCTAGTCCCGATTCTCTCATCCTGATCTGCTTCAATTACAGTTCGATTGCTTTTTACACAATTCTTGATTCGCTTAGCTAGTGAAAACTCAATTAGTCGGTACTTAACAACGAAGTCCCTGTGGTTTGATATCTTAATTATTACTTTGAGTATCCGTGCACTTGCGGAAACAACAAGTTTCTGGCGCCGTTGCCGGGGACTTCGATTTTGTTAATATTGATATAATTGTCATTATCGCTAGACTAAGCTTTTGTCTTTATTTTTTTCATTACTTTCTGTGATAGATTCTGATTTCCTTTTAGCTCTACAAATTCTGAACTTTTCTAACCTTCTACTTGTTTATGCGCAGAAGTCTTAGGTCAGGACCATTAGTTCCTCTTGACCCTGAAATTAATAAAACACTTAGACTGCGCAGGAAGTTGAGATTTGCAGAAGGAAGAGAAGAAGAATCTATCATGGCCGAAAGAAGAACGCTTAGAGACTATACAGCCCCAAATACACAAGGAATCTGTTCCAGCATCACTAGGGCTGCTATAGATGCAAACAACTTTGAGATCAAACCAGCGTTCTTATCGATGATTCAACAGAATCAGTTTGGAGGATCTCCTTTGGAAGATCCAAACCAACACTTATCCCTTTTCCTTGAGTTTTGTGACACCATAAAGATTAATTGTGTATCTGACGATGCTCTCAGACTAAGACTATTTTCTTTTTCTCTCAGGGACAGAGCAAAAGCCTGGCTTCATGCGCATCCAACTGGAACGTTCACTACTTGGGAGCACTTGTCAAACGCCTTCTTGCAGAAGTACTTTCCTCCCAGTAAAATGATCCAGTTGAGGAACCAAATCACAGGCTTTGCCCAGAGAGACAGAGAATCAATGAGTGAAGCATGAGAGCGCTTTAATGAGCTCCAACGGAAGTGGCCCCACCATGGAGTGGAAAACTGGGTTTTAATTCAAACTTTCTATAATGGTTTGCTTTACAATACACGCTTAACTGTTGATGCTGCTGCATGAGGAGCATTGATGACCAAGACTATTGAAGATGCCCATGCCTTGATTGAGGAGATGGCGCTAAATCACAACCAATGGGCTTCAGAGAGAGGAGTGCTTTATCGGCCTTCTCATGGTAAGAACGATGGTGATGGTTGGCGCTCTCTTGCAGAAAAGGTAGATTCGTTATGTAACCGTTTTGATTCTTTCCAAATGCAAACCGCTTCTGTTTCTTCTGTTGTATGTGAGGTTTGTGGGAATAATGGACATTATGCTGAGGAATGCAAAGATATAGTTGACCAGGAGAGTGAGCAAGTTAATGCCGTGGGGGGTTACAACCAAGTCAGATCTAGTGACCCTTACTCCAATACTTACAATCCTGGTTGGCGCAACCATCGTAACCTGTCTTGGAAAAGTAACAATCAAACTAGTGGGAAAAATGATAATAGGGGCTATAACCAGAGACAGTCATACCAGAGTCAACCCCAAAAATCTAGTTTAGAAGAGATGTTTGAGAAATTCATGGGTAAACAGATGAGCAAAAATGATGAGATTACAGAAACCCTTAAGCAGATAAACTCTAGGTTGGATGGTGTTGTTGCTCATAACAAGATGTTAGAAACTCAGATAGCACAACAGACTAATACACCTTATAGACCCCCTGGGAAGTTACCTGCAAAACCTGAACCAAATCCCAGAGAACATTGTAATGCCATCATGACTAGGAGTGGTAGACCGTTGGAAGATCCAAGGGGACCCTTAGATAATGAAGAGGATGAGCCTAATGTTATGCCTAGTGAGGAACCTATTTTGGAACCACAGCCCACACAAGTGCAACCCCTTCCTGATTCTTCTGAAGAGGATGGGTCTTCACAGAAAAGAGACTCACCTTGTGAGGTTGAGGTACCCAGACCTAGTTCTCCACAGCCATATAGTACACCTATCCATTTCCCTAGAGGATCGTGCAGGCTAAACTAGATAGACAGTTTGGGAAATTTTTGGAAGTGTTGAAAAAGCTGTACATTAATATTCCTTTTACTGATGCATTATCCCAAATGTCTACTTATGCAAAGTTTTTAAAAGAAATCTTATCCAACAAAAAAAAATTGAGGACTACGGTACTGTAGCACTAACTGAAAAATGCAGTGCTCTAATTCAAAATATGTTGCCACCAAAGTTAAAGGATCCAAGTAGCTTCTCGATACCTTGTTCAATTGGTAATGTTGCTTTCGATCGGGCTCTATGTGATTTAGGGGCCAGTGTTAGTCTTATGCCTTTATCTGTGTGCAGGAAACTGGACATGGGAGCCCCTAAGCCGACTATAATTTCTTTCTAACTCGCCGATAGATCAGTGAAATATCTAGTAGGTATTTTGGAAGATGTTCCTATACAAGTTGGTAAGTACTTCATACCTGCTGATTTTGTAGTACTTGAAATGGAAGAGGATGCCAAGATTCCTATTATTTTGGGTAGACCGTTCCTAGCCACTGCTGGAGCCCTTATTGATGTAAGGAACGGTGAGAATTGGCAATGACAAGATTGAATTTGATTTGAATAATTCATTGAAAAAACCTGCATATGCTAGTTCTTGCTGCACTATCCATGTTATTGATGACACAGTTTATGATGTTAGTTGTTTGTTTGATGATTCTTCTGTTGATGTTCCTCTTTTTGATTCTTTTTCTGATTCTCTTTCTGATTCCTTGGGAAGTTCTTGTGAAGAAATTGATAATTCTGGTTTTAAGAATGATTTTGATGATGAAAAACATGACATTTTAGATTGTGCTACTTTTGATAATGAAAGTGAAAAGATTCCTAAAGTTGAACTGAAAGTTTTACCTGATAACCTTATATATGAGTTTCTTGGTCCCAACTCTACATACCCTGTGATTGTAGATGCTCAATTAGATGCCTGGGAAACCAATCTTCTCTTGAAGGAACTAAGAACTCATAGAAAGGTAATTGGGTACACCATTGATGACTTGAAAGAGATTAACCCTTCCTTTTGTATGCACAGGATTCACATGGAGGATGAGCATAGGCCGCATGTAGACTTTCAGAGAAGACTCAATCCGTCCATGAAGGAAGTGGTGAAGAAGGAAGTACTAAAATTGCTAGATGCAGGTATTATCTACCCTATTTCAGATAGTAAGTGGGTAAGCCCTGTACACTGTGTTCCAAAAAAGGGAGGTGTCACTGTAATGAAAAATAAGGACAACGAATTGATACCTGTTAGAACTGTCACTAGTTGGCGTATGTGTATTGATTATAGAAAATTAAATACTGCCACTAGGAAGGATCATTTTCCCTTGCCCTTCATTGATCAAATGGTTGAGAGACTAGCTAAACACTCATACTTTTGTTTTCTCGATGGGTATTCCGGATTTTTCCAGATTCCCATCCATCCTGATGATCAGGATAAGACTACTTTCACGTGTCCATATGGCACTTTTGCTTATAGAAGAATGCCCTTTGGTTTATGCAATGCACCTGCCACTTTTCAGAGGTGCATGATGGCAATTTTTTCTGAATTTATTGAAGACTTCATGGATGTCTTTATGAATGATTTTTCAGTTTATGGTTTTTCCTTTGATGACTGTTTGGCTAATCTCTCTAGAGTTTTGCAGAGATGCGAAGAGACTAACCTTGTCTTGAATTGGGAAAAGTATCACTTTATGGTTAGACAAGGGATAGTTTTGGGCCATCTCATTTCAAAGAGAGGGATTGAAGTGGACAAGGCCAAGATAGAAGTGATTGAGAAGTTGGCACCACCCACTACTGTCAAGGAGATCAGGAGCTTTTTAGGACATGCAGGGTTTTACAGGAGGTTCATCAGGGACTTCTCTAAACTTGCTAAACCTTTAACAGATTTACTTTGTAAAGATGCCAAATTCTGCTTTGATGAGAAATGTCTATTTGCTTTTCAGGAATTAAAGAAGGCCTTGACATCAGCACCGATCATGCAGCCACCTGACTGGGAGTTACCTTTCGAGCTTATGTGTGATGCCAGCGACTTTGCAGTGGGAGCAGTTCTAGGGCAAAGGAAGGACAAGAAGCCTTATGTGATCTCCTATGCCAGTAAAGCTCTAGATGAAACACAGAGAAACTACACCACCACTGAGAAGGAGTTGTTAGCCATAGTTTTTGCATTTGATAAATTCAGATCTTACTTGATAAATTCAAAGATTATAGTGTACACCGATCATGCTGCAGTTAAATATTTGATACAGAAGAAGGACAGTAAGCCATGGTTGTTGAGATGGATTTTGCTTCTGCAAGAGTTTGACCTAGAAATCAAGGATAAGAAAGGCACTGAGAATTTAGTTGCAGGCCACCTTTCAAGGATGATGGTTGAAGATACAATAGGTGACATTAATGATTCCTTTCATGAGGAACAACTGATGAGAATTGAACAGATTAAGGCCCCTTGGTATGCAGATATTGTAAATTATCTTGTTGCAAAAATATTTCCTATTGATTTGAATCACCAAGGCAAGAAAAGATTTTTAGCAGAAGTTAAACACTATTTTTGGGATGAGCCTTATGTGTTCAAAAGATGTGCAGATGGAATATACAGGAGATGTATCCTCGAAGAAGAAATGAAAGACATATTATCACAATGCCATGGATCATCATATGGAGGGCATGCTAGTACTGAGAAGACAGTTTTTAAGGTATTACAATCTGGATTTTATTGGGCCACATTGTTTAAGGATGCAAGAAATTTTGTAATGACCTGTGATAATTGTCAAAGGATGGGGAACATAAATACAAGGGATGAAATGCCATTGTCCACCATACTTGAAGTTAAAATTTTTGATGTTTGGGGTATTGATTTCATGGGACCTTTTCCATCATCCGGAGGAAATAATTATATACTCGTAGTGGTAGATTATGTTTCCAAGTGGGTAGAAGCCATTGCTTCTCCTACTAATGATTCTAGGGTTGTGGTGAAATTGTTTAAAGAGTTATCTTCCCACGGTTTGGAGTACCACGAGTGGTGATTAGTGATGGAGGATCCCACTTTATTGAACACAAGTTTTCAGCTTTACTTAGAAAATATGGGGTGAATCATAGAGTTGCAACACCTTACCATCCCCAAACAAGTGGACAAGTGGAAATATCTAATAGAGAAATTAAAGGAATATTAGAAAAGACAGTGTCAAGAACAAGGAAGGACTGGGCTCTTAAGCTTGATGATGCACTTTGGGCATACCGGACTGCTTTCAAAACACCAATAGGTATATCACCATTTCAATTGGTTTATGGAAAGTCATGTCACCTTCCTGTAGAACTCGAGCATAAAGCATTCTGGGCGATTAGAGCATTAAATTTTGACTTGAAGAGTGCAGGTGAAAAGAAGAAACTGCAATTGAGTGAACTTGAAGAGATTAGACTCTCTGCTTATGAAAATGCAAAGATCTTCAAGGAGAGAACCAAGAGATGGCATGATCGGCACATACTCAGAAAAGAATTTCAACCAGGTTACTTCGTTCTCTTGTTTAATTCTAGATTGAGACTTTTTCCTGGTAAATTAAAATCTCGATGGTCTGGCCCTTTTCAGGTGAAGAAGACTTACCCGTACGGAGCCGTCGACATATGGAGTGAAGAGAAAGGAATATTCAAGGTTAATGGACAAAGATTGAAGCACTACTATCATGGAGAACAAATTGAAGAAAGGGAATATTATCTGCTTGATGAGATACAAACAAATCCAAGTGTGAATGGGTCAAGCTAAAGACCATTAAATTAGCGTTTCTTGGGAGGCAACCGAAGCAAAACTTTTTTCTTTTTCTTTGATTTTGGTTTGTTTTTTGCTTAGGTTTACTTTGTTTAGAGTTAACCCTTCCTTTTCTGATTTTTTTAGCGATTTTTTGAGATTTGTTTTGAATTTTGTTTATAAAATATGGCAGTACCGTATTTCCTCGACGCACTCTCACGGTACCGTATTTCTGAACATTTTTGAACAGAATGTTTTTTCGCATTTTATGGCAGTACCGTGGACGTTTACACAGTACCGTATTTTTGGCTGATTCTTTACAGAAGGTTTTTTACAGAATACGGCACCACCGTATCTGTGAGCTACTTCTACACGGTACCGTATTTGTTGCCATTTTCAAACAGAGAGTTTTTTGCGATTTCACGGCAGTACCATGGACGTTTACATGGTACCGTATTTTCGGCTGATTCTTTACAGAAGTTTTTTTTTACAAATACGGCAGTACTGTGAACATTTACATGACACCGTATTTTTCAAAAAATCTAAACAGAAAATTTTTGTGTTATACGGCACCACTGTGGGAGAATACACGGTGCCGTATTTATCGCATTTTCCTACATAGAACCTGTAGCCGAAATACGGCACCACCGTAATCGCTATACGGTACCGTATTATCGCCCGACCCCACGTATTCACGTGCCGTATTTAGGGCTCGACGCACTGTTCTTAGGGCTTCTTCGCCCAATTTCGCGCCGATCTTCTGTTTTTCTTCGAGCTTTCACTTCCCAAACCTTCGTGAGACCTCTCTCTACAACTTTCGTCCAATTCCAAGTGAAGATCTTGACGATTTCAAGCTCGATCGAGTTCGTTTCTAGTGTGCTGCAATGTTTTCCACCGCGATTTTGCCTCTTCCGTTTCTTCTCGTCCAAGCATCGATCGACTTACTTCCAAGCTCAGAAGGCTTCAAGGAGGATAGAAGATCATTCCCCAAGAAGATTTGGAGCTTGATCCCAATCTGAAAACCAGACTTGAAGCTTCGAACGTCACCCTGCTTTCCAGCTGCACGCCCCTGGGTAACAAGAACTCTTCTCAGATTTCTTCCATTTGACACTTATTTCGTTCGCGTTATATTATGGCACCTACCAAAAAGTTTGAATCAAAGAAGAAAGGAAAGACCTTCGCTAGACCTCATATGCCTCCACCGAATCCCTTTGGTATCGTGTTTAGGGATGAGGAACATGAGCAGAGATACAACATGCTGCTTACTCGACGCATCGTCAAAACAAAATACACTGATATTAGAGCTTTAGAACTCCTTGGACTGAAAGACGATGTGTTTTGGATGTATGACAAGGTGGGGTTGAGAGAATTTTTTGAGATTACATCTGAAACTCACCTGCCTGTTGTTCTAGAGGTTCTAAGCAGTTTAGAGGTCAGTTGGGAGGAATACATGGATCACACCGCCAAGGGAGAAATCAGATTTAGGATGATGAACGAAGAAAGAATGCTCACATTCAAGGAAATTCGACGTATATTCCACTTCCCACGGAAGGGGCGAACAGAACCACCCATTGGATTTCTTGAGCATATCTTTTGGGATCAGATTTCCTCAGACAGTAGGTTTTCAGCCTCAATAGCAAGAGCTTCGAAGATTTTGAATCCCTGCATTAGATACGCCCACCGCGTCCTTGCACACACGATATTCGGGCGAGGAGATAGTGATGGTATTGTCACTCACGCTGAATTGTTCTTACTCTGGAGTATGCTTCATGGTTACACTGTAGATATAGCCTTCTTTTTCATGAGACATCTGAATAAAGTATCAAAGGCTAAGAAGGGAGCTATAGTGATAGGAGGTTTTCTTACTCTTATAGCACTACATCTAGGGATTGCACCCTATGGGATCGAGGTTGCTCGAGGCAACTCCAGGATAGATATTGAATAATGCATTGCGATGAAGATGATTCAGCGTGATGGGGATACTTATAGTTTGATACTTCAGCCAGGTCTTCCCACATTGCCATTGCCTAACCCCGGACGGACCTCAGTGCAAAACCTTGAAAATTGGAAGCTATTACCCAGTTGCGTGTCCTATGCCACACCTGCACCAGAGGGATCATTGCCACTACCACCCCCAACTTTGAGTGATGACCAGTTTGGTATGAGTATAGACTCCTCGCCACCTAGAGTCACCGAGCCACCGCCCCAGGGAGCCGCCGGATCATCCTCACATCACGCAGCCCAGATCAGAGAGGTTGGCAGAGTTACCGAGACCCAGGGTTTCAGACTATCACTGCACAGTTGTACAGGCAGGAGCAGCGTATGGAGAGGGTGATGGGAGGCATAGGAGGAATACACGAGCAGATAAGTCACATTCATATGGATATCGAGGCGTTGGGAAACTATATGGAAGACATGGGGAATTTTCTCTATGATCGTTTTGGCTACAAGGACCCCAGGAGAGGTGGTATCTACGGTGATGCAGGTGAGGGAGCATCTCACGATCCCATAGCTGTTGCCCCAGTTGAAGAGGACGAGGAGGAGACGTAGTCAGATGAGTAGGATTTTGTGAGTATCTCATCCCTATTCTCGTACTTTATTTGGTTTACTGATTTATGTTGATCTTACCCTCATGTAGGGAAGGATGACTTTGCAAACTTCTTGCCTCCTACTGCTACGGATTCTTGCTACTTGATCACTATTAATTTGAGACTTCAATTTGGTTGTACTGACATATTTAGAGGATTTGCTATACTTTCTATTCGATCTGGTTGTATTTGATATGTGATGTTTGATATTCTAGATTTACGCTATGGGTTTGGTATACCATGAGATTCATTTGATATTTGATGATTGATTGCTGATACACCTGTGTGGTTTGTTTATTCATGAAAATACTGCCGATATCATGCCAAAAATTTTCTTGATGGTTTACATATTAAAAATTGAGATTAGGATTAGACCTATTGTGATGAATTTATTTCTCTACTACATATCTACATACCGAAATCTTTCATTGATTAATAAATGGTGTTTTGGATGAACATATTGTCTGATGAGTTTGATTTTAGAGGGAAATTATTTCTTTGAATAAAATCAGCATATAAGTGTAATTTTTGAATTGATATCGATTGATTAATTTAGTTGATATTTATGCTATTTGCTATTTGTTGGGAAGAAATGTTCCTTGATCCATAAAAATAGTGAGAGACTCCCCTACTTGGCACTATGTAAAATTGATAGTGGTACCTAAGACATGGGTTGAAGTCTATTTCTAAAAGATAATGTGAAAGAAAAGGAATAAGACTCCTCTACTTGGCACTGTGCAAAATTGACAGTGGTACCAAAGACAAGAGTTGAAGTCTAAAATAAAAAGTATGTATCTATGTGGGTATATGCTATCTATTCAAAAATAAAAGGAGAAAAGAGAGAAGCAAGAAAAGAGAGATTCTGTGAGGAAAAATATCTAGGAGACTCTATTCCTGTAAACAAAAAGTTGATGATTATGAATTGAAACTGGATGAAATCTTGAAATTGATATTCTGCTTATTATACGAATTGTGAAGTTTTATTTGATTAAGTAATGAAACTTGAAGATCAAAAATCAAAGGGTGATATGTCTATATGAAATTCCATGAACAATTGATGAAAGTTTTCATAGTTGATTGTGTTTTAGAAATTTATTCGTCATGAGAAAGTTTTATCCTTTGACCAATTTCTTAATTTTTGCTTGAGGACAAGCAAGGTTTGAGCCTTATGTGTTTGATGACTCTAAATTTCATAGTATTTTTCATAGTAGTCTTTTGAGCCATGATCTTACTCTTTTGCTTTGTTTTTATACCTTTTTATCATATACTTCAGAATCTACACCGTCTTTAGTTTTTGATCAATTTCAGGTAAAAAGGCATCATTATCACCGATTTTCGAGCAATCTCAATGCATGAATGAGTTCTAACCATCAAGAGGAGCCTACCCATAAAATTTCAACTCAAAAAGGTTCTTCTAGCAAAAATATGGCACTGCCGTGTAAATATACACGGTACCGTATTTCACCGCTTTCAACCAGACGAAAATTCGGTGCTGCCGTATTTTGTCCCAGAATGTTCACGGTACCGTATTTTGCGCTGATTTCATCCAGAAGACCTAAGCGAGAATACAGCACGGCCGTGTAGAAGTACACGGTACCGTATTTATTGGCGATCCAGAACAGAAAAGTTCAGCAGAAATACGGCACTGCCGTAAACGTGTACACGGTGCCGTATAATTGGACGAATTTAACCAGAAAGTTTTGACACAAATACGGCACTACCGTATGAATCTTCACGGTGCCGTATTTTCTGTCAATTCTGACTAGAAGGATTTGGCAAGAATACGGCACTGCCGTATTTACGAGGGACATGCTCACGGCACCGTATTATTTGCCCAGAACTCACAGAATGAAATACGGCACGGCCGTATGAATGTTCATGGTGCCGTATTTTGGAACTCTGAATTCTGATTTTTCTGCCCGTTTCTTGCAAAGACCATATCTTTTGATCCAGGCCTCCAAATTAGGGGGGAAAAGAGGCGGTGGACTCGGGGTTAAGGGGGGGGGGGGGAAGACACACGAAGTGAAAGGAACAATTTTTATCCATGCCTTAGAGAGAATTCGAGGAAATCGTCACCACGCTAGGGTTCATCGTTGTTTGCTGCATAGACCATCTCCGACCACGATTTTTGAGAAGAAGCTTCGCCTGAGGAAGAAGAACACATCACAAAAGTTTCGGCATGAAAGGAGATCAATCGAGGGAGGAATCATCAAAAAACGTGCTTGTGACACTGTTCATCGTGAACTCGAAGACAAATTTCGGGCTGTGATTTACTTGCAACCCTGTTTTGTAACTTTTACTCCTTCCTTACTATCTCCAATCATACTAAAAATCATGTTTTGCTGTGATTCTTCCATCATGTTAGCTTAAATTCTTCTTGGGACAAGGGGGTGTTATTCTCTTGATATTTCAAAGACTAGATAACTTTTCTCACATCAATATATCTTTGCTATGGTTATTTTACTCAAGTGATTTATTTCCTTCAATCGCTTTTAGTATCATACTTTAACATGTTTTGGAGTTTTATGCTATGGACTAAGAAGATGATATCATAGAACTTGGAACCCTAGAATTTATTGTAAGAACTCATCGCAAGAGATTGGTTGCGCTCTTATCTTTAGATTTTAGAAGTTTATTTCTTGTTATTGACATGACCTAGAATTTATTGTTGTCACAGACATGACAACGTGCTAGAGATAGACGTTAGATTGTTAGAAAGCCTTGAATAAAACCTGTGAAACTAAGGCGCGAGAGTCCTTAGTTTTGCTTGAGATCTTGGTATTGAGATGGGATGCACGAGAGTGATCCTTAATCTCCATAACCGAAATTCACTTATATTTAGCATTGGATTGATCTTGTGCGAGAGTGAGGATCGTTCTTTACAAACTAGTTGCGCGAGAGTGAGTTAGTTTGTTTATTAAGTGAATTATATCTTAACCATGACAGAGATAAATTGATGATTCTTTAATTCTATTTAGTTATGAATATCAAGTTGAATGAACCCCTAGTCCTGATTCTCTCATCCTGATCTGCTTCAATTAATGTTCGATTGCTTTTTACACAATTCTCGATTCGCTTAGCTAGTGAAAACTCAATTAGTCGGTACTTAACAACGAAGTCCCTGTGGTTCGATATCTTAATTATTACTTCGAGTATTCGTTCACTTGCGGAAACAACAGCAGCCACGCAGAACCGGAGAAGAAGGATCCGCGGGAACCTCCGTCGACGTCGCACCGCCCTCAACCAACCCACTCGATGTCAAGGAGGTGGTCTGGGATCGCCGCCGATCACCGGACCGAGAGGAGACGAGGGCTGGAAAGCAGGGAGCAGGAAGGATCACCGAGAGCAGGGACGCCGAGAGCAGTTCTGAAATAAAAACCCCGAGAGCGCGAATGATCGGATCAACACTTGATCCCCGGTTTTCATCACATCGTGACTCCTCAGCTTCCCTACGCCAGCTCGGCTGGTAGGTGGACGAACCCCTGTTCTCCATCTGGTTCCACGTTGCCAAGTGGCTCAGACGCGGAGCCAGCCAGGCATCACGCGTCGAAAAACACCGCCCGAGTCACCCATCGCCAGCTGCCATGCGGGCATCACCGGCTGGGGAACCGTCCGCCCGTTGGAACCGCGTCACCAGCTTGGAGTCGCCGCCCAACGTTGCCTGCCATCGCGTGCCAAATGGATGACCTCTCCCTGAATGAGGACCTCGCGTCACTCTCTCATCTGCTTTCGAGGACGACGTCGCTTCAACTACCGGCGTTGCCAGCCTTGTCTCCCGCCGCGTGGAGCTCTTGCCCACTATTACGACTCCACGCGTCGTCGTCGTCCTGTCCGAGGTCGCCGCCGACCTCGTTTTCCCTCGTTTTCCCTCGCCGTCGTCCTGTCCGAGCGAGTTGCCCGCCGCTCGTTCCTCGTGCATGCGAGATCTTCGCCAGACCTCGCCCCTCTCCTGTGCTCCACGCGTCGAGCTCACCGGCGGACTCCAGCCACCTGTCGCCGGCCTCCGCAGAAGCTCGAAGACGGGTAACGTCGCCAACGGACGCCGCCGTCCGTCTCACGCAATCCGTCGCCCGCCTGTCAAAATCTAGTGTCGAGCCTTAATTTGGCTACGGCTTAGATTCGGGTCGATTTTGACCCAGTCAACGAGCCCGTTGACCGGTCCAAATTGGGCCTTAATTTGGGCCTAACAATTATGATATTCAATCAAGCATGATGATTAATCTCTCTAATTATTCTTTATTATAAAAAATAGTCCACCTTTAGGTGATCGTAGTTTATAACCAACTAACCAAGGAACATAATTATTCAATTTAACTTTATGTCATTAATAACATCATTTATTTATGATCAATTGAAAATCAAGAATTAATCTCTATTCAAACTTTTAGCTAGGACACTTTCATGACTAATAACCTACCATAAAATAGACATTTTTCTAAGCATATAAACAATAAATAATAATTTTGATAATGAACCATATATCTAGTAAGAAGACACATGTTTGGTGATAGTCTCGAGAGAGAAGATCCATGCCTTGAGAGAGCCTTGCCTTGCATGAACTAGGAAAAAGAAGTGCCAAGGAAGAAGGGGTGGCGACAAGAAGAAGAGAGGGGAACAAGAGAGTAGACAACTAGGGAAGAGATGGATTCAGGTAGCATGAAACTCTCCTTGCCTATTTATAGTAAGCAATGGACCAAGTCTCATGAATCACATGACAAAATGTTCCTATTTATAAGGACCAAGTCCACTAAGTGCCAAGTCTGATGAACTATGTGGAGATACTCCCTACTTATAATAATCAGTGGAATAAGCCCACTAGGTTCAAGTGTCTCGTGCCACCTCCATGCTTGTGAGACCTAGTCAGCTATGGTGCATGATTCACCTTGGTCAACCAAGGTCTAAGCAGGGTCATGCCCCTATCAAATAGCACTAATGAAAGTGCCTGTTGATTTCTCTCTTCTCTTTCTTGATGAGCCCAAAGCCTATAAATGTGATATAAATTATATTGATTAGGCGCCAACCCCCTAATCCCTCACAAGTCAATTGATATTAATTGTTGGTTCAATCAATTATGAACCTACTTTGATCTGAACCTATCCAACTCCTAAATGGACTTGAATAATATCATAATTCACTTCAAAGCTATTCGATCAATATAAAATCTTAAGTGTCAAGGTGTGCGGTCATGTAGGTCCCATATGACTTTCATAGTAATGATCATTGGATAGATCATCACAAGTAATAATGGTATCTAGCAACACATGGCTGCTACCTAAGTCATAGGGCTTGTGTTGTCAATTGAGTTAGCAATGAAGTTTGTGCACAATATAATATCTTTGCTAATTGATATCCAAATTGGATAAAATATATCACACTTTGTGTAACCCAATCAAGCGGGCATGACTTAGTTAGCTAAACATTTGGGTATGACGATATACTCTTAGTTATACTCTCATAGGATGGCCTATGAATATCATACTTCTTTAAGGAAGGGGGCAAATTCTCTATAGTCATTCGCACTTCTTATATGATTTATGATATATCGAATACAGGATATATCAAAGTATAATTTCATCATATATAAGTATTGATAACATCAAGTCAAATGACTAATGTACCTCTATGATTTACTAGAATGACACTCAAGTCTAATTTCACAATAGGTTAGTCCAGTACATCCATTACTAATGTATTCATATATTTGCATTAGTGTCATCTATCCAATTATCCCACATATTAGTCTCATACATACCTAAGTTGTTCTTTATCCACTAAGGTACTTGATTGAGGACTAATCATTGAGATGTAACCAAGTGCCAGGAACATCATCATGCAATTATACACAAAAAAATAGATGTAACCAAGTGCATGATAATGATAATGACAATTTCAATTAGATATATTATTTATAAACATGGTACATATAATGTAGGACTAAACAATTGGCCCTTAGGGTATATACACTAATAGTATATATTATACAACAATGATATAGTTATAAACTATTATAATATGAATCAAATAAAGAAAAAGTACTAGTAGTCATTTGTATATTAAAAAAACATAACTTTTCATATTCATAGTCCAATTTATTAAATAACTCTTTATTTAAAAAAAAAATCATATGTAACATTTTCCCTCAAAAGAATTTGGTTTTGAGTTAATTCAGTAGGCTCAAACAAAATATGTATACTAAGCTCGTATATCATGCTCTCACTCATAGCTTTATGATTCATTTGATGATATCTAATTTAAACCAAATATAACCATCTTATTTCATAGTATATAATTTTTTCTTATCCAATATCTAAACTGGCTGCTTTATAAATATTGCATCGGACTAGATTGGTGTAGATAATTTTTTTAGCATATGAGTCAAGTTAGACATATGCTTCCTCAACATGGGCACATGAAGCATATTAGTAATATTCTTGAGAAGTAAGGTTAGTCGGTATACTGCTACACCTATCCTTTTTTGTATCTCAATAGTTTGGGATTCTAAGAAGTAAACTTTTTCTTTTTTTCCGAACATTAACAAACCCTTAATTGGCGATACCTTTAAGAATACATAGTCTACTCTAACAAATTTCAAATCTCTTTTTCTGTAATTAATATAGGTTTTAATTTACTTTGAATAGTCAATAGTAATTACCTAATCCTTTGGACTATATCTACATCTCACTGAAATCATTTAAGGACTTATTAATATTCTTTCATGTTTCATCCTATATTACCGTGATCTATATCTCCTATCATGCAATACTTCAAATAGTGTAATCTAGATTGCTAAGCGGTGATTGCTATTATATTCAAACTCTTCAACATGCTAATTAGTCTCTCAACTATCATTGACATATAACACACAAGCTCTAAGCAAGTCATCAAATTGTTTGTATGATCCTTTTTTGACTGCCCATGTAGCGAGGGATAAAATGTTATACTAAAATACAACAAGGCCTTCTAAACTCTCCCAAAATCTAGAGTCAACCTAAGGAGCAAGTCATCAAATTGTTTGTATGATCCTTTTTTGACTGCCCATGTAGCGAGGGATAAAATGTTATACTAAAATACAACAAGGCCTTCTAAACTCTCCCAAAATCTAGAGTCAATCTAAGGCCTCCGATGAAACACGTCCGCATGGTCAATTTAAAAAGGCGCGCATGCATCACGCGCCTAACCACGTTGCATGGATGCTCTGATTGATTAATCTTTGTAACAAAAAAACGAATCTCGACAACTCGTCGAACCATGCTCACGAATCGCTCATGCACGTGCCTTGTCAGTTCCTCGCAGTGGGTAGTCTGCCCCTTGACTCTAGGGCTATAAATAACGGCAATCTCCAACGAAACAAGTCATTCGTATCGATCTAAGCATTAATGGCGGGTGGTAGAAAGGAACTGCTGCTGCTCGCGGCGCTAACTCTGGGCTTCTTCGCCGCCATGGCCGCCGCCGCCCGTCCTGAGCCCAGCTCGCAATCCTCCGCGGCCCAAGGTACGCATGACATACAAACGCTAGTTTGCATTATAGTGCGCGCTGATGATTGACGGTGGGGTAGCTGCGAATGCTTACGCAGGGCTGGCACGAGCGCTGGGGGTGGCCGCCGGGACCAATCAAGTCTGCTGCAGTGCGTGTCTGTGCCCTATGATTTGGCCGCCGGAGTCAGCCTTTTGCTTGTGTGGTGGTTTGTTTGATTTCTGCCCTGATTTCTGTGAAGGAGGCTGCTTATATGAGGGAGATGGCTACCGCTGCGCTAGAACCGTGAGTTACAAAACTTGCACGGCGAATCAGTGTGATCGCTTCGCCTCTCCAGACCATGCTGCCGGAGAAGAAGAGTAAATTTGCAAGGCGTAGTATGTGCGTGCAGTTATATATTATATATTATATATGAACGCATGTGTGTCAGTGTTTGTTCTTCCTTGAAATAAATAAAAGTGCGTGTTTGCGTTGTATGAAGTTAAACTTAAGCTGCTTAAATTAATAAATAAACGAGGTCTGCTTTCCTCATACATCATCTGCTCTTGAATTTTTTTTCTTTCATATTTTATAAGTTATTTAACAGCTGCCAAAAATGTGCTTGTTATTCTAAAAAAAAAGTTGAGCCTTTGGTTAACGTCAAATTTTCTCAAATTAACAATTTCCATTAAAAAAGTATTATTTTCCAGTTCATTTTACCCTCACGTAGTTCATTTATTATAAGTTTGTTTGGTAAAAAAAATTGTTAACTTGAATTCACATGGAATTGTGGTAATAAATGTAGTGCCATTGTATTATATTCACATTAAGATTATAAGACTTCTTTATTGAATTATGCTTTTTTTTTAAGTCATATGTTACAACCAAATTAATAATATGTGCAATACATTTCATATGCAAATACTTATCTCCTAGAATTATAGTTCCCCAATTAACAATCTTATCTTTCAAGTACTAGAATTATAGTATTATCAACCGTTATTATAAACACCTTATCTATCCCTTAATACTTGCCAAAATTAAAATTCTCTTATGTAATGTGCAATTGTTATCAATAAAGTATATTGTAAGATATAAGTTCCAATAGTTAGTGGTCAAGCACATCCTATTGCATGATTTTTTTTTATGAAAGTTTTAAGTGATGATTTACAACATATATAAAGTGCTTAAACTCTCCTAAGTGCATCAAAGTGTCGAAATTCACATCGGCCTTATGATATGATGAAATTTTATTATTGTTTGCTTTGCTTTAGATTAAGTGAGCTCAATTTATTAAAATACTAATGCCTAAGTTGATAGTAGTAAACTCATTAAACCATATATATTATATTATCATTTTTACCACTTCCCATAGGATTAAACTGGGGTATCACATTCCCACATCCATTTCACCCATTTCCGTTTGCACAAATCCCTCTTTCACATTAATGGAATCAACTAAGATTTTTGAAAATTGATTAAGAAACAAACCCTTTGAAAATTGACGAGCTGTATTCACCTAGGAAGATTGTCAGGATCTTAGACATGCGAAATGTATTCACCTATGGGAAACCCATTGACGAACTGTACTCCCTTGGCGTGAGTATCAGGATCTTAGACACGTCGGGTAGGCCGAAAGGTTGTCAACGTGTCGGATTGTCACAGCACTCTTTGTCTACGTTGCCCAAAAGGGAGCGCTTGAGCCTTTACTCCCCAGGAGGAGGTTTGTAAATCAGAATATCTGGGGGGGGGGGGGGGGAGGACCCCTTTTGATAAACCTGTACTCGCCTTGTGAGAATATTAGAGCCTTAGACGCGTTAGGTAGATTGAAAGGTTGTATGTGCATTAGAACCATAAGGATTAGACCGGTAACCAGTCCATGGGAGTGGACAGGGTCATCGGTGGGAGTTTCCCGTATATTCGGTACGAACTCCCTTGAACCAGATAAGTTGCTAGCTTTGGAGTTCGATTATTCTTTTGTAAGAAGTCAAACATATCCTGATACATTTCTTAATGAATCTTCCTCTCGCATGATTCCTACCGTCTATGTTCTTGCTTATTTAATTAGTTCAATATTTAAATCTCACCAAATCTCAATTCTGTCTAGCTAGTGAATTTGAAATCAGTCAGTACTTGCCCATTAGTCCCTGTGAGATTGATATTTTACTATTTTGATAGATCCGTACTTATGGAGAATCTATCATCCGCCCACCTCGCTGAATGATAAAAAATTAACGTCATCCATATGATCGATCAACCTCAGGATTCGTGTTGAATCTTGAGGGCATCACACGCCCCATGATGGACTTTCAGCTAAGTCCGATTGTGAGTTCTCTTTTATCTTTTTCATAAATGCCCATACTTTATCTATCTTAGGCATCAAGAGTTTAATAATCTTAGGCATGGGCGCATGGTTATTCTCATCATTTTTAAACTGAGCCTATTTGACTTTTCCCAAGCCTCATAGTAAACCGTGCTTCCCTATATACTTGTTTCCATTAGGTTGTAGGCTTTCCATCAACAATATGTGCTAGGTCTAATTCTATTGCTCCTAAATGAAATTGGATTTTTTTTTTCAAACCAATCGGCATAATTGAGACCATTGTACTTCACCACAGCAGTGTCCGACGCAAATGGATTCATTGAAGCTCCAAACATTAACAAATGTTTTTTTTAAATGCTTTTGAGTTAACCAAAATGGTTTCACATAATACTTTAATTTAAATCATAACTAGCCATAATTAATGCTCTAACTAAAGATACTTTACTAGACCATCAAACATATTATGAATTTCATAATATGATAGCATAATATGTATGCTATCTTTGGATATATATCATATCATATTCAATCAAGCATGATGATTATTGTCACGCCCACGATTATGCTAAACAATTTTTTTTTAACTAAGCAAACCGAAAGCTTCAAAAGGGGCCACGGAAGACCCGAACACCAAATGCAAGACCCACGCAGGGGACGAAACCGAGAGATCGCGGAAGCGGAAGACTCTGGAGCAGCAACTCTTGTCGATGGGCGAGATCGGCAGGTGAAGACAAACCCACCTAAGCCGAACAACAACACAGCAACACGGACGGGAGAAACGGGAAAAATCACTACACGCAGGTAGTGGAAAGACCAGGATAAAAGATGCTGTACACAGACAGCAACAAAGCAGAAAAAGCAGGTCACGTGCAGGCAGCCTGATACACCCCAAAACACCGAAGGCGTCCACACGCAGGAGAACCACAATCGGAAAATAGCAGAAAGACGTCCGCTCATAGGTGGACGAGAACCCAACCACAACTAGAGAATAGCACGGCCACGTGTGCCCGAAGAACACGAACGAAGGGGAAGAAACGGGGAACCGGACGCTCGTTGAACGCACGTCGACGAGGAGGAAGGAATCCGAAAAACCACTCGACACCGGGGCGAGGGAAGAGTACGACAGAAGAACGAGGCGCCGGAAACAGAAACGAAAGAGGAGGAGTACTACCTTGCCGGAGTCGAGTCGTCGACTCCGCCGCAGCCACGCAGAACCGGAGAAGAAGGATCCGCGGGAGCCTCCGTCGACGTCACACCGCCCTCAACCAACCCACTGGATGTGAAGGAGGTGGTCAGGGTTCGCTGCCGATCACCGAACCGAGAGGAGACGAGGGCCGGAAAGCAGGGAGCAGGAAGGATCACCGAGAGCAGGGACGCCGAGAGCAGTTCCCAAAAAAAAAACCCCGAGAGCGCGAATGATCGGATCAACACTTATCCCCGGTTTTCATCACGTCGCGACTCCTCAGCTGCCCTACACCAGCTCGGCTGCCAGGTGGACGAACCCCTGTTCTCCATCTGGTTCCACGTTAGCAAGTGGCTCAGACGCGGAGCCAGCCAGGCATCATGCGTCGAAAAACACCGCCCGAGTCGCCCATCGCCAGCTGCCACGTGGGCGTCGCCGACTGGGGAACGGTCCGCCCGTTGGAACCGCGTCGCCAGCTTGGTGTCACCGCCCAACGTTGCCAGCCATCGCGTGCCAAATGGACGACCTCTCCCTGAACGAGGACCTCGCGTCACTCGCTCATCTGCTTCCGAGGACGACGTCGCTTCAACTGCCGGCGTTGCCAGCCTTGTCTCCCGCCGCATGGAGCTCTTGCCCACTGTTACGACTCCATGCGTCGCCATCGTCCTGTCCGAGGTCGCCGCTGACCTTGTTTTCCCTCGCCACAGGTGCACGCCGCCGGAAGCGAGTCGCCCGCCGCTCGTTCCTCGTGCACGCGAGATCTTCTCCAGACCTCGCCCCTCTCTACGTGCTCCACGCGTCGAGCTCGCCGCCGGACTCTAGCCACCTGTCGCCGGCCGTCGTAGAAGCTCGAAGACGGGTAACGTCACCAACGGACGCCGCCGTCCGTCTTACGCAATCTGTCGCCCGCCTGTCAAAATCCAGTGCCAAGCCCTAATTTGGCTACGGCTTGGATTCGGATCGATTTTGACCCAGTCAACGAGCCCGTTGACCGATCCAAATCGGACCTTAATATGGGCCTAACATCCTCCCCGCCTGAGGTGGTCGCCGTCCTCGGCGACTCGAGGTAGCTCCTCAGCTCACCCTCGAATTGCCGTAGTTCGGAAGCCTTGTGCCAGGTTGCTTCCTCTATGGGGGATTTATCCCATTGGATGAGAAACTCCGTACGCCGGTTCTTTTTTACTTTGCCCCAAAATTCGGTGATCTAGAATACTGCCGATCCTCTGGTGGTACTCTGTCCTAACCGTCGGTGGGGCTCGGTAAGATTGGGACCGAGAAGGATCCTCCGGATCCGAGTGAAACTTCCTCAAGAAGCTCACATGGAATGTAGGGTGCATCTGCATTCTCTCAGGGAGTTTCAAGCGGTATGCTACTGAGCCCACTCGACTCAGTATCTCAAATGGACCATCGTATCTACGGATAAGACCTTGATGGGCCTCTTTCGCCGAGATCTTCCTCTAGATCTGTGGGGTGAGTCAGAGAAGAACTAAATCGCCCACCGCGAATTCTTCGTCCCGACGTCGGCGATTGGCATACCTTTGCATCCGTTGCGCAGCCAACTCCAAGCTATCTCTAGCCTCTCGGAGTGAGTCGATTCATTCCCGAGCTTCCCGTTGAGCTGCAGGGCACTTCCCCTCGGAATCCCTTTGCACCACGTCAACAGGCGTTAGGGGTTGTCTTCCTAACACAAGCTCAAAAGGGCTGTGGCCAGTGGCGGATGACTTTTGCAAATTATAGGCATATTGTACCACATCCATCCATTTCACCCAGTCCTTCTGACTGGCGGTCACGAAGTGATGGAGATAGTCTTCCACAAGAGCATTCACCCGCTCGGTTTGCCCATCCATTTGAGGATGATTGGCTGTGGAGAAGTTTAACTTGGACCCCAACTTGTTGAACAATGTTGTCCAAAAGAGTCTAGTAAACCGGACGTCCCTATCGCTCACGATATCCACTGGGATGCCAAAATGCTTCACCACATTCTGGAAGAATAATTCTGCAGTAACCCTTGCTGTACAGGGCTCAGGGGCTGGGATAAAGACTCCATATTTGGAGAACCTATCAACCACAACCAGCACTGAGCTCTTCCCGTCAAGTTTTAGGAAACCACCAATAAAGTCATGGACACACTCGTCTAGGACGTCTCGGGAACAGGCAGCGGTTGCAATAACCCTGCCTCTAGTCTCCGATCGACCTTGTCTTGCTGGTAAATAAGACAAGTGCGGACATACATCTCAATGTCTGCGCGCATATCAGGCCAATAGCACGATCATGCTAA
Organism: Costus lasius; assembly: GCA_027563935.2. NCBI lineage: Eukaryota > Viridiplantae > Streptophyta > Magnoliopsida > Zingiberales > Costaceae > Costus > Costus lasius. The sequence goes on along the minus strand of CM050451.1, from coordinate 21,714,729 downwards.
CAAGGCAAACATTCTGCGTTGCCCTGGATGCCCAGCCCAAGGTGTATCGTGGAGCTCCCTCAGTAGCTCCCGGCGCAGTCCGCCCGTCGATGGGACTAATGGCCTACCGCCTCTGGCCATAACAACACTATCCGGACCCAGATAGTAACGTCAGATCGTGCCCGACTTAATCTGCTGAACTAGTTTTTGATACTTTGCATCAAAAGCGGAGGCTGCTTTGATTCTGTCTAGCAGATCCCCTTCCACTCTGGATAGGGTGCAGCACACAAGGGCGTTAAGCCTACTGAGCGCGTCAGGCACAACGTTGGCTTTACCCAGTTTGTGTTCCCACTGGAACTGGAATTCAGCCAAGAATTCCCGCCAACGTGCCTGTTTTGCCGACAATTTCTTTTGCGTGGTGAAATAAGTATTCGCCACATTGTCGGTCTTCACCACGAAGGCACACCCGAGAAGGTAGACTCTCTAGGTCCGTAGGCAATGCACTACGGCAACCATTTCCTTCTCGTGAGCCGAGTATCGCTGCTCAGTCTCATTTAGCTTTCGACTCTCGAAAGCTATAGGATGTCCATCCTGCAATAAGACACCACCGATAGCTTGGTCCAAAGCATTGGTGTGAACCTCGAAAGGCAAACTGAAGTCGGGTAACTTCAGGATCGGTTCAGAGGCGATGCGGTCCTTCAACTCCTGGAAGGCCGACTGACACCGATCATGCCACTCCCATTTCGAGTTCTTCTTTAGCAGATTACTGAGGGGTGCGACTATTCTTGAACAGCCGGTGATGAACCTGCGATAGAAGTTCACCACACCGAGGAAACTTCGCAACTCGGTCTAGTTTGAGGGGGCACGCCATTCCGCAATGGCTTGGATCTTTGCCTGATCCTTGCGCACTTGTTCGTTGCCCACCATGTGTCCAAGAAATGTTATCTCATTTGTCACAAATGAGCATTTCTCCAACTTCAAATAAAGTTTGTTCTCCCTCAAAGTCCGTAATACCTGCCTCAAATGGCCCAGGTGTTCCTCAACGCTTGAGGAATAGATGACAATATCATCTAAGTACATGACCACGAACTCATCTAAGAATGGGGCTAAAACTTGATTTATTAGATTGCAGAACGTGGCGGGTGCATTTGTGAGTCCAAAGGGCATCACTAGGAACTCAAATGACCTGTATCGTGCCACACATGCGATTTTCTTTTCGTTGCCCTCGGCGATACGAACCTGCCAATATCCTGACCTCAGGTCTAGCTTTGTGAAAACCTTAGCTTTCCCAAGTCGATCTATCAGATCGGGGATAAGCGGAATAGGATAACAGTCCCTCACTGTTATCTTATTCAAGGCTCTGTAATCCACACAGAACCTAAGTGAGCCATCCTTCTTCTTTTGGAAGAGGACTAGGGCTCCATATGGCGAAACTGTAGGCCGGACAAACCCTGCTTCTAGCAATTCATCCAATTGCTTACGAAGCTCGGCTAACTCCACCGGAGCCATACGATATGGAGCCTTAGAGGGAGGAGTAGATCCTGCCACAAGCTCTATCTTGTGGTCGATCCCTCTCCTAGGGGGAAGGTGTTTAGGAAGCTCCGAAGGCATCACATCGGAGTACTCTTCTAACAACCTCTTCACTATCGAGGGGACTTCTCCTTCGCAAGAAGAGTCATCAGTCCAAATAGCCATTAAGGTTGTGTCACCTTGACGCAACCCTGCCGCTAAGGCATTGGCTAATAAGGGGACCCCTCTTAAATCCCTCTTCTTTCCCTTTATCGTCGACGTGCTCCCAAGGCACGGCACGAAACCAGGGACTTGCTCATCATAAATCTGTATTCCATATAGATGTGGCATCACACCAATCTTGGTTTTCCTCAAAAGCTCAAGTCCAAAGATAGCTTCATAGTTAGCTAACTTTAAGATCTTTGCGTGGCAACGGCCCCGCCAATTATCCACCGCAATATCGACGTCATATGATATCCCTAAGACTTGGGGGTCTACCAATTGAAAGTCGGCTCTGATACCAATTGAAAGTCCATAAAGGGGGGGCGAAACCCTAAAGCATGCGCATATAAAACATTTGCATGGGCGGAATCTAGGGTTTCCTAGGATCGCATGCATGAATATATGATCAACTTGAAGATTGTATAGATCAAATTAAGATCATACCATAGCCATGATTGAATGGCGACTTGGAAGCAGAGAACGAAGTAGCTCTCCTCCAAAGCGTGCGCACACAAGATGATTGATCGCCTACTCCTTGTCGATCCTTGTGCTAGCAAGGCTCCAAGGTGTCCTTTTGTGTGGAGGAGAAGAGATGAATTCCTTTCCTTTTTCTGGCCGAAAACTCTTCTTAGCGTGAAGACCACCGAAGACGAGAGCAAGATGAAGACCAGTCCGCGAGAGAGTTAGCCGCCCCCTTTCATGTTCGAAAATGTTTTGACGTTTTCAACAAGGGAGAACGCCTTTCTATTTTTAGAAAGCACTAACTCCATTTCAACTCCCACGTTACCATCTCTTAATCGAACCATTCGAACCACACGTTCACCAAAGTGAACCGGTTCCAATCGGTTTGGTTTAATTGAATTTGGTTTAAGGACCAAATCAAACCAAGCCTTGGTCTGGATCTTATAAAACCAAAAAAGTTCAAGATCTAACCATTCATCTCTTGATGCTCTTGATCTCATCGATCTAGCATTAAATCTCTCGATCGAAGCTTACCGATCTCAAGCCCCAATCAATCAAACATGATCAGACCAGATCTCACTCACAATCAGAGCTTAAACTCCTTTAAACTGAACCAAAACAATTCAGTCCACACGATCTGACTTAAGTAAGCCATATCATCAAATTGTGCGACCCTAAGGGTTTCCTTTAAATGTCGGTAACGATAACTTACGTTATCACGATCAGTGAGGGGTATCTAGCAACACATCACTGTCTCCCGATATAAAGGAAAGAGTCTTCCAAGACTACACCCAAACCACAGCACAAGTGTGAACCCAAGTCACTTGACATATGTGTTTCCTTTGCCACTGGATGTTCTTATTGGACAAGCGTGTCAAGCCTGTAATTCCAATATGATGAGAGTGATTAGATCAGATGAACATAGTCATCTGGGTATGGCCATACACTTTCTTAATCATCTCATCTAGGGGGCCCCTATAGAACATCACACTCCAAACAAGGAGACGGCAATCCTATATCTATCACTAGTGCCCTAACATGACTCATGCTCATTATCCAAGATAGTCTATAACCATTATGTTTCAATTGATATTGAACTACCTCAAAACAATGCCAATCATCATTTAGAAACAGAAGTGATCTCAAGTCAGAGGAAATATGCCACTTGTTTGCATATAAGGATTATTCACATTGTGATAAGCAATCGAATATCCTAAGTAGGGTCTGTCCAGTACATCCAATGTACCCATGAGTCTACATCTTATTCCATGCTCGAAGCATCCTATAAGATTAGAACACATATTAGTCTCAATCATATCAAGGCTGTCTCATGTTCACCAAGATATCTCGACTAAGGACAATACTGCATGTCAGCCAAGCTGAACACCATTGAGACATTATTCAGAAGTATACATATTGCAGCAGATAATGTAACAACCTGAATAACAACCATTGCCTTTAAAAACATAGAGTTTATACATGATACTGATATAATCCCAAGGCCTCAAACATTAGCCTTAAGGGCATACCCCAACAATCTCCCACTTGCACTTAATCTAATGGTTGAGAAATCTCAAACCCATATTATTACAGTGCTTCCTATGCTTCTGCTGCACCAGAGGCTTTGTAAGCGGGTCAGCTAGATTGTCATCTGTATGAACCTTGCAGATTTTGATCTCGCCTCGATCAATGATCTCCCGGATCAAGTGAAACCTTCTCTGTATGTGCTTGGACTTCTGGTGCGACCGTTGTTCCTTTGCTTGTGCTATTGCTCCAGTGTTATCACAGAAGATAACCAAAGGATCTGCACTCGAAGGAACAACACCAAGTTCCTGAACGAACTTACGAATCCACACTGCCTCCTTAGATGCTTCTGAGGTTGCAACATACTCGGCTTCTGTTGTGGAATCAGCAACAATTGATTGTTTGAAACTTTTCCACACCACTGCTCCACCATTCAAGCTAAAAACATAGCCTGATTGCGATCGGAAATCATCCTAGTCAGATTGGAACGAAGCGTCAGTATATCCTTCAATACTGAGTTCTTCTTGACCTCCATATATCAAGAACATATCTTTGGTCCTCCGAAGATATTTCAAAATGTTCTTGACCGCAATCCAGTGTGCCTTTCCTGGATTACTTTGGAATCGACTGGTCACGCTTAACCCGTAAGCGACGTCTGGGCGAGTACACAACATCGCATACATAATGGACCCAATAGCCGAAGCATAAGGCGTATTGTCCATTTCATCTTTCTCAGTCTGTGTTTGTGGACACTGACTCTTTGAAAGATTCAGACCATGTCTGACTGGAAGATATCCTCTTTTAGAATTTTCTAAATGGAATCTCTCCAGGACTTTATCGATGTAAGTACTCTGGCACAGCCCGAGAAGCCTCTTTGATCTATCTCTGTAGATCTTCACACCTAATACATAGGCTGCTTCTCCTAAATCTTTCATCTGGAAACATTTTCTTAACCATGCTTTGACGGCATGCAGTTCAGGAACATCGTTTCCAATGATCAAGATATCATCGACGTAGAGGACTAGGAAAGTAATCACGCTCCCACTAAACCTCTTATATACACACGGGTCATCTTCATTCTTGATGAAACCAAACTTACAGATTGATTCATCAAAACGAATATTCCAGCTTCTCGATGCTTGTTTAAATCCATAAATGGACTTCTTCAATTTGCATATTTTATGACGATCTGATGGATTGATGAAACCTTCAGGTTGTGTCATATACACATCCTCTTCTTGTTTTCCATTAAGGAAAGCGGTTTTCACATCCATTTGCCAGATCTCATAATCATAATATGCCGCTATCGCAAGAATAATCCGAATAGACTTGAACATGGCTACAGGAGAGAAAGTTTCATCATAATCTATCCTGTAGACTTGTTTGAAACCTTTCACAACTAGCCTGCCTTTATAGGTAACCACGTTACCATCCATGTCAGTCTTCTTCTTGAAGATCCACTGACAGCCTATAGGGATTACTCCCGGAGGCGGATCAACCAAATCCCAAACTTGGTTATCTGACATGGAGTCCATCTCGGCTCGCATAGCTTCAAGCCATCTCGCTGATTCCGGTCCACTGACCGCATCCGCATAAGTGAGGGGTTCATCATTAATGATGTAGACTCCGTCATAGCGCTCAGGCTGTCGACGGATCCTTCCCGATCTTCGCGGTTCCCGTGATATCTGAGCCTCAGGTTGTTCAGTAACCTGATCTACTGGCTCAGGCTCATCCAACTGTGCTTGACTACTTTGTCCTTCTTCTGGATTCTCATCCAGCTTTATTTCTCTCCCACTGGCTTCTTGCAGAAGAAATTCTTTCTCAAGAAAAATAGCCGTCCGAGCAATAAATACTTTGTTCTCTTTGGGATCGTAGAAATAATAACCCTTTGTTTCTTTAGGGTAACTGACAAAGATACATTTATCAGATCTGCTCTCCAGTTTCCCAGAGGCGAGCTTTTTGACATAAGCCTCGCAACCCCAGATCTTAATAAATGTCAAGCTCGGCTGTTTCCCATACCATAACTCATATGGAGTCTTTGAAACTGCCTTGGATGGCACTCGGTTTAGTACCTTTGCAGCTGTTTCCAGTGCAAATCCCCAAAAGGAGTAAGGTAGAGTAGCCTGACTCATCATAGAACGAACCATATCCAGTAAGGTTCTATTTCTCCTCTCGGACACACCATTCCATTGCGGTGTTCCTGGCGGAGTGAGCTGTGAGATAATCCCACACTCCTTCAGATAGTCAGTAAACTCTCGACTCAAGTATTCTCCACCTCGATCTGAGCGAAGTGCCTTGATATTTCGGCCTAGCTGATTTTGTACTTCATTTTTGAACTCTTTGAACTTGTCAAAAGATTCACTTTTATGTTTCATTAGATAGACATAACCATACCTACTGAAATCATCAGTAAAGGTAATGAAGTATGAATAGCCACCTCTGGCATGTTTACTAAATGGCCCACACACATCACTGTGAATGAGATCAAGTAAACCTGAAGCCCTTTGACCTTTGTTGGAAAAAGGAGTCTTCGTCATTTTGCCCAATAAACAAGCTTTGCATGTATCAAGCTCCTCATAGGAGAATGATCCCAGCAGTCCATGGTCATGCAACCGCTTAATGCGCTTCTTGTTAATATGGCCTAAACGACTATGCCATAGCAAGGTGCTGTCATCAGCATACTTGGCTTTCTTATTATCAATCTGTTGTACAGAACATTCCATGTCCAACATGAATAACCCATTGTTAATTGACCCGGTAGCATAAACAATATTATCAAAAGAAATATAACACTTTGAAATCTTGCATTCAAAGGAAAACCCTTTCCTGACAAGAGCAGGAATAGAGATAATATTCTTAGTTATGCTCGGTACAAAATAACAATTGTCCAGTTCTAATACAAGACCAGATGGTAAAGAGATGTGATATTCTCCTACAGCAACAGCAGCAACCCGTGCCCCGTTTCCTACTCGTAGGTCCACCTCATGCTGTCCCACCTGTCTTCTTCTCTTGAGTTCCTGTACATTTGAACAAATGTGAACTCCACATGCAGTGTCCAACACCCATGAAATAGAAGAAGAAGATACCATGACTTTAGTCACGAAAATACCTGAGCCAGAAGCGAAAGGCTTGCTTCCCTTCTTATCTCCTTGGAGCGCTTTACAGTCCTTTTTCCAGTGACCCAGCTGGCCACAATGGAAACATCTGTATTCCTTTGACCGCTTTACCTTTTGTTTCAGAGCCTTGTTGTAGCTCTTGACAGGGGCTTTGCCCTTCTTCCCCTTCTTCTTGTTCCTTGAAGGAACCATTAGGACAGAGGATGAAGGCTTTCCCTTCTCACGAGACTGAGTCTGCTCTGTAGTCAAGAGCATGTTCAGTAACTCTGCCGGGGTACAGTCGATCTTGTTCATATTAAAATTAATGATGAACGGATCGAAAGAGGCCGGGAGAGACTGCAAGATGATGTCTACAACAAGCTCCTGATTGATGGTATGTCCCAGTTTCTCTAGAGCCTCCTTGTACCCAATCATCTTGAGTACGTGAGCTCCCACTGGACTCCCTTCAGTCAGTTTGCTCTGAAAGAAAAGTTTAGTCAAGTTATAGCGTTCAGTTCTTGCCTGTGCAGCATACAACATCTTGAGATTTGCTATAATTTCAATAGCAGATAAATCTTCATGCTGACGCTGAAGCTCTGGCGTCATAGACGCAAGCATAAGGCAAGCGACATCAATGCTATCATTGACATGCTTCTCATAAGCTTCCCGAACCGCCCTTGCGGCGTTCGCAGCGGGTTGAGGCGGTATTGCCGTCTCGAGGACATACAGTTTCCTCTCAGCCTTAAGAACAATCTTAAGGTGTCCGTACCAGTCTGAGAAGTTTGGCCCAGCAAACTTCTCCCTTTCTAGTAAGGATCGCACATTGAACGCTGTGGTGTTCGTTGCTGCAGTAATCTACAACATTGCAAGAACAGCAAGGTTAGTATCAATGTTAGAATCAATTCAGGACTTAAGAATGATTCTTTTCTCACTATTTTATCTGACTGAAAAATCCAGTAAAACAGTCCGAAAGAGTAAAACTCTTTTAGTGAGATGGGATCCAGATTTCATACTTGGTCTCCGCGTCCCGCTCAGGCGAGATAAGATGCACAGAGAGTACAAGCACTAATCTCTGGTAGGCAATCCCTGCCAATCGCCAACCCGTGCGATTCCCCTTCATCTGGGCAATCCAGCAGACTGTGCCAACTGAGTTGGTACAACACAGTCTCTGATCCCACAGATGGCTGCCTCCATATAGCTACCATATGCTCAATATGTAGCCTACATGGTCAAGCTGACCCGACCTACTCCCTGGACCACCACGTGCTATGCTGAGCAACGAGAAGCGATAAATCCCTTCTCTGTAACACGCAGGTGTAATCACACACCGTCTGAAGATAGATGGGCGTGCCCACTGAGTGGGTACAACACGGCCCCAACGATAGTCAGAACAGTGAGGTTTCACGTTAGAAGGCTTATCGTGCTTGATATTTAACGTTGGATTTTAACGGTCCTTTTATCTTCTTACTATCATTCAAATCCTATGGTGATAGCAGAAGAATAAATCATGCAGTTACTAAATTACTTAAATAGTAAATTAAAAGCATGATGATATTATGTGGTAAAAGCCCATTAAGCCTAAGTAAGACCTTAATTAACTTAAGTCTTCACTTGAGCTCTTCATGGGTCTCTAGCATTTCATCTGGCCCAACCCGGGCCCAAGCGCCCACTACAGCTCAGATGCGCCCACTACAGCTCAGATGCGCCCACTACAGCTCAGATGCGCCCACCAGGTAAAATGCGCCTGTCCTAGAGTCGAACTCTAGACCTCCCATTGGTGAAGCCACCTGCTGCATGCGCCTCTGCCATGTGTGCTCTGTGCTCATGTCTGATTAAATTACAATTTAATCTATCTAGACATGATTGACTCGCAGGTCAATTACACTTTATAAATTAATTAAAATGTGATGCGCAGATCACAATAATAATTTACAATAATACATCCAGGCACGCAGGCCCCAGCACAGCACACATTAAATTTTGGGCAGCCCACATAAGATTAAATAAACACTCAATTATGTTATACAAACATCATGTGATCCATTCAAGAAAATAAAATTTTCGAAAATCCCATTGGCATCAATTTTATTTCCTTATGTGCCCTACTACCTTACAACGGTCCATTAATAGGGATCCACTCATCAGACCTAGTCAGACCCACTGCCCTTGCATGCACCAAGTCATAACCGACTTGAGTCGACCTCATGGTCAACAATGCATGCGTTAAGGGCTGAACGTCCCTCATGAGTTCTGGCAAGCGGGTGTGACCCTGGGCCTTAATCATGAGCGTTCACTGGTTGTCTCAATCAGACATCGCTACACGCCTTTCTGCAGTCGACCAATAGCCACCTCATGCTTGCGCATAGGTGCCATCTGGTCGACCCATCTAGGCTGTCAGATGGTCTGATCAGACTGTTGGGTCTAGACTGGACGATGACTTCAACCCTAATAACCCGTCTAAGATTTCAAAGCAGGCGCTTAGATCTAATGAGGGGCGCGCAAGTAATGTTTTGAGAAAAACTACAACAAGCGCCAAACATCATACATGCGCCAACAAGTAATAAACATACATCTAGTTTCGCATGATGACCTATACCTTTAGATCTACTCTTAAGCGCAAACAAGGATCACAATAAGCAATCATATGATTCATACATGAAATCGGCTCTGATACCAATTGAAAGTCCATAAAGGGGGGGCGAAACCCTAAAGCATGCACATATAAAACATTTGCATGGGCGGAATCTAGGGTTTCCTAGGATCGCATGCATGAATATATGATCAACTTGAAGATTGTATAGATCAAATTAAGATCATACCATAGCCATGATTGAATGGTGACTTGGAAGCAGAGAACGAAGTAGCTCTCCTCCAAAGCGTGCGCACACAAGATGATTGATCCCCTACTCCTTGTCGATCCTTGTGCTAGCAAGGCTCCAAGGTGTCCTTTTGTGTGGAGGAGAAGAGATGAATTCCTTTCCTTTTTCTAGCCGAAAACTCTTCTTAGCGTGAAGACCACCGAAGACGAGAGCAAGATGAAGACCAGTCCGCGAGAGAGTTAGCCGCCCCCTTTCATGTTCGAAAACGTTTTGACGTTTTCAACAAGGGAGAACGCCTTTCTATTTTTAGAAAGCACTAACTCCATTTCAACTCCCACGTTACCATCTCTTAATCGAACCATTCGAACCACACGTTCACCAAAGTGAACCGGTTCCAATCGGTTTGGTTTAATTGAATTTGGTTTAAGGACCAAATCAAACCAAGCCTTGGTCTGGATCTTATAAAACCAAAAAGGTTCAAGATCTAACCATTTATCTCTTGATGCTCTTGATCTCATCGATCTAGCATTAAATCTCTCGATCGAAGCTTACCGATCTCAAGCCCTAATCAATCAAACATGATCAGACCAGATCTCACTCACAATCAGAGCTTAAACTCCTTTAAACTGAACCAAAACAATTCAGTCCACACGATCTGACTTAAGTAAGCCATATCATCAAATTGTGCGACCCTAAGGGTTTCCTTTAAATGTCGGTAATGATAACTTACGTTATCACGATCAGTGAGGGGTATCTAGCAACACATCACTGTCTCCCGATATAAAGGAAAGAGTCTTCCAAGACTACACCCAAACCACAGCACAAGTGTGAACCCAAGTCACTTGACATATGTGTTTCCTTTGCCACTGGATGTTCTTATTGGACAAGCGTGTCAAGCCTGTAATTCCAATATGATGAGAGTGATTAGATCAGATGAACATAGTCATCTGGGTATGGCCATACACTTTCTCAATCATCTCATCCAGGGGGCCCCTATAGAACATCACACTCCAAACAAGGAGACGGCAATCCTATATCTATCACTAGTGCCCTAACATGACTCATGCTCATTATCCAAGATAGTCTATAACCATTATGTTTCAAATGATATTGAACTACCTCAAAACAATGCCAATCATCATTTAGAAATAGAAGTGATCTCAAGTCAGAGGAAATATGCCACTTGTTTGCATATAAGGATTATTCACATTGTGACAAGCAATCGAATATCCTAAGTAGGGTCTGTCCAGTACATCCAATGTACCCATGAGTCTACATCTTATTCCATGCTCGAAGCATCCTATAAGATTAGAACACATATTAGTCTCAATCATATCAAGGCTGTCTCATGTTCACCAAGATATCTCGACTAAGGACAATACTGCATGTCAGCCAAGCTGAACACCATTGAGACATTATTCAGAAGTATACATATTGCAGCAGATAATGTAACAACCTGAATAACAACCATTGCCTTTAAAAACATAGAGTTTATACATGATACTGATATAATCCCAAGGCCTCAAACATTAGCCTTAAGGGCATACCCCAACACTAACCGATCCCTCTTTGGGCAGCTCTTCATCATATGTGGACCTACACATATATAGCAGGCCATGCTGGTGCTTGCTGTCTTTGATGGCCCCGGGGTAGCTGGCCGGCCCTTCACCGACTTGTACTCTTTTGGGGCAGCGCGGTTCTTCCTCACAAAGGGCTTCTTGCCCTTGGCCGCATAGGGGATCCTCGACCTCGAGGATGATGCGCTAGTGTGATGATGCGGGGGCGGGGCCCTCGACTCCTTACGATCCGTAAGGCCTTCAGTAGCTATCATTGCCGCCTTAAGAGTTTGAAACTCTTGGCGGCACAGTTCGTCCCGGGCCCACCCTTGGAGTCCATCCATGAAGTGGTAAAGTCGGGCCTTTTTCGACAAGTCATCGATCTCAAGCATAACTTGCCGAACTGCTGGACATAGTCCTTAATTGCGCCGGTGTGCTTGAGTCGCTTTAGGGCGTCACGCGCCGCACAGTAAGAGTTCCCGGGCAGGAACTGATTCTTGATCTTGCTTTTGAGCTCTTCCCACGAGAGCTTCCGAGCTGGATCCTACCCAAATAAGCTGGGTGCGGCCTGAGTCCGCCACCACAACTTTGCGTCTCCGAAGAGATACACAATACATGTATGAGCCTGCTCCTCATCAGGGACTTGAGCATTCTGAAAGAACAGCTCCATGTCCCACAGGAAGTTCTCAACTTCCTTAGTGGAGCGAATGCCCGAAAAGGGCGCAGGCTCATGGACACGCCGTCGCACAGCGGTCATTTGGCCACCCTCAGCCTGAGGTTGTGGCTGCGTGGCAGCACGCTTCAGGACGATCACCTCCATTTTGAACTGCTCAAGCTCCGCAGCTTGGCGATCCACGCGCATCTGAAGATTTGCATTAGATGCAGTCAGGTTATTGTTGGAGACCACCAACTCCTTCACCAAATCCACCAAATTTTGGTCTCCATGACCAGCAGCATCACCTACAGCAACTTCTAGGATGCCTATGCGTTCGCTGTTTGTCAGCACCATTTTCGCAGCTTTTGCCTTCTTGAACAGATGAAGCTTACAGCACACACAACCTGCTGTTCTGTCCTAAACAAGTACTGTTTTGTTCTTTACAGAACCCTACAGAAAAAAACTACAGAACAACAGGTACAAACAACAACAGAACAGAAACAACAAAATCACCCAAAATACAACTTTGGAACGTGAACCTGGGCTTTGATACTAGCCTGTCACGCCCACGATTACGCTAAACAATTTTTTTTTTTACTAAGCAAACCGAAAGCTTTAAAAGGGGCCACGCAAGACCCGAACACCAAATGCAAGACCCACGCAGGGGACGAAACCGAGAGGTCGCGGAAGTGGAAGACTCTGGAGTAGCAACTCTTGTCGATGGGCGAGACCGGCAGGTGAAGACAAACCCACCTCAGCCGAACAGCAACACAGCAACACAGACAGGAGAAACGGGAAAAATCACTACACGCAGGTAGTGGAAAGACCAGGAGAAAAGATGCTGTACGCAGACAGCAACAAAGCAGAAAAAGCAGGCCCCGCGCAGGTAGCCCGATACACCCCAAAACACTGAAGGTGTCCACACGCAAGAGAACCACAATTGGAAAACAACAGAAAGACGTCCGCTCACAGGTGGACGAGAACCCAACCACAACTAGAGAACAGCACGGCCACGCGTGCCCGAAGAACCCAAATGAAGGGGAAGAAACGGGTAACCGGACGCTCGTTGAACGCATGTCGACGAGGAGGAAGGAATCCAAAAAACCACTCGACACCGGGGCGAGGGAAGAGTACGACGGAAGAACGAGATGCCGGAAACAGAACGAAAGAGGAGGAGTACTACCTCGCCGGAGTCGAGTCGCCGACTCCGCCGCAGCTGATGACTCTAAATTTCATAGTGTTTTTCATACTTATTTAGTAGTCTTTTGAGCCATGATCTTACTCTTTTGCTTTGTTTTTATACCTTTTTATCATATACTTCAGAATCTACACCGTCTTTAGTTTTTGATCAATTTCAGGTAAAACGACATCATTATCACCGGTTTTTGAGCAATCTCAATGCATGAACGAGTTCTAACCATCAAGAGGAGACTACCCATAAAATTTCAACTCAAAAAGGTTCTTCTAGCAAAAATACGGCACTGCTGTGTAAATATACACGGTACCGTATTTCACCGCTTTCAACTAGACGAAAATATGGTGCTGCCGTATTTTGTCCTAGAATGTTCACGGTACCGTATTTTGCGCTGATTTCATTTAGAAGACCTAAGCGAGAATACGGCACGGCCGTGTAGAAGTACACAATACCGTATTTATTGGCGATCCAGAACAGAAAAGTTCAGCAGAAATATGGCACTGCCGTAAACATGTACACGGTGCCATATAATTGGACAAAATTAACCAGAAAGTTTTGACACAAATACGGCACTGCCGTATGATCTTCACAGTGCCGTATTTTCTGTCAATTCTGACTAGAAGGATTTGGCAAGAATACGGCACTGCCGTATTTACGAGGGACATGCTCACCGCACCGTATTATTTGCCCAGAACTCACATAATGAAATACGACACAGCCGTATGAATGCTCACGGTGCCATATTTTGGAACTCTAAATTCTGATTTTTTCGCCCGATTCTTGCAAAGACCATATCTTTTGATCCAGACCTCCAAATTAGGGGGGAAAAGAGGCGGTGGACTCAGGGTTAAGGGGGGAAGACACACGAAGTGAAAGGAACAATTTTTATCCACGCCTTAGAGAGAATTTGAGGAAATTGTCGCCGCGCTAGGGTTCATCGCCGTTTGCTACATAGACCATCTCCGACCACGATTTTTGAGAAGAAGCTTCGCCTGAGGAAGAAGAACACATCACAAAAGTTTTGGCTTGAAAGGAGATCAATCGAGGGAGGAATCATCAAAAAATGTGCTTGCGACACTGTTCATCGCGAACTCGAAGACAAATTTCGGGCTGTGATTTACTTGCAACCCTGTTTTGTAACTTTTACTCCTTCCTTACTATCTCCAATCATACTAAAAATCATGTTTTGCTGTGATTCTTCCATCATGTTAGCTTAAATTCTTCTTGGGACAAGGGGGTGTTATTCTCTTGATATTTCAATGACTAGATAACTTTTCTCACATCAATATATCTCTGCTATGGTTATTTTACTCAAGTGATTTATTTCCTTCAATCGCTTTTAGTATCATGCTTTAACATGTTTTGGAGTTTTATGCTATGGACTGAGAAGATGATATCATAGAACTTGGAACCTTAGAATTTATTGTAAGAACTCATCGCAAGAGGTTGGTTGCACTCTTATCTTTAGATTTTAGAAGTTTATTTCTTGTTATTGACATGACCTAGAATTTATTGTTGTCACAGACATGGTAACGTGCTAGAGATAGACGTTAGATTGTTAGAAAGCCTTGAGTAAAACCTGTGAAACTAAGGCGCGAGAGTGCTTAGTTTTGCTTGAGATCTTGGTATTGAGATGGGATGCACGAGAGTGATCCTTAATCTCCTTAACCGAAATTCACTTATATTTAGCATTGGATTGATCTTGTGCGAGAGTGAGGATCGTTCTTTACAAACTAGTTGCGCGAGAGTGAGTTAGTTTGTTTATTAAGTGAATTATATCTTAACCGTGACAGAGATAAATTGATGATTCTTTAATTCTATTTAGTTATGAATATCAAGTTGAATGAACCCCTAGTCCCGATTCTCTCATCCTGATCTGCTTCAATTACAGTTCGATTGCTTTTTACACAATTCTTGATTCGCTTAGCTAGTGAAAACTCAATTAGTCGGTACTTAACAACGAAGTCCCTGTGGTTTGATATCTTAATTATTACTTTGAGTATCCGTGCACTTGCGGAAACAACAAGTTTCTGGCGCCGTTGCCGGGGACTTCGATTTTGTTAATATTGATATAATTGTCATTATCGCTAGACTAAGCTTTTGTCTTTATTTTTTTCATTACTTTCTGTGATAGATTCTGATTTCCTTTTAGCTCTACAAATTCTGAACTTTTCTAACCTTCTACTTGTTTATGCGCAGAAGTCTTAGGTCAGGACCATTAGTTCCTCTTGACCCTGAAATTAATAAAACACTTAGACTGCGCAGGAAGTTGAGATTTGCAGAAGGAAGAGAAGAAGAATCTATCATGGCCGAAAGAAGAACGCTTAGAGACTATACAGCCCCAAATACACAAGGAATCTGTTCCAGCATCACTAGGGCTGCTATAGATGCAAACAACTTTGAGATCAAACCAGCGTTCTTATCGATGATTCAACAGAATCAGTTTGGAGGATCTCCTTTGGAAGATCCAAACCAACACTTATCCCTTTTCCTTGAGTTTTGTGACACCATAAAGATTAATTGTGTATCTGACGATGCTCTCAGACTAAGACTATTTTCTTTTTCTCTCAGGGACAGAGCAAAAGCCTGGCTTCATGCGCATCCAACTGGAACGTTCACTACTTGGGAGCACTTGTCAAACGCCTTCTTGCAGAAGTACTTTCCTCCCAGTAAAATGATCCAGTTGAGGAACCAAATCACAGGCTTTGCCCAGAGAGACAGAGAATCAATGAGTGAAGCATGAGAGCGCTTTAATGAGCTCCAACGGAAGTGGCCCCACCATGGAGTGGAAAACTGGGTTTTAATTCAAACTTTCTATAATGGTTTGCTTTACAATACACGCTTAACTGTTGATGCTGCTGCATGAGGAGCATTGATGACCAAGACTATTGAAGATGCCCATGCCTTGATTGAGGAGATGGCGCTAAATCACAACCAATGGGCTTCAGAGAGAGGAGTGCTTTATCGGCCTTCTCATGGTAAGAACGATGGTGATGGTTGGCGCTCTCTTGCAGAAAAGGTAGATTCGTTATGTAACCGTTTTGATTCTTTCCAAATGCAAACCGCTTCTGTTTCTTCTGTTGTATGTGAGGTTTGTGGGAATAATGGACATTATGCTGAGGAATGCAAAGATATAGTTGACCAGGAGAGTGAGCAAGTTAATGCCGTGGGGGGTTACAACCAAGTCAGATCTAGTGACCCTTACTCCAATACTTACAATCCTGGTTGGCGCAACCATCGTAACCTGTCTTGGAAAAGTAACAATCAAACTAGTGGGAAAAATGATAATAGGGGCTATAACCAGAGACAGTCATACCAGAGTCAACCCCAAAAATCTAGTTTAGAAGAGATGTTTGAGAAATTCATGGGTAAACAGATGAGCAAAAATGATGAGATTACAGAAACCCTTAAGCAGATAAACTCTAGGTTGGATGGTGTTGTTGCTCATAACAAGATGTTAGAAACTCAGATAGCACAACAGACTAATACACCTTATAGACCCCCTGGGAAGTTACCTGCAAAACCTGAACCAAATCCCAGAGAACATTGTAATGCCATCATGACTAGGAGTGGTAGACCGTTGGAAGATCCAAGGGGACCCTTAGATAATGAAGAGGATGAGCCTAATGTTATGCCTAGTGAGGAACCTATTTTGGAACCACAGCCCACACAAGTGCAACCCCTTCCTGATTCTTCTGAAGAGGATGGGTCTTCACAGAAAAGAGACTCACCTTGTGAGGTTGAGGTACCCAGACCTAGTTCTCCACAGCCATATAGTACACCTATCCATTTCCCTAGAGGATCGTGCAGGCTAAACTAGATAGACAGTTTGGGAAATTTTTGGAAGTGTTGAAAAAGCTGTACATTAATATTCCTTTTACTGATGCATTATCCCAAATGTCTACTTATGCAAAGTTTTTAAAAGAAATCTTATCCAACAAAAAAAAATTGAGGACTACGGTACTGTAGCACTAACTGAAAAATGCAGTGCTCTAATTCAAAATATGTTGCCACCAAAGTTAAAGGATCCAAGTAGCTTCTCGATACCTTGTTCAATTGGTAATGTTGCTTTCGATCGGGCTCTATGTGATTTAGGGGCCAGTGTTAGTCTTATGCCTTTATCTGTGTGCAGGAAACTGGACATGGGAGCCCCTAAGCCGACTATAATTTCTTTCTAACTCGCCGATAGATCAGTGAAATATCTAGTAGGTATTTTGGAAGATGTTCCTATACAAGTTGGTAAGTACTTCATACCTGCTGATTTTGTAGTACTTGAAATGGAAGAGGATGCCAAGATTCCTATTATTTTGGGTAGACCGTTCCTAGCCACTGCTGGAGCCCTTATTGATGTAAGGAACGGTGAGAATTGGCAATGACAAGATTGAATTTGATTTGAATAATTCATTGAAAAAACCTGCATATGCTAGTTCTTGCTGCACTATCCATGTTATTGATGACACAGTTTATGATGTTAGTTGTTTGTTTGATGATTCTTCTGTTGATGTTCCTCTTTTTGATTCTTTTTCTGATTCTCTTTCTGATTCCTTGGGAAGTTCTTGTGAAGAAATTGATAATTCTGGTTTTAAGAATGATTTTGATGATGAAAAACATGACATTTTAGATTGTGCTACTTTTGATAATGAAAGTGAAAAGATTCCTAAAGTTGAACTGAAAGTTTTACCTGATAACCTTATATATGAGTTTCTTGGTCCCAACTCTACATACCCTGTGATTGTAGATGCTCAATTAGATGCCTGGGAAACCAATCTTCTCTTGAAGGAACTAAGAACTCATAGAAAGGTAATTGGGTACACCATTGATGACTTGAAAGAGATTAACCCTTCCTTTTGTATGCACAGGATTCACATGGAGGATGAGCATAGGCCGCATGTAGACTTTCAGAGAAGACTCAATCCGTCCATGAAGGAAGTGGTGAAGAAGGAAGTACTAAAATTGCTAGATGCAGGTATTATCTACCCTATTTCAGATAGTAAGTGGGTAAGCCCTGTACACTGTGTTCCAAAAAAGGGAGGTGTCACTGTAATGAAAAATAAGGACAACGAATTGATACCTGTTAGAACTGTCACTAGTTGGCGTATGTGTATTGATTATAGAAAATTAAATACTGCCACTAGGAAGGATCATTTTCCCTTGCCCTTCATTGATCAAATGGTTGAGAGACTAGCTAAACACTCATACTTTTGTTTTCTCGATGGGTATTCCGGATTTTTCCAGATTCCCATCCATCCTGATGATCAGGATAAGACTACTTTCACGTGTCCATATGGCACTTTTGCTTATAGAAGAATGCCCTTTGGTTTATGCAATGCACCTGCCACTTTTCAGAGGTGCATGATGGCAATTTTTTCTGAATTTATTGAAGACTTCATGGATGTCTTTATGAATGATTTTTCAGTTTATGGTTTTTCCTTTGATGACTGTTTGGCTAATCTCTCTAGAGTTTTGCAGAGATGCGAAGAGACTAACCTTGTCTTGAATTGGGAAAAGTATCACTTTATGGTTAGACAAGGGATAGTTTTGGGCCATCTCATTTCAAAGAGAGGGATTGAAGTGGACAAGGCCAAGATAGAAGTGATTGAGAAGTTGGCACCACCCACTACTGTCAAGGAGATCAGGAGCTTTTTAGGACATGCAGGGTTTTACAGGAGGTTCATCAGGGACTTCTCTAAACTTGCTAAACCTTTAACAGATTTACTTTGTAAAGATGCCAAATTCTGCTTTGATGAGAAATGTCTATTTGCTTTTCAGGAATTAAAGAAGGCCTTGACATCAGCACCGATCATGCAGCCACCTGACTGGGAGTTACCTTTCGAGCTTATGTGTGATGCCAGCGACTTTGCAGTGGGAGCAGTTCTAGGGCAAAGGAAGGACAAGAAGCCTTATGTGATCTCCTATGCCAGTAAAGCTCTAGATGAAACACAGAGAAACTACACCACCACTGAGAAGGAGTTGTTAGCCATAGTTTTTGCATTTGATAAATTCAGATCTTACTTGATAAATTCAAAGATTATAGTGTACACCGATCATGCTGCAGTTAAATATTTGATACAGAAGAAGGACAGTAAGCCATGGTTGTTGAGATGGATTTTGCTTCTGCAAGAGTTTGACCTAGAAATCAAGGATAAGAAAGGCACTGAGAATTTAGTTGCAGGCCACCTTTCAAGGATGATGGTTGAAGATACAATAGGTGACATTAATGATTCCTTTCATGAGGAACAACTGATGAGAATTGAACAGATTAAGGCCCCTTGGTATGCAGATATTGTAAATTATCTTGTTGCAAAAATATTTCCTATTGATTTGAATCACCAAGGCAAGAAAAGATTTTTAGCAGAAGTTAAACACTATTTTTGGGATGAGCCTTATGTGTTCAAAAGATGTGCAGATGGAATATACAGGAGATGTATCCTCGAAGAAGAAATGAAAGACATATTATCACAATGCCATGGATCATCATATGGAGGGCATGCTAGTACTGAGAAGACAGTTTTTAAGGTATTACAATCTGGATTTTATTGGGCCACATTGTTTAAGGATGCAAGAAATTTTGTAATGACCTGTGATAATTGTCAAAGGATGGGGAACATAAATACAAGGGATGAAATGCCATTGTCCACCATACTTGAAGTTAAAATTTTTGATGTTTGGGGTATTGATTTCATGGGACCTTTTCCATCATCCGGAGGAAATAATTATATACTCGTAGTGGTAGATTATGTTTCCAAGTGGGTAGAAGCCATTGCTTCTCCTACTAATGATTCTAGGGTTGTGGTGAAATTGTTTAAAGAGTTATCTTCCCACGGTTTGGAGTACCACGAGTGGTGATTAGTGATGGAGGATCCCACTTTATTGAACACAAGTTTTCAGCTTTACTTAGAAAATATGGGGTGAATCATAGAGTTGCAACACCTTACCATCCCCAAACAAGTGGACAAGTGGAAATATCTAATAGAGAAATTAAAGGAATATTAGAAAAGACAGTGTCAAGAACAAGGAAGGACTGGGCTCTTAAGCTTGATGATGCACTTTGGGCATACCGGACTGCTTTCAAAACACCAATAGGTATATCACCATTTCAATTGGTTTATGGAAAGTCATGTCACCTTCCTGTAGAACTCGAGCATAAAGCATTCTGGGCGATTAGAGCATTAAATTTTGACTTGAAGAGTGCAGGTGAAAAGAAGAAACTGCAATTGAGTGAACTTGAAGAGATTAGACTCTCTGCTTATGAAAATGCAAAGATCTTCAAGGAGAGAACCAAGAGATGGCATGATCGGCACATACTCAGAAAAGAATTTCAACCAGGTTACTTCGTTCTCTTGTTTAATTCTAGATTGAGACTTTTTCCTGGTAAATTAAAATCTCGATGGTCTGGCCCTTTTCAGGTGAAGAAGACTTACCCGTACGGAGCCGTCGACATATGGAGTGAAGAGAAAGGAATATTCAAGGTTAATGGACAAAGATTGAAGCACTACTATCATGGAGAACAAATTGAAGAAAGGGAATATTATCTGCTTGATGAGATACAAACAAATCCAAGTGTGAATGGGTCAAGCTAAAGACCATTAAATTAGCGTTTCTTGGGAGGCAACCGAAGCAAAACTTTTTTCTTTTTCTTTGATTTTGGTTTGTTTTTTGCTTAGGTTTACTTTGTTTAGAGTTAACCCTTCCTTTTCTGATTTTTTTAGCGATTTTTTGAGATTTGTTTTGAATTTTGTTTATAAAATATGGCAGTACCGTATTTCCTCGACGCACTCTCACGGTACCGTATTTCTGAACATTTTTGAACAGAATGTTTTTTCGCATTTTATGGCAGTACCGTGGACGTTTACACAGTACCGTATTTTTGGCTGATTCTTTACAGAAGGTTTTTTACAGAATACGGCACCACCGTATCTGTGAGCTACTTCTACACGGTACCGTATTTGTTGCCATTTTCAAACAGAGAGTTTTTTGCGATTTCACGGCAGTACCATGGACGTTTACATGGTACCGTATTTTCGGCTGATTCTTTACAGAAGTTTTTTTTTACAAATACGGCAGTACTGTGAACATTTACATGACACCGTATTTTTCAAAAAATCTAAACAGAAAATTTTTGTGTTATACGGCACCACTGTGGGAGAATACACGGTGCCGTATTTATCGCATTTTCCTACATAGAACCTGTAGCCGAAATACGGCACCACCGTAATCGCTATACGGTACCGTATTATCGCCCGACCCCACGTATTCACGTGCCGTATTTAGGGCTCGACGCACTGTTCTTAGGGCTTCTTCGCCCAATTTCGCGCCGATCTTCTGTTTTTCTTCGAGCTTTCACTTCCCAAACCTTCGTGAGACCTCTCTCTACAACTTTCGTCCAATTCCAAGTGAAGATCTTGACGATTTCAAGCTCGATCGAGTTCGTTTCTAGTGTGCTGCAATGTTTTCCACCGCGATTTTGCCTCTTCCGTTTCTTCTCGTCCAAGCATCGATCGACTTACTTCCAAGCTCAGAAGGCTTCAAGGAGGATAGAAGATCATTCCCCAAGAAGATTTGGAGCTTGATCCCAATCTGAAAACCAGACTTGAAGCTTCGAACGTCACCCTGCTTTCCAGCTGCACGCCCCTGGGTAACAAGAACTCTTCTCAGATTTCTTCCATTTGACACTTATTTCGTTCGCGTTATATTATGGCACCTACCAAAAAGTTTGAATCAAAGAAGAAAGGAAAGACCTTCGCTAGACCTCATATGCCTCCACCGAATCCCTTTGGTATCGTGTTTAGGGATGAGGAACATGAGCAGAGATACAACATGCTGCTTACTCGACGCATCGTCAAAACAAAATACACTGATATTAGAGCTTTAGAACTCCTTGGACTGAAAGACGATGTGTTTTGGATGTATGACAAGGTGGGGTTGAGAGAATTTTTTGAGATTACATCTGAAACTCACCTGCCTGTTGTTCTAGAGGTTCTAAGCAGTTTAGAGGTCAGTTGGGAGGAATACATGGATCACACCGCCAAGGGAGAAATCAGATTTAGGATGATGAACGAAGAAAGAATGCTCACATTCAAGGAAATTCGACGTATATTCCACTTCCCACGGAAGGGGCGAACAGAACCACCCATTGGATTTCTTGAGCATATCTTTTGGGATCAGATTTCCTCAGACAGTAGGTTTTCAGCCTCAATAGCAAGAGCTTCGAAGATTTTGAATCCCTGCATTAGATACGCCCACCGCGTCCTTGCACACACGATATTCGGGCGAGGAGATAGTGATGGTATTGTCACTCACGCTGAATTGTTCTTACTCTGGAGTATGCTTCATGGTTACACTGTAGATATAGCCTTCTTTTTCATGAGACATCTGAATAAAGTATCAAAGGCTAAGAAGGGAGCTATAGTGATAGGAGGTTTTCTTACTCTTATAGCACTACATCTAGGGATTGCACCCTATGGGATCGAGGTTGCTCGAGGCAACTCCAGGATAGATATTGAATAATGCATTGCGATGAAGATGATTCAGCGTGATGGGGATACTTATAGTTTGATACTTCAGCCAGGTCTTCCCACATTGCCATTGCCTAACCCCGGACGGACCTCAGTGCAAAACCTTGAAAATTGGAAGCTATTACCCAGTTGCGTGTCCTATGCCACACCTGCACCAGAGGGATCATTGCCACTACCACCCCCAACTTTGAGTGATGACCAGTTTGGTATGAGTATAGACTCCTCGCCACCTAGAGTCACCGAGCCACCGCCCCAGGGAGCCGCCGGATCATCCTCACATCACGCAGCCCAGATCAGAGAGGTTGGCAGAGTTACCGAGACCCAGGGTTTCAGACTATCACTGCACAGTTGTACAGGCAGGAGCAGCGTATGGAGAGGGTGATGGGAGGCATAGGAGGAATACACGAGCAGATAAGTCACATTCATATGGATATCGAGGCGTTGGGAAACTATATGGAAGACATGGGGAATTTTCTCTATGATCGTTTTGGCTACAAGGACCCCAGGAGAGGTGGTATCTACGGTGATGCAGGTGAGGGAGCATCTCACGATCCCATAGCTGTTGCCCCAGTTGAAGAGGACGAGGAGGAGACGTAGTCAGATGAGTAGGATTTTGTGAGTATCTCATCCCTATTCTCGTACTTTATTTGGTTTACTGATTTATGTTGATCTTACCCTCATGTAGGGAAGGATGACTTTGCAAACTTCTTGCCTCCTACTGCTACGGATTCTTGCTACTTGATCACTATTAATTTGAGACTTCAATTTGGTTGTACTGACATATTTAGAGGATTTGCTATACTTTCTATTCGATCTGGTTGTATTTGATATGTGATGTTTGATATTCTAGATTTACGCTATGGGTTTGGTATACCATGAGATTCATTTGATATTTGATGATTGATTGCTGATACACCTGTGTGGTTTGTTTATTCATGAAAATACTGCCGATATCATGCCAAAAATTTTCTTGATGGTTTACATATTAAAAATTGAGATTAGGATTAGACCTATTGTGATGAATTTATTTCTCTACTACATATCTACATACCGAAATCTTTCATTGATTAATAAATGGTGTTTTGGATGAACATATTGTCTGATGAGTTTGATTTTAGAGGGAAATTATTTCTTTGAATAAAATCAGCATATAAGTGTAATTTTTGAATTGATATCGATTGATTAATTTAGTTGATATTTATGCTATTTGCTATTTGTTGGGAAGAAATGTTCCTTGATCCATAAAAATAGTGAGAGACTCCCCTACTTGGCACTATGTAAAATTGATAGTGGTACCTAAGACATGGGTTGAAGTCTATTTCTAAAAGATAATGTGAAAGAAAAGGAATAAGACTCCTCTACTTGGCACTGTGCAAAATTGACAGTGGTACCAAAGACAAGAGTTGAAGTCTAAAATAAAAAGTATGTATCTATGTGGGTATATGCTATCTATTCAAAAATAAAAGGAGAAAAGAGAGAAGCAAGAAAAGAGAGATTCTGTGAGGAAAAATATCTAGGAGACTCTATTCCTGTAAACAAAAAGTTGATGATTATGAATTGAAACTGGATGAAATCTTGAAATTGATATTCTGCTTATTATACGAATTGTGAAGTTTTATTTGATTAAGTAATGAAACTTGAAGATCAAAAATCAAAGGGTGATATGTCTATATGAAATTCCATGAACAATTGATGAAAGTTTTCATAGTTGATTGTGTTTTAGAAATTTATTCGTCATGAGAAAGTTTTATCCTTTGACCAATTTCTTAATTTTTGCTTGAGGACAAGCAAGGTTTGAGCCTTATGTGTTTGATGACTCTAAATTTCATAGTATTTTTCATAGTAGTCTTTTGAGCCATGATCTTACTCTTTTGCTTTGTTTTTATACCTTTTTATCATATACTTCAGAATCTACACCGTCTTTAGTTTTTGATCAATTTCAGGTAAAAAGGCATCATTATCACCGATTTTCGAGCAATCTCAATGCATGAATGAGTTCTAACCATCAAGAGGAGCCTACCCATAAAATTTCAACTCAAAAAGGTTCTTCTAGCAAAAATATGGCACTGCCGTGTAAATATACACGGTACCGTATTTCACCGCTTTCAACCAGACGAAAATTCGGTGCTGCCGTATTTTGTCCCAGAATGTTCACGGTACCGTATTTTGCGCTGATTTCATCCAGAAGACCTAAGCGAGAATACAGCACGGCCGTGTAGAAGTACACGGTACCGTATTTATTGGCGATCCAGAACAGAAAAGTTCAGCAGAAATACGGCACTGCCGTAAACGTGTACACGGTGCCGTATAATTGGACGAATTTAACCAGAAAGTTTTGACACAAATACGGCACTACCGTATGAATCTTCACGGTGCCGTATTTTCTGTCAATTCTGACTAGAAGGATTTGGCAAGAATACGGCACTGCCGTATTTACGAGGGACATGCTCACGGCACCGTATTATTTGCCCAGAACTCACAGAATGAAATACGGCACGGCCGTATGAATGTTCATGGTGCCGTATTTTGGAACTCTGAATTCTGATTTTTCTGCCCGTTTCTTGCAAAGACCATATCTTTTGATCCAGGCCTCCAAATTAGGGGGGAAAAGAGGCGGTGGACTCGGGGTTAAGGGGGGGGGGGGGAAGACACACGAAGTGAAAGGAACAATTTTTATCCATGCCTTAGAGAGAATTCGAGGAAATCGTCACCACGCTAGGGTTCATCGTTGTTTGCTGCATAGACCATCTCCGACCACGATTTTTGAGAAGAAGCTTCGCCTGAGGAAGAAGAACACATCACAAAAGTTTCGGCATGAAAGGAGATCAATCGAGGGAGGAATCATCAAAAAACGTGCTTGTGACACTGTTCATCGTGAACTCGAAGACAAATTTCGGGCTGTGATTTACTTGCAACCCTGTTTTGTAACTTTTACTCCTTCCTTACTATCTCCAATCATACTAAAAATCATGTTTTGCTGTGATTCTTCCATCATGTTAGCTTAAATTCTTCTTGGGACAAGGGGGTGTTATTCTCTTGATATTTCAAAGACTAGATAACTTTTCTCACATCAATATATCTTTGCTATGGTTATTTTACTCAAGTGATTTATTTCCTTCAATCGCTTTTAGTATCATACTTTAACATGTTTTGGAGTTTTATGCTATGGACTAAGAAGATGATATCATAGAACTTGGAACCCTAGAATTTATTGTAAGAACTCATCGCAAGAGATTGGTTGCGCTCTTATCTTTAGATTTTAGAAGTTTATTTCTTGTTATTGACATGACCTAGAATTTATTGTTGTCACAGACATGACAACGTGCTAGAGATAGACGTTAGATTGTTAGAAAGCCTTGAATAAAACCTGTGAAACTAAGGCGCGAGAGTCCTTAGTTTTGCTTGAGATCTTGGTATTGAGATGGGATGCACGAGAGTGATCCTTAATCTCCATAACCGAAATTCACTTATATTTAGCATTGGATTGATCTTGTGCGAGAGTGAGGATCGTTCTTTACAAACTAGTTGCGCGAGAGTGAGTTAGTTTGTTTATTAAGTGAATTATATCTTAACCATGACAGAGATAAATTGATGATTCTTTAATTCTATTTAGTTATGAATATCAAGTTGAATGAACCCCTAGTCCTGATTCTCTCATCCTGATCTGCTTCAATTAATGTTCGATTGCTTTTTACACAATTCTCGATTCGCTTAGCTAGTGAAAACTCAATTAGTCGGTACTTAACAACGAAGTCCCTGTGGTTCGATATCTTAATTATTACTTCGAGTATTCGTTCACTTGCGGAAACAACAGCAGCCACGCAGAACCGGAGAAGAAGGATCCGCGGGAACCTCCGTCGACGTCGCACCGCCCTCAACCAACCCACTCGATGTCAAGGAGGTGGTCTGGGATCGCCGCCGATCACCGGACCGAGAGGAGACGAGGGCTGGAAAGCAGGGAGCAGGAAGGATCACCGAGAGCAGGGACGCCGAGAGCAGTTCTGAAATAAAAACCCCGAGAGCGCGAATGATCGGATCAACACTTGATCCCCGGTTTTCATCACATCGTGACTCCTCAGCTTCCCTACGCCAGCTCGGCTGGTAGGTGGACGAACCCCTGTTCTCCATCTGGTTCCACGTTGCCAAGTGGCTCAGACGCGGAGCCAGCCAGGCATCACGCGTCGAAAAACACCGCCCGAGTCACCCATCGCCAGCTGCCATGCGGGCATCACCGGCTGGGGAACCGTCCGCCCGTTGGAACCGCGTCACCAGCTTGGAGTCGCCGCCCAACGTTGCCTGCCATCGCGTGCCAAATGGATGACCTCTCCCTGAATGAGGACCTCGCGTCACTCTCTCATCTGCTTTCGAGGACGACGTCGCTTCAACTACCGGCGTTGCCAGCCTTGTCTCCCGCCGCGTGGAGCTCTTGCCCACTATTACGACTCCACGCGTCGTCGTCGTCCTGTCCGAGGTCGCCGCCGACCTCGTTTTCCCTCGTTTTCCCTCGCCGTCGTCCTGTCCGAGCGAGTTGCCCGCCGCTCGTTCCTCGTGCATGCGAGATCTTCGCCAGACCTCGCCCCTCTCCTGTGCTCCACGCGTCGAGCTCACCGGCGGACTCCAGCCACCTGTCGCCGGCCTCCGCAGAAGCTCGAAGACGGGTAACGTCGCCAACGGACGCCGCCGTCCGTCTCACGCAATCCGTCGCCCGCCTGTCAAAATCTAGTGTCGAGCCTTAATTTGGCTACGGCTTAGATTCGGGTCGATTTTGACCCAGTCAACGAGCCCGTTGACCGGTCCAAATTGGGCCTTAATTTGGGCCTAACAATTATGATATTCAATCAAGCATGATGATTAATCTCTCTAATTATTCTTTATTATAAAAAATAGTCCACCTTTAGGTGATCGTAGTTTATAACCAACTAACCAAGGAACATAATTATTCAATTTAACTTTATGTCATTAATAACATCATTTATTTATGATCAATTGAAAATCAAGAATTAATCTCTATTCAAACTTTTAGCTAGGACACTTTCATGACTAATAACCTACCATAAAATAGACATTTTTCTAAGCATATAAACAATAAATAATAATTTTGATAATGAACCATATATCTAGTAAGAAGACACATGTTTGGTGATAGTCTCGAGAGAGAAGATCCATGCCTTGAGAGAGCCTTGCCTTGCATGAACTAGGAAAAAGAAGTGCCAAGGAAGAAGGGGTGGCGACAAGAAGAAGAGAGGGGAACAAGAGAGTAGACAACTAGGGAAGAGATGGATTCAGGTAGCATGAAACTCTCCTTGCCTATTTATAGTAAGCAATGGACCAAGTCTCATGAATCACATGACAAAATGTTCCTATTTATAAGGACCAAGTCCACTAAGTGCCAAGTCTGATGAACTATGTGGAGATACTCCCTACTTATAATAATCAGTGGAATAAGCCCACTAGGTTCAAGTGTCTCGTGCCACCTCCATGCTTGTGAGACCTAGTCAGCTATGGTGCATGATTCACCTTGGTCAACCAAGGTCTAAGCAGGGTCATGCCCCTATCAAATAGCACTAATGAAAGTGCCTGTTGATTTCTCTCTTCTCTTTCTTGATGAGCCCAAAGCCTATAAATGTGATATAAATTATATTGATTAGGCGCCAACCCCCTAATCCCTCACAAGTCAATTGATATTAATTGTTGGTTCAATCAATTATGAACCTACTTTGATCTGAACCTATCCAACTCCTAAATGGACTTGAATAATATCATAATTCACTTCAAAGCTATTCGATCAATATAAAATCTTAAGTGTCAAGGTGTGCGGTCATGTAGGTCCCATATGACTTTCATAGTAATGATCATTGGATAGATCATCACAAGTAATAATGGTATCTAGCAACACATGGCTGCTACCTAAGTCATAGGGCTTGTGTTGTCAATTGAGTTAGCAATGAAGTTTGTGCACAATATAATATCTTTGCTAATTGATATCCAAATTGGATAAAATATATCACACTTTGTGTAACCCAATCAAGCGGGCATGACTTAGTTAGCTAAACATTTGGGTATGACGATATACTCTTAGTTATACTCTCATAGGATGGCCTATGAATATCATACTTCTTTAAGGAAGGGGGCAAATTCTCTATAGTCATTCGCACTTCTTATATGATTTATGATATATCGAATACAGGATATATCAAAGTATAATTTCATCATATATAAGTATTGATAACATCAAGTCAAATGACTAATGTACCTCTATGATTTACTAGAATGACACTCAAGTCTAATTTCACAATAGGTTAGTCCAGTACATCCATTACTAATGTATTCATATATTTGCATTAGTGTCATCTATCCAATTATCCCACATATTAGTCTCATACATACCTAAGTTGTTCTTTATCCACTAAGGTACTTGATTGAGGACTAATCATTGAGATGTAACCAAGTGCCAGGAACATCATCATGCAATTATACACAAAAAAATAGATGTAACCAAGTGCATGATAATGATAATGACAATTTCAATTAGATATATTATTTATAAACATGGTACATATAATGTAGGACTAAACAATTGGCCCTTAGGGTATATACACTAATAGTATATATTATACAACAATGATATAGTTATAAACTATTATAATATGAATCAAATAAAGAAAAAGTACTAGTAGTCATTTGTATATTAAAAAAACATAACTTTTCATATTCATAGTCCAATTTATTAAATAACTCTTTATTTAAAAAAAAAATCATATGTAACATTTTCCCTCAAAAGAATTTGGTTTTGAGTTAATTCAGTAGGCTCAAACAAAATATGTATACTAAGCTCGTATATCATGCTCTCACTCATAGCTTTATGATTCATTTGATGATATCTAATTTAAACCAAATATAACCATCTTATTTCATAGTATATAATTTTTTCTTATCCAATATCTAAACTGGCTGCTTTATAAATATTGCATCGGACTAGATTGGTGTAGATAATTTTTTTAGCATATGAGTCAAGTTAGACATATGCTTCCTCAACATGGGCACATGAAGCATATTAGTAATATTCTTGAGAAGTAAGGTTAGTCGGTATACTGCTACACCTATCCTTTTTTGTATCTCAATAGTTTGGGATTCTAAGAAGTAAACTTTTTCTTTTTTTCCGAACATTAACAAACCCTTAATTGGCGATACCTTTAAGAATACATAGTCTACTCTAACAAATTTCAAATCTCTTTTTCTGTAATTAATATAGGTTTTAATTTACTTTGAATAGTCAATAGTAATTACCTAATCCTTTGGACTATATCTACATCTCACTGAAATCATTTAAGGACTTATTAATATTCTTTCATGTTTCATCCTATATTACCGTGATCTATATCTCCTATCATGCAATACTTCAAATAGTGTAATCTAGATTGCTAAGCGGTGATTGCTATTATATTCAAACTCTTCAACATGCTAATTAGTCTCTCAACTATCATTGACATATAACACACAAGCTCTAAGCAAGTCATCAAATTGTTTGTATGATCCTTTTTTGACTGCCCATGTAGCGAGGGATAAAATGTTATACTAAAATACAACAAGGCCTTCTAAACTCTCCCAAAATCTAGAGTCAACCTAAGGAGCAAGTCATCAAATTGTTTGTATGATCCTTTTTTGACTGCCCATGTAGCGAGGGATAAAATGTTATACTAAAATACAACAAGGCCTTCTAAACTCTCCCAAAATCTAGAGTCAATCTAAGGCCTCCGATGAAACACGTCCGCATGGTCAATTTAAAAAGGCGCGCATGCATCACGCGCCTAACCACGTTGCATGGATGCTCTGATTGATTAATCTTTGTAACAAAAAAACGAATCTCGACAACTCGTCGAACCATGCTCACGAATCGCTCATGCACGTGCCTTGTCAGTTCCTCGCAGTGGGTAGTCTGCCCCTTGACTCTAGGGCTATAAATAACGGCAATCTCCAACGAAACAAGTCATTCGTATCGATCTAAGCATTAATGGCGGGTGGTAGAAAGGAACTGCTGCTGCTCGCGGCGCTAACTCTGGGCTTCTTCGCCGCCATGGCCGCCGCCGCCCGTCCTGAGCCCAGCTCGCAATCCTCCGCGGCCCAAGGTACGCATGACATACAAACGCTAGTTTGCATTATAGTGCGCGCTGATGATTGACGGTGGGGTAGCTGCGAATGCTTACGCAGGGCTGGCACGAGCGCTGGGGGTGGCCGCCGGGACCAATCAAGTCTGCTGCAGTGCGTGTCTGTGCCCTATGATTTGGCCGCCGGAGTCAGCCTTTTGCTTGTGTGGTGGTTTGTTTGATTTCTGCCCTGATTTCTGTGAAGGAGGCTGCTTATATGAGGGAGATGGCTACCGCTGCGCTAGAACCGTGAGTTACAAAACTTGCACGGCGAATCAGTGTGATCGCTTCGCCTCTCCAGACCATGCTGCCGGAGAAGAAGAGTAAATTTGCAAGGCGTAGTATGTGCGTGCAGTTATATATTATATATTATATATGAACGCATGTGTGTCAGTGTTTGTTCTTCCTTGAAATAAATAAAAGTGCGTGTTTGCGTTGTATGAAGTTAAACTTAAGCTGCTTAAATTAATAAATAAACGAGGTCTGCTTTCCTCATACATCATCTGCTCTTGAATTTTTTTTCTTTCATATTTTATAAGTTATTTAACAGCTGCCAAAAATGTGCTTGTTATTCTAAAAAAAAAGTTGAGCCTTTGGTTAACGTCAAATTTTCTCAAATTAACAATTTCCATTAAAAAAGTATTATTTTCCAGTTCATTTTACCCTCACGTAGTTCATTTATTATAAGTTTGTTTGGTAAAAAAAATTGTTAACTTGAATTCACATGGAATTGTGGTAATAAATGTAGTGCCATTGTATTATATTCACATTAAGATTATAAGACTTCTTTATTGAATTATGCTTTTTTTTTAAGTCATATGTTACAACCAAATTAATAATATGTGCAATACATTTCATATGCAAATACTTATCTCCTAGAATTATAGTTCCCCAATTAACAATCTTATCTTTCAAGTACTAGAATTATAGTATTATCCACCGTTATTATAAACACCTTATCTA
Organism: Costus lasius; assembly: GCA_027563935.2. NCBI lineage: Eukaryota > Viridiplantae > Streptophyta > Magnoliopsida > Zingiberales > Costaceae > Costus > Costus lasius. The sequence continues at coordinate 21,683,091 of CM050451.1, read as the reverse complement.
TCCCTTAATACTTGCCAAAATTAAAATTCTCTTATGTAATGTGCAATTGTTATCAATAAAGTATATTGTAAGATATAAGTTCCAATAGTTAGTGGTCAAGCACATCCTATTGCATGATTTTTTTTTATGAAAGTTTTAAGTGATGATTTACAACATATATAAAGTGCTTAAACTCTCCTAAGTGCATCAAAGTGTCGAAATTCACATCGGCCTTATGATATGATGAAATTTTATTATTGTTTGCTTTGCTTTAGATTAAGTGAGCTCAATTTATTAAAATACTAATGCCTAAGTTGATAGTAGTAAACTCATTAAACCATATATATTATATTATCATTTTTACCACTTCCCATAGGATTAAACTGGGGTATCACATTCCCACATCCATTTCACCCATTTCCGTTTGCACAAATCCCTCTTTCACATTAATGGAATCAACTAAGATTTTTGAAAATTGATTAAGAAACAAACCCTTTGAAAATTGAATCTCTCAAATAAGAGTATATATATGCACCTTACCTCTATCTCTCAAACAAGAGTATATGTGCACCTTACCTCTATGGTTTCCACAGCAATTGATTTGAATCTCCCCTGCTTTCTAGTGCTAGGATCGAGATTCACAGGCTTTCTTCTACTCATCTCACGTTTCTTCTACTCATCTCACGTATAGAAGGTTAGAGGTGGCAGCTAGGGTTGGTCCACCTCCATACCCACCAATAGAGTCCACTAACCCATATGCTTAGACCATGTTTAATGTGTGACTTATTGCCTAGTTAACTCTTGTAAAAATGAGATTTTAATTCAATCTAAGTGTGTAACCCAATAGATTCTTATGATATTATCAATAACATTATAATCTCATTCTAATATTATAAATAGTAACCAGTATCTAGCAACATATCATTACTATCTAAATCATAAGAATGTTGAGATTTGACATAACCTTTATATGATAATGTTCTCATGTAGTTCTCCTTAGTGTTTACATTAAACACAAGCCATATAATATACTACACCAATATAGGTCCACCATTCTATTTTCTTGATTGCCACGTATACTGATATAATAAATGTAATCAATATCTCATTTTGACATAATTGAACATGGTCATACATTTTACTCTCACTTGATTAAAGGACCAAAGTAGCAAAACTCTTGATATATGGGGGGGGGGGGGGGGGGGGGGGGGGGTGGAGTGGATATACTATCTTGACATTTTGACTTTAGTAAAGAATGAAAACAATGAATTAATTTCAATAAGAACTGTAATTGGGTGGTGCATATGTATTGATTATAAAAAATTAAACAAAGCCACTAGAAAAGATCACTTTCATCTTCCTTTCATTGATCAAATGTTAAAATATTCACTCATACTTCTACTATTTGGATAGTTACTTAAGTTTCATTCAAATCTTAATCCTTCTAAATGACCAAGAAAAGATGACCTTTATATGCCCTCATAGTACATTTTCTTATTGGAGAATGTCATTCTACCATTGCAATGCGCCAGCTTTCTTTCAAAGATGCATCATGGCTATTTTCTTCGATTTTATAGTGGATCTCATGGGTATTTTTATGGATAAAATATTTGTATATGGTTCTACTTTTGATTCTTGCTTGTCTAACCTAGCTAAGGTGTTGTAGTGTTATAAGAAAGTCAATCTTGTACTAAATTCGAACAAGTGTCACTTCATTGTAAGAGAAGAGATAGTACTAGGAATCTTATCTTCGAACAAGGGATAGAAGTGGATAAAGCTAATGTTGTAGTTATTAAGAAGCTACCACCCCCTATATCTATTAAAGGAGTTAGGAGTTTTCTTAGGCATGTTGGATTTTTTTTATCATTTCATTAAAGATTTCTCTAAAATTTCTAGACTATTAACTACCTTACTTGGTAAAGATGAACAATTTTGCTTTGATAGAGATTCCATGGATGCATTTCAAAAGCTAAAAAAGGAATTAATCATAGAACCAATCATGTAGTCACTAGACTAGATGCTACCTTTTGAATTGACGTGTGATACAATCAATTATATTATAGGTGCAGTCTTGGGACAACGTAATGATAAGAAGCCAAATACTAGATAAAGCCGAGATTAATTAGTCCACAATGGAAAAAGAGCTACTTGCCATTGTTTTTGCATTTGATAAATTGGAATCTTGCCTTGTTAATTCTAAAGTTATTGTTTATATTGATCATGTAGCCATTAGGTACCTTAAGAGTAAGAAAGACACCAAGTTTGCTGCCACTCCCCACCTCGGCTACCTCTCCTATTTGCTGCTCCTCCCTACCTCCCTCCCTCTTGACTCCCCTTGTCTACCCCTGCCCTTCCTCTCTCTTGGCTCCCTCTAGTTCACTACCCTTCGCCTCTCTCTCTCTCTCTCTCTCTCTCTCTCTCTCTCCTCTTCCTCCTCCTCCTCCTTCTTCCTTCCTCCTTCCTGTTCACTACCCTTCAGCTCTCCCTTCCCATTGAGCCGTCGCGACTCTCTCTCCCTCCCTTCCTCTCTGTTATGATGGAGATAGGAACAACAATCCAAGGAGGTTTAAATAGCACTTAAGGCTACCCTGAAGCACCATCCTCTTACATTGCATGCATCATCATAGGGTAGTTCTAACCCTAAGTACAACATGCATCACATAGTTCCAAACATGGCAGGTTTGTGCATTATTATTCATACATGCATTCTCTTTCCAAGATTATGCAATGTAATTTCATGCATCATGATAGGCTAGTATACAGGATTCATTTTGCATAACAATATGATGTAGACAAGCTCAAAATAACCTCAATTAGCTCACTTCAAAGAAGGAAAGTCAGTTCAAAGCTTTGTAGAAGTGAAGTCTTCAGATGAAGTGCTCCAACCCTCCTTCCACAAGATGCCTTGCCATCTATTTTCGTTGCAATATTTGGTCACACACCAAAAGAATTGCGCCCACAAGAAAATCCATCAAGAATCCATCAATATTCAATCAAGATCCCACAAAAAAAGGGATCAATCAAGGGAGATTTGCATTCACACCATTGAAGGAAACAAAGCCAACCTCTCCTTCATTTTTTGCCAAAATAAGCAAGAAAAATCCTCTTGACGTCACCCACACAATGAAGGAAATAGCTCTCTCCCCTAGCCGGCCAACCAAACAAGCATTGAAAAAAGAAAATTCAAAAATAAAAGACAAAGAAGGAAAGCTTCCAACCGATCAACCAAGAAAGTCTCAAGGAGAATTTTAAATATTCGGCCAAGAGATGGAAAGAAATCAAGGCACCTCTTCAAGCATTAAATTACCTTTTCTTCTTCTAAATGTTGAGGGATGTCTCAACATTGTAATCGCATTTCAACATGATCACTGCATGTCTAATAGTTTCTAGCCAAATATGATGTTTCTTTCCCTCTCCCCTCTTCCCCCCCGCCCCCCTTCTCTCCTCTCATCACCATCTTCTAAGCCGAATCCTTTCTTCTTCCCCTCCTCTTCATCTGAAGCCCCTCCTCTCCTCCCTATACTTCCCCTATTCCTTTTCTTCTTCTTTCCCTAGCTGAGACTAGCCTCTCCTCTTCCCCTCTCTTCATCAGCATCTGGCAAACTACAGAGAGGAAGGAACATTTTCTTCAAGAACTATTCAAAGGGCATAAGATTTTCAACCTCATCAATGAGCCATCCAAGGAGAAGACCCCATCAACAATGGCGATTCAACATGCCTTCCAAATCCCAATCGAGATCCCTACTCTCCTTCTCTTTGTTTAAGTTGTAATTTTGATTATGCTTGCACTCATAATCTCTTTTCCTGTGTAGGGATTGGATTACTCAAGCTTCATGAGATCCATGGATTTAATGGACTAGAAGGATACAAGAAATCCTTGGCGCCACCTCTTAACCTCTGAACTAAAAACTCTCACTATCCTTTTGTTGTTTTAAATTGATACTTAAGTTTGTAAACCACTCACACATTTATCTTATTGTGTAGGTCTTGGCGCAACTCAAGGATCAACAAGCAAGGAACTAACTCTTGGAACAATCATCCCTCCATCCAACCGAGAACTAATCTTCTCCTCTTGTTCTTAATGTTAATGCTTGCTTATGGTTTTAAATTTATGTGTGTTTTCTTATATTTGTAGCCTTGACATCTTCAAAGGGATGAGTGGTGGTGGTGCCCCTTCAATGAAACTCATCAACATGGAGTGGCACAACCTTTAATAGCCTTAGATAACTAGATAGTTTAGATTTTAGTTCTCTAGTTTATATTCCTAGTCTAACATGTTAGGAAGGAATTTAGAGGCTTAAAATCCTCATCGATATGTTTACATTGTAAAAGGACTCTTAACTTAAGCATTGTAATAACTCTTATGCCCATGCATGTATGGGTTTTTTTGGTTGGAGTGCTTGTAATTGCCAACTGTCAACACTCATTAGAATAACAGGGTGGCTGATCCTTCTATTCTCAAGGATCTCAAGGTGAGCACTTCTTTATATTAATGTATTTTATTTCTAGCAAATTTATGCTTAGTTGTAGATTTGTTATTTGCATGCCTAGTTGTAGTTTTAATGTTAGTTTGCATGTTTAATTTTGGATTTTTCATGTAAAATTACAAAGAAACTATTTTTGAAAACATGTTAGATATAATCTTGCATGCTAATTTACATCTCTTATAAGTATCTTTTTTTCCTAACTCAGCATGCGTCGCCCTCCCACATCATCTTGGCTTCCCTTCGCTCAGCTGCCCTCCCTGCTTCTCTCTCTCTAGTGTAGCATTAGTAGATTGGCTCATTGGGTCGGGATTGTGTAAGTGGGTCATTGGGTCTTGTTTGAGCAAATTACTATATAACCTACCTAATAAATGAGTTAATTAACTTGTATTGGGTTGACTTAGTTATATATGGGTCATAATTGGGTTAGGTATTATGACCTAGTTAATTAAATGAGTCATGCTCAAGTTAAGTTAATCAGGTCATAGATGAGAATAGTCACGACTCCTTTATAACCTGCTAGCCTAAATTGTTAGCATCATGTGTCAAAGCTTGGTGCACCACCATGCCCCTACGCCGTCAGCCATCTTGAGTTCATGCTTCCAAGTGAAATGCATTCTCCACTCCTCTAATTCTTAATTTTAATATATATCTATTCTATTCTAAAATTACTTTGCAAAAAAGACTATACATAAAAAATTTTACATGAAGATTTATTCAGAAAGGATCGGTTCGCAGCCGCATAACATTACTACATCTAGGCATCATATCACAAATATATCACACGGGTGTTTGCTATAAATTATGATTTTTTATAAGATTTTTTATGATTTTTTATATGCTTATAAAAATAAAAATTAATCAATTTTAGTTCACCTAAATATCCACAACAATTATCTAGAAAATTTTATCAAAAATTTTGAACCATATGGGCTCCATAAAATGATACATGCTCACTGTCCATAAAGGACAGAACTCTTTTGACCTTGTCGATGCCAATAAAGCTCCAAAAGACCATTAAAATGTGAGCTTTTACCCCCAAACAATAATGTGGACCTTGCATGAATGTTTTATTTTATGTTGGCAATGTTCTCACCCAAAATAAAGGGCAGCAACCTCTCTCTAGAAATTGATTAGCATGTTGGCCGACCCTAGATGATGGAGAAGAAGTGCCCATAGAAAAACAAGTGCAAGGGGCAATCCAAACAATGCATAAATAATGCCACAAATAATAAATTATTTAGCAAAAATTAAGGCACATCCTATGATGATCTAAGTGAGATGTGCATGCTAATAAAAATTTTATGACATGAAAAAGCATGTAAGAGCATCAGTACGCCACTTGAGTCTCGCAAATGGCTATGATAAGCCCAAACACAATTTCCTCCAAGAAGATGCATGCGAGGTCCAATGGATGTGACATGATAAATACCTCAGAAGCATGCTAGAGGATAAAGATGATGATGAGGTAGACACCCAATCGTGTGCTCTCTACATATATCCACACACTGACCTTTGAGATATCTTCATCTCCATGTCTAATAGCCTCGGGAGAGAAGATCTATGCCTTGAGAGAGCCTTGCTTCATTGCTTGCATCAAATAGGAAGAAGAAGTGCCAAGGAAGGGGTGGTGACAAGAGGAAGAGAGGAGAGCAAGGGAGTAGACAGCTAGGGTAGAGATGCATTTAGGGAGCATGAAACTCTCCATGCCTATTTATAGTAAGCAATGTACCAAATCTCATGAACCACATGACAAATTTTTCCTACTTATTAGGACCAAGTCCACTATGTGCCAACTCTCATGAACTATGTGGAGATACTCCCTACTTATAATAATCAGTGGAATACGTCCACAAGGTTCAAGTGTCTCTTGCCACGTTCATGCTTGTGAGACCCAGTGAGCTATGGTGCATGATTCACCTTGGTTAACCATGGTCTAAGCAGGATCACTCCCCATCAAATAGCACCAATGCAAGTGCCTCTTGATTTCTCTCTTCCCTATCTTGATCAGCCCAGAGACTATAAAATTGATATAAATTATATTGATTAGGTGCCAAGCCCCTAATCCCTTACAAGTCCATTGATATGAATTGTTGGTTTAATCAATTATGATCCTACTTGGATCTAAACCTATCCAACTCCCAAATGAACTTAAATAATATTTTAATTTAACTCAAGGCTATTCAATCAATATAAGATCTCAAGTATCAAGGTGTACAGTCATGTAAGTTCCATGTGACTGTGGCAGTAATGATCACTAGGTAGATCATCACAAACAGTAAGGGTATCTAGCAACACATGTTACTGCCTAAGTCATAAAAAGTGTTTTGTCAATCGACATCCCCTAATTAGCAATGAAGTCTATGCACAATATAATCTTTTTACGAACTGATATCCAAATTGAACAAAATATATCACACTTTGTATAACCCAATCAAGCGGGCATGACTTAGTTAGGTAAATATTTGGGTATGACAATACACTCTTAGTCATGATCTCATAGGAGGGCCCATGAATATCATACTTTCTTAAGGAAGAGGGCAAATTCTCTATAGTTATACGTACTTCTCATATGATTTATGATATATCCAATAAAGGTTGTATCAAAGTATATCTTTCACCGTATAGAAATGCTAATAACTTCAAGTCAAATGACTAATGTACCTCTATGATTTACTAGAATGACTTGTGATACTCAAGTCTAATTTCACGACAGGTAAGTCCAACACATCCATTACTGATGTATTCATGCCTGCATTGGTGTCGTGTACCCAATTATCCCGTATATTAGTCTCATATGTATCTAAATTATCCTTTATCTACTAAGGTACTTGATTGTGAAATCATTAAGAATAGACAAAGTCAATATCTAGGAACATTATCATGCAATTATACACAAAACACAGATGTAACCAAATGCATGATAATGGCAATGCCAATTAGATATATTATTTATAAACATGGTACATACAATATAGGACTAAACAATCGGCCCTTATGGTATATACACTAATAGTATATACTATACAACAATGATATATTAGTGTATATACTATACAACAATGATATAGTTATAAACCAATATAATATGAATCAAATAAAGAAGAAGTACTAGTAGTCATTTTTATATTAAAAAACATAAGTTTTCATATTCATAGTCTAATTTATTAAACAACTTTTTTATTTACAAAAACCCATGTGTAACGTTCTCCCTAAAAAAGAATTTGGTTTTGAGATTATTTAGTAGACTCAAACAAATATGTATAATAAGCTCTTATGTCATGGTCTCGCTCCCACGTAGCTTCATGATCCATATGATGCTATCTAATTTTAACCAAATCTAATCATCTTATTTTATAATATATATATTTTTTCTTATTCAATATCTATACTATATGCTTAATAAATGTTGTAGCTGACTAGATTGGTATAGATAATTCTTTTAGCACATGGATCAACTTAGACATATACTTCCTCAACATGGGCACATAAAATATATTAGATATATCCTTGAATGGAATAGAGTAAGGCTAGTCGGTATGCTACTGCACCTATCCTTTTTAGTATCTCAATAGTTCGGAATTCCAAAAAGCAAACTTTTTCTTTTTTTTCCTAACTTTAACAAAACCTTAATTGGTGATACCTTTAAGAACACAGGGTGTACTTCAACAAATTTCAAATCTCTTTTTCTATAGTTAACATATGTTTTAATTTACTTTGAATAGTCAATAGTTATTACCTAATCCTTTGGACTATATCTACATCTCACTCAAATCATTGAAGGACCTAGTAGTATTCTTGCATGTTTCATCCTATATTACTAGTGATCTATATCTCCGATCATACAACACTTCAAATAGTGCAATCTAGATTGCTGAGTGGCGATTGCTATTATAGGCAAACTCTTCAAGATGCTAATGAGTTTCTCAACTATCGCTGACATATAAGCAAGTCATTAAATTGTTTGTATAATCCTTTTTGAGTGCCCATAGCTAGGGATACAATGTTATGCTAAAGTACAACTATGTTCCGAAGGCCTTCTAAGCTCTCCCAAAATCTCGAGTCAATCTAGGGCCTCTTTGATATTATACTAGCTTGTGTCCCGAGTAGTCTTATAGTCTCTTTGTAATTGAGATTTGTGAATTTATCAGGTATAAGTTTTCTTAATTTGCACCGCCCTCTCTAAGATCTCAAAAGCTCATAAATAAGATCCATTATGTTCTGCTTTTACTTCCACCCAAGAAGAGGAATGTTTCACGACATTTTTTGCTAGTCTCATTGGCATATCAAATATATAAGGTCTCTATGATATATATTACTTGGACTAGAAACAATAAAATACTATTTTATTATCACATACAGAAAGAACACGACTTCATTGTGCTAACCGAATCATACGAATCACCGTTTGTTAGGCCCTTAGACCATTGGGCCAAACCTGGCCAAGGCCCACATCACCAACACCCAAGCCCACGCCGCAATAGGGTAAGCGAAGTTTGCTTTTGTCGGTCAAACAACACAGTTGACCACAAATCAGGGGAAACACGCGAGAGCTCGGCGTTGCCTCCTTCCCCGAGCCGTGCGGACGCGGACGAAGGGACGAGAGCTTCGGACAACGGCGTGAGGCATGCGGCAGAATCCGTCGGGCACTCAAGCTCAGCGAATTCCTCGGACCTGGGCAATGACTTCGGCGCACGAGAAGCGGGTGGCGGACACCCTAAATTGGGAGGAGAATACGGAGCTGAAGGTGGTGGCTGTCCCTGATAAAAGGAGCAGCGATCAATCGAGAAGGGGAATCGAGCAGCAACCTTCGGAGCGAGTATTGATGCCACAGAGAACTCTTGGGAGGAGAGTTTCCCAGCGTTCAGGGGAACACCGACGAGCGACGATTGTAAGTGAGTTTTGAGCGAGTTGTAGCCAGCGGCGAGGGAGGGACAGAGGGTACCGGCAACGGGGGTCGATGGTAAAGGAGAGGATTGCTTGTAACTTCTGACGGTGAATAAAGTTTTTACTTCCTCTCCACCTATCTTCCTTTGTTTCTAGATTCCTCTTTTGCGGCAGTAACTTTCCGGCAGCAGGCGGCGCTCAGCTACACGAAGCGAGGTTGAAGACAACGAACGCGTTCCAACGTTCGTAACGAGGCGGAGTCTAGATTTCAGCTGAGTTGGCAAGTGGAGTCAACAAAAACGATTTCGACGAGATCAAAATCGAAATCAAATTCGGGTGGCTGACGTCGGCGTTACGTCAGCAGTCCGGAGGCTTACACGCGCGGCGGGTTGATTTTGACTTTGGTCAAAATCGAGGTAATTTTTAGGGTTTTTGATTTTAATTTTGATTTGGGGAGGAATTTTAATTGGGAAACTAGGGTTTCCAAGTTGGGTAATTTTACGCCCAGAAATCCTAGGGTTTCATGCCCGGTCTGGTGTTCCGTTGGACTACCCTATGTCGGGGCGTGACAACTGGTATCAGAGCCAGACTGTGAGCCCATAACCCACAGACATTGGAGGACATAGCATGGCTACTTCATCCGCGAAGGTGAAGATCGGTCGGAAGTTCCAGAAGATTGCCCATACCACCGAGGGTCATTAGAGGACGCGTGGCCTAACCTGGACAAAGGTAAAGCTAAGGTGGCGGCTAAACCTGAAGAGATGGTGAACTAGGGTGATCGCATAGCACAGATCGAGAAGGTGCTCGGTCTGACGGGTGATGGGGACAACGCGGTGGTTCCCCAAGTGGAAATTCTTGATAGAACAGCGGAGCAACAGAGGTTGCAGATTGAGCAACAAAGGTTGCATATCGAGACTCAGAGGTTGCAGATCGAGGCTCTACAATGGACTCTGGAGAGTCTGATCGACCTGCCAGAATAGATGGTCTGCATGAGGGAGGAGATGCAGGCCGAGATCGTCGTACTGCGTTTGACCCTAACGCAGGTATCACGATCGGCAACGATGGCAGCAACGGCGGAGTAGGAGGCTCCTAAGCTGAAGGTACATGTACCTGAGCTAGCGATGTTAGAGGGGGGGGGGGGCGATCGTCCAGAGTGGTGGAAAACTTCATCTGGGACATGGAGCAATTGTTCTCTATGAGCTGTGTTCTAGAAGAAGATCGGGTACAGGTGTGCATCGCATACCTTACAGTCGACGCAAAGCTTTGGTGGCGGACCAAATTTAGCTCGACGTCAGGGGCTACTAGTTGGCCTTGGGAGACCTTCCGTGAGGAACTGCGGCGGCAGTTTCTTCCCGGAAACTAGGTGGATCAGGCACGTGGCAGAGTGGATTGGCTGAGGCACACTAGGTCGATCCAGGAGTAGATCAGGGCGTTCTCCGCATTGATATTGGAGCTTCCAAATATGGCGGAAGGTGACATGAAGTATTTCTTCATCCGAAATCTTCAACCATGGGTGGAGGCGGAGGTCCAACGGCATTCCACACCTGACTGGAGGGCGACTGCGGCGGTGGCCGAGTCCTTGGTGGATATTCAAAGCGCGGCTCTCGGTCGAGGGCTAGAGTTTTAGAGAGGAGTAGACCCTTTCCCCGGCAGGACAGAGGTTCACCGGGATGACGAGAGCCAAAGCCACAGGGTTGCTTCTTGTGCGGCGGTCCTCACTGGATGAAGGACTGTCCAACCAAGTAGAAGATCATGGCTATCGTGACACAGGAGTCAGCTGAGGGAGCTGAAATCAACACCGAGGAGGTGAGGGTCGGTGCGCTACAGATAACTCTGAACACTGCCACGGTTTCAGGGATCGGAGGAGTTTGTGTGTAATTCCACTGTTACCCGACCCTGACGCTATCTTTTTGTGTAAAACATGAGATGTGTAGATCCATGTAAAAACAGGGTTTGACACATGTGTGCCATGTGTTTTGGTCTTTGGGGTTGTGATGCACTCGGGGGACTGTCCCGGGGCATGTACATGTGAGTGGGGGACTGTGTTTTCACAAGTACTCTAGGATGGGGGCTCAAATGTGTAAAATTAGCCTACTCATCCCTTGTGAAGCTTTCTACTCACACCCCTTAGATTGTGTACTTGGGATAGTATTGAGAGGGGTGGTAGTGCCTTGGTTAAATACAGTCTTGTGATCCCATGCAAGTATAAAATTGCAAGGTTCCACACACCTGCCCTCTCCACCAAGTCATAGGTCTATGGTCTACTCAATATCTGCTTAGTGTCCTGTATTGTTTTCTTGTATTGCTGCCTTTTTATCAATATATACCGGTGGGGTGTTCGGGTGACTTATTTCACCGAGCATTTTACTCACCGTTCTGTGTAAATCTATTGTGCCTCTTGAATGTTGGTGTTGCCCTCGAATTACACATTGTTGCCTCGGGTTTTATATTGACGCTTTCGAATTTTAGTGCGTAAGTGCACACGGGTTTAAGGCTGAGTCTACTCCAAGTAGTCTGCCGCATGGACATTTGGCACCAAGCAAAGTGCGTTCGTGACAAGTGGTACCAGAGCACAGTTTGTTTCTATCCGTGACAAGTCTCAAGAATGTCTATGTACGAGGGAACCGATGTGGAAACACTAGTGGGCAACACTCCCGAGCTGGGTAGGGAGGAAAGGCGGAGAAGACACCGTGAACGCCAAGAAGCGCGATTCACTAAGATCGAAGACCGATTAGACCTGTCTGAAGCGAGACATGCTTCAATGACTTCGGAATTGATAGGACACGAAGATAATGCTCATGAGTCCATCAAGTTTTTGAGGGCTCAGATTAAGGAATTGAAGGCTCAGATAGCCGTCCTCACCATGGCAATGCACGCAGGAGGGGGCAATGTGCAACCCCAACGTGCACCAATGAGGGTTTCTAAACCCCAAAGTTATAATGGCACTCGAGACGCCAAGGAACTCGAGAACTTCTTATTTGACATGGATCAGTATTTCCTTGTCACCCAACCTGATTCAGAGGGAATGAAGATTGCCACGACAACATGGTATCTAACTGGTGACGCAAAGCTATGGTAGCGCACCAGAGTGCAAGATGGCACTGACACCATGAAGAGTTGGGAGGAACTAAAACAGGCACTAAAGACCCAGTTCCGTCCTGAGAATATGGGATTGATGGTGAGAAAAAAGTTGTCGAACCTCCGTCACGCAGATGATATCCGTGATTATGTTAGGAAGTTCGCATCTATCTCCCTAGACATCAAGATGGCGGATGAGGAAAAGTTGTTTTTCTTCATCGATGGCTTGCAACCTTGGGCACAGCAAGAGTTGCAAAGGAGGAATGTCTAAGATTTTGCATCCGCACAAGCTGCAGCGGAGCAACTGACTGACTTTAAGCTCGTGGAAAGGCGCCGATCTTCACCTCCACAGTGACCCCATCAAGGGAATGAGAACAGTCAGAGGGACAATCATGGGAGTCCTCCGCACCGTAATGGGAATCAAGATAGGCGGAGTCCACCGCACAGTCCGCGGGATAACAGGACCCAGCATCAGAACAGATCCCAGCGACTCCACAACGGCGGCAATCAAAGAAGCCCACTGCATAACTGACCACACATATGTTATTTATGTGGCGGCAACCATCACATATATGATTGCAAACAGAGGAAGATGTTGAACGCAATGTTGGTTGAGAAGGCTTCAGCCAACGAAAAGCGGAAAGGAAAAGCCCCGATGCCATCATCCAGCTCAAGTGACTCAGATGGCACCATGGTTATTTCGGGCAAGCCTTCCTCTTCAAAGACGCCGAGGATAGGCGCGATTGCTTGTTCTTCCAAGACGCTGAGGACAGGCGCACTCAGGATAACCAACCTGAGCAATGCTCAAGTGGGGGAGCAACGTTCGAAGAGACGACCAAGCCGACAACATTGGCGACCCAAAAAGACTTGGGATTGCTTTATATGTGGCGGAAAGCACCAATCCTGGAATTGCCTCCAGAAGAAGATATTGCACGCCTTAGTAGCCGAGGAGACCGCATCCATGAAGCCAATGAAGGAGAAGAAGGTCACATTCTCTCTGAGTTCCGACTGTGACACCGACGAAGGCAGAAGTTTTTCTTCACCGCAGCGCAATGATCATGAAGCTTCAACTTCAAAGGCCAGCTACAAGGATGTTTTGTGTCGATGAGGGCATCGACCGTTCAAGTGGGGGAGAATGTCAGGGATCAGAGGAGTTTGTGTGTAATTCCACTGTTACCCGACCCTGACGCTATCTTTTTGTGTAAAACTTGGAATGTGTAGATCCATGTAAAAACAAGGTTTGGCACATGTGTGCCATGTGTTTTGGTCTTTGGGGTTGTGATGCACTCGGGGGACTGTCCCGGGGCATGTACATGTGAGTGGGGGACTGTGTTTTCACAAGTACTCCAGGATGGAGGGCTCAAATGTGTAAAATTAACCTACCCATCCCTTGTGAAGCCTTCTACTCACACCCCTTAGATTGTGTACTTGGGATAGTATTGAGAGTGGTGGTAGTGCCTTGGTTAAATACAGTCTTGTGATCCCATGCAAGTATAAAATTGCAAGGTTCCACACACCTGCTGTGACGACCTGGGTGTGCGGGGTACACACCCAGACCCCTCTGCATACTCATAGAGGTTATGAGCAGGGAGAGACCCTCATTTTGGGATGAGGCCTGATGTAGAAGGGGGCAAAAACAATAAATAATGGATTAAGATGTTTTGCATGGACCATGGAGGAGCATGGGACACTTAGCAAAAATTATAGCCTTGTATAGAAGTGTACAAGCAAAGAAAAAAAAATGTGGCATGGGTGAGTCTCGAACCCATGACCTAGGAGAAGTGCTAAACCTTATGTTGCATGGGATGGCCAACCCGAGCTTGGGTCATTCGCTGATAAGGGAAGGGGCGCATTTCTCTTATACTCCTCATGGATTTCACTAATCTCAAAGCACATCCAAGGGCTGAGAGAGTAAGTGAACTTTGGAGCATTTTTGGATTAGGGGGAGAACCCTAATCGTGAGCTGAACATCCGAGACTTGCGGCTGGACTTGAGGAGGCGACTTTGAGGGCGATTTCCGATCATCTCCAGCAGATCTTCCATCTTCTTCCTCTCCGGCGAGGTTGAAGGACCTTTGGACGGCCAAAGGGTGCGGCATCAGCTTGTGGTGTTGAGTCTTGGGAGAGAACCGCAAGGGAAGAAGGCTTCCACTCTCGGCTGGGTTTGTGCAGCCGGCAGCAGCTCATCCGCCACCATCTACCTCCTTCTCCGGCGAGCAGGAGGCTCCTTGAGCTTCAAGGAGTGCGGCAACACATTTGTTGTTGGGTCTTGGAGGGCGGCAGCAAAGGGGAGAGGTTCCCCTATCTCGGTTCACTTGGAGCAGCAGCTCCTACCACCTTCCACCTTCAGTTCCGGCGGCCTTTGAGCATTCTTGAGCTGAGGGGAGGCGTCCACCTGCTGGTGGGGCGATTTTGGAGAGGAGGCAGCATAAGGGGAGAGGTTCCCCTTCACGGCAGCAAGGTGTAGGGGCTGTCCCCTACTCGGCTACAAGGGGGAAGGGCTTCCCCCTCTCACGGCAGCAAAGGGGAAGGAGTCCCCTTGCTTTGGACTTGATTGGAGGTTCGCGGACAGCTCCTAGGCAGCTTGTTGGAGGAGTTCACCGGCGGCCAAAGAGGAGGTTTCCGGCGAGCAACAAGCAAGACAACTTGTACACACGGCTCCCAAGGGTCGGGCGATCCTTGGAGGTACATTTACATGCTTTCGTAGTTAGGGCATTGTAATTCATTGTATAAGACTGCTGTGTAGTGTAAGTGTGAGGTTTTTGATCCCTCAGCCCACATTGGGTAGTGGAGGGGTTTTCCTCACTTTATATCTCATTGTGTACTGCCTGGCCAGCTGAGGCCTCGGTGTGATTAGGGGCGGGCGCACCTACTCTATAGGGCGTTCCCTCCTTGTTGTGTAGTGGTCGATATACTGCTTAGGATCGGGGCATATGTCTAGTGCCCGACTATTGTACTGCCTGTGATTCTTGTGTGTGTAATTGCACAGGGCGCTATACGTATTAAGGACGGTCTTTGAGAGGCATATTGGGTTGAGGAGCAACGTGTGCTGCCCACCCGCCGCTCATTGACGTAGGTCTAGGGCTAGGAGAAGATTAGGCCCAGACCGTCAGATATCAGCCCGGGAGCACAGTGATCCACAGAGCACAGAGATATTTGATCAGGGCACGGAGTTCCCATCCGGGGATCGAGGGGTTTGAGTTGGCGCATCGATCTTAGACTTCCGCATCGCGCACGTGCAGAGAGCGCGTGTATTTGAGAGTTAGGCTGACGGTTTACGCAGTGTGTAACTTGTGATACCAGAGTTACACAGTGTGTAAGTCGTGCCATCACCCTCAATTTACACAGCGAAAAATTGGGGCGTGACAGTTTGGTATCAGAGCCCAGCGCGTAGTGACAACTCAACCTGACAAGCAGTGGTTGTTTGTGACACCGAGATATAGACGTGAGTCGTTGTGCTGTTTGGGAGTTGCGTACGTCGGTGCTTAGCGCCGGGGCGTAAATCCTCAGTTACACGACTTATCGATCAGTTTCGGGGTCCTCTCAACCGTCAGCACAGTTCACCCATCACAGCACCAGATGGCAGAGACTTCAGAGTTACCAGGGTTGCTAGATCTGGATGATAGGTTCACCAGACTAGAGATGGCTGTTGGGATAGATGAGGCAGAATGGCAAGGAGATCCACTAGCTGAGCGGATGCAGACGCTCAGGGAACTCCAGTTACATTATGAGCATGTTAATGATGCCAGAGTCCAGAGATTAGAGTCTACTGTAGAGACTCTAACTGCTGAGATAGCCATGTTGAAGCTAGCCTTAGCCCAGGTAGCTTCAAACCCGCCTACACCCACAGCTGGGGTCGGGCCTTCACAGCCAGTAGTGAAACGCCATATACCTGACCCGTCTACCTTTGGAGGAGCCAGGGTAGCAAAAGAGTTGGAAAACTTTCTGTTCGACATGGAGCACTACTTCAAAGCGGCTCGGGTGCCAGAAGAAGACAGAATTGAGGTTTGTGCATCGTTCCTCACGGGAGATGCCAAAGTCTGGTGGAGAACTTCTGTAGCACCGAGGACCGAGGGAGAGCATCCCGAGGTTGTGTCGTGGGATGATCTGAAGTTAGAGATGAGAGCTCAATTTCGGCCTGCGAACACCCTGTTTACTGCTCGCATGCAGTTCAGAAGTTTGAGACAAACAGGCACTGTAAGAGATTATGTGAAGCAATTTGCCACATTGCTTCTAGAAATCCCCAACATGAGTGAGGAAGAAAAGTTTATCTCATTTCTTGGAGGTCTTCAAGATTGGGCTTTGTTAGAGCTTAGAAGACAAGGGGTGACTACCTACAGAGATGCTGTAGTAGCTGCAGATGCCTTATTACATATGAGAGGTACGAGACCTCAAGCTGGGGGAGTGACTTCTTCATCTTCCCATACCCGTGTGCCAGACAAGGGTAGGAAGAAGTACGTCCCCAAGTATAAGCAAAAGCCACAAGGAAAAGCACCAGTTCCTCAGACTCATCAGAAGCCTGTTGTGCAGAAGAAGAGGAATGAGTCTAGTCCCAAGAGGAAGCTGGCATGCTTTGTGTGCAATGGCCCTCACGTGATGAGGGATTGTCCTACAAAGAGAGCAATAGCTGCGGTCCTAGCAGATAAGAAGGACGCAGGAAAAGAAGACTCACCGGGTTGTGCTTGAGTCAACCCTTTGGTAATAGCAAATGTATCAGTGAGATCTTCCCCACTGATGTACACGAATATAAGCCTGAACGGAGTAGAGATTGCAGCCATGGTGGATACTGGGGCCACTCACCTATTTGTTGCAGATCGGTTGCGAGAGCAACTGAAGCTGAAGACGTCGACCAGTAACACACATGTGAAAACAGTCAATGCTGAGGCAAGAAAGGCTATGGGTATATCTTATGATGTCCCAGTGAAGATGGGACCTTGGAGTGGGAAGTGCACCGTTTTGGTTACTCAGTTAGATGTGTTTGATGTCATTGTGGGTATGGACCTTCTGAGAAGAGCAAAGGCCACCCCAATGCCACATCTCAACAGTTTGTTAGTACTGGATGAAAAGAATCCCTGTTTCATTCCTTGCTTTACTGGAATGGCAGGGGAGAAGAAGAAAGCAAAGGAGAAGGAGCTCACTCCTACCTCCCTAGCAAATGGAGTAAGGCATGGTGCTTCCACATACTTAGCTCATATCAGATTAGTGGAAGACCATCCCCAGATGAATTCAGATCCTAGACCAGTTGTGAGGGATGTGAGGGAACTGGCCACTTCCTCCAGTTCTCGTAGCAGAAAAGGAAAAGAAGTCATTGTGGGGGCTGCTGGAACTTCATTAGAGAGCATATTGACATCCGTACCTCGTTCTGTTGGAACTTTGTTGAAAGAGTATAAAGATGTTATCCCACCTGAGATGCCCAAAGTACTGCCTCCTAGAAGGGACATAGATCATCAGATTGAGTTAGTCCCTGGAGCAGTACCTCCAGCCCAGCCTCCCTACCGCATGCCACCGTTAGAACTGGCAGAGCTTAGAAAACAGTTGAATGAGCTCTTAGAGTCAGGGTATATCCAACCCTCGAAGGCACCGTATGGAGCACTTGTCCTGTTCCAAAAGAAGAAGGATGGAAGCTTGCGCATGTGCGTGGATTATAGAGCACTGAACAAAGTCACAGTGCGCAATGCCTATCCCATCCCGCTGATCCAAGATCTGTTGGATAGATTAGCAAATGCAAAGATCTTCAGTAAGTTGGACTTGAGATCAGGATATTGGCAGGTGCGAATTGCCGAGGGGGATGAGCCGAAGACTACTTGTGTCACGCGGTACGGCTCGTTTGAGTTCATGGTGATGCCTTTTGGGCTCACTAATGCTCCTGCTACTTTTTGTAACCTCATGAACAATATCCTAAATCCCTTTTTGGATAAGTTCGTGGTGGTGTATCTGGATGATATAGTAGTGTACTCATCTGATTTGAAGGAGCACGAGAAGCATCTGAAGCAGGTTCTGCAAGTACTCCGGGATAATCAGCTGTATCTGAAGGCAGAGAAATGTGAATTTGCCCAGACTGAGATTCAGTTTCTAGGACATGTTGTGTCCCAAGGCAGTGTGAGGATGGACAATGACAAAATCAAGGCTATTTGGGATTGGCCTAGTCCTTCCAGTGTGACTCAACTGCGGTCTTTTCTGGGTCTGGCAAACTTCTATAGAAGATTCATCATGGGATACTCAAAGGTAGTGGCACCTTTGACAGATTTGCTCAGGAAGGACAAAGCTTGGTGTTGGGATGAAACTCACCAAGGAGCTTTTGAGACTCTGAAGAAGCTGGTAACTTCAGAGCCTGTGCTAAAATTACCAGATTTTTCACAAGGGTTTGAAGTGCACACTGATGCTTCAGACCGTGCTCTAGGCGGAGTATTAGTTCAAGATGGCAGACCTGTAGCCTATGAGAGCAGAAAGCTGAAAGCAGCTGAGCTAAATTACTCTGCACACGAGAAAGAAATGCTAGCTGTTGTCCACTGTCTCAGACTGTGGCGTATCTACCTGCTGGGGAGTCACTTTATAGTAAAGACTGATAACATTGCTAACACTTTCTTCCAGACTCAGAAGAAACTGTCAGCCAGGCAGGCCCGTTGGCAAGAGCTTCTAGCAGAGTTTGATTTCAGTTGGGAGCATAAACCGGGCAAGTGTCATCAGGTCCCAGATGCCCTCAGTAGAATTGGCAGTGTTGCTATGGTATGCGCCCTATCGAGAGCAGAAGGAAAGATTTTTCAGTATCTGAAACAGACCGCCAGTACAGATAAAGCCTACCAGAAGCTTGTAGCACAGATCCGTGAGGGGACAGTGCGCAGATTCTATGTAGATGAGGATGGCCTTATCATGGCTCAGGGTGGCAGAACTTATGTTCCCGCCTCGGGAGACATTCGTTTTGGCCTAATGAGGGAGTTCCATGATACTGTATGGGCCGGACATCCAGGTGGTCACAGGATGTACGCGCTGCTCAGAAGAGGTTGGTTTTGGCCAGGAATGAAATCAGATATAGAGCACTTTGTGAAGACCTGTTTGGTATGCCAACAGGATAAAATTGAGAGAAGACTAGAGGCAGGTCTTCTCCAGCCTTTGCCCACACCTGCTAGACCATTCATTTCAGTGTCGATGGACTTTATCACGCACTTTCCAGTCTTTGATGGACTCGGCTCTGTGTTGGTGATAGTGGACAGATTTTCCAAATATGCGATATTTGTGGCGGCTCCAGAAGAGTGTTCTGCGGAGGTGACCGCCAATTTGTTCTTTCAGCACGTGGTGAAGCACTTTGGCTTACCACGGGATATTATCAGCGATAGAGATACCAGATTTACCGGTAGATTTTGGGGGTCTTTATTCAAGAAGCTGGGAACAGACCTGAAAATGTCCACCGCTTTTCACCCCCAGACGGATGGGCAGACCGAGCGCATCAACGCTATGGTAGAAGAATATTTGAGACACTTTGTTTCTGCGACTCAAAGAAACTGGCCATTCTTGCTAGATACGGCCCAGTTTGCTTATAATATACAAGTGTCGTCAGCTACGGGAAAGAGTCCATTCGAGATGGTTCTAGGATATCAACCTTCTACCCCGGTTGATCATTTGGCAAGTGGAGCAAGCAGTCGGAATAAGGCTGCGAATCAATATGTCAAGGACCGCATAGAGCTCTGGGAAGAAGCTCGGGATAGCTTGAGGAAAGCGTCCAACCGTATGGTTAAATATGCGAACAGACATAGGCGTCATGTGGAGTTTGAGGTAGGTGATTCGGTGCTCCTCAAACTCACTCCTCAGATGTGGAGAAAAATAGTGGCAGACACTGTTCATAGAGGGCTAGTACCCAAATATGAAGGACCATTCACAGTCATTAAGAGAGTGGGTACAGTAGCCTATAAGTTAAACCTGCCAAAGCATTATAAGCTGCATCCCACATTCCATGTTAGTTTCCTCAAGAAATTTCACTCAGATGATCTGCATCCTGAGCGACAGCAAGTAAGGAGAAAGCCAGCCCGTGGCTCTGTAGAATTTGCTAAGCAGCCTCTTAAGATTCTGAATCATAGAATATATGGTTGGAGCGGCAAAGGACAGAAGGCTGAGATGTTAGTGCAGTGGCAGGGCGAAGCTGAGGAGGATGCTACTTGGGAAAAGATGGCTGACCTTGAACAATTTCATTGGTTGTTCAAGAGATATGAGGAAGCCCTCGGGGGCGAGGTCTAGGTCAGCTGGGGGAGAATGTGACGACCTGGGTGTGCGGGGTACACACCCAGACCCCTCTGCATACTCATAGAGGTTATGAGCAGGGAGAGACCCTCATTTTGGGATGAGGCCTGATGTAGAAGGGGGCAAAAACAATAAATAATGGATTAAGATGTTTTGCATGGACCATGGAGGAGCATGGGACACTTAGCAAAAATTATAGCCTTGTATAGAAGTGTACAAGCAAAGAAAAAAAAATGTGGCATGGGTGAGTCTCGAACCCATGACCTAGGAGAAGTGCTAAACCTTATGTTGCATGGGATGGCCAACCCGAGCTTGGGTCATTCGCTGATAAGGGAAGGGGCGCATTTCTCTTATACTCCTCATGGATTTCACTAATCTCAAAGCACATCCAAGGGCTGAGAGAGTAAGTGAACTTTGGAGCATTTTTGGATTAGGGGGAGAACCCTAATCGTGAGCTGAACATCCGAGACTTGCGGCTGGACTTGAGGAGGCGACTTTGAGGGCGATTTCCGATCATCTCCAGCAGATCTTCCATCTTCTTCCTCTCCGGCGAGGTTGAAGGACCTTTGGACGGCCAAAGGGTGCGGCATCAGCTTGTGGTGTTGAGTCTTGGGAGAGAACCGCAAGGGAAGAAGGCTTCCACTCTCGGCTGGGTTTGTGCAGCCGGCAGCAGCTCATCCGCCACCATCTACCTCCTTCTCCGGCGAGCAGGAGGCTCCTTGAGCTTCAAGGAGTGCGGCAACACATTTGTTGTTGGGTCTTGGAGGGCGGTAGCAAAGGGGAGAGGTTCCCCTATCTCGGTTCACTTGGAGCAGCAGCTCCTACCACCTTCCACCTTCAGTTCCGGCGGCCTTTGAGCATTCTTGAGCTGAGGGGAGGCGTCCACCTGCTGGTGGGGCGATTTTGGAGAGGAGGCAGCATAAGGGGAGAGGTTCCCCTTCACGGCAGCAAGGTGTAGGGGCTGTCCCCTACTCGGCTACAAGGGGGAAGGGCTTCCCCCTCTCACGGCAACAAAGGGGAAGGAGTCCCCTTGCTTTGGACTTGATTGGAGGTTCGCGGACAGCTCCTAGGCAGCTTGTTGGAGGAGTTCACCGGCGGCCAAAGAGGAGGTTTCCGGCGAGCAACAAGCAAGACAACTTGTACACACGGCTCCCAAGGGTCGGGCGATCCTTGGAGGTACATTTACATGCTTTCGTAGTTAGGGCATTGTAATTCATTGTATAAGACTGCTGTGTAGTGTAAGTGTGAGGTTTTTGATCCCTCAGCCCACATTGGGTAGTGGAGGGGTTTTCCTCACTTTATATCTCATTGTGTACTGCCTGGCCAGCTGAGGCCTCGGTGTGATTAGGGGCGGGCGCACCTACTCTATAGGGCGTTCCCTCCTTGTTGTGTAGTGGTCGATATACTGCTTAGGATCGGGGCATATGTCTAGTGCCCGACTATTGTACTGCCTGTGATTCTTGTGTGTGTAATTGCACAGGGCGCTATACGTATTAAGGACGGTCTTTGAGAGGCATATTGGGTTGAGGAGCAACGTGTGCTGCCCACCCGCCGCTCATTGACGTAGGTCTAGGGCTAGGAGAAGATTAGGCCCAGACCGTCAGATATCAGCCCGGGAGCACAGTGATCCACAGAGCACAGAGATATTTGATCAGGGCACGGACTTCCCATCCGGGGATCGAGGGGTTTGAGTTGGCGCATCGATCTTAGACTTCCGCATCGCGCACGTGCAGAGAGCGCGTGTATTTGAGAGTTAGGCTGACGGTTTACGCAGTGTGTAACTTGTGATACCAGAGTTACACAGTGTGTAAGTCGTGCCATCACCCTCAATTTACACAGCGAAAAATTGGGGCGTGACACCTGCCCTCTCCACCAAGTCATAGGTCTAGGGTCTACTCAATATTTGCTTAGTGTCTTGTATTGTTTTCTTATATTGCTGCCTTTTTATCAATATATACCGGTGGGGTGTTCGAGTGACTCATTTCACCGAGCATTTTACTCACCGTTCTGTGTAAATCTATTGTGTCTCTTGAATGCTGGTGTTGCCCTCGAATTACACATTGTTGCCTCGGGTTTTATATTGACGCTTCCGAATTTTAGTGCGTAAGTGCACACGGGTTTAAGGCTGAGACTACCCAAGTGTGACACCCGGGGTACTTTGGGGTACTACCCTGCCTATCCCATGGACTCATGGAGGTTATGAGTAGGGATGAAGGGGGTAAAGCTGAAAATGAACATGAGAAGTAGTGAAGCTAGGATGCTAATTCTTGTGTTATGATGTTTTGTAGGTACATGGCAAGGAGCATGCACTTGCAAAAACATATGATTCAATGTAGGAGGCTACAAGGACCTTGGAGCATTATTTGGGCTTGTATAGAGGTGTACAAGCTTGGCAAAAAAATATGTCATGGGTAGGATTTGAACCCAAGACCTATGGAGAGCCAAAGACTTAAGTTGCATGAGATGACCAACCCGAGCTTGGGTCATTAGTTGAAAGAAAGAGGAGGCGCATCTTCTTAAGGGCTTCTTCATCCATATGGCCCAAATCACTTAAACAAAAGAGGGCAAATCGATTTGAGGACATTCGGCTTTGCAAAAGGGGATCTCATCCGAAATTGAAGGAGAGGGGCGACTTGAAGGAGAAGAACCGAGCTTCATCTTCTTCCTTGCGATTTGGGGCTGGTTTGAGGGAGCTTCAGCCACCATCCCTTCCTTCTTCCATTCGGTTAGCTTGAGAGGAGCTCAAGCACCCAACATCTTGCTCTTGGAGTGGGCAAGAGTTGCTGTCCACTTGGAGTTGGGCAAGAGATCCTTGCTCTTGGCGATTTGGTGGTGGTGGCGGCTTGCTTAGGAGGAGTCCATCCATCTACCCCACATTACTCTAGCTTGGAGGAGAGTTGCTGATCTTGGAGGAGAGCTTGAGGGAGCTCTCGGATCAGACCTTGCAGCCATTGTGTTTGACGTTTTGTCCCTTTGGAGGAAAGGGGGCTGATTTGGGGAAGAAGGGGGCTGATTGGTGGCCATTCATCTTGGAGGCGCCAACCCTATTCTTCATCCATTGGGGCGGCTTCATTGCTGTCCATAGAGGGCTGAGAGTATCCTTGAAGCTAAGGGATACTTTGGAGCATTGCAACCACCTAGAGGGGCGACTCTAGGGTGGATCCTCAAGGGCTTGCGCTTGAGGAGTGTTTTGGAGCTTGAAGGAGAAAGTTCGGCCATCTCGAGGGAGCCACGGGCTGAACTTCATCATCACATTGCATTGCGTAGGAGTGGTATAACTTCTAGCATTACTTGTGTTATTTGCTTTATAATAGCTTTGTAAGAACCATTGTATGAACATTGAGTAGTTGATAGTTTATTGCTTATTGGTATCTCTACCCATATTGGGAGAGGCCTACTGCTCATACCCGAGGTTGTATCCTTGGAGGGGTTGCTATTATTACATTGTCCGGTGTGTTTAGCTTGTGACTTGTGCAAGCGCCGTGCTTGTGCAAGGAGCTCGCTCGCTGTGTAGTTGTTGATATCTGTACTAGGGTTTGGGCATATGTCTAGTGCCCTTATCTTGTGAACTGCTAGCGTTGTGTGTGTGTCATTTACAGGGCGCTTAGGTATAAGGCCGTCATTAAGTGTGCATATGGGGTTGAGAAGCAACATGTGCTTGCCACCCGCCACTTATTGACCTAGGTCTAGGGTTAGGAGAAGGCTAGGACTCAGTTCCATCAGATCAGCCTTGGAGCTCAGTTCCATCAGAGCTCAGCCCTGAGAGCGCAGTGGATCAGAGAGAGAAGTTCAGATTGTGCTTGAAGATCTTGGTTAGTTTCCGCATATTGAGTGTTGGCTGGCAATTTACACAGAGGGTGTGTAGATTGCGCCATCACGCTCGAGAATTTCTAAGGCAAAAATTTAGCACGAAATTTAGGGCGTGACAAAGTGGTATCAGAGCGGATAGCTCAGCACGAGTCTGGACCACCAGGATATAGACGTTAGTTGGATTGCTGTTTGGGTGTTGCGTACATCGGTGCTTAGCGCCGGGGCGTAAGACCTCAGTACTTCCTTCTAATTGATCAGTTCTGGCCAGGCGAGTACAGGAGCACTCCATTTAGTCAGCCGATCCACAGGACACCACAGAGCAGCACATCATTGCACCTAGGACTAGGAGTATGGCACAGTTTGAGGAGCGGTTCTCCAGACTGGAGGATGCTATTGGATTAGACACAGAGTCTGAGTGGCAGGGAGAGCCTCTTTCTGAGCGCTTAGAGACATTGATGGAGATGTTCCATCAGTATAGAAATTACACTGATGGGAGGATTAGTAGTCTGGCGCAGGACTTAGCGACAGCTACCACAGAGGTTACTGCATTGAGATTGTTAGTGGCACAGGTGGCTTCCCACCCAGCTACTCCACCTGCACCACAGTTTATGCAGCCTGCCAGACGCCATATTCCAGATCCAGTCACTTTTGCAGGGGCTAGAGTGGCAAAAGAGCTAGACAACTTCATCTTTGACATGGAACATTATTTTAGAGCAGCGGGAGTCGTCGATGAGGATAGGATAGAGGTCTGTGCATCCTACTTGCGTGGGGATGCCAAACTATGGTGGAGAACCTCTATCGCTCCCAGGACAGAGGGAGATAATCTAGAGATAGCCTCGTGGGAAGATCTGAAAACTGAGATGAGGGCTCAGTTTAGACCAGTCAATACCTTACATGATGCTAGGATGACTTTGAGGTATTTGAGGCAGACTGGCTCAGTTAAAGAATATGTTAAGCAATTTGCTACCTTATTGCTTGAGATACCTAACAAGTCTGAAGAGGAGAAGTTCCACGACTTCCTAGGGGGATTACAGCCATGGGCACTTGCAGAGGTTAGGCGACAGTCGGTGACTACCTATAGGGAGGCAGTTACAGCAGCTGATGGATTAGTGGACATGAGAGGTTCACGTCCCACTATGACAGCTCAGGGAGCTAGACCAGCTACCCAAAATAAACCACCAGTTCAGAATAGACAGCCACAGAAGAAGAGTGTGCAAAATTGGAAAAACAAAGGAAAAGCAATAGTGTACCAGCAGAAAAGCCCACAAAAGAAGCACTATCAGCCTCAGCAGAAGAGGGCTGCTGAGCCTAGCACAAAGAAGAAGATAGAGTGCTTTATTTGCTATGGACCACATTTGATGAGGGACTGTCCTACCAGGAAGATGATCAGTTCATTGGTGACAGTAGAGGGAGAGAAAGCACAGAAGGAGCAGGGGTGCTCTGGAGTTTCTGTCAATCCTTTAGTGATTGCCAATGTCAGTGCAAAGTCCTCACCCCTAATGTATGTGGATGTGGAGTTGAATGGTACATCTATAGCAGCTATGGTAGACACTGGAGCTACTCACGTGTTTGTCTCAGATAGAGTGAAGGATCAGTTGAGACTTAAGACTAGCCAGTGTGATACCAGTGTTAAAACTGTTAACGCAGACCCGAGGAAGGCATTCAGAGTTAGTTATGACGTGCCTGTGAAGTTGGGGCCATGGGCAGGGAGAGTACACACTATGGTGACAGCCTTGGATGATTTCGATGTCATCATAGGGATGGATTTGCTGAGGAGGGCCAAAGCAATTCCCATGCCTCACTTGAATGGATTGCAGATACTGGATGAGAAGGCACCTTACTTTCTTCCTTGTCATTCGATGGGTAAGGTAGAGAAGAGCAACAAGGGCAAGGAGGTGATTGTAGCCTCAGTCCTTGCAAAGGGGATTCGGCGTGGCGAGACTACCTATTTGGCACACGTCAGAGTGGTGGAATCCATTCCTGTTATTGATTCTAGGCCGATACAGTCGAGGGGACATGTGGGAGACTTGATCAACCTTCCTAGTTCCAGTAGCCGTGGAGGTCATGGAGTTGAGATAGGAGTGGCGAGTCTTACTTTGGGTGAACGGATCAGTCAGCTACCTGCACCGATTGGGGGTCTGTTACATGAATTTAGAGATGTGATTCCCCCTGAGATGCCTAAGGTGTTACCACCTAGGAGAGACATCGACCATGCTATTGAATTAGTGCCAGGGGCAGTCCCACCAGCACAGTCACCATACAGAATGCCACCTGCAGAACTAGCTGAGTTAAGGAAGCAGCTAGATGAATTAATTGAGTCAGGGTTTATTCAGCCTTCGAAAGCACCATATGGAGCACCTATTCTGTTTCAAAAGAAGAAGGATGGAAGTTTAAGGATATGTGTTGACTATAGAGCTTTGAACAAAGTAATGGTGAAGAATGCATATCCTATTCCATTGATCCAGGATTTGATAGACCGCCTTGTGCATGCAAAGGTGTTTACTAAATTGGACCTTCGATCAGGTTATTGGCAGGTGAGAATAGCTGAAGGAGATGAACCTAAGACTACTTGCGTAACAAGATATGGATCTTATGAGTTCTTGGTCATGCCATTTGGGCTGACCAATGCACCAGCTACTTTCTACAATTTGATGAACAACATGCTGCATCCGTTCTTGGACAAATTTGTTGTTGTTTACTTAGATGATATTGTCATCTATTCTGCCAATATGGAAGAACATAGAGAGCACTTAAGAGAGGTCTTAACAGTGCTAAGGCAGAATCAGTTATATCTGAAGCTGGAAAAGTGTGAATTTGCGCGCAGTGAAATAGAATTTTTGGGGCATGTTGTCGGTGGAGGTCAGGTTCACATGGACTCAGGCAAGATTAGAGCCATTGAGGAGTGGCCTGCACCTACTTCGGTTAGCACATTAAGGTCATTTTTGGGACTAGCTAACTTTTATAGGCGATTTATCAAGATTATTCCAAGATAGCAGCGCCTTTGACTGACCTTTTGAGGAAGGACGTCATTTGGGCTTGGGAGGCCAAGCACCAAACTGCTTTTGATAGACTGAAGTTACAGGTGACTTCAGAACCAGTCCTGAGGTTACCAGACTTTTCCTTAGCTTTTGAGGTACATACAGATGCATCTGATAGAGCACTGGGAGGAGTGTTGGTACAGGATGGGAGACCAGTAGCTTTCGAAAGTAGAAAGTTAAAAAGTGCCGAAATGAACTATTCAGCTCACGAGAAAGAAATGCTAGCAGTGGTACATTGTTTGAAACTATGGAGGGTATATTTGTTGGGGAACAAATTCACAGTGAAAACTGATAATGTGGCCAATACTTTCTTTCAGACTCAGAAGAAATTATCTGCCAGACAGGCCAGATGGCAAGAGCAATTAGCTGAGTTTGATTTCTGTTGGGAACACAAGCCAGGGCGCATTCATCACGTTCCAGATGCATTGAGCAGAGTGACTTCCATTTCTTATTGTTCTGCTATGTCATATGCCGTGAGTAAGGTCATTCAGTTGATCAGAGACACTATGGGTTCAGATCAATCCTATATGAAGCTAGTAGCGAAGATAAAAGAGGGTGTAACCCGTCGCTTCTACTTGAGTGAGGATGGATTGATCATGGCACGAGGTGATAGGCCGTTTGTACATTCATCTGGGAATGTCAGATTTGGCCTCATGCGTGAGTATCATGATACAGTCTGGGCTGGTCACCCAGGAGGGAAGCGCATGTTTGCTTTGCTGAGTAGAGCTTGGTACTGGCCGGGGATGAAAGAGGACGTAGAACACTATGTGAGGACTTGTCTTGTCTGCCAGCAAGACAAAATTGAGAGGAGAAAGGAGGCAGGACTGTTGCAGCCCTTGCCTATCCCAGAGAAACCATTTGTTTCAGTTTCTATGGATTTCATCACCCATTTTCCCCGTGTGGAAGGAATGGCATCTGTGTTCGTGGTAGTGGACAGATGTTCAAAATATGCTGTGTTTGCACCTGCACCGGAGCCGTGTACTACGGAGGTGACGGCTAATCTGTTTATGACACATGTGGTTAAACATTTTGGTTTACCCAGAGAGATCATTAGTGATAGAGACCCGAGGTTCACTGGGAAGTTCTGGTCTTCACTATTCAAGAAGTTGGGTACAGATCTCAAAATGTCAACAGCATACCATCCACAGACTTATGGGCAGACAGAGAGAATTAATGCTTTGCTAGAGGGGTATCTCAGACACTTTGTTTCTTCGACTCAGAAGAATTGGATCAGATTGCTACAGCCCAGTTTGCATATAATATCCAAGTTTCTTCTGCCACAGGAAAGAGTCCTTTTGAGTTAGTGTTAGGGTGGCAGCCTATGACACCCGTGGATACACTGAATAGGACGTTAGAAGGGAAATGCCAAGCGGCTACAAAATTTGTTGAGGATAGAACCGAGCTATGGCAGGAAGCTCGTGATAGCTTGCAGGAAGCTAGAAACAGAATGGTACTATATGCTAATAGAGACAGGAGACATCTTGAGTTTGATGTGGGGGATCTTGTGTTACTAAAACTCACCCCACAGATGTGGAGAAAGACTGAAGCACGTACTTATCATAGAGGTCTTGTGAGAAGGTATGAAGGGCCTTTCAAGATCATCAAGAGGGTTGGAGCTGTTGCTTACAGACTTCAGTTACCACCATGGCTACAGTTTTATCCCACATTCCATGTTAGTCTGTTGAAGAAGTACCACCCAGATGAAAGACATCCAGACCGTGGAGTAGAAAGAAGGCAACCATCCTAAGGGAAAGTTGAGTATAGCAGGAGACCATTGAAGATTCTAGATCATAGAGTCTATGCATCTAGTGGGCCCAGTGGGCGAAAGACTGAGTTTTTAGTCCAGTGGTTGGACGAGTCAGTTGAAGATGCAACTTGGGAGAAAGCCACGGATTTGGAACAATATGAAGGATTGTTAAGGCAGTACGAGAAGTACCTAGCATCGAGGGCGAATGCTAATTCAGCTGGGGGAGAATTGTGACACCCGGGGTACTTTGGGGTACTACCCTGCCTATCCCATGGACTCATGGAGGTTATGAGTAGGGATGAAGGGGGTAAAGCTGAAAATGAACATGAGAAGTAGTGAAGCTAGGATGCTAATTCTTGTGTTATGATGTTTTGTAGGTACATGGCAAGGAGCATGCACTTGCAAAAACATATGATTAAATGTAGGAGGCTACAAGGACCTTGGAGCATTATTTGGGCTTGTATAGAGGTGTACAAGCTTGGCAAAAAAATATGTCATAGGTAGGATTTGAACCCAAGACCTATGGAGAGCCAAAGACTTAAGTTGCATGAGATGACCAACCCGAGCTTGGGTCATTAGTTGAAAGAAAGAGGAGGCGCATCTTCTTAAGGGCTTCTTCATCCATATGGCCCAAATCACTTAAACAAAAGAGGGCAAATCGATTTGAGGACATTCGGCTTTGCAAAAGGGGATCTCATCCGAAATTGAAGGAGAGGGGCGACTTGAAGGAGAAGAACCGAGCTTCATCTTCTTCCTTGCGATTTGGGGCTGGTTTGAGGGAGCTTCAGCCACCATCCCTTCCTTCTTCCATTCGGTTAGCTTGAGAGGAGCTCAAGCACCCAACATCTTGCTCTTGGAGTGGGCAAGAGTTGCTGTCCACTTGGAGTTGGGCAAGAGATCCTTGCTCTTGGCGATTTGGTGGTGGTGGCGGCTTGCTTAGGAGAAGTCCATCCATCTACCCCACATTACTCTAGCTTGGAGGAGAGTTGCTGATCTTGGAGGAGAGCTTGAGGGAGCTCTCGGATCAGACCTTGCAGCCATTGTGTTTGACGTTTTGTCCCTTTGGAGGAAAGGGGGCTGATTTGGGGAAGAAGGGGGCTGATTGGTGGCCATTCATCTTGGAGGCGCCAACCCTATTCTTCATCCATTGGGGCGGCTTCATTGCTGTCCATAGAGGGCTGAGAGTATCCTTGGAGCTAAGGGATACTTTGGAGCATTGCAACCACCTAGAGGGGCGACTCTAGGGTGGATCCTCAAGGGCTTGCGCTTGAGGAGTGTTTTGGAGCTTGAAGGAGAAAGTTCGGCCATCTCGAGGGAGCCACGGGCTGAACTTCATCATCACATTGCATTGCGTAGGAGTGGTATAACTTCTAGCATTACTTGTGTTATTTGCTTTATAATAGCTTTGTAAGAACCATTGTATGAACATTGAGTAGTTGATAGTTTATTGCTTATTGGTATCTCTACCCATATTGGGAGAGGCCTACTGCTCATACCCGAGGTTGTATCCTTGGAGGGGTTGCTATTATTACATTGTCCGGTGTGTTTAGCTTGTGACTTGTGCAAGCGCCGTGCTTGTGCAAGGAGCTCGCTCGCTGTGTAGTTGTTGATATCTGTACTAGGGTTTGGGCATATGTCTAGTGCCCTTATCTTGTGAACTGCTAGCGTTGTGTGTGTGTCATTTACAGGGCGCTTAGGTATAAGGCCGTCATTAAGTGTGCATATGGGGTTGAGAAGCAACATGTGCTTGCCACCCGCCACTTATTGACCTAGGTCTAGGGTTAGGAGAAGGCTAGGACTCAGTTCCATCAGATCAGCCTTGGAGCTCAGTTCCATCAGAGCTCAGCCCTGAGAGCGCAGTGGATCAGAGAGAGAAGTTTAGATTGTGCTTGAAGATCTTGGTTAGTTTCCGCATATTGAGTGTTGGCTGGCAATTTACACAGAGGGTGTGTAGATTGCGCCATCATGCTCGAGAATTTCTAAGGCAAAAATTTAGCACGAAATTTAGGGCGTGACACCAAGTAGTCTGCCGCACGGACATTTGGCACCAAGCAAAGTGCGTTCGTGACAACGGGGGCGCAGCAGTATCAGATCGGGGCGTTGGTTGCGAGAGATCCGTCCGTGACAGACATCGAGGGCGATGTCCAAGTTGGGCGGAAGAGAATTGTTAGGCCCTTGGACCATTGGGCCAAACCTGGCCAAGGCCCACATCACCAACACCCAAGCCCACGCCACAACAGGGTAAGCGAAGTTCGCTTTAGTCGGTCAAACAACACAGTTGACCGCAAATCAGGGGAAACACACGAGAGCTCGGCGTTGTCTCCTTCCCCGAGCCATGCGGACGCGGACGAAGGGACAAGAGCTTCGGACAACGACACGACGCACGCGGGAGAATCGGTCGGGCGCTCAAGCTCAGCGGATTCCTTGGACCTGGGCGACGACTTCGGTGCACGAGAAGTGGGCGGCGGACGCCCTAAATCGGGAGGAGAATACGGAGCTGAAGGTAGCGGCTATCCCTGTTAAAAGGACCAGCGATCGATCGAGAAGGGGAATCGAGCAGCAACCTTCGGAGCGGGTATTGATGCCAGAGAGAACTCTTGGGAGGAGAGTTTCCTGGAGCGACAATTGTAAGTGGGTTTTGAGCGAGTTGTAGCTGACGGCTGGGGAGCCGACGGCGAGGGAGGGACAGATGGTACTGGCAACGGGGGTCGACGGTAAAGGAGAGGATTGCTTGTAACTTCTGACGGTGAATAAAATTTTTACTTCCTCTATTTCTGGATTCCTCTTCTGCAGCAGTAACTTTTCGGCGACAAGCGGTGCTCGGCTACGCGAAGTGAGGTTGAAGACGACAAACATATTCCAGCGTTCATAACGAGGTGGAGTCCAGATTTTGGCTGAGTTGGCAAGTGGAGTCAACGAAAACGATTTCGGCAAGATCGAAATCGAAATCAAATTCGGGTGGCTGATGTCGGCGTGATGTCAGCAGTCTAGAGGCTTATGCGTGCGACAGGTTGATTTTGACTTTGGTCAAAATCAAGGTAAATTTTAGGGTTTCTGATTTTAATTTTAACTTGGGAAGGAATTTTAATCAGACTAGGGTTTCCAAGTTGGAATAATTTTACACCCAAAAATCCTAAAATTTTATGCCCGATCTAGTGTTCCGTCGGACTACCCTAGGCCGGGGCGTGACACCATTGAGGCATAACATTATGTCACTATCTCTAGATGATATATTAGTGTAAATTTTAGTAAACATTTATGTGACAATTACACTGAAATAAAATCACAATACCATACGGTTGACCAGCACAAACCCACAAACCCAACAAGTTGAGCAAATCCTACTCAGACAATTCAATCAACAAACAAAAACGATACGTATTATCCCTTTTATTTTATTCAATTTTAATTGAATGACGTAATCAATTTATGCTCCATTGTACGGAAAAAGCCGAATCCTTAAGAGACCCTAAGAAGGAAACCCTTAGTAAGATTTCTCAAAGTCCTAAGGTAGATCTTCTTGAGACATTGTTGAAACCATCAAGCAAAAAGCAAATTAGTTCAAACTAAACAAATGCAAGTCTTTTTTTAAAATATTTTTTATAAACCAAAGAAAAAAAGAATTACATCTAGAGAACTCTTCTAACACATGGTGGCTGCTGAAAACAAGTGTTGAAACCATTCAGAAACATTCAAATGTTCTGCACTTGGCTTTCTTCAAATGTTCTGCACTTGGCTTTCTAGACATAGAAAAGTCACAAGTACAACCTTATTTACACAAAAAAAGATGTTTTGATTAATTCCTGTCGACACCAGAGAAGCAATTGCACATCTTTGGATCCATGAAGTAGTTATCGGAGAACAGACGAATCATAACATGGCAAAGACATGGTTAAGCTGCTGCTATATGTGGACAGCTTCAAATTTGTCCGGTCCCCAGAGGCTGTCTTGATGTGTCGCCTGATGCCCATGCTTGGTAGTCTTTAACAAGCTGATGAACATAAACTGGGTTATTAGAGACTTCGAGTTGATAATACAAAGCAATACATTACGCCCCTTAATATATTGACTAGCTTTTTCATAAGTCTTAAACTTCAAAGATAAATGATCATCCAATCTTAACATGATATCCGGGCCCAAGTTTCCACTTCTCTTTCTCCCTTCTCCATCTCTTCGGCAGTAAATCATTTCTGGCAAATTCCTATCTCGGGCTTGTAATTATTTTCTGGCATATACAATCTTACGATATATGCTGACATTGTCAATTCAGTCACCTAAACTGTTGATATTGTTGTATTGAAAGAAACGGAAGGTAGCAATCACACCTCTATGGCTGCGTCATCTTTGTTACAACACTACCACGGTAATGTCATCATATATCCTGCTATGATTATATATATAAATCTCCTTATCCATTGTTCATATCTACCATCATATATATCTCTTCTACCGTATCATATATTCCGAAAGACCCAGATATCCAAAAGTGGCGGTGTCAAGCCACATGTATTTGAAAGACACAAAATGAAGGTTGTATAACTAATCGTTAAGGAAACTGACAGAAATTTCAAAAGATAGAACAAGTAAGAATTTCTCATGGCTACTGGTTTATTATTCGATCTTCATTTTTGGGTTGCCTTGCCCTACAAAGCGTGTTCAATGTTGAATTTTCTAGTGACAGCATGCTGGTTTATGCTTCTCTAAAATGAATTGGATATTGTATTGCTAAGAATACTGCTCATTGTAATGCATTGAACGATCTAATATTCTACTTACATCAATCTTATTTACTTTGTCTGTACAAGCACAGCGCTAAGAATTCTACCGACCACAAAAAGATGAGAACCTACATCTATTGATACGAGGGCTAAAACCAACAAGTTCTTGATTTGAAACTAGCTATAGGCAGATAATTAGGAGCTAAAGGAATGTGAGACTAGAGTAGCGCACATATTCTTACAGCAATAACATACGGCAGAGTAGGGAAATCCAAAAAAAGGTATGTTTTATTAGAACAAGAGATTGGACTCTAGGGCTTAAGATTTAGGAGGGATAGGGTAATGCTGATTTCCAAGGTGAAACTATATTTCTCTTTTACTGTTGGCATTAATGAGAATTGTCCCATGGTTGCCTTCGCAAAATCCATTGCATTTGGATGGGTTATGGTTAACTAAAACAGACAAAATATCTCATTTTTGGAGTGAAGTATGGACGGTAATTATGATTCAGTTAACACTGTGGAAAGTCTGGAAACTTTGACACATTCTATTATTTCGATCTGAATGCAAACTTCAGGAGACAGGTGATTCTTAACATGGTATTTCATTTAAATAAAAAACAGTTGCAGACGGTTGAAGAAGGTTAGTATCCTCAACTCCGAGTACAAAGTGTAACCACCTGATTTGGTAGCACGAGAGAATTTTGAATTTAGGTAGAATCTTTATGGGCAACTGAAATAGTCATAAATGAGAAACATCACGTAGTGAGGTAGATAGCAGAAATAAACATGAGACATGCTTTGAAATTGATAAACTAGAAGCAGTTCAAAGACCTTCAGCTTACCTGAGCCAGAAATCGTGGAAGCATGATTCTTAATAGCTGTTCAAGGACCTGTGTACCAGTTGATTCAATGATTCCCACAGGTATTACTCGAAAGGCGAAAGGGATGTCGATAGTAACCTGCACATCACCAAGGAGAAGAAATTCAAACAAAAATGTGAAGCTTGCATGATGATATTGACACTTTTAAGTTACAAATTGACCTCGATAGATGTATCTGTTGTAAGCTTCTTGAATGTTGTGTTGAAAGAATCATCACCGTAGGATATTCCATTCACCATGGAAGCTGCATTCCCATACCAAATCAATGTCAAAGGTCTCCTGAAAAAGGAATTAATAGTTCAATTCAGAATGAGGTTTCAATTCTCTACTTAGAACATTTGACATGAAGCAATATATGCAGAATACTATGTTAAACTAGTTGATGAAATATTTCGGATAAGTAATATTAATATAAAAGTCATTCAACCTCTTAACAATGCAGCTTTGAATTATCAACTATAATCTCAACTAAAAGCACAATAATCGTAGGGTATATTTGACCCATGTGTAGAACACTAGTCCTTTTTTTCTTACTATTTGCTAGATTCTGAGTAGGTTTTGTACCTACTATCTAAGTCCTGCCATCAAAACCATCCTTTAATCTCATCACATATCATTCAACTCATTCCCCAGATATAATTTCATGTTCTATGCTAATTTATTGGCAAGCACAGAAACTTGCTAAGGTGCCTTTGATGTTGAGTAGAACATCATGTCAAGAAGAGCGAACGTAATGTAGTTTCATGAGCTTGAAAAGCACATTTTGTGAGAAACCTTAGTCCAAAAGTGTACACTGCCCATGTTGTTGTCAAAATTATGAGTTAACTTATGCAGTCCAATGATCTTCTGAGTTACAACCAACCAAGCGAGTTACTCAGTCTTAGGTTCATTTTGTGGAGTAAAATCAATTCAACTCACAAGTCAACTTAATCAACTCAGTTTATTTGAAAGAGCTGTGCTGAGTTCAACTAAGTTAATACAATAATAGATATCTTATAAATACATACTATAAACTGACTTGAAGTTTTGTTGTTCCCAATATCTCGCCTTCTTTTGAGTTCTCATTTAGTTGCATGTACAAAATCTGCTCATTTGGAGTCAATGGACTAGTGCTGTTCACTGCATAACCTGCTCACCGACATAGCATACTTGTTTGCTTGGACTTACCAAACTAGCATCGTTTGCCCCATCTGCCTACTAGACTTGTCGAACTACCATTGATCACTTGGATTCTACCTATTCATTTTCCGTACGTTCTTATCTTTGACCATTTAACATGTCACTGTCATACAAACTCACAAAATGTTGTTTAATGAAAGATTTATCTCTAGCTTACTTTCCTTGTTCAAGGGTTGATATATATATATATATATATATATATATATATATATATATATATATATATACATGTACCCACACGTACATGTCTCACCTTGCATAGTACTAGTACAAGGGTTGGTACTTTTGAGAGTACTGACTGACATCATTGATATGATATGTTGATAAGACCAGAATGCACAAATCTAATAGCAGTTAGATGATTGATACACTACTTCCATATGATTAACCAACTCTAATGGAAGCAATTACAGGCCTTCATAATACCTCCATCAGTAGCATTTCTTAGCATTTACTAATAGTATTTCTTGATATCTATAGCATTGCCTTTGTAACCCTGACTAGAAAACTCTTTAACACTAAGTTGGAACTCTAATACAAGTACCATAACTTTAATTACATTAATCTTAATGTGTAAGAATACCCAAATACAAATATAGTATACTAACCTCAGTATTATTAATTACCTTTTTAGTTCTTCATTTTTTCTTAGGTTTTATACTT
Source organism: Costus lasius (assembly GCA_027563935.2). Lineage (NCBI taxonomy): Eukaryota > Viridiplantae > Streptophyta > Magnoliopsida > Zingiberales > Costaceae > Costus > Costus lasius. The sequence continues at coordinate 21,646,394 of CM050451.1, read as the reverse complement.
AGTCTTTTTTCGTTTATCTTGTATGTAATTTAAAGAAAAAGAATGCATCTAGAAATATCATTGGACAGTGGTATCTGTGATCGTCTCTTTGTAACTTAATAGTTCATATTTGATTAGCTATTGAATTTGACATAACATTTGAATTGATATATCAATTTTGATGTTTATACTTTAAGATATACCATAATATATGCAAATATGCAATATTAATTTTTTTTTTTCGTTAAAGGCATAAAATCATACGGTCCTTTATGTGCTCCAAGTCTAGAGAAACTCCATTCCTAGGTAGAAAAGCCTGTCTTAATTGCCCAAGTAAAATTTAAAACATTTCAAACATATCCACTCCACCCATTATACAATCAACTACATGCAAATTTGTAAAAAGTCTTGATTCAATTTGATTCCTTTTCACTCATATACCTAGTTTGTTGCAACAATCATGATATCACATATTGATTCCTTTTCACTCATATACCTAGTTTGTTGGAACAATCATGATATCACATAGTGACTAGTGATTATTAAATTAATAGCATGATTTAGATTTGAAGCAAAGATTTTAAAATCGTACCGTACTGTAAGGTACAAGTCCAGACTGTGACCAAACCCAGAACGGCAGTCGGAGCACAGCTCTAGGACGGACGGCAGACGGAGACAACGGGCGGCAGTGGTCAAAGCTTCTGGCACTCACCGAAGCTTCCGGTAGCTTCCACTGCTTGCCCGCTGCCGCCGCTACTATCCGGTATCAATGGTATAGTACTGGTACTGTACCGGTTCGGCGGCCCACTCACCGAGTCGCCAGACCGGTTTTGCAAACCTTGATTTGAAGTGGTAAATATTTTATTTTTTTAACAAGGTCGTGGGTTCAATATCCCACATTGAACACTTAAAAAAAGTTTAATATCAAAACAAGCACATGTGGAAAATTTTTGTAAAACCAATATCATACTAATTGTTAGGACAAGCAATATAGAATTAAAAGCCAATTTGTGGGGATAATTCTTGGGCCGACATCACATATCTTACTGTATGTTTCTACATGATATGACTATAGTAATCTCTAATCACCATCATTCTTTTAACAACTCTTTGTCTTATGAATATCATCACCAAGGTTTGAACCCATGTTCCCCAATTACTATGTTGATCTCATTACCATTATTAGTAATGACAATAGAGTTTTAATAAACAATAAGTGATATCTAAGCAGCATATCACTATCATCTAAGTTACAAGATCAACATATATTTCCACATAGTTGAATACTTTTGTCCTTGATATTTAGATTAAATATAAGTCATGAAATGTGTCATACTTCTATAGTTCAATTACTATAATTTTTTTATTCTCAAGTAGACTAATCAAACAAATGCAATCAATATCTTATATCTCTTATCTTAATCATTCATATTTTTCTCCATGATTCATGGTATATCTATTTACGACCTTTATGGTTAACTAATTATTGATGATAATTGACTATATAAAAGTATACAACTACTCATAAGAGAAACCATAGTGACTCAAGTCTAAATCAATATTTTAAATACTATAAACTATGCTATAATGGTCCACTTTTGGACTAATATGCACTAGTTGGCACCAATTCATACCAACACAATACCGATAGTACCAATTGACACCATTAATGTATGTGTATATACTATATATATAATACAGACGTTATTCAGATCAAACCAACATGTAATGCAAAATATGAACTGGTTTTAAAAACTTTGGTCTAAATATCACATACACCATAATCATAATCATAATGCTTATCACTTATATGACAATCTATGTAGTATTTTCATGGCAGGTGGTCAAGGATTTAAAAACCGATTAATACCATCCAATACAAGCAATACATACAATTACACTAGTATAGATTAGTATTCAATACTTTGGGTCCAATATATTATTCTCTAACTTGTATTTACGTGTTATATTATGATAAGTCCTTTTTATCAATCACCATAGATACTAATCTCAATGTATTATTTGTATCTTAATCCACAATCATACTTGACTAGGGACATATAAAATAATCATACTATTATCAGGACCCTATTAAAATTACTTATACTACACATATATCAAACAAATATAATAACAATAATGCTTTTATTAGAATGTAAATATAAATATGATAAAATGTATACTAAAATAATTGGTTTTTAGGGCACACATCAACTCTAGCTTCACAACAACACTTGATATGCATTAAGATGAATATGGCCATCTTGGACAACCTCATTATCGACTACCCATCTGATTCCATAAGGCATATTTTACATAAAATGTAAAAGGAAAGTTTTGACCTAATATTGAGTCAAATAAGATTCAAAGTAGGGTTTATTTGCAAAACTATTGATTTATGATATTTTAATGTGTTAATAGAAATTTTTTACTAGCACTAAGATAAATGCTTATAGAAACTCCTACTATATCCAAATGAATGAAACAAATCATCTAACTTAAAGCTAAAAAAGTAGTGATTTTAACACTGTGTATACAAGAGAGAATAGAAAACGGGTGGAAAGGAAAAATTAGAAAATTTCCTTTTTCTTGTATATACTTGAAGGGAAAGGAAAATGCATTGATTGATATATACACTCCATCTTTATATTCTTAGACTCTTGTTATTATTTAAATATAATTAAATAATTATCAATTAACTAATTATCAGCAAACACAATTATTATTAAAATATAATTAAATAACTATAAATTAACTAATTATCAATAAACACAATTATGATTAAAATATAATTAAATAATTATAAATAAACTAATTATTAGTAAACATAATTATGATTAAAATATAATTAAATATGAATAGACTTTTATAGAGGAAATATATAATCCTGCTTTAGTAGAAGGTGTAAATGTATACAATTGCAAAAGATATCTAAATAATATTTGAAGGATCCTAATGAAGGAAGTGCATTTCCAAATGCACAATGCTTAGACAAAAAGCAAGTTCACAAGTCAAAGTTGAAGGATCCTAATGAAGGAACTCAGATGGAAAGCAAATGACATGCTGTATCCTATCTTACACTATATCCGTGTTCCATTGTCATGAAGCGAAAATGATATTTCTTTAGCAATATAAATTAGCATGTTTTTACCAATCCTTTTTAGCCATCATGCTAATATAAGCAGGATGCAAAAATGAATATGAAAATAGAGTTTGAACAACGCTTCTTATTGGACCTAAACTCTGAACATCCATGGAATGTGGAGTTTCTGTCCATCTGTTTTGGTGAAATTAACTTATGTATATATGCTTTTCGATACTATCATGCATCCTATTTTGCTACTAAATTAACTTTTTATTGTTAAAGATGCTTTACCTTTTTCTTCATTCTTGCAAGAACGGGGGCGAGATGATTAGGGCAGACGAGAGGCGCGAACAAGAAGGGGGCGGTGGCGGATGAGTGCAAGCCGACGGAAGAGGCTCGGCGGCAGATGTGGAAGAAGTGAGGCGGCAAACGAGGCTTGACAACGGTGGCAAATGAGTGAAGGCGACGAAAGAGGCTTGGCGGCAGATGTGGACAAAAGAAGCTTGGCAACGGTGGCAGATGAGTGAAGGCGATGAAAGAGGATCAGCGGCAAATGTAGAAGAAGTGAGGTGGCAGAAGAGTGAAGAAGAGGAGAAGAGTAACAACTTTCGGCGGAGGAAAATGAACAAGAAGGGATAAAAGATACCTAAAGTCTTACAGCATCGACCGGTGGAAGAAGTGATGGAATCGAGGCAGCGGCGATGGATTGGCGGCAGAGGAGAAGATCGCGTCGGCTCTAGGGTGCGAATAACACGGCTTTGTGTTTCTACCGGTTTTCCGCCTATTTCGGAGTGATCGCGTTTTGAAGGAAAAGCGGAGGATTTTTCCTTTATCCTTTCTCTACCTTCCATCTGTGCAGGTATACAAAGGAAAATTGATTTTTCTATCCTATCCTTCAATTTTCCCTTCTTGTATACACAACCTAAATGATATCATAATTCTGCAATATTGATTTATGAAAGTACAAACCGACATATATGGATCTCAAAATTTAAGTTATCTTGTTCCATTATGATTTAAAGTAGTGAGCACCAGAAGAACAAGCACTTAAGCAACATTAAATACAATCAAGGTTTAAAGAACAAATTCGGACCGGCGTGCCAGTCCACACTCGGACCGGTATATACCGGTCTATATCGGATGAGAGACGTGGAACCAAGCGGAGTAACGGGAGGAGCAACGGAAGAAGAAGAAGAAGAGAAAGAAGAAGAGGTGAAGACCAAAGAAGAAGGGGGAAGAAAAGCCGTGTCCACCGATCATTCCGTCACTTCTTCCTCTTTCTTTTACTTCCTCTCCTTCTTCTCTTTCTTTTTCTCCTTCTTCTTCCTCTCCTCCTCTTCTCCTTCTTCTTCTCCTTCTCCTTCCTCTTCCTCTTCCATTAGGCTCTTCTGCTTGGAACACCGTCAAATAGGTACGGAAAAACTAGCTAGTTTGAACCAGTTCCTTAAACTAGTTCATTAAACCTTGGATACAATAAGATGCATTAAATTCATCTCAACTAAGACAAAGAAGAAATGTTATTAGACTTGGAGCATACTAATCTTCACTACATCTCATCATAGTATATATCCCTTAATAAGCTTTTCTTTACTTAAAATTCTTCTTTATTCCTACTTTCTTAGTGTTTGAGATTGGTTGACCAAGTTATGCATACACAAGTCCAAGTCTTGGGTTGCTGCAATTGCATGGGTGAATTGATCCTCACTTGGTGTTCATAGGCTATTGAAAATTAAGTCTATCCCCTACGCCACTACCCTTACTCTAATATTTCAAGAGGCACATTCTAAGTGATGACAGTTCGTCACTGTGTGAGCATATTGCTGATATTCTGTGATCCAGGAGTTGTAAGCTAATACTTGAATGGGCTATAAAACATTAAGAGTTCTAAAACGTTGAATAAGTGAAAAAGATAAGGTGGAGGGAGACTTAAATGGGCTTAGATTAGCTTCAAAAGGGGCAAAATACAATCACAAGACCATTTGAAAAATATTTTAGCAATTAATTCTAGAAATACGCACAATACAGGCTAGTATAGCTACTCAGTGATTATGAGAAAGGAAATAGACGAATAGTAGGCGAAGATAGCGTTAAGATACCTGAGAACTTATCGTTCTGAGCTTCCACCAACGGAGAGCCCTCCAACTACAATACCAAATCTAGAACCTCAGTCAAGATAAACAAAAAATGAGCACAAAAAGAAAGAAAAGGAAAATCAAGAGGAATAATCGAATACCTTGCAGGACAAGAGGCGAATGCAGCATCCATTGGGCTCCACATCGACGCAAACAACGAGAACAGGACAGACCTCAAACGAAAAGAACTTGAAGCGGTAGACGTAACACCGGAAGGTGTTGTCATCGATGCGCTCGATCCGCTCCGCGTCCAACACCGAGTACTGACTTGCCGGTAAACTCATGTACTCCGCTGCGAAACCAAATTGAAAAAAAAAGGGGGGGCCTCATTTTCTTGTCCGAGCCACCATATGAAATCTCCACGACTCGTCATCTCTCGAACACTTACAAAGTGGTCGCTGGAGTTGTTGCACAGTGGCGGACTCGGTGCGCTTGGCGACGAATCGGGCCTTCGGGGCGGAGCCGGCGGCGTAGGTGCGAAGCGAGGCAGTGCAGCGAGGGTGTAGCCCGGCAGCGGGGACGGCAGCCGAGCCAAGGCGGACGGGAGCGGACGAGTAATGGAGCGCCATGGGGGCTCGTTCGGTGATCGAACCAGAAAGAGATAAGACGAGAAGAAGCCGAGAGCAGAGAAGCGGTGAAGTGATTATTCTGTGGTCGCGGGCGGTTTTTAGAACCAGACTCGGATAAGACGGCGACTGAGTTTGCGGTAGCTAATCGGACTCTATCCGTCGTGTGGATCCTAAATCGACCCGATCCGAAATTGGGCCAACATGTGTGTCTGGCCTATAAGCCTGTCAGTGAGGAAAAGTGAATCGAAATCTGGCTAGATTTGCAAATAAAAAAATGAAAAAAATCTGGCTCGATAGAATCCACTAACTGGGTCGGATGTAGGTACTAGTATTAACTCTAATGAAATAATTATTTCAATTCCGAATTGTAAGAAAATTTTCTGTCATTTTATTTTTTAAAAATCACAATTTCGACGTATAAATTATAAATAAAGTCAAAAAAAAAGCAAGGCCTGACATCAGAGCCTGTCGGTGGATATTTATAATTAGACAGCACAGCACAGACAGAGGAAACAAGCACTGAAGTCTAATAAGATATCAGCTGCTAAGGTCAAAAGAAGCTTCACTCATCAACCCTAAGAATTAGATCCAGATCCAATCGAGCCAGATCAGTCAGGCATCGACGGAGACGATGATGGGCGGCGGCCAGCAATTCCAGTTCCGCGCAGACCACCGCATCCGCAACGGTGGCTTCGCCCTCTTCGTCGCCGCCGTCCTTGTCTTCACCATCATGGCCGCCACCTACCAGCCCGACGACCCCCTCCTCCACCCCTCCACCTCCTCATCCTCCTCCAAGCTCACCTCCTTCCTCACCTCCACCTCCAACGCTACTTTCCTCACCGACGTCTCCGTCCTCCGAACTGGCGAAGACTTCCAAAAAACCTCCTCCTCTTCCCCCTCCTCCGCCATTGGCATCAGCGTCGCTGAGGCCGCCCCCTTCATCCAGCTTTCCGACATCGATAACTCCACCGCCGTGTCCACCTCTGCCGAGTGCGACCCCAGCGCCCCCGTCGACTGTGCCGACAAGGACCTCTTCCACCTGATGATGCGCGCTGCCATCGAAAAGTTCCCTGACATCCACTTCTACCGCTTCGGCAAGCCAGCCGCTGTCCCCGACGCGAACGACGCCTGTGACATGGCGTGGCGCTTCCGCCCTCGCGAAGCAACCCGTCCTACCTTATACAGGGACTATCGCCGCTTCCACCTCGCCAGATCCGCCAGCTGCACCCTCACCGTCTCCACGATTGGCGACTACCACTCCGGCGTGAACGCGCGCAGGCGGCGCCGCTCCAAGCGCGGCGCTGGCGGCAGCGGCGAGGAGGCCGTCTTCGAGCCAAAGAAGAGTGAGGCGGTGGCGGCGGCGGCCGAGGAGCAGAAGGTTGAGGCGGTGCCCGTAGTCGGAGAGGCTATTAACGACACTCTCCCGGTCATCGAGTCGGAATCCTCCTTTAGCGCTGGCAAGTACCTCGTCTACGTCGGCGGCGGCGACTATTGCAAGAGCATGAACCACTACTTGTGGAGCTTCCTTTGCGCGCTAGGAGAAGCTCAGTACCTGAATCGAACCCTTGTGATGGATCTGAAGGTTTGCCTCTCCTCGATCTACACCGGCACGGGCCAGGTCGCGGAAGGAAAGGACTTCAGGTTCTACTTCGATTTCGAGCACCTCAAGGAGTCGGCATCTGTCATCGACCAGCAACAGTTCTGGACGGATTGGGGGAAATGGGAGAAGAAAGACAAGCTCAGCCTGCACTATATCACTGACTTGCAGGTGACGCCAATGAAACTCACTGGTGTGAAGGACACATTGATCATGAGGAAGTTTGGGGACGTCGAGCCCGACAACTACTGGTACAGAGTTTGCGAGGGGGAGACCGAGTCGGTGATCCAGCGGCCATGGCACCACCTCTGGAAGTCCCGGCGACTAATGGAAATTGTATCCGCCATATCCGCGCGCCTGAATTGGGACTTTGATTCCGTACACATCGTTCGAGGGGAAAAGGCGAGGAACACCCAGATGTGGCCCAACCTCGCCAAAGACACCTCGCCGGACTCCCTCCTCACGACGCTCGGCGACAAGATCGACAATGGAAGGTCACTGTACATTGCCACCAACGAGCCCGACAGGTTATTCTTCGACCCCTTGAAGGATAAGTACACGACTTATTTCCTCGATGACTTCAAAGATCTGTGGAATGAAACTAGCGAGTGGTATGCCGAGACAAAGGAGATTAACGGAGTGCCTGTGGAATTCGATGGGTATATGAGGGTAGAGGTCGACACGGAGGTCTTCCTGAGGGGGAAGAAGCAGCTGGAGACCTTCAACGATCTAACTAGCGACTGCAAGGATGGCGTCAACTTATGCCCCGCTTCTTCTTGATCCTACGCTGGAATTGATTGATGGGCGAAATTTTTTGGGATTTTCCTTGGTATTATTTGGCAGTTTTAGCCAGAGCCTACAAAAACTGGTTAGAAGATATCACCAGGGGAAACTTGTATGTTTAAAATCTGTTACGTGTCCAGGACCTCAATTTCTTTACCTCTTGATCTTTTATCTAGTTATTCACATCGACACTTTTATCTCTAGGAGTGATCTTTTGGATATGATTATGAAATTATGAACTTTGTGTTCATGTTAAGAATGTTATGAAATTGTTGGCCTTCTACTTCTAGTTTTAGTACCTAGCTGAATAATGTTTCAAATTGGTCAGCTCTGTAGTGAGAGTACAGCAGATGTTTACATTAATAAAGCTACTATACCTGTCTCATTTCTTGTGGCATGTTGAAACTTTCACTCCCTTTAACGGGTAGGCTCAAATCCGCACCTACATCAAACGATCGCAGAGGAACCATAGATCTGGTGCCTTTTGCTAGGCCTTGCAAAGGATTCTCATCCCTTGTTTATGATCTAAGCCCATAGACTGTTATTATTGGTTACAGCATTCTGGACTTCGCCTGTTTGCGCCTCGGCAAAAAGCCACTAGTAGAAATTTATTATGCAAATTAAATGATAAAAACCTGACTGATTGATAATTGTTCCAATTTAACATGTCGGATAGACGTGGATCTACATCTAAATCCAATCAGGTTAAGCATTAAGCATGAGCATGTATGAAGAAAAAAAAAGCAGCTGTAGAGTTGAACAGTGGAATAATTTGAAGTTACGTGGATACCATAAGTTTTGAAATTGTTTCTGTTTCAGTGCATTGTGTATTCTGCGCCTTATTCCTCCAATTACACAACTGAGGCATGTTCAGGAAGGCTTGGCTTATTTCACTCCAGTCATATCTACTGAAGGATTTATTCTGTTCTTCTGAACACAAAACCAAAGAGACTCAGGTGATGCGAACTTCAACAAAAACCGATGTTGTTCTACGAGGAACAGTAAAGCTGCCAGATGAGGGATCATATGATGATTGCTTGACTAAATCATCTTCCGAGTTTAGCTGCATGATTCCATGATAAGCTCAACCGTCATAACATTTGTAACTTGAACAAAAGAATGTTTAGAAAATGAAGCATTACCTGCACCGGGTGTAACTGCAGTTTTCTTGTCTTTAATTCAGGAATATCTAATGATATTTGTGTTGGACAGGCATTGAAGATTACAACCAGTAGGGAATAGCTGCATAATATATTAGCAATGGTAGCATGGCATCATGTTTGAATTCATTCAGATTTACAGGATGCAAAAGGAATTCCAACAACACAGATAACTTACATCGGGTCCATTTGAGGCATGCCGGGCTTTCCGTCATGGCCATCTTCTATGCTCATAGCAATAACTCCTCGGACCCAAAGGGGCCCTGTATTATGAAACCGAAGCCTTTCCTAAGATTGGAGTCGAAACATTTTAGAGTGAGACAATATATAGGGTATAATATTCTAATGCATCTTTTCTTTTACCAAACTGAAAGGAGGACCTATTCATTTCCAGCTTATTGTACACATCATATAGATGATTGCTCCAATGACATGCATGATTGTGAAATATAGAATACAAGGGTACTCTTAAGGGATACCCTGTAAGTAAGTTTTTCGTTCTTGGAGATTGGAGGTGTTAATAACAAATTCACTGCTTCCAATATCAGGCAAAAGAAATGTATAAAAAAGGGAATTTTCATGATGGTAAATTTGTCCAAAAATAAAAAAGTCAAATACTTAAGTTAAACTGCTTGAATAACGTACCAAATCCAGTACAGGACTAAATTTGTGGACATAGTTATTCTGTAACCATTACTCAAAGTCAGTAGATAAGTTCATTTAGGTTAAAGTTATGAAAAATTTCACCTAAATGAGAACTATGGACTTCCACTAAAATTCTCTTAGACAATGGTTGGCAAAGGAAAAGAAGAGAAAATTATCGAATATAAAAATTTAGAAGGCCAAGGGCCTGTCTCAAATAACTTGAACGTTGACACAATGAATTTCATGATAATCCAGTTTAAACTTCTCATATCGAAGAAAATTTATTGAATCCTTTATCCAGGTTCATTCTACATCATTTCATTTGGACAACTACTCCTGTGACGAACGGAAATAATTACAGCAGTTCAGGAAGGTGAGATAGTCCATATCATAGTTTAACATTAGTTGGGATGCTAGTTTCTAAATAATGTATTTGATGTAGGACTAATATGGTAAAAAGTACCATGTCATACACTAATCTCTGCAGGTCAGTATCATTGAAAAGATAATGAAAAATGTTAGAAGAAAGTGAGACATCAAGGCATATTGATCTGCGTATTCTTTCTATGAATACTTGACCAGATCATCCAATCAGTATTTTAAACTTTCTTCTAAACATGTAAAAGAAAATGCCAGTATTGTCCATCTTCATATCGTTTTTACATGTTTTATTTGATCAACAAAGTTCTGCATTGCAGACGCAAGTTTGTCATCGATACCTGAATGTCATTTGCTGCTCTCAATCGAAAGAGCGGGCTAGAGTATCTAATCTTCAATAGGTTAACAAAGTTATCAACAGCAGCCAGGATATGATGCTTCTGAGGTTTGAATGATGGATTAGCTAACCGAGGTTTGATCCTACAGTGACACAGAGATCAGATATCACAATTCCAAGATAAAATGTGTAAAGAACTTGAACATAAAACGATGAAGTGTTTGTAGTCTCCGTGAGTAAAGAATCCATTCATTTTCAAAACAAAATAGTTATGAGTTAGCATTAAACGTAGCATCTTATGATGATAACGAGGGGGTGACGTACAGAGGCCAATTTGCTTCATTCTTTTCTCTTGGAGGAAGTCCAACACCCCAGTTGTTTGATTGATAGGTGAAGTCAATCCTTGAACGAAGGAATGGAAAGTGTTATGGATGAGATCTTAATGTTAAGGTATAAGATTAAAAGTTTGCTATAGGAAGACAATAAAACTACCACAAAAGTCTAATGAAAAATGAAATGACGTTGATTCTATGTCCAAGGAGAAGAAATCCAACCTGTTGAACCAATCACCAGAATTGTATGAATCACGATCAAGTGATTTCGAACGCAACATCTCATCACCAGAATGAAAAAATGGGATTCCCTAATTAGTGGCAGTAAAAGATGAAGATTAAATCACTGCTATTGGCTATAATCGATTAAAGAGTTTATAATAGGAAATTATATTAAAATTTTGTCTCACAATAAAATTTTCAAATTCAAGCTTCATCTTAATTCAAGCGCTCTAAACTTCAAAAACATAATAGGTAGAACAATAAAACATACTTGCTATTATAAGAAAACATCATAAAAAAATAATATCCAGTATATGCAAGTATGCAACAACACTGTATCAGATGGAATATATATAAACAGAAGAATAATAGGTGGAAATCAGTCTAAATTAGAAATAAAGACAAACTCTAGCTCAGTGTTCTGGTTTGTATCGGTCCAAGACAAGACCGGTTATATGTCTATACGCACGAAATTACTGTAGCATAGTATCGGGATGCACTGTTCATACCTATATGTGATGGTAAAAAAGAATTCTAGTAGAACCGCATTAAATAGACGGTAGTTGGAGTGAAACAATATAGATAAGTAATGAAAAGGTTCCATAGACCGGACAAAATCTAGTAAAGACTGCATCAAGATAAAGGGGGAGGAAGAGCAGAATCAAGCAGGAGAGGAGAAAAAAGAGGAGAAGATGAGATGAAGGAAAAGAAAGAGGAGAGGAAAGAGAAATGCATCGAGAGAACGTGAGTGGGCAGGCAAGCAGCAGATGAGCGAGCAGACTCCTCCTTCTTTCTCTTCTTATTCTTTCTTCTTTTTTCTTCCGCTACTCTACCTGATTCCACGGAGTTTTCATCTAGTACAACCAGTATGTACCAGTCTGACTGCCGACTGGTACAACTAGTATGTATTAGTTTGACTGTTGATCGATATAACCAGTTAGATTGGATTTCCGAACCTTGGATTGCATAATACAAATTCACACATAAGAGGTGAAAACACAAAAAGTATATAGTTGCAAGAAACGTGTTGCTCTTATTGTTATTAATAATGCCTCAAAACACAGTTCATGAGTCCAATTATTATTGAATTATTTGACTATACAACAATGTCCTTGACTGACATGAAAATCTCAGTTTGCATTCTCACAAACATTTAAATGCATGCTTAAGTTGCAAATAAAAAATAAAAATATAAAATTAAGAAAATATATTAATCATGCACTGGTATAAGAAAAAGGAGGACCTGAGTAAGTGCTATAATACTTGTCGCCAAATGATTCACCCTACATCTCTCATCTACGGAGAGTTCCATTGGAGTCTGCACAAAAAGCACAGATATGTAACAAAAAATTAAATGATTTCAGTTTATATATATAGTGAATTTTCTAGGTAGAAGCAAATGAAAGAATATAAAATAAATATGTAAGCTGTAGCATTTTTAAGTTCGATCATATGATTAAAAGTAAATGCTAATCTTTGACAAGGGAAGTTTTCCAAGAGAAAGATTAGTGCACCTTCAAACTGACTATGTCAAACAATGTTTCATTGTCATGGGCAGATACATAGTTGACCTGGAGTATAGCACATAAACAAATTAATTAAATAAATTCCAACTATGCAATATATCCCTGCAAGTCAACAGCATAAAACATAAAACCCTAGTTGGAAGATAGGTTACAAAGAAATATATGGGCATAATGCTGAATTTCACAAGGAATGTTTACGAAAAACATGAACAAGGGGAGAATACATCAAGCTTTCACTATGAATAAGATGTTTGTTTTAATAAATTTTGAGTCTTACAATTTCTATTGGGTATAAAGTGTATCCAACAGACTTCCCATCATGAGTCATAACTTCGGATCCTTTCATCTGATAAAATGTATTAGAAAGTTTAAGAGATATTAGAAATGCTGAAAACACAAATATATTGTCATAAGCAAAGCAAAGCAGTTTCACAAGGAACAATGAGAAATAATATAGACAGTTAAACAATAAAAAATTATACTAAAAAATCTACTGAATAAAAGGTTCAGCATCAGTTAAAAGAATGATAGTTCACTTCTACACAAAAATATCAACTTAAGCAAATAACATGAATTATTATCATGTATTATGACATGTTAGAGTATGTTCGGTTTATAATGAGAGCATCATAGAAATTAGTTGAAGTGTTGATGGACCTTGGTATGGTGTGACATTGGTTACATGTCATACTAGTAATAGATAGAAACAATATTTGCATTATATATATATATATATATATTATTCCTAACACCACAATAGTACCACAGAGACAGTGAGAGAAAAATAAATGGTATACAAGACCTAATAAGACTAATACCATGAGCTTAGGCTTAAATATTGTAAGATTAGGTCACGTGAATTTAGGCTTATCAAATTCATAAGTCATCTTTCTCACTGTGCAATTAGTAACAAATGATATTAGAGAAGATTAGTATCATAGGCATTGTGAAAATCTAATAGGAAAAGGCTTTTATAAATGGTAGAACCACCATTGAAGTAGCCTCCTATACTGCCAATTAAGGATGGTCCTAATTTATAAATTATATCTTAGGTCTTTACAGGGATTAAAAGGTAAAACTAAGGGAGACTATAACATGCCAATTTAGTTTTACATGGAAGCTAAGAGTAGAATTACTTACTAGTTAGTATCATTAGCTTGGACTCAAGCATTTTAATATTGCATCACATGGTGTTAGACCAATCGAATTAATAACTTAGTTTTCTTACCATGAGGGTCATAACTCATACATCCATGCTTATACGGTACTTGAGAGCATGATAACTAATCAATATCATATATCAATTACTATGCACGTACTATGATTAATGAAAAAGATTATAAGTGATGTAAGCAAAATGAGGATATTCAATGAACTAGAACTATATGTAAAATGTTACATAAACACACTTGAATGCAAGAACCAAGGAGCAAAATAGATTACAGTCTATGCTAGGATTTCATAAAGAAAGACATTATATTAATAGATCAGTTCTTACTTCTGCTCCATTGTGACATGTTAGGACGTAGTCCTTTAGATTAGCTGCTAAACCAACCTAGAGAAATATGAATATCTTAAGTAAATAATTTCAGAGATATGAAAAATAGCAAAGTACCACAATTCAAAAGTATTCAAAGCTCATCATAGTAGAAGTTTATCTAAAATATTCATCTTATACTAGGTTTACGAAACAATATTTGTCACATGTTCTAGTCAACGGCAATATCAACAGTCAAAGTTCCAGTCAAGGCAATGGTAACTGTCAACACAGACCCAAAGATCTATCTCAAAATGGTACACTTCTTTTCTTCAGCATTTAAAATGATGGAAAAATCTTCTGTTACACTGAAATTTCCAGTTGTCTTACTACAATGATATTTTACAAGTTACAATTGCATTGGTTCTTTAAATTGACATCCTCCAGTTCAATCTAAAGGTACAACGTTTAAATTTGGAAAATGCCACATAAATTAATTTAGTAAATGCTTATAGAAGCATTTAACATGAAAGTATCTGCATCTAACATTTTGGTTATCATTGCTTTGAATTCATCCCATTATTCCAATTAACTAAGCCATGCTTCTGAGGCACAGTAATCATGGGAACTAATCTAACATCGGAGAAACAACCTACGCATAAATTTAGAATCAAGAATTCAGGTATTAAATGAAAAGAGCAACAATGTCCAGTAGTAGAACCTTATAAGCATATCACAGCAGAAGAAAATAAAAGATGGCAAACCTGTATGTGATCTGCAGAAGTCGAGAGCATAAAATCCATGACAGATTTATCACCTTGGTCATATCCATTCGTCTTAAAAGAAAATTAAAAGGAATTACCACAATGCAATATGTCTTAGATGATTATGTGAACAAAAACAACACAAACAATTTAAAGTAAGCTAATTCACAAGTGAACCAATATTTATTTACATTAAAAAAAATTCTCTGTCACCATAACCATTGATTTGGTTTTTTCTTTGTGACTTGCAACTTTGAATTTATTCACACTGGAAAGTTCTTAGGCAGCCAAAAAACTTGCGCATCCACTAATTACAAAAAAGTCAAAAATAGTTTATTGCCCATACTTAAATCTTTAATGGTATCTTATTGACAAGTACCATCCACCCAATGACTTATTAATATTTTCATCAATTTTTTTACAAAAGGTTAAAAAGTCCCAAGATTTAGAATCTTGGCCTATACCAATGTACTAGTCCTATCTCATACTGAAATGAATTAGACATACCAACACTATGCTATAGTGGTATCAGGTGTATTGTCAATGACAACTAATATAAATATGTATATATGCTAATGTAAATAATTTAAGATATTAACTTATATGAAGTGGGTTATACCCGCATTAACTTGTAAAATGAGTTAGTACCCTTTTGAAGCTTAATTTTTGATTTAAAAGAGGATCATCATGAGGTGATCTAGTTTTGCATTACAAAATTCTATCATGGTATTAGAGCTATGACAATCTTCTTAGGGTTTCATCTTTGGTGACTGTCAAGTTTTTAGTTCAGAGGGTGTCGGCCATGAGAGCTTCTCACTTCTACTTTTTCTCTTTTCTCTTTTCGCTTGCTAAAGATCTCTAGCTTTAGCCCCGGCCTCCCCTCCTCCTTTGTAAATCAATGTAGGGGCTATGTAGAGGCAAGCTGAAGTTGTGGCAAAGGATAATCATCAGCTACAACTTGATTTATAAGTTAATGCGGGTACAACCTACTTCATATAAGCTTATAACACGTATTACTACCAAACTAATCTTTGATAAATAATACCGCTTTTATCAGGTAGTACAGACTAATTTACAAAACCTTAAAAAGTCCTTAGAACTAGTCACTTTATCCTCTAGAGACTAATACGTAAAGGCTAAACAATTGCTCAAAACTTGGCCATTAAAGGTGTCGTGGGCTCTATTTGTCAACGCCAAGGTTTAATATACTGGTCTAGACCAGTGTATTGGTCCAAGCTCAGACCGGTACATATTGATTCATATCAAACAGAGCTAGAAGCAACAAAAAAAAAGAAAGAAGAAAGCACCTCTTCGGTTTTTGTGTCACTTTGCCTACAGGAAGGCTTGGACTGGGCATAACTATTTCAAATATTGATGCGAGTGTTAAATGGTGTAGCTTGAACGGGCATCGCAGTGGTGTGATCAGTGAGCAGGGCCAGATGCAATGTGGACACGTGTGAACAGACACAAATTTGACAGCATGCAGATTTGGTGAGATCCAGTGAAGCTTTAGTGGATGCGGTAAGAGGCGGCTGCTTATCCTCCTCCTTCTCCTCCTTCTTTTCCTCCTTTTGCTTGACTTGCATGTCTTTAGTGTACCAGTCCCAACTCAGACCAATACAAAATCTACTGCTTGGTACGGACTATTTTTGTAAATATTGGTCAGAACCACTATTTTACTCCACTCCTCAACTATGGTTGGATTGGGAAATGCCTGGGACACACTTCAATCCCATCTCTTGACCATCAGACTCAATATCGCTTGTGTTCCTCCATCGTTGGGCTATAGATTGATGCAACTCGAGCATTCTACAGAAAGTGTAAGCCTCTCCTAGAATTGGTTCTTTACCAATCAATTTTCTTCACCTTCTATGGGTTTCTGAATTTCTGAGTAGCCATAATTGCATTCAGAAGTAAAAATTGCATGCAAAAAATTGCATTCCTAAATGTAAATGTTTCATGTGAGTGGCACTCTAGAAAATAAAGAAGAGAAAATTTGTTTATTGGTAATCTCTTTCCAATTGTGAAATACCTAGAAAATTCCATTGACCATATTTAATTGTATCAGTTTAGCTTGCCAATCTTTATATGCTGTAAGTAATGTCGGTACCTTCCTAAAAATGAAGATCCTATTGGAAAAGATTGATACTACACTTTTACTACATCTAGCAAAAAGTTTTTGTAGGCTCTCAAAATTGTCCGCCAGTAAGCCAATCTCTGTCAAAATTTTCTCTTGGCTTTCCAATTGTAAAGCCATTCTACCAGCTTGTAAATTATAAGACGATTATAAGATGTAGTGTACAGCACCTCTAGTAGTCTTTACAAACTGATTTTTCTCTTCTTTTATTACTTTCCTTTATTTCACTTTGTTTTCTTTCTTGGCTCTGGACTGATTAAACTCAATCATACAAACCACAGCATAAATGTAGTGCGTTTAACAAAAAAAAAAGTAGCTGAAATAAGTCAATCTCAGGATTAGTTAGCCAGAATACTAAAGAATTAAAGATAATAAGTTAGGAGTATAAAAGGAAGCATGAGAGGTACCTCCAAAGATAGACCGGTAGCAAAGCCTTGTTGAAGTGGATTACCAAATGGTGATCCACCTAAAACTGCATCACGTATTCGATCATTGAAACTGATAATTTGAACAAAGAATATACAGCACAAGTGAGAGATTTAAAAAATATTAGATAACGTGTCAAACTGTCAATAAAGAAAAATTGTTCAAACAGCTGTATTTCAAGATTCAAAAAATTTCAAAGCAATGTTTGATGAAAAATGAATATGAGAGATAAAAAAAATTAACAGTTTCACACTCAACACATTAAGACTTCCAAACTGAAATGCTGCGGCAGATATTGTCACTTTGACTCCATTGGAACAGTTGGAAGAATTCATGTTTGTGATTACATTGTGCCTTACACAGTAAGTTTTCATGAGATAAAATAGTGGACAGCGGCTAAAATAATATAAAATCCTTGCCTTTGTCCATCTTTCTTTTTGTAAAGTACCGCTATCTGCCCCTGTTACTCATTAATTAATGGGTCCAGGTTTTCTTCCATAGGCAGTTGTGTTTCCTTTGATGGAAAACTGGGAGGAAAGAAAGATTTAATGTGTTTTCCATTCTTTCCTCCCAGTTTTCCGTCCAAAAAAACAAGTGCTAGAGTCGGCCCTCATGCATTACTTATGCTCAAGTTTCATCTAACATCTTATTGTAAAATAGTATCTCCTTGAAATGTCAACTTAAAAACTACTCTATATTCATTGATATTGAGTATCTATTGCCTGCTATTATTTTCTGCAATGTTACCATTCCATTATGCCAATCTATCAAAACAATACTTGTGGGACAGCACAAATCAGTATATCCTACACATTCAATCATCGAAGATTTTCCATCATCTTGCCATTAGCTAGACTTTTACCGACCAACAAAAGATAGCATTATTTGTAGTTCAAGTGTTCAACAACATTAAGCAATAAAATGTTAATAGTAAATCACGAATGGTCAAGAAAGTCAGATGTATTTGCTCGGAATCACATTTAGTGCTTTCCAAATACAATCACTTAGCAGAAAAAAATTAAAAAAGAACTACTTGCAAAGTACCTCCCAATTCCAGTTCCTGGAAGGTTAAGTTGTGAGGCATTAATCCCACGCATATTATTTGCAACTTCACCAAAGTCCCATCCTTCACCATATCTAACATTATAGAATTGCATCAAAATGATTTAAATTTTAAATATGAGCATAATTTTTCTCTGCAGAACCTCTCTTAGTGAAATCTAACTACACACAACATTCTATGGTTAGATTAGATGCATTACAATTTGTAAGAAAAATTGAATGTGCCTTACAATCAAATAATCAGTAAACCAATACACTTACAAGTAAATCTTAGAACCATCTACTCCAGCCTTGTCCTTTGAGAGGCTCTGAAGAGCAAACTTTGCTTTCACCTAGAAAAATGAGAAGGGAAAATAACAGAAGATGACATGAAAATCACTGACAACAGCTAGGTAAACAAATAGAAACAAAAGAATATACAAGTTTCACCACATGCCAATAATTGTCAGACAATTAACCAATAATCCACATGGCAAGTGATTATTGCAGTGAAATATTCTATAAATAAGACAAATGGATAAAATGTTGACAATTGATGTACAAGAAGATAACATACTCCTAAATTATCATTACTTATTAGTAACAGATATGTTCAGAGTTAGGAGATTGGAACCAATTTAATAATTCAGAAATGTCCTATTTCAATGTATTATATGTATGGTTATCCTTCTCTAGTTTCTATCATCCTTTTGTGTAAATATATCTCACTGCATTGATAACAACCACAGATAGATTGTAGTTTTAAGCTACAATACCATAAATGCACTAAGGGTGAAATTTCAAACTTGAGATTTATGTAATTATCACCAATTGGAATGTAACTAAAACTGAAATTTGGTAAATTTTTTACTAATTTCACTGAAACTTATTGAAACATATGATACCAATGTGGGGTATACAATAATTACATATGATACTCAAGCTTTGCATTTTTATTAAACTCTGTTAAGGAAAAGTTATTATTGTGAATAGCACAGAGATGGAATAATGACTATTGTTCCTAGATCTGTCAACAAAAGAGTCTATGATCAAATTCAGCATCAAGATGAGGGTTATGTACCATGGTGCGCTTCATTATATGTCCCATAAGGTCAAAGCGGAAACCATCAACCTGGTAAACAATCAAAACATGAACTTAGTTTCACCATTAAAGAAATATGCAAACTTGAATGAATAATACAATATATCGATAGAACACCACAGCCGTCATCGGCGAGACATAGTGCAAAGCACGCCCTAATAGAGAATAACAAAATACTTGGACATCATATTCTAAACCCTAGACCTCTATTTATAATACTTTCTTACTTAGCGAATCGGGTATAAAATACCAACTCGGATCCGCTTTATTACATATACTACTAATAATATTGGGCCCGTAACATCGCCCTCCTCTCTAACTACAGCCTTGTCCTCAAGGCTATGTATCAGTTGGTCTTTTCTCAAACTTTTTCTGGATCCCACTACTTGTAAGTTGAAATTGCTCCACAATCTCGTCTATCAATAATATGTTTTTTTATCGCAAAAAGTTTTTCTTCTTCCCTGCATACATGCAAATAGTGCCAAGTTTTCCAATGTGTTTTTGTAGCATTCACAACCTTCATCCCATAAGATATTTTACTTAGATTGTCATGTAGATCGCTTGGCCAGCCCAGATTTAGATCATCATCTTTGAAAAAAATTAGCTACGCCATGCCATCATCATCCCCTTTGGAGAGTTCACCACATTCAGTACTCACCACATCTATAGTTAGAAAAGTCTTATCAACAATAGGAGTATGCTCAATTACTTCTTGTTTGTTGACCTCCTTCTATTTGCTGTCAAGTTTTTTCTCTTCATAGTAGCTTTCATCAAGGACCGTAGTTACAGAAAACTTACTAAATCTTTGTATTATCTTTTGCTTTAACCCTTCTCAAGAAAGATTGAAAATCCGTCGTTTTAACTCTCGAAATCAATGGTCTGCTTGCCTTTAATGTCAAAATATTGTTCAGCTTATGCAGTTCATCCTAATGGATCAGTTCCATCGAATTATTGTAATTCCACGCGATTATCAATCCGCCATCTATCCTCCATGTTACTTTGGCTTTGTAATATAGTCTTTAAGACCTCGCTCGAGGGTAGATAAGTCTACCCATCAATAATCATATACGCACCCTCTCGTATTCTCTTCTCCCTAACCAATTCTCTCAGCCTTGCTCTCATCTCATATAAACCGTCAAGATGACAATTCATCTCCACATAACATTGAGCAACCTCACTTCTCCTCATCTTCTCTTCTAACTCCTATCTCTTATTTTTTAATAATCTCTCTTTTTTTTTTCAAACCACCAATCTCTCTAGTTTTTTTTTCTAATCCTAATCTACATATACTGCATGTGCGCCATGTGTCTTTCCTCTTCCTCCCCTAAGTTGCGGCAAGGTCCTACTAAAATACCCACTGCTACAGTAACTCGATGCTACAGTACCATCGATACAGTAACTTTGCTACAGTGCTGTACTACATTGGCATTGCTATAGTACCACCCACGTGCTGGAAGCTTGCCAAGAAGAGAGATTTCACAAAACTCCATGTGCCCTAGGTTTCCTTCATAGTTGGTCAACGATAATAAATCCGTTGCTTAGATCTACTACCGACAACGGAATCTCTTCTATCTTTATCCATCACCGGACCACCGGTTCCCCCCGTGATCGATCCGGCAGATCGGACCAATTGATAGAACACCTCAGAGCCGCCACCAGCAAGAAATCTTGCAAAGCACGCCCTAATAGAAAATAACAGAATACTTGAACATCTTATTCTAAATCCTAGACCTCTATTTATAATACTTTCCTACTTAGCGAATCGGATATAACATACTGACCCGGATCCGCTTTATTATATATACTACTAATAATATTAGGTCCGCAATAATATCAAAGGGAAAAAAATACCAATATGTTAACAAATTAGCAGAGAACTAAATTTGGCATACAATATGGATATGATCTTTGGACAATAAAAATGAACAAAACAGAAATAAGAACCGGTGAAAACGCACACTGTTTCATCATATACAACATATTTTTCATCAATTGATGTTCAAAATGCACTATCATATCAAAGCAGCTTTGAGGGGTTTCAAAGATTGCTAATTTTCATCAAAAAGAACGGACTTCACGTAGACATTGAACAATGATTCAATATAACATGAAAATTCAATGTACTAGGTCTGTATATTTTGGGACAGTATACTTTCTCCTGTCACATTTTTCTTGTGAAACAGCAACATTTGTTGTATCGTCTACAAGAAATGTAATCTACAAATCAGAAGATTTGGTAGAAGGAAGATCTATAATTTGCACAATCATACAGGCCCTTCCAAAAAGAATTGTTGCTCATGTTGAAAATGAAATATAAACCTTATGAACATTTTTTACACTCTGGCCTTCAGATTCAGTTCCATCTGGGGAATTACTATTTTTCATTTAAGTTCTCAGGGAAATTCATTTAAGCAATGATACACCATTAGTCATTCTCATTTAGGGAAATAGAATGATGCACTCTTAGTTTCACATTGTTAGAGGGATAGTAAACATTCTGACAGGTTTATTGCTATATTACACAAGTTTCTAAACTTACTCCTGATTCATTTGTGATTTTTCTGATGAATTGTAATTTGCAGGGTTCTATTTGTAGTTTGAAGGAATTTAATTTGAATTCATGAAGGAACTTATTGTGCTTGACCTGAATCATTTATTTAGATAATAGAGGTTAAATTATGTGATTGTCACATAATTTTCAAGTTCCTAGAGGTACGTTAATGGGTTTGTCGACTACAAAACCATTATTTTTGTTCTCCATTTCTATGCTCTATCAGAAAATCTCTTTTCCACCTTTGTTATCTTCAGCTCTAGAGAGGAGAGGTTATCATAATTCTGAATGGAGCTTTAGGTGGCTGATCTTTCTTCTGCAATATTCAACAAGTAGAAAAGCTGTAAATGATATTGTAGAATACTGTAAATATTAACGGGTGTTAGGGTTCATGATCTCATTTTGGTTACGCTAATTCTGGAACTTTCTGACCAGTCCGTGGAAGGATCAAATCTGAAAACCTTCTGTCACAACAGGCCAATGTTGAGGGTTAATTTGGATAGATTTTGGTAAGATTTATGGTTAAATGTCAGGGTAGTTGATCCGGACTTTTCTTTTGATGTAATGGGTCTTTTACAACTATAACTAGAGAACTTTCGGGTTGAGTCCTGAACGGTTCGGAGTCTGAAAATTAGGAATGAAAGGCTAATTTTGGGTAGATTTTCAAACTGATTGGATCCAATTTGATGAGAAAACCTATGTTAGGGTTTGAATTTTTGTAGAGACACGGATCTAGAGTTTTTGATGCAGTAACTGAGTTTAGGGTTAGGATTTGTGTAGAGATACAGATCTAGACTTCTTGCCCTAGAAGTTTGAAATTTCCAGGATCCTAACAGATCCAGGTTTGGTTTGGTTGAAGTGTTGAATCAGTTGAAGTCCTGCCCTGGTGAACTCTAATTATGTGACATCTTAGGGTTTGAATTCACCTTGTTTTAGTTTTCATCTTAATGTAAATCATGGCTCCGTACCAATGTCGGACCAGGGCACAACAGTCAGTACCATTCCATACTAACATATAATACTGGTCAATATTTTTATACATTTCACATGTGGTTTTAGATCTACCAAGTTGTTGGGTTAGCTATCTTTGAAGCAGGTTATAATGAATATTCAATACCCAAAAGATTGACAAAAGTGAAGTTCTTTAAGATATTGGCAAAATTCTGAAAAAGGAGAGTGATGAAAACATTCATTCAAGTATTCAACTACTAAATTTACAAACGAATTCACTTTCTATGCTATCCCTTAGCAAGAAGTATTTTATATTTAGTACTCCTTTGGATGCACATTACATCCCTTCTAAGTTTGCTTGGACAAGTGGAGAAAGAGAAGGAGCAAAATTCATGCAGATTTAGTTGCAAGAGGCTACTACATATATTTTCTCCTGTTTTTTGCAATCTTCTTTACCAAGGTTTTAAATACTAGCCCGTTCTGGTATTCCAGTTAAACTAGAATGTAGTGGTCGGTACCAACTACCAACACTTACTGATGACATCAATTGGACCAATAAATACTACCTCAGTATGACCAATTTTCAAAACCTTGTTCTCTACTAAGTCTAAATAAGTTGAACAAAGGTTTTAGCCCTAAATTCTATCCGAAACGGCCATATACTGACAATTCTGGGATTACAAATAAAATAGGGAATCATAATGATATGTAGAAGCACCTAGTAGTATCAACTGAAGTATGAATTTGTCCACATTCATCTTTATGATCATAGCAATTAACATGCTATAAGCCTATGAGCCTATCACAATTTTCTTCGTTGGCGCTTTTGCATACGTTGGTTCCTTTATGATATAGGAGCTTTAGAAAGTCTATTTAAGGAATTCACAAAGCCATTTTTGTCCCTCATATCTTCTAATTGAAGGATATGAACACAAAATCTTTACCTAACATAAAACCAATAATATGAAGTCTGAACATCTAGATTTACTAAAATAGAACATGTGATTTCTCAAGAAAAAGGACGAGTAGTTCACTTCACAGCCCAAAATTGACAAAAGCCTTGTGTCATGGTTTAAATTAATTAATATCAGGTTCATCAACGTGAATAACATAGATTTGGGAATTAGATTTTAGAATGGATGACCTTCTAGTTTACCACAAAGTTATAGCCTAACTATCCAGAATATTAAATCATTAAGCCATAAAGAGTTACCTTGTAGTTCACAGCCCAGCTGTTGAGATCATCAAGTATTAATCTTTCTACCATAAAGTGCTCGCTTGCTGTATTATTCATGCAAGTGCTATTCTCAATACCTCCATCAGTGTTCCTCCGCAAATAGTATCCAGGGACAATCTGTAAGATGAATTGGTTGTGATGAAAGTGCAAAAATCTGCAACTTAAACATGGTAAATGAAGATGAAAAGAAAATACTTGTGACTCAATTTCACCTGAGCCTCTCAAACTTAAAAATAAAGGAAACAAAACCCCTCCACTTTTTCAATTTATGATTATTCTTAACCCTGGTTAGCAACTGATTTTATCACCTTGAATATCCTTCTAAATCCAACATTACATAAAACATTGTAGCAAAACTAGTCATTTGCAACAAGAGCAAATAATATATTCACCAAAATGATCTAATCCAGTAGTTAAATAACACACTTATCAAGTATATTTTTCCACTTCAAAAACATTGCCAATTCAACATAAAACAGATATCGTCTGGAAATATGGTTAAGAAGATGATTTGCAGACAAGAAAACCACAAACAGATAAGTGCATTCTTCATAACAGGGGAATTTACTCATTTCTCTCTCAAGTCGTCAATTCAACTATATGTTTTCTGTCTCATGCAGTCACAAATATAATATGATACAGGTTTTATAAAATAATCATGCTATCACCTTAGAAATAGAAGTGTAAATGCACTTCAATTTGGATTTATTTGAAGATCATTTTTAAATATTTGATACTTTGAATATCCAGTCATAACTTGAACCAAAACATATTGAGCATACCAACACAAAGTACATAGAGAACTAGCTGTACTGATAAAAAAGGGCCATGTACAAGTTCAAAATTGGGCCAAGCTTACCACCGGATATGGATGGAGATTAAAATCCTTGCCAAATACACTGAATTTTCAGTGATAGAAATATTAAATAAAGAAAGAAAAAGTCAACGGTATATGCTTTAGAGTAGATGACGGCGGCGTATCTATAAGAAATTACCTTATCAAGAACAGAATTTTCTTCAGAGGGACCACTTGCAGCCAAATGATTGTAGACAACATCCAATACCACGCGAAGGCCAATTCGATTAAGTGCCTGAAAGTACCATCAATGACAGATTAATCCACACCACATGTATAACTAAAATAATTGTACCGTCTGCACCTGAACCATCTTCCGAAATTCAAGTATCCGATTTGGTCCATTTGGGTTGCTAGCATAGCTTCCTTTTGGAACACCCCAAATTACAGGATTATACCTTTCATTTCAAAAAAAACCCATAAAAAAGTGCACATGCAAGACAGCAACACAGTAATAGATAGTTTGACGCCTCAGTAGGTAAATATATACCCCCAGTTATAACCATCTTCATCTTGAACAGCTGTCACTTCAGCTTGTTGCTTATCAGAATCTGGAGGCACTTTGGCCATTTCAACTTCATCTACCAAAGCAATAAAACAAACATTTGAATCAGTTAGTGGGAATATTTTCATTCAATAAGAAAGGTACAAAATATAAGAATCATGATATAAGTTTATTTTTTAGTTTTGATGCACATAGCAAGTTATAAGCATGAAATCTTCATGTAAGATTAACCGCTCTAGGTTGGAGATATCAGTTTGATAAGTAAAAAATAGATATACTATGTATTCCCTACATGAGTAAATGGGAAGAAAAAGATACTAAACATTGTCTGCACATAATAATAAAAATGGAAAGCCTAAACTGTGCATTCAGTATAGATTAGCTCAGCTTTCCTGAAATGACCACAATTTTATAAAATGTTGTAAATAGAACAAGTCAATGAATTTACCAAACAAGATAATTCTCTTTGCAGTTCAAATGGCAAAATATTTTCACTTCTTGGCATCTAAAAGAGGAAAGTGACAATTATGAGGTTGACCCATTCACATCCATGTTAGCAAGAGCATTACTCTACTGTAAAAAATACAAGCGTTTGCACTTCTTACACTATTCTACACAAGTGTTGGCATAGAAGAGTTTAAATAGAAAATATAAGAATAATTGTATTGTATATGAGGATGATACATGATGTCTCTTTAAGTAGAGGTTTTCTTAATATTAATGACTGAAATAGATAAACGGTAACAACAATTATAGTAGAAAATATGATACAACAGCTAATAAGTTGTTATGATAATGTCGTAATTGAGGAGAATTGATATGGATAATGATGTTTCCATAAGGGTATGCCATTGTTACCATAGTTATCCTACCATATGTGCTGAATTTCATAGTGACCCATTAACTTGATGAGCTTATTGTGCTCAATTGTAGCTACTCTAAGCTAATAGTTGTAAACTCAATAGATATTATATATCATTATAATTCTCCTCCCACTTACAATCCAGTGTGTCATAGACTCACTCACTTAAAACTTAATGTCTTCTCCAATGTCAAGGCCTCACTCATAGCCCAGAACCATTAGTCAAGATAATTGTGGCCCTATCATCCAAGGTGGCTATTTCCTATTGGAATCTCACCATTGCCTAAGATAGGTTTATTCTTATATATACATATACACATAGACACATACACATATACACATAAACAGATATACACATACACATACACATACACATATATATATATATACACATACACATACACACACATATATATATATATATATATATATATATATATATATACATACATACATACATATATATATATATAATGGTACCAACATATACTATATGTTGGTATGTATTGATATCAACTGGTATATTGGTGCAAACTAGTATTTAAAGTTATGGATAACGAACTAGCATCAACCGATACATACCAGTGCAATAATGAGTATACCAATACAAATTGGTATCTAAAACCACAGTTCTAAATTCTAATACTATTTTGCTATAACTTGCATAATGAAAAAAATCAACCCACTAACTTTCTTTTGTTAAGTGCAAAGATGACATAAAATGAAAAATTGTACAACATATACATGTTGTGGTTACTTAAGAGACAACTCAATTTGCAACCTGAACCACTAGAGTCCCACAAACAAAATTTATCCCCCATAAACTCAAACAAACACCTTCATGGTGTCTTTTTCTTTACCAAACACCTTCATGGTGTTGATCTTACATTATATATCTGCTCAGATTAAGTAGACAGTAGAGGCTAGTCAGGAAATAAGTTGGTCTCATACTGCTTTATTCTTGGCTACCTAAGTATATATATGGTTGTAGTAAAGTTTAGTTTATTTAGGATACCTATCCTTTAAGTGTGCAAGGTCTTGCATGGCTATGCTCTAGTCTTTCTATATGAAATTGACTCCTAAGTGGCAATAGAAGAGGTGGCATATGCTATAATTGCAAGAGTTAAGTAAATGACTAGCTATCAAGATCAATCTCCCAGCCCTTGGTCCTGCTACGCAATTAACTGAATGAGCCTAAAACAACATTGCCTAATTGAAAATATACAAACCCAAACTAATAATAATAAGCTCTTTTGGGCATAAGTATTGATATAATTCTCCTACTTCCAACGTGGAACTAATTGGGGGTGTCATACTCTTCTTGCATCCCACCTTTCTTCACTCCCTTCTCCATTCTTTGATGCATCATTACCATATCTCCCTCACAACCACATATGCCAACGCAACCACCTCCCTCTCTCACCCCCTTCTCCACAAACACAAATTACACCCCATCCCAAGGCCAAACTAAGCCTAGAACTACCTCTATTCTTAAGTCATTGCAACCCCTCCACCCATTTTTGTGGTCTAGTGCCAACCACCACTCCTTTCTCTAGCCCTAAGGATTACCTCTTTTTACCTAGATTTTTGGTTAATTTCTCTTTAAATTGAAATCCTACGTCTCTCATATCTCCTCCTCTCTATGATCTAATGGATCTCCCAAGTGCTAGCTCCTCTAAGGTTTCAAGTATCGGTCCGGCGGCTCGGTCTAGTGGTCAGCCGGACCGGTACATAACGCCGGTACTGATATGGTATCAGATGAAAACCGGCAGTGCCCTAGTGGCGGCAGAAGGCGGTGGAAGCTTCGTTTGAAGCGAAAGCGGAAACGAAGCTTCCACCGCCTGCAGTGCCGCCCGCTGTCGCCTTGCCACCTGCAGCTGCCGCCCGCTTACTCCGCTTTCTCCAAGGATTTCCGGTGCCGGTCCCTGGTGCCAGACCGGTACAAACCGGTCGGTATCAGTGGTACCGGACCGAAACTTAAAACGTTGAGCTCCTCTACAAACTTGTACTACATTTGATACTACTATTAAAATCAATAGTACCAATTACCTCCTCTCTCCTGGAAGCCTCAATGAGGTTCCGTTGCTTCCGCTGCTGGCAAAAGCCACGAACGAAGCTTCTGCTAGTGGCGGAAGCCTCTTCACATGCTTCCGCCGCCTATGACATCTGGTTTTGCCATGGGTACCATCCAGTACAAATCGGTCTATTATCAAACCATGATCTGTACTATGTATCGGACTATTATCATACTAATATGTACTGTTGGTCAATAATAGTTCATACAAGCACAACACATGGTACCAACTATACCGCTCTATTTTGACTATATATATATATATAGTGGCGGAGCCACGTAGGCGCTAGTGTGGGTAGATGCCCCCACTAGCTAAATTCATAAGTGTTATATACACTGTACCCAGTGAGAACAAAAAATAGATGGAATGCCCCCATGCTACCAGAAAAAATTGCCATACTCCCATTCGGCAGTACAATGGATGACATGCCCAACTAAAATAAATATAGATTTTTTAACTCTTTCCTTGGAAATCTTGAAACCAACTTCTTATGTAATGCATTTAATGCTCAGCTGCTTGCTTACCTTCTCACGCAAACGAAAAGTTTCTTGATCTTTGCCGCTTCACTCTTCAGCTCCATCAACTAGCCCATTTGCTGCTTCTTCCCCTCTCAAATCTCATCTCTCGCAAACTACACAATAGCTTCTTCCCCTCTGGCTCTGGCTCGCCTCTCGCTCTTGCTAAAATTTTGCTTGGTATGGTTTTCACTTCTCGGCTCTCCAAGACTCCATCATTATTTTGATTCAGTGATTCCAGTGAGTGGCAATTACATTTGAAAATTTTTTAGTAAGCAACAACCAACATCTCTTGGCTCTTTGGACATTTATGATATATTATTATTATTATTATTAGATATTTATTATGAATTTATGATAGTACGTATTATTATTTATCTTTTATTATGATTTTTTTCAGGTATTTAACTTGTGGTGTGAAGAAAGAAAAGAAAAGGCTAAAAAACTCTTCAAAGGTTGTAAGGAAAACTTCATTATCAGGTTTTTTTTCTTATCTTATAAAAATTTTGTTATTTAATTATAGAATTTTTTTCTAGACTTTTAATTAATTAAGTTTATGCATTTTAGCATTTTATGCCAAATAGTAAATATAATGATATAAATATAAATAACTTTTTTTATTATCTTTTGAATAGGTCATGGATAAATTTCTTAAAAGAAAATCTATTACAAACAATGAATCAAGTTTTAAGGAAAAAAATTGTAAATCCAAAGGAAAATCATCCAAGCAATCACATATTGAGATTAATATAGAAGATCTCCCCACTAATCCAGGATTAAGCGTTAAAATTTCTGAATATCATCCTAATGATAGAGATAGGATACGAAGAGTATATTTACAAAGGGGACCATGTTAACCTCGAAAACATGATTTTCCTCAAAAAGAAAATTGGAAATGCGTTCAGAAGATTTTGTCCTTCTTGGTTTAATGAGTATGCAAATTAGTTGGAATATAGTATTTCAAAAAATACAGTTTTCTGTATATGTTGTTATCTCTTGAAGCCTGATTTAAGCAATCAAAGAGGTAGAGATTCTTTTGTTACTTAGGGGTTTTCAAATTGGAATAAGAAAGAAAGATTTTGGATATATGTTGGTGGTCCTAATAGTGCACATAATCAAGTTTTACACATATATTATACCTTGATGAAGTAAAATCAGCATATAGAAACTATTTTAACAAAATAATATGATCAAGTACGAAGCATGTATCGTACTCGTTTAAATGCATCAACTGATTGCGTACGATTTATTTTTGCGCCAAGGTTTGGCTTTTCGTGGTCATAATGAGTCTAAAATATCTAATAATCAAAGGCATTTTCTTGAACTTTTGAAGTTTTTATCTGAGCATAATAAGTCAAAAAGCAATGTAGTTCTACAAAATGCACCAAAAAATCATCAATTGATTGCTCATGATATTCAGAAAAATATTATAAATATGGCTGCACATAAAACGACCAATGCTATATTTAATGAGATAGGAGATGAGTTATTTGCAATTATTGTAGATGAATCAAGAGATATTTCTAATAAAGAACAAATGACAGTTGCTTTACGTTTTATCGATAAAAAAGGAAGAGTTTTAGAAAGATTTCTTGCTATTGTGCATGTTAATGATACAAGTGCTATATCTTTGAAAGTAGCAATAGAATCTTTGCTTTGTAAACATGCGCTAAGCTTATTAAAAATTTGTGGTCAAGGTTATGATGGTGCTAGTAACATGTAAGGTGCATTGAATAATCTAAAAAGTTTGATTCTTAAAAATAACTCATCAGCATTCTATATTCATTGTTTTGCACATCAACTCCTACTCACACTTGTTGTTGTTTCAAAAAATAAAATTCAAGTTGCTTCACTATTTAATTTAGTATCCATATTTTATTGAATATTGTTGGAGGTTCATGTAAACGTGTTGACATGCTTCGAGAGAAACAAATTGCTAAAGTGAAAGAAAGATTAATTAAAGGAGAATTGAAAAGTGGTTGTGGTTTGAATCAAGAAATATGTTTGAAATGACCAAATGATACTTGTTGGAGCTCACATTATAACATATTGATAAATATAATTATTATGTATTATTCTATTATTGATTTATTTGAGATAATTATAGAAGATGGTTTGAGTTCAGAGCGAAGAGCTGAAGTAAAAGGACTTTTAGAATTAGTGCAAACCTTTGATTTTGTATTCACCTTACATTTAATGAAAAATATTTTCGGTATCACAAATGAATTATCACAAGCAATACAAAGAAAAGATCAAGATATTATTAGTGTCATAACATTGGTCAGAATTTCTAAGCAACGCCTTCAAATAATGAGGGACAATGGATGAAAGTCACTATTAGATGAAGTCTCTGCTTTTTGTAAAACTAATGAGATTGATATTCCTGATATGAATGCAATATTTATAGCAAAAGGAAGAAGACATCATAAAATTCAGCAAGTGTTAAATATTGACAAATATCGTGCTAGATTGTTTTATGTTGTTTTAGATCGGTAACTTCAAGAACTTAATGATCAATTTAATAAAATAAATACTGAATTACTGCTATGTGTGGCATGTCTTAACCCAGATGATTCTTTTTCAGCTTTTGATAAGCAAAGATTTATTCATCTTGTTTAGTTTTACCTGTCTGAGTTTTCTGATATTGACTTAATTGTACTTGAAAATCAGCTTGATACATGTATAATTGATATGCACATAAGTGATGAATTCTCAATAATGACAATAGGAATTGAAGCCTTGTAGAAAAATTAGTTAAATCAAAAAGAAATATTGTATATCTATTAGTATATTTACTTGTGAAGTTAGCTTTTATTTTGTCAATTGCTATTACTACAGTGGAAAGAGCTTTTTCTGTCATGAGAATAGTGAAAAATAGATTAAGAAATCGAATGAGAGATAGTTGGATAAATGATTGTTTGACCACTTATATTGAGAAGGATGTTTTCAACACTATTGATAACGAATTAATTATTCAGAGAACTCGTCGAGGGCAATTGTAATGTTTATGTAAGTACGTTCAAACATATCAATGCAAAGTTTTTTTTATTCCTATTTATGTTTTGCTCTTAAGTATATATTAGTATTTTTATTTTTTTTTATTATATTGCCCCCACATACCTCCGCCACTATATATATATATATATATGAATCATATATATACCATAACCAAACATAGTTTACAAACCAATCATACTATCTAGTATGAACCACTTTTTTTTGCCATACTTTCTAGTTTCTACTACTTTATTGACTACCATAGGAAGTAACTATATGTAGATTACAAACCAATCATACAATCTGGTATCATGGTTCAAAAATCCGGTCCGACGACTCAGTTCGGCGAGCCACTGGACCGGTATGGTACTGGTATAGTATCGGTGTACCCATGGCAGTGGGCAATGGCAGCGTGCAGCCCGAATAGCAGCACAGGCGGAAGCTTGCGCCCACGCCTACTGCTTTCGCCCGCCGTTCGCCGCTGTCCGTGCTCCGAGGGTCGCTCCGCGACTGGTCCTCCACCGGAGCGGTGCAAACCGGCCATACCGGCCGGTTTCAGACCGGCTTTTGAATCTATGTCTGGTATGAACCACATTTTTTTAGGCCATGCTTTCTAGTTTCTACTACTTTATTGACTACCATAGGAAGTAAATACTCATATATTATCTTCTTCTAGACTCTTAAGGATAATCATATAACTCATGAAGTCATGATACTGCTCTTAG
Organism: Costus lasius; assembly: GCA_027563935.2. Taxonomy (NCBI): domain Eukaryota; kingdom Viridiplantae; phylum Streptophyta; class Magnoliopsida; order Zingiberales; family Costaceae; genus Costus; species Costus lasius. The sequence goes on along the minus strand of CM050451.1, from coordinate 21,613,428 downwards.
TGAGTTAGTTCTGAGTTCTACCTATGTGATCCTTCTATCTTCTCAACAACGTTGAACCCAACATTGCATGGACAAATATATTTCTCAAGATGGCGAAAAAATTTAGGATAGTCTTATTTTCACCAACTCTCTAGATCGGAAGGTGTTTCACATTTAAGATTTATGAAGATATTGTCAACCATAAGCAAGATGGATAATCACTTCATAAGTAGTATACTGCATTAAAAGGTGAGTGAGATGAATTAAATCGTTAACTGAGAGTATCATCCCTTACTAATAATAGTTCATATTCTTCAAGCAACACAAAAACTTCCTAGTAGCCAACAGTTTGAAGAAGCTAAACTATCCACTCCATTAAGTGGCATAAAAATCCAAGCTATATTTTAATGGCTACTTTTCTAAAAATGATTGAATTAGTGATGTCAATTTATGATTAGCATAATACTTTCACATGTATGGGACACAACCTCTACACAATGTTCCCTTTCCTAGAAAGATGAGACATGAGACACAATTCTGTCCTCCACTCTAGATATAGATCTGTCACTCTAACTCTAAGATGGTAAATGTTGCAAGGAAAGAAGATCAATTTGGATGACCTTTTCCAAATTTTGGAATATAAATGTTTTTACTTTTTGTAGTGTATGGTAATGAAAGAGATAGATACCAGTCTGAACCAGCCAATATTTCCAGTTTGTACCAATCTTGGACCATTGCTCCATTAGCAGGTTGGTACTAGTATATACATGATATATACAATATAATTTATAATATATATAACCGACTAATATGTATCAATCCAATAATGGACCAGTACACTATGCATTTTTTCGCTGAACTTTTCTCGTAACTCTCTAAACTCCTTAAAATTCTAACTCAACTTAATCATGTTTATTCTTTTAAAATTTAGATGTACCCATTGTCCAATTGTAGCTTGAATTCAAGTGGAGATGATTTACCTTGATGGAAAGAATCTAGACTAGGATTTAGCAAGTGATTAGTGTAATTAGAAAATTAAGATTTATTAGTTACATTGAAAAGTTACTTTCCAAGCGATTAGCAATTTCATTGCTGATCTTGATGAATCTAACAAGATCCACACAAAGACAAAGGCGCATATTAACTCATGCCTTGTGCTTGAGTAGTTACGTCCTGATACAGAAGGATTAGACTAGTTTTGGTGTATGAAATCTCAAATACTATTTTCACTGTCGTTTAGAATTTTTACAATCATTTATCAAGTTATTAGTTATTACTTTAATGATGTTGCTCAATTAAGTGTTTCTTACGTTTGTAAGTTTAAGATGATGTAAACAAAAGATAAACATTCCACTTGCACAACATTATGACATAAATTGTCAGCATTACCATGTACTAACACAACTTAGGATCAATGTCTGTCTGAAACTTTACATATATTGTCTAATTGACAATGTATGAGACTGATCATATACATAGAACAAATTCATCTAGAGTAGAAAGCTTACCAGGACATTTCCAGTTACTTTTATCATCATCAACGCCAGCAAAATGAAAGCTTGGCAGCAAATGGATATGAGTCAAACCAGCATTAGACAGTTTCTTCAAGTGGCATATGCCAAAAGAATCCTGCATTATATGCACGACGTAAAGAACACTTCTTATACTGAAGTAACAAAATATTTTGAGGAAATCAGTGGGAATTTGCTAGAAAAGAATCTCATTTTGATTGGCGATAGATATTAGTAATCTTTATTTCCTTCACATCAAGATTTTAAATATTGGTCTCTATCCATGTACTAATACACTATTAGACTGATATTGTTGTACTAGTTTGTACTCGCACATAGTACAGACTATACCAGTAGGCATAATTTAAATAAATAAATATATGCATACACAAAGATTGCTTCACACTATTTATACTTTGAATAATTCAAACATTGATATTTTTTTCAATTTCTTCCTTTTCCCCGCCCCCCACCCCCAACTCTACTACAATAACCTAATATCTTCCTTGTCATTGTAGGCTAAATCTTGCCTACTTCCCCTACATCTCTCTCCCTGATGACATCTCTCCTTTTCTATGCAAACCTATTTCTTCTACTGCACTTTCTTTGGCCAGCTCACCTCCTCTCATCACTACCCCATTCAGACCCATTAGTTCCTCTTCTTTACTCTCTATATTCCATAGCCCTCTTATAGATCAATCATCAAGATAGCCAACATCCTTTTCCCTAAGTTCATATCAGCCCTCCTTTCTTTTTTTCTCACTATCACCCCTTATTTTCTTCTCTTCTCCACATTGCAAGTCTTTCTCCATTTGTTTAGGATTACTTATCGTTAGAAAGGGATATGGATACATAAATCCGTTGCGATCTTTAGCACTAGGTTTCTCTCCTAATGAATCTCATAAGATTTCACTTTTTCTGGCTATGAATCAAACCTACTACTATGGTTTAAAGCATGGGTTTAAAGGATCTCAATATCGGTCCGGTGTACCGGTCCGGCGACCCACGACTGGTACGGTACCGGTACCAATACCGACGTACCGGACGAGACCGACGATGGTGGCGGAAGGCGGTGCTAGCGGAAGCTGTGCGGAACACGGCTTCAGGCGGGAGGCAGGCGGAACTTGGCTGGAAGCTTCAATCGAAGCTGCAGGCGCCGCCTGAAGCTTCGATCTTGAAGCTTCCAATGCTGGCGGAAGCTTCGATCGAAGCTTCCGGCCTGAAGCCGCCGCTGCCTCCCTCTGCGTCCTCCCGCCTGAAGCCGCATTCCGCTCGCGGTTCCGATGCCGGTAGATGGTCGGACCGGTACTGTACTGGGTACGGTACGGTTTTCATATCCTTACATGTGTACTAGTAGTATATGTTTCAAAGGTACCAGTCAATTTTAATTAAATGCATACATAATATATATACCACCAACTATGTACCAATACAGGAACAAAATAGTCATATCACCAAAGGATTAAAAAACTAGTTTGTACAGCCCGAACCCGTACTGGGAGCCGGGTAAAATCAAACTACATTGAAAACCCAGTTATAACCGGTAGACAGGTTTTTATTCAAATATTATTAAAAAATGAATCGTCCCCACCAGCCCACCCATGATTAGAAAAAATATAAAAATATCATAGCATTATTACAAAAAAATAAAAATAATAATGCTAGTATCAATCACATTGCCTGCATGATTAGAAACAAACAAAAATAATAATGCTAGTGTCAAATTATGTAGGCAGGATGATTAGAAACAAACAAAAATAATAATGCTAATATCAAATCATGCTGTGATTATGAAAAAAAATAATTTAAATGATTTAAAAATTTAAAAATATATTAAAAAATCAATTAGAAGCTCTATAAGCTCTTAGTCTCTTTTCATTTTATTCACACTTCTCTGTTCTCTTATTTTCTCTCAATTGTTTGTCCCTCCACTCTACTCTCTAATACTTTCTAGTTGTTAATACTTAATACATGGTTCCAATAAAAGTCACAATATTAATCTTTTATAGCACTATGCACAAAAAATACCAAAAATCATCAAGCAATACATTTATTGCAACATCTTCGAAGGTAGAGGTGCGACCCATGGTAAACAACATTTTGCCGACATATATCCCAATGTTTCCAAATGTACAAAAATGCCTATCAAGATATGTAGAGCAATTCGAGAGAATCTCAAATCATATAACATTAAAAAGCAATACATTGTTGAGAAGCGCAAGAAATTTGATCGGCACACAACAAGCTCCACATCCTTTGATCTATACCAAGGGCATGGAGATAGAGTGGCTAAAGATATTTGAGATGGATGCTGCTATTACTATTCAAGCTTTGAGGGCTTAATATGCCTTCGAGGAGGACGTTCGATCAACATTTATGCCTTTGAGGAGAGCACCAAATGACCTCAATTTGAGGTCAATAGTGGAACAGATAGCAGTGCCAAAAGTAGAGGGGCTCTACTTTAGCTCCACATCAAATGAGCTAAAGCGCAAATATCCGTGGAGGCACTAGAAGCCTTGCAGCACCTATAAATCAATGTGGGATCAATGGCTTCTTTGGACTAGGTTGACAAATTGGCAGGATATTGACCCTAGGGCATTTCCATCACAAACAAGTAAGTAAACTCAAATAGATGATGCATACACAAAATCAAAGAAGCATGACATTGGTCATACTATTTTAAAATGATTTTATTTAACCGTATGCGGAAAGCGATACTATCCCATAATGGTTCTAAAGATCCAAGGATCAGGCCTAAGAATTAAGCCCCTTACTCATATAAGATTACTAGGCCACATGAAGAAGTGGAGGAATGCCGCATATGGATCAAAAGCATAAAGGAGCAATGGCAGGATTTTGGTGTTACTCTTATATGTGATGCTTGGACGATGCCCACCAGAATGAGTATAATTAATTTTCTTATTTACTACATAGAAAGTTATATTCCATAAATCAGTGGATGCATTAATTATGATAATGCTCATTATATCTATCGGTTTTTAAAGACTATCATCAAAGAGATTGGACCAAAGTATTGTCCAACTAGTGACACACAATGAGAGCAACTTTATATGAGCTAGTGAGTTGATTCAAGCTGATTACCTCCATATTATTTAGATTTTGTACATGGCTCTTGCATCCTTCGAGGACATTGGGGACATCGACAAGGTGAAAAAAGCATAAAATGTCACCTAATTCATATACAACTATCACTGGGTGCATGCTAAAATGCAACAATCTCTATAAGGTGTGATACTACGACCTGGCCCCACAAGGTTTGCTATATATTTTATTGCTTTAACGTCATTACTTAAAGTTAGGTTAAAGACATTGTTTATGAGTGAAGAGTTGTAATGACTGCATTATTCAACTTCACAAGAGGGTAAGAAAGTGGAGTGTATCATTCTAAATACTCGCTTTTGGGATACTATCAGCGATATATATGTGGTAGAAGAGCCTTGTTGAAGGTAAAAAAAAAGAAGAAAAAAAATAAAATATTCTTGAATATGATTCGATGTTGAGACAAGATATGTGCAATTTTGAATCGCAAGAATATTTTTGATTAAAAATTAAATCCTTTTGCCATGATTACATTATTGATCAAGGTTAGAATATTAACCTTGATTTGATAACATTGATACAATTGGGTGATGTTGTAAAATTAAATGTGGTCAGGCTAGTCATGTTTAATTGTTGTGAAATTATGAGTCAAATTGAAATTTTGACCAAGTTAAAATAAATTGCTTGGCTTGTTGGAGAATTTTTGTCAAAGATAGAATTTTGACTAAATTGGGATTTGATCCCAATTTTTTGAATTTTTGGATAAAGGGTCGATAATCCAATTTTTGGTCAAAATTATAATTTTGACAATGCAATTTTTAGAACATGGAAAAGAAAATAAAATAAAATTGTGATGAGGAGTTTTAGTTTAAGAGAAGGTCAAAATTGAAATTATGACCAAGTTGGGATTAATTCCAATTTCTATCACATTTCTAATAAAGTTTGAGTCAAAATTGAGATTTTAACCGAATTGAAATTGGATATTATTACCCATTTTGTTGGGCTGATTGAGATTCACGAATATTGGGTCAAAGAAGGCAATTTTGACCATGAATTGATGAGAAGCGGTTGATTGGCGAGGAATTAAAAATAAATTAATTTATTTATAATTTAAAAAATGAATGAAATGAAAAGATGTGATTTGCTGTTTGGAGAGAAATTTTTGGAGTTACAACGGATCCAAAAACAGAAAGTGGGAAGCGACAATAAAAGAAACAAAAAAAGAAAAGAGAGAGGAATATTAATCAGCTTTTCTAAATTTGGAACACTCGAAGTTGAAGCGACTAGGACTCAGAAATAGGAGAAGGAAGCATCAATAGAAGGTAAGTTTTCTTCTTCTCCTCCTTTGTCTCTTTCTTCCTCCCTCTTCTCTCGACACCATCAACGGAGAGAAAACTCCAAATAAACAAATCATCTTACCAGAGAAGGACAACCCGATAAAAAAAAACTATTGCCGAAAAAGGAAAACTCCAATTATCAAAAACCATTAGATGGAGAAGGACAACTCCGATAAAAAAACTATTGCCGGAGAAGGAAAACCCCAGTTAACAAAAACCATCTTAACGGAGAAGGAAAACTCTGGTAAAAAAATCTTTCCGCTGACGGAGAGAAACTCCGATGAAGCAAATCACTGATGGAGAGAGCAACTCCAGTAAAAAAATCAATTTTTATGTTGCCTCGGCAACCATCACAGCCAATCCATCATTGAAAATCCCCTCCCTGGCGATCCTTGTGTTGATGTAATCAAGAAGAAGATAAAAAATTACAACGTGAGTAAAAATTAAAATAGAGGCTCATAAAAAGGAATAGAGAGAAAATATTGAGGTGAACTCTCAAAAAAAAACTGATGAAGGAAAGAAGATCGAGAAATGATGTCCTCGCAAAATTGATGAGAAATGAAGTCTCGGCCATTTGATGAAGAAAGAGATAGATTAGAAAAGGGATAAAATAAGGGAGAAAGAGACAAAAGTGGCAAGGCTGATCGGCCTAATTTTTCTTCCTCGCTTGTACGAATGTCATGCCTCTTGCGCCCACCATTGCTTCCCAACGAACACGGTATCCACACATCCGATCGAATTGAAACTTTGGAGAAATCTTCTTCTCTAGCGTGCGAACCTATGGCCAGAAGGATCTGGCCATCTAACGGCTGGATCGCCGGAATTGAAAGGTTTTCCGACGATCTCTATTTTTTTTCTCACCCACGAACACTCATATTCATTCTCGTCAAACTCAACATCCGGCCATCCGATCGAACCGAAAATTTGGCCACGTTTTCTCCTCGAGCCTGCGAAGTCGTGGGCAAAAGGATCTGGTCATCCGACGGCTGGATTGCCAGAATTGAATGATTTTCCGACGATCTTCCTTTCTCGCTTGTTATAGATACCTCTAAAGTTCTTCTTGACGAAGTCGACATCCGGCCATCCGATCGAACTGAAAATTTGGCCACATCCTCTCAACGAGCCTGCGAACCTATGGACAAAAGGATCCGGTCATCCGACAGTGGGATCACCGGAACCGAAAGCTTTTCCGGCGACCCTGTTTCGGACGAAAATCATGTGTTTCACTCCTATTCCACGTCGATTCGTTACTAGCCGACGTTAGGCTCCGCCCACTGCTCCATGTGAGATGCAGCGAGTCTGAGTCCTCGATCTGAGCCTCTGAGCATGCATCTATCGGACGGATGATGGAAAACCGAAGAAGAAAGACGAACATTGTTCGCTTGCGTCACGGGCACCATGAAGGAAATTATTGGATCCAACGATCTGGTTTTGTCAAAGGGATGACCTAATGGCCCAGAAATAAAGTAAATCTAGCCGAAGCAAATGATGTAAATCGAAATAAATCAAAAAAAGGGAAATGGGTTTAACTTAGTCACATACAATTAAGTATTTTAACCCAACATGTTTTTGGAAATATAGGTACATCCGTACATCTTGCCTCGCCTTGCTAGTTTCTACTGTCTATGCACATATGGCTTTCATGCAACAATTATCGATCATTTGCCTCTCTTTCCTTTCATTTCATAGTTTAGTATTTTTTTTACTTCAAACTTACTTTATTGTACGTGCATGTAAATGATAGCTTATTTTACCTTTCATCTAAGCACCATACCCATCCCATTCTTGTAGGACATCGGCTTGAACTTGGATCTACCTCCAGTCCATCACCCCTGTCTCGTCCAATACTTGCACCCTATTGAAAATTGTGATGGCAGGTTATCTAAGCTTTGGAATAATGGTAGCTCGCTCAAATCTTGATAATATAGACAAGATATGTGTCCATTAAAAATATCTGATCTATAAAATCTAAGTATTAGAACAGTTAAGCTACTTCCCTGCTAGTTCCTGCATACTAAATCAGACGACTCCCTTGCTAGTTCATGTAAGAATCCAATTCACCACTTACGTCAAAGATAGAAAATACAATATGCATAGATCTCGGATTAACATCATTAGGAATGTAATTGCCTATCATTTCCATGGGCAATGAGTAGAGAAACACAAATAATGGTTTTAAATACTGGTAAGGATGGATGTAAATTTAGTCAAAACAGTGTTTTCTTTGATAACTGGAAATGCAGTTTAGTATACTCCTCAATTAGGTTACTTAAACTGGTAAAGAACCTATGCATAAAGAATAATCATATCAAGAATAATGTGCAGGAAGAATGACCACCATCACATTCAACATTGTAAAATTTACCTGGGATGTGAAGGCAACATAGCCACCTCGAGAGCCAAGATCGACACTTGGGTCATTTGCACTGGAAAATAGATTGTGAATCAAACTTGAACCAAACTTCATAATTAGCTCAAACAAAATTGCTAAAAATAATCTAAAACAAATGAATTAGGTGTCAAACTAGGATCTTGACAATAGAACCTAACATATAAGCTGAAATATCTGTTAAATATAACATTTTTAAGTTATTGTTCATAAAAGAGCACGTCAGAATCTTATATACATATTTTAAGAGGTATTAAGTCATATTAATGATATTTGAACCTATAGTGAACATCATGGGTTATATTGGACAGCTCCAAGTTTCAACTTCCATGTGCTACTGGTGGATCCCTGGTTTAAGTAGTAGCTTTCTTTCTTGTGGAGTATCTTGTAAAATCCTAGATGCTAATCTATGCGTTAGTTGTAAAGCACTTAAGCAATCAGACCCAAAAAATATGGAAATATCAAGAAAAAAATTTAAAGACTATGAGGAAGTCATATAGGTTTTCAAGCAGTTCCGTTTTAGTTTGCAATCAAAACTCATCTATCATGGAGACTTATTTACTAAGAATTTAGTAAATATTCATATTCAAAAAGGTTTGGGTAGTAATGGATCACGAACAAAAAAACACTATCTTGGTCTTTCTTTATTTTTAGATAGTTATTTTTTGAATATTCAGATTAATTTTTATGGAAAATGTAACAATGATTATAATTTGTGGAAATATATTAGAAAGAAATTGAAAATTGCAAGATTATTCATGCAGTTAACCAACAAGCTTTGATAAGATTATAGAAGGATACATAATTCAAATGACGCTTTGCATCCTTCTATCAGGCAACGAAAAGTCAAAACATAAGAGTAAGTGTGAACTTGATGATACAGGCCCTTAGAAGATACATAATAATTAATGGCCATCGTCATCAATGAAGCACAACTATCTCTGTCCAATACTTTTCTGTGTTTCCACAAATACTTATTGAAATATTTAATTATAACTTGAACAATATCAAGCAATACAAAAAATGCAAAGCGATTTTTGTTTTCTGAATTCATTCAATACTCACATATTCACATAATTGATGTATGTGTCCAACAATCGGTTGGGATTGTGGTCGGTAACATATTTTTTATATTCCAGCAACACATCCTTTTCAAATTAAGTTGACATCTAAAAATATATGGTAACTTTTCCACACAAGAACAAGGAAAGTAATCATCAAAAAGAAAGCACAAGTATTATCTCCAGGGTAGACAAATAAATAACAAGATTTAAATGCACAAAGAGAGAAAATATGATAATATTTGAACTAACCTGAAATCCCGAATATGGAGTTCATATATACTGATGTCAGAAAGCGAGAGAAGTTCTGGCTTTTCATTTGCCAAATTATCCCAGCCATCTGGCTTTAGGTTTTCATCATCAAGATTAACCAACAAAGTTCGTCTTCCATTTGAAGAAAGTCTAATGCAACAAAATATACTTTTTTCAAAAAAAAATTATATGATTATTAGTCTACAAAGTTACCATATGAAATAAAGGTGCTTGCTACAGAAAACATTAAATCACATGATAATAAGCATACCCTCGAGCATAAGGATCAACTGCGGTACAAGTCTCTACTCGCAAAGTGGTTGGATGGTAAACCATAACTTCATAAAGATAATAAAGACCTTCCCAGCTTCTTGATCCAACAGCACTCCATACACCATTTAGCTCCTCAAGCTTAACCCGCTGCAGCAAGTCTCCACTTGAGGGATCTTCATAAAAACACACATTTACCTCCTAGTTTTACAAAAAAAGGAAATGTCAGCATTTACAAAATTGCTTGTTTCCGTTGGCTAGAACACAACTTCCCTTACTTGCGCAGTAGGAGCCCAAAGATGAAGTGTCACAGTTTCCTTGCTGAAAATAGCACCAAGTGGTCCACTATATGCAAAAATGTCATCTAGGACACCAGGTATCTGCAGGGCAGTAGCGTTCGTGCATTTTCCATCACCTATAAAGCAGGAACTGAAGAACATAAAGACTAGAATGCAACATCGGTTGATGCAATTAAAACATAATAGTTTCATTAGAATAAATAGAAGATTTTCATCACTATCAAAGAGTTTTATTATAACATTCTTTTTTAGTTTTATTCCCTATTAGCTCTCATGTTCTGCACCAAAGTTGTTCCTAACTCCCTATCATATTATGTATTTTTCATGTCACATATTTCCATTCCCATTATAATCAAGCCTCAATAAATGAGTCAGTTGACTAATAATAAATCAATCCTGGTTTCTTATATTTCAACTTGTTATCCAAGCAATCTTAAAGAGTTCTCATGCTTTGTTGCTTCTGACTTTGCCAATGGTTGCAGCCCAAAAAAACTAGCTTTTTTCCCTTGTCAAAATCCCCTTTTATACTTACGAATAAGGTTGGCTAAAGACATTGTTTGTGAGTGAAGAGTGGTAAGGATCTTTATATTCAAGTTCACGACAATATGAGAGGGCAGTGAAGTGGCGCACATCATTCTCAACACATGCTTTTGGGACAAGTCTATATTTGTATGGTGTTAAAGCTAGCATTGAAAAAACTAGTTCATACCGGGTAGTACAGCTACTTTGTATTAGTTTGTATCAATTCAAGTCTATATTTGTATGGTGGTAAAGCTATAATTGAAAAAACTAGTTCATACCGGGTAGTACAGCTAGTTTGTACCAATTCAAGCAGGGGTCGGGCCAGATACATGAATCAATGTATCATAGCAAAGCAGAGAGGAAGAAGGGAGGAGAGGAAGAACAAGAAGAAAGGAAGAAAGGAGAAAGGAGAAGCGTACTGCTCATAACAGAAGCATGTATGGAGAAAAAAGAAGGAAGCTTGCTTGTGGAGAAAGAAGAAGGTATCAGTAGAGGAAGAAGAAGGAAGTTGTGGCAAACAAAACTGCTTCAGTGCTGCACTCACTGTAAACGACCTCCTCCTCCTCCATGGCTCTTGCGACTCATATGTGGACTAGTACACAGTCTCGAACTAGATTTTTAAACCTTGGGTGGAGCCTTTATATGCGTTGCTTAGAAAAATTGATACAGAGAAGAAGCCAATGATGAGAGAAATACAAAGAATGTATGAGATATATTAACACAATTATGGATAATAAGCTGCTCCATATACCGGCATTATCAAATATAAATGGGAAACCAAATGGTGCAAGAACTTCATTTGGTTAATGAGAATTACAATTTTTGATGCAAGTGTTCCATTTTTTTTTTGACATGGCTAAGTAATTGATGAAGTCGAGACTCAATCCCAATACCTTATTGTTAACAACAAAGGTCATTACCAGTCAAACTAACTCACACCTTAGCTATTGTATTACCTTTAACTCTGTATATGATAATAATATTTACTTTTTAGCTTACAACTTATTACCTAAATCTATCATACTAATACCGATATAATTTGGGAACGCAGTAGGACTTAATGACTATATCATACAATTTGACGTTGTCTAGTACTAGATACAAAAGTGGCTATTGTAACAATTGGAGAAGGTCAAATGTATAAAAAAAACGAAATGACATTCAGAGATTATATTGTGTTAGATTTGCACTACAAGATTAGAATGTATTTAAATTTATTTTTTTCAGTTAATGTAGTCTTAGAATTGTGAGTTACACTATCTAATTATGATATATTTTTAATTTGTAACTGAATGGTAGCTATAATTTGAAACTTAAAAACCCCTCAAACTTATGAAATGTAGCAATTTGCATCCTCTTATTGTGTCCGTCATCAAGTAAATGTAAATGTAATTGGTCAACTTTCTCTTTAATTTATAAAAAGATTAGGAGCAAACTATCATATTTTTGGCTTTAGAAATTAGTGTATGTCACTATAATATGCAACTCAAACTTAGGATCCTATAAGAGGAAAAAGATAGAGTTGAAGTTGCATTGAACTCTTTCCTTATCTGTACAGGTCCTTTAAGATGATGTTGAATCAATGATGGATTAGTGGTCAGCCATAGAAGATCAAATTCCTAGATGAGGCAGTGTTCCACCTCAGACCCTCCCAATATATTACTAAACTCATTGAGAAAGAAACAGACAGTGAAATTAGTCAAAGGAGCCAATCAAAAAGAGATTATGACACAGATGATTAATTGAAATGAGATATGTTGCTTTAACAGAGTTGACACCAACCATCACGCTAGCAACAAGGCCAACAATGAGCTCAACCATTGAGATAAGAATTGAGAAGAAAAATTTTAATAACTAAAAAAAGAGGAAAGCTTCAATAGACCCATTATCTACTATTGATAAGCAAGAAGATAGAGAGTCCAAAGAAATATCTTTTCCATCAAATACACATTTACCGAAATGATTCAAGCACTATAGAAAATAACGCAAGCACAAATGATGGGGGTAATAGTGGTGGTGGTGAGATTAAGATATATGTGCTACAACTATGAACTTGTTAACAAGGTTATATGCATGTCACACAAGAGGAAGACCACGATGGCCACTCGAGTAGATCTAAAGGCAGCATGACACACTAATATAAGAGGAAAAGCATGGGTTCAACTCCATCAAAGCAAAGAACTTAAACTTTGGAGGACAATCCACTCTACCATCAGAGTTAGAAAGTAGCCCATCATGGTCCCAACCAAGTTATAAAGGATATGGTTCAAAAGGAGCCCATATTCATTTGTATCCTATTTCGGTGTCAATTACAATCCCAGTTGTGAAAGTATTCGTCCCACTAGAGGCAGTGACTCATAAGAGTTTAATGAGTGTGTGGACTTCAATAGACTAGTACAACATGTCCCACATAAGGTATGTATCATAAAATTATCATATTACTTATCATAGTTTCATATTATTGTCATCTCTAAGCACCTTACAATTATTTAATTCAATGTTTTATAAGTTGAAATGGATCAAAATATTAAATTACATCATAAAATATTATTTTTGAGAAAATAAAACTTAGGTCTAAGATTGACCAAGATGAATTGACCATGCCATCTCCTGGTAGTCAATATGATTAGTATATTGGTACATACCATCCAATCCACAACCGATGTACTTATGTACACTAGTCCGATCCATGACTGATTTATCTAATACTATCGGTACGGACTAATACCAACCAAAACGTACTAGGTTGATAATGGACCAGTACAATGGTATAAACCGATATTTAATACTTTGGTAATGGTATTAGTACTAGATTAGACTAGTATGTACAGTCTGTATGGATCAATTTTTATATCCTAGTTGACACTATATTGGGGATGGGAAGGACACTTGCATCTTGTCTCTACCTACGGTACTCCTAGGTAATCCTTTGTAATTTAATGGAGAACTTTAAGTTGGAGAATTCTCTAGGCAAGTTTTTGATGTGCCAACTTATCCAAGATGGACAATGGTGGTCTCTACTCAATCCTCCTCACTCCACTTTGTTTACACTACCTTCCAAAGCATCTAGATCCAACATCCTTCATAGGTTGAATGGTTGATTGTATTACCTAGTTACCTAAAGCCTTGGCATAGTTTTAATTTAATGGGATGGTTGGTTCAAAGGAAAAGTTATCGTTTGTCACTTGCCTCTCTTCAATAGTGAGGTTTCACCCTTAAAAGATCAAGAGCTGGGGTATCATCCCTAACAGCATGCTTTGTGTAACACTTGCAAAGAGAGTATAGACTATTTCTTATTATAGTGCTTGTTCACAAGATGTATCTAGGAATCAATATCTGATAGCAAAGGCTTTGGTAGAGAACAACGTTGTGAAGCTATTGTGCACTATAGGACTCTAAAGACCTCCTTAGGTTGGGCAACAAGGGAACCCTAAAGAAGCTAAGCTTTATTGGTACCATATCACTTGGTAGTTGGTAGCTAAGAATAGAACAATGCAAATCCTTTCTTTTCGAGTAACTAGAGAGAGATTATGTCAAGAAGAATTGAGTGTTAGCTTTGTGTTATCATGTTGGGATCTTAAGACACTATAAATTTTATATTTTATATAGTTCTTTTACCAAGATAGCCCCTTACATTTTAAGAAAAAAAATATATCTCTAAGATTGGTTTATGAGGTTGTTTTACCTAGGACAAACAATGGAACTAGGACACATATAGTCAATATAAAGAGCAGATACCACATTTCTCAATGCTGATTCATGAAAAATTATCTACTCACAATAAAATATAAAATGAGGGATATAATATAAGATGCTTATTATACTATGAGGGTGAAAAAGAATTTAGAAGCCATTCTTCGCTTGCTCCTACTCAGCTATGATGTAGAGATCTATACTATTCTACTCCCACTTGTGCTATATTAGAAGTGGATGATCTACTATTGCCTTGTAGATTGCTTCTAAGCTTGTAGAAAATGATATTTTCATCATGACAAAGAAAATGATGTTCAACACAATTGTGTATCACATGGGCAACAAGTTGCAATCAAAACCATGCTAAAGCAACACTCACAATTGATCGTGTGCAATACCAAGTAATTTTGGATGTCTAGAGGAAAGTTAAAACACTTCATGAGTTCTCCATCGAAACGCAAGGCTTAATTTTTTTTTCACCTCAAATGTATTGAGATTATAATGCTAATATAGCAATGTTATCACATGTACCTCTTCATTAACATGACTAAGGGGAGTGCATATGTGAGGCTTTAAGATTATGCCTTATAATGTTTTTTTTTCATGTTCAATTAATATGTCAACACTTGCATTTGGCAAAAAAACTCTTGACTAAATATAAACCAAGGAACATGTATGGCGTTGATATTGATTGATTGTCATATCCATGATTTGTAGTATTACACTATTACTATTTATAAAAAATTGCAATATATCCACTAGAATTGTGAAAGAAAACTACTAAAAAATATATAAAAGAACAACAAAAGGAAAAATAGGCCAAATAAAAGAATAGCTAATGAAAACATAAATCATTACATCACACGATAAAATTTTAATTAAAATCAAGCATGCTTCTATGGTACATATGAATATTTATCATTTATAATATAATGCAAATATATGATCAAGTTATATGTTTGTAGATATTTATACATGTTACATGTTAATTAATATTAATCATAATAAATAATTAAAACCAAAGATACCTATATTTTAAAACATATTTAATTATATTTATTGTTTATTTATCATATAATCATTTTTCAATGTAATAGACATTAATTGTTGAAAATTAAAATAATTATGTTTTAAGTTCAAATAAATAATTTAAATCTAAGATTATTTCACCAACTAAAAATATAATTACATGAAACATTCAGTGATTAGTTTATAAGTACTTGTTCAATATAATAAGTAGTTAAAACTGAGTTTATAATTTAATACATATGAATATGTGTGTGTGTGTGTGTGTATATATATATATATATATATATATATATGATTAAGTGACATGATTGACTAAAGACATCTTGGATAACTTTCAAGAGTCAATTAGTGATGAACAATTGCAGACCTCAAGCTGAGAGAAACAAAACAAAGGTTTTCCCAGTTTTAAGTCATTAGTCTTGAATGCTTGTCCAAGAAATCAGTCTAGGATACACCATTGTTGACCTTAATTCAACTCAACCGATCAAGATAAAGATTAGTTGGTCTTGAAAACCGTGATAAAACCAAAATTGTGTGATATTGATTGACATTAACTAGTAATGAAATCATAGTCTTTGATAGCAGGTCAAATTAGCTATTTTAAGCTAGGAAGCAGTATATCAAGAGTTGAAGTGAATTAGTTATAATCTAGGGGGCGTGAAATAACAATGAATATAAAATGATTACAAGGGACCAAAATTTTGTGTACCATTGTAAATAGTTAGAATAGGAAGTAAGATGTTAGTTGAAGTAGTGACTAGTATGTCTACTGAGAGCACGACCAAAATTAACCAATCCTGAATAAAGCAAGAGCAATATAATGACAATTGATGTGAACTAGTTGCAAAACAAGGGATTATGTAGCAACAATGGAGATAGAAAATAGTGACCAGAGGACCAAATTTATTGTATTATATTAAGTAGATGAAATAATGTAAGAAGTGGGTTGAAGTAGTGATTGGCATGTCAATGAGAACGTGACTAAAATTATCTAATATTGGATATAGCATCCATGATCGAGTATACTTAATGATCACGATTTATTGGTGGTTGTTGACTATGACTTATATGATGTGCATGGCACATGCGAATAATGAATGAATTCATATGAGAAAAATTAGTTGAAATTGAATGAGCATTATAGTTTATGTTTTTGGATGATTAAGTATATTATTGACTATATTGCTTATTTTCTCAACTTATCAACATGGTATATGTGCTTACACCATCTTTTATTTGTTTTTTCTCTCAGGTTTTGAGCAAGTATCCAGAAGGATTTTTTTTCTCATAATTATTTCGACATTAGATTCTAAGTTCAATAATGAATTGTTGTATGCTCAAGGAAAGTTTTTTTGAAAATGTATAGGGACACTTTGGGGTGTGATAGTTTAACTAATGCAAAATTGTCCTAGATTTTGGTTCAAGATTAGTTAATTGTGATGAATGAGATGGAACCTTGGTGTAGATGAGGTTTACTTGATAATAAGGACAAGAACAAATATTGGAATCGATGTGATGTCAAGCATAACTCTATATCTAGTACAAGTGGTATATAATGGTCCGACATTGTATTAGTATCGATGCAAGATTGGTACCATGTTTTGTATATAGTACTAACTGATACCTTTTATCATTCAAACAGTGTACACTTGTATGGCATACTAACCCTTATCCTTTAGGTAACAATAGTGTTATTAATTCTACTAATTTTAGATTTGAGCACATGGTAGAAGAAGCTCTTTAGATTGATTTGATGTTTAGAAGATTAATTTGTGGAATTTGAGAAATCAGTAAAGATATCTATTAATATTCTAATTGGTATTATTAAGACAATTGCAGCAGACGCTTTGGCTGCAAATTTAGATTAATTGTGGTGCCTAGTGATGAATCTTTCACTTGGTTGAGAAGAGCACTTGGCCTTGTATAAATCTAACTAATAGCATATGAGATAAGAAAGAATTGGCTGGAAAAATGTTAAGTTTTGCAGCTATTTCTAGGTCATCAATGCAAAGCAAGTCGAAATGAGTTATCTTTGTTTTTGAGAAACATGATTTCCATGTTGGAATCAAAGAATTGTTTTAGCTCAGTTATTAGGGTATTTTAGTTGATTTTTTTATGTTAAATCTTTAGTGGAACTAGTTTGTTGTTGGTCCTCCTTTTAAGGTAGTGCTGGTATGTGCTGATTTTATGCCAAGGAAGACTAAAGAATAATATATGGATTTTTGGTTTACTTAAGACTTAGTTATATAACCTGGATTGAAGCTTTGGCTATATTGGAAAGATTAAATGTAATAGTGAAATGTAGATTTTTAACATGTGGCTCAAGCCTCAAAATTTTGTTATGACTTTATAATGGCATTGATCGCAGGGGCATGCAGATCAAGCCATGAGTTCGCCAAAGTAATAACGATGGATTCAACCTAATGTGATGTGCAGGGTTCATCTAGTGTGTTATTTGGATCTTGGGTCAGAAAACACATGTATAGACAAACATTCAAAGTTTGAGTAAGGAACTCTAGGTTGGAATAGAGCATACTATAACCTCAATGTGAGTTAAATCATTGGAATGATTATTTCAAATGATTGTGAAGGGTAAGTCATGTGATTGGTTATAGTAATAAATTATTTATTATATGGTCATCATTAATTGTAGGATAAGGGTCAGCAAGTGTAGATCATGTTCTTGTACCAATATATTATAAAATATTATATTATAATATTGGTAGCATAACCTAGTATAGGAGTCCATATATCAAGTTATGCCCATACCTACTAAAGGCTTGGTACAAACTAATATTTTAAATCATGGTCTAGATTAATAATATTTTTTTTTTGTTAAAGCATATATAAAGGTTTATTAAGAGTTGTATTGTGTAACCTTGGTTAAAAAATTGATTGATATTTTGGTATTTTATTATTTCTTTCAAATCTCTCTAAAAAGGACAATTGTCTCCTCTCTCTCTCTCCCTTCCTGTGCTATGTTAGAACTGGTAATAGTTAGAATTAGTAATATTATATTATAATATTGGTGGCATAACCTAGTATAGGAATCCATATATTAAGTTATGCTCGTACCTACTAACGGCTTGGAACAAACCAATATTTTAAATCATGGTTTAGATCAAAGTTTAAAAAATCGATTTAATCCGGTGAACTGATCAAGTCTCGGACCGGTTTGCTATAGGGAAATTGACACAGTGCTATAATGAAATCGGTCATATCTCAGACTCGTAAAAACCAAAAATTTTGATTGGTTTGGACCAAAATTTCAAACCTTGGTCTAGATTAATAGTATATTTTTTTGTTAAAGCATATATAAAGGCTTATTAAGAGTTGTATTGTGTAACTTTAGTTAAAAAATTTGATTGATATTTTGGTATTTCATTATTTCTTTTAAATCCCTCTAAAAATTACAATTTTCTTCTCTCTCCTCTTGTTCTATGTATGGTTTCAAGTATTAGTCTATATTGTAATATCCAGATTTAGTCCCAAACGAGATGCGAGATTTAGGCTCATTTGAGAAGTAGAAAAAAAGATAATATGATAGATACAGCTTAGTAATCTTCTTGTATTAACTTGGGCTTAAGCTTTTTGAATTAGACCATATTATTTTAAGCTTACTAAGTTAATAGGTCAATTTGTTTATTAAGCGGGTCATAAAAAATGGTACTATAATAAATTTAGTCCTTAGTATGGTGAGAGACCAATAGGAAAGGATTGTTAAGGATGGTGGATCCACCGTTGTAATGACTTCACATGTTATGGAGTAAGGGATGGTTCTTAGACATTTAGGCCTAGGGCTTGATGGCATCCGGTCTTAACTCTTAAATAGAGGAGATTGTGATACTCTTACTTTGTCTTGTGAGAAAAGATATAAGATATATATGGCTTAGTGAGTTTACTATTATTAACTTAAGTATTTTCTCAGTTTCAAGTAATTAGAAATAATATGAACATACCATATATCCAGTCCATTTGTAGATAACTCCTAATTCTAATAATAGTATAGCTATAGTATTGATTTCCTCTAGTATGCTCTGGATAATATGCATCAATAAAACCATGTAAGAAATAAATCTAGCCGGCCAAGAACTAGACAATAGTAGTAAAGTTGTGTAAGTTTTATGCATACTATGAGCCTCGTTTCCCAAGACTTACCAGAAAAGGAAGCAACTGCTAGCTGGCATTTGAGAAGGCTTTCAGCGTCTAACAAACTGGGAAGTCTAAAGGCTTCGTAAGTTGCAATATAAGGAAACTTTTGAGTAACCTGGAAATTGAGGTGATAGATAACGATCAATTAATACTAAAAAATTAACAAGAGAGTAATATTTAAATGGACAGATTTTTTATTAAAAATTATTATCTATAAATTACGATAAAACTTAGCTATGAAATTTATGAACATGATATTTATTCTGAAGTACATTTTCCGGCAGCCCACTTTGTTCTGTCTTAAGCGGAATTTTCATATCATAACCTGTCAAAACAGGGAGAAGATATGGTAAATAAACCCATAATTTTTCATCACCATACATAAGAATCATTCTCAAAATAACAAAAAAAAACTTTAATGTCTACTGTACACAACATCAATGGTACAACTTTTTTTAACCCGGTAGCATCAATTATGGATTCTACCCAGCAGTTTAAACTTTAAATAATAACACTCAATTAAAAGTTTCAAAATATTAAAGCATTAATTAAACAAAAGAAGTTCTGAAAATACTTGTTAATTGATTTTAGAAAAATATATAAAATTATACAAGTTGTCAATAAGCTAAGGGTGCATTTGGCATAGCTTCCCCTACTCTACTGTAGCATCTTTAGCGAAAAAGTTTGCTACAGTAATGGGGAAGCTGGTTTTCACTGCTTTATCGACAGCCAATAAAAATATGCATGGTTTCAGGTACTGTAGCTTTACTGCAGCAATACGGAAAGCAATGTACAGTAAAAGCGGATGGGAAAGTTGTACCAAACGCAGACTAAGTCTCCCTGGATTGCAAAAAGAATTTGTATTTTGTTGTACTAGAATACTTTCCAAGAAAACTTAGTTATACTGTGCTTGTTCATTTCATCATGTTTCACTAAGATGTGAATGTATGAGCATTTATTTCTTGGGCGAGAACAAACCTAATAAGAGAAATGTCAAATTCAAGAAACCGTTTAACCTTGACAAAATATTGGTAAGAAAAATTCTAATCAATTAACGTAGCAAATTTTAGAAGAAAGATCTGAGTTAGAATATAATAAGCAGTTGAAGTAACAGCATGAAAAATCTTATTTGAATTGGTATTTCTAAAGCATGTTATTAGTATTTCCCACGACTATAAGTCATAGAAAACCATATCTGTATTCCAGCATCCAGGAGAATCCTTTCTACAGATGTATCATCAGCAGGTAAAAGTGATGACAAAGGAACTCAGGAAGAAGAAATACACTTAGCACAAACAACTAAATGATAACATAAGCTTCATTGTAGGTTTGCTGCATAAAAAAGTACATAGAAACTTGAATGGGATGTCATATTTCACACCTTGAATGTCTTCATCCGTAAGGAATAATGTAGCGTTCCTACTAGCAAATAGCCATACGGAAGATTCATCATCATTAATATTCCAAGCAATGAGAGATCGAGTAACCCAGTAGGCCCTTGCATATGATAGAAAATCCTACATACGCTTAACAAAGTTTAAATTACAGTACAAAAGGAATATTCAACCAAAGACACAACACGTATAGTGAATGACAAGTGAGATAGCATAATATTGAGAACAGTCAGCTTTTCAGGAACAAGTTTCCTATGAATTAGAATACATTTGGAACCTCTGATACTCTGAACCTTCAGTGGTGAAGATACAAGTCTCCAAATGCTAAACAGCATCTCTGAGCTATGCAGACTCCTCACTCTGCTACAAATATCTTTCTAATCCTGCATGTGCCGACCACATATGTAGTTACATGGCTCTGATTGCAGCAATAGCAACGGTTAAGGTTCTGAGTTCTAACTCTAGATTGGACTCAGAGACTGAAGTTCTTACTTACAACATAAATTATGTAAATTAGAGAAGCTAGATTAAAATTAGTTTCTTTTATTTTTTTTTTCAACTGACCTGATACTTTCACAATGACGAAATATGATACACTTGATCTCAGCTAACAATACGACTCATATCAACCACAGACTAGTTGACTCGATAATTCTTTTAAGTAGGTTTCAGCTCAGTAATGTAAGCGATAGTGGTAAATCAGGTAAAGAGCATGTTGAGACCTAAGCACACATCCGTCCGATCAAAACCAATTCAATTAGATCCTCTAGGAATTGAGCGGCCAGAAACATGAATACGGCAACAAACTTGACAAAGACGTCTTGTTCATTTCTCATTTTTAAATTCTTTAAATGATCGTCGAAAGGTATTCCGATCCTCGACCATTCATTGCCAGGTACAGTAGGAAAACAAGTCATTTCCCTATTATCATGACGATTCCGAAGGATCATGGCCGTTTACATCAAATCAATCATTGCGGATTCGAGCTAAGGCAAAGAAGATGGGCAACGGGGCAAGAGGGTACCGAAGCAACGGCGTGCTGGAGCACGGCTGATTCCTCCATCGGGGCCTCCGAGAGGGAGCAGAAGGGAATCGCACGCCGAGGGCGGTGGCGAGATCGGGAAGAGGAAGAGAGGCTCGGGGTGGCGGGAGCGGGCGAGGGGCGAAGAAGAGGAGACGGCAAGGGGCGACGAGGGGGCAGAAGTGGGGAATGGAGGAACCGGGGGGTGGTGGAAGATAAGAGCGAAGGCGGGGCGGAAAGAGACATCGCAGATTAGTTAGCTTTTTGTGATCGGTGACGAGCGCGAAAGCTTTCCGTTTTCGTTCTATCGCTTGGGGTCGTCGGGGACCTCAGGGCCAGGGCGTGTGTGCCTTTCCGTTGCAACGGCAATGGCCGCCGATCCACGTGACGCTCGGCTCTATCTCCAACTGAAGCGATGGCATGACCGAGACTTCCGATTTTTAGACCGTCCAACAAAAAAAAGGGATCGACATGAACTCTTCTATCAGAAAATAGATTTTTGTAACTGTACAAGAGTAAGGTTCGATAGTCAGCTTTGAGTGGTACCCGAACATTCAAACCTGATTATAGATAGAGGTTAATTACTTAAAAAAGTTAATCGAATATATAATATATAATATATAATTTAATAAGGTTAATTACTTTAGCGGACACTCGTTCTATCGAACATATTTAAAGATGATCGAGTATATGTTATTTGGGGTTCGGGTGGGGTTCAATAGCATAGGGCGTATTAGACTTGACAATTTGGGTCAGCGGGTCATAAATAAGTCATGTTAGTTATGAGCCGTGACCCGATTAAGCTAATTTGAATACGACTTGTTTAATTAATTGAGTCAAACTGTCTAACCCGAATATGACTCGAATACATTCGGGTCAACCCGACACGATCGGAATAACTCATTTATTAAATTGGTCATTTATTAAATCGATCTGTTTGACCCGACACGACCCGATTATAAATTTATTATTCATATTTTATATATAAATAATAAATTAATAAAAATTCTATTATAATTTATAAAATTTTAGGCTTATGATGTAGGCCAAAATTTGAGTTAAAAGATAATTAAAAAAGAGATTTGGGCTTATGGGCAAACATTGGGAGTTGGGCTGGCCTATATTTAAAATTTATATATGTAAATATATAATATAATCGGGTTAAGCGGGTCAACCCACTTATAACCTAACACGACCCGATTATTTTCGGGTCATAAACGGGAACCCGCCTAACTTCATGTCGAGTCAGGTCCGGTCAAGTATTGCCAGGTCTAGGGCAAATATCTACTATCCGAACCTGGTTATATTTATTTATTTATATACTAAAAAATTATGGTACCCTTTTTACCCTCCTCAAAAATTACTCATTATTAGGGTTTTTATAGGGTCAAGTACTAGAATTTTAATCGGGTACCATATATATAGGTTGAAATTTTATATGGTAGATATTTAAGTCGGATATTTATAGGGTTTGCGTATTAAACTGGTAGTTAAATTTTTAATAAGGTAGGGTACAGTGGTTCTAAAAAATAAACAGATAATTATTCGAATATAAGTAGTAGAAGAGTTATTCGGGTTAGGATACAGATAGTATAAAAAATACAAGTACCTTTCCCGCTGTCATCTCTAATTATGTTCAAATAGGACCTTTAAAAAAAATTGAAATAGATAATCAAGTATGAGTAACAGAGTAGTTATACAAATTCGAATATGGTAAAAAAAAAAAAAAAACTGTCATCCTTATATTTAACTATGCAGGTCAAGGTCAAGGGTATATATATATATATATATATATATATAGTAGATAGTTGATTTGGTATATTGAATGGATCTATATAAGCATTAAAGGCCTAATCAGAATATTAAAAGCATGCTAACAATAAAAAAGAACTCCTATTAAATCAACTACACAATTTTGCACGAGATAAACTCTCCTCTTTTTATCGGTAATTTTCTTTGTGCACACGCCAGGCCTCCTCTACGTGCATAAATGGAGAAGAGTTCTTCACAAACCTTTCTATCTAAAGACTAAAATAAACCCTAAAGTTTTAAGGTCAAAGTTTTAACTCAAAAATTTAGGGTTTAAATGAAAGTTTTAAGGTCATATTTGATAAGAAATTGTTTAGTTTTATTTTCGAATAAAAATAAAATTTAAGCTAAAGGATTATTTGATAGATAGATTTCACATAAAACAAAAATATATATTGAAATTGACAAAATCTTGAAAACAATTTTTTTTAAGTAAAAAAATGCGTTGGTAAATTTGTAAATAAAAAAAATCCCTAAACTTAAATTTGCAATGAAATAATTATAATTAACAAAACATGAAATACATTATTTTTTTAATTATTTTATATATACATGTCAAAGAGTTTTTTTAATACAATTAAAGACGTTTTTGTAAATATTTTATTTTTACTAAGAATTAAAAATATAAAATAAGGTGCCCAAAAAACACACCTTAAAGATTTAAAGTTAAGTTTTTAGTTTGAGATTGTGTATTTTGTCAAAAATATGATTAAACAGTTTTTTTTACTAAAATGCATATATCCATATATCTGTATCATATTTAGGAAGTGTTTGGGTTGCTACGATGTTGTTGTTGTTGTATTACAAAAAAAAGTTATTCTATTTGGGAAAGCATTAATTTGTTTCATTAAGTTACTATGGTGTGAATAGATGTAATAGTTGAAAGTTGTATATTATATTTAAAACCTAGATTAACAACTAAAAAGCACATTTTATTTACAATTAAGTAATTCATATAATTTCAATTAAAATTTTAAATATTATTATTTTAAATAATTTAAATTTTTAATAATAAAAAATAAAATATCTTATTAATTTAAATAATTTAAAATAATATTTTTTTTATTATTTTAAATTTTAATTGCAGTTAAAAAGTTGTTTAAAAAATAGCTTATGAATTTTGATAGTAAAGTAGAGTACAATACACCAAAATTTAGCATAATTATAAAACTATTAACAACGAAGCCAAAAAGACCCTAAAAAATAAAAATAATACCAAATTATTAAAAAAATTTATTTGTTCTTGTTGTTTATTTATGTAATAATACTAGTACAATCAAATTTTGATTTGTGTTTGATATGAAAATATCATATAATATAATTCATTTTTTCTTTGATATCCTAAAACTCAGTGTAATGCAATTTCGAAGAAAAGAGTGTATTTGGTCCTTGTTCATAATTCAAAAGATGATACTTCTTTTAATTACGATGACACATATTTTTCTCAACAATAATAATACAAACATTATAAAATATCACTGTTGGCTAAAAATTTCATACAACTTCTCAAGTTTGGATGTTGATCATATTTTTTATTTTAGTGTTATCTATAATTCAACATATAAACATCTATTTTTTTAGATGAAAATAACAAGTATGGTATATAATAAAAATTTAATCATTATATTCAATAAAAATATTAAGTAGGTAAAATAATCAAAATGTTATTTAATATTTATGACAAATATGATGAAAAAAAATCTAATTATTCTTACTTCTAGGCATTGATGCAAATAAAAAGCTGGATTGAAGTAATTTGGTCTAGTGGAAGTAGATTGATGTGACGTGGATTGAATAAATCTAATTTCATGTACTTTGATAAAGCAACAAAAGTTGACTGTAGAGTATACAATGGGTGGATGATGTCCATCATGTTGATATGTGAGGTTAAAAATTATTATATTTTAAATGTTAGATATTTTCAAATTCATCTTATGAAAATAAAATTTTTTGTTTAATAGATTCTAGCTTAGTGCATAATTATTATTAGTTATCCCTGAAAAATCTAGACATCTTTGATTGAAAGATCTATGTTATAAAATAAAATTAAAGACATAACTAAATAATATTATTCATAAATATCATAAAAATACATGATTTGATACAATACAAAAATTGACGAAAGAAAATAGTCTTTGCCAATTTGGACGACTTTTGTATTTGTTCAATGTCCACCCTTGCAACGACTTATTGGATATTAATTTGGAAGCTTCCGGCCTCGACAGCTTGTTGGATATTTTTATTGGAGAGCCTTAGTGGTGCATTGGATATTTTGATTTGAAAAATATACGGCCTTTGTGGCGTATTGGAGATTTTAATTTGAAGAATACCTAGCCTTAGTGCCGTATTAGAATTTATTGAATATCCAGCATTGGTGGTGTGTTAGATATTTTAATTTGAAGAATACCCAGTCTTAGTGGTGTGTTGGATATTTTGATTTCTAGATTACCAAGCCTTAGTGGTGCATCAGATATTTTGATTTAGAGAATATTCGGCCTTAGTGGCATATTGGATATTTTGATTTCGAGAATATTCGGGTGGCATGTTGGATATTTTAATTTGAAGAATACCCGGCCTGAGTGGTGTGTTGGATATATTAATTTAAAAAATATCTTGCTTTAGGGCTTGTTGGATATTTTAATTTGAAGAATACCCATCCTTAGTGGCATATTAGATATTTTGATTTGGAGAATACTTGGCCTCTACAATGTATTAGATATTTGTATTTTAGAAAATATCTGATTTAGCAGCTTGTTGGATATGTAATTTTAGGATTACTTCAATCTTACCGAACGCAATGTCATATTAAGGAGCAATGTCATATTAAGGAGTTATGCTCCAACAATAAACACCAATATGTGTACCTCCCAAATAATATTTTATTATGATGCACGAAGACTTTTAGCAAACTATTTAGATCGTTGGTAGTTCAAAACGGCTCAATTTGATTTTAAATATTTAAATATTATTATTTTATTTAACTCAACAATTACTAGCCTGAGCATTTAGTCACGTCACTTGAGTTTCACCTAGTGAGTGGCGAAGTTACCAATGCCACATTTTATTTTATTATTTATATATATTTTTTTATCCTTATTGCTATTTTTAATACCAAAAAGTAATTTTACTCTTTGGATTTTGTACAGCCGGATGGAGCTCATGGAGTAAAGGTAGCTAACAGGCCGGGCCGGCCTCCGCGGCTTGCACGGCTCAGTACGAGATGGGCCGGGTATGACACGGAGCTCAACGGGTCGTGGGCGGCCCGTGGCACAACGTGGGCTAGGCACAGCCCGCGTGCTATGCCGAAAGAGGTATAGGCAGTTTGATGAAGGGAATTCAAATTTAAACCATGTGTATTTACCTTAGTGCCCTCACAAAGTATCAAAAATTTGAATTTAGGGGGGTATAATGGTCTTTAAGGTATAAAATTACTATCTTACCCCATTTTAATAATTAAAAATAGAGGATAAATATATAAATTTACACCCATTTCATCCCTATAAATTGGCCCCCAACCCCCCTTACTTCTTCACACAAGTTTCCAACTAGCTTTGGAATAATTTTTCATTCTCTCTTAATATACTCTTAATCTCTTTTTAAGTTTTGAGTTTCAATTAGTTTCTTAATTGAACTCAAACTTAAGCCTCTTGAGCGATAAAGATTTCAAAGCTTCCTCGGTTTAGTCACGTGATTAAGATCAGTTAAGTATTAAGGTAATTGACTTTTATAATATAATTATTGTTCAATTTAAATTATTCTAATTTATATATTTTTCTAATTATGTTTAAGTTCAAGTTGTTGAAGGCGGCTCAAGCTTCTAATTTCATAGTTCTTATTAAGCAATCTTCAATCAAGTGATAAGGTAAATTTTTAATATTTATACTTTTATATTCTACTAATATTGTTTAATATTGGTTTACAATATTTTTTTAACTAACTTTTAATACTATATGTAGAATTAATGGTCGGATTTAATAACGATTGAGATCTGTTGCCATGGAAGCTTGAAGCATTACAAAATGAGCTAATGGGATCAAATGACCCCGTGATGCCATCAGCACAATGCCAACCCTCTGTGATGCAGGCGCAAACGGGCCCATAAACACACTTGAGGGCGGCCCAATCCCTCCAAAAGACACTTGGGGAGACTCCCGAGGACCCCAGGAATTTTCCCCAGAATTTTCACCTCAGTCAGAGCTCCCCAGACCCCATCACAGTCGTGACACGATCGCCCGAAGACGCGAACACTGAACATGGCCGTGCTTCTGGTCACGGGCAGGCCGTGCTCGACTCTGTGGATTTCGACAACGCCAAGCACGGGCGTGATTCCAAGCACGGGCAGGCCGTGCTCGATTTTGTGGATTTCGACAACGCCAAGCACGGGTGTGATTCTAAGCACGGGCAGGCCGTGCTCGATTCTGTGGATTTCGGCAACGCCAAGCACAGGCGTGATTCCAAGCACGGGCAGGCCATGCTCGATTATGTGGATTTCGGCAACGCCAAGCATGGGCGTGATCCCAAGCACGGGCAGGCAGTGCTCGATTCTGTGGATCGCGTCGACTATGAACACGGCCGTGATCACTATCACGGCCAGGCCGTGTTCGACTCTGAAGGCACTTTGCAGCCCCGACGACCCCACTTCGATGTGCACCGCCCCCCTACCATGTTGCTCCACCCCATGACGACCCAAAGGAGCCCAATAAGGTGGAAATCCGGCGACCCAACGCCAAAGTAAGCCCCCGGACCATTTTTTGGGCATCATTAGCCCTCTTTCCATCCATACCGAAGTGGCGCAGCCCAAGGGCACTACGAGCCGACCCCCTGAAGATCCAACCCCAGGTGGGCCGCGTAATCTGATTAGCAACACGCCCCAAGAACGAGCCGTGACGGTGGTGACCCAGCCCACAACATCGAAGTTCTGCTGTTTTGTTGCCGTATGCTCGGAGCGCATCTAAACCGCACCCGTACAAGGACGCATAATCATGCGACCAGCTTCGGAGAATATTAGGTAATTGTTATTCCTTGTCTTGTAGTTGCAGCTTGACCACTTTTGTGGCCTGCAAGAGTTGGTAGGTGGTTAGAGTTGAGTGTCTCTAG
The DNA here is from genome assembly GCA_027563935.2 of Costus lasius. NCBI lineage: Eukaryota > Viridiplantae > Streptophyta > Magnoliopsida > Zingiberales > Costaceae > Costus > Costus lasius. The sequence continues at coordinate 21,584,553 of CM050451.1, read as the reverse complement.
TGTATTTTGTTTGTTCCCTCCCCTCTTATTCTATAAAAGAGGAGGTAGGGCTAAGTGTTATGTAGTTCTCTTTGGTGTTTGAGAGATCTCCTGGTGAGCTGAGAGTCGCCAGCGGTTGTGAAGACAAGCCGGAGTCTTGCCTTCGTCGTGTTCGGGTCGAAGACGTCTCTTCGATTCCAGGTTGTTCCGCTTTCGGTTTGAAGTAAATCCCACCCTTCCGGTGGGTCAGGTTCGCCTGTTTGTCATTCTCTTGCACGTTTCGTTGCTGTGATGTTTCACCTTTCTCCTTCACCCACGGCTGTACGTTGACACTCCCCGCAAGTGCACGGAAATGTCGCAGTAATACAAAAGATATCAATCCTACAGGGAGCAAGGTGAGTACTAGAAAGTCTATTTTTTCGGAATCCAAGCTAATCGAATCATGGTTTTTAGAACTTTAAAAACTAAAATTAAGCGAAATCGTAAGCAAGAAATCAAACAACTAGGCAGGGAAAATATATGAGAGAGAATATCAGGGCAAAGGTTTCCACCACTCTGACGATCTTATATGCGCTATGAAATAAATAACGGTTATTTGGATTTACAGGTCTGCATAAGGAATCTACCCTATTATACGAAGGTGCCCTCTTTCGAGTGAACACCCCGGTGTTTGCCTAGAACGTCTCCTACTTTCGCGGTGGACCGTTTTCGACAAACCCAATGGGTTCCGTGGTAGATTATGGATCCTCGAGTGAAGGGCAAGCACTTTCGCGTCAAGCCTTCACAAGATTCACATAGAGGTTCAGTCGTTACGGTCCTACTCTCGTTATGAACCGTAACCACTATAGCATGATAATACTTGGCCAGAGTATAAATCAAGAAATAAGTGCATCAAGTGAAATATGCTTAAGATATGATCCAAATAGCAAAGTTAATACATGAGTTGCAAACAAAAATCGTCAGAGGGCCTCAACCTAGCCCTGAAAATAGGTTTACGCTACAACCATCATCACAACGCTCAAAATTCTCTCTTTAATCATAGGAAAATCACTGGAAAAGGTTTCTAAGAGGGAAGAGATGATAAACCGAACAGAATAACCAAGTATTGTTGAGTTCTGACGCTCGAATCTCCGAAAATCGCCCCAAAGTCGCCTGTTCACTGTCGACTTCCGCCCTAGCCGCTTCATCGCCTGATTGCTCGATGATTAGGTCACGGAAATTAGGGCTTTTATATTCCATCTGTTCGTATTCGAGCCAGCTTTCCGAAAAATCCTCACTTGCTGAATTTGGAGTTGAATCGGACCGGGAATCAGCAAAAGACCGAGTGGAGGCCGTGCTGTTCCGACGCCTTCACGGGTGAACCCCGCGGGGTTCACTAGGTGGTGAAGTGCTCGAAGCTCTTTTGTTGCGAAATAATCGTGGGGTTCACATACCATGAAATTCCCGGCGTACTTCTGTGCAGGTATCTTCAGATGAGATCACGGGTGAACCCCATGGGGTTCACTTGCCAGTGAAGTGTGCGGCAGCTTTCAGAAATCTCGACATCATCGGTGAACCCCGCCGGGTTCACTAGGCAGTGACATGCGTGCTGAAATCCTTCCTTTGGCAAGATCACGGCCGTGAAGTCCAGAGAAGGCTCCGATTGAGCCCAAATTTTACGGGCAGCTTCGTCTTCTCATAAGGAATCACCCCATGCTTTTAGATTCTTCAAAAAGGCTTCAAAATTGGGTGATTTTACCTGAAATTCAATAAGACAGACGAAAAGTGAAGATTTTGAAGTTTTTAACTAAATAAGCCTTAAAGGAGTGTAAAAACATTAAAATAGGCCTAAATTCATCATGGAAAGATAATAAAAATCACTACTAAAATGCAAGGTATCAAATACTCCTCGACTTAAATCTTTGCTTGTCCTCAAGCAATAAAATAAGTTGAAATACATGCTTGGTATAAGAATAATCTTTTATGTTGAAGTTCGCATCCAAGTTTAGAAAAATACTTTTTAGCAATCCAAGGTCTAATCAGAAGAAATCAACTAGAAGGAGTGTTTTAAGCATTCACCAGTTTGGTCCCACAGTTTCTAGATATCAAACGATTCAGAAAGCAGTAAATATGAGATTCAATCAAGCAAACACAACACTCATTTCATTCTTATCCTTCCAATTCATAATATTGGGGTTAACTCAAATGTCTCATTCAGGATATAAGATACTGATTATTGCACTAGACTTCAACTCATATCCTTAGGTACCATTGCTAATTTTTCGCAATGCCAAGTAGAGGAGTCTTTTTATTGAATTTTCAATTCACATTTCTTAGATTTCAACTCATGTCCTTCGGTACCACTGCCAATTTTTCGCAGTACCAAGTAGAGGAATCTAAGTGTGAGAATTTTTTTTTATGCTTCAAGTGCTAAGTATTAGAGATCAAGATATCCTTGCATTTTAACAGATGCAGTGTTTCCCCAATACTAGAACAGAATTCAAAGTTTGAAAAGAGGATATTAGTTACATGGTATGAATCGACATGTAAATTGCAAGCCACAATCAATTGAATAATCATGAAGATGTTTGACCCACTTAATGAACTACCTAAAAATCAATCCACTTAGAAAATTTCTAATTCATAGGACATATGGACATGACTATTGAGTAAATTTCTAACAGGTACTTCATTCAACATGTCTCGATAAATTCTAGCCAAACATGCATCTAACTTTAAGAATTTTGTCAGGCTATCATCAGACAAGACTAAAATGACAAGTCAATAAAATTTTCCATCACAGAATATGCAATATAATCCTTCAAAACAACTACATGCAAGCTTATAAATTCATACATCATTTAACATGAAAAGCATAGCATCAAAGTGGAGAGCAAGTGGCTCAAATATATCTCATACACTGCAGAGAGTGGGGCCTGAAGATGTCGACCAGGCCTACGAATAGTGGCATATATGATACAATGCCAATATCAAAATATCCATCATAGAGTAGCATAACAAATCCATAGAATGAAAACAGAAAGTCACGACAACTACAACCAAACAGCTAAGAAGAAGCTGGAGTCAAGACAGCTCACCCGCTCTTAGATTTTTGCATAGTCCTCTATGCAACATCATATACGTGAGAGGAGACGGATGGCGCTGTCGAGTCAAGATGGAGCTAGCGCCTCCTGCGCGAGTGAGAGCCAGAAGCTCGAGAGCTCTTGCCCTTACCGCGTGAAGTGTAACCAGGCGCTTCCTCCTCATCTGAAGAGACCGGAATGTTCCTTATGTTTTCTTCGTTGAGCAGGGCGAACCTGGCATCCATAGCAGAAAGTTTTTCCCAAATTGATCCCAACATTTTGTGTTGCCGCTGCATCCCAGCCTCATTAGCCTCCCATCGGGAAGCTTGCTCCTGGCTATAAAAGAGATGGAGGTATCCATCTGATCGATGAGCTCGCGCTGCTGAAGCTGCTCCTCCCTCATCTCTTGAAGAACACACATCATGGAATCTGAGGAAGAGCCGCCACCAAAGAAAAACGAGTTAGGGGCTGGTGGTGCAGTGTCAATAGGGTCGGGCTGAGGATCTTCGGTTGGCTTGATGCACCAGTTCTCTCGAACGCGCATGGTGGTGCATGCTGGATTAGGTAGTGGTAAACAGAACTGGCTGTCCTTGAACATCATACAATAAGAATCACCTCGACGGATGATAAGTTTCATGGAAACGCACGACTCAATCTCGAGCAGGTTGTTTCCATGAGCCTCGGGTGTACCATAGGGGATGACCCCTAGAGCGACAGCAAGCGGTGTGATAAGGCCTCCGATGACGATCGCGCCCTTGCGGCAGTGCGCGATACGGCTGAACTGCTTTGCCAAGTAGAAACCTGAATCGACCCTAAAAGAATGCAGCATGCACCATAAATAAAATAGCTCAGACTGGCGTACCATGCCATCGCTCTCCCCACGTCCGAAGATGGTATGGGTGAGCACTCTATGGACATATCTGATTGTCGGGTTGCAAATGCTAGAAGCTCTGGCCACTCTGGCTGAGTAGAAGTGTTCATTCGTGATTGATGCCCAGAAAGATTGCTCATTGAATTCACCTGGGACATTACGTGTGCATGGTTCCGGGAAACCATAAATATGGCGGAGATCAGAGAGAGATAAACTGTGCTCGATGTTCCCCATCCAGAAAGAGATACGTCCTGGGTCTTCATCAACTGCTGTAGCAGCTCTCACATCCAGAGAGCTGAGGAACTCCAGAGTAACTCCGATGTACGTAGGCGAGGCGAGCTGGAGGAACTCCTCCCATCCAATATTGGAGTACATCAATTCAACATCATCCATGAGCCCTAGAATGATGAGAGTATTCCTGTCCAAATAATGAGTGTTGAGTATCTGGCGATGGAGGAGCTACTCGAAGTTTAGTTGGTGTTCGGCATTCCTGAAGACAATGCCAAATTCGTTTGGTGGGGAAACATAAGCTTGGGGCTGCCGAGCAGTCGAGCGTGACAGATTTCTGGAAGAAGAAGGCTGTGCCGGCTGACTAACAGGAGTTGTTTGCAGTGGCTGAGACGATCCGTGAGGGACGAAGTCATCGTTGTCAGTAGAAGATTCAGACACAGGTTGCGGATCACGGCGACAGAAGGCAAACACCTTACGCCTCGGTGCCATTATGTTTGAATGTCGGAAATGATGGAGAAGACCAGAGAACCACCAGAGAAGATTTCGCTTGAATACAAAAATAGCAACCGATCGAGGAGGCGGAAACAAAAAGTTCAGCGGATAGGAAAAACCAGGGTGCTAAAGGCGAGAAACGGAACAAGTCTGTGTGGATCTCACCAGAGATTCTGGTCTTGAAGAAGGGAGGTCCCTTGGAGTTTCAAGGCATGAGATCGTCGGGCGAGCTGAGATCCGGAGTGGTTGAGGGCGGCGTGGAGTCGCTAACCCTAGCTGTGGACTGGAACAAACACGGCCAATGCACCAATAGGAACACAGGTGAACCCGCCCGGGTTCACCTAGCCATGTAGTGCACGGCGGAATTTGCCCTCTTTGGTTCGGATGTCTTCACGGGTAAACCCCACCGAGTTCACCTGGCCATGAAGAGCATCGATTTTTGGTAAAAATCCAGCAAAATACTCCTGTTCACATAGCGTAGCTGCGTCACCCAAAAATAACATGCCGTCCGTGTATTTCAATATCAACACTTCCTATAACAAACTAAATAAGCAAGAGAATAGAGTTTTCAACGATGGTAATGTAATGAAAAACTAACAACAATGAATGTAATAAAAAGAAAATGAAAATGACGAGAAAACTTGGGTTGCCTCCCAAGAGCGCTAGTTTTCGGTCAATAGCTCGACCAAAGAGTCATCAGGTAATCAAATCAGGGAGGATCAAAAGGGTCGTAATCTTCCCCTTGTTTGACTAATTCATCTTCAAAATGGTGTTCGAGGTGATGTCCATTCACTACAGAACTTCCAATGCATTCAACTAAACCCACGTTGCAACATATACCTGTAAAAGAAGGTTTTTTAAGAGAATTAGACATGTTAAATTGAATAACATTGCCACCGATGTTTAAATCCAGTTTCCCATTTTTAACATCGATGGCAACACCAGCCATGGCAAGAAAAGGCCTTCCTAAGATAATAAGAAGCCTGTCATCCTCATCAATGTCTAGTACAACAAAGTCAGCAAGGATAAAATAATCCCCAACTTTAATGGGAACATCCTCTAAGATGCCCACAGGACTTCTAACTGATCTATCAACCAACTGTAGTGAAATATTGGTCGGCTTCAAGTCACCCAAATCTAGCTTTTTACACAAAGACAGCGGTATGATACTGACACTCGCCCCTAAATCGCATAGTGCTTGCTGAAAGGTCATCTCGCCTATCTGGCACGGTATGGAAAAGCTGCCAGGGTCTTTGAGTTTTTGTGGAAGCTTGTTCTGCAAAATCGCACTGCACTCTTCAATAAGTGCCACAGTGCCTTGATCTTCTAGCTTCCGTTTGTTTGAGAGGATGTCCTTCAGGAATTTCGCGTATGTTGGCATCTGCGAAAGGGCATCAACAAAGGGAATGTTAATATATAATTTTTTTAATATTTCCAAAAACTTACTGAATTGCTTGTCTAGCTTGGCTTTGACAAGTCTCTAAGGGAAAGGTATCGGCAGCTTGTAGGCTGGCGGCCTAACATAGGGTCACTCTTCCTCTATTCTTTCAGGTTCTGCCGGTATTGTATCTGTGTGTTGCTCCTCAGGGTTCAGTGTCTCATCATCCCTTGTTTCATTTGACGGCATTGGTGGATCTTCGAGTTGCTTTCCGCTCCGAGTGGAGATTGCATTGCAATGCTCCCTCGGGTTAACTTCTGGCTGTGATGGAAGCTTCCCTAGCGCTCTTGCTGACGAGCTGGCCTGTTGCGCAAGCTGGCTCTCCAACATCTTGTTGTGCATCTCCAAGGAATCCATCCTGGTCATCATCAATTTCATCATGTCAGTGAACCCTTCTAATTGCTTACTCAGCTGAGAGTCTTGGGCCGGTCCTTGAGGAGGATTGTAATTTCTTTACTGAGGTGGAGGGTTGTAATTTCTCTGCTGGAACCCAGGTGGCTGCCTAAAATTCTCTCGTGGTGGTGACCAGAAGTTCCCGTGTTGGGGCTATGCTTGTTGTGGCGCTTGCCCTGGTTGAAGTGGCTGCGTGGTCCTGTAGGAGAAGTTAGGGTGGTTGCGCCAGCCAGGGTTATAATAGTTGGAATAAGGGTTGTTCATGGAGTTCATATTTCCAACTGTATTAAGTTGTTCTGGCTGACTTGGGACCGCTTGTCCATCTCCCACTCGGCATTCAGTAGCTGCGTGTCCTGCAACACCACACAACTCACAAGATACTGAATTAGAGTCCACAGAGTTAACAGACCATGAATCAATTTTCTTAGTAAGATTATCTACCTTCGCAGTCAGGGCAGTTAATGAATCAAGATCGAATTTACCTGCTCTCCTCGAAGGTGTACCTCGCTTTGGATTCCATTGATGATAGTTTAGTGCCATGTCCTCCAGGAGGCTTATAGCATCTTCAGGTACTTTGCTCATTAAGCCTGATCCTCCAGCAGCTACATCAACTGTGAGTCTAGTATTGTATTGCAATCCCATGTAGAACGTGTGTACTAGGACCCAAGTCTCAATCCCATGATGGGGACACAGTCTTTGAAGCTCTTTAAATCTTCCCAGGCTTCGTACAAAGACTCTCCATCCTTCTGCATAATGCTCGTTAGCTGGTTTCTGAGGTGGATCGTCTTCGAAGGAGGGAAATACTTCGAGAGGAAAGCCTGAGACAGTTCATCCCATGTCCGTATTGACGCTGGGGGAATCGTGTGGAGCCATGCCCTTGCTTTATCCCGCAGAGAGAAGGGAAACAAGCGTAACCTGATAGCATCAGAAGTAGCTCCATTAATCTTAAGCATATCGCAATATTCCAAAAATATAGATAAGTGCATATTGGGGTCCTCAAGAGGAGAACCACTGAATTGATTCTGTTGTATCATAGAAAGTAATGCAGGTTTAATTTCAAAATTATTGGCCTCAACATTAGGCCTAACTATTCCTGATTGAAACCCATGTGTGAAAGGTGCTGCATAGTCTCGCAGTGTTTTGGCATTGTTGTGGTTCAGAGGTTGAGGTGCTGGTTCGTTTTCCATGTTGTTGTGAAGATGTTCCATCTATTCCCGATTCTCCTTTTTCTGGATTTGCGCAAGCTTCCTTCTTTGTCTGAAGGTCCGTTCTATCTCAAGATCGACTTCGAAGAGTGCTCCTGCCTTGGAACTTCTTTGCATAAAGGTTTGTCAAATCCAAAAATGAAGTTTGAAGCAAGTAAATAGCAGGAGGCAGTGTAAATCAGAATAAAGAAAGAAAAAGAAAAACTAACTAAGCTTGGTCTCCCAAAAACTCAGAAGTGTACTAATATCAACCGTTGCTCCTCGGCAACAGCGCCAAAAACTTAACACTCTCCGCAAGTGCACGAAAATGTCGCAGTAATACAAAAGATATCGATCCCACAGGGAGCAAGGTGAGTACTAGAAAGTCTAATTTTTCGGAATCCAAGCTAATCGAATCGTGGTTTTTAGAACTTTAAAAACTAAAATTAAGCGAAATCGTAAGCAAGAAATCAAACAACTAGGCAGGGAAAATATATGAGAGAGAATATCAGGGCAAAGGTTTCCACCACTCTGACGATCTTATATGCGCTATGAAATAAATAACGGTTATTTGGATTTACAGGTCTGCATAAGGAATCTACCCTATTATACGAAGGTGCCCTCTTTCGAGTGAACACCCCGGTGTTTGCCTAGAACGTCTCCTACTTTCGCGGTGGACCGTTTTCGACAAACCCAATGGGTTCCGTGGTAGATTATGGATCCTCGAGTGAAGGGCAAGCACTTTCGCGTCAAGCCTTCACAAGATTCACATAGAGGTTCAGTCGTTACGGTCCTACTCTCGTTATGAACCGTAACCACTATAGCATGATAATACTTGGCCAGAGTATAAATCAAGAAATAAGTGCATCAAGTGAAATATGCTTAAGATATGATCCAAATAGCAAAGTTAATACATGAGTTGCAAACAAAAATCGTCAGAGGGCCTCAACCTAGCCCTGAAAATAGGTTTACGCTACAACCATCATCACAACGCTCAAAATTCTCTCTTTAATCATAGGAAAATCACTGGAAACGTTTTCTAAGAGGGAAGAGATGATAAACCGAATGGAATAACCAAGTATTGTTGAGTTCTGATGCTCGAATCTCCGAAAATCGCCCCAAAGTCGCCTGTTCGCTGTCGACTTCTGCCCTAACCACTTCATCTCCTAATTTCTCGATGATTAGGTCACGGAAATTGGGGCTTTTATATTCCATCTGTTCATCTTCGAGTCAGCTTTCCAAAAAATCCTCACTTGCTGAATTTGGAGTTGAATCGGACCGGGAATCAGCGAAAGACCGAGTGGAGGTCGTGCTGTTCTAACACCTTCACGAGTGAACCCCGCGGGGTTCACCAGGTGGTGAAGTGCTCAGAGCTCTTTTGTTGTGAAATAATCACAGGTGAACCCCGTGGGGTTCACCTACCAGTGAAATTCTTGGCGTACTTCTGTGCAGGTATCTTCAGATGAGATCACAGGTGAACCCCATGGGGTTCACCTGCCAGTGAAGTGTGCGGCAGCTTTCAGAAATCTCGACATCATCGGTGAACCCCGCCGGGTTCACCAGGCAGTGACATGCGCGCTGAAATCCTTCCTTTGGCAAGATCACGGGTGAACCCCGTGGGGTTCACCTAGCCGTGAAGTCCAGAGAAGGCTCCGATTGAGCCCAAATTTTACGGGCAACTTCGTCTTCTCATAAGGAATCACCCAATTCTTTTAGATTCTTCAAAAAGGCTTCATAATTGGGTGATTTTACCTGAAATTCAATAAGACAGATGAAAAGTGAAGATTCTGAAGTTTTTAACTAAATAAGCCTTAAAGGAGTGTAAAAACATTAAAATAGGCCTAAATTCATCATGGAAAGATAGTAAAAATTACTACTAAAATGCAAGGTATCATCCGTCCATCGGAGGCGTGGCATCTCTTGTCTTGGTTTGTTTCAGCTGCGTAGGCGCGCGAGCTGAACCCCGCATAACCGCAATCCCCCAATGCCGGCTAAGCTTAAAACGCGCTAAGAGAGCTGCAGGAATTCGCTTAGTTTGCTACGAGGTTAGTGCGCTGTATTATTTAGTTGGGTGCCGTTCTCTTCATTCGCATTCGTGTTGCCCTAATCGAACTCGTCGCTATCTTTGTCGTGTTTTCTACTGACTTCCCTGCACCTTTCCGACGCATTTTCTCTTCCCTTGTCTCATGACCCTCTCCCGTTTTTATCGCGCATTGTGTAAAACCCTAGAGTACGGCTTAAGGACCCACACACCTATTAGTTGCTACATCAATTCTGGTATCAGAGGACGTTGCACGTTCGATTCTTATCGTTCGCACGATCCCTCAGCATCGCATTGCATATTTCTGCATCCGTTTGGTGTTTTCAGCATTTTACCTTAGTCGTCTCCCCCCTGTTTGTGCATGGTGACTACGTGGTCACAAATTATGTCGTCCCAATACCCGGAAAGCATCCCCGAAACCCAAGAGTCGGTTCAGCCTTCGGAAGCGGCTAACATCCGGTTAGAGTCTATGGTTGCGCTTGAGGCGCGGATCAATGCGAAGCTTGATGCGCTGTCTGCGCGAGTGGACGCTCAATAAGCAAGCACACATGCCATGGTCCAGCAGATTTTGGCTAGGATCCAACACCTTATTGGTCAACCCGGGTCCACGGAGCATGGTCACCCGAACTCGGTTAACCCTCCGATGTCCGCGAACCTAGCCCCCACTAGAGAGTTGCCCCCGATGGCCTCGCCCACACGGCGGCGCGCCCACGAGGATGAATGGGGTCACTCGCGACCTCATGAGGTCCCTAGGAACCCAAGTTATGGTGATGACCCCCTCGATGAGGACGATGTTTGGGCCGCACAAGGGCCCCAGCCCGGTGACCGTTCTGGCCATGCTTGGGCCGCACCTCGAACCCCAGCCCATACCCGCGTTGAGCGCCCCCGGGTGGACGATGATTTCCGTCGTTTCATTCATAACACCCCTGCACCATTCACAGGTGGTCTTGATCCCACACAGTTCTTAGATTGGGTCGCGTCTGTTGACGCATATTTTGATCTTAGCGATTGGCCTCCGCACTCGCGGGTTCGGTATGTGCGCACCTTACTTGAGGGGCCTGCACGTTTACATTGGGAAAATGTGGAGCGCCAAAACGTGCAGCAGGCTCTTCCCCCGATCACTGAGTGGGCGGAGATGCGGTATCGCCTCCACGAGCGTTATGTACCCCCTTCGTATAGGCAGCGCCTTCTTGATCGGTATAGTAGCCTACACCAAGGGTCAGGAACTGTCAAGGAGTACTGACTCACCTTCGAGACGTTGCAAATCCGTTGCAATTTGCAAGAGGACCCCGAGTTAGTTTTGTTGAAATTCAAGAATGGGCTCCGTGCGGATATCTGCCGAGCCTTACCCGCTTATGGATCGGAGACCCTTGACCAAACTTTTCAGCGCGCTTGAGACATCGAGCAAGGCCTTCGCGTCGCTGCAAGGCGCAATGACCTTGGCCCCCATAGGCGTCTTCATGCGGGCGGTCCCCCACAAACCCACCCGCGACTTGAGCGTCCAGAGCCTCGTCCGGACCCCGACCCGCACCCCCGACCCTTCAGCCCCCTAGACGCCCACCCCCTGAGGCTTCGCCTTCTCGGCCCACTTGGGAGGAGAAGGGCAAGGCCCCAGCGGTCGGGGCCTCTGGTTGTATTGCCTGCTACAACTGTTTGTAGCCGGGTAACATGTCGCATGAATGTCCCAAGAAGCCCGCTCGAGCCGACACAGGTCCGGCTCGCGTCGCCACCAAAACCCCCGCTAAGCACGATGTTGAGGCGGAGTGTTACACTAGTGGCAAGGAGTCGGGTCCATCCACACTTGTCGTTCGTTGCAACCTTGTGTAGCCCGCGCCTACCGAGGATTGGAGGCGCTCGGGCATTTTCATGACTTACATTAAGTGCAATGAGCACTCGTGTAAAATCGTCATTGACGGTGGTAGTAGCCTGAACGTGGTCTCTCGAACTGCGGTCACACGTTTTGGCCTTCCCCTAGAACCCCACCCGAGACCTTACTCTATCGCCTGGGTCGATACCATGAGCCTTCCGGTCACCCACCAATGTCAGGTTCCCATCGCATTTGGGAACCATCGTGAGAAGGTGTTGTGCGACGTTGCGACTATGGACGTCGCCCACGTCCTCCTTGGCCGCCCGAGGTTGTACGGTAGAGACGTCGTCCACTATGGCCGGTCGAACACTTATGTGTTCGACCATGATGAGCAGAAGATCCGCCTGATCCCAGCTCTGCCTAAGGAGCTTCATGCGTCCACCTCCAAGGGCCTGATTACGCCCTCGGCACCTGCCCCTCTGCCTTCCCCCATGGTCTCCCTCATGCGCACCCCCGCATTGGTTTGTGAAGTGCAGGACCCTGTCCCTTGCCCTGATCCCGCACCTCCTGTTGAGGTGTCCGCCCTCCTTGCCGAGTTTAGTGATATTAGCCCCGAGGATTTGCCTCATGGCCTTCCCCCGGAAAGGGAAATTCAGTATGCAATTGACCTCCTCCCGGGAGCACCCCTCCCTAACCTCCCCCATCATCGCCCTTAACCCCGCGGAACACGCTGAGTTACAGCATCAGGTTGATGATCTCCTCACTAAAGGGTACATCCGCGAGAGTCTTAGCCCTTGCGCCGTTCCCGCACTCCTCATGCCCAAAAAGGACGGGTCGTGGCGCATGTGTGTCGATAGCCGCACTATCAATCGGATCACTGTCAAGTATCAGTTCCCCATTCCTCAGCTTGACGACATACTGGATTTGATATCCGGTGCGTCATGGTTTTCCAAGCTTGACCTCCGAAGCAGATATCACCAAGTCCGCATTCGCGAGGGCGCCGAATGGAAGACGACGTTTAAGACCAAGGATGGTCTTTACGAATGGCTGGTCATGCCATTCGGGTTGTCCAATGCCCCATCTACATTCATGCGCTTGATGAGTCAGGTCCTCAGGCCATACATGGGCAAGTTTTTGGTCGTCTACTTCGACGACATTCTGATCTTTAGTCGGACCCGCGATGAACACTTGGAGTATCTTCGCTCCACTTTTGACCTACTGCGTAAGGAACGCTTCTTCCTTAACATGAAGAAGTGCGCCTTCCTGACCAACAGCGTGTATTTCCTTGGATACATTGTGTCCGACCACGGTCTGTCCGTTGACCCTGCGAAAGTTGAGGCCATTCGGCATTGGCCCGAGCCTCGCACCGTGACTGAGGTTCGTAGTTTCTTGGGTCTTGCGGGGTTTTACCGCAGGTTCATCCGTCAGCACCATTGCCACCCCCTTAACCCAGCGCCTCTCTAAGGACGACTTTGAGTGGACCCCTGCCGCTCAACGGGCTTTTGATGCGCTTAAGGATGCCCTGACCACTGCTCCTGTCTTGCGCCTCCCTGATTTCTCGAAAGTCTTCGAGGTGACGTGCGATGCCTCCAGGTCTGGCATCGGAGGATCCCTTAGTCAAGAAGGCCATCCCGTGGCCTTCTTTAATGAAAAACTGAACATGGTTCGATAGCGTTACTCCACGTACGATAAGGAGTTCTACGCGATCGTTCAGTCCCTCCGGCAGTGGAGGCATTACCTCCTCCACCTCGAGTTCGTGTTGTATAGCGACCATCAGGCCCTCTCCTTCCTTAATGCCCAAAAGAAGTTGGGCGCCCGCCATGCTAAGTGGGTTGAGTACCTACAACAATATTCCTTCGTGATCAATCATAAGGCGGGTAAGGAGAACGTCGTCGCAGATGCCTTGAGTCGTTTCCAGAACCTCTTATGCGTGATGCGCACTCGTGTCAACACCTTTGACCATGTCAAAGAAGAGTACGCCACTTGCTCTGATTTTGGCGCCATCTACGCCGCCTTGACTGAGTCCACCGACCCCGACTCTCCCTACCAATTGTGCAAGGGTTACCTTTTCTTGGGGAATCGGTTGTGCATTCCCCGTTCTTCGCTTCGAGATCATCTTTTGCTCGAGCTTCATGCGGGTGGCGTCGCTGGCCATCGTGGCCGCGACAAGACCCTTGAGATGACGAAGGAATGTCTCTTTTGGCCTTCCCTCCGTATGGATGTTGAACGTATTGTGCGCCATTGCGGTACGTGTCAGTTGTCCAAGCCCCGCCCTTCGAACACGGGTCTCTACACCCCTTTGCCAGTGGCCAGCGGCCCGTGGCGCGACGTGAGCATGGACTTTGTCCTTGGGTTGCCTCGGACTGCCTCCCACTTCGATTCGATCTACGTCGTTGTTGATCGGTTTTTGAAGATGGCCCATTTTATCCCTTGTTCGCGCATAGCAGACGCTTCCCACGTCACACATCTGTTTGTCCGAGAGATCGTGCGTCTCCATGGCCTTCCCTTCACCATTGTGTTTGACCGTGACACGCGTTTTGTGAGCCACTTCTGGCGCTCACTGTGGGCCCTCTTGGGTACCACTCTGAAATTCTCTACGGCCTATCATCCCCAAACCGATGGGCAAACCGAGGTCGTTAACCGCAGTTTGGGCAATCTTCTCCGTTGTCTCATCAGGGACCATCCGAGGTCGTGGGATTCCATCCTACCCATGGTCGAGTTCGCATACAATAGTGCTTCTAATAGGTCTATGGGTCTCAGCCCCTTCTAGATCGTTTCAGGCCATCAACCGCGTAAACCCATAGACCTGCATGACCTTCCCATGGAGTCTCACCTCTCCCCGCATGCATATTCCTTTGCTCAGCATATTGCTAGTTTGCATGATGAAGTCCGGCGTCGTATTTTTTAGGGCAACATTCATAATGCATTGAAGGCCAACGAGCATCGTAGGCCACATCATATCTCTGTAGGTGAGTTGGTGAGGGTGCGTATCCACCCCGAGCGTCTACCCAACAGAGCGCATTTTAAGCTTCAGCCGCGTTACATGGGACCTTATGCAGTTATGCGGCCGATCGGTTCCAACGCCTACATTCTGGACTTGCCCGAGGACATGGGGATCCACCCCGTCTTCAACGTGGCGGACCTCCTCCCCTTCTATGGCCCTTTGGAGGGCCCATCTGACGCCGACGACCCGCTCCCTCCTAGTTCTCCGGAGGAGAACTCATCAGATCACGCAGCGGAAGCTGATGCAGCACAAACGGGCCCATGAACACACTTGAGGGCGGCCCAATCCCTCCAAAAGACACTTGGGGAGACTCCCGAGGACCCCAGGAATTTTGCCCAGAATTTTCACCGCAGTCAGAGCTCCCCAGACCCCGACACGGCCAGGGCGTGCACCCCGTCATGGCCGTGACACGATCGCCCGAAGACGCGAACACTGAAAACGGCCGTGCTTCTGGTCACGGGCAGGCCGTGCTCGACTCTGTGGATTTCGACAACGCCAAGCACGAGCATGATTCCAAGCACGGGCAGGTCGTGCTCGATTATGTGGATTTCGGCAACGCCAAGCATGGGCGTGATTCCAAGCACAGGCAGGCCGTGCTCGATTCTATGGATTTCGGCAACGCCAAGCACGGGCGTGATCCCAAGCACAGGCAGGCCGTGCTCGATTCTGTGGATCGCGTCGACTCTGAACACGGCCGTGATCACTATCACGGCCAGGCCGTGTTCGACCCTGAAGGCACTTTGCAGCCCCGACAACCCCACTTCAATGTGCACCGCCCCCCCTACCATGTTGCTCCACCCCATGATGACCCAAAGGTGCCCAATAAGGTGGAAATCCGGCAATCCCAACGCCAAAGTAAGCCCCCGGACCGTTTCTTGGGCGTCATTAGCCCTCTTTCCATCCATACCGAAGTGGCGCAACCCAAGGGCACTACGAGCCGACCCCCTGAAGATCCAACCCCAGGTGGGCCGCATAATTTGATTAGCAACACGTCCCAAGAACAAGCCGTGACGGTGGTGACCCAGCCCACAACATCGAAGTTCTACTCTTTTGTTGCCGTATGCTCGAAGCGTGTCTAAACCGCACCCGTACAAGGACGCAGAATCACACGACCAGCTTCGGAGAATATTAGGTAGTTGTTATTCCTTGTCTTGTAGTTACAGCTTGACCACCTTTGTGGCCTGCAAGAGTTGGTAGGTGGTTAGAGTTAAGTGTCTCTAGTGTATTTTGTTTGTTCCCTCCCCTCTTATGCTATAAAAGAGGAGGTAGGGCTAAGTGTTATGTAGTTCTCTTTGGTGTTTGAGAGATCTCCTGGTGAGTTGAGAGTCACCAGCGGTTGTGAAGACAAGCCGGAGTCTTGCCTTCGTCGTGTTTGGGTTGAAGACGTCTCTTCGATTCCAGGTTGTTCCGCTTCGGTTTGAAGTAAATCCCACCTTTCCGGTGGGTCAGGTTTGCCTGTTTGTCATTCTCTTGCACGTTTCATTCCTGCGATTTTTCTCCTTTCTCCTTCACCCACGGCTGTCCGTCCATCGGAGGCGTGGAATCTCTTGTCTTGGTTTGTTTCAGATGCGTAGGCGCGCGAGCTGAACCCCGCACAACTGTAATCCCCCAATGCCAGCTAAGCTTAAAACGCGCTAAGAGAGCTGCAGGAATTCGCTTAATTTGCTACGAGGTTAGTGCGCTGTATTATTTAGTTGGGTGTCATTCTCTTCATTCTCATTCATGTTGCCCTAATCGAACTCATCGCTATCTTCGTCGTGTTTTCTACCGGCTTCCCTGCACCTTTCCTACGCGTTTTTTCTTCCCTCGTCTCACGACCCTCTCCCGTTTTTATCGCGCATTGTGTAAAACCCTAGAGTACGACTTAAGTATCCCCACACCTATTAGTTGCTACATCACTCTGCCCAATGACCCAAACCAACAACAACATCATAATGAACCTACTACTATGCAGGGAGAGGAGGGATGCAATGTAAACCCTCACGAATCCACGACATCTAGCTCAAGAAAATGCACAAGTGATGTTTGGAAGAGTTCTGATGTGGTGATAATCGATGGCAAGAAAAAACCAGCTACAAGAAGTGCACAAAAAAGTAATGAGTTGCAAATCAACAAGTGGAACTGATCATTTGGCTCGCCACGTCAAAAGTCACCAAAATCAAATCGCTCATGTACAGGCTACTCTAAACCTTTACTCTAGTTCATTAGAAATTTTTAATTATTCTACTGAAATTCTTAGAAAAGAATTAGCTAAATTTATTGTTTGGGAAAAACAATCATTTTCTTTAGCAGAAAATCAAAAATTTAAAAAATTTATACATAAATCATTACAGCCTAAATATAAAAAAGTAAGTACACAAACCATGCGTAGGGATGCTATAAAAATTTTTTCTGAGTATAAAAGTAATCTTTTAGAAACTTTAACTATATTAACTTCTGGATTTCTTTAACATGTGATATTTTGACTAGCAATCATTCTAATCATTCCTACATATGTATTACGGCACATTGGATAGATAGTGATTTTTTTATACAAAAAAGAATTATTGTATTTAAAATTTTTGAATATCCTCATACTACTAATGCTATAGTTGGACAATTTCATAGTATCATATAATATAATTAATAATGGATCTTTTTAATATAATATAATTAATTTTTAATATAAAAATTAAAAATAATGATGAATCCAATATTTAATGGATCTTTTTTTTCATGTACAATGTGCATGCCATATTCTTAACTTATGTGTTCAAGATAGAATAAGAGAAGTGGATGAACATGTAAATAAATTAAGAAATGCTATTAGATTTGTTACTTCTTCTACTTCTAGAAATCAAGATTTTAGACAAATATATAAATCTTATGGTTATCATATAAAAAATTTAAATTTAATGTTAAAACAAGATGGAATTCGACATATGATATGCTAACAACATGTTTTCCATTTAAAGATCCTCTTACATTATTTTATAATGAAAGAATATCAGATGGAAATAGTGAAGAAAAAGATTGGGAGAAAGCAAAATTATTACATAATATTTTAGGAATTTTTTGTAATGTTAGCACTCACTTATCTGTTGTTTATTATCGTACATCATGTCTAATTTTAGAACATTTAGTTTTAATTAGTGAAATTTTTTTCCAATATAAAAATGATAAAAATATTTTTCAAGTAATTTTAATAATAGAACTAAAATTTAAAAAATATTAGAAAAATATATCTCCTTTATATTGTTTAGCTTCATATCCTAGATTTAAATTAGAAGGTGTTCATATTTTATTAGATGAATATTATAAAAATATGGAGATTGAAGGGGTTGATGATAAAAAAATAAAATAAAATTTCTGTCTTATTAGATGAAATGTATAATGTTTATAATTTAAAATTTAGAAATATAATTAATCCAATACCCTCTCAAACTAATATATCTACTAGTAGTAAAAATATTATAGGAAGAATATGCTCAATTTTAAATAGAAAAGGAATATCAACAAGTAGATATAGTAATTTTAATGAATTAATATTTTTTTTAGAAAATAATCATACATCTTTACTAACAGAACAACAAATTGATAGTTTTGATATTTTATCATGGTGGAGATAATAAAGAAAATCATATCCTGTGGTCTCTTCTATGGCACGTGATCTACTAACTCCTCCGATGTCCACAGTAGCATCAGAGTCTTGTTTTAGTGTAGGTGGCAGGGTGCTAGATGAGAAACGAAGCTGAATGAACGAAGAAAGCGTCGAAATGTGCATTTGTCTTAACGATTGGTTAGATGCTGAAGATCGTCTTCAAGATAAAGGTGGTCATTCAACTTCGTTAGATGATGATGAACAAAGTCTTAGAAGTGCAAGCGAAAGCAATTATGGATAAGCGTTGTAAAAATAGAACTACGTAGACCTGATCTTTCTAGAAATATTGTGGAGGGTACGTAGGCAGCTCGAAGGGGTGCGGTCTAAATTTGTAAAAGAAGTTATAAAAAGAGTTGTAAAAAGAGAACTACGTAGACCTGATTCCTCCTTTGAGTGGGGTACGTAGGCAGCCTATAACGGTTCCGGTCTAAAATAAAAAATATTTTAATATTTTTTAAAAAAATTTGTGCAATAGAAATAATTTCCATTTTCTTTATTTTTTTATTTTATAGATTTTTTACTTTTAATAAATTAATAATTTACTTATTTTTAAAAAATTTTATATTATTATTTTTATATTAGTTGGGTCAAACTCGGCACGCGGGCCAGATCTAGCCCGTGGGCCGAATTTTTTGGTCGGGTAGCAAGGCCCACCTGCCGGATCCAGCCCCCGTGTCATATTTGAGCCCACGTGCCAGATTGAGCCCACGTGCCGAGCTGGGATTCGGCCCACGTGCCGGATTCGGGCCGAGAGAAGATCGAATCGTGCTTGGGCCGGCATGACTCAAACGTGCCACAGGCCATGCCGGGCCTAAGTTTTCCCCTATCGTCCCGAGCCCAGCACGGCACGATTGCCAACAGGTCGTGCCCGGCACAGCACGCCGCAGGACGGGCCGAAGTAGGCCCGTGCCCGGGCCAGCTCGGCATGGCCTGTTGGCCACCTCTATCTTGGAGGGCGACCACGAGCTACTCTCGAGAGCGCTCGTCACATCAATTTGAGTTCCAGCAAGGAGTGGAAGGAAGCGATTGGAGTTTAGGCCTCTGATTCTTTGATGGAGGCACCGACGAGTTGGGTGCAGGCGGACGAGCAATGTGAAGGAAGCACTAACGAGCGGCATTCGCTCGTGTAAAGAAAAAGGGTGGTGAGGGTTGGCAAGGTGGTGAGAACTCTGTCAGGAGATCTTCCTCATTGTCGGCGGTGATCAACGAAGGCGGATTGCCAGATTCCAGTAGAGATAGGTTCAACAGCTGGAGGAGGAGCTAATTGGGTCAGGCCTATTTCACTTAGATCCAAACGCTTTCAATATGGTGGAGTCTGACAGGAAATCTGATTAGACTAAATTTAACTCGGTGATCAGGGTAGAGACGGCCATGATCTCGTGCTCAAGCAACAAATTGAGTTGATTTGAGGTAAAGCAATCTTTAACCTTTATTTCTTCTCCCCTGTTTCACTCGATCTCAAACTTTACCTTTTTTTTATTCTTCTTTTCTTTAGCAAACCAATAACGTTTGATTTTTTACTATCTGTCTTTTTTGTGTTCTTCGTCCAAGCAATTGCCATAGGGAACAGGTGTAATATAATCTCTCTTACGTATATTTCTCCTTTTTAGATTTTTCTTGATGCGCTTCCTTCCTTCTATCCCCAAATTAATTTAGGAAATCTTCATTCGCAGCTTTTGTGAGCAATTGTGGTAAGGTATAGATTTCTATCATTTCTTCCTTAACCCCTTTCAGGGGAGAGATTTCTAGAGGGAAAGGAAGGAAAAAATACCTTTTTCTTTATTTCAGAGAGAGATTTCTAGAGGGAAAGGAACACAAAAAATACATTTTCCTTTGTTTTAGTGAAAAAAAAGGAAAAGAAAGGAAAGAAAACAAGAGGAAAATTTTGGGCATTTTTCCCCTCAAACCTTTTCCTCTGATTTAGATGGAAAACCATTTTCTCTCCCTCATGCTGCTCACTCCCGAAACCCTCTTGCTTCCCGAAACCCACCTCGCCTCTTCCCTCATCGCCAAATCCTTCCCACCTCGCCCTCTCCATGCGTTGCCGAAGCCTCTTCCCTTGTCGCCGATGCCATCCCATCTAGTCGAAGCCTTTGCCCTCGTCACTGACACCATCCCATCTCGCCAAAGCCTCTGCCCTCGTTGCCGAAGTCACTTCTCTCGCCATCGAAGCCGCTTCCACTCGTCGCCGAAGCTACTTCCACTCGTCGCTAAAGCCCTCCCACCTCGCCGCCGACGCCCTCCCACCTCACCTCTTCCCTCGTCGCCGACGCCATCCCTCGTCGCCTCATCACCAAACTCTTCCTCGCCTCTCCACTCATCGCCAAAGCCCTCCCACCTCGCCTCTCCACTCGTCACTGAAGCCCTAGATTAGCCTCGTCGCTGACGCCCTCCCACCTCACCTCTTCCCTCGTCGCTGACGCCATCACACTTCGCCGATTCCCTTGTCGCCGAAGCCTTCCTCGCCTCTCCAGGCATTGCCGATGTTGATGTATATGCCCTGAAGACCAATGTATGGACATAGTCAGGCATTGTTTGAATGTACTTTGATAGAACTATTATTCTTTATAGAGGCATGGTCGTTATTATGCAGACTTCTTTACCTGCGTTGATGTATTGAGTTGCATATATAATGTCCCAGGAGTTTGGATTGGATCCATTCTTATAAGCTATCCCCAGACAAGGTACCATAGTAGATATGGGACAGCTTTGGTACATGTGAGACTGGTGTATGGGCTGGTTAAGTGCGGGGCACAGTAATGCAGGCATACAGGTGCATTGGATGCACTAGAGTGATCCACCGTGAGGATTGACTTGTCTAGTCAACAAGTCAATCTCACATGCAAGAGGTTTGCATTGATCCTTAGACTTGAGGTATTCATGTCTAGATTTGATGATGGATATGCTTTGATGCAGTCTTACGTCTCTCTGTAATTGGGGGACTAAAACGACTGTCATTGGGCATGTCATAAGTCATGTAAAGACATGGATGACCAATAGTAGGATTTGCCCCTTCCTTATTGGAAGCATGATATCCACTCGGGGGTGCCGCATGACAGGAATGTGTGGCCACACTAGTTGAGTCATGACCAATGCATTGGATTGATAAACTTGAGACTAATCCAATGGCAGTATATCAGTTTAGGCAAAGGGATCTATAATGCAATGGGAATCCTCGTTGCTTGTTAGGAGTTGTTGCCATAATGACTTAAATCCTATGACATGGGTAGTAGTGATGTGTTGCTAGATACCCCTCACTACTTATGATGTTTACATCATTGCCATCGTCATATGGATCCTACGGGGTCACACGCAATAGACTCTTGACGTTGCTTTAATCAGAAGCCTCTGGATCAAGTTATTGGATAACTTGGATCCATTTGGAAGATTTCATCAACGCCAATGGGCCTGATGAGTTGGAAGAAAGTTATTGGAGCCAAACTTCAATTTTGGCAGGTTGACCCGATATTGACCTAGATTGGTCACATTTGGATTAGGGTTGTATTGGATTGGATCCAATGGCTTAATCAACCCATGCCATGAAGTTTGGGCTAGCTCATTATCCAATGAGGCCCAATAATAAGTTATCATAAAAAGGAAATTGGCTTAAAAGGGTATAATGGGGAGAAACCCAGCCCCAATGGCGCCTAGGGGCATAATGGGGTGTGGGTGGCATAAATTGCTTCCTTTGGAAGGAAGTGGCGCCTCCCCCTTCATCCTTTGATGGTATCTTGCCTCTATGGTAAGTGTTGGGGCTGATATGGCTTGAGAACTTTTAGGAAAGTCCTTAGGCGGATATGGTTAGGTTGAATGAGGATTATGGCAAGGTCTTGGAGACTTTCCTTACCTCATAAACCCTACATGCACCCAATGTCTTACCCTAGCCGAATTCCTCTTACATGTTGCGCCTAGCCCTTTCTCCTTTAATGGTAAGAATGCTTTTGTGGCATATCTTGGGCTGATGTATTGCTTGGGGCACAAGACAAGGTCTTGGCGCATAAGGAAGGGTTGAATGGGTTTAAGGAAATGTCTTGGAGACTTTCCTTGCCACAAACCCTTTCATCCTAGCCATACACTTGTCCTAATCCTAGCCCTTGCCCAAACTGCCTCTTGTCCTATTTATAGGACCCCTTGCCGCCCTTCTTGTTGTTATTGTTCGAGTGGACAACATCTTGGAGGGGTGACATATCTCTTGGAGAGACTTGGAGTGCAAGGGGCGAGAGCAACATAGGCTTGGCGCAATCTTCTTCCTTGGAGCCGCAAGTTCTTCCTCTTCCTCTCTTCTTTGGTGCAAGGATTCTTTGTGCTTGGTGGCGTCTTCTTGCCACAAGCCATCATCGTTCCTTGGCCATAGGCGCACCTTGGAGGTGGCGCAAGCAAAGAAGAAGAGGGAAGTCCTTGGCGGCATCTTCCCTATCCCCTCCTTGGCGCAAGTTCTCTTGAAGGTGGCGCAAGTGAGGTGAAGGCTTGATTCTCTTCCCGAGGCTAGCACCAAGCGTGGAAGGGAGCAACGATCAAGGAGTCGATGCGTGGATACTTGTAGAGGGCGAGCACTTGATCGTCTTCAACATGGCTTCGGCAACTAGACAAGCAAAAGAGGTACATCTCTAACACATCCTTGTGTCTTCTCTCTCGCATGGATCCTTGGGACCGGAATATGTTTCGGGTGTAATGATTCTTCTGCTGCGTCCTGGGACTGCAAAATTTTAAATTACACCCGGTATTCCCTAACAGTGGTATCAGAGCTACTTGCGAGAGACACAAGGTGTACGTTTGCTTGTGTGAAAAATTTTTGAAAAATTTTTCTTCTATCCATGCGCGTTTCACTTAGAAAGCATTTTTTTCATCCAATCTTCTCTTCTCAATTTTATGGCCGAAATTTGATTGTGTTCATGATTGATTTAAGACCAAAGGCGCATGTAGGTTTTGTCAAGTAGGACGGGCATTGTGTCTTCAGACTGGCCGGGTCTCTTGATCTGACAAAACTACCAGCCGATAGGGTCTATGAAATCATCATGAGACTTGATCTAAATTTTAGCATAAATTTGGTTAAGAGAGTGCTTTGGATGATGATGGCGCATAAGGGGCTAAAATTTGATTTCTCCCGGCTTTTTTAAATTTTACATGCGCCACTTGATTGGGTTGATATGGTCATAGCGAGTGCCCTCCTGTGTTGTGATGTGGAAGCATGTTTCCACCTGTGATGAATGCTTGTAAAATCTTTCAACCACCTGCGTGTGGTTCTCCCCTTTCTTGATGTAAAAATTTTCATCTTTCTCTATAATAGATGTAGAATTGTTTTCATAAGATAGGTTAAGGATCATCAAAGACAATAAGGAGTCTTCTTCAATTGAAGTCAGTAGTGGCGCCAGCTTTGGAAGCGTGGTGATGGACTTGCGGCTAAAGGAAGGACACTTGCTTTCGGCTTTTGGCATGGGCTGATTTACTTCAGGAACTCGCAACCCTTGGATGCACGATAACATGTCACATGGCTCGTGACAAGTTATGTGTATGAAAAGGGCTATGACCATATCAACCAAACTAGCATGCCTGTGTTGGTTTATTATTCTGTCCATAACATGTTTGTGATGTTTTTCCTTTTGCTGTCATAACCATAGGAAAACTGCATGCTAGAAAAGAATAAAACAAACATGCAAAAACTCTCAGTACAATATCAAGTCGATAGCCTTCTAACGCGTAGCCCTCATCAAACTATCGATCGGTAGTGTTGTGAACTATTTCCCACCTTCGTGGGACACACCCACTTATCTTTAGGAGGTGTGTGGTGACAATGATTTCCCCAGTCCAGTTTTAACCTGGGCGTGCCTTCGCAAGGAAATTTGTTGGCCCTGGGCATAACGGTTAGGACCAGACTTGACTAGTTTTTTATATGTCATTGATATGATGAATTACTAGAGGCAGCTGTTGAGAGGATAGGGTTCTGTGTTGTATCCAGCCCTCGCTGGACACAGGGCGCCTAGTCTGTCTTAACTAAGAGGAGTTGTGCACGGCACAATTGGCTGACATGCCAACCTAAGGAAGCATGAGACTCTCTGTGCATCCCAACTCACCCTCGTGAGTTGCGGA
Organism: Costus lasius; assembly: GCA_027563935.2. NCBI lineage: Eukaryota > Viridiplantae > Streptophyta > Magnoliopsida > Zingiberales > Costaceae > Costus > Costus lasius. The sequence continues at coordinate 21,560,324 of CM050451.1, read as the reverse complement.
GACCTCATGTGAAATTAGTGTTAGGGAATGCCGGGTGTAATTTAAAATTTTTGCAGTCCCAGGACACAGCGGAAGAAGCATTACACCCGAAACACATTCCAGTCCCAAGGATCCATGCGAGAGAGAGAACACAAGGATGTGTTAGGGTTAGTACCTTTATTGCTTGTTAGGATGAAGGTGCCAAGTTAAAGACGCCCAAGTGTTCGTCCTCTACAAGTATCCATGCGTCGAATCCTTGATCGTTGCTCCCTTCCACGCTTGGTGCTAGCCTCGGGAAGAGAATCAAGCCTTATCACTCTCTTCAAAACTTGCGCCACCTCCAAGGTAGAAGCGCCAAGAAGAGATGAGGAGGAAGATGATGCGCCAAGTACTTCCTTCTTCTTCTTTGCTTGCGCCACCTCCAAGGTGCGCCTATGGCCAAGGGACGATGAGGACTTGTGGCAAGAAGACGCCACCAAGCTCAAAGAATCCTTGCGCCAAGAAGATGAGAAGAAGAACAAGAAGAACTTGCTTGCGCCTTTGATGGAAGAAGGAGAGCTCCAAGCCCTCAAGTTGTCGCCACCTTAAACTTCCAATTCTCTCCAAGAGATGTCGCCACCAAGCCCTTCTCCAAGTTGCGCCAAGAGGAGAAGAAGGAGAAGAAGGCTTGCGGCTACAAAGAGGAGGAAGGTTGCGCCACCTTGATGTTGTCGCCCTTTGCCCTAGCTCACACCTCTCTATGTTTGTTCACACCTCCAAGGAATCGAACCAACAACCAACAAGAGAGGGCGGAAAGGGTCCTATTAATAGGACAAGGGGCGGCTAGGGCAATGGCTAGGATCATGCCAAGTGGGCGGCTAGGATGAGAGGGGTTTGTGGTAAGGAAAGTCTCCAAGACTTTGCCATAAACCTTATTCAACCTATCCTTATTTGCCCAATAGCCATATCAGCCCAAGACATGCCTTAGAGGCATTCTTTCCATCCAAGGAGAAGGGCTAGGTGCAACTTCCATGAAGAATTCGGCTAGGGCGGTTTCTTGGGAGAAATTAAGGTTTGGGGTAAGGTAAGTCTCCAAGACATTACCATATTCCTCACCCTACTACCCATATGCGCCCAAGAACTTCCCATAAAAGTTCTCAAGCCATATCAGCCCCAAGACTTGCCTTAGAGGCAAGTATTCCATCCAAGGAGCAAAGGGGGAGGCGCCTAATGCTTCCTTATGAAGCAACATGCGCCCACTTCACCCCATTATGCCCTTGGCGCCAATGGGGTATAATTCTTCCCCATTATACCCTTATTTGCTTATACTTCTTCATGACAACTAATTATTGGGCCTCATTGGATAATGAGCTAGCCCAAACTTCATGGCATGGGTTGATTAAGCCATTGGATCCAATCCAATGCAACCCTAATGTGAATGTGACCAATCTGGGTCAATTTCGGGTCAACCTGCCAAAAATGAAGTTTGGCTCCAATAACTTTCTTCCAACTCATCAGGCCCATTGGCGCTGATGAAATCTTCCAAATGGATCCAAGTTATCCAATAACTTGATCCAAAGGCTTCTGATTAAAGCAACGTCAAGAGTCTATTGCGTGTGACCCCGTAGGATCCATATGACGATGGCAATGATGTAAACATCATAAGTAGTGAGGGGTATCTAGCAACACATCACTACTACCCATGTCATAGGACTAAAGTCATTGTGGCAACAACTCCTAACAAGCAACGAGGATTCCCATTGCATTATAGATCCCTTTGCCTGAACTGATATCCTGCCATTGGATTAGTCTCAAGTTTATTATCCAACGCACTGGTCATGACTCAACAAGTGTGGCCTACACTTTCCTGTCATGCACCAATAAGGTGGGGCGCCCCGAGGTGGATATCATGCTTCCAATATGGAAGGGGCAAATCCTACTATTAGTCATCCATGCCTCTACATGATTTATGACATACCCAATGACAGTCGTTTTGGTCTCCCAATTACGGAGAGACGTAAGACTGTATTAAAGCATACCCATCATCAAATCTAGACATGAACACCTCAAGTCTAAGGATCAATGCAAAACCTCTTGCATGTGAGATTGACTCGTTGACTAGACAAGTCAATCCTCACGGTGGATCACTCCAGTGCATCCAATGCACCTGTATGTCTGCGTTACTGTGCCCTGCACCTAACCAGCCCATACACCAGTCTCACATGTACCAAAGCTGTCCCATATCTGCTAAGGTACCTTGACTGGGGATAGCTTGTGAGAATGGATCCAATCCAAACTCCTGGGACATTATATATGCAATTCAATACATCAACGCAGGTAAAGCAATCTGCATAATAACGACCATGCCTTTATTGATTATATCAATTTCATTAATTCTATCAAAGTACATTCAAGCAATGCCTGACCATGTCCATACATTGGTCTGTAGGGCATATACACCAACAATTAGGATCCTACTCACTTATTTCCATGTTGAGTTTGAGAGTTCTCAACTTGTTTAGGAAGTATTGGGAGCATAGCATTTAATTTAAAGTCCTTGTTAAATGCTTTATCATTGTACTTATTTTACCTATTTGCTTATTGTAGATGACATCTCCTAATCTAAGATTGAAACTTTATAAAAATAAATTGGATGGGACAAATTGGACAAAGTGGTTCAAGATTTTGTCCAAGCTACTCGAACAAGAAAATAAGGTGCATCTTCTTGAAAGACCTCCATCCCAGCCCAGTATGTATTTCACTACTGAGTGGGAGTGGAATGTCTATCTTGAACATTGTGAAGATAACAAACAGTACACTGCTCTTGTCTTAGAGTGCATGACCCCAGAGGTCAAGGTTGAGTGTGATGAGATGGGGATTTATGATCTTATCATACATCTCAAAAGTCTCTTCACACCATGCTCTATAGACAAAGATCAGGAGAGTTCTGTTGGATCTTCAGAGTGTATGCCTCAATCTGAGAATGACCATGGTTCTGTATCTTTGAAGCTAATGCTTCGGAAGACTGGGAATGCATGGGTATTTCGAAGAGGATTAAGGCCCAAGAAGAGCATGGCAAAGAAGAAGGGATGTAATCCATCCGCTTCAGGTATTGTGTTACCGAGGTCTTTATGTCTACTTCTTATTCATGGGTACTGGGTACCGCATGTGAGGCTCACATATGTTTTACATGTGCAGGAGCTCAGAAGAAGTAGAACGATTAGGCTTGGTGGGATCGACTCTCGGGTCAGGGATGGAGCATTGGATGCTGCTGTTGATATTATCTCACTGCCTTGAAGACTTTATCTAGAACTTTGCTATTATGTATTAGCTTATGTATTAGAACATCATTCATTTTGGAAAGGATTTCAGTTTGAAATAATAAATGATATTTTTCTTTAATCTAAGATGTTCTATTGAAGTGATACAGTGGATAATAGTTTGTGGTTCTATATGTAACACAAGATCAGATCCAATGATTCAATAAACACCCTCTTATAGGATTGTCTCTTGAACCATAGAACAATGGTCACATCCAAAGGTCCATGGACTGTTGGGATCATTATCCTTTCAGGATTATGATACATGTGAGCCTTGTTCAAAGGAACAATGTGATAGATGCTGCCTTCACCATAAAGGGTGGAAGGGTTAGTGGCTTGTTGGATCTATTACACAGCAATGTGTGTGGACCCATGTAAACAAGCACTAAGAGGTGTTGTATACTTCATAAGGTATGGATATGCTTTATCCAACCCAAGTACTTTGGAGAAATCCAAGAAGTTCAAAATGAAGTACATAATCAAATTGGAGGATCTATTAAAGCACTTTGATTGGATCAAGGTGATTAGTGGAAAATTTGATGACTATCCTAAGGAGTGTGGGGGTTATCTCACAGCTTACTTGGAACACCACTGTGTGGTGAATTTCAAAGAAAGAAAGAGGAACACATTGGATGTGGTTCCATCTTTGAATAGTCATGCAAATATACTACTATGATGCCATGCAAACAGATGTACTGCCACTCCATAAGAAAGTGTCTAAGTTAGCTTTTGAGTTGCGAACTGCAAATATCCCATTTCTTCAATGGAATTGGGAATGTAATGTGCAGTGATTCAAAAGTATGTGTTTGTGGTGCACTGTAGAGTGCTAATTCTATCCCAAAGAGAACAAAATATTTGTTGCTCAAACTGCTGTCTCTCTTTTGAAAGAAGCTAGTGGGAGTAGATTTGATTGGGACAAGGTCCAGAATCAACCACAATATAATTAGACACAGATGGAGAGCAAAATCTCACATACAGGTTGAAAGTCAACCTAAGGTTCAAGTAACACAGGAACCACATAAGTCTGGATCGATTCGATATGCTGGGCATGACGAATTTTTCATCAAGGATGAACCTAAGACTTATGAGGAAATGGAAGCGGTCGGTGGACCAGATTCCAAGAAATGGCTAAGGGCCATGAGAACCATAATGGACTCCATGTCTGCTAATCAAGTCTGGGACTTGGACGAGCTGCCAAAGGGGTAATTCCCACAGGCTGTAAATAAATCTTCTAGGAAGATAGACATGGAAGGTAACATTGTTACCTTGAAAGGCAAGCTAGTGAACAGAAATTTCAGGCAAATCCACTGGGTGGATAATGATGAAATTTTTCACCAATAGCTGAGTTTTAAGTCCATTAGGAATCTGCTTGTTATAATTGCATGATCAATTATGGCGTGTTGTTATGAAAACTGCTTTTCTTGCATGGACGTCTGAAAAGATATCTATAAGGAAATAGCCAAAAGGTTTTCATATCAAGGCCATAAAGATATCCATGGTGTTATGCAAGCATGTTTAAAAGAGCCTGTGTTTACAAGAAGATCAGTGGGAGCACCATAATAGTTCTTGTTCTAGAAGATTGATGATATTCTCCTCACATGGAATGACATCTCAACTCTTCACATGGTGAAGACGAGGCTTGAGAAATATTTCGAGAAGAATGATCTAGGGAGTGATGCCTACATCCTAGGCTTGAGGATCTATAAATAAAGATCCAAGAAAGTCATTGCCCTTTAGTCAATCTACGTTCATCCAAGAGTTTCTGGAGAGGTTTATATTGGATGATTTCAAATATTGATACCTTCCAGAGAGATATGGTCTAACTCTCTCAAGAATGCTATGTCCTATGACACAGCTAGAGAGTAGTAACATGGGTCAATAATCCTAGTACATTGGGTACAAGATAGACCATGTTTTGTGCTGAGTGCACAAGACCATTTATGGCAAATGCTTGGAGCATAGCTAGCAAGTTTCAATCAGATCCTAATATTTGACACTGGATAGCTATGAAAGGAATCCTTACATATACTTGGGAAGTATAAAGGATTGAGGTCTAGTCCATGATAGACAGGAAGAATTTTGTGTACAGGGGTACACTGATATTTCGTTCCAGTCTAATGACTATTGATCATAGCCAGGATTTGCGCTTTGCCTTGCTGCGGTGTTGTGTGCTGCAAAAGCATTAGACAAACCACAGTGGTAAATTCTACAATTAAGAGTGCATTGCAGCTTCTTGTGCCAGCCAAGGAAGCAGCTTCATTCATTTGAACTTGATTTAGTCCCTGGTGCTTGATGGTCCAGTATGGTTCTTACTAGGGCTGTAAGCATGTGCAAAGGAACTTAGCATTCAAGTATGTACTGCAGCGATATCATCTGATCTTAGAGATCATGGATAAAGATGATGATTCAAATTAGTTAAAATAAACACAAATAGCAATCTGGAAAAACCCACTGACATAGCCTCTGGCGCAGCGGAAGCTAAATAAGTCATACTAGAGACATAGGGACTGATTAAACATTAGTTGCCATTGGTCTTAGTGCAAGTGGGAGATTGTTGGTGTATATGCCCTGAAGACCAATGTATGGACATGGTCAGGCATTGTTTGAATGTACTTTGATAGAACTATTATTCTTTATAGAGGCATGGTCGTTATTATGCAGACTTCTCTACCTGCGTTGATGTATTGAGTTGCATATATAATGTCCCAGGAGTTTGGATTGGATCCATTCTCATAAGCTATCCCCAGAAAAGGTACCATAGCAGATATGGGACAGCTTTGGTACATGTGAGACTGGTGTATGGGCTGGTTAAGTGCGGGGCACAGTAACGCAGGCATACAGGTGCATTGGATGCACTGGAGTGATCCACCGTGAGGATTGACTTGTCTAGTCAACAAGTCAATCTCACATGCAAGAGGTTTGCATTGATCCTTAGACTTGAGGTATTCATGTCTAGATTTGATGATGGATATGCTTTGATGCAATCTTACATCTCTCCGTAATTGGGGGACTAAAACGATTGTCATTGGGCATGTCATAAGTCATGTAAAGACATGGATGACCAATAGTAGGATTTGCCCCTTCCTTATTGGAAGCATGATATCCACTCGGGGGCGCCCCACCTTATTGGTGCATGACAGGAATGTGTGGCCACACTAGTTGAGTCATGACCAATGCATTGGATTGATAAACTTGAGACTAATCCAATGGCAGGATATCAGTTTAGGCAAAGAGATCTATAATGCAATGGGAATCCTCATTGCTTGTTAGGAGTTGTTGCCATAATGACTTAAGTCCTATGACATGGGTAGTAGTGATGTGTTACTAGATACCCCTCACTACTTATGATGTTTACATCATTGCCATCGTCATATGGATCCTACGGGGTCACACGCAATAGACTCTTGACGTTGCTTTAATCAGAAGCCTCTGGATCAAGTTATTGGATAACTTGGATCCATTTGGAAGATTTCATCAGCGCCAATGGGCCTGATGAGTTAGAAGAAAGTTATTGGAGCCAAACTTCAATTTTGGCAAGTTGACCCGATATTGACCTAGATTGGTCACATTTGGATTAGGGTTGCATTGGATTGGATCCAATGGCTTAATCAACTCATGCCATGAAGTTTGGGCTAGCTCATTATCCAATGAGGCCCAATAATAAGTTATCTGAAAAGGGAATTGGCTTAAAAGGGTATAATGGGGAGAAACCCAATCCCATTGGCGCCTAGGGGCATAATGGGGTGTGGGTGGTATAAATTGCTTCCTTTGGAAGGAAGTGGCGCCTCCCCCTTCATCCTTTGATGGTATCTTGCCTCTATGGTAAGTGTTGGGGCTGATATGGCTTGAGAACTTTTAGGAAAGTCCTTGGGCGCATATGGTTAGGTTGAATGAGGATTATGGCAAGGTCTTGGAGACTTTCCTTACCTCATAAACCCTACATGCACCCAATGTCTTACCCTAGCCGAATTCCTCTTACATGTTGCGCCTAGCCCTTTCTCCTTTAATGGTAAGAATGCTTTTGTGGCATATCTTGGGCTGATGTATTGCTTGGGGCGCAAGACAAGGTCTTGGCGCATAAGGAAGGGTTGAATGGGTTTAAGGAAATGTCTTGGAGACTTTCTTTGCCACAAACCCTTTCATCCTAGCCATACACTTGTCCTAATCCTAGCCCTTGCCCAAACCGCATCTTGTCCTATTTATAGGACCCCTTGCCGCCCTTCTTGTTGTTGTTGTTCGAGTGGACAACATCTTGGAGGGGTGACATATCTCTTGGAGAGACTTGGAGTGCAAGGGGCGAGAGCAACATAGGCTTGGCGCAATCTTCTTCCTTGGAGCCACAAGTTCTTCCTCTTCCTCTCTTCTTTGGCGCAAGGATTCTTTGTGCTTGGTGGCGTCTTCTTGCCACAAGCCCTCATCGTTCCTTGGCCATAGGCGCACCTTGGAGGTGGCGCAAGCAAAGAAGAAGAGGGATTCCTTGGCGGCATCTTCCCTGTCCCCTCCTTGGCGCAAGTTCTCTTGAAGGTGGCGCAAGTGAGGTGAAGGCTTGATTCTCTTCCCGAGGCTAGCACCAAGCGTGGAAGGGAGCAACGATCAAGGAGTCGACGCGTGGATACTTGTAGAGGGCGAGCACTTGATCGTCTTCAACATGGCTTCGGCAACTAGACAAGTAAAAGAGGTACATCTCTAACACATCCTTGTGTCTTCTCTCTCGCATGGATCCTTGGGACCGGAATATGTTTCGGGTGTAATGATTCTTCCGCTGCGTCTTGGGACTGCAAAATTTTAAATTACACTCGTTATTCCCTAACAGCCGAAGCCCTCGTCGATGAACCATGGCGTCAGTTGGAGTAGCTGGGGCAGAAGAATGTCGTTGTGGGATCGGCAAGGTGGGCCGAGCCTGAAACTGACGGGCAACGGGAGTAGTGGAGAGGGAAATACTATTTTCTTTCCTTCTTCCCGTGAAACAAGGGAGAGGGAAATAAATTTTTTTTCCTTTCTATTCCTTTTTCTTTTCCATCTTATTTTCTATCCTTCCACTAAAACAGGCTATTATGGTTTTATTTTTTAGAGCTCCCTAGCCTTTTTGGCTAGCACTATTTTATTATCATTCCTTCTCCCTGATTTTTCAATGTCTTCTTTCTTTTACTGTCCAGCCTCTCGGCTCTCTTTTCCTTTTACCCCACACTTCTTTTTTACTTATTTATTTATTTTTTTTATCTCTTTTCATTCTCTCAGATATTCTCTTTTTTATATCAATAAATAGAACTGAAAAATTCAAAAATCACACTAACAATTGTAAATCTATAAAAAGATGATGGGAGGTTTGCATGATGCAAGTAGCGCATCATATTTTCCTATTAAAAAAAATTATAATAACAATAATAAAATGGCGAAGGGTTTGCACGATGCAAGTAGCGCATCATTTTTTTCTACTAAAAATAAATTCATAACAACAACAATAAAATAACTAGGGTTTACATGATATAAGTAGCGCATTATGTGTTCCTACTAAAAGTAAATTTGTAACAATAATAATAAAATGATGGTGTTTATATGATGTAGGTAGCACATTATATTTTTCTATAAAAATAATAAAAAAATATACCCCTTCTTACCACTTTTTTTTACCAAGGATGAATTTTTTTGACCCGGTCTCGGCGGACTCTGTTAAAGTTCTCCCCTTTTTTTTGAGTGCTCTTCAGCTTCTTGTTTTTTTTTATATTTTTCTATCCAGCACTGCAATTCCTTCCCACCATCCTCAGAAAAAATTTCCTGGTTGCTCAGGATTCCTGAGCACAGCCCCCTACGATTCGAGAAACAAATCTTAAAGCACGTCTGATTCGCACGAATCTCAATGCCTCCCCGCTCTCGTTAATGTCCTATTACCCGGCGCTATAGCTAACCATGGTTACTTTTCCGAATGCATTAAACCCCGCCCACGCGCTCTCTCTCTCTCCCACGCCACTGTCGACCCTGAACCTGCGACAAAATTTCCCAAAATTTCCCGACGACGCCGATAACCCTAGCCAACCTCTCGCACAACCCTGAACCTGTGAAAAAATTTCCCGCCGACGCCGAGAACCCTAGCTGACTTCTCGCCCGACGCCTGAACCCTAGCCGACCTCTCGCCCGACGCCCTGAACCCTAGCCTTCTCCCTTGTGCGTAGATACCACGAGGGCATACTTCCCTGGATCGCACCTTCTCCATCCTGGCGAAATCCTTATTCTCGTCTGAACCCCTAACCCAAGCTAGAATCTGTCCTCGATCCTCTCCTTCTCCCTCTATAGGGTTTCGCTATCGTTTCCCCCAGCCAATCGTAACCCTAAATTGCTCCGTTCGTCCCGTCGATTCAGGTGAGATGTAATATATATTTAATATTTATGTACATTTGGTATTTACTGCTTAATGGTTTTAGAGGTTAATGATTGATGCATTTTACGCTCTGACGAGGTCCTACGCAAGTAAACAGCAGTAAGCTGAGAAGCACAAGGTCACTCAGGCAGTTAGGCTTAGTTCATAACATCCTCTGCAAATTTCTTGGTAAGTAAAGTTATTTACTTTTATCGTGGATGCAAATTCAAATTATCGTGGATTTATAATAAACTATCATGGATACATACTGTTAAGCTTGGTATCCCCATCGTGGACAGGGTGTCCATCATCGTGGACATGGTGTTCATCATCGTGGACACCAGCAATGTAACCCTAATTTTGATGAATTTAGGGTTCATCCTTAGTATCCATATCGTGGATAGATGTCCATCATCGTAGACGCCAGTAATGTAACCCTAATTCTGATGAATTTAGGGTTCATCCTTGGTATCCACATCGTGGACACGGTGTCCATCATCGTGGACACCAGCAATGTAACCCTAATTCTGATGAATTTAAGGTTCATCCTTGGTATCCACATCGTGGACACCAGCAATGTAACCCTAATTCTAATGAATTTAGGGTTCATCCTTGGTATCAACATCGTGGACACCAGCGATGTAACCCTAATTCTGATGAAGAATTAGGGTTCAACCTTGGTGTCCACATCGTGGACACCAGTAATGTAACTCTAATTCTGATGAATTTAGGGTTCATCCTTGGTATCCACATCGTGGACAGATGTCCATTATCGTGGACACCAACAATGTAACCTTAATTCTGATGAATTTAAGGTTCATCCTTGGTATCCATATCGTGGACACAGTGTCCATCATCGTGGACACCAGCAATGTAACCGTAATTCTGATGAATTTAGGGTTCATCCTTGGTATCCACATCGTGGACACCAGCAGTGTAACCCTAATTCTGATGAATTTAGGGTTCATCCTTGGTATCCACATCGTGGACACGGTGTCCATCATCGTGGACACCAGCAATGTAATCCTAATTCTGATAAAGAATTAGGGTTCAACCTTGGTATCCACATCATGGACACCAGCAATGTAACTCTAATTCTAATGAATTTAGGGTTCATCCTTGGTATCTACATCGTGGACACCAGCAATGTAACCCTAATTCTGATGAATTTAGGGTTCATCCTTAGTATCCACATCGTGGACATGGTGTCCATCATCGTGGATACCAACAATTTAGCCCTGTTTCTACATAATACATAACCTAATACAGTTTGCTTCTCATAGTTTCCAGATATTTTCAACAATATGAGCTCCCAAAGTGAGAGTTCCAATGGTACTTCAAGTGATGGTAGTGGTAGCACAAGATCTGACACACGTGCTGACAAAAGTAGGAGTAGAGTTAAATATAAGACCTGTGTTAGAAAGCCAGCTAAGTCCCCAAAGAAGAAGGAAATACCTCGACCGCGCATGAGTAGGTGCTCAATGCACCGCATGAATACATTTTTATCCGGATTACCACAATGGCCAAGGATTAAGAAATTACTGTCTACAACTCCCTTTGGCCATTTGGTTCAAGGGCCAGCAATTCAAATGGATTCTGTTGCAATAGAGTATTTGGTATCCAACTGGGACAACGAAAGGAAGGAATTTGCTATGAATGGTAAGTTTGTGGAATTCATAGTAAAGGAAGTTGCAGTCATCCTAGGACTGCCGAGAAGAGGGGAATTGGTAGACTTTGATGAATCAAGTGCATCCCCCTTCTACAATGAGGAATTTAAAGGGAAGAGAATAACATATTTGCTGTTGGAAAGTAAGCTAAAGGGGGCCTTTGAGGAGGAGGATGAATTAAATAAAGGTTATCTTGAAGATAGAGCTAGGGTCCTGGCACTGCTCTATATATGCTGCACATTTTTATTTAGTAGGATAAGTTATAGCTTAGATGGCTTTTGGGTAGACGTTGTGGAAGACTTATCCAAGGTCGCACAGTATGATTGGGCTGAAGCAATATATCGTTATATGACCGACGATTTGACCAGGTCTATAAAGAAGGCAAAGCCTAGTGGATTCTGTGGATGCGCCATTGTGCTCTATGTAAGTTTTCTTCAATTGAACATATCATTCATTTATGGTAATTTGAAATTTGTAATTACATTTAACATAATGTCCCCCTTGCAGGTTTGGTTGTATGTTGTATAATGAGTATAAGGAACTTGGATTTGAGGGTATATACCCTCGCCTATTCCGATGGTCCAAAGTGAAAATGGGCCGAAGACTAACTTATCATAAACTTACTCAGCAAATGACAGTTGACACAGTATGTTTGCTACTTGTATGAAATAATTGTTTGTTACTTCGTTGGCTAATCCACGATGTTAATATGTGCAGATCATTTTTGACATGTTTCCCGATGCACATGAGATGGTTATTTGTCATTTAGCACCGTCTCATGCTAAAGAGGTGGAACAACATGCTGAAGAGGCAGAACAGCATGCTGAAGGCGTGGAAGCAACCGCGCCATTGTATAGAGACACAGTAAGTTATTGACATGTTAATTTCCTATTCAGGCTTTTATAGTAATGTATGCAATTAAAAGAGCTTAATGTACTTGTTTGTTAGATAAATAAGATGGAAGCCAGAATTGATGAGTTTCTTAAAGAGAATGAGTCACTAAAAGCAGAGTTGCATCAGCATGTACATGTTAGTCCTCCTTTGTCATGTTATATTTTATGGTTACCTGATTGTCTTTTATGTTGAAGAGTCTGAATGATATATATATCGGTAGGTAAATAATCCTTCTACACATATAGAAGAGCTTATTCAGGAGACTACTACCCTGAAGGCTCGCTTGTATGAGCTGCTTCAGGGCCACATATTTCTGCTGCTAGCCAAGTGCAAGGCACGATTCAAATAAAGGGGAAGAGATCCAGGAAACTTTTGATGCCTTGCATTTTAGTAGAAATTTTTCTTTATATTTTATGATAAATCTAGGCCTATTTTGATGCTTTCACACTCTTTTAAGGCTTATTTACTTGAAAGCTTCGGAATCTTCACTTTTTCTTACTTTTATGGAATTTTAGGTAAAATCAATCATTTTTGATGTCTTTTGAAGATTCTAAAGCCATGAGATTATTTCTTATATGAAAACGAAGTTGCCTATCAAATTTGGGTCCAATCGGAGTTAGCCTAAAAAATACGGTCAGGTGAACCCCGTGGGGTTCACCAATATTTTCACCAGACAGCAGGAAATTCATAGAGAGCTTCATGGGCAGGTAAACCCGGCGGGGTTCACCCATGATTCTCTCTGTTCCGCAGAGCTCAAAGTGACCAGAGCACTTCACGGGCAGGTGAACCCGGTGGGGTTCACCCGTGTCTCTTTCGGCCGAATCTGTCCATAGCTAATCATGGCCAGGTGAATCCAGCGGGGTTCACCCATGATTCCAACCCAGGCAACGCGAGTCTGAGTCCTACTCGGATTTTTCATGATTTTCAACCCGTTTGGGATCCAAATTTGGCAAGGAAGGATTCTATGGAAAGCTGATTCGAGGGAGAACGTAGGGAATATAAAAGCCCTAATTTTCATGCCCTAGAAAAAGAGAAATCGTGTGAAAGGCAGGGGAGAAAAGACGAACAGTGGCAACACTTAGTTTTCATGGTGATTTGGCGAGATTCGATCATTCAAACTTCACGATTCTGGGAGATTGACTGTGGTTTAGCGTCTCTTCCTCTCTAGAAACAATTTCTTGTAGTTTTTCCTATGATTATTGGGAGATTTTTCAGTGACTCTATGTACTCTATAGCGTAAAACCCTTTCCGGGGCTCGGTTGAAGCCCGTTGACGTTCGATGTTTGCGATTTCTTAATTAAAACAATTATCTGATATTTGTGATAGCATATTTTACTTTGGTTGCATATTTCATGATTGTACCTTGGCCACATATTTTCATGTGTTAGCTAGCACGATTCATGCCGAGAGGAGAATCGTGACGGTGGAACTTTTCTGTAAAACTTGTGAACCCATGACACGAGAGTGCTTGGAATTCACTCAAGGGTTTCATAACCTTCCATAGAATGCATTGGGTTTGTTTAGAACGATCCATCACGAGAGTAGGAGATCATTCCATATAAATACCGGGGTGTACATCCGAGTGGGGGCACCTTGTACCTTAGGGACAGGTTCCTTATGCAAATCACTTGAATCCTTATAATTGATCATTTTTATAGCATACTCGATTGTTAATGCGGTGGATACCATAGCCCTGATATCTCTCATTCATATTCTCTAGTCGTTGATTTAGTTTCTCGTTTACAATTGAAGTTTGCAAAACCATATTTTCGTTCGCCTAGCTATTGAAACTTGGATTTTTTGGTGCTCAACCTTGTTCCCTGTGGGATTTGACATCTTTTATATTACTTCGACATAACCGTGCACTTGCGGTTCGTGTCAACTTTTTGGCGCCATTACCGGGGAACAACGGTTGATATTAGTATATTTCTGAGAATTAGTAGACTAGGTTTTAGTTAGTTTTTCTTTACTGCGCTGCTATTTTTCTTTTTTCCTTTTATTTGCTTGTTGCCTTAGAACTTTAAAATCTTGACTGACCATTTTATGCGAAGAAGTTATAGGGCAGGTACATTCTTTGACATTGATCCAGAGTTCGAGCGCACATTCAGGATCAGAAGAAAGCATAACCAAATTTAGAAGAAGGAAAACATGAACCTTCCAGGAGGAGAAAATCACATGGAGCAAATTCAACTTGGAGTGAACAATGATCAGATACCTCAACCAGTGAGGAACAACTACAACAACAGGACATTGAAAGACTACTCTGCTCCCTACGCACATGGTTTACAATCAGGGATTGCGAGGCCCACTATTGAGGCCAACAATTTTGAAATAAAACCTACGTTACTTTCTATAGTGCAACAAAACTGATTTGGTGGTTCTCCTCTTGAGGACCCCAACATGCACCTCTCTATTTTTCTAGAATACTGTGACATGCTGAAAATTAACTGTGTGTCTGCTGATGCTATCAGGTTGCGATTATTTCCCTTCTCTTTGAGGGACAGAGCAAGGGCTTGGCTTCATACACTACCTTCTATTTCAATAAGAACATGGGCAGAGCTATCTCGAGCCTTTCTCTCTAAGTATTTCTCTCTGTCCAAAACAATTCAGTTACGAAATCAGATAACGAGTTTCATGCAGAAGGATGGAGAATCCTTATATGAGGCTTGGGAGAGGTTTAAAGAGCTCCAAAGGATGTGTCCACATTACAGAATTGAGATTTGGGTTTTAATCTAGATGTTCTACAGCGGGTTGGACTACAACACAAGACTTACAGTGGACGCGGCAGCAGGAGGCGCTCTGATGAATAGACGAGTGGAAGATGCAATGAACCTCCTCGAAGACATGGCGATCAATCATCACCAATGGACATCTGAGAGAGGTACATCTAACAAGAAGTCAGGTAAGTATGACCTTGACTCTCTAATTGCTCTTACAGCTAAGGTGGATAATTTGACTGAAAGATTGATTCTTGGTCTGTTAATCCAATGGATATTAACTCTATTTCTTATGAGGTCTGTGGAGTTGCAGGTCATGCAGGGGCAGATTGTCAGGTAGGAGATGGACAGATGACTGCAAATCACTCTGATCAATTGAATGCTGTTGGAAACTTCAATCCCAACAACAATCCTTATTCCAGCACATACAATCTAGGATGGCGCAATTACCCGAACTTCTCACACCGAACAACTCAGCCAATGCAACCTGGACAAGTACCTACACAGCAAGCTGAGCCCCCACAAGGAAATTTCAGGCAACCCCAATAGAATAATTTCAGACCACCAGGATTTCAGGCTAGGAACAACAATGCGCCACCACCACAGCCAAGGCCGAACAATGATTCACAGCTGAATAAGCAACTTGAAGGACTGATCGACATGATGAAGCTTATGATGACAAGGATGGACTCCCTGGACACACACAATAAGATGCTGGAGAGTCAGCTAGCCCAACAAGCTAGCTCATCCTCCAGAGCACCAGGCAAGCTACCATCCCAACCAGAAGTAAACCTGAAGGAGCATTGCAATGCAATCTCCACTTGGAGCGGCAAACAACTTGAGGATCCAAAGATGCCGACTGATGACAGAGGAGACGAAGTAACACCAGAGCATGTGGAACCACATTCAGATGCAACACTTGAGGCACCGGAACTAGCTGAAGAGGAGCGGCCCCATGTACGACCGCCTGCATATAAGCCACCAATTTAGAACAAGCTTCCTTAGAAGCTTATGAACCCAGGTAGTTTCTCCATACCCTGCCAGATTGGGGAGATGTCCTTTCAGAGAGCTCTGTGCGATCTAGGAGTAAGCGTTAGCCTCATGCCATTGTCACTATGTAAAAGGCTAGACTTAGAGGATTTGCAACCAACTAACATTTCTATACAGCTTGCAGACAGATCAGTGCGTCAACCAGTTGGTATTTTAGAGGACGTACTTGTTAAAGTAGGAGATTACTTCATTCCTGTTGATTTTATTGTTTTGGAGATTGTTGAGGATGACAGGCTCCCTATCATTCTGGGGAGACCTTTTCTTGCTACTGCGGGTGCTGTCATGGATGTCAAGAATGGGAAACTGTCCTTGAACATCTGTGGAAACATTATTCAATTCGATCTGGCTGACACCTTGAAAAAACCATCTCTTGCAGGTATATTGATGCAGGAGCACACAGCATGAAGGAAGGGGAAAATCTGGCCCCAATGGTGCCCCAAAAATTTTCCACAGAAAGTTCCATGGGGTACCCAGCGACGGAAGCCACGCCCCGTGAGCCCTGCGGACAACTACCGGATACTTCACACGCCCAAGTCAAGTTTTCCACAGAAAGTTCCTCGGGGCACCCAGCGACGGAAACCTCGCCCCAAGAGTCCTGCAAACAACTTCCTGAAGATTCACATGCACAAGTCAGAATTTCTACAGAAAGTTCCTCGGAGTACCCAGCGACGAAAACCCTACCCCGAGAGTCCCGCAGACAACTACATAAAGGTTCCCAAGCACAAGTTAGGTTTTCCATAGAAAGTTCCTCGGGTCACCTAGTGACGAAAACTGCGCCCCGAGAGTTCTGCTGACAACTTCCTGAAGATCCACAGGCACAAGTCGAAAATCCCACAGAATGTTCCTTGGGTCAACCAGCGACGAAAGCCACACCCCGTGGGTCTTGCAGACAGCTACCCAAAGCCGCAGAAGTGCCCCGACGACCCCATTTCGACGTATACAACCCACCCTACCATGTTGCTTCACCTCATAAAGACCCAAAGGAGCCCAACAAGGTAGTTATCCGGCGATCCCAACGCCCATCTCACCCACCGGACCGCTTCGTGGGTGTGATCAGCCCACTCTCCATCCACACCGTAGTGACCCGGCCCAAGGACGCTACAAGCCAATCCCCGAAGGGCCCAACCCCAGATGGGCCTCACAACCACATCAGCAACACGGCCCAAGAAAAGGCCGCGACGATCGTTACCCAGCCCAGTACTTCAAAATTCTATTGCTTTGTCGCGATGTGCTCCGAGCGCGTCTAACCGTTGTCGCAACCACCTCGTACGCTGAAGAACTAAAGGACCTGCGCCCCTGCAGGAGTAGATGGTAGTTGGTAAATCCCATCCTTCGTAGTGGGTCAAGTTCGCCTGTTTCTTCACTTCATTGTGTTCTTGTGTTTTTGTTGCGGTTTCTCTTTCTCCACAGGTATCCATACGCCGGAGACGTGGACGTTCCGTGTTGTTCTTTGGTGTATTTCAGGCACATAGGCATGCGAGCTGTGTGCTGTGAAATCTGCTGGTTCCCCCCCCCCATTGCAACGTGCTGAGCTTAAAATATGCTATGTGGGCGTGCTAAATTGCTATGAGGTTAGTGAGTTACATTCCGTAGTTGAGTGCCGTTGTGCTCTTTTCGCATTTGTGTTGCCCCGATCGAACTCGACACTGATTTCTTCGCGTTTCATCATGTTTCCCTGCATTTCTGAAGCGCTTTTCACTTCCCTCATCTAAAGACCCTCTCCCGTTTTCATGTGCATTGTGTAATCCCTTAGAGTACGGCTTTAAGGACTCTCCCACCTACAGTAGCTCCATCATTTCTGGTATCAGAGGATGTTGCGCGTTCGATTCTTATCGTTCGCACGGTCCACTCCGTTGCATCGCATATTTCCGCATTGACTTCGCGTTTTCAACATCCTGCACTTGTCATTTCAGCCTTGTTTGTGCATGGTGACCACGAGGTCACAAGTTATGTCGTCCCAATTTCCAGACACCATCCCTGACACCCAAGTGTTGGTCCAACCCTCGTAAGGGAGTAGAACCCATTTAGAATCTTTGGCTGTGCTTGAAGCGCGTGTAGACGCCAAGTAGGATGCACTGTCCGCGCGCTTGGAATCCCACGAGGGGAATACAAGCACGATGTTTCAGCAAATCATGGCTGGGATACATGTCCTCACAAGTCGCCCCGAGCCATTGGAGGATAGGCGCTCCAATCCGGTTATCCCGCCTCAGTCCGCAAACCCAGCCCCATCGACTAGAGAGTTGCCTCTGATGACCGCGCCCCCACGGCCGCGAGCCTTCGGGGATGAGTCCGGTCACCTGCGACCTCATGAGGTCCAGGGGGACTTCGGTTATGGAGATGAATCCCTGGATGAGGATGACATGTGGGTCGCACAAGGGCCCCAACCTAATGGTCATTTTGGGCATGCTTGGGCCGGGCAAAGGGGCCTGACCCAACACCATGTAGAGCGCCCTCGTTTGAATGAGGACTTCCACCGCTACATTCAGAACACCCCCGTGCCTTTTGCGGGTGGTCTCGACCTGTCACAATTCCTTGACTGGGTCGTGTCTGTCGACTCTTACTTTGACCTTAGTAACTGGCCTCCCGAATCGCGTGTGAGGTATGTGCGCACCTTACTCGAGGGCCCTGCGTGTTTGCATTGGGCAAACGTGGAGCGCCAAAATGCGCAGCAAGCCCTTCCTCCCATCACCACTTGGGAAGAAATGAGGTATCGCCTCCGTGAGCAATACATACCCCCATCCTATAGGCAGCATCTCCTTGACTAGTATAGTAGCCTACACCAAGGATCGGGTACCGTTGAAGAATATCGCCTCACCTTTGAGACACTACAACTCCGGTGTAACTTACAGGAGGACCCCGAGTTAGTTTTGTCGAAGTTTAGGAATGGTCTCCGCGCGGATATCCGTCGCGCCCTACCAACGTATAGCTCCGAGACATTCGACCAGACCTTCCAGCGCGCTCGAGATATCGAGCATGATCTTAGGGCTGCGACTAGGCGCAGCGAGTTTGGACCCCTAGGCGCCCTCATTTGGGTGGGCCTCCTTTTGCCCACTCTCGACCCGAGCGCCACAAGCCTCGTTCCGACCCACGGCCCGCACCTGCGGCCCATCATTCCCCTAGGCGTTCAGCCCCCAATGCCCCATCTTCTCGCCTCACTTGGGAGGAGAAGGGGAAAGCCCCACTTGTTAGCCTGCCTAGTCGAGTCAACTGTTACAACTGCCTACAGCCGGGCCATCTGTCCCGCGACTGCCCTAAAAAGTCCACCACCGTGGACAAAACCCCAGCCCGTGTAGCCACGATCACCTGCGAGCCCGCGGAGCACGATGTTGAGGCCGAGTGCTACACTAGTGGTGAAGAGTCAGGTCACCCCACACTCGCGGTTGTGAGGTGCACCCTAGTGCAAACACCGCCCTCCGAGGATTGGAGGCGTACGAGCATCTTCACGACTTACATCAAGTGCAATGGGCACTCGTGTAAGATCGTCATCGACGGTGGTAGTAGTTTGAATGTGGTATCTCGGACCACGATCACCCGTTTCGGTCTTCCCCTTGAGCCTCACCCGAAGCCATACTCGATCGCGTGGGTTGACACGTCGAGTCTTCCGGTCACCCACCGGTGCCAAGTCCCCATCGCTTTTGGGGATTACCGCGAGAAAGTGTGGTGTGACATGGCGGCTATGGATGTCGCCCACGTCCTCTTAGGACACCCATGGCTATATGATAGGGACGTAGTCCACTATGGCCGGTCGAACACTTACGTGTTTGACCACAATGACCAGAAAATCCGGTTGATCCCAACCCCACCCATGGAACTGCGCACGTCCACATCCAAGGGCGTGATCGTTCCTCCCACTGCTGTCTCCCCGGCACCCGCTATGGTGTCCCTCATGCGCACGTCTGCGCTTATGCGTGAGGCCACGGAATCCAAGGTTGTCTACGCCTTGATGTTGCGCGAGTCCCCGGATTCCTCCCCGGTAGTAGACGCGACACCACCCCTGGAAGTCGCTGCCCTTTTGACTGAGTTTGCTGACATTAGCCTGGAGAACTTGCCCCACGGTCTCCCTCCGGCTAGGGAGATCCAACACGTGATTGACCTTCCCCCGGGAGCACCCCTTCCAAATCTGCCCCATCATCGTTTGAATCCAACCGAACACGTTGAACTACAGCGCCAAGTGGATGACCTCCTCACTAAAGGATACATCCGCGACAGCCTAAGTCCCTACGCTGTCCCTGCATTGCTCACACCCAAGAAGGATGGGTCGTGGCGGATGTGCATTGACAGTCGCACCATCAACCGGATCACCATCAAGTATAGGTTCCTTATACCTTGACTTGATGATATGTTACACTTAGTTTCTGGGGCATCCTGGTTCTCTAAGCTAGACCTTCGCAGTGGATATCACCAAGTCCGCATCCGCGAAGGTGATGAGTGGAAAACTACATTTAAGACCAAGGACGGTCTTTATGAATTGCTCGTCATGCCATTCGGGTTGTCCAATGCCCCGTCCACTTTTATGTGGCTCATGAGCCAAGTTCTCAAGCCCTACATGGGCAAATTCCTGGTCGTCTATTTTGACGACATCTTGATTTTTAGCCGGACCCCCGAAGAACACCTGGAGCATCTTCGCTCCACGTTTGACCTCTTCCTTAACACGAAGAAGTGATCCTTCATGACCAACCGCGTACACTTCCTAGGCTGTATTGTGTCCGACAAGGGTCTTTCTGTTGACCCGGCCAAGGTGTAGAAAGCGATTGTATCAAGTTTTTATCTCTACTTTATTTGTGCACTTTGTCATGGGGGTTAGAAATAATAATGGTGGTACCAAAGTGTTCTTGTACATTGCACTTTGTACTTCCACTTGGCACTATTTATAGCATCTCAATAGCAAAAGGGTTAGTGGTACCTAAGTTCCTTGTTCATCATACTAGGCACTACCCCATAGTTTTCAATAATGACAGTGGTACCGAAGCACAGCTTGGCACTTGGCACTGTTGTTAAAAAAAAAAAAAGGCACCACATAGGGACTATGTGGTACTGATGCTATTCTCCCATGACTTAGTACACAGTGTTATGCTTTTTGAAAGCTTGATCAATCATATCATGTGCGTGAGATGCATTGTAGAGGTTTTTGGTTATGTAACTTTGCATGTTCTATAGATTGTATTCGTGATTATTGGTTTAATTTGCTTTCCATACTGCATTATAACCTGAAGAGTTGTTGTGTTTAACCATTAACCTCATTAGACTTACTTAAGCTACTTTGAGATTCCTTATTCCATATCATCATTGTATTCTAGACAATTCAATTGCTTGAGGACAAGCAAAACTTTAAGTCTGATGTATTTTGATGACATGTAAAAATATGATATTTCGTGACTCAATTTCATTCTTATTTTAGAGCATAATGCATGTTTCATCTCATTTATTTACTCAAATACTTCATATTCTTCAGAACCTTCACTTTTCCTCTGTTTTAATGAAATGCAGGTATTTGGCCTCAAAATCGATGAAATTTGGAGAATCTGAAGGTATGTGACGATTTCCCATGATGAGATGGAGCTATATGCCAATTTTCAGCTCAATCGGAGTCCTCTACATCATACATGGCCATGGGTGTGCATCCATGTACGACCGTGCATCATAAGTCATCAGAATTTACTTAACCGAGCCGTACACGGGCATGGCCGTGCACCCATGCACGGCCATGTATATTTACGCACAGCACAATATGCGTCCGGTATTTTGCTTGTAACTTTCTATTCTGGGCTCAGAATTGGACGAAATTTGGGGTGCACCTTCCCAACTTAGCCACGAACGTTTTGGGACCGAAATCATCAGATTTGGTCAAGCAACGAAGAAGAACGAGGTGAAAGGGCAACAACTTAGGGTTTTGGGGTGATTTTCTGATCGGCGACACTGTTCCGGCGGGTTTCTCTCTTCGTTCCAACGTGGAGGATCACGCTGAGCCATCTTCAATCAAGGATCCACCATTCCCTTTGGTTTGATTCAATTTTCATGAGAGATTCTATGTATTTAACAATGTATACCATAGCGTAAACCTTATTTTCGGGGTTTGGGCGTAGCCCACTGTAAGAATGCTTGATAATATGACTTGATCTATATATTCCTCTATTTATCTTTATTCTTATTCATGTTTAGGATGTTTTAATTCTTGTTTACATACTGGCCATATGTATGCATGCTTTAGATGTCGGGGGAAGGACTGAGAGGTGAACCTTGACCATCGGAACCCCTAGACTGGACTGGTGATTTCGTGTTGCGAGAGCACTCGAAATCACTCGAGGAACCCTAATCTTTCATAGATCCCATTGGATCCGCCTTAACCCTAGTAAGCCACGAGAGTAGGAGACTTGGGTTAAGACGGATACCGAACCGTGTCTTGAGAGGGAGCGCGTCTGTACCCTAGGAAAGGTTACCTTGAGAACTTAGATAAAACTTTATTTAAATTATCAAGCCCTAATATTTATACATGCTTTAGTGTGGTGAAACCTAAAACCCCGAATCTCTCTCATAATCTCAAAACCCCATTTGCTTTGCTCTCTGCGCTGCTTGTTCTTAATCTGCCTTAGTTTAACTACTTGCTCTAGGACATTAGCCATTTTCCCATTAATCATTAACCTAGCTTTCGATTGACTGATTTGTTAGTATTTGACCCTAGTCCTTGTGGGTTCGATCTTTTTATTATGCGATAGACCGTGCACTTGCGGTAGCAGCCGTCTAGGCCCTATCAAGTTTTTGGCGCCGTTGCCGGGGACTAGGTAGCCAATATTAACACAATCAGAAGATTGATAGACTAGGTTTAGTTAGATTTCATTTTGTTCTTAATTCTGTTTATTTGCTTTTATTTTTAGTTGTAATTTCTATTTGGTGCAGTGCTACTAATCTTTTCTGTCTAGGTACTTGTTTATGCCCAGGAACACTGCTAGAACAGGAAAACTTGTACCTGAAGACCCGGAGATAGAGCGTACTTTCCGTCAAGTTAGAAAAAATTTGAAAAGACTTAAACTTGAAGGCAATTTTTCTGACAGTCGGACGATGGAAGCCACTCGCTCCTTGAAAGATTATGCAGCACCCACCATTTCTGGCGTGCACTCGAGCATATCGCGACCGGCTATCGAAGCCAACAACTTCGAGATCAAGCCGTCACTTGTACAGATGGTGCAATAGAATCAATTCAGTGGAGCAGCAACTGATGATCCTAACCTTCATTTATCTATCTTTTTAGAATGCTGCGACACTTTAAAAATTAATGGTGCTCATCTTGATGCTATCAAACTTAGACTTTTCCCTTTCTCTCTCAGGGATCGAGCTAGGGCGTGGTTGCAGTCTTTACCGCAGGCATCAATCACAACGTGGGAATAGCTATCACAAGCTTTTCTGTCAAAATACTTCCCACCGAGCAAGACCGCCCAGCTCAGGAATCAGATAACCAACTTTGCCCAAAGAGAAGTAGAGTCCCTGGATAAAGCATGGGATAGGTTCAAGGAATTGTTGAGGATGTGCCCGCACCATGGTCTACAGAAATGGGTGATCGTACACACCTTCTACAGTGGATTGCTGTACCAGACCAGACTTTCTGTAGATGCTGCTAGTGGTGGGGCATTAATGAACAAGAACTATGATGATGCGATGGAGCTGATAGAGGACATGACCCTCAATCATTATCAGTGGTCAGGAGAGAGGACTGAGCACACTCGAAACTCAGGGAAATTTGATGCTAACTCAATCGATTCTTTAATGGCAAAAGTAGACTCTCTTTCATCAAAGATAGATTCTATTAATGTCTCTGCTACTAATTCTTTGACTTGTGATGTTTGTGGAGTGACAGGACATTCTGCTGATAGCTGCCACATCTTGAGCGCCCCTTCTGAACAAGTCAATGCCATTGGGAATTTCAGGAATCAGAACGACCCCTACTCAAACACCTACAATCCGGGATGGAGAAATCATCCAAATTTCTCCTACAGGTTAAATCAAGGGCAAGTTCCTCCTGCTAATTTTCCTAATCAGAATTTCTCTTCTAATTTCAGGCCTCCTGGGGTACAGCATCCATCAGCCAACCAGAGACAACAAGATCCTCCACAGAAGTCCAGACTGGAACTAATGATAGAGAACCTCATGGCGAGTCAGACAAAGCACAACGAGACCATGAATACCATGAGTGAACAGTTTGCCAGCTAAACATGAAAGTAGACTCTGTTGCAACCCACCAGAAAATGATGGAGAACCGAATCACAGAACTGGACCAACGAACCAGCGCACTGTCTAGACATCCAGGAATGCTTCCAGCTCAGCTTGAAGCGAATCCAAGAGATCAGTGCAATGCCGTCATGACAAGTGGCGTTAAGCAATTGGAGGAATTTGAAGCTGAACACGTGGGAGATGAAGAGAAAGCATCTGCAAGCCAGGATGAGGGACCTCGACATGAGACTCTCAACACACCTCATGCTGAAAATGTAAAGGTGGTTGCTGAGAATCCTAAAGATGCCATATACAAGCAGCTGCCTCTCAAAGTTGAGGACCCTAGTAGTTTTGATATACCATGCAAGATTGGGAACACTACATTCGATAGAGCACTTCTGGATCTAGGCTCTGGAGTCAGCATCATGTCAGTCATCACTTTTGAGAAGCTAAACCTAAGAACTCTTATTTCAACATCTCAGGTTTTGCAATTTGGAAACGGATCTAGACTTCAACCACTTGGGATCGCTAAGAATGTGCCGCTGCAGTTTAAAGGGATATATATCTCGGTAGATTTTGTGATCCTAGACATAGCTGAGAACCCGCTCTTCCCTCTTATATTGGGCAGGCCATTCCTTACTGCGATCAGGGCTATAATCGATATCCCACACAGAACGATGACCTTTGGTGTTGAAGGAAGCAATATGTCATTTGATTTTGCTGCTACTGATAACCTATTCTGTTTTTCAGGTTCCAGGGAGAGCGGAGAAGAAATGAAGAAGGGTATTGCATAGTCGAGGAGCAAGATGGAGCTCTTCCCACAAGCCTTTCCCGAACACTTTGGAGACAGACCCAATGGTTCGATCGGCCTAGAAGGAGACAAGATGGTGGCAATGATGACGCATACTGAGGATGCCACAGGGGCCGATCTGCAGAAGAATACGTTGGGATTGCTTAAGGATAAAAGTATAATTGACTTTGGCACTTCTTATGTCTTGTGCCATTCTGTTGTTCCATGTTCTGTCAGGACAGTTAGAGAAAAACTATTATACCTCATGCTCATTTTAATAGGTACACTTCATGAGCTGCGACGGAAGCAGAGGCTCCATGCCACCTATTTAGCCTCACCACCACCAGATCCACCATGAGCACCATGATGGTCAAGCTAGTGACCCTAAAGAAGCGCTTGTTGGGAGGCAACCCAACCTCTTTTGCACTCTTTTACTTTCTTATTTGTTTTCACTATTTAGACATTGTTATTTTTCAGTTTTTCTTTCATATTCATGCTCTCTAAGCTGTACAATGCTGATAGGAATTTTTCTGGATTTTTCAGGTATCACCGAGCCATGCACGGTCGCACCCGTGCATCCATGCATGGCCATGTACGGCTCGGTTATCTCTTCCCAGTGTGAGACTGAGAGGTGCACGGGCGTGGGCGTGAAGAGACGCACGGCCGTGAATGCCTCAGATGTTTTTCACCGAGACGTGCACGGGCGTACCGGTGCACCGATGCACGGCCGTGCATGATAAGTGACTTCAATTGGCCCGATTTGACTGGGAGCTACACAGGCTAGGCCATGTATCCATACATGGCCGTGCACGATAAGTGATAAAAAGAGGAGCGTGCACAGCCTCGTGCACACCCGTGCACGAAACCCTAGCCGCCGCCGCCGCCTCCCCGATCCGCCACCTCTAGTGCCCGATCGACCGCCGGCGACCCTCCATCGTCTTCCCCACCTTCCGGCGACTGTTTCCCCCAACCTTCCGGCACCGATCCGTGCCTCACGACACCGCTCGGGGCCGCCCTAGTTTCGATTGCCGCCCGTGATTCCGCCTCCGCCGACCGTCTTTCCTCATTACCGACGCCTCCAAAGCTTCCTACTCGGCACCAGCTACCTTCCCATCGCCTCCCCGCACCTCTAAGATGTCCAGACGCAAGCAACCCATCTCCAAGCACGGGGCGTCCTCTTCTCACGCCGCCAGTGAGCCTCATCCGCCACCTGCTTTGCCGGCTACACCTTATGGGATCATCTGCCGTGATCCAGAGCAACTTGCCAAGCTTACTGCCCTCGCACACCGCCCAGTGATCACCACCAGATTCCTCGATCATGCTACTCTCAACACTCTTGGTTTCTACGAAGATGTGCAATGGATGTTTCAACGAATGGGTTGGGACCAGTTCTTCACCATGTGCTACCCCACCTACATCCCCATTGTACTGGAATTCCTGTCTTCTATGGAGTTCCATGCTAGCATCCACATTGACGACGACGACGACAATCTATCCTTCAAACTTAACAACACTGAGTATGTGCTAACACTGACAGAGCTGAACTCTATATATGGTTTTCCTACATAAGGGACAAGGCTCACACCTACCGCATTCAATGATAGCAATTTCTGGGCTGAACTGACCGACCTGAGACCCTTTGACACAAGAACAGCTAGAGCCACATGCCTGAGGAACCCTATGGTGAAATATGTGCACCGTGTACTGGCACACACTATTTTCGGTCGAGGGGAGTCTGACGGTCTTGTCCGAGCAGCTGAGCTCCAGTTTTTATGGGCTATGCTGTATGGGGTCCGCCTCAACACTGCTTTTCACTTTGCCCAACAACTCCAGAAAGTATCAAGGGCACCGAAAGGTGCAATAGCTCTCGGGGGACTTCTCACCCCTATCGCTTGAGCAGTAGGGATTCATCCCTACCAAATGGAGCAAGCCCGGGGCAACTACCGACTTGATCTCGATTCCTGCGTTTTGATGCGGATGATAGTGATGGAAGGTGAACTTTACAGCTTGATCTTCCCCGGGAGCGATGTGAAGTTACCACTGCCAAACCCTGCACGCACCACTATTCGTGAGCGGCGGAACTGGAAAGTCGAAGCAGTTGAAGATGTGGATGTACCTCTTGCCACTGAACCACCACAACCTGCTCAGCAACGCCCTTCTACCCAGCTCGACCGCATTGAGGCCTATGTCCACTTTATCCGGGACGCACAGGAAGAGACTCATCTATCTGTCTCTGAAGGCAATTACTGGATCCAACAACTTGAGACAAAAGTGGAGCGCCAAGGACGAACACAGTCCTCTATTTTAGAGTCTGTGCATGAGCTTCAAGCGAGACACCGTCGACGCTGGGGATGAGTTTCTTTGGTTTCACCCGTCACTTGGTCAGCTTTCTATTTTTTCAGTCATTTATTTTCGTTATTAGTTTGCATCTATCTACTTTTAATTTATTACATTCTTAGTTGCATGTTTTAGTTTTCTTAGTCGTATCAACATCTATAGTGTCTTACCCAACCCCACTCTTTTCATTCATGATATTTGCTTTGTCCTTTAGTATTGCATTGTTCTATGCCTACTTGATTGCTTGGGATAGGAATCTTGACTTTTATCTGCCAATGGTCTATAATGGTTATGGTTTGCACATATGATTCTTTGGTTTACTGTAGTTGATTGATGTAATTAACCCGATTCATTATTGGTAGAATCTTGAAGAGTATGCTTGTTACTCCACCTTAGCCTTGATATGCATCTTATGTGTAGAAAGCGATTGTATCTAGTTTTCATCTCTATTTTATTTGTGCACATTGTCATGGGGGTTAGAAATAATAATGGTGGTACCAAAGTGTTCTTGTACATTACACTTTGTACTTCCACTTGGCACTATTTATAGCATCTCAACAGCAAAAGGGTTAGTGGTACCTAAGTTCCTTGTTCATCATACTTGGCACTACCCCATAGTTTTCAATAATGACAATGTTACCGAAGTGGTACCGAAGCACAGCTTGGCACTTGGCACTGTTGTTAAAAAAAAAAGGCACCACATAGGGACTATGTGGTACTGATGCTATTCTCCCATGACTTAGTATATAGTGTTATGCTTTTTGAAAGCTTGATCAATCATATCATGTGCGTGAGATGCATTGTAGAGGTTTTTGGTTATGTAACTTTGCATGTTCTATAGATTGTATTCATGATAATTGGTTTAATTTGCTTTCCATACTGCATTATAACCTGAAGAGTTGTTGTGTTTAACCATTAACCTCATTAGACCTACTTAAGCTACTTTGAGATTCCTTATTCCATGTCATCATTGTATTCTAGACAATTCAATTGCTTGAGGACAAGAAAAACTTTAAGTCCGATGTATTTTGATGACATGCAAAAATATGATATTTCGTGACTCAATTTCATTCTTATTTTAGAGCATAATGCATGTTTCATCTCATTTATTTACTCAAATACTTCATATTCTTCAGAACCTTCACTTTTCCTCTGTTTTAATGAAATGCAGGTATTTGTCCTCAAAATCGATAGAATTTGGAGAATCTGAAGGTATGTGATGATTTCCCATGATGAGATGGAGCTATACGCCAATTTTCAGCTCAATCGGAGTCCTCTACATCATACACGGCCATGGGTGTGCATCCATGCATGGCCGTGCATCATAAGTCATCAGAATTTACTTAACCGAGCCGTACACGGGCATGGCCGTGCACCCATGCACGGCCGTGTATCATGTCATAGATCCCCATCTCATCACATTCAACCTTGACCTCTGGGGTCATGCACTCTAAGACAAGAGCAGTGTACTGATCGTTATCTTCACAATGTTCAAGATAGACATTCCACTCCCAGTCATTAGTGAAATACACACTGGGCTGGGATGGAGGTCTTTCAAGAAGATGCACCTTATTTTCTTGTTTCAGTATCTTGGACAAAATCTTGAACAATTTTGTCCAATTTGTCCCATCCAGTTTATGTGTATAAAGTTTCAATCTTAGATCAGGAGATGCCTTCTACAATAAGCAAATAAGTAAAGTAAGTACAATGATAAAGCATTTAACAAGGACTTTAAATTAAATGCTATGCTCCCACTACTTCCAAAACAAGTTGAGAACTCTCTAACTCAACATGGAAATAGGTGAGTAGGATCCTAATTTCACATAAGGTCTCCGCGACTCACGAGGGTGAGTTGAGATGCACAGAGAGTCTCATGCTTCCTTAGGTAGGCATGCCAACCAATTGTGCCATGCACAATTCCTCTTAGTTGAGACAGACTAGGCGCCTTGTGTCCAGCGAGGGCTAGATACAACACAAAAATCTATCCTCTCAACAGCTGCCTCTAGTAATTCATCATGTTAATGACATATGAAAAACTAGTCAAGTCTGGTCCTAACCGTTATGCCCAGGGCCAACAAATTTCCTTGCGAAGGCACGCCCATGTTAAAACTGGACTGGGGAAATCATTGTCACCACACACCTTCTAAAGATAAGTGGGTGTGTCCCAC
Organism: Costus lasius; assembly: GCA_027563935.2. NCBI lineage: Eukaryota > Viridiplantae > Streptophyta > Magnoliopsida > Zingiberales > Costaceae > Costus > Costus lasius. Next base: position 21,530,866 of record CM050451.1, on the reverse strand, counting down.
GAGGGTGGGAAACAGTTCACAACACCACCGATCGATAGTTTGATGAGGGCTACGCGTTAGAAGGCTATCGACTTGATATTGTATTGAGAGTTTTTGCATGTTTGTTTTATTCTTTTCTAGCATGCAGTTTTCCTATAGTTCAGGCAGCAAAGGAAAAACATCACAGGCATGCTATGGACAAAATAATAAACCATTACAGGCATGCTATTTTGGTCGATATGGTCATAGCCCTTTTCATACACATAACTTGTCACGAGCCATGTGACATGTTATCGTGCATCCAAGGGTTGCGAGTCCCTAAAGCAGATCAGCCCATGCGAGAAGCCGAAAGCATGTGTCCTTCTTTCAGCCGCAAGTCCATCACCATGCTTCCAAAGCTGGCGCCACTCTGATATCGGTTGAAGAAGACACCTTGTTGTCTTTGATGAACCTTAACCTATCTCATGTAAACAATTCTACATCTATTCTAAGGAAAGATGAAAATTTTACATCAAGAAGGGGGAGAACCACACGCAGGTGGTAGAAAGATTTTACAAGCATTCATCACAGGTGGAAACATGCTTCCATATCACAACCCAGGAGGGCACTCGCTATGACCATATCAACCCATAGAAGAGACAAGTGGCGCATATATAAAATTTGAAAAACCGTAATAATCAAATTTTATCCCCTTATGCGCCAACTCCATCCAAAGCACTCTCTTAATCAAATTTATGATAAAATTGGGATCAAGTTTCATGATGATTTCATGGACCCTATCGGCTGGCAATTTTGTCAGATCAAGAGACCTGGCCAATCCGAAGACACAATGCCCGTCCTACTTGACAAAACTACGTGCGCCTTTGGTCTTAAATCGATCATAAACACAATCCAAATTTCGGCCATAAAAATTGATGAAAGAAGTTTGGATGAAAGCGCCTTCTAGGTTAAACGCGCATGGATGAACGAAAAATTTTCCAAAAATTTTTCACACCAGCAAACGTACACCTTGTGTTTCTCGCAAGTAGCTCTGATACCACTGTTAGGGAATGCCGGGTGTAATTTAAAATTTTGCAGTCCCAGGACGCAGCGGAAGAAGCATTACACCCGAAACACATTCCGGCCCCAAGGATCCATGCGAGAGAGAAGACACAAGGATGTGTTAGAGATGTACCTCTTTTGCTTGTATAGATGTCGAAGCCATGTTGAAGGCGCCCAAGTGTTCGCCCTCTACAAGTATCCACGCGTCGACTCCTTGATCGTTGCTCCCTTTCACGCTTGGTGCTAGCCTCGGGAAGAGAATCAAGCCTTAGGGTTCCTTCACTCCTCTTGCGCCACCTCCAAGGTTCATGTGCCAAGTGCAAGGAAGATGCCGCCAACTCCTTATCCTCTTCACTCCAAGAGAAGAGGGAGAAGATGAGTTTCGGCCTTGAGGAAGATTAGGGGGAAATTGCGCCACCAAGTCCTTCTCCAAGTCACGCCAAGAGGAGAGGAAGAAGAAGACTTGCGGTCACTTGTAGGAAGAAGGGTTGCACCACTTTGATGTTGTCGCCCTTTGCCCTTGCTTTCGCCCTTCTATGTGTGTTCACGTCTCCAAGTGTTCATCAACTAGAGAGGGCGACAATGGGTCCTATAAATAGGACTAGAGGCGGTTTGGGCAAGGGCTAGGATCATGTCAAGTGTATGGCTAGGATGAGGTGTCTTGAAGTAAGGAAAGTCTCCAAGACTTTACCATAAACCTCATTCAACCTATCCATAAAAGTCCAAGCACTATATCAGCCCAAGACATGCCTCAAATGCATTCTTACCATCAAAGGCTAAGTGGCTAGGCGCAACATGAAGAATTCAGCTAGGGTAAGGGTTTGGGTGCATGTAGGGTTCATAAGGAAAGTCTCCAAGACTTTACCATAAACATCTTCCTACTTCTCATATGCGCCCAAGCTCTTTCCAAAAGAGTCCTCAAGCCATATCAGCCCCAAGACTTGCCTTAGAGGCAAGTATTCCATCCAAGGAAGAAGGGCTAGGCGCCCTTTACTTCCATAATGAAGCAAAGGCGCCTCCCTCACCCCATTATGCCCCTAGGCGCCAATGGGGTGAGATTTCTCCCCATTATACCCTTTTAAGCCAATTCCTCTTCATGACAACTAATTATTGGGCCTCATTGGATAATGAGCTAGCCCAAACTTCATGGCATGGGTTGATTAAGCCATTGGATCTAATCCAATGCAACCCTAATCCAAATGTGACCAATCTAGGTCAATTTCGGGTCAACCTGCCAAAAATGAAGTTTGGCTCCAATAACTTTCTTCCAACTCATCAGGCCTATTGGCGCTGATGAAATCTTCCAAATTGATCCAAGTTATCCAATAACTTGATCCTAAGGCTTCTGATTAAAGCAACGTCAAGAGTCTATTGCGTGTGACCCTGTAGGATCCATATGACGATGGCAATGATGTAAACATCATAAGTAGTGAGGGGTATCTAGCAACACATCACTACTACCCATGTCATAGGACTTAAGTCATTATGGCAACAACTCCTAACAAGCAACGAGGATTCCTATTGCATTACAGATCCCTTTGCCTAAGCTGATATCCTACCATTGGATTAGTCTCAAGTTTATTATCCAATGCATTGGTCATGACTCAACAAGTGTGGCTACACTTTCCTGTCATGCACTAATAAGGTGGGGCGCCCCGAGTGGATATCATGCTTCCATTAAGGAAGGGGCAAATCCTACTATTGGTCATCCATGTCTCTACATGACTTATGACATGCCCAATGACAGTCGTTTTGATCTCCCAATTACGGAGAGACGTAAGACTGTATTAAAGCATACCCATCATCAAGTCTAGACATGAATACCTCAAGTCTAAGGATCAATGCAAACCTCTTGCATGTGAGATTGACCTGTTGACTAGACAAGTCAATCCTCACGGTGGATCACTCCAGTGCATCCAATGCACCTGTATGTCTGCGTTACTGTGCCCCGCACATAACCAGCCCATACACCAGTCTCACATGTACCAAAGCTGTCCCATATCTGCTAAGGTACCTTGTCTGGGGATAGCTTATGAGAATGGATCCAATCCAAACTTCTGGGACATTATTTATGCAACTCAATACATCAACGCAGGTAGAGAAGTCTACATAATAACGACCATGCCCACAAAAATAGTAATAGTTCTATCAAAGTACATTCAAACAATGCCTGACCATGTCAATACATTGGTCTTTAGGGCATATACACCAACAAACTCCTCAGAGCACGCAGCGGAAGCTGATGCAGGAGCACACAGCATGAAGGAAGGGGAAAATCTGGCCCCAATGGTGCCCCAAAAATTTTCCACAGAAAGTTCCACGGGGTACCCAGCGATGGAAGCCACGCCCCGTGAGCCCTGCGGACAACTACCGGATACTTCACATGCCCAAGTTAAGTTTTCCACAGAAAGTTCCTCGGGGCACCCAGCGACGGAAACCTCGCCCCGAGAGTCCTGCAAATAACTTCCTAAAGATTCACATGCACAAGTCAGAATTTCCATAGAAAGTTCCTCGGGGTACCCAGCGACAAAAACCCTACCCCGAGAGTCCCGCAGACAACTACGTGAAGGTTCTCAGGCACAAGTCAGGTTTTCCACAAAAAGTTCCTCGGGTCACCCAGTGAAGAAAACCTCGCCCCGAGAGTTCTGCGAACAATTTCCTGAAGATCCACAGGCACAAGTCGGAAATCCCACAGAATGTTCCTTGGGTCAACCAGCGACGAAAGCCACACCCCGAAGCCGCAGAAGTACCCCGATGACCCCATTTCGACGTATACAACCCACCCTACCATGTTGCTTCACCTCATGAAGACCCAAAGGAGCCCAACAAGGTAGTTATCCGGCGATCCCAACGCCCATCTCACCCACCGGACCGCTTCGTGGGTGTGATCAGCCCACTCTCCATCCACACCGAAGTGACCCGGCCCAAGGACGCTATAAGCCAAACCCCGAAGGGCCCAACTCCAGATGCGCCTCACAACCACACCAACAACACGGCCCAAGAAAAGGCCGCGACGATCGTTACGCAGCCCAGTACTTCAAAATTCTGTTCCTTTGTCGCGATGTGCTCCGAGCGCGTCTAACCGTTGTCACAACCACCTTGTACGCTGAAGAACCAAAGGACCTGCGCCCCTGCATGAGTAGATGGTATTTGGTAGGATTTTATTCTGTTTTGTCTTTTTGTGGCAGCTTGACCATTTTTTGATTGTTAGTTGTTGAGATGCTGCCCTTTTGTCTTGTTTACCCCTCCTTATCTTATAAAAGAGAGGGGCTGGCCAGCATTCTCCCTTAGTTCTCTTTGAGTGTGAGAGTACTCCTGCTGAGAGCCTCCAGCATTGTAGAAGTCGAAGAGGAGCTTCGCCTTCAGAGTTTCCGGGTCGAGGTCGGTGCCTCGATTCCACGTTGTTCCGTTTCCAGCTTTTCAAAGAAGTAAATCCCATCCTTCGTGGTGGGTCAGGTTCGCCTGTTTCTTCACTTCGTTGCGTTCTTGTGTTTTTGTTGCGGTTTCTCTTTCTCCATGGGTATCCATACACCGGAGATGTGGACGTTCTGTGTTGTTCTTTGGTGGATTTCAGGCACATAGGCGTGCGAGTTGTGTGCTGCGAAATCCGCTGGTCCCCCCCCCCCCCACTGCAACGTGCTGAGCTTAAAATCTACTGCGTGGGCATGCTAAATTGCTACAAGGTTAGTGAGTTACATTCCGTAGTTGAGTGCCGTTGTGCTCTTTTCGCATCTGTGTTGCCCCGATCGAACTCGACGCTGATTTCTTTGCGTTTCATCGTGTTTCCCTGCATTTTCGAAGTGCTTTTCACTTCCCTCATCTAAAGACCCTCTCCCATTTTCGTGTGCATTGTGTAATCCATTAGAGTATGGCTTTAAGGACCCTCCCACCTACAGTAGCTCCATCATATATGCTGCAGCGTGGACGTTGTAGAAAAAGCTATACAGCATGTTGAGCCCTTCAGGAAAGAAGTGGACCCCTTGGAATTTGAGCATAGGGCGTACTGGGCTGTCAAGCAAATCAACTTCGATTTCAAGAACGCCAGTGAAAGGAGAAAGCTCCAACTTGATGAGTTGAAAGAGATACGCCTTTTCGCCTATGAAAATGCCAAGATCTACAAAGCACGCACCAAGTTTTGGCACGACAGGCGCATAGTGAAGAAAGAATTTTGTGAAGGGGATAAAGTACTTCTCTTCAACTCAAGACTTTGGCTATTTCCAGGAAAGCTCCACACGAGGTGGTCCGGTCCTTTTACAGTTCAGCAAGTTCAACCATACGGTGCAATCACAATTTGGATGGAACGGACTGGAAGTTTCACAGTTAACGGGCATCGTCTCAAGCACTACTTTGAAGATGAGCAGGTCGAAAAAGAGGAAGTTCTTGCTCTTTTAGACCCCACGAATTTGATACTCTGATAACTCTTATGGTCGAGCTACCGACCTTAAACTAACGCTCTTGGGAGGCAACCCAAGTTTTTAATTGTTCTCAGTTTTCATGCATTATTTCTCCATGTTAATCATTATATTCCTAGATTGTTTATTTCTATTTCATTTGATTTTAGGTTTTCTAAAGAGGGATTGCTGTTGATTCAATGTCTCTTTGTGTTGTAGGACAAAGATGGAGCGCATGAGAATTTTTCCAGGATTTTTCGTGCATAATAGTGTACTTCACCACCTGGTGAACCCCACGGGATTCACCATTTTTCTGTACGCAAGAAAACCACCCAGTACACTTCACGGGCTGGTGAACCCCAGCGTGTTCACCCATGCCCTTGTCGACCCAGTTCTCACAGTGCAAATCATGGACAGGTGAACCCGGGCGGGTTCACCCGTGTTTTCACCCAGCGTTCGGCGCGACTCAGGACCTGCGCGACTAGGGTTTCCGCCGCCCCCAAACTTCGCCAAGATCCCACTGACTGCGTCGCTCTCTCATCTTTCTGAAAACGAAGATGATTTCTCTGGGTCAGTTCCGAGTTTCCTTACAAGCGGGACAGGTTTTGTTTCGATTTCACCCCCAATTTTCGCATCGCCGGATTTCTGAGCTTTTCAGCCGATCCACCGCCGCCATCATGCTTGCCTTGCTCCACCGCTTGGATCTTCTCATCCAGGCTCGTCTGCCGCTTTCCGATCTTCTCTTGCCACCATGCCTCCAATAACTAAAGCTATGGCTTCCAAGCGGACAGCGCGACCTCCGTAGGTCTTCTCTGACTCGTCAGCCACAGACGACGAGGAGTACACACCCACTCCTCCATCTTTCCGACCACCATCGGTGACACCAGGATCTTCATCGGCTCGGCATGGACGCACGCCTACCAGCCGGACACAACCATACGTCTCTCCCCCGAACGAGCTCGGGATTATCTTCCGCAATGTCAGGCAAGAGGAACGCTATCAAACATTGCGTTAGCGCTGAGTTCTCAACACCAGATAACTTGACAGAGGGACACTATAATTGCTTGGGCTAAGGGAAGATGTTGACATGATGTATGCTGCAATAGGTTGGGAGCAGTTCCAGCAGCTATTTTCCCCTACTTATGTTGGTGTCACGCTGAAATTTCTGAGCTCTTTGGAAGTGAAGGCAGATCCGATACTTGAGGATGATCCCGACAGCCTAACTTTTTGTTTGGGTAATATCGAGCATACCCTTACTCTTTTTTAGTTACGCAGCATCCATGGATTTCCCGAGCCTTGTGTTCGCAAGGTCCCCACCGAGTATAGTGAGCAGAGTTTCTGGGGAGCGATCACTAATGAGCACATTTACTCCGCTCGCGTGGCCCGAGCTTCCAGCCTCTGCAACCCCGTCATCAAGTACCTGCACCGCGTGTTAGCTCATACCATATTTGGCCACGGTGAGAGTGACGGTATGGTTTAACAGGCCGAGTTGTTTTATCTCTGGTGCATGCTTCATAGTTTCAGGGTGGATTCTGGGTATTATCTTGCAAAGCAGTCTAGCCGCGTCGCCCGTTCTTTGAAAGGGGCGATCGTGATTGGTGGTCTTATCACTCCCTTGGCAGTTTCATTGGGCATCATCCAGTACGGCACATTGGAAGCTACTGGCAACAACAGGCTCGAGATCAAGTCTTGCATCGCCATGAAGCTAATTATTCGCAAAGGTAACTCATACTGCATGACATTCAAAGGGAGTCCATTCTGCCTTCCACTACCGAACCTACAACGCACCACTGTGAGAGTGCGAGGGAACTGGCGTATCCAGCCTGTTGATGATTGATGACATGCAAAAATATGATTTTTAGTGACTTAATTTTATTATTATTTTGGAGTAAAATGCATGCTTTGTCTCATTTATGTACTCAAATGTTTCATATTCTTCAGAGTCTTCACTTTTCCCTTGTTTTATGAAAATGTAGATTTTTGGCCTCAAAATTGATGGAATTTGGAGAATCTTAAGGTATGGGACGATTTCTATTGATGAGATGGAGCTACGCGCCAAATTTTAGCTCAAACAGAGCCTTCTACAGAGTGCACGGTCATGGGTGTGCATCCATGCACGGCTGTGCATCGTAAGTCATCAGAATCGTCCTAACCGAGCCGCACACGGGCGTGCTCGTGCACCGATACACGGACGTGCATCGTCCCGCATCTTGCATGACAGGCGCTTGGTATTTCGGCCATAACTTTCTATTCCTGGCTCAGAATTGAACAAAATTTTAGGGAGACCTTCCCAACTGGGATACGCACGTTTTGGGATGGGAATCATTGGATTTGGTGAAGCAGTTGTGGAGAACGAAGCGAAAGGGTGATAACCTAGGGTTTTCGGGTGAATTTTGGGCGACAACACTGTTCCGGCTTGATTTCTTCGTCGTTCCGGCGTGGATCTTCGTGATGGACCTTCTTTCATCAAGGGTCTACCCTTCCCTTTGGTTTGATTTTATCATTGTGAGAGATTTCATGTATTTAACGATGAATCTTGTAGTGTAAACTCAACTTTCGGGGTTTGGGCATAGCCAACTGTATGAATGTTGAATACTATGGTTTGATCTATATATTTCTTTACTTATCTTTATTCTTATTTATGTCTAGGATGTTTTATTTCATGTTTATGTACTGGCCATATGTATGCATGTCTTAGACGCTGTGGGAAGGACTGAGAGGTGAACCACAGTCGTCGGAACCCCTTAGACTGGACTGGTGATTTCGTTTAGCGAGAGCACTCGAAATCACCCGAGGAACCCTAATCCTTCACAAATCCCATTGGATTTGGCTTAACCCGGTAAGCTACGAGAGTAGAAGACTTGGGTTAAGGTGGACACCGGACCGTGTCCTAAGAGGGAGCGCATCTGTACCCTAGGAAGGATTACCTTGAGAACTTAGATAAAGCTTGATTAGAATATCAAACTCTATTACTTCTGCATGCTTCAGTGTGGTGAAACCTAAAACCCCGAATATCTTTCATAGTTTTAAAACCCCGTTTGCTTTGCTCTCTGTTCTGTTTTCTTTCAATCCGCTTTAGTTTAATTAATTGCACTAGGATTTTAGTCATTTCTCCCTTAATTGTTAACCTAGCTACGAGTTGACCGATCAGTTAGTACTTGACCCTAGTCCCTGTGGGTTCGATCTTATTATATTACTCGATAGACCGTGCACTTGCGGTAGCAGCCTGTCTAGGCCCTATCAAGTTTTTGGCATTGTTGTCGGGGACTAGGTTGCCAATATTAACACGATCAGAAAATTTGTATACTAGGTTTAGTTAGATTTTATTTTCTTTTTATTCGATTTGTTTACCTATTGTTTCTTTACTCTTTGTTTTTAGTTGTAATTTTTGTTTGGTGCAGTGTTACTAATCTCTTTTGTCTAGGTACTTGTTTATGCCCAGGAATACTACGTGAACAGGGGAACTTGTACCTGGAGACCCGGAGATAGAGCATACTCTCCGTTTGGTCAGAAGAAATTTGAAGAGATTGAAGCTTGAAGGATATTTTTCCGACAACAAAATGATGGAAGCCAATGCCAACCGCTCTCTGAAAGACTTTGCAGCACCACCCATCTCTGGTGTGCACTCGAGCATATCGCGGCCTACTATCGAAGCTAACAACTTCGAGATCAAGCCATCACTTGTACAGATGGTGCAATAGAACCAATTCAGTGGAGCAGCCATTGACAATCCCAACTTTCATTTATCTATCTTTTTAGATTGCTGCGACACTTTAAAAATTAATGGTGCTCATCCTGATGCTATCAAACTAAGACTCTTCCCTTTTTCTCTCAGGGATCGAGCTAGGGCGTGGTTGCAGTCTTTACCACAGGCATCAATCACAACGTGGGAACAGCTATCGCAAGCTTTTGTATCAAAGTACTTCCCACTGAGCAAGACCGCCTAGCTCAGGAATCAGATAACCAACTTTGCCCGGCGAGAAGGAGAGTCCCTGTATGAAGCATGGGATAGGTTCAAAGAACTGTTGAGGATGTGCCTCCACCATGGTCTACAAAAATGGGTGATCATCCACACCTTCTACAGTGGATTACTATACCAGACCAGACTTTCTGTAGATGCTGCTGCTGGTGGGGCACTAATGAACAAAAGTTATGATGATGCGATGGAGTTGATAGAGGACATGGCCCTCAACCATTATCAGTGGTCAAGAGAGAGGAGCCAGCACACTCGAAATTCAGGGAAGTTTGATGCTAACTCGATTGATTCTTTAATAGAAAAAGTAGACTCTTTTTCATCAAAGATAGATTCTATTAATGTCTCTGCTTCTAATTCTTTGACTTGTGATGTTTGTGGAGTGACAGGACATTCTACTGATAACTACCACATCATGAGCGCTCCTTCTGAACAAGTCAACGCCATTGGGAATTTCAGGAACCAAAACGACCCTTACTCGAACACATACAATCCGGGATGGAGAAATCACCTGAATTTCTCCTACAGGTTAAATCAAGGGCAGGTTCCTCCTGCTAATTTTTCTAATTGGAACTTCTCTTCTAATTTCAGGCCTCCTCCTGGGATACAATATCCATCCGCCAACCAAAGACAACAAGATCCTCCACAGATGTCCAGATTAGAGTCAATGTTGGAAAACTTCATGGCAACTCAAATGAAGCACAATGACTCTGTGAGTGAGCAGATTCGCCAGTTGAACATGAAAGTGGACTCTGTATCAACCCACCAGAAAATGATGGAGAGCCGGATCACAGAGCTGGACCAGCGAACCAGTGCGTTGTCTAGACACCCAGGAATGCTCCCAGCTCAACTTGAAGCAAATCTGAGAGATCAGTGCAATGCCGTCATTGGAAGTGGCGTTGAGCAATTGGAGAAATCTAAAGCTGAACATATGGGGGTGAAGAAGGAAAATCTGAAAACCAGGAAGAGGAGCCTCATCATAAGACTCCTGACGTGTTCAATGCCGAAACGATAATAGTGGCTGCTGAGAACTCTAAAGATCCCATACACAAGCAGCTACCTCTTAAAGTTGAAGACCCTAGTAGTTTTGATAGACCATGCAAGATCGGGAACACCGCATTCAATAGGGCACTATTGGATTTCGGCTCTGGAGTCAGCATAATGTCTGTCATAACCTATGAGAAGCTAAACTTGGGAACTCTCACATCAACATCTCAAGTACTGCAGTTTGGAAACGGCTCTAGACTTCACCCGCTGGGGATCGCCAAGAATATACCACTGCAATTTAAAGGAATATTTATTCCGGTAGACTTTGTAATTCTGGACATAGCCGAGAACCCACTTTTCCCTCTTATATTGGGCAGGTCATTCCTTAACGCGATTAGAGCTATAATCGATATCCCACATAGAATGATGACTTTTCGCATTGATGGAAACAATATGTCATTTGATTTTCCTGCTACTGATGACCAACTCTGTTTTTCAGGTTCCATGGAGAACAGAGAGGTGTTGAAGGAAAGTACCGCACAATCAAGAAGCAAGATGAAGCTCTTCCCAGAGACCTTTCCTGAACATTTTGGAGACAGACCCGACGAACCGATTGGTCTAGAAAGAGACAAGATGGTGGCGAATATAACACATACTGGAGATGCCACGGGAGCCCATTTGAAGAAGAAATTGGGATTGTTCAAGAATGAAATTCTAGTTGACTTAGGGACAGCCTATATGTTTTGCTCTATTGTTTCATGTTCTGTTAAGACAGTTGGAGATAAACTAGTATATCTTATGCTCACTTTAATAGGTGTACTTCATGGGCAACAACGAAAGCAGAGGCTCCATGCCATCTACTTAGCCTCTCCACCACCAAATCCACCTTGAGCATCATGTTGGTCAAGCTAGTGACCCTAAAGAAGTGCTTGTTGGGAGGCAACCCAACCTCTTGTTTGCTATTTTTACTTTCTCATTTATTTTCATCATTTAGACTTCATTGTTTTCTAGTTTTTATTTCACATTTATACTCTCTAAGCTGTACCATGCTGATGGGAATTTTTCTAGATTTTTTAGGTATCACCGAGCCATGCACGGTCGCACCCGTGCATCCATGCACGGCCGTGCACGGCTCGGTTAACTCTTCCCAACGCGTGACTGAGCGCTGCACGAGCAAGGGCATAAAGGAGCACACGGCCATGGACAGCTGAGGAAACTTTTGGCCGAGACATGCACGGGCGCACCCGTGCATCCACGCACGACTGTGCATCATAAGCGAGTTCAGTTGGTGCGATGAGACCGAGAGCTACACAGGCCAGGCTGTGTATGCGTGCACGGCTGTGCACGATTTTATTATAAGGGCCACCGCCAGCACACCCGCATACACACCCGTGTACGCAACCCTAGTGCCGCCGCCGCTGTCCAGATCCGCCGCCTCCTGTGCTCGATCGACCGCCGGCGACCTTCCATCATCTTCCCCATCCTCCGGCGACTCTTTCCCCTAAGTTTTCAGCGTCGATCTGCGCCTCACGACACCGTCCGCCGTTGCCCTAGCTTCTTCCACCGCCCGCGATTCTGCCGCCGCCGACCTCCCTTCTTCATCGCCGACGCCTCTGAAGCTTCTTCTACAACATCAGCTACCTTCCCGTCACCGTCCTATACCTCCAGAATGTCTTGACGCAAGCAGACTACTTCCGAGCACCGTGCGTCTACTTCTCAGGCCACCGCCGATCCTCTTCCACCGCCAGCCTTGCCGCCTACGCCATATGGGATCATCTGCTGAGATCCTGAACAGGTTGCCAGGCTCACCGCACTCTCACGCTGACCGGTGGTGATGACACGATTCCTCGATCATTCGACGCTGAACACTCTAGGCTTCTACGAAGACGTGCAATGGCTCTTTCAACGTGGGGTGGGACCAATTCTTCACTATCAACTACCGCACCTACATCCCCATTGTATTGGAGTTCCTTTCATCCATGGAATTTCATGCTAGCATCCACTCCGACGACGATGATGGCAGTCTTTCCTTTCGACTCAACAACACTAAGTTCATGCTTGCACTAACAGAGCTGAATTCTATTTATGGTTTTCCTATTGATGGGACGCGCCTCACACCAACTGAGTTTAAAGCAAGCAACTTATGGGCCGACCTGACTGGCTTCTGACCCTTTGACACTAGGACAGCTAGAGCCACCTGCCTGAGGAACCCTATGGTGAAATATGTGCACCGTGTCCTAGCACATACTATTTTCGGTCGAGGGGAGTCTGATGGTCTTGTCCGAGCTTTTGAGCTTCAGTTTCTTTGGGCTATGCTGCATGGGGTCTGCCTCAACATTGCTTTTCACTTTGCCCGACAACTCCAAAAGGTATCAAGGGCACCGAAGGGTGCAATAGCTCTCGGGGGACTTCTTACCCCTCTTGCTTATGCAGTAGGGATTCATCCCTACCAGACGGAGCAGGCATGGGGCAACAACCGACTCGATCTTTATTCTTGCATCTCGATGCGGATGATAGTAAAGGAAGGTGAACTTTATAGCTTGATCTTCCCTAGGAGTGATGTGAAGTTACCGCTGCCAAATCCTGCACATACTACTGTTCGAGAGCAGCGGAACTGGAGAGTGGAAGTAGTTGAGGATGAGGATGTACCTCTTGCAACTGAACCACCACAACCTTCTCAGCAGCGCCCTTCTACCCAGCTCGACCGCATTGAGACTATGATCCAGTTTGTCTGCGATGCCCAGCAAGAGACTCACCTGTCTATCGATGCGGGCAACGATCGGATTCAACAGCTCGAGACTGAGGTTGAGCGCCAAGGATGAGTACAGTCCTCTATTTTAGAGTCTATGCATGACCTTCAGGCGAGGCTGCGTCGGCGTTGGGGATGAGCTTCTTTGGTTTCACCCGTCACTTGGTCAGCTATCTGTTTTTCCAGTAGTTTTCTTTATTCTAGTTGTTTGTTTTCTTTAGTCAATTCTTGGTAGTTTTAAGTTTGTCGCTTCTATTTCTTGCATGCTTTGTTATTTTGTGGTATCAACATCTTTAGTGTCTTGCCCAAACCCTACCTCTCTTTATGCTACTTGCTTTGTCTTCTAGAGTTGCATTGTTCTATGACTGCTTGATTGCTTGGGATGAGAATCTTAACTTTTCTTTACCAATGGTCTATGATGGTTATAGTGCGCGCATAAGATTCTCTGGTTTACTGTAGTTGAATGATGTAATTAACCCAATTCATTATTTGTATGATCTTGAAGAGCATACTTGTTACTATACCTTACCCTGGATGATCATCTCATGTGTAGTGATTGATTGCATCTAGCTCCATACATCTACTGTCATTATGCACTTTGTCATGGGAATCAGAAATAATAATAGTGGTACCGAAGTGTTCTTATAAATTGCACTTTGTACTTCCACTTAGCACTATTCATAACATCTCAATGGTAAAAAAGGTTTGTGGTACCTAAGTTCATCGCCACTCTTACTTGGCACTAACCCCATAGTTCTAAATATTCACAATAGAACCTAGGTGGTACCGAAGCAAAGCTTGGAACTTAGCATTGTTTTTTGTTCCAAAAAAAAAAGGCACCACATAGGGACTATGTGGTACTGATGCTATTTTTCCATGACTTATTGCACAATTATATGCCTTTTTGGATGCTTGATCAATTATATCATTTGTGTGAGGTGTATAGTAAAGGTTTTTGGTAATGTAACTTTGCATGTTCTATAGATTGTATCCATGGTAATTGGTTTAATTTGCTTTCCATACTGTATTATAACCTGAAGACCTATTGTGTTTAACCAATAACCTTATTAGACCTAGTTGAGCTATTTAAGATTCCCTATTCCATGTCATCATTGTATTCTAGACAATTCAATTGCTTGAGGACAAGCAAAACTTTAAGTCCGATGTATTTTGATGACATGCAAAAATATGATATTTCGTGACTTAATTTTATTATTATTTTGGAGTAAAATGCATGCTTTGTCTCATTTATGTACTCAAATACTTCATATTCTTCAGAGTCTTCACTTTTCCTTTGTTTTATGAAAATGTAGGTTTTTGGCCTCAAAATTGATGGAATTTGGAGAATCTGAAAGTATGGGATGATTTCTCATGATGAGACGGAGCTAGGCGCCAAATTTCAGCTCAAACGTAGCCTTCTACAGAGTGCACGATCATGGGTGTGCATCCATGCACGGCTGTGCATTGTAAGTCATCAGAATCGTCCTAACCGAGCTGTACATGGGCGTGCCCGTGCACCGATACACGGCCGTGCATCATCCCCCGTCCTACATGATAGGCACTCGGTATTTCGGCCATAACTTTCTATTCCTGGCTCGGAATTGGACGAAATTTTAGAGAGACCTTTCCAACTGGGATACACACGTTTTGGGAATGGAATCATTGGATTTGGTCTAGCAGTTGTGGAGAACGAAGTGAAAGGGCGACAACCTAGGGTTTTCAGGTGATTTTTGGGCGACAACACTATTCCGGCTTGATTTCTTCGTCATTCCGGTGTGGATCTTCATGCTGGACCTTCTTTCATCAAGGATCTACCCTTCTCTTTGGTTTGATTTAATCATTGTGAGAGATTTCATGTATTTAATGATGAATCTTGTAGCGTAAACTCAACTTTCGAGGTTTGGCCGTAGCCAACTGTATGAATGTTGAATACTATGGTTTGATCTATATATTTCTTTACTTATCTTTGTTCTTATTCATGTCTAGGATGTTTTATTTCGTGTTTATGTACTGGCCATATGTATGCATGTCTTAGACGTTGTGGGAAGGACTGAGAGGTGAACCACAGTCGTCGGAACCCCTTAGACTAGACTGGTGATTTCGTTTAGCGAGAGCACTCGAAATCACCCGAGGAACCCTAATCCTTCACAGATCCCATTAGATCCGGCTTAACCCGGTAAGCCATGAGAGCAGGAGACTTAGGTTAAGGTGGATACCGAACCGTGTCCTGAGAGGAAGCGCGTCTGTACCCTAGGAAAGATTACCTTGAGAACTTAGATAAAGCTTGATCAGAATATCAAACTCTATTAATTCTGCATACTTCAGTGTGGTGAAACCTAAAACTCCGAATATCTTTCATAGTTTTAAAACCCCGTTTGCTTTGCTCTCTGTTTTGTTTGCTTTCAATCCGCTTTAGTTTAATTAATTGCACTAGGATTTTAGCCATTTCTCCTTTAATTGTTAACCTAGCTACAAGTTGACCGATCAGTTAGTACTTGACCCTAGTCCCTGTGGGTTCGATCTTATTATATTACGCGATAGACCGTGCACTTGTGGTAGCAGCCTGTCTAGGCCCAATCAATGATCCACAGCCTGACCCTGTTGACACCGCTCCACCAGCACCTGGCGCATTCTCATTTGGTGGCACTTCTTCCTCTGACTCTATGATGGCTATCTTGCATGAAATTAAAGAGGAGCAGCTCCACCAACGAGAAGTGATCGATCATCTGGACACCACCATTTCCTACATTCAGCAGGACCATTCCTCTCGATGGGAGTCGATGGAGGCACACATGCAAAGGTAACACAAGGTGATGGGGTCTGTGTGGGAAAAGATATCAAGTATGAATGAGCGACTTTCCTTTCTCTCTGAGGAGAATATGGCTCGCATGGACATTTCTCCTGATAAGGAAGCCGAGCCAGACTATAGCGCATGTAGGAAGAGCAAGAGCTCATGGGCTTCTGGCTCTCGCTCGCGCAAACGAAGGTAGCTGCCCCGAGCATCAGCATTGACATCCACTCCTCTCACATCATGGCATTGCATAGAGGACTATGCAAACTTTTAGAGTGGGTGAGCTATCTTTACTCTGGTTTCTTCTCCTTATCTTCTTGTGGACATTTGACTTTGCTTGTTTGTCTTATGACTGTGACATGACTTTTATTTTGTGATGGATGGTATTGTGGCATTGTATCTTATATGCCATTTTATTCATGTGCCTGGTCCACATCTTCAGGCCCCACTATGTGACAGTTCTGTAAGACATTACCTTATTGGTTGCTTGTGTCAGTACTCTTCTATGGTGATAGTGATTTTCATACATGCTTGTGAATTTTGAAATGTTATGACGCTTATTATTCATGAGTTCATTTGTCTATCATGAGTTCTGTATGAATTCTTTCCTATGATAGCTATTTCAAAATACGGCGTTGAATGCATGATTGGTTAGGAATAATCTAAGATTGTTGATAATACCTCCTTGTTAGAGATACTTTTTGATCATGTCCATATATTCTATAAATTTGAAATTTTGTAATTTGGATTGGCTTTGAGTTGTTCATTAGTGGGTCAAACATTTCTATGACTGTTTAATCAACTCAAGCTTGCAACTTACATGAGAATCGTATTGAGATGCATATTCACTTAGTCATTCTTTGAATTCCTTTCTGTTGTTGGGGAGACACTGCAATTGTTAAAAAGGATATGCTATCAACTGCTATGAAAAAAAAATCACCCTTAGATTCCTTTACTTGGCACCGCGAAAAATCGGCGGTGGTACCGAAGGATATGAGTTGAAATCTAAGAGATGTGAAATAAATTCTACAAAATGACTCCTCTATTTGGCATTGCGAAAAATTGGCAATGGTACCTAAGGATATGAGTTGAAATCTATTGCAATAATCAGTGTATCGTACCTTGAGTAAAGCATTTGAGTTAACCCCAACGGTTTGATTAGGAAGGATTGGAAATGCATGAGTGTTGTGTGTAAACTTGATTGAGTCCTATGTTTGCTGCTTACTAGGTTGTTTGGCATCTAGAGATAGTGGGATCCAACTATTGAACACTCGAAACAACCATTTACTTGATTTCTCCTGATTAGATTTTGGATTGCTATTAAATATTCTTCTAGTTTAGATGTATACCTCAACGCAAAAGATTGCTCTTATACCCATCTTGTGTTTCATCCTATTTTATTGCTTGAGGACAAGCAAAGATTTAAGTCTGGAGTATTTTGATGCCTTGTATTTTAGTAGTAATTTTCCTTTATATTTCATGATAAATCTAGGCCTATTTTGATGCTTTCACACTCTTTTAAGGCTTATTTACTTGAAAGCTTTGAAATCTTTACTTTTCTTGCTTTTATGGAATTTTAGGTAAAATCAACCTTTTTTATGTCTTTTGAAGATTCTAAAGCCATGAGATGATTTCTTATATGAAAACGAAGTTGTCCATCAAATTTGGGTCCAATCGGAGTTAACATGAAAAATACGGCCAGGGTTCGTGGGGTTCACCAGCATTTTTGCCAGACAGCAGGAAATTCACAGAGAGCTTCACGGGCAGGTGAACCCAGTGGGGTTCACCCGTGATTCTCTCTGTTGCGCAGAGCTCAAAGTGACCAGAGCACTTCATGGGCAGGTGAACCCGGTGGGGTTCACCCGTGTCTCTTTTGGCCAAATCTATCCAGAGCTAATCACGGCCAGGTGAACCTAGCGGGGTTCACCCGTGATTCCAACCCAGGCAACGCGAGTCCGAGTCCTACTTGGATTTTCCGTGATTTCCAACCCGTTTGGGATCCAAATTTTGCAAGGAAGGATTCTATGGAAAGCTGATTCGAGGGAGAACACAGGGAATATAAAAGCTCTAATTTTCATGCCCTAGAAAAAGAGAAATCATGCGAAAGGTGGGGGAGAATGGACAAACAGCAGCGACACTCAGTTTTCACGGCGATTTGGCGAGATTTGATCGTTCAAACTTCACGATTCCGGGAGATCGACTGTGGTTTAGCATCTCTTCCTCTTTAGAAACAATTTCTTTTAGTTTTCCTATGATTATTGGGAAATTTTTCAGTGACTCTATGTACTCCGTAGCATAAAACCCTTTTCGGGGCTCGGTTGAAGCCCGTTGACGTTCGATGTTTGCGATTTCTTAATTAAAACAATTATCTGATATTTGTGATAGTATATTTTACTTTGGTTGCATATTTTATGATTTTACCTTGGCCACGTATTTTCATGTGTTAGCCGGCACGATTCATGCCGAGAGGAGAATCGTGATGGTGGAACTTCTTTGTAAAACTTGTGAACCCATGACACGAGAGTGCTTGGAATTCACTCGAGGGTTTCATAACCTTCCATAGAACGCATTGGGTTTGTTTAGAATGATCCACCGTGAGAGTAGGAGATCATTCCATACAAATACTGGGGTGTACATCCGAGAGGGGGCACCTTGTACCTTAGGGACAGGTTCCTTATGCAAATCACTTAAATCCTTATAATTGATCCTTTTTATAGCATACTCGATTGTCAACGTGGTGGATACCATAGCCCTGATATCTCTCATTCATATTCTCTAGTCGTTGATTTAGTTTCTCGTTTACAATTGAAGTTTGCAAAACCACATTTTCGTTCGCCTAGCTATTGAAACTTGGATTTTCTGGTGCTCAACCTTGTTCCTTGTGGGATTCGACATCCTTTATATTACTTCGACATAACCGTTCACTTGCAGTTCATGTCAACTTTCAAGGGCACTATCAAGTCCATATATACAAGGAAAGAAAAAGGCCGAAGTAGTTGTGCTAGTGGTCGTGGACGAGAATGCACCTAATCCTATGTACGAAGATAAGAAAACTCTCAAGATTAACCACATTTCAATTTATTATTTTAGGCGGTTAGTTATGTTCACATATGAGTTTTGTGTCTTCAGTACAAACATAGGAAAGATTATGATGGACGCGACCTATTAACACCGGCAATGAAAGAAGATATTGAAACCTACTTGTCATGGGACTTACAGCTTTTCAATGAATCATATCCATGGAAAATACAGAAAGCGTCAATTTGCTAGGTGTTGTTCAATGAACTAGTGAGCGATGCGGTAGGTATCATTTCAGTCTTGCTGCATTTTGTAAGTATCACATCGTGGATGGCTAATTCCTGTCTATGTAGGTTATTGATCCATATGCATCCCTCCTGATTGTGCAGTCCAGTACATACAAAATAAAAAGAAAGCAAAAGATTCATTGTTTTGGCTATATTTCCCCATTGTGCTGCTATTATAAGGCAAAGAAAATGCACGCCGCAGCTGCAGGCGAACTGGAGCATTTGCAAGGAAGCCGGATGAGATTCATCAAGAGATTATTCTGCCCCGTAATAAATAACGATCACTGGTTCCTCATGTATTTTGATTTCACGCAGAAACAGATGTGCGTGTTCAATTCATTAGGCAGCATCCATTCTAACAAATAATTAA
This sequence comes from Costus lasius, assembly GCA_027563935.2. Classification (NCBI taxonomy): domain Eukaryota; kingdom Viridiplantae; phylum Streptophyta; class Magnoliopsida; order Zingiberales; family Costaceae; genus Costus; species Costus lasius. The sequence continues at coordinate 21,511,280 of CM050451.1, read as the reverse complement.
TTAGTAAATATGTACATATCAATTTTGGTTTTTTACTTGGTGTTAATACATTGATGCTCATCCTCTGCAATTTTGTTTTCTTTTGCAGTCACTCTATATAGGGGATCATTATGCCTCTGAGACACATGGGAAGCTGGACATGCGGCATTTTGGAGTAGAGTGGCAGCAAGACTGCCTGATCCAGGATCCAGCCCACCCTAATTGTGCACTATTTGTATTAAAGTGTATAGAATGTTTAATATATGATTGTTGATGTCTCGTATTTTTATAGTCTTTTAGACTTATATTTACTAGTGAATCGAGACCTATTTTCGTATTTTTATATATCTTTCCAGCTTATTTTATTGATTTTCTTCAGAAGCTTCACTTCTTTTCATGTTTGATAAATACAGGATAATTCACTCATTTTTGGAGCTATTTGGAAGTATATTTATATCCCCGAGTGAATCAAGAACCCTAACGAGAAGTTTCGCTTCAAACGAAGCTAATTTCCAGAATTACGGCCGAGACCATAATATGCATTATGGCCATAATTTCTGATTTGAATTCTCAAGAAGCCCGTTTTCATTCAAGCATAATCATATTCCAAAGGCATGCCCTCAACTTTCTCAAAAGAAGTCTTTCGGAAGACAAAAACTTCGACAGAAGACATTACGGGTATAGCCGTAATTTCACCTGCCCGTAATCTTCACATCGGCAACCTTTGACATCATACTATGGCTGGAATTCAAGTCAAGTCAAAGGTCAATTCACATGCAAAATTTTAGACGAAACGGAGTTCGTTACAGAAATTACCAGTATGCTCATAATCTCATTACACTTGTAATGATGTTAAGAGCATTAAGTACATCGGAGGGCTGCAATAAAAACGTCATAACTTTTCCATTACAACTCCGATTTGGGCGTTTTTGGTGTCATTACGATGAGAATTTAATGCCCCATAAGATTTCAGAATCGACGCCAATATTACAAGCCATGCCCGTAATCTTCATTACACCCATAATCGTCCTTGCGCAGCCTAAAATTAAAAGAGCCATAACTTTGTCATTATAGCTCCGTTTTGGACGTTTAAGGTGTCAAAACGTAGCTAATTAAAAGGGCTTTAATGTTGGAATATCAAAGGGCACTTCAGAAATGATAAAAGGGGCCAAATTCGGTGAAGAACGTAGCGCCCAGTTGGGGCTCAAGGTGCGCTAGTAAGTTTTGCAAGGGAGAAAGCTTTGGTGACAACAAGGGAGGAGGAAGGAGCCATGCTATCATTCTAGAAGATTTGAAGGAGAATTGCAATGCTTTCTTAGAAGAGTTTGCTTCCTCTTCCTTCTATCTTCTCTTTAGTTTCTTCTATTCCTTTAGGGATTTGTACTGAATCGATACTATGCTAGCTAATCTTCTCTATCGGAACAAGGGTGTATTTTAGTTGTTTGGATCTTAGTTTCGAACTTGTTTTCTCGTAGCAATGAAAATTTTATTTTGTGTTTATTCGATCTGTGCTGTATTATTGCTAGTTTTGCCTTGATCATGTAATTACTTTTCTTAGGCGTCGCAAGAAGGACCGAAAGGTGAATTGCGACACTAGATCTGCCTTATCGATCATGCTCTGACCTGTCAAGAAATTGGGCAGGATTTGTGTGAGGAAACTTATAATATCTCTGAACCCAATGGATCAATCTAGGTACAGTGAGCCACGAAAGTAGGACGCCGATCTAGATTGATACCGGATTACGCTGTCGAAAGAGAGTAATCTGTACCATTTGATATTTCCTTGAACACTTTTAAAATTGTGTTGTTATGATGATTGTCTTGTTTGAGTTTAAGATCCATCAATGAAATGTACTCGAAGTTCCGATGTTTCTAAATCTTGTTTTCTATCCAAAACTTTCACTTGCTTGATTCGGCTCACAATTGTATTTAGTTGTATTTTAGTTTATTTTTGGAAAACCCAAAAACATTTACCCGATTGTCTAGCTATTGATTCGTAATCACTCGGTACTTGATCACTGTCCCTGTGGGATCGACATCTTAAGTACTACTATGACAAAGCCGTTACGCTTACGGTTAGTGGTACGATAAAGTACACATCAATCGTCCCTTTGATTACTCATAGTCTGAAATGCAAAACATTGGGCTATAGTAAGCTTTGAACTTTTTAAGGGGGTTTTAAAGTCTGACTGAGTATAGATCTGTGACATTATTGTATGGACAAATTGCATAATAAGCTATACAATTTGATTTTGATATCAATGGTCAATGTTCAATGAGCTACTGGTTTGATTGTACACTTTAATCAAGGTTTATCCACTGTATTATTGTCGGATCCACGATATTACAGCCCGATCCACAATGTTACAACCTAATCCACGATGTTTAGGGAATAATCCACGATGTTATAGGCCATGTCCACAATGCCAAGTCCCTGATCCACGATGTTACAACCTGATCCATGATGTTACAGCATGATCCACGACGTTACAGCTTAATCCACGATGTTACAGCCTAGTCCATGATGTTTAGGGAATAATCCACGATGTTACAGGCCATGTCCACGACGCCAAGTCCCTGATCGATGATGTTACAGCCTGATCCACGATGTTACAGCCTAATCCACGATATTACAACCTAATCCACGATGTTACAGCGTAGTCCACGATGTTATATCCTAATCCATGATGTTTAGGGAATAATCCACGATGTTACAGGCCATGTCCACGATGCCAAGTCCCTGATCCACGATGTTACAGCCTGATCCGTGATGTTACAGCCTGATCCACGATGTTACAGCTTCATTCACAATGTTACAGCCTCATCCACGATGTTATAGCCTAGTCCACGATGTTTAGTTCATAATCCACGATGTTACAGGCCATGTCCATGATGCCAAGTCCCTGATCCACGATGTTACAGCCTAGTCCATGATGTTACAGGCCATCAATGAAACTACACCATCAATGAAAATCCATTGCTACAAAATATCCCTAAAATACACCATCAATGAAAATGCATTAAAATTAAAAATATCATAAATACAAATGAATATCCTTTTTACATACAACTTTTCATTGCAATTACCCTCGTGGACAGTTGAGACAAGTATACATTACAAATTATTCAGTCATATATACATCTGACTTATCCATTCAAATTGTCCTCCTGATCCTGGACGTATGAATATGCATCTGAATACTGCATCATACAAAGAAATTAGTATTTGGTATCCAAGTTATTACAATATAATACCAAGATAAGTAAACACTAACATAAAAAGATGTAGTAGTGTCCATAATCATAGCAGTGTACGACATAGCAGGGTGGGAACCAGAGGCTGGCTGTGAAGGGATCCTGAACATTACTTGAGAGTCCTACAAGCAAAATTCTACAAAGATAAGTGAAAATAGCCAATAAGAGTGTAAACCCTAAAAACATACAAACTATTAGATTTCACTTGTGTTGGCATGGACACAGACTCAACAAAAGCAGTATTAGGAGTTGGATTTTTCCTTTTCACTATTCTTTCTAGCACACTCTTCTTTCTCTTCTCTTTTGGCTCTTTCTTAGACATAGGATTTTTTATAGTAATATTTTGTGTGGGGGATATATGGTTGCTATCATCTTTGTCCTCTTCAACTATCTCTTCATTCTGCAATATCTCATCAACTTCTAACGTCAGTGCATCCAACACATGTTCTATCTTTTCAAGTCATTTTCTAGATAATAAACTCCTATTTCCAATGCTGGAAGCCTTTTGACAAATGCGAGTGTATATAGAGATCAAGCTTTCCTGTCCATATGCAACTAAATTGGAATGACAAATAGTTGAACCATATCCGTCCCGTGCATATTTGATCCACCTCTTCAATAAATACTCATTCGGAATATGCATCACATTGTGAGCTGCAAACACTTTCAATGAATGTATACATAGGATTCCACTGCATTCAAACTTCTTGCATGTGCAAGTAACAACTCCAGTTGATGGATTGTATGTGACCACTTCATCTCTGCCTCCAGCTGGACTTATGATGTAATTCATCTCTATCTCATCAGCACTTTTCAGCACAATACAACAATCTAATTGCGCTAGAAACTCTTTCTCAAACTCTTTGTACATGGTAGTAGTGTTCCTAGATCAAGCTTTCCTGTCCACTTGCATGTTTCAGCATACGGAAATTAGATGCTTGTCCAGCTGGAGTAGTGTTCCTAGACTTAAAATCTGTCTTTATCTCTTTTTCACAGAAGAAGTTGCTGGCTTTATCATATTGTTCTAAAAAATCAAACAAGGACAATTTTCTCTTAAAAAACTATTTAAAGTGACAGTTCATGCTCTCACTTCTTTTTGTTGTTGTCATATCTGCACATAAAGTCTCAGTTCGGTAACAAGCAGCCCATTTCGAACGCAATTTGTAGAAGTTTACCATCCAAGCATGTTCATGCAAGTTATACTTATTCAATAGGTCCTGCCATAACCTTTCAAAAGTTTCCACACTGCACCGCTCATAAATACAATGTCTGAAATCATGGGCAAATTGTAGGAAATTATGAAGAACTTGGGATAGATGTGTGGCGGCATTCTAAAAAATATGCCACACACAGAGTCGATGTGCGCTAGTTGGCAAAACAATTTGTATGGCTTTGGCAATAGCTGCAGACTGATCAGTAAAAATAGTTACAGGCTGCTTCCCAGACATTGCTTGTAAAAATGTTGAGAATAAGTAAATGATTCTGTTGACTCATCATACAATAGGGCAGCCCTAAAAATAATTGTCTACTTGTGATTCATCCCAACAATAGGAGCAAAGGGCATGTCATACTCGTTGGTTTGGAATGTGGTATCAAAATAAATAACATCCCCAAAATAGGCATAGTCTGTAATAGCTTTACCATTTGCCCAAAAGAAATTTGTTATTTCTCCGGTTTCTTGTACTTCTATCGCATAGAAAAAGGATGGATCAACAGATCGCTTGTCCTGCAGGAACTTCATAATACCTCGAGCTTCTTTACCCTCTAATAATTTTCTTCTACGTTTTTGAATATAGTTAACGCTATCTTCTCTTATGAAACCTACTTCATTATTGCTTATCCCTGACCGAAAAAAAGCATAGATATTATGTTGATGCAGCTACTAGTGGGAGGAGGGTCCTTAAAGCCGTACTCTAAGGGATTACACGATGCACGCGAAAACGGGAGAGGGTGTTTAGATGAGGGAAGTGAAAAGCGTTAGGAAAATAGCAGAAAAACACGAAGAAATCAGCATCGAGTTCGATCGGGGCAACACAAATGCGAGAAGGAATCAACGACACTCAACTACTGAAAATACATCACTAACCTCTTAGCATTTAGTGCACTCTCTAAGCAAATTTTAAGCTCAGCATGTCGCAATGGGGACAGCGGATTCACAGCGTATAGCTCGCGCGCCTATGCGCCTGAAATAAACCAAAAACAAGGAATGACCACGCCTCCGCCGTGCGGATACTCGTGGACAAGAGGGAAACTACAGCGGAAAAGAACACGAGGGAATGGAAAACAGGCGAACCTGACCCACCGGAGGCGTTGGGATTTACTTCTTATAATGCTGGAAATGGACCTTCAAGTCGAGGCACCGACCACGACTCCTACACACCTCGAAGTCGAGGCAAGACGCTTACAACCTTGGAATCGAGGCACTCTCCTGGATCTCCACAAGTTGGAGTACTCTACCACTCTAAAGAACTGAGAATGAAGCTAGCCCACCCCTTCTCTTTTATAGGATAAGAGAGGGGAACAAGACAAGGGCTGAATTCCTACCAACTACCTACTTTTGCAGCCCAAAAGTAGTCAAGACTGCTACATAAGGACAAAAACTGCTACAAGGGACAAAAGAGTAACAAACTTCTAGCAACTAAAGTGGACTGGCGCAAGTCCTTTGATTCCTGCTGGTACGAGGTGGCTGCGAAGGTAGTTAGATGCGTTCGGAGCATACCGCAACGAAGCAGCAGAATTTGGACGTCGTAGGCTGAGTCACCGCCGTCGTGGCACGCTCTTGGGCCGTGTTACTGACATGATTGCGGTGTCCTTCCAGAGTTGGGCCGCTTGGGGGCTGGTCTATGGCACCCTTGGGCTGGATCATTTCGGTGTGGATTGCAAGTGGGCTGACGACACCCATGAAACGATCCGGCGGATGGGATGTGCGTTGGGATCGCCGAATAATCACTTGGTTGGGCTCCTTTGGATCCTCCTCAAATGGATGAACATGGTGGGGAGGTTTGTGCACGTCAAAACGGGGCCGTTGGGGCAAATCAACGGTTTCAGGATTTCCACGGGTCACCCCATGACCAATTCCACACCCCATGACTTTTTCACCACAGTCCACAGAAACTTCCTCGGGGTGTGACTTCGGTCGCTGGGTCGACCGCGGAACATTCTGTGCATACTTGACTTTTTCCACAGGAACTTCCTCGGGGTGTGACTTCGGTCGCTGGGTCGACCGCGGAACATTCTGTGCATACTTGCCTTTTTCCACAGGAACTTCCTCTGGGTGTGACTTCGGTCGCTGGGTCGACCGCGGAACATTCTGTGCATACTTGCCAGAATCCACAGAAAATTCCTCGGGTGTGACTTCGGTCGCTAGGTCGACCGCGGAACATTCTGTGACACCCGAATTTGCAGAAACTTTCTTGGGCTATGGTTTAGGTCGCTTGGTACCCTGAGGATTGTTCTATACAGATCGGGATGTGTGGTCTGGAGCGCCGCTGCAGAAGCCGCGGGCAGCGGTCTCGGTCATTGGGTTGACCGCGGAACATTCTGTGATGCCAGAACTCACAGAAAATTTGTGGGGCGCCTCCTGGAGCAAGTTTTCCCCTTCTTCTATGTTGTATGCTCATGCATCATATGTGCTTTCATCCCGGCATCTGTCATCGTGTCAATTAGAGCTCATTGAAATGGTAAAATTTTCCTGTGAGATCGCAGCATGTGGACCTTATTTGGACTTGTCATTGGATGATTATGGTTTAACTCAACTCTACTTAATGTCCAAACTTGGTGTAGGTCAATCTTAAACTCCACCCGGGCCATGCAGTTTGTTCTTGTATCCGCTTGTGGTTTTTTTGTGATATGTCCTTTATGTACATTTTTGACCCCTTGCTTACTATAGGTAAACCTTTTCATTTTCAAACTGTCATCTTTTCTCCTATCAACCTAAAACTTCTTTATACTAAAACCTACCCTTTTACCATAGTCATTATAAAATTTGTAGGTGTCATCCTCACTACTAACACTATGTTTACTAGCACGGATGGAAAATAGAAGGGGAAGGATAGTTAGATGGAAAGGATATAAGGATGGATGGAAAAGAGATAAAAGTTTCCCTCATTGTGTTTATCGGGAAGGATGGAAAGTTTGAAAGAAGGAATACATTTGATATGTTCACTCTCCTTTTATAATTTTATACCCATATTTAAAAATATAATTAAATACTAGTAAAATTATAATTGATTTTTTAAAATATAATTAAATATTAATTAACCATTAAATATAATTAAATATCCTCGGTCCATTAAATATAATTAAATATTAATTCCAACTTGTACAACAACAACAAGAGCATCACTAATTAATTTAGCAAACCGTTGGAAATATAATTTTTAACATAATAATAACACATCTAATATCACAATAAAAACAACTAACACCTATAATAAAACAACTAACATCACTAGCATCACTAATCAATTCTAACAGAATAATAACACATCTAACACCACAATAACACAACTAACATTACAAATAACACATTGTTAACACAACTAACATATCATTCCATGTTCAAAGATAGTTTTCACTTCATAAACTACAAATAGAACTATCCAAACATATCAAGTAGAAGTATCCAAACAACAACAACTATCAAAATGACAATCAACAACAACTATCCAAACATATCAAGTAGAACTATCCAAAATAAGTGGTCTTACATCAACCACTACAACTAAACAAAATGTTGGATCAAACTACACCAAAAGAGATATCAAACCCTTCATGGCTCAACATCCATCAATGCATTAAGGACTTCCAATCTTAATTCTTCGGGAGCCATGAAAAATAATTTAGCTTTTTCTTTGTTGCTTCCAAGAACCACATAAGCAATATCCAATCTATGACATGGCACTCCACATTTCTTCAGCTCCTCCAATATATTCAAATTTGCTACCGCACTTAACTCAGTATTACCCCTTAGAAATGAATCCATAGATTGGTTTGAATGTTACATGCAATTCACTATGTCATCCAACTTGTTAGTGCTCTTCTCAAACATTGACATTGCAACTTCTTCAAACATGTATATGAACCAAGATGTATTTGAATGGTGGAGTAGGTTTGAGAATAGGAAAACACCATGGTGAAGATGAAGAAGAAGAGGGATGAGTGGGAGAGGAGAACGCGAGAATGGTGGAGCGGAAGAAGCATGCGAAGGTAGATATGATGTGAGCGAGGGAGACGCGGTGAAAATAGAGATAAGGATGGAAAATACCTTGCTTGTAAAGGAGATGTCGTTGGCGGTGAGCGAGCGGCGAGATGTTGCTGGCGGCGAGCGGGCGGCGAGATGTTGCTGGCGGCGAGCGGGCGACGAGATGTTGCTGGCGGCGAGATTTCGAAGAGGTGTGAGATGTCGTTGCCGGCGAGCGGGCGGCGAGATGTTGCTGGCGGCGAGATGTTGCTGGCGGCGAGATTTCGAAGAGATGTGGCAAGGTAGGGTTTGAGATGTTTTCGAGTAAAGAGGCGTGAGAATAAGTCGAACGATGTGAATCCGCCCGATTCGGGCGGATCACAAAACAGCGGAAACGTAGGGTAAAATCCATCGTGTAATCCATCCTTTCAAATCCGTCCGTCTTGGTATACAGCGGATTTGTAACTTTTCCATCGTTTTCCGCCTTATTTCCGTCCCGGTAAACAGAGCCTAAAGGTCATACCAAGCATGGGAATTGCAGATGAGCAGGAAGGTTGCACTTTATTAATATTTGATGCACCAAGGTCGTCTTCCTCTTGTAGAGGTGAAAAATGATTAATTTCCTCTAATTCCTCTTCCATATTAACATTTAGGGGATCATTCTCCGGTTCAAGTTCAAGCTCATGCTCAAGTTCTTCACTGAATGCCCTCTCAATATCTTCATTGCATGTTTGCCCGATTTTTGTTTTATCCATGATGTCAAAAGTACTTGTCTATTTTTAATAATAGATTGGAAAATATAAGGAAATTTAAAGCCACGCGCAAATATGGACTATCTATATTCAGCTCTATTTTCATTAGAAACAGGGTTAAAGTGCCTGTGTCCACGATGATGGACATGGTATCCACGATGTGGATACCAAGGATGAACCCTAATTTCGGCATAAACAGGGTTAAAGTGCCTGTATCCACGATGATGGACACATTATCCACGATGTGGAGAACAAGGCTGAACCCTAATTTCATCAAAATTATAGTTAAATTGCTGGTATCCACGATGATGAACAGGGTGTCCATGATGTGGAAACCATGGCTGAACCCTAATTTCATCAGAATTAGGGTTAAATTGCTGGTATCCACGATGATGGATACCGTGTCCATGATATGGAAACCATGGCTGAACCCTAATTTCATCAGACGTAGGGGGCTAAATTCCTAGTGTCCACGATGATGGACAGGGTGTCCACGATGTGGAAATTAAGGCTGAACCCTAATTTCATCAGAATTAGGTCTAAATTGCTGGTGTCCATGATGATGGACACCGTGGCCACGAAGTGTAAACCAAGGCTGAACCCTAATTTTATTAGAATTAGGGTTAAATTGCTGGTGTCCACGAGGATGAATACCTTGTCCATTATGTGGATACCGAGGTTGAGCCCTAATTTCAGCAGAAACAGGGTTAAAGTGCTTGTATCCACGATGATGGACACCCTGTCCACGATATGGATACCAAGGTTGAATCCTAATTTCATTAAAAATAGGGTCCACAGTAAGGAAAGATGAAAATATTACATAGTATATGAGTTTGGCCATACCACTATGTAATTTCTTCGATATTAACCTAGAAGATCTTCTTAATAGACTGCACCCTCTTGCTTCAACTGCAAAATGGGAAGGAAACGTGGTTAACTTTCTGTAACCAACTAACGAAGAGAGAGAGAGCACGCGAGCGGGGTTTAATGCAAGAAGTAGATGCTAGGGTTCAGGGCGTCGGACGAGAGATCGGCGTCGGGGGGAAATTTTTTTGCAGGTTCTTTCACAAGGAGGGGCGAGAAAGAGATCAAATCACGTCGACAGTGGCGTGGGAGAGAGAGAGAGCGCACGAGCGGGGTTTAATGCATTCGGAAAAATAACCCTAGTTAGCTGTAGCGCCGGGTAACGAGAGCGGGGAGGTATTGAAATTTACACGAATAGACGTGCTTTAAAATTTGTTTCTCGAATCCTAGGAAGCTGTGCTTAAAAAAAAATTTTCCATCCTCACGGAGACCTATTTTTTGTTTTGCAACATTTCCTTCGCCTTGAACTTTCTTCCTGGCGCTTCTCCTTCTCTTTTTTTACTTTTTTGTCAGTCTATACTTCTCTTTCGGCGGCCCCATTCTTTTTCTTTTGTAGAGGCCTCTTCGGTTAACCTCTCAAAAACCAATCTCCTTCGCAAATAGAGTTCTCCAGTCCTTTTTTTCTTTTCTTTCTTTTTTTTTTAAGCCGAGAGCTCTCTCCAGTCTTCTCTATTTTTCTTATTTCTCTCCCATGCCGAGACCTTTCTGCCTTCTCTTTTTTTTATTTCCGACTCTTTTTTGTCTCTGAGAAATGTCCTCTCTGTCGCTACCCTTCTCCAAGCCTCTCTTTTTATTGCTGCCGAATTCCCCTTCGTCCCTTCTTTTGTATTGCTACCGAGAGTTTCTTTTCAGCCTCCACTCAATTTTTATTGTTGCTGAGAGTTTTTTTTTACGCCTATTTTGCTTCTCTCTTAACGAGACCCTTCAACCTTTGTCCACCTTTTTTTTTCTCTTTTCTTCTCATGTTTCATACATGCTCGGCCAGCAAATTCTTGAGACACACATTATTTATTTTTATTTTAGCTGCCAATCTCTTTTATTTTTGCTTTGATTTTGATGCTTTTTTCCCAACTTGCTTGCGCATTATTTTATAGAGAAATTATCTTGCGCAGAGCCCCTTCGCACAAGAAGATATGAAGGGTAGCGATTTTGCCACTTCAATAATTTGTTTTTTTAAAAAAAATACTATGATGATCTATGCACTTTAAGTCATCCAACAATACTAATATCATTGTGAATAAAATCTTCTACGATAAGAAAAAAATCATAAAAAATAGTAGAACATGTGCTACAGTAAGATGACACAGATTCTATTATCTTTTACTATTTTTTTCTTACCATAGAAGATTTCATTTACGATGATATTGATACCTTGGATAATTTAGAGTGCATAGATTATTATAACTTTTTTTTAAAAAAAAAACCTGCTTGGATCAAATTTTGGGGACCTTCTCTTCTTCCCTGCTGTAGACTTTTTTTTGTATTTTTTTTTATATTTTATCCATTAGTATTAATTATTTTCTTTCTCACTCCGCACTTATCCATGCACTGTTGTGAATTTTCATTTTATACTAATTATTTCCCTTCTCACTCCGCGCTTATCCATGCCCTGTTGTGGATTTTTAATTTTTTTTTTTTTTATTTCATAGTTTGAGTTCTTTTTGTTTGATTAGAGCGCACAAATTACGGTTCGAAATTTGGACCATGAGGCTGTGTGCTTTTTTCTTTATCATTTGCTGAGATTTTTTTTTTTTTTCCCGCAAATCTTGCTAAAGGGTTGTGAATCTAATGATTTTTTTTAGGTCCAACAGATCAACGGATGTCAGGGAAGAAGTGATGTAGGCGGCAATGCAAAAATAATAACTAATATGAAAAAAAATATAAGATTTTTAAGGTCTACTAGCACGTATAAATCAAAAGCTTATAATATGAGATAATCATAATATATATGATATAAATATATAATAAATATAAGCCAATGCAATGTAACATAAAAAGCAGAGAGCTTACTTGTTGGATACAAAATATGAATAGTAGGAATTTCTAGGGGTTGGGTAACTGTATTTTTGCTCAATTTCCAAACTAAGTCCGATTGTTACTACTTTCCACCTAAACCCAACTTGAACCTGGGTGAAGTAACCTACTTGACTCTATTGTATAACCCGATCCTATGTAAGTATTTAAATGGGTACCCACCACTGTATGTCTGCACTAGTCTACCACTACACATTTACACCAAGACTACGAGAATCATGAGCCAAGAGCCCAACAGCGGAGAGCCCCACGGTAGTGCTGAGTGCCAATACGTGCAAAAAAGAGTGGATTGTGGAGAGTTGGGCCCACCCAGAGTTGAGTCTTAAGAGTGATGACGCCAAGGTTGAACTACCAAAGTAGAGAGTCGAGGCCGCCCGAAGCCAAGAGCAAGAAAGCAATGACACCGAAGAGTGAGACTAACAAGCCACGACAGTTGATAGGACAAGCGGCGACGGGAGGGTCAAGGGTTGGGATTAGGTTAAGTGAAGAGGAGGCGACTAGAGAGTCAAGAATTTAAGTCTAGATATGAGATTAGGGCTAAATTCCTTTAAATTTTTCCTACATGATAATTAAACATTTTTAATTAAAAATTTAATGTCTTGCATTTTGATAGTGATTTATAGTATTATTTTATTTTAAAACAAGGCTAATTTTGAAGTTTTTACGTCTCATATAGGCTTATTTACTTGTTTGCTTTAGAATTTTCACTTTCTCTCGTCTTTGTGCAATTTCAGGTAAAATCACTCATTTTTTGGAGCTTTTTGGAGATTTTAAAGTAATGGAGTGATTTCTTATGAGGAGACAAGTATACACAGTAAATTTGGGATCAATCGGAGTCTATTTAAAAATCACGGCTAAAACAAGATTTTGGGATTCATTCGTGATTCGCATGAAGGACTGAAACTTCACATAACACTTTACGGCCAACCCAAGATTTTGGTGTTCGGTCGTGATTTTATCGAAGACAACTTTCCCATAAATGAATAGTAACCTTCACGGCCAGGTGAACACGGAAATCTTTGGCCGTGATTCTTACTTTGCAGATTTTCACAAAACACTTCACAGCCAAGTAAACAGGTTGGGGTTCAACCATGATCGCAATTAAGTTTCCAAGTTCCTTCCGATTTTTACTCGATTTGAAGCCTTAAAAAAATTTAAAAAAAGGAGAAAAAAAATACATTTTAGGAAGCTAAGAGGGAGGCGAATCAAAAGGATATAAAAGCCCTCATTCTTGTTGCCAAATCAAGAAAGAATCAATGGACGAAGCGGCTAGGGAGAGAAACGCATGCGACCAAGCTTTCAGAGGCGATTTTAAAGCGATTTCGCAACGGATCTTCATGAAACTTATGGAATACATTCGATTTCTCTTTATGGAATACATTCGATTTCTCTTCTTCTTCCTTCGTTCAGTGTTTGCTTGTAATTTTCTTGGTTTATGGAGAGATTTATGTGGATTTATATGGATCTTGTAGTGTAAAACCCTATTCGGGACTCAGTTGAAGCCCGTTGATGTTTTCTATCATGTGATTCGAAATTATTATGTTATTTTGAGGATTATATGAGCATATTTTACTTAGTTGTTGCTATTCTATATTGCTTTGGCCACATAGTGTTGTGTGTTAGTCGATATGATCCTGACCGCAAGGAGAATCGTGATGGTAGATCCCCTAAGTAGAACTTGTGAACCTCTAACACGAAGGTAGTTAGGGTTCACTCAAGGATAACATAATCTTTCATAGAACTCAATGGATTTATCTAAAATGATATATCACGAGAGTAGGAGACAGTTTTAGGTAAGTACCAGGTTGTACCGACCACAAGGGGGCAACCTGTACTAGAAAAAAGATTCCTTATGCAATATTATAAACTCATGTGATAGATAAGTTTTAAATCAGATAGATTCATCAACGTGGTGGATACCGAAGTCCCGGTGCCTCTCCTATTGACATCTTCCATGTAGTTGCGATCAATTTCTTATGTTTACTTACTATTTTCTAAAACCCCAATTCGAACCGTTTAGCTTCTAAAACTCAGATCTACTAGCAATTAACTTTACTCCCTGTGGGAACGATAATCTTTTATATTACTGTGACATTACCGTGCACTTGCAGTACGTGTCAATTTTTTGGCGCCGTTGCCAGGGAGCAACGGTTAATATTAGTGCATTTCTGAGATTTGGTAGACTAAGCTTTGTTTATATCTGTTTATTTACTACTTTCTGTTTTGGTTTCTTTTGTTACTTTTCTTGAGCTTTACTATTGTGCTTGATATCTTTTTACGCAAAGAAGCTTGAGAACAGGTGACCACTATGACATAAATCTTGATATTGAAAGGACATTCAAAAGGAGAAGGAAACTCAAGCAGGTTCAGGAAAAAGAAAATCAAATTCAAATGGAGCCTATTTCACATAATCTAGATAACGGTCAAGCGCCCCAAGTTGTAGGGAACAACAACAACCGAACCCTGAGGGATTATGCTGCTCCCTCTATTCAAGGATTACAGTCAGGCATTGCTCGGCCGAATGTGGAGGCCAACAATTTTGAAATCAAATCGGCTTTACTCTCTATGGTTCAACAATACTAGTTTGGTGGTTCTCCTCTTGAGGACCCCAACATGCATCTTCCAATCTTTTTAGAGTATTGTGATACATTAAAAATTAACGGTGTTTCTACTAATGCCATCAGGTTGAGACTATTCCCTTTTTCTCTATAGGGGATAGAGCAAGAGTGTGGCTACATACCATACCTTCAGCTTCTATAAGGACATGTGGAGAATTGTTGCAAGCTTTCCTTTCCAAGTACTTTCCTCCTTCCAAGATGATACAATTGAGAACTCAAATCACGAGCTTCATGCAGAAAAATGGAGAGTCCTTGAATGAGGCTTGGGACAGATTCAAAGAGTTACAAAGAATGTGCCCATATCATGACATAGAGACGTGGGTGTTGGTTCATACATTTTACAATGGACTGAACTATAAAACAAGACTCATAGTTGATGCTGCAGCTGGAGGAGCTTTAATGAATCGAGGAGTTGAAGATGTCATGAACTTCTTGGAAGATATGGCACTGAACCACCATCAGTGGTCATCAGAAAGGGGTACACCTTCTATGCAGGCAGGTAAATTTGAACTTGATACTCTAACCTCCCATGCTGCCAAGGTAGATACTTTGACTAGGAAGTTAGATTTTTTATCAGTTAATTTTATTGATGCTAATTTTTTATCTTATGAGATATGTGGAGTCATAGGTCATGCAGGTGCAGAATGTCAGTTGGGAAACAGTCAATTGGTCCAGAACCATCCTGAGCACATCAATGTAGTTGGAAATATCAACCCCATGAACAATCTATATTTCAACACTTATAACCCAGGATGGCACAACTATCCAAATTTCTCATACAGGACTACCCAACCAGTGCAACCAGGACAAGCACCACAGGCAAATTACAATCAGCCTCCAAGATTCCAAGCTAGGAGTTATAATCCACCACATAAGTCAAATATGGAGTCTTTATTTGAATCCTTTATGGCAAACCAGAATAAACAAATTGAAGGAATAACTGAGGCAATGAAACATATGACATCAAGGATGGATGTCTTAACAGCCCACAATAAGATACTGGAGAACCAGCTAGCCCAGCAGGCTAGCTCATCTACCAGAGCTGCACGGAAGCTTCCACCTATGCTAAATTTCTGAAGGACATACTATCCAACAAGAGTAAGCTAGAAGAACAAGGGACAGTTGCACTTATTGAGGAGTGTAGTGCGATCATATAAAACAAGCTACCCTAGAAACTCAAAGACCCCGGCAGTTTTTCTATACCCTGCCAAATTGGGGAAATGACATTCCAGCGAGCTCTTTGTGACTTGGGGGCGAGTGTCAGCCTTATGCATCTTTCGTTGTGTAAAAAGCTGGATTTGGAAGATTTGAAGGGAACCAACATTTCTTTACAGCTAGCAGACAGATTAGTTTGCTGACCCATTGGTATCATGGAGGATGTACCAATTAAAGTGGGAGATTTCTTTGTACTAGCGGACTTTGTTGTTTTAGAGATTGATGAGGATGACAGACTCCCTATCATTCTTGGGAAACCTTTTCTAGCCACAGCTAATGCTATCATCGATGTCAAAAACAAAAAATTGGATTTGAATATCCATGAGAATGTTGTGCAATTTGATTTATCAGATTCCTTAAAAAAGCCTTCTCTTGCAGGTACATGTTGCAATGTAGATATCATTGAGAAAGCTATAAGAGACATTGAACCTTACAAGGGAAAGATGGATCCGCTTGAGTTGAGTCTGACCAATGCTGAGAAGCAAGACATGGAGGGCATGCCAAAGACTACTCTGAACTTATAGACTCATGCCTAGTCATGGAGTCTAAAACTTTGAAGTTAGAAGCTACTTCTAAGGAGAATTTAGAGGAACCAAAACCAAGGAAGATTAAATACAAGAGTCTGCCCAGCATATTGAGATATGAATTCCTAGATGATAACTCTACATACCCTATGATAGTGAATGCTGAACTGAACAGGGAGCAGATTGAACTTTGTCACACCCCTAGAGGAGGGTAATTTCATAATATATATAGATATATATATATATATATATATAATTTTGCAATATTGTACCAGGATCATAACACTATAACCTGATCAACATAACTTATAAAATATACTTTCCATCATCTAGGAGGTAACAACAACTCAAATCATTCAATATAACAATTCAAAATTTCTCATTCTATTAATCAAAATCCTTATCATAAAACCATACATCTTATTCCAAAACCACACTTATATTACAAACATCAAAATGAATATCATACATGAGTCATTTAACTTTACATGCTCAATATTCCACAACCATAATATCTCACTCACAAGTCATGGATCTTCTCACACTTATCAAACAAACATACTAACAACTTCATACATTAGTCATTAATATTTACATACTCAAAACATAAAACCATACTCATTATCTTCTTTAAATCGTCCACATAAACTTGTAGCCCAAAGCTAACCTGTAAAGAGGTTAGAATGCAAGGATTGAGCAAGAATGCTCAGCAAGTAATTAAGATGCCAAAAGGAGAAGTATTCCTAATAGATCTCCACATGGTTCCACAAGTAATATCAAATGGAAACATAATAGTGACATGATAAGCATATCACAAGGTAGCAATACAAAGAGGCATATAATCAAATGGTAAACAATATTGACATGATAAGCATAATATCATGGTAAGCAGAAAGATCACAAGGATATTCAACATAATAACAAATGAGTGTCAAATGTCAAAAGTTTCAATCAAAGCATCATACAAAGAATAGTGTAGAATATCTACTCAAGCATAGGAGCGATGGTAAGTTCATGATCTCATGGTATTCAAAACATAGTGTCATAATAGCAATATATAAATAATAGTGAGAACCAAAGCAAATAAAAATCCGTCCAAGCAAACAAAGTCCTTCCAAACAAAGTCTTCTCAAAGCAAACAAAAATCCGTCCAAGCAAACAAAGTCCTTCCAAATAAAAGCCGGCAAAAGGGCTCGCCATGGCCCAACCAAATGTGAGTGGAGGGAACTTAGTTTCACCTCCATAGCCAAATTCCCATAATTGGGATCAAATCTTTTTCCCACTATTAGATGTAAGGGCCAAAGAACAATGGTATTATAACAAAGTCAAAGTAACAAAATGACATTATTGCCTTCAAACAAATGCCCTTACAACATGATCATGGATACAAGTGTCAAAGGTAACAATCAAAGGTACATTATCAAGCACATTTGGTCAATCAAAGGTGTATATCAAAGTCATAGAAACATT
This sequence comes from Costus lasius, assembly GCA_027563935.2. NCBI lineage: Eukaryota > Viridiplantae > Streptophyta > Magnoliopsida > Zingiberales > Costaceae > Costus > Costus lasius. The sequence continues at coordinate 21,493,387 of CM050451.1, read as the reverse complement.
TGGTCATCTTCCAAATACAATGGTAGTGTCATGGATCAAATAATAAGTCATCAGCATAGAGTGTAGCACAAGGAGTATAATATGTTGTACCATATACTAAGATCATAACATGTCAAACATGACCCATTATTGTAGGCAACTGAATCATAGGAAAATGCTATAGATAGTCATACAAAAGAGGTATCATTGGAAAGATAATTGAATCTAGTTTCTATAGAATCTGATTTTGTGCAATTTGACAAAGTATATGAAAGGTTATAGCATCTCAAGTGACAAAAGGTCAGACTGCCCATGATCAGGTTACATAATCAATGAGTCGAAAGTTATTGTTTGTTTTAAGTCATGTACCGTATAAATTATATGCAATATATGACTCATTGGAAAGGTATTTCCTTCATTCAAACTAAATAACATATCAAACTAATTTGTAAATCCATACTTACAAGTCGATTACTACAAAGAGGTCAGCTCTATGTTCCAAAAATATATACCGAATATTGTTATCTATTTGATATCAAAATCAGAGGTGATACTATGAAATATATGGTCCGTTGGAAAGCCCTTTGAATCTACTTCCGTGTAAAATAAGAATTACTCAAAACCGAGTTGTCAATCAAACGTTATAAGTTAAATACCACAAGTAGGTCAGTCTGGTATTACAACAATGAGATCTTGTATGTTGCTACATACTTGATATCCTAAATCAAATGAAGTATACACAATATTGGAGGCGTTGGAAAGATCATCGAGTCTTATTTTACACAAATCAAGTTTCAATGAATGATCATTTGCATAGACAAAGTTACATCACAAAAATCACCACAAGGTCCGATTTGCATGAGTCATAAGTCCATACTTACTTGCTCTACACTCTACAATATGATAGTAATTTCTCCCAAAATTCCTTTGTTCTCAGTAAAATATAGATCCATGAATCATAATCACACGTTCTACAAAATTATCATAATTTTAAAAGCATAAATGTAGGGCAAAGGGTAGAAACTTGCCTTAGCAGACTTTTTCTTCCTTTTAATTTACAGGGTCGGAATGATCGACGTAACAGGGTTGATAACCTATTCGAAGGTATTCAATATCTAACTCAAATGAAAGATAATTGAGTCTTCTTTCCAATGAATCTGATTTCATACGATTTGGGTTAGGGAGTCTAAAGTTATGATCATTTAAATGAAGAAAGGTCAGAGTTACTTTACTTACAGATTCATAGTTATAATCATAACATTGATCATTCTTCCAAGGGTCGAATTTACCAAAAAAATCATGGACATCAGAACCAAATTGAAGGCATTCAAGAAATACAAGATCATTGAAGTCAAAGGCAAACAATTACAAAGGAAGATTAAGAACTTGCCTTAGAAGCCAAAATCATTCTCTACTTTGCTTTCTCCCCTTTTCTTTCCTTTTCTCCTTCCCTTTCCTTAAGCTCTCGTTCTACCAGGCTTTGGAACGAGCAAAAAAAAGAAGTCTCGAATAGCATGAAGTGGCAAGGAGCTTGTCTTCTCGTGCAAGCCATTAGGTGGCAACACTTGGGGCTTGGCTTCTCATGCAAGCCATTAGGTGGCAACACTTGGGGCTTGGCTTCTCATGCAAGCCATGAGGTGGCATCACTCTATTAACTCCCTCATCATGAAATCATAAGCTGGTTTAGCTCTTCTCCCATCAACTATGAAAGCATAACTTAGCTACTTCATCATTTAATACCAAATTCCTAAGTGGCTTATTAAATGATAAAATTACCGTTTTGCCCAATTCTTTTCACAATATTCCCAATGAGTCCTAGTAAGAATCTTGAGTTATACCATTATAAAAGGAACCTTGAATATCACACTTAGCTACAATTTAACTTCAAGAGTCCATACAAATGAAATAACTTAGTAGGTTTAGGCTTTATGCATTATGACACCACTTGTTTTATCTGTCAAAGCAACTTTGATTCTATCACAAAATGATAATAATGATTTTAAAGCATGGGTGTCACAAACTCCTTTTAGGAGAACTTCGTTTTCACAAAAAGGTAATTAGATATCCACTTAGGATATAAAAGGAATTCACTATTCTATTTGCATGCACAGGATTTTGCTTGAGGACGATAGCAAGCCATCAGTGAAATTCCATTGAAAAATTAAAGCCACCTACGATAGTTAAGGGAACCCGAAGCTTTCTGGGCCACACCAGGTTTTATAGAAGATTTATCAAAGATTTTTCAAAAATAGCCCGTCCATTGGCAAGTTTACGTTTACTTGCTAAAGACTTTGTCTTTTGTTTTGATTAGGAGTGTGAAGAAGCTTTTGTGAAGCTCAAGGACGCCCTGATTTCAGCACCTGTAATCTAACCTCTAGATTAGTCCTTGCCATTTGAACTCATGTGTGATGCAAGTGATCAGGCTATGGGGTTTTCCTTAAGGCAGAGAAAAGATAAGAAACTGCATGCCAAATATGATGCAAGTCGGACCTTAGATGAAGCATAAGTGAACTATATCACCACAGAGAAGGAGCTACTTACAATAGTTTTTTGCTTTCAATAAATTTCATTCATATTTAGTAAATTCGAAAGTAATAGTTTTTACTGATCATGCAGCAATTAAATACTTGGTCAATAAAAAAGATGTCAAGCCAAGATTGATAAGATGGATTCTTCTCTTGCAAGAATTTGATGTTTAGATTAGGGATAAGAAAGGGAGTGAGAACCTGGTGGCCGATCATCTTTCACGACTGGAAAGGGATACTCCAAGGGATTCTGAAGGAGAACAGAGATCAATGACACATTCCCCAAAGAACACTTTTATGCACTACTTGACCAGCAAGCACCATGGTATGCGGATTATTTGAACTATAATATCTCTAACATTCTTCCCATGATCTCACTTTTCAGAAGAAGAAGAAGTTTCTGCTGTCTCAAAAATCTAAAAAAACCCTAACCATTCAAGTGAATCGAATCAAATGAAAACTAAAAATCTGAAATTGTGTTTGGCTCCCTCACCTCATGCCGTGACGCCGACTCCCTCTACGGCTCTACCCTCTGCCCGTGATTCACCAACTCGCAGTCACCGGCTCCATCCTCACTCCTCTGCCCTCTACCGTCTGCCGTGACTCGTAGTCGCCGACTCCCTCTATGACACTCCTCTTCCTCATTTCCTGCTCTTACCACCGGCACCGCCAAACCCTAAATCATCCTCTACCCTCTACCCGCGACTCGTAGTTGCAGTCGTTGACTCCCTCTATGGCACTCCACTTCCTCATTTCCTGCTCTTACCACTGCTGAACCCTAATTCATCCTAAGCTGCTTCATCGCCATTTGCCTGAGCTACTTCATCGCCTAGCTACAAGCAAGCTGCTTGTCTGCAACAAAGAAGCTAACTATAATGTCATTTGCAAAAAAGCTATCAATAATGGTATCCACACGTAAGGCTGCCAATCCTTCAGTAAGCAAATTGAAATCTGCTGAAAAATATGGAGTTAAAAATTTATGTAATAATGTGTTAAATTTATTCTAATGGATATGTTTATTTGAGTACATTTTTGAGTAAGTTACTCAGTTCTGTAAGCTGTCTGCCTGCTAAAATACTAAAATACATTTGTAAGTCCATTTTATATCTCGAACTTAGCAATACATTTATCAGCTAAAGCCTCATCCCTCACAAAATTTGTAAATTGTAATGCCAAATTTGAAATGCGGCCCTGGCCAAGCTTAATTTGCATGTGCCTGATAACTCAAAAATTCATAGTAAATTTTATATTAATTGTATATTATTTTTGAGTCATATTTATGCTATTTTGCTTATTTTTCAATTTATTTAGTCAATTATTTCAGAATCTACATCTCTTTTCATTTTCGTCATATTTCAGGGGGAAACGACCAAATTTTGATAGATTTTGAAAGATCTGAGTGCACGAATGAGTTCCTGACGTCAAGACGAAGCTGCCCATCAATTTTCAGACAAAATGGATCATAAACGAAGAATCACGACCCTGCCATGATTATTTTCATGGTTGTGATTTCATGGAAATTTTCCACAGAAAGAATCATGGCCCTACCATGAAAATTATCACGGCCGTGATTCTTAAACGCCCGAGTCTTTCGCCGCTTTAAAAATCTGATTTTTTCTGATGCCAAATTAGAAGATCCATAGCCCTAATCAGAGAAACAAAAATTGTAGAATTGTTCTATAAGTAGAGGAGAGGATTTCAAGCTCAGAATCATCTATTATCATGAAGAATCGAGGGAGAAATTGAGGGAGGCGTCGCTAGGGCTCAGTCTCTCGCCGAGAGGCATAGAGGCCACCTCTGGTGACGAAATTTTTAGGAGAGCTTCGCCCATAGGAGGAGAAGTGATGTAGGACGGGGGGGGGGGGGGGGGGTTCTAAAGCATTCAAACAACGCCTTTTGAAAGTGGTTTTGATAACTAGCTTAATAATAAGAAAACCGAAATTATACTAACGAGGTTTGAAAACTAATTTTTTTTGTATTTAGAATATATAGGAAAACCGAGAAAAATTAGAACAATAAAACCCTAGAAAGCAGTAAATGCAGGAACTAAACTTACAGTGCAGCCCTTGAGAATTGAAGGGCTGTGCTTCCCGATCTTCACCGGTCCAACTCTGATGGAAGGTGTAGGGTGGAGCTTACAAGCAAACACAGAAGATCCGTACAAGTCACGGATTTTAATACAAGAACAAATCAAGGGGTGAGGTTAAGCCTCACAAATTCCCTTGCTAATCCTAAGCAACTAGAGAGAGGGGAAGAAGGAGAAGGGGAGGGGGAATGCCCCTCTTAGACCACTCCAAGCGCAACCTATAAGTTATATAAACAAATATGAGTGTAGAGAAGAGTTCTTAGAGTCTAAATAAGAGGTGTAGAGAAGAAGACTTATCCGAAGGGGTGAGAACTCCTTGAGGCCGAGGGAGCTCCTCTTCTTGCTCCAAACCGAGAGTGAAGAAGCACTCCTTAAAGTGGCGCACACACACAAAGAAGAAGGCTTCTTAGGGTTTCGGTGGAGAACTAGAAGAAGGTGAAGGGCTCGGCTAAAGGGAAACTTATCACTAACACAATTAATTAAGCTAGGCAACTAATAGACAATATATTTCATCAAGAGGTAATCGAATACAAGGGGGAAGACTATGCTTTTATAGGCGAGATGGAGCTAGGGCAGGATAGTCATTTGCTTCCATGCGCCTTCTACAAAGATGGATGGAATTTGAAATTCAAAATCATCATGAGGAGGTGGGCGCAAATCCTCTTTAAGAGCTTCCTTCTATGGATGATCTTCTCTTGGCAATTCATTAAATGGGCGATGAGAGTGTCTTCATAATGTTTGTTGGCGCATGGATAAGGATTTCAAATTTCGAATCCTTTCCATGAGAGCTTGGGCGGCAACAAGAGATGGCAACTCAACATAAATGTCTTCATAAATGCTCTCCTTTGATTGTGGATCTTGATGGATGTTCCCTTTGATTTTGGATCTTGATGGATGAGGGAATTGAATGCATTTTGATCTCTTGAATATGCGCCCAAACAAGGATGGCAAGTGAGTCATAGCATGGCTTTGAAGTGAACTTGGACTTTGAAGTCTTCTTTCCTTTCCTGGAGCTGAACTTGGTGAGTGGACTTTGAGTGATGTTGAGCTGGAGCTTGAGCTGCTTCTTACTTGAGTGACCTGCCAAATGGAGCCTACTGTATGCATACACTACTCTATCATGATGCAAGAGTACAATAAGTTTCATGAATTACAATGCACTACCTACTACAAGTGGACTTACCATATTTGACTACATGATGCATGGTGTTATTGAAAACAACTTAACCTAAAATGCAATGCAAGAGAGAGGGGACTCTAAGGGAACCCATATCGATTAGGTACCCTACAAGTCCGAGCAGATCTCCTCAGAGCAGGGCTACTGCCTCCATCAGCTCTCCCCGGGTTGGAAGGATTCTCCTCTGGAAAATTATCCTTGTACCCTTGGAGTAACTCAGGGGCGGCTATAGCTAGCTCTGACTCTGGAAGCCATACCTCTTCACCATTAATGAGTCTAACTCGATAAAACACTTGTACCTCATTAGTGGTGAATTTGGTTTGGTCCTCGAGAATAGCCTCAATCTCCATTTTGTTGGTGTCATCTGGATCTGGTATGGGGATAGGCTCATGATAGAGGGTGAGATCCTCCACATTGACAGTGGTGGGGATCCCTAGTTCAGGTGGCAGGTCAAGGACATAGGCATTGTCGTTGACTTTGTCTATGATGGTGAAGGGGCCTAATCCTTTTGCTTCCAATTTGTGCCCTATCCCGTGGATGCGCTCCTCACGTGCTCGTAGGATCACTTTATCGCCTGTGGAGAATAACCTTTCTCGGCGATGTTTGTTAGCAACTTCGCGATAGTGATTAACAGACTCTAGCATTTTAGAAAATATTTCAGCATGCATTTGCGAAGTATGTAAAGCAAAGTCACGAGCAGGTAAAGAAGTCCTAAAGTGTCTGGGTAGAGGGAAGAGATCTATGGGTTTGTTAGGTTGATACCCTAAGTTGGCTTGGAAAGGGGAGAGACCTGTGGTTTTGTTGACTGTACTATTGTAGGAAAACTCGGCGGTGGGTAAGAGTTTGTCCCAGTTGCCAGGATGTTCACTTACTAAACTCCTAAGAATACCCCCAAGTGATCGGTTGACCACTTTAGTCTGCCCATCCGTCTGGGGATGGTAAGCTGTGGAGAACTTGAGTTTTGTTCCTAGAAGGGTCCATAGGGTCCTCCAAAAATGGCTCACAAACCTAGGGTCTCTATCAGACACTATAGTTAAGGGTGTCCCACGAAGCCTGACAACTTCTCTGAAGAAGAGTTTAGCAACATGGGAGGCATCGGTGGTTTTAGTGCAAGCTATGAAATGGGCCATCTTAGTAAATCTATCAACTACCACAAATATAGAATCATGTTTAGCTGATGTTCGGGGTAGTCCTAAAATGAAGTCCATACTAAGGTCTTGCCAAGGGGCTTGGGGAATAGGCAAGGGAGTGTACAGGCCGGGACTGTGCTTGTGGACTTTAGTGAGCTGACAAGTCCTACAGTGCCTCATGACCTTAGCTACATCCTGGTATAGGTTCGGCCAGTAGAACCGTTCCTTTACAAGGGCTTGGGTCTTATCTCGACCGTGGTGCCCGGCAGATCCGCCTCCGTGTAATTCCCAAACAAGGAATTCTCGGATGGATGTCTTAGGCACACAAAGGGTTGGTCCAAGGAAGAGATACCCATCCCTAAGGGTGTAGAGGGGGTGACTTAATGGGTCTTGACTAAGATCAGCATATAAAGTAGAAAAATCAGGACATTCAAGATAAGCATTTTTCATGGAATCAAAGCAGGTAACTTCAACATGCATCTTGTTCAATAATAAAGTTACTCTACTGAGGGCATCTGCTACTTTATTTTCAGATCCTGATTTATGTCTAAGCACAAAAGTATATTGTTGTAGGTATTCGACCCACTTAGCATGTCTTGAGTTTAATTTCTTCTGAGCACTTAGATATGAGAGGGCCTGATGGTCACTATTAAGAGTAAACTCCCTATGAATGAGATAATGTCTCCAATACCTTAGGGCTTGGACTACAGCATAAAATTCCTTATCATAGGTAGAATATTTTTGTTTTGCCTCATTGAGCTTTTCACTAAAGAAGGCTATGGGATGACCTTCTTGGCTTAGGGTTCCCCCTATGCCAACTCCAGAGGCGTCACAATCTACCTCAAAGACTTTACTGAAGTCAGGCAATCTAAGGACCGGGGCGGTGGTCATTTGATCCTTAAGTTCTTGGAAGGCTTTGCTAGCAGCTTTGGTCCAGGAAAATTCACCTTGTTTTAGGCAACTAGTGATAGGTGCCACTATAGAGCTGAAGTTCCTTATGAATCTCCTATAGAAGGTAGCTAGGCCATGGAAACTTCTGACCTCAGTGATGGTCTTAGGTTCAGGCCAATCTTTGATGGCTTGGATTTTGGACAGGTCGGCTTGAAGGCCGTGTTCAGACACTATGAATCCTAAGAAGATCACACTATGCGATAAAAAGGAGCATTTCTTGAGATTGATGTAGAGTTGCTCTTCCTTAAGAAGGTCAAGGGTCTTCCTAAGGTGCTCTAGGTGTTCCTCTTTAGTCTTACTATAGATGAGGATATCATCAAAGTAGACTACCAGGAATTTTCCAATGAAAGGCTTTAAGACTTGGGTCATAAGTCTCATGAATGTGGAAGGAGCATTAGTCAAGCCAAAAGGCATGACTAACCATTCATAGAGACCATCCTTGGTCTTGAAAGCGGTCTTCCATTCATCACCTAGCCTTATCCTGACCTGGTGGTATCCACTTCTTAAGTCAAGCTTACTAAACCACTTAGAGCCAACTAACATGTCTAGCATGTCATCAAGTCTAGGAATAGGAAACCTATACTTTACTATGATTTTGTTTATGGCTCTGCAGTCTATACACATGCGCCAACTGCCATCCTTTTTAGGGGTGAGCAGAGCAGGCACGGCGCAAGGGCTTAGACTTTCTCTGATATGTCCTTTCTCTAATAGGTCATCTACTTGCCTCTTAAGTTCTTGATGCTCGGTGGGGTTCATCCTATAATGGGGTAGATTGGGAAGGGTTGAACCAGGGACAAGATCTATTGCATGCTGGATGTCCCTAAGAGGTGGAAGACCTGTGGGTAGTTCTTCAGGAGTAAGCTCACTATACTGTTCTAAGAGGGCTTCTACTTCAGGGGGTGGTTTGCTCTCTTCCTCTTGGTTGACTTCCTTCAGGACTAAGGTGTATAAAGGTTGATCAGGTCTATAATCCTTAGGTCTCATGAGCTGAAGGGTTGGTTGTATGGTTTTGGTCTCTTCTATTTTTCCTTTATTGGTTGAGACTTTAAGCTCTCTAGGCATAGATGGTTTAAGTTTGATCTTTTGACCTGAGTGACTAAATACATAGGTGTTAGTCCGACCGTAGTGGACTACATCCATGTCATATAGCCATGGTCTGCCTAGGAGGACTTGAGCGACATCCATGGTGATGATGTCACACCAAATTTGTCCATCATAGGTACCAAACTGTAAAGGCACTAGACTCCTATGGGTTACTGGCACACTGGACTGGTTGACCCAAGAGATGTTATAAGGGGTTGGGTGAGCTTCCATCTTAAGCTTAAACTTGGTGACGGCCGAGTGGGAGACAGCGTTGAGACTACTACACCCATCTATCACTACTTTGCACATGTTTCCATTGCATTTTGTGTAAGTATGGAAGATACTAGTTCTTCGCCAATCATCCGTGGGTGATGGTTTGATCAGTGTACACCTAACAACTCCTAAGGTGCTTTGGGCAGGCTCTTCACTACTATCATATTCATTGTCTTCTAGGATTTGGCAGTCAGAATCTGGGTCATTAATATCTTCAAGTCTAGGGGTTTGGTTTTCCTCACCTAGGTATAAGACCCGTTTGGGACAGTCTTTCATATAGTGTCCATATTGTTGACACCCATGGCATTTGATTCTAGATGCGTTTGGATAACTAGAGGGCTTGGGTTTAGAAGTACTAGAGCTTTGAGGTTGAGTTGGTTTAGGAGAGCTTTGAGGTTGGGTTGGTCTAGGATTTGGTCTAGAGGCACTAAACTCTTTCCTATAGGCAACCTTAAGTTCTTGTTCAATCTCCTTGGCTCTAAGATGGGCAACTTCTATGGAGTCTATCTGGTAGTAGGTAAGGCCCTTTCTAATCTCAGATCGGAGACCATTTTTATACCTGCTAAGGGTAAATAGAGGGTTTTCTCCTGGGTTTCCCCTAAGGAGGAATTCCTCAAAGCTAGCAGTGTATTGGTCAACGGTCATTGATCCTTGGGTTAAACTAGAGGCTTGGTCAAACAACTTACTCTGAAAGTATGAAGGGACATACTTCAGTTTAAGTTGTTGGCGCATTTCTAGCCAAGTTTCTATGGGGGGTAGGTTGAGCCTTTCTTGGTTGTTCTCTATATTGGTCCAATACAACCTGGCATTTCCCTCAAGAAGACACTTTGCAAGTCGGACCTTGCTGTGCTCAGGGATCATGCTCCACTCGAAATATTGTTCGAGCTTGGTTGTCCAATCCAAGAAGTCTCGGGGTTCTAAAGAGCCATTGAAGGTTGGGGGATTGAGTTTGATAGTGCGGTGCACTTCATCCTCCCTAAACCTGGGTTGGGGTGGGGTTTGAATGGGAGGTCCATTCCACATAGTTGGTTGGTGTGCATGGTTAGGATTGGGGTATCCATTCCATGTTGGTTGGGGTTGGGTCCCTACATGGTGTGGATTAGGGTATCCATTCCACATAGGTTGGGTGCCTGCACGGGTTGGGGTTTGATGCCCGTTCCACGCAGGTGGTTGTTGGGTGTCTACATGATGAGGACTAGGGGGTTCGCTAGCATGATTAGAAGACCTTTCCCTAAAGTCGTGGAACTCAGTGGTAAGTTGGTTAAGGCTTCGGGTAAGGGTCCCTATTTGCTCAGTTAAGAATTCAAACTTCTCATTCATGGCCGTATGGTCCATGGTGGGATTTTGTTCTTGTTGTTGTGTTTTAGACCGAGTTTGCATGGGGTTTTTAAAAAATACAGATTTTGAAAATAGAGCAAGTGATAGATAAGTACGTAGTCAGATTCTTTCAAACAACCTAATTCCAAAGACCGCTTAGAAGTAGAAAATAAGTTTGAGGCTTAAAATTCTAGTCTAAGAGCCCATGCTCTGATACCAAGCTGATGTAGGACGGGGGGGGGGGGGGGTCTAAAGCATTCAAACAACGCCTTTTGAAAGTGGTTTTGATAACTAGCTTAATAATAAGAAAACCGAAATTATACTAACGAGGTTCGAAAACTAATTTTTTTTGTATTTAGAATATATAGGAAAACCGAGAACAATTAGAACAATAAAACCCTAGAAAGCAGTAAATGCAGGAACTAAACTTACAGTGCAGCCCTTGAGAATTGAAGGGCTGTGCTTCCCGATCTTCACCGGTCCAACTCTGATGGAAGGTGTAGGGTGGAGCTTACAAGCAAACACAGAAGATCCGTACAAGTCACGGATTTTAATACAAGAACAAATCAAGGGGTGAGGTTAAGCCTCACAAATTCCCTTGCTAATCCTAAGCAACTAGAGTGAGGGGAAGAAGGAGAAGGGGAGGGGGAATGCCCCTCTTAGACCACTCCAAGCACAACCTATAAGTTATATAAACAAATATGAGTGTAGAGAAGAGTTCTTAGAGTCTAAATAAGAGGTGTAGAGAAGAAGACTTATCCGAAGGGGTGAGAACTCCTTGAGGCCGAGGGAGCTCCTCTTCTTGCTCCAAACCGAGAGTGAAGAAGCACTCCTTGAAGTGGCGAACACACACAAAGAAGAAGGCTTCTTAGGGTTTCGGTGGAGAACTAGAAGAAGGTGAAGGGCTCGGCTAAAGGGAAACTTATCACTAACACAATTAATTAAGCTAGGCAACTAATAGACAATATATTTCATCAAGAGGTAATCGAATACAAGGGGGAAGACTATGCTTTTATAGGCGAGATGGAGCTAGGGCAGGATAGTCATTTGCTTCCATGCGCCTTCTACAAAGATGGATGGAATTTGAAATTCAAAATCATCATGAGGAGGTGGGCGCAAATCCTCTTTAAGAGCTTCCTTCTATGGATGATCTTCTCTTGGCAATTCATTAAATGGGCGATGAGAGTGTCTTCATAATGTTTGTTGGCGCATGGATAAGGATTTCAAATTTCGAATCCTTTCCATGAGAGCTTGGGTGGCAACAAGAGATGGCAACTCAACATAAATGTCTTCATAAATGCTCTCCTTTGATTGTGGATCTTGATGGATGTTCCCTTTGATTTTGGATCTTGATGGATGAGGGAATTGAATGCATTTCTTGATTGGAATAGAGGTGGGCGCATATCATGATGAGGTGGCTGATTTGATCTCTTGAATATGCGCCCAAACAAGGATGGCAAGTGAGTCATAGCATGGCTTTGAAGTGAACTTGGACTTTGAAGTCTTCTTTCCTTTCCTGGAGCTGAACTTGGTGAGTGGACTTTGAGTGATGTTGCGCTGGAGCTTGAGCTGCTTCTTACTTGAGTGACCTGCCAAATGGAGCCTACTGTATGCATACACTACTCTATCATGATGCAAGAGTACAATAAGTTTCATGAATTACAATGCACTACCTACTACAAGTGGACTTACCATATTTGACTACATGATGCATGGTGTTATTGAAAACAACTTAACCTAAAATGCAATGCAATAGAGAGGGGACTCTAAGGGAACCCATATCGATTAGGTACCCTACGAGTCCGAGCAGCTCTCCTCAGAGCAGGGCTACTGCCTCCATCAAGAAGACACTAGAAATTTCAGATCGAAAGGAGTTCGATCGAGGGAGAAATCGATGAAACAAAATCTCAGCCGAAGGGAAAATCACAAGTTACTATAGCAGCCAAATACTGTAGCACCAATTCACAGGGCTAGGAAAATTTTCACCCCCCTATGAAATCAATAACTTTTCTTATCCTTCCTCTGTCAAATTCTAATTTTTTTATGATAAATTTTTATTGTGTTTTCGACTCCATGGTAGTGTAATTTTTTCTTTGGGAGTTAGGGAATAATCCCTTTTAATTTTGTAATGACTGGATAATTTTTAATCTATTAGTTTATTCTTTTAACGATAATTTTGCCTTTGTGATTTATTTGCTTTGAAATTATTATTTGCATATTTTAGGGTTTGTAATATGCACCGAGAGGTGATTTATAAACCTGGAACCCTTAGATTAGATCTAGAAACCTAGACTACGAGAGTAGCTATGTCCTAGAACTCTAATTTATGATACTTATTTTACATGAGATTTATGATTTCATTGTTTCAGACATAATAATATGGACCGAGAGGTGATTTTGATTGTTAGAACCCCTTAGGTAAAACCTGTAAAATTAAGATACGAGAGTATTTAATTTTACTTGAAAAGTAGACTTTGAGAGTCAAACCACGAGAGTGATTTTAATTTTCTTTGTCTGGTTTACTTTTATTTAACACTGAGCTGCAACTCACGAGAGTGAAGGCTGTTCTTTGTAAATTGGACATCCGAGATAAAGCAATTTCTTTTTTTTTTAAGTGAACTTTTCTTTATTATGAGTTGAATAACTAATAAAAACTTTATTATATCCAGTTATGAGAATTAAAAAGTGATGAAACCTTAGTTCCAGTTTTCTCTCTCCGATTTCCGACGTTAGTTTTTGTTTATTCATTTTTATTTTACTTCTATCATACATTGTTATTTAATCTCTTACCTAGTAAGAATTCGACTATTTGGTATTTAACACGTAGGTCTCTGTGGGTTTGATATCTTTTTTATTACTTCGACGTATCCGTGCACTTGCGGACACATTAGTGCCGCGTGGAGGAATTTTTTGGAATGCGGAATGCCGAATGTGGTAGCCAAGCTTAATCAGCGTGGGCGCGTAGCAAATTAATTTGCGTCTGCCTAATAATTTTGAATTCAGTTTTATTCAGTTTGAACCAAAGCGAATCAGTGTTATTCGGTGAGGTTCGATTTTTGGGTTGAAAAATTTTACCAAAAAATAAATCGGTTTGGTCCAATTAGTTTGGTTCGATTCGGGTTGAACCGATTGGACAGGCCTACCTATAGTAGGTTCCTTAATGCATGCACTAAGTCAAGTAGAGGGCACTTGATCAAGGGAGTAAAAGGAGTAGGGAAAACTATTAGAATTCCATTCAATGCAAGCCTTCTCTCCTCCTATTATTTGTGTTAGGCCTTAACACAATAAAGCTAGGAGAGGCGGTGACACATTCTGTCGAAGTGATATAAAAGATTGTTGATCCCACAAGGAACAAGGTTGATTACTAGAAATTATGAGTTTTAGAAACTAAGCAGATCAAATCGTGGTTTCGCAAGACAGTAAACTAACACAGGAAATCAATAACAACTAAACGGGAGATGTTGATGATAGAAGCATTGGGACTTCGGTATCCACCACAATGATGTATTTACCAAATCTAAAACTAAATTGTTATATAAGATTGTAATGTTGCACAAGGAATCCTTTCTATGGTACAGGTTGCCCCCTTGCGGTCAGTACAACCTGGTACCCATCTAAAATGACCTCCTACTCTCGTGGTGAATCATTTTAGGTGAATCCAATGAGTTCTATGAAGGATTATAGAACCCTCGAGTGAACCCTAACTACTTCGTGTTAGAGGTTCACAAGTCCTACTTAGGAGATTCGCCAACACAATCCTCCTTATAGCCAGGATCGTGTTGACTGATACACAATATTACGTGGCCAAAGTAATACTATGAAATAAGTGCAACTAAATAAGATGTGCTCATACAATCATTCAAAATAACAAGATAGAATTAAATCATAAGGCAAAATACATCAAAGGGCTTCAACCTAAGTCACGAATAGGGTTTACGCTACAGTACTCATGTAAATCCACAAAAATCTATCCAATAATCCAAATAAATTACAAGCAATTATCAAGGAGAGGAAGGAGAGGAAGAACTGAACGAAATCCCCAAGAATCATGAAGATTCGTCACCTCAATCTCTCAAAATCGCCTTAGAAAGCTTGGTCGCCTGTTCCGTTTGCCCTAGCTGCTTCGTTTGCTAATTTCTCCTCTTTTTGGGAATAAGAAAGAGGGCTTTTATATTCTTTTGATTCGCCTCCCTCTTAGCTTCCTAAAACATATTTTTTTGCCTGTTTTGGATTTTTCTTGGGCTCAGAATCAAAGAAAAATCGGAAGGAACTCGAACTCGAAATCACGATCACGAGTGAACCCCGTCGTGTTCACCCGCCTGTGAAGTACACTGTGAAGTTCTGCCAAGGAAGCATCACCGATGAATACATTCATGTTCACCTGGCCGTGAAGTCTTCTGTTCGTTTCTGCATAAATTATCTTTGAGAGAATCACGGCCGAACACCAAGGCCATGGGCAGGCCATGAAATGTTCTGTGAGTTTTTGGACTTTCGGGCAAATCATGGGTGAACCCCATGGTGTTCACCTAGCCATGATCTTCAAAAAAACTCTATTTGAACCCAAATTTGTTGTGTAGGCTCGTCTTCTCCTAGAAAAATCACTTCATGACTCTAAAATCTCCAAAAAGCTCCAAAATTAAGTGATTTTATCTGAAATTTCACAAAGATGAGAAAAAGTGAAGATTTTGAAGCAAACAAATAAATAAGCCTAAATAGAACATAAAAATATTAAAATTAGCCTAGTTTTAAGATAAAATAATACTAGAAATTATTGTCAAAATGCAATGACATCAGGCGGTCTATATTGCCTTATGGAGGGAAGCATCTATACTTAGTACAAATAAGTAGGCAAGGACACAAGGCATATATACATAGTTCCAAGCCTTCTCCTATGCTTGCAGCTAGCTCTTACTCTTCTCCTCTTCTTATCACCGCCGCTCCTTCTTCTCCTTGCCATGAGCTTCAAGTAGGAATTCTAGAGGCTTGATCTTTTCTCCCAAGGCCAGTACCAAATGGGGAGTAAGGTGATATTTAAGGGGCCGGTATGTGGATATTGGTAGAGGGTGGATATTTGTGTGCCATACCTTGTCAATCGCTAACCTCAAGCATACTTCAAGGCTAAAATTTCTATCTAGCCCTTTGTGTCTTTGTCTCGTATAGATCCTTTGAGAAGGGAAAATTGGTTTTAGGTAGATTTTCTGTGGCGTTTATTATTATTAAAATTTTAATTGCCTACGGTTTTCCTCAACAAAGTTAATAATTGCATGCCATTAGGTGCCTTATGTGAGCCATACATGTTGCTACATTATTGCATGCTGCCAAGCATGGAGCATCAAAGGATGCTAGATGTAGAGTTGGCAAACAATGCTAGATCTAGTCAGGTGTAGAGTCACTAGATCAAGTAGGGGGTATCCAACAATCATATTTTTATTTCAAGGGACATCATGTTTCATGAAGACACATTTCCATTCGCATGCATTAACGAAGAAACTATCCAAAAATCATTCCAAAGTAGAGACAACAATGAGAATATATTGAACTTTCAACCATTAAGCCTTTCCACCTAATGAAGATGAAGATATTACAATTGATAGGAATGTCATTCGAATAGAAGAACCCAAATGGATGGTAATAAAACCTAGATCAACACGATGAAGTACAAAATGCATTTCAATGCCTTACATACAAAACCAAAATGCCAAGGTACTTAAATAAATATCACATGGAGTCTTCCCTTCCATTAAGAAATTATTGTGCTATGTTTCAAACATCACCACAAGCACACGGCTCTCCGATGTAGCACAAGATATCGTTCCCACAGGAGCAAGTTGCAATTACTGAAAGATCACGTTGTCAATAGCTAGACAGATCGAATATAGTTTCAGATGCAAAATAAACTGAAATGAGCTAAGCTAATTTGTTAGATTGGTTGTTAAACAAGAGTTACGAGATAATTGCAATATCGAGATGCTTTTGGACATTAGGGTCATCATAATGATAGATCAAGATTCAAACATGGTAATAATAGCATAATCAATCTAAAATATTTAAGGACTTTTCCGAAGGTACATGTTACCTCCTTTAGTGGTATAAACTTGTATCTATTCAGATTGGTCTCCTACTTTTATGGCTTACCGAACTAAATAGACCTCATGAGCACAAGGATAATCTAAATGTTCTTGTGCAAATTCTATCTAATTTTGTGATAGAATAACATGAGTCCGATCTATGTAGTTCCAACATCGCGATTTACCTTTCATCCCTTCTCATGACGTTTTAAACATGTAAAAATATGGCCAAAGTAAATACAAATAATAACATAACAAAGATCAAATAAACCAAGTTAGATCAGATAAACACTAATATTATAAGTTCAAAATCAAGATACATGCACAGGATTACACCCCAAGTCCTGAATAAGAAGGCTTAAGCAGTCATAATAGAACTATTCAGGCCAGATTTTCCTTGAATCAGAGTTCCAAGGAACAAAATATATATATAAAAAAAAGACAATTTGAGAAAGAAACATAAACTAATTCTCTCAAGCTTGATGAGAAGAAGTCTGGAATTTTGTCAGCCAAAATCTCCTTTTTTGCTCGTCGTTGTTCCTTGTCATGCGCTACTCATTTTCTCTTGTTGGAGAGCCAATCGACCCCTAAATTCACCCCAAATCGGCTTTTTTATTCATAGGAAGGTGTCTCTTGATATTCATATGAAATCCTTCAAGAACCCCTTCAAATTCCATGCGAAACAGCTGTTTTCACATTCAACGGGTTCTGTCACGGCCATGAACTTGGTCAATGGCTGGCCATGGCAGGTTCTGTAAGTCACTGCGATGCCCATCATGGCTGTGAATCTGGTCACAAGCTGGCCGTGAAGTGTTTTGTGAAAAACTGGCTTGTGTATCATGGCTATGAAGCTAGTCATGACTGGGTTGTGAACCTTTTTATAGAGTTTGACATGTTGATCACGACCATGAACTTAGTCATAGTCAGGCCATTATCCTCTCGATGGAAAACTTGTTAGATTTTGGTTCAAGCTCGTTATAGTAATGATGCTTATCATGGTCCGGGTGTTTTGAAGTCATTTATAAAATACTCATTATAGTCGTGAAGCTCATCACAAGTTGGCCATAACGAATACAAAAAATTTTGTTTGACTTCAAAATTGTGTTGTTGACTTATCTTTTCATCCTGAATCACTTGGTGGTCTCAAAATCATCAAATAAGCTCTAGAATCGAGTGGTTTTATCTGAAATTATAAAAAGACAAGTAAAAAATGAAGATTCTGAACAAAACAAGTAAATACGTCTGATTAGGACATAAAAATG
Organism: Costus lasius; assembly: GCA_027563935.2. Classification (NCBI taxonomy): domain Eukaryota; kingdom Viridiplantae; phylum Streptophyta; class Magnoliopsida; order Zingiberales; family Costaceae; genus Costus; species Costus lasius. The sequence continues at coordinate 21,475,536 of CM050451.1, read as the reverse complement.
ACAGAATATATCTTGTTTTGAGATAAAATCATAACAAAAAACACTACCAAAATACAATGCATCATAAATACATTTACATCAAATTCAGTCATAGCCAAAACATTTGATGTTGAATACCCCTTAAGTGTTACCATCTCATATGATACTTACACCAAGGTATTGGACCATCATTGCCTCCATATCCATAGGCTGAGAACCATCTTCATTAGAACAAGTGACATCTAATTCGAATTGGTGTGCCATAATGAAAGATAAAATTGATGTTGTTGAAAGGAATGACACCTAGTCAATCTAAGAACTACCTAACAGAAAAAGACCAATTGGGTGCAAATGGGCATACAAGATTATACAAGATCAAATACAAGTCGGACAAAGGAATTGAGCAGTATAAGCATTAGTTAGTAGAAAAGGGATGTCATCAGGTAGAAGGAATAAATTATCATGAAACCTTTGCACCCATTGCGAAGCATGTTACAATCAACTTTTGTTTGTGATGGTTGCAGTGAGAAAATGACATTCACACTAACTCAATGTCAACAACACTGAGACATGAGTTTGCAAACTTCACAAATTAATGTATGGTCTCAAACAAAGCACTCACTAGTGGTTTATCAAGCTCACTTGCACACTCAAAAAAGCCAACTTCAAAACAATTGAAGTTCGATTATTTCATTGTCATATGAGCTCGTGACAGGAAATTCTTAGTCCTTTTGCCTTTTGGTATACATTGACGGCATCATAATAGTAGGAAATGAAATAAAGGTAATTGAAGATGTCAAAATATTCCTAAAAACATAATTCAAACTAAAGGATCTTGACCAATTGAAGTATTTTCTTAGCATAGAAGTGGCAAGTTTTAACAAAGAAATTATTATCTCACAAAGAAAATATGCATTAGAGATCCTGACGATGTAAGCTACCTAGCAACTAAACCAACCACATTTCTGATGGGGCAAAATTTATCCCTTAGTTGCTTTAAAGAAAATTCTATCGATAAACGATGAACTATCTTCATACAGAGGACTTATTAGAAGACTCATCTACTTGATAGTCACATGATCTAACCTAGCGTATGCAGTTCCACATTTGAAGGCAGTGCACTACATTTTGAGGTACATAAAATTAATGTCGGGTCAAGGACTATTTTCTCTATCAAAAACAATTCAATGATGTTGAATGCATTTTGCGATGCTGATTGTGGGAAGATGTCGAGATATGATAAGGTCTATCACATGGTACTACATTCCTTAGAGAATCATTGATTAGAAGACCAAGAAGTAAGCAACAATTTCATAATCAAGTGCTGAGGTTAAATATAGATCTATGATAGCCGCATGCTGCAAGATTATATGGCTCAAGGTCGACATGCAAGACTTAGATATTGAACAACTACATCTAGTTGAACTATATTGTGACATCAAGGCAGCAGTCCACACAGCCATAAATTTGATCTACCGAGTTGATGAAATGGTAGATCAGATGAAACACATATAAATTAATCGCCACTTGATGCAAGAAAAGGTTCAACGAAAGATGATCTCATTGCGACATGTATTGACCCTTATAGCAATTAGCAAACATACTCATCAAACTTTTAAATTCAGCATAATATCAAGTTCTTTTCAACAAGAAACATATACTCTAAATTCTATATTTTCTTGGATAGAATCCATGATGGAAAGGATAAAAAATACATTGAATCTAGATGAAACCTTTTCAAACCTGAGCAGTGGTAGTTCTTTTCAACAAGAAACATATACTCTAAATTCTATATTTTTTTGGATAGAATCCATGATGAAAAAGATAAAAAATACATTGAATCTAGATGAAACCTTTTCAAACCTGAGCAGTGTGTTCAGATTGTGTTTTATGTGTTGATCTATGTTATTTACTTTTGTCTTTATTATTTTTTGCAACAGAAATTTTTAATTACATGAGGAAATTATTTTGTTAACATATGTGAAGATGGCTCCTCTTAAAAGTTTTACAACTGAATAAAAACCTAACTGTTCTTAATAGTTTTAATTTATATAAATTATATTTTATAGAAAAAGTTTAAAATAAAATATAAAAAAATTATTTTATTATTAAATTAGATACCGTAGGTTTTTGTTTAAATAGCAATCAAATCACACTCAGATATTGAATAAAATTACCCAAATTGTCATTCACGGAGATAGCGTTAATTCGAACAAAAACCTAACTTAGACTCGATCAATTATGTATCTTTGTTTGTGTCATTGCGTCTCATAGTCTTAAGCAAGAGTGCCCTAGCAAGAAGTCGTTCGACTTGTTGACGAGGTCGATGGCTGTCCCTGGGAGGCGCAATGGCGGGATGGGCGACGAGGACGACGATGATGATCTCCTCTTCGATGATGGTGACGCTTTAGCCGAACTTGACCTTGAACCTGAGATCCCGCCTCATCTCCGCGCTCTCGTCGAGGCCACCGAGACCGGGAACCTCAATGCTCTTCGCGAAGCCCTCGGTATGGTCCTCTTTCACCCCGTGCTCTTGCTTCCATCCGCCCCTGTTCTCCTTCGGTTCATAGTAAATCAATTCGAGTCCTCTTTGTTGAATTAGAACTGAAAAAAAGGAACTATTTTGATCGATTGAGGATACCTTTGGTCAAAAGCGATGCCCAACAGTGATGTCATATATTTAACTCTAACAATAGGGGCTAGAGTCTGAATTTCTTTTATTGGCATTCTTCGCAGTTACTGTTTCGACGCTGTCGCTCTTCCCGTGACGAACAGTTTGGGGTCTCGCATGGTATTCTAATGAATACGGATATCAAAAACGTGTATTCAGGATGAACTAGCTAATATCTTTTATAGCCTCAGATCAGTAGAACATTGATGCAGTATTTAATTGGTTGGTTTCTTTTATAGAATCGTATCAAATCAGGGGATACTAAAGTTGAATTATTTCACAGGCGAGTATATTTGTTACAAGAGCAGCAATTTTAGTGCCAAAAAAGTTGGTTTGTTGGATAGGAAAGGAAGTCTTTACTCTAGAACCTATGTGTTGAGTAATCCTTGACGTCGCATGATATGTGTATGCTGGCTTGTATAAGAATTCAACATTCTTATGAGCAGGGATGCTTCACTTCTTCCATATTTCATGGTTAATGTTGCTCTTACATGCAAAATGATAGCATTACACCACCATTAGTTTAGTACCATAGATTAATAATGCAATTCATGAAGGGATGTGGTTTTTGTAATTTCCTTTGATCTCCAAAAAGATATGATATAGATAGAATGTGGTACAGCTACTGCAAAAAGTTTAATTACTAGGTTAGGATCATACTTTTGGTTCCAAGGTGTGAGATCCTTACTAAACCATGAAGCCACATAAACACAGAAGTAGCTTGTCACTACTTATGTTCATTGAATTGTATTTGTTTCAACTTTCAAGCCTTCACAATTCCTGATTCAAATATCGGACTCTAAACTTTGAAAAACTCTCATAATGAGATTGTTGATCTACTTTCCTATGTTTAAATATTACATAGAAGAATTTACTACATCAAACATCACCATGCCATGCATCTCCTTTATTTTTTTTCCGTATTTGTAAGATAAGCTGTTAGATTTTTTATATTTCGGCATTCTTAAGGACCCTAGTGGTATTTCATGATGGGCCCATCAAAAAGTACATATTATAGCACAATGGAGCACCATTATTCTTTATGTTGATAATGCCATCATCTGATCTCTGTTATTCATTAATTGAATGATTTCTAAGCACTATTTTTTTTGTTTGAGAAAAATATTAATTTGATTGTCCTTTTATTTAACACCATCATTGATTTCTTAAGTATATGCAACTTGATATTCGTGTGTATTTTTTTGCAGTAATAGAAGTTTCTCTAATGCCTTTGTGTTACTGCATGTTGAACTTCACTATATCATTCATTATTTTGTGGATCGTGATCACTGTTGACATTTTGATATGACATCAAATATTAAAGTGTTTACTATTAACTATAGCCGAAACTAAAGTAGGCTACCAAGAAGCCTTGGTGGTGAAATCAAGTTAGGTAGTCCTTGGGCAGATTGGACTTGGGCCTGAGGGCGAACCTCAACCCACCTCTGCGTAAGGTGATGGAGTACCACAATGCGGGTTGGGCCTAGGGGCAACTTGGCACTAGATGGGGCAAGTGGAGACCCTCCTAGCAGCATATTCACCTTAAAACTTCCAAGACAACCAAAATCAGACCTAATCATAGAATCTTGAAGTAGTAAATGAGTAACTTATATGAACTCAATCTTATTTTGATAATGTGATTACTCCAATATGACTAATAGCTTCAGTTATTACGCAGGATTGAGAAAAAGATAATCCATTCATTCTATTTTCGGTTGATCAAATTTCATAATGGGATTTTAGTGTAGTTAATCCAGGCATCGCTTTTGTTTTTTCATTTCTGTAACTTATATCCTGTTTTTGCTTATGACCAAATACAGATAATCATACTGGCAGTATAGATGAGCCAGTTGAAGATGGTGATACGCTTCTTCACTTATCTTGTCTCTATGGCTATTTTCCTTGTGTACAGGTTGTTTAGTTGAAGTTATATCGTCCTGTACTAAATATTATTGATTTTGTGAGAGTAAGTATGACTTGGCTTCTTTTTCTAGTTGCTACTGGAGCGAGGAGCTAGTTTAGAATCCAAAGATGAAGAAGGAGCTATTCCTCTTCATGATGCTTGTGCGGGAGGTAGTTTTTAGTTATTACATTATTGAATATTTGTATTGTTGATTCACCTAAGAGCTATTCAAAAATGCAATTTAGTTTTCAGTAACAATATAATGGACTCTAAATACTAAAACATATACCGCAAAGTCAAATTCACATTAGTAGTCTGCTCGTTATCTGTGCAGGATTCACTGAAATAGTTGAACACATGCTGAACTTTGCCAGTAGCCCTGATGTTATTATGCGAATGCTAAATGCTACTGATGCTGAAGGCGATACTGTAATTTTTTCTTTAGTTCTATACCCAATTTTTCTTTGTGTAGTATATCTTTAATATGACATATCTAGGATGATAGCTGCTTAATTTTTTTCGTACAGCCACTGCATCATGCTGCTAGAGGAGAACATCCTGATGTTGTAAGGTTATTGCTTGCGGCTGGGGCTTCTCCCAAGAAGATAAACATTTATGGAAAGGTACCATTCTTGATGCTATATTGTTGTATCTTATATTTGTTACTCTTAATAATCACCATCTTTTATTCACACTTTAGTAGCTAATCTTCCAACAGATTCCAGCAGAACTTGCGGATCAAGATACAGAAGTGCATAGCATTTTAACTGCTGCTGCTGCTGCAGCAGATGCTGTGCAATGTCAGTAGGTATACGAGATTTCTGGTGTCAGCCCGTTTGATTCACTGCTGATTCCCTTCTATTACGGGAGAAGTAAGTAACAGCAATTGGGATTCTCTTTGCAAGCTTGTAAGTTTATACAGTGATGAATCACCAATTGTTTCCCTCAAATTGTTAGGTTTTCGTTATAGCATACAGTAACTTGACTTAGCATTCCTGTTACCAAATAATAAATATACTTTTTTAGCTTGCTAAACTGAAGATTTTTGCTGGAAGCCTGTACTTGCGTTGCTCGTACTTGCACGCGTGATATATGCTTTGCTGATTATTGGAAAATGGCTTTATTCTGTCAATACTGTTAGAGAACCATGCCTCATGGAGCGTCAAGGCTTGTCTCGTGTGTACTGTTTTTCTTGCCTATTATGCATTTCTATGTTTTGCTGGACGAAATTATTTGTGATGGGTTGCTTTATCTTCATATGCTATCCTAGCATGTAGTATTTATTTATCAGTTACCGACAATGTCTCTCTTCTAGTTCTGGCTCCTTTGTGGGTGCATAAGTAGCTCGAGTTTGCAACATGAAATTATCTTTGGCATATTTTTTCATAGTTCCGTGGTTCGTTGTCACGCCCCAATTTTTCGCGCTAAAACTAGGACGTGATAGCACAGATTTACACAACCTCTGTGTAAACCCGTCAGCTAACACACCTATGCGTCTAATGCGGAAGTCTATAAATACAATGCGCGTCCTCACTACAAGATCACTCTCCCAGCAATACAGATCACTCAAACCAACTAAACTACCCAATCAGAAGAACCCCTCTGAGCTGACTGAGCTGTCTGGCCGAATATAGCTGAGCAACACTGAGCAAGGTGGCGGGCTAGGCTCTTCCTCTGCCACTAGCCGCTTTGCACACCTTGTGCGCCCTGAAAACCACAAGAGTTCACTGGCAGATATCACACTCAGCAAGGTGACCTATCGTAGGCCAAAGAGCAATAGACCTCTGCTCAAAACCTAACAAACAGTGAACTACCGGCCTGCTTAACCCTAAACAATAATATGTTCTACACAGCGAGACTCGAGCAAGACAAGTACAATGCTTACGCCTACTCAAAGCCTAAATCCGATAAAACCAACGAAGATCCAATCCTCTACCAAGGCTAAGCTTGATATACAAAAGGACCCTATTCCCTAATCCCGGGAATAGGTACACAAATATATAATAAGAATCAACAAGCGTTCATACAATAACCCTATGAATCTAAGTTAGGGTTTATACCACTATGCGTGTATGAACAATGGAAGATGATGATGGACAGCCCCCTCTCGCCTCAAGAAGTCGCCCACAAGATCCTCACAAGCGCTTCTCACCAAGATGATGAGAAGCCCAAACCCTAGGGTCGCCTCCCTAGGTAGTTGTTGATGATGATCACCTTCTTGGACTCGCCTCAAGCCAAGAACACGCCAAGAACTCAAGGAACAGCAAGTAGTCGCCACCCAAGAGAACAGCCGGTGATGAATATGATGAAGGAAGATGCACCGGATGCAATAGCCCTCACCTCAAGGACTAGCCGAGCCAAACACCTCTTCCTTGTTCTTCTTCCTCGCCGCAAGGATGAAGAACACCAAGACTTGTCGCCACAACAAGTTGTCGCCTCCTCACGAACAGAATTTCGCCTTAGCTTGAGCGTGGGAGGAGATAGCCGCCAAAGCCAACTCGCTCCCTTATTTGAATAAGTGGATCGGGTAGGGTTTAAGTGAACCAACCCGCCAACCCACTCCATGATGGATAGTCGCCCTCATGATGGATCAAGAGTCTTAAGTGAGTGGGGATCCAATAATCCTCTTAATGGATCTTCACTTAAACTCTTATTGGATGTCTCATAAGTGAGCACATGCAAGACATGTGCTACTTATTCAACACTTAGCCAATTTGCGCCTAAGGCCTCAAGAAGACTAGATCAGCCCCCTTAAGCCTCCGGTGTGAACCCAGGTCAAGTCCAGAGTAGACCTGACCATGGTTAGGCTAACCCTAGTTAAGTTAACCATGGTTAAGCTAACCCTGGTCCACCAAAGAAGTCCAATGTCCTCCACAGAACTCCAAGGCACCCCCAGGCCATGCCCAAGGATAGAGTATGTAGATGTACCTGCAAAAACATACTAACACAGTGTCAGTAACCTAACTCCTCTAGTAGGCTCCCTGCAACACCAGCCTAGCTCCCCTCTAGACTCCTCCATCCCTCCCCAGAACCCCGCTGGATCCATAGGATGGGCTGGGGTATAACCCCAGCATACCCAGGGCATCACAATACTCCCCCACCTGAGATGGAACTCGCCCTCGAGTCCATGTGATCCTAGTACGCTCTAGCAAGCTGCTCAAAGTGAGCTATATCCTCCGTCTTCTCCCAAGTCGCATCCTCCTCAGGCTCTTCCGCCCACTGAATCAAAAATTCAGAACGTCGACCTCCAGGTGAACTAGAACCATAGACTCTATGGTCTAAGATCTTCACTGGCCTCTTGCCAAATTCAACTCTGCCCCTCGCAGGTTGCCTTCTCACCTGTCCCCGGTCGGGATGCCTATCATCCACATGATATTTCTTAAGAAGACTAGTGTGGAATGTAGGGTAAAACTGTAGCCATCTAGGTAAATCAAGCCTGTAAGAAACTGGACCAACTCTCTTCAGAATCCTGAAAGGACCTTCATATCTTCTTACCAAGCCTCTGTGATATGTCCTGGCCTCTGTTTTCCTCCACATTTGAGGTGTGAGTTTGAGAAGAACCAACTCTCCTACCTCAAACTCAACATGCCTCCTATCTCTGTCGGCATAGAGCTTCATCCTATCTCTAGCCTCCCTCAGAGAATCCTGAGCTTCCTCCCACAGCTCAGTCCTATCATGCACAAAATCAATGGCTGCTTGGCACTTTCCCCCTGCGCCCCTGTTCAAAGTATCCATGGGTGTCAATGGTTGCCACCCCAATGCTGACTCGAACGGGCTCTTTCCTGTGGCAGATGACTTCTGTATGTTATAGGCAAATTGGGCAGTGTCCAATAGCCTAATCCAATTCTTCTGTGTAGCAGAGACATAATGCCTAAGATATTCCTCCAGTAAGGCATTAACTCTCTCTGTCTGTCCATCTGTCTGTGGATGGTAAGCTGTAGACATCTTTAGGTCTGTACCCAGCTTCTGAAATAATGAAGACCAAAATTTCCCTGTAAATCTAGGGTCTCTGTCGCTTATGATCTCTCTGGGTAAACCAAAATGTTTGACTACATGAGTCATAAATAAGCTAGCAGTAGTCTCAGCTCTGCACTCCTCAGGTGCTGCAACAAAAATGGCATATTTAGAGTATCGGTCTACCACCACGAATACTGATGCCATCCCATCCACTCGGGGAAAATGGGTAATGAAATCCATGGACAATGAGACAAACGGTCTCTCAGGGTTAGGTAGTGGCTGTAGAAGCCCTGCTTCCTTCCTCCTCTCTACCTTATCCTGTTGGCACACCAAGCAAGTCTTGGTATAGTGCTCTATGTCCTCCTTCATTCCCGACCAATACCATGCTCGTGAAATCAGTGCATACATGCGTCTACCACCAGGGTGTCCTGCCCACACCGTGTCATGGTACTCACGCATCAGACCATGCCTAATGTTCGCTGCCGCTGGAACATAGGGTCTGTCTCCTCGTGCCATAATCAATCCCTCATCGCTGATATAGTATCTCCTCACTACTCCCATGCGAATTTGAGATATCAGTTTTTCATATGCACGATCTGCCATCGCAGAATCTCTGATCAAACCAACTATCTTACTCTGAGAGTAAGACATAGCACAGCAGTGAGCTACCTCAGCTATCCTGCTCAAAGCATCAGGGACCTGATGTATCCTCCCTGGCTTGTGCTCCCATGTAAAGTCAAACTCGGCCAGCTGCTCCTGCCACCTGGCCTGTCTAGCAGATAACTTCTTCTGGGTCTGGAAGAAGGTATTTGCCACATTGTCTGTTTTTACTGTAAACTTGCTCCCCAGCAAGTACACCCTCCATAGCCTCAGACAATGGACAACTGCTAACATCTCCTTCTCATGAGCAGAATAGTTTGCCTCAGCACTCTTCAACTTTCTGCTCTCGTAGGCAATCGGCCTACCTTCCTGAACTAGAACCCCACCCAAGGCTCTATCACTAGCATCTGTATGTACCTCAAAAGGTAAACTGAAGTCAGGAAGTCTGAGAATGGGATCTGAAGTCACCCTGCCCTTCAGATCATCGAATGCCATCTGGTGTTTGTCTCCCCAACACCAGGAAACATCCTTCCTCAACAAGTCAGTCAGTGGCGCTACTACCTTGGAGTAGCTCTGGATGAATCTTCTATAAAAGTTAGCCAACCCTAGGAATGACCTCAAGGTGCTAACACTAGTAGGGGCCGGCCAATCCTTGATTGCCGCCACTTTCTTCTCATCCATTTTAACCTGACTTGACCCAACGACATGCCCTAAGAACTCAACCTCTGACTGGGCAAAGTCGCATTTCTCAAGTTTTAGATACAGCTGGTTCTCCCTCAGAACCATCAAGACCTGTCTCAAGTGCTCCACATGCTCCTCCAAGCTACTAGAATATATGACAATGTCATCCAAGTAAACTACAACAAACTTATCCAGGAATGGATGAAGAATGTTGTTCATCCAAGTTACAGAACGTAGCTGGAGCATTGGTTAGCCCAAATGGCATAACCAGAAACTCATACGACCCATATCGTGTAACGCAGGTAGTTTTGGGCTCATCTCCCTCTGCAATCCTCACCTGCCAGTATCCAGATCTCAAATCAAGCTTGCTGAACACCTTGGCATGCACAAGCCGGTCAATCAAGTCTTGTATAAGTGGAATAGGATAGGAGTTCTTAACTGTAACCTTGTTAAGAGCTCTGTAGTCTATGCACATCCTCATAGACCCATCTTTCTTCCTCTGGAAAAGCACTGGTGCTCCATACGGTGCTTTGGAAGGCTGAATATACCCACTCTCTAAAAGCTCATCTAGCTGCTTTCTCAGCTCAGCTAGCTCTGCAGGTGGCATCCTATATGGTGCCTGTGCTGGTGGGACAGCACCTGGGATCAGCTCAATAGCATGATCGATATCTCGCCTAGGTGGTAACACCTTCGGCATCTCTGGTGGCATAATGTCACTAAACTCCTGTAATAACCCTCCTACTGGTGCAGGTAACTGCTGAATGCGCTCCCCCAGAGACATCTTCGCCGCCCCCAACCTCATATCAACTCCATCACTGCTAGAACTAGGAAGGGTGATCAAGCCTCCCCTATGTCCTCTCTGCTGATCAAAAGTCGAACTGATCTGGGGAAGATCCTCCAACAATCTAACATGTGCTAGATATGTGGTCTCTCCACGCCGAAGACCTCTAGCAACAACTGAAGCCGCCATGACCTCTTTTCCTTTGTTGCTCTTCTCTACCCTTGCCCCAACGTGGCAAGGTATGAAGCAAGGAGCACGCTCATCTGTAATCTGCACTCCATTTAAGTGAGGCATTGGAATTGCCTTAGCTCGCCGCAGCAAATCCATGCCCACTATGACATCAAAGTCATCTAGGGTTATCACCATAGCATGTACCCTACCAGACCAGGTTCCCAACCTCACAGGAACATCATATGAAACCCCTGAAGCTTTCTTCGGGTCTGTATTCACGGTCTTGACACTGTTGGTACAGGGCATAGTTTTCAACTTCAATCTCTCCTTCACCCTATCTGAAACAAATAGATGGGTGGCCCCTGTATCAACCATGGCTGCTATCTGTATATCATTTATCACAATGTCCACATACATCAGAGGACTAGACCTAGCACTGATATTAGCTATTACCAAGGGGTTAACTGAAGCCCCTGTGCATCCTTGGTCTTCCCTGCCCTCTGAAATATCTCCCATGGCTAAGGAAGCTATCCCCTGCTTCCTGGGACAGTCTCTCATCATATGAGGACCATTACATATATAGCATCCAGGCCTCTGCCTGCTAGTGGATGCGCCAGTGGTAGCTGCCCTCGCCTGCTGTGGCTGTGGCCTATGCTGAGCTGGCTGTGGTGGCTTCTTATGCTGAACCTGTGGCTGATGTGCCACGGTTTTATTCTTCTTCCAATTGGGCACCCACTTCTTAACCTGCCCCTGCCCTGTAGGCCGCCTAGGTGGTGAAGAAGTGGTCCTTGATGCAGTGGTTCCAACTCCTGGCACATCCACTAATGCATCTGCAGCTGCTACTGCCTCTCTATATGTAGTAACTCCTTTCCTCTGGAGTTCTCTGTATGCCCAATCTTTCAAACCACCAACGAAGTCATGAAACTTCTCCTCTTCACTCTTATTTGGCACCTCTAGCAGTAAAGTGCCAAACTGCTTCACATACTCCCTTATGTGACCAGTATGCTTTAAGTACCTCAGAGCCATGCGAGCACTGTGCAGGGTATCTGCAGGTCTGAAATGTGCCCTCATTTCAGCCTTAAGAGCATCCCAGTCTGGGATCTCAGGAGCGTCCCCCTCTGTCCGTGGGGCTATGTGTGTCCTCCACCACAACTTTGCATCGCCTCTCAGATAGGCTGCGCAAACCTCTATCCGCTCCGCTGCCGTGATACCTGCCGCTCTAAAGTAATGCTCCATGTCAAATAAGAAGTTCTCCACTTCTTTGGCTACCCGCGCCCCCGCAAAGGTAGTCGGCTCTGGAACATGGCGTCTGGCAGTCTGAACAGGTGCTGGCGCCGTGGGTGTAGGTGGGTGTGCTGTCAAGTGCGCCAGACCTATCTTCACCAAGTTCAGGTCTGCCATGAGATTCTCCAAGTGTGTTAGATAGAGTGAAGGATAAATTGAGGTTGAAAACTATGCCGTGTACCAACAGTGTGAAAACAGTGAATGCAGATCCAAGAAGAGCATCAGGAGTGTCTTATGATGTGCCGGTTAGACTTGGACCATGGTCAGGGCGAGTACATGCCATGGTGACTACTCTTGATGATTTTGATGTCATAGTGGGTATGGACTTGCTTAGGCGAGCCAAAGCAGTCCCAATGCCACACTTGAATGGATTGCAGATAGTGGATGAGCGATCACCTTGTTTTCTCCCTTGCCACACTGCGGCAAAGGTTGAGAGCAAGAACAAGGGCAAGGAGATTGTGGCAGCATCTATTGTAGCCAAGGGTCTTCGACGTGGCGAATTCACTTACTTGGCGCATGTCAGGGTAGTGGAGGACATTCCTCAGACAGTCACAGCACTTGAGCAGCCGAGAGGACAGAGGGGAAGTCTGATCACCTTTCCTAGTTCTAGTAGGAGTCAGGAGGTTGAGACCAGTATGGGGGCGGCGAAGATGACTTTGGATGATCGTATCCAGCTATTACCTGCACCTATAGGGGAGTTACTTCAGGAGTACAGTGATGTAGTGCCGCCAGAGATGCCAAAGGTGTTACCACCTAGGCGCGATATTGACCATGCGATAGAGTTGATTCCAGGGGCTGTTCCACCAGCCCAAGCATCTTATAGGATGCCTCCTGCTGAGTTAGAGGAACTCAGGAAACAACTGGATGAATTGTTAGAGTCTGGGTACATCCAGCCTTCTAAAGCACCATATGGAGCACCAGTACTATTTCAGAGAAAGAAGGATGGATCAATGCGCATGTGTGTAGATTATAGGGCTCTTAACAAGGTGACTGTTAAGAATTCCTATCCGATTCCATTGATCCAGGACTTGATTGACAGACTGGTACATGCTAAAGTGTTCAGTAAGCTAGACTTGAGGTCTGGGTACTGGCAGGTGAGGATAGCAGAGGGGGATGAGCCCAAGACCACCTGTGTTACCAGATATGGATCTTATGAGTTTCTGGTCATGCCATTTGGGCTGACCAACGCTCCAGCTACTTTTTGTAATCTCATGAACAACATTCTTCATCCATTCCTGGATAAGTTTGTTGTAGTTTATTTGGATGATATTGTTATATATTCTGGTAGTCTGGAGGAGCACACTGAGCACTTGAGGCAGGTGTTGGCAGTATTAAGGGAAAGTCAATTATATCTAAAGTTGGAGAAGTGTGACTTTGCCCAGAAGGAGGTTGAATTTCTTGGACATATCGTTGGAGGAGGACAAGTTCGTATGGATGAGAAGAAGGTGGCGGCAATAGTGGATTGGCCGGCCCCTTGCTCAGTTAGCACCCTGAGATCTTTTCTGGGGTTAGCTAATTTTTATAGGCGGTTTATCAAGGACTACTCTAAGGTTGTAGCTCCTTTGACCGACCTATTGAGGAAGGATGTTTCCTGGTGTTGGGAGGAGAGACACCAAAGGGCATTCTCAGATCTGAAGGAGAGGGTCACTTCAGAGCCTATTTTGAGACTTCCTGATTTTGCTTTACCCTTTGAGGTTCACACAGATGCATCGGATAGGGCTTTGGGTGGAGTCCTAGTCCAGGAGGGTAGACCGATTGCATACGAGAGTAGGAAGCTCAAAAGTGCTGAACTTAACTATTCTGCTCATGAGAAGGAAATGCTAGCTGTAGTGCACTGTTTGAGGATTTGGAGAGTATACTTGCTGGGGAGCAAGTTTACTGTCAAGACTGATAATGTAGCCAACACATTTTTCCAAACCCAAAAGAAGTTATCTGCGAGACAAGCTAGGTGGCAGGAACAACTAGCTGAGTTTGATTTTGGGTGGGAGCATAAACCGGGACGCATTCATCAGGTGCCTGATGCACTCAGTCGGATTGCAGTGGTGACTTTTTGTAGTGCATTATCCTATGCTCAGAGTAAGATAGTTAGACTCATCAGAGATCAGGCACTGGCAGATCAAACCTATGAGAAGCTATTATCTCAGATCAGGATGGGGGTCATCCGGAGGTATTATATTAATGAAGAAGGTTTGATCATGGCCAAGGGAGACCGACCATATGTCCCTTCCTCAGGGAATATTAGGTACGGCTTGATGAGTGAGTATCATGACACCGTGTGGGCGGGTCATCCAGGAGGCAAGAGGATGTATGCCTTAATCAGCAGAGCATGGTATTGGCCGGGGATGAAAGAGGATATTGAGCACTATGCTAAGACTTGTCATGCATGCCAGCAGGACAAGGTAGAAAGGAGGAAAGATGCAGGGCTTTTGCAGCCGTTGCCTATACCAGATAGACCTTTCTTATCCGTATCCATGGACTTCATCACCCATTTCCCCAGAGTAGACGGGATGGCGTCTATATTTGTTGTGGTAGATAGACGGAGTAAATATGCTGTATTTGCTGCTGCACCGGAGGTTTGCACAGCAGAGGTTACTGCTAACCTATTTTTGACACACGTGGTAAAGCATTTTGGGTTACCCAAGGAAATTATAAGTGATAGGGATCCTAGATTTACTGGAAAGTTTTGGACTTCCCTATTTAAGAGAATGGGTACCGATTTGAAGATGTCAACAGCATACCATCCCCAGACTGATGGTCAAACAGAAAGAATTAATGCATTACTGGAAGAATATTTGAGGCATTTTGTTTCTTCTACTCAGAAGAACTGGTTGAACTTGTTGGACACAGCCCAGTTTGCATATAATATCCAGACTTCATCAGCAACTGAGAAGAGCCCATTTGAGCATGTGTTAGGGTGGCAGCCTATGACACCCATGGATACACTGAATAGGGGCGCAGGGGGAGAGTGCCAGGCGGCTGTAGATTTTATTGAGGATAGGTCCGAGCTGTGGGATGAAGCTCGTGACAGCCTGGAAGAGGCCAGAAACAGAATGAAGCTCTATGCTGATCGGGATAGACGACATGTGGAGTTTGCAGTTGGAGAGTTGATCCTTCTGAAACTTACACCACAGATGTGGAGAAAAACTGATGCAAAGACATACCATAGAGGCCTAGTGAGGAGGTATGAGGGTCCTTTCAGGATCATTAAAAGAGTAGGCCCAGTTGCATACAGATTGGACTTACCACGATGGCTTCAGTTTTATCCTACCTTTCATGTCAGTCTTTTGAAGAAATATCATACTGATGACAGGCATCCAGACCGGGGACAGGTGAGGAGGAAGCCTGCGAGGGGCAGGATTGAGTTTGCCAAGAAGCCAATAAAATTTTTAGACCATAGAGTCTATGGCTCAGGACCACCTGGAGGTCGGAAGATGGAGTTCCTAGTTCAGTGGGAGGATGAACTAGAGGAGGATGCTACCTGGGAGAAGGTAGAAGATATTACCCAGTTTGAGGAGCTAGCCAGGGCATATGATCAGCTGATGGCATCGAGGGCGAGTGCCAATTCAGTTGGGGGAGTATTGTGAGACCCTGGGTATGCTGGGGTTATACCCCAGACCATTCCATGGATCCAGCGGGGTTCTGGGGAGGAATGGAGGAGTCTAGAGGGGAGCTAGGCTGGTGTTGCAGGGAGCCTACTAGAGGAGTTAGGTTTCTAACACTTGTGTTAGTATGTTTTTGCAGGTACATCGACATACTTATCCTTAGGCATGGCCTGGGGGTGCTTTGGAGTCATTTGGAGGACTTACGTATTTGGGAGCATGGTTAACTTAACCATGGTTATCTTAACCATGGTCAGCTTAACCATGGTCACTTGACATGAACCCAGGTTCGATCAGGGTTCAATTCTGAGACCTAGGGGCTGATCTAGTCTTTTTTTGAGGTCTTGGCGCAAATTTGGCTAAGTGTTCAAATAAGTTGCACATGTCTTGCATGTGGCAACTTAAGTGAACATCCAATAAGAAGATAAGTGAGGATCCAATAAGCTAAGTGAGCTTAAGTCACTTGGATCCATCACTTAGGCGACTATCCACTTGAATCTCTACTTGGCGGATTGGATCTCATGGCAACTAAAAGATCCGGATCCACTAATTCAAAGAGGCGAGTTAGGGCATCTTGGCGGGCAGAACTTTCCCACGCCAACCTAGCTTCACGCCACCTTGGAGGAGAGAAGAGAGGCGACACCTTGTTCTTGGTGTTCTTGGAGTTCTTGAGGCGAGTTCTCCATCCTTTCACTTTGGCGAGTTCCCTTGGGGTTGGGGGAACACTTCCTGACGAGTTCTTGAACAGCACCTTGCTGTTCTTGAAGGATTCTTGGACGGCAACCTGTTGTTCAGAAAGTTCTTGGCGTTCTTCTTCCTTGAGGCGAGGAAGAAGACTTGAAGGGAGGTGACATTGCTTTGGCGCATCCTTGGAGGGCAAGGACTTCAACCGGCGATCATCTTTCCTTCATCCACCATCTTCGGCAGCATCTTGGAGGGACAGTACCTTGCTGTACCCTTTGAGATCTTGGCGTGTTCTTGTGCTAGAGGCGAGCACAAGAAGAAGGACAACATCAACAACCCTAGAGTCTTCCACTCTAGGGTCCGAACCCTAATCACTTGTGGTTAGGGGGTTTTGTGGGCGCATCTTTGAGGGAGAGGGGCTGTCCACTTCATCCATATTGTTCATAGCGTTTGGAGGGTATAAACCTTAACCCTAAACATTGTATTGTCGCTATTGATCATTATATATATTTGTGTACCTATTCCCGGGATTAGGGAATAGGGTCCTTTTGTATATCAAGCTTTGGGATCAAAGACTTGGTAGAGGATTGGGTTCCGTGGTTTTATCGGATTTAGCTTAGGTGGGGCGCAAGTATTGTACTTGTCTCCATCCTTCGCTCGCTGTGTAGACACATATATTGCTTAGGTTTAAGCAGGCCGGTAGTTACTTGCGTGTTAGGTTTTGAGCAGAGGTCTATTGCTCTTTGATCCTTGAGTGATCACCTTGCTGTGTGCGATATCTGCCTGTGAAAGCTTGTGAGTTTCAGGGCGCACAAGGTGTGCAAAGTGGTTAGTGGCAGAGGAAGAGCCTAACCCGCCACCTTGCTTCAGTTAGCACACATCACAGTTTCGGCCAGACAGCTTTAGTCAGCTCAGAGGTTCGGTTGGCTAGGCAGAGATAGTGGGAGAGTGCTTGAGTGATCTGTATTGCTGGGAGAGACGATCTTTTGTAGTGAGGACGCGCTTGTATTTCATTATTATACGTTTCCGCATAGACGCATTGTTAGGAGAGAGTAGCTGACAGTTTACACAGTGGTTGTGTAAATTGTGCACTCACGTCCTAGTTTTAGGCGCGAAAAATTGGGGCGTGACAACTTTCCTGTTTTTCGGTTAACTGCAATTTCTTTTGCATTTAACCAGATTATTTAGCGACTCCTTTAAGATAATAATTAGAATGTCTAATAGGGAGAACCAAGGTTTGGTACCGGCCTGTTTTTATTTCTTAGTTTTGGGTTTTTGTTTTTTTTTTTATTTTTTTAATTTATTTTTAATATAATTAAAAGTAACCACCAACCGGTCTTATTATAATTTTAGTTTTTATTTTTTTATTTCTTAGTTTTTTTTGTTTCTTTATTTTTTAATTTTTTTTAATATAATTAAAAGTACACGCTCACGGTGTACTAACTAATTTTTTTATATATTTTTAAAAAATCTATTACTATACATGCCTGATGTTAGGTGTACCATAATTTTTGTTGTTTTTTGTTTTTTATTCTTTTAATTTATTTTAAATTAATTATTGTAATTTTTTTGGTTTTTATTTTTTAAATTTATTTTAAATCAATTACTATATAGTATTTTTTTAATTTTTTTAAATCATTTACTATATAGGGTGTACAATGTTTTATTTGTTTTTTTTTTCTTTTTTTCTTTTTAAAATTTTTAAAATTTATTTTAAATCAATTGTTGCTTTAGTATTTTTTTTAATTTCTATAATTTATTTTAAATTAATTACTCCTTAGTGGGTTCGCCCAAAAAAAAGGTGTATCATGCCTGAATCTAATCGGAGTTTTCGGTGGTGTATCATTTGAATCGCTAGAAATATGTGAGGTGTATGGCTAACCTAATGGGCGCATAGTAATTTTTTTATTATTTTTTAAATAACAAAAATCCTATTCTCATCATGGTTGAACAATGTTTTTTGCTTTTATTTTAATTTTAAAATTATTAAAAAAATCTTAATTTTACCACTATAAATAGGTCTTCAATCTATTCTTTCTCATACCTCTAATGTTCAGATCTTCTAAACTTCAATACTATCCACTTATCTATCGGTAAATTTTTTTTTTCCTCTAATTCTCTATAGCACTTAAGGTAGAAGCTGAGCTTGCGTGGCAACATGCACAAAGATGCCAGCTACCGACACCATTGGTAATGTATTCACTATTAAAAAATTTTCAAAGGTAAAGACATTACTCTTGTGAAGCAACATCTCGCTGAGGTCAGAGGTCACAAATTGCATTAAAGTATCATAAGAAATCTAAAAGGCTATATGGGGGAGTTTGGATTTATATAAAAATAATAAGCAATAGAGTATCGAGGAACACAATAAATTTAATTATCGTGCCGCAGAGCTTGTTAGATATGATCTATACCAAGGTCAAGAAGATGATGATGCTAAACAAATGGAAATGGAGGAAACTATGCACGCTTGAAGAGCCTAATTTGCATATGAAGAGGATATGTAGTTTGCTTCTATGCGGTTCACAGAGCGATCTAATTACGAGGGTAGAAGCAGGAGTGGGAGCTACTATAATGGCCTGAAAGCTACCTAGATGAGCCAAAGCGTAAGCATGTGTGAAGGTGTTGAAAGTCGTGTGCTACCATTAGTTAGATAAAGAGGTATTTTATCTTTGTTTAGATTCGATAGACGTACTAGGGTTCCACCACTAATTTTGATCTTAGGGCATTCTCTTCCCAAGCAAGTAAATAGACACATGTTGATGGCATATATATGAAGAAGAAAAAGCCGGGCATCGGTTGAGCTATATCAAAGTGGTTTTATTTTTATAAGATTTCACTAAATGCAGCTAGTGACACGTACTATCGTGCTTTAGTGTAAAAAAATTAAAATCGTGGGCCAAGAATTCAGTCACCTACCCCCTACGAGATTATAGGACGGTACCTCGATCATTAAGTCGAGGAATGTAAAACTTAGATTAAAGGCATAAAACCTTAATGAGAGTACTTTAGTGTCACTTTAATCTTTTTATTTACTGCAATACGATGATTATTTTTCATAAGTCTGTTGATGCTTCTGTTGAATGTCATAACTCACCATAATATTTTTAGCCTTCTAAGTACTATCATCGAAGCGATCGGTCTCAAATATATTGTTCAGATTAGTACTAAGAATGGTTATAAATTTAAGAGGGTTGCTAAGATGATCACAAACTAATTTCTCATATTATCTAGATACCTTATGCTACACATTGTATTAATTTGATGATGAAAGATATTAGAGAGATGAACAAGGTGAAAAATGCGATGAAGACTACGCAAACTATCACTTGTTTCATCTACAACCATCATTGGTAGGGGTGTCTAAATTTCGGTTCAACCTGATGAACCGAATTGAATCGAACCAAAATTTTTAGTTTGGTTCGCTTTCAAGCCAAATTCGGTTTGAGATGGTTAAAAAAAATTTTGGTTCGGTTTTCGGTTCAGTTCAAAAAATTCAGGTTGAACTGAAAAAACCAAAATTTTAATATAATATTAATAATTTTAATTACATAAAATATATTATACTATTATTTTTATTAAAAATTAATAATATATAGTATAAATATAGCTAAAAATGTATATAATTAAGTTCGGTTTAACCCAAACCGAATTGAACTCAAACCGAAATTTCGGTTCGGTTTTTAGAAAGTTCAGTTCGGTTTCGTTTTGGATTTGTTTCGTTTTTCGGTTTGATTTAAAATTGGTTCAGTTCGGGTTGAATCGTTTGGATACCACCCCATTCATTGGGTGCATTCTAAATTGCTCTACGCCTGCATTACGAGATTTGCAACGAATTTTATTGCTTTAAAATTGTTGCTCTCAAAGAAAGTAGATTTGAAAACGATCCAAAATCAATAGCTCGCGAGTTCATGCTGGAGACTGCCTTCCCCTCAGTCAACTTCTCCGCCATCGGCTTTCTCCTCCTACCCCCTCCCACTACCTCTGCTTCATGGTGCACCTCTTTATCTTTTAGCGCTCATTGGTATTAGCCTCCTTTTTCTCTCCGCCGCAATTCACAATTGCTTGACCGCCGGCAACATCACCGCTACCGTGGCCGACGCCATCGCTCGACTCCATTTCCAACTACTTGGATTGCTTACTAGGAGGAGAGGACTCCATGATAGATCGTTGGTGACCTTTTATTAGTTCCTTTGGTGTGCGAGAGCGTTGGGCTACGCAATCGTGAAGGTCAATCTCTGCTATCATGGTTTGGATGTGTTATGTTCTATTCATTATGAATTGATGAACAGCAGCGCCCCTGGCATTACATCTCGAAGTGTTCGACCTCTGTGTTAGCATATACCCTCACCCTGTTTGTGTCCTGTTTTCCGTCTGAACTAGAGTCCATGGACGTTTTACTATGCAACCTTGTGTTTCTTTTTTCTTTTTAGAATAATATAATAAACTGGGGATGATGTTCTTGTAGCTCCTCTTCTTTCAATAACCTTGTGATGGATTGAATCCTGTTAATAGCAAGAAACATTCAAGCATGCTCCAAAGTTGCAATAAACATAGAAAAAGGGGTACAATCTGGACGATGTAAAACAGAGCAAAAATGATCGTTGTCATTAATTGCAATGACATTAACTTTATCAGCCTCCCATAATGGGGACAAAAGTATAATTCCATGGCTTTTCTTTCTCAAATAACATAGAATCTGATCTAATAAATTATAGTTTCAATTTAGTCCAAATCATTCTAATTGACAAGTCTTTGAACATATTAGATACTTTAGGCTTTGAAAACATCTCCACTGGTTGGAGCACTGATATGTAAAAAAAATCTGGAAGCTAAGTCACCTCTATACGCCTCGAGCATGAGAATATCTCACCAAGAAAATAGTTAGGAATCACAATAGATTAGATGTTTAATTTTTTTATCTAATAATTCCATATTTGACAAAATTGTCACTAAAGCTAATTTGTAACATTTGAAATTCAAAAGTTAAAGAAAAAATTCTCCAACAACTTTCAAAAGTTCCTGGGTGCATCTTAAAAACAAAGACTGTCAACTGCTGAGGAAGCAGCATTGAGGTGTCAAAACGGTGAGGAAGCAGCATCGAGGTATTTGGCAAAATTGTTAGTCTAAAAGCTAATTTGCCAACCTTTAAAATTTGAAAAAGGGAAGAAAAAAAAATTCTATAGAACTCAAGATGAGTTCCTCAGTGCATCTAAAGACCAAAAACTGCCTCAGACGGCGAGGAAGCAGCATCAAGAAAAAAAAATCTCCAGTTTCTGCTTTAAAGATGCACTCAGGAACTCATCTTCTTTTAGAACTTCTTAGAGAATTTTTTCTTTTGAGCTTCTTTTAGAACTCATCCACACGAGAGGCCAGGCATGAGCGGGACCCACATTTTATTTTTTTTGACATTCATGTAATGTAATGAAAGTGGAAGACTCAATGTTGAAACTTCGACTTTAGAACAATGATTCAAGACATTATTATCAAACAGGGCATAAAAGATTGAGTTTTTAATTGAATGCAAAAGAATTCCATTGCGTTATAGTAGAAGCAATTGAACTAGTCAAACACACGAATGAAAGGCAAATGGTCAAATAAATAATTGTAATTTAGTCCGAATTAGAATCCATGTTACTACTACCTGCACTATAGTCAAACTGCAGCAAATTTGATGGCAATGCTGCGCCATTCCATATAAAAAAAGCATAATTATCAAAAAGAAGAGTCAATCCTGTCTCCAGGCATCCGCCAAATGCCAGAGAGATTATAAAAAAGTAAAGGAAAAAAAGGTCAAACACCGACTGCTTCCCTTTCTTGGGTGAAAACGATGTCCCCCGGCCTTATCCTCGATGACGACCCGGTCATGTCCCCCGGCGTTATCTTATGTTCTTATGTCCACCGACTGCTTCCTTTTCTTGGGTGAAAACGATGTCCTTTTTTTTATGGAGTCCACTAATTTACATTGTTTTATTCATATTCGTCAATCCGATCCAAGGCACCGAATCTTGCATCGTGTAACAACGACAACTCGACGAGCAACTTGGCCTTGAAAGCCCATGATAGTCGTCTTCTCCGTCAGAGTTCAGACTCTTTAAAAGGCTGGCTGGTTGGCTGCTGCGCTCGCACACCGCAATGGAAGCAGAAGCAGCCGCAATGCAGGTGGGACGAGCTCACAAGTGTCTGCGGGAGACTGGCTCCACCTCCGTCATCTTCTCCGCCGTCGGCTTTCTCCTATTGCCCCCCTCCCGCAATCCCGGCCAGATGGTGCACCTCTTTTTCTTCTATCTTTCAGCTCTCGTTGGTATCAGCCTCCTCTTTCTCTCCGCCACAATTCACAACTTTCCGACTGCCGCCAGAGCAACAACCAGCGTGGCCAACGCCATCGGTCGAATTCGTTTCCGACTTTTCGGATTGCTTATTTGGAAAAGAGGACTCCAAGGGGCGACCTTTTTCTGCTCCGTGTGGTGTGCGGCAGCGTTGGCATACGCCGTCGCCAAGGTCAGCCTCTGCTATTATGGTTTGGCGTGGATGAGTTACACTCTGTTGGGTATGAATTGATGAGCAGCGTCACCCTGTTTCTGACAAAGCTCGCCGAACCATGGTGCAATACTCTGTTTTCCATCTGAATTAGAGTAATTGTGTTTCTTTTCTTCTTTGAATAAAAAGGGGATGGTGTTCTTGTACCTCCTTCGTTGACATTTACTCAATTGGCAAATAACACTTGCTGTTAATGATCTTGGCTTTGCAACTTGCTCTTAAGTTCTGTATTTTGAAAACAGTCTCTGATATATAGTCTTATGGATATAATTTTGAAACCCATATTTGAAAGCCAAGAAAATGGCAGAGGATATCATTTTGGAATTCTTTATGAATTCCCATACAGAAACAGTCATTGCGACAGAAGAGAAAATGGATCGTTTAGCATTGCAATCCTATGCATTATGCTTGTGAAATCTTGAACAATCCTCAAGTAGCAAGCAAAAAGGAGGTATCTTTTCTGAAATATAGTGCAAAGAACAAATACAGTATCTATCACCAGAGAAGAATACAGTGAAGAGAAATGATGCATAGATTAAGGAACTTCACAAATGAGTTGATGATGATTTGCAGATTTCTGATAAAAAATGATGGAAGATATTCACACACATGTTTATATATATATATATATATCGATCGAGATAGCAAACTATACAACGCACTTGAAAACAAGCGCAGCCATGGCTTATTTCCAATTAAAAGAGTCTAATCTATCATATAATATTAAGGAGAGGAACTGCTACAAGAACACAATCCCCAGCTTATTCAAAGAAGAAAAGAAAACACAATTACTTAAACATCGATGAACTCTAATTCAGATGGAAAACAAGGTATTGCATGGACGCGTTTGTAAGGAAGGGGTGCCTGACTATAATTTTGAGCAGGATGAGATGAAGATGATAGATATTTATATAGAATAATAGAAATAAATTATAATAAAAAATATTTGAAACATATAAATTTAGTTATTCTTATTTAATAAAATATATTTTTTTATTTTTTAAAGTTTTATATATGGTAAAAATTTAATCAAAATGGTAGAAAATTAATATTATATATTACTGAGTAATAGATCTACTTATTTCATATTCTTTGTTAAATGTTTTAAATTTTTTATATTTTTAATATATGATAGAAATTTATCTTTATTTCCATTATTATAATTGCGTGGATAATGATTGCGGCATTCTGCCAAAAAAAATTAGGTTTTCCCCCTGGCTATAAAATTTCTCCACCATGAGAGCGTTGTCGGAGACAGGGTGGCGACAGAGTGGCTCTGCTCATCAATTATCAATTCAAACCCAACATAGCGTATCTCATCCACACCAAACCATAATAGCAGAAGCTGACCTTGGCGACGGCGTAAGCTGACCTTGGCGACGGCGTAGGCCAATACTGTCGCATATCACACGGAGCAGTAAAAGGTCGCCAAGGATCCGCCTTGGAGTCCTCTTTTCCAAATAAGCAATTCAAGTAGTCGGAATCGAATTCGACCGATGGCGTTGGCCACGCTGGTTGTCGTTCTGGCGGCGGTCGGAAAGTTGTGATTTGTGGCGGAGAGAAAGAGGAGACTGATACCAATGAGAGCTGAAAGGTAGAAGAATAAGAGGCGCACCATCTGGCCATGACCGCGGGAGGGGGATAGGAGGAGAAAGCCGATGGCTGAGAAGATGACCGAGGTGGATCCAGTCTCCAGCAGAAACTTGTGAGCTCGTCCCACCAGCATCGCAGCTGCCATTGCGGTGCCTCCGCAAGAACAGCAGCTCACCAGCCGAGAAAAATACCTCAGCAGGAAGGTATCTTTGGCAGGGTGACGCTAGAGCAAAACACAAATCGGAAGATCCTCTCCGAATCTTAAAACCGAGACTGAGCTGGTCTTCGGCGGCGGGAGGTCGTTTCTTTTGAGGTGCGTAGAAGGGGAGGGAGGGGGAGGCGGCGGGCGGTGGATCTGGAGACAAGGTCGCCAGAGGTTTTTGGAATGCTCGGTCGGGGCTCCAGGAGAAGGAGGAGCGGAAGGGTGCTCGGTCGGGGCTCCAGGAGAAGGAGGAGCGGAAGGGTGAGGGCTGGTGGTCGGCTGCCGTGACGGCGGTGGAGGCCAGATCCAGATGAGATTCTACCTTAACTAGATGAGGTTCGACCTTGTAGCAAGAAATTCTACCGCAGGCTGAAATTCTCTGCTGTAAAATTCTATTTAACGAAGCATTAATGCTGGCTCAATCTCCGCTCTGCTGGGACGAGCTCACAAGTTGCGGCTGGAACTGCTTTCACCTCGGTCAACTTCTCCGCCAGCGGCTTTCCTTTCCTACCCCTCCCACAATCCATGCCTCACGGTGCACCTCTCATTCTTTTATCTTTTAACGCTCATTGGTATCAGCCTCCTCTTTCCCTCCGCCGCAATTCACAACTTCCCGACCGCCGCCAAAGCGACCGCTACCGTGGCCAACGCCATTGCTCGACTCCATTTCCGACTACTTGGATTGCTTACTAGGAGGAGAGGACTCCATGACAGATCGTTGGCGACCTTTTACTGGTTCCATTGGTGAGCGGCAGGATTGGGCTACGCAATCGCGAAGGTCAATCTCTGCTATCATGGTTTGGCATGGATGCGTTATGTTCTATTCATTATGAATTGTTGAACAGCAGCGCCCCTGGCATTACATCTCCAAGTGTTGGACCTCTGTATTAGCATATACCCTCACCCCGTCTGTGTCCTGTTTTCCGTCTGAACTAGAGTCCATGGACGTTTGACTATGCGACCTTGTGTTTCTTTTTTTGTTCTTGGAATAATACAATAAACTGGGGATGATGGTATTGTAGCTCCTCTTCTTTCAGTAACCTTGTGATGGATTGAATCCTGTTAATAGCATGAAACATTCAGGCATGCTCCAAAGTTGCAAGAAACACACAAAAAGGGATACAATCTGGGCGATATAAAACAGAGCACAAATGTATATTAGGGCTCAGCCTGAACAAATCAATTCAAATTCAAAATATATATAAAAAAAAGTATAAATCGAGGCATAATTCTAGTTGGGTTCTGAACTAAAAAGTGTATACCAAGCGTGTGAGTCAATTCAGGTTCAAAACTAACAAGTGTCGATTTGAGATTAAGAAAATTCACTCAAAAATTCATGAGTGAAGAACAAATTTGTGATGATCTGGGATTTGTCCATATTGATACTTACTCCTGTAGCAAGCACAAATTTGTGATAGCTAAGGGCCTAAGGCCGACTTAAAATTAGCATTACACAAGTACAGATTAGCGATGATAGGGATTTTGCATTTTTGGTGCAAAGAAAAGTTTCCAGGCTAGAATTGCTCCGGTAATAAGTCCATCAAGTGCCTAGTGTTGCGTCATAATAATAAAAAATACAAAGAACCCTTGTCGCAAGCCACGAGTGCTGTAAATTGACAGCAAATTTGATAACAATGCTGCGCCATTCCTTATAGAAAAGCATAATTTTCAAAAAGAAATGGAAATAAGATCAAAAGCCATGTGTGCTCCTGCATCCACGCAGACAAGGCGATGCACAAATTTATGGCAGATCCCGTCGGACTGTGCAGACATTATACAATCTAAACTGAGACGCAAAGTCAGACAAACTAATCCCCGATGACGACCCGTTCATGTCCCCTCGCGTTATGCTATGTTCTCATCTCCACCAGCTGCTTCCCGTTCTTGAGTGAAAACGATGTCTACGGCCCCTTACTTTTCATTGTTGGATTACGATGGAAAATATCTGCCTAGGAAATTTTCTCTTCCATCCTAGGGGAAATTTGCTTGAAAGCCCATCATAGTCATCTTCACCGTCAGTTCAGACTCTTTAAAAGGCTGGGTGGGTGGCTGCTGCGCCCGCACACCGTAATGGAAGCAAAGGCAAGTCGCGATGCAGGTGGGACGAGCTCACAAGTGTCGTCATCTTCTCCGCCATCGGCTTTGTCCTCCTACCCCCTTCCCGCGATCCTGGCCAGATGATGCATCTCTTTTTCTTCCATCTCTCATTGGTATCCGCTTCCTCTTTCTCTCCGCCACAATTCACAACTTTCCAACCACCACCAGAGCGACAACCAGTGTGACCGACGCCATCGGTCGAATACGTTTCCGACTACTTGGATTGCTTATTTGGAAAAGAGAACTCGAAGGCGGATCCTTAGCGACCTTTTTCTGCTCCGTGTGGTGTGCGGCAGCGATGGCCTACGCCGTCGCCGAGGTCAACATCTGCTATTATGGTTTGGCGTGGATGAGTTACGCTCTGTTGGGTATGAATTGATGAGCAGCATCACCCAGTCTCTGCCAAAGCTCGCCGAACCATGGTGTAATACTCTGTTTTCCATCTGAATTAGAGTCAATCGATGTTTGGCTAAGTAATTGTGCTTTCTTTTTCTTCTTTGAATAAGAAGGGATGGTGTTCTTGTAGCTCCTGTCCTTAATATTATATGATACTTGTCAAGTGCCTTGAACAAGTATGTTTATGTACTATCTCGATCTTTGTGAAGCTCACCTTGGCGACGGCGTAGACCAACGCTGCCGCACACCACACGGAGCAGTGAAAGGTCGCTAAGGATCTGCCTTGGAATCCTCTTTTCCAAATAAGCAATCCAAGTATTCGGAAACGAATTCGACCGATGGCGTCGGCCACGCTGGTTGTCGCTCTAGCGGCGGTTGGAAAGTTGTGAATTGTGGCGGAGAGAAAGAGACGGCAGATACCAATGAGAGAAGAAAGATAGAAGAATAAGAGGCGCACCATCTTGCCAGGACCGCGGGAGGGGGATAGGAGGAGAAAGCCGATGGATGAGAAGATTGACCGAAGTGGAGCCGGTCTCCAGCAGAAACTTGTGAACTCGTCCCACAAGCATCGCAGCCGCCTCTGCTGCCATTGCGGTGCCACTGGAAGCACAGCAGCCCACCAGCCGAGAAAAATACCTCAGCAGGAAGGTATCTTTGGCAGGGTGACGCTAGAGCAAAACACAAATCGGAAGATCCTCTCCGAATCTTAAAACCGAGACTGAGCTGGTCTTCCGCGCGAGGTCGTTTCTTTTGAGGGGCGGTCTGGAGAGGGGCAGGGAGGGGGAGGCAGCAGGCGGTGGATCTGGAGGCAAGGTCGCCAGAGGTTTTTGGAATGCCCGGTCGGCGCTCCCAGCAGAAGGGGACGACAGAGAAGGAGGAGCGGAAGGGTGAGGCTGGTGGTCGGCTGCCGTGACAGCGGTGGAGGCATCGAAGGATATGTGCCTGCTCCTATGCGTTATCCGCCGGTAGTAGAATGGAGATCCGACGCCCAAGTCCTTGTGAGTGTCGGCGGCGGGCGGTGACCACATCTCTTCCACCATCTCTGTCGCGGTGGGTGGAGATCCAATGCCTTAAGTCGTGTAACGTTCAAAATTTTTCGGGAACTGATGGGACAGGACAGCCACGTCCCAACCCATCTGCTCCCCACGTTCTCCTTTTTTTTCCTCTTTTCTCCCCTATTCACCCGTGAATTCCGACCCCGCCACTCTCCTTCTCCCCTATTTATTCCCTCCTTCTCCTCCGATCTTCACCATCAACGCAGCTACTCCCTCCCCTCTCGGTAGCAACCTCTTTCGCCTCCGACCGTAGCTCCGGCGACTGGAACCGGCGAGTGGAAAGTTCTTTCCTCTCCCTTCATGTGTGCGGCGACGAGAAGCGACCAAAACCCTAGATCCGGCGCGTCCTTCGTCTCCGGCGGCACCGGCGAGCTTCCCCACCTTCGGCGGACGTTTCCTCCCCATTCCGGCACGTTTTCCGGCGTCGTCTTCCCCGTTTCCGGCGACGTGCGCAAATGACGCCGCCGGTGGTTTTTCCTTCGATCCCGGCGACCCCGACCTCCTCTCAAGAAAGCGGTGGTATGGCTGAACTCCTCTCGCCGGCGGCTATCTCGTGACACTTCCAGAATTTCGACCGGCCGCCGAAGTTACTGTTCCGGCGGCGGCGCCACTGTTCCGGTGAGCTTTTCTGGCAAACTTTCGGCGAACTCCCCGACCGCGACCGCGACTCCGGGCTGCGCGCACGAGGTTATATTGGGCGTATATTGGTTGGATCTTGCTCAGACCTACAAGAACCAGGTAGGATTCTTACCTCCCTACCCTTGTTCGGTGCCAAACCGCATGCATAGATAGCGGCACCATCTTCTTGCTGACTGAATCTGATGATTACCTTCATAAATCCATTGAAATCTGTCTCTTTCCATTGAGTAACATGGATGCTTGCATGCTATCTAATTTTCATGTTTCGGTGCATGATACTGTTGGTGGTATATTTATATGCAGTACATATATATTTTGGCTGTCTCTACAGCCAACTTGTGTTGATATTTGGGATGGACGAATAGGTCTGATTGGGATAGTCCACCTTCCGAGAACCTTGTGATTTTGGCCATTGGTAGTAGTCATGGATGCAGTCTGTGTGAGCCCATGGTCTACAGGCCTCCGGATGGGTCACAGTCGGATGTCGTGGGACTCGGCATTCCGGGGTGATCTGGGTGTAGGACGCTACACCGGCGGACTGTCGATGGACAGCCGTTTCTACCGTTAGCTGGCGGTAGGAACCACTCTTTGAGTGCGCATCCTACGGGACATTGGCATAGCTGGATTTCCACCTGCATGCTGTACTTTCTGTATTTACTTAGTCGGGTTATATTTACTTACAGTGCACTTCTATCTATTAATTATTGTTGGATTCTCCTTACTCTTATATGCACCATTTACTTATTAAATCCTACTTAGCCTCCCGGCTAACTCCACTTGCCTTGCCTCCAGGTTCAGGCTCGGCTCCCTCTGGTGCGCAGTAGATAGATAGGTAGATTATCTTCCCTATCATGGGTTGTATCTTTCTTATGCGTCGCACATGCTATTTGTTATTATAGTATTTCGAGGATTATATCTGACGAGATTATATTTATCTGATCATGGACCAGTGTGGATTTGTGGGCCAGGACTGTTCGGCCCTGTGTGTATTGTTGACTTTGACCGCTGCGTCGGTCTGATGTATATTTTATCTTTGTGGATTTTGTCGTTTATGTTATTTGTCGTATTGTATTGTATCCTGGATCTGTGTGGCTTTGCAGGTCCATTGTTTGCCGCGTCCTAAGGCTGAGAGAGTCTTGGGGCGTGACAAATTTTAGTATCAGAGGTATGGTATTAGATCTTGAATGAGACCTTAACGACTTAGGATTTAGGATAATCTAAGGATTTGGGACACGCGATAAAGTATAAGTACGATGTTTAAGTATAACTAATGAAATCTGTACTTGTGGGTTAATTATACCTGTGATTGCAGGATGCCTCCAAGGGCTCGTGGTGGTCGAACCAGGGGAATTGCAGATATTGCGCGGGATGCGATGAACATCCCTATGAATTGGATTGGCCGACGGCGAAGGCAAAGGGAAGTGCCTGTTGAAGTGCCACTAGTGGTGGAGCAACCACCCCCTGTATATTAGTACACACCACCAGCTTCATATACAGTACCAGTAGCTGTGGAGCCCAACCAGGAAGTCACTCCGCCCCCCGACCCGAGGTGACTAGCTCTCCCGCTTCACCGAGTTAGCACGAGGCCGTTTGGACGTGTTCGAGGGGAACGGCGACCCATGGCAAGCTCGGGAGTGGCTAGCCAGCGTGACATATACTCTGGACGCAATGGAATGTCCAGAGAGGAAATGAGTGAAGTTGGCAGTCTTCTATCATGGTGGCCAGGCACGAAAGTGGTGGCAGTCTACTGTAGCCATTTTGGGACCGGCAAGCGCGTCTTGGAATGTTTTTCAGAGCGTATTCACGCAGTAGTACTTCCCACAGGCACAAAGGTCCGTAGCGAGATGGGATTTTGTTCACATCAAGCAAAATGGACGTCCAATCGAGGAATATATCGCCGAATTCCAGAGGCTGTCTGAGATGTTTCCCGGACTGGTGGCCACAGAGAGAGAGCGTTCGGAGCATTTTATAGAGGGTCTTGATGCACAGCTCCGCATTCTGGTGAGCATTATTCCACCTGATAATTTTGCTGAGGTGATAGATACTGCACGATGGATGAATCAATGTTGACAGGATGTCATTCGCGAGGCCCAGGAGCGTGACGCTCAGAGACGTGGCAAGGCTCCTGCGCAGACTGACTTTTGGGGACTTGGGAGTTTCGGCCCAGGAAGTCCACCAGCTTCAGCTTCTGGATCTAGACGCCAAGACATCCAACCAGGGGGAAAATCTTGGGCTCCGGGTAGCAGGTATCGGGGTCCAGCACCGACATCCCCTGGTTTTGGCTTGCCCCCAGCTACTCCTTCCAGAGCCTGTTTTTAGTGTGGAGAATCAGGTCACATAGCAAGGTCGTGCCCGCTCAATTCCGTCTGATGTTATCACTGTAATGAAATGGGACATTATGCAAACAGCTGCCCCCAGAAGGGTAAACAAGCCCAGAGCTCACAGGGATCAGCACCAGCGCCGCGGCAGAATCCCGGACGACCTTATCGACGGCAGAATCCCCCACGTGGTGGGCGTGGGCAGACCCAGGCATCTGGACGCGCATATACTATATCTGAGGAGGACGCTCAGCGTGCGTCAGACTCCGTGATGCGAGGTATTATCTCTATTTATGGCGTTCCTGCTTGCCTACTTATTGATACGGGTAGTTCCTATTCATTTATTTCTTACGAGTTCATTAAGAAAATTGATCGTAAACCTGTATTGGCACGGTATGATATGACCGTGCACGTACCTGGCGGTGGTGTGCTGCGATCACACCTGGAATTAAAACGGTGCCCACTGGATTTTGGGGACATCGTTGTTCACACTGATCTGATGTTGTTGAATTTATCTGATTTCGACGTCATCCTCAGCTGGAGCTGGCTCAAAGCTAATCGAGCCATTGTAGACTGTTATGAAAGCAAGGTGACCTTCCGTGTGTCAGAGTCTACTACCTATACCTTCATAGGGGTTTCTGGACAAGTTGCTCCTGTTATTAACGCTATACAAGCCAAGAGGATGCTACGGGATGGATGCGAAGCATACTTGATGTCCATTACGGAAATCAAGGAATAGTCCTTGCCTCCGATCGAACATGTGCCCGTAGTCAAGAGATATACGGACGTTTTCCCTGACGAATTACCCGGCTTGCCTCCACAACGACAAGTCGAGTTCGCTATTGAGCTTCAGCCCGGCACGGGACCCATTTCCAAAGCACCATACAGAATGGCGCCAAGGGAATTGGAGGAATTAAAAGGGTAACTCCAGGATCTGTTGGAAAAGGGGTTCATCAGGCCTAGCACTTCTCCCTGGGGTGCCCCTGTACTCTTTGTTAAGAAAAAAGACGGATCCTTCAGGTTATGCATTGACTATCGGCAGCTCAACGCCGTCACTATCAAGAATAAGTATCCTCTACCTCGCATCGATGACCTATTTGACCAGCTTAAAGGTTCCACTGTATTCTCTAAGATTGATCTAAGGTCGGGTTATTATCAACTGAGGATTCGAGATGAAGATATTCTAGTGTTCCGAACGAGGTATGGACACTACGAATTCATGGTGATGCCGTTCGGACTAACCAATGCACCGACCGCTTTCATGGATCTTATGAACCGGGTGTTCAGTGAATACTTAGATAAATTTGTAGTAGTATTCATTGATGATATCTTGATCTATTCCCAAAATTATGGTGAGCACAAGAATCATTTGCATATGGTGTTGCGTACCTTACGGAAAGAGAAGTTATATGCCAAGTATAGTAAGTGTGCATTTTGGCTTGGCGAAGTAGCATACCTCGGTCACGTTATCTCAGACAGCGGTATTTCTGTTGACCCTGAAAAGATTCGTGCCGTTGCTGAATGGGAAACTCCAACCACGGTCCAGGAGGTTAGAAGTTTCCTTGGGCTGGCTGGCTACTACAGAAGGTTTGTGAAAAATTTCTCCAGAATATCAGCCCCATTGACTCGTTTGACAAAGAAAGGCGTAACATTTGAATGGGATGATGACGGTGAGAACAGCTTTCAGGAGCTAAAGCGAAGGTTGATTAGTGCGCCAATCCTAGTGCTTCCAGACGGTGATAGTGATTTCGTGGTATACACTGATGCTTCACACCAAGGTCTGGGTGCTGTGCTTATGCAAGAGGGTAAGGTTATCGCGTATGCTTCTCGGCAGCTTAAGGAGCACGAGAAGAATTACCCTGTTCATGATCTGGAATTGGCCGCAGTCATATTTGCTTTGAAGATGTGGCGACACTACCTCTACGGTGTCACATTTGAAATCTTCACCGACCATAAGAGTCTGAAGTACCTATTCTCTCAAAAGGATCTTAATATGAGACAACGTCGGTGGATGGAATTTCTGAAGGATTACGACTGCACAATAAATTATCATCCAGGAAAGGCTAATGTAGTTGCCGACGCTCTTAGCAGGAAGTCCACAGGGATGATAGCAAACTTGAGGGTGACGCCTACAGAATTGGCCAGATCTGCGCTCGAGTTAGATCTAGATGTTATATGTCCCACAGAGCGTGGATGCTTAGCAGTGATGGTGGCTGGATCCCAGCTTATACAGAAGGTAATTGAAAATCAAGCAGATGATGAGTACCTTCAGGCGATTCTTGCTAGAGGGAAGAGGTCTGAGTTCACACAGGATTCCGAGGGTGTGATACGGTACGAGCATCGCATTTGTGTGCCTGAATCTGTGAAGCAGGAGGTGATGGATGAAGCACATAAATCAAGATTTGCTATGCATCCTGGCGGTACCAAGATGTACCAAGATTTGAAGAAGACATACTGGTGGGAGAATATGAAACGAGACATCGCCGAATATGTCTCGCGCTGTTTAACTTGCCAACAAGTAAAAGCAGAACACCGCAAGCCACCAGGGATGTTGCAGAATATTCCCCTTCCAGAGTGGAAGTGGGAACACATCACGATGGATTTTGTGACGGGTCTTCCTAGGTCACAAAGGGGTCATGATTCTATTTGGGTGATAGTTGACCGATTGACGAAGTCTAAACACTTCTTGCCTGTGAAGAAAGTGTTTTCTGTGGATAAACTGGCTGTTCTGTATTGTCGAGAAATCATACGGTTGCATGGGGTCCCTTCCAGCATTATCTCTGACAGGGATTCAAAATTCACCTCTCGGTTTTGGGGAAGTCTGCAGAAGTCGCTTGGCACTCAACTACATTTCAGCACTGCCTTTCATCCCCAAACGGATGGTCAGTCCGAAAGGACTATCCAGACCCTAGAAGATATGCTTCGGGCTTGTGCCCTAGATTTCGGGATTAACTGGGAAGTTCACTTGCATTTAGCTGAATTCGCCTATAATAACAGCTATCACTCGGCGATCCAGATGGCGCCATTCGAGGCATTGTACGGTAGACGGTGCAGATCGCCAGTCCTATGGGACCAAGTTGGGGAAAGCCGTGTGTTTGGGCCAAACATGTTAGAGTTTGAGGCCGAAAGGGTTCAGCTAATCCGGAAGAGACTCTTGACTGCCCAGAGTCGGCAGAAGAGTTACGCCGATAGGAGGCGACGTGAACTCGAGTTTGAAGTTGGCGACCATGTGTTTCTCAAGGTTACGCCAGTAAAAGGAAGAGCTCGGTTTGGTTACTCAGGTAAATTGGCTCCACGGTTTATGGGTCCCTTCGAAATCTTGGAACGCATTGGAGCCGTTGCATATCGGCTAGCCCTATCTCCAAATTTATCACAAGTGCATAACGTATTCCACGTATCTATGCTGTGAAAGTACATGCGGGACCCATCGCATGTCCTACAAGATCAATACCCAATGATTACGCCTGATGCTACGTATCAAGAGACGCCTGTCGAGATCTTAGACCGCAAGGAGCATCAGCTTCGCAATAAAGTGATACGACTCATTAAGGTCCGCTGGAACAATCATTCTGAAGGTGAAGCCACGTGGGAACACGAGGACGAAGCCTTGCGTCGATGGCCGCACCTGTTTCCTGAGCGACCCGAGTGCTATGAATTCATGTACGGCATGTATTGAGTGACTGTATTTAATGTAAATGTTACCTTGTTAATGATAACTTGTCTCTATCTTTTGAATTAGGGGACCAAATTCTTATAAGTTGTGAGTATTGTAACATTCAAAATTTTTTTGGAACTGATGGGACAGGACAGCCACGTCTCATCCCATCTGCTCCCCACGTTCCCCCTTTTTCCCCTCTTTTCTCCCCTATTCACCCATGAACTCCGACCCCACCACTCTCCTTCTCCCCTATTTCTTCCCTCCTTCTCCTCCGATCTTCACCATCAACGCAGCTACTCCCTCCCCTCTCGGTAGCAACCTCTTCCGCCTCCGACCGCAGCTCCGGCGACTGGAACCGGCGAGCGGAAAGCTCTTTCCTCTCCCTTCGCGTGTGCGGCGACGAGAAGCGACCGGAACCCTAGATCCGGCGCGTTCTTCGTCTCCGGCGGCACCGGCGAGCTTCCCCACCTTCGGTGGACGTTTCCTCCCCGTTCCGGCGCATTTTCCGGTGTCGTCTTCCCCATTTCCGGTGACGTGCGCAAGTGACGCCGCCGATGGTTTTTTCCTTCGATCCCAGCGACCCCGACCTCCTCTTGAGAAAGCGGTGGTACGACTGAACTCCTCTCGCCGGCGGCTATCTCGTGACACTTCCAGAATTTTGACCGGCCGTCGAAGTTACTGTTCCAGCGGCGGCGCCACTGTTCCGACAAGCTTTTCCGGCGAACTTCCGGCGAACTTCGCGACCGCGACTGCGACTCCGGGCTGCGCTCACGAGGTTATATTGGGCGTATATTGGTTGGATCTTACTCAGACCTATAAGAACCAGGTAGGTTTCTTACCTCCCTACCCTTGTTCGGTGCCAAACCGCATGCATAGATAGCGGCACCATCTTCTTGCTGACTGAATCTGATGATTACCTTCATAAATCCATTGAAATCTGTCTCTTTCCATTGAGTCACATGGATGCTTGCATGCTATCTAATTTTCATGTTTCGTTGCATGATACTGTTGGTGGTATATTTATATGCAGTACATATATATTTTGGCTGTCTCTACAGCCAACTTGTGTTGATATTTGGGATGGACGAATAGGTCTGATTGGGATAGTCCACCTTCCGAGAACCTTGTGATTTTGGCCATTGGTAGTAGTCATGGATGCAGTCTGTGTGAGCCCATGGTCTACAGGCCTCCGGATGGGTCACAGTCGGATGTCGTGGGACTCGGCATTCCGGGGTGATCTGGGTGTAGGACGCTACACCGGCGGACTGTCGACGGACAGCCGTTTCTACCGTTAGCTGGCGGTAGGAACCACTCTTTGAGTGCGCATCCTACGGGACATTGGCATAGCTGGATTTCCACCTGCATGCTGTACTTTCTGTATTTACTTAGTCGGGTTATATTTACTTACAGTGCACTTCTATCTATTAATTATTGTTGGATTCTCCTTACTCTTATATGCACCATTTACTTATTAAATCCTACTTAGCCTCCCGGCTAACTCCACTTGCCTTGCCTCCAGGTTCAGGCTCGGCTCCCTCTGGTGCGCAGTAGATAGATAGGTAGATTATCTTCCCTATCATGGGTTGTATCTTTCTTATGCGTCGCACATGCTATTTGTTATTATAGTATTTCGAGGATTATATCTGACGAGATTGTATTTATCTGGTCATGGACCAGTGTGGATTTGTGGGCCAGGACTGTTCGGCCCTGTGTGTATTGTTGACTTTGACCGCTGCGTCGGTCTGATGTATATTTTATCTATGTGGATTTTGTCGTTTATGTTATTTGTCGTATTGTATTGTATCCTGGATCTGTGTGGCTTTGCAGGTCCATTGTTTGCCGCGTCCTAAGGCTGAGAGAGTCTTGGGGCGTGACAAGTCGATAGCAGCATGAAATTTTATCTTAACAAGCGGAAATTCTACTTTAGCGAGTTGAGATTCTACCTTAACTAGGTGAGGTTCTTCCTTGTGGCAAGAAATTCTTCCACAGGCTGAAATTCTCTGTTATGAAATTCTACTCAAGGAAGCTTAACTGCTTAAGTTTATGTTATTGCATTTACTAAAGTTATGATCATAAAACACAATAAAATGATATGCTAAAATATTGAGAAAAGAGACTGTAGTGAAAGCATACCTAAAGAATCTATAATAAAATTTTGAGATTAAGAAGAAGAACTTAAGAACTTGTCTTGGTCTTACACAATCTTTGTATTTCCCAGATTTAAAAAAATATTATTATCTAGTCTTGGTAATGGGAATCACCTATATATAAACAAATAAATAAATAAATAAATAAATATATATATTCTATTTCTAACTCATCACAAAAATAGAAATAAAACCTAAGTCTCTACACATAATAATATTCTATACAAATTTGAGATAATTAAGCTGTAATAATTAATTATTTAATTAATCACTTTAGCACGGCTAAAAATTTAAGACAACCATATACAATTATTAATTAATATATATGTGGTCCATATTAATTAATCTAACAATCTCCCACTTGGGCCATAAGTATATTACCTGATATAATTTCATACCTTAATGAGCTCTTTAATGTTATCTTTTATCTGAAATTATCTCTATCAATCTGGTCCATGAATATATTAACATAGGATCAAGGTGGCCTTCATCACAATATGTAACGTGACTAGCTCGAATGATAGTCACGTATGTCAATACAGTCAACGACATAGATCATGTATGGATGTATAGCATAGAAATTTCGTGATCATAACATGCCTATTTCCAACTGGTCCAACTTTATTCCTTATGAGATTAAACCAAAATTTTATGTTCAAAGTGAAACTGAAACTTTATTCTTTAGTGTGTACATAACATAATTCAAATACAAAGTCCCACTAAACTAATATATCACTAAGTGATATAACACTCATATGAGCAATGTGCTCATGAAAAACCTTGGGTGGAAAAACTTTAGTAAGTGGATCTATTATAATGGAGTTTGTACCAATATGTCCTATAGATATTTGACCACTATGAACTCTTTATTTAACAATTAGGAACTTAATGTCAATGTGCTTATACTTTGACAAAATTCTGTTGTTATTAGAATATAATACTGCAGATTTATTATCACAGAATAACTTTAGTGGTCTTTCAATATTATCCAGAATGCGCAGACCTATGACAAAATTTTGCAGCCATATCCCATGGTTGGATGCCTCATAACATGCTACAAATTCAATTGCCATAGTGGAAGAAGCTATAAGTGTCTGCTTAGCACTTTTCCAGGAAAATAGCTCTTCTAGCCAGCAGGAAGATATAGCCCGAAGTAGATCTGCAACTATCTCGGCATCCAGCAAAATCAGAATTAGAATACTCAATGATCTCTAATTGATCTGATTTTCTGTATGTGAGCATATGATCTTTTATTTCTGCAAATACTGCATAACTCTTTTAACTGCTATCCAATGCTCCATTCTTGGGTTGCTTAGATATCTACTAAGCATCCTAACAATATACGCAATATCTGGACGCGTACATACCTGAGCATACATCAGACTCCCTATAGCAGATGCATAAGGAATCTTTTGTATTTCCTTAGTTTTAAAATTACTCTTGGGGCATTATTTGAGACTAAACTTGTCTCCCTTAGCAATATGTCATCGACATATAAAACTATAAAAAATACACTTACTCCGACTGAACTTGTGGTATACATAATCATCTACTATATTCATCTCAAAACCAAAGGAGATGACTACTTGATGAAATTCATAATACCACTAACGAGAAGCTTGCTTAAGTCCAAAGATGGATTTCTTTAGTTTGCAAACTAGTTATTTTGAATCTTTCGATACAAAACCTTCTAGTTGTACCATATATATCATTTCCTCAATGTCTCTATTGAGAAACATAGTCTTTACATCCATCTAATATAGTTTAAAATCAAAATGAGCCACTAATGCCATAATAATTCTAAAAGAGTCTTTCAATGATGCTAGAGAGAAAGTCTTTTTATAGTCAATGCCTTCATTTTGAGTAAAGTCTTTTGCAACAAGACATGCTTTATATTTCTCAACACTACCTTTTGAATCCCTCTTGGTTTTAAATATTCATTTACAACCAATGGGTTTCACACCTTCAAGCAATGATTCAAGATCGCAAATGTCATTGTCAAGCATAGACTTTAACTCCTCACTTATTGCATTAATCCACTTTTGAGAATTAGAACTTTTTATGGTTTGGTAGAAGTTGATTGGATCATCCTTCACCATTTCAATATCATGTTCATGGAGAAATGCGACATAATCATCTAGAATCACACTTCTCCTTTCTCTAGTAGATCTCCTTAATGACATTTCTTTTTGAGTATGATGAGTTTGTTCTTCTGTAATAATTTCTTGATTTAAGTCAAGAGGTTCATCTGAATTCACTGGTTGAGAAATCTTAGGAACTGAAAACTAAATATTATGAATATCAGAAACTAAAATCTGATCATTCTCACCAGTGATCAAGGGAAGAGTAATGAATTCCTCTTCAAAGACAAAGTCTTTAACTTCATTATTTTCCCTTCCAAACTCATCATCCTCAAAGAATTCAACAATTCTCATCTCAAAAATAGATTTATCAGTAGGATTATAAAACTTATAACCCCTAGACCTCTCAGCATAACCAATAAAATAACAACTAATAGTTCTAGAGTCCAATTTTCTTTCATTTGACCTGCAAGGCGTTGCTTCAGTTGGACATCCCCAAGTGTGCAAATGCTTTAAACTAGGTTTCTTGCCTATCCAAAGCTCATAAGGGGTTTTATTAATTGCTTTAGTTGGGACTTTGTTAAGGATGTAAACTGTAGTCTTTAGTGCCTTTCTTATAGGAATTTAACAAAAGGACATGGACGTTGTTCTCCTGATCCATCATATCTGCCGTAATACACACTACCACGATCAGATCTGACACTCTTAATAGGCTTGCCAAGTTGATTTTCAATTTTAGCCTTAAAACTTTTGAACATGTCCAAGGCCTGTGACTTCTCATGAATAAGATAGAGGTGGTCATATCTTGAGTAATCGTCTATGAATGTAATAAAGTATCGTTGACCATTCTAAGAAGCCGAAGGGAATGGACCATAGATATCTGTATGAATTAATTCTTAGGCATCTGAAGTTCTATTGGCTGCCACTTTCTTCTTTATGTTTGTTTGTTTCCCCTTTTACAAATAATACAAATTTCAAAATATGTAAAATCAAGAGGCTCGAGAATTCCATCAGACACAAGTCCATCCATATAAATGAAGAATTCTCATTTGTTAATTTTCACTTTGTACCACACATAAGTAGGGTTTTATTAAATGAAGCAATTGTATATAATATGTAAAAGTTATTTAAAGAACTTAATAGACCAGCACTACTTAATATTTGAATCTTTAGATAAAGTAAATTTACTATTCCCAAATGAACAATAATATCCTAATTGGTTCAAAATAGAAATAGAAACTAAATTCTGTCTAAGAGACAAAACAAATATCCCATTCAAATTTAAATAGTGACAAATCCAACATAATAACCTTAACATGCCTATTACCTGAACTTCAACTGTTTTGCTATTGCCCATATAGATGAATTTTTTAGTATCAATTGACTTATAGCAATTAGGAAACTCTGCATGAACACTTATGTGAGTAGTGACAATCAAAACCACCCACCAAATGTATTTAGGTACATCAGCTAAATTTACTTCAGAACAAACCAAAATGAGAAGTGCACATTTCTTTATACATGCTAAATATGATATTTGGTGCAGTCCTTTTGG
The DNA here is from genome assembly GCA_027563935.2 of Costus lasius. NCBI lineage: Eukaryota > Viridiplantae > Streptophyta > Magnoliopsida > Zingiberales > Costaceae > Costus > Costus lasius. The sequence goes on along the minus strand of CM050451.1, from coordinate 21,434,945 downwards.
AACGTCCACCACCTTTACAGAAGAAACAGGTGAATACCTGAGTCTGTTCCTTCTTTTGCTTCTTTTGTGGTGTACTTATTGCAATTTTTTTATCCTTTTATTTATTTATTTATTATGCTTTAACGTAGAGGTCAAATGAGCACTCCCTAACTTATCTTGCTTTAATCTCTTTTCCTCTTATACATAATGAGAAATTAACTCATTAAGAGTCTATTTCTCCCTTTAGTAGTTATAACTGATCTTAAAATAATTAAACTGTGTAGGAGGAGATATGAGAACCAAATGCACGAGCAAGTCTTCTAATAGCTCTAACTTAAGTGTCTTTTAACTTCGAAGCAAGACTAGATATATTCATAATGTGCTCTCTTATGTATCCTTTACTCTTATACCTTAAAGAGATAAGTTTTGTTAGTAATATGCCCTAAATGCTTCTAGTATGACACGCTTAATGATCATAAGACTCATGCTATCTGAACTGTCTTATCTCTCCAACTCTCTCTTATCATTAGAGGAACTTGTAGTGGGAAGAATAGTATGACGTTCTACCCTAAGCGCAAGGTCTAGATCAATGACTCCGAGAACAATGGTAACGTTCTCTTATCATGCTTTAAAAAATTTGTGTCATTAAGCATATGAATGGAATTAATATTAACAGTAATGCTGGAAGCAGAATTAATAATTGAATAAACTCATATTAGTTCCAAATCATACTTAAATTAAAATTTAAGTATTAAAAAAAATAATAAATTCAAACAATGATGGTGCATAACAAGATACCTAGCACAATGTTAATATTTTATTTTTGGACATAGATATTAACTTGTAAGTGGTACTCTCATTGTAGTAATCAAACACTGATAATAAGTCTCATCTAACACTATGCCTTTCTTTGGACCGACTTAAAATTGACAAGAAAACCAAATAATCATCACATGTCATTATCACATGTGCGTATATAATTCGGCTAAGTATCAACCTTCTTTTAGGCCGATTAATACTCGCATGAATTACATACACACTATCTTAATAATATAAAATAAATTAACCTACACAATACGCTACTTTGGTAGTCATATTGTTTCAATTAATATATTTCATAATGTTAGATTTTTTATTATTGAGCTAATAATAAAAAATAATTATGCTATAATTTTAAATTATTAAAAAATTATTTTCCTGAATTTTATGTGTTGACGGCAAAAAAATATTAATTAATTAATTAATTAATCATTAATTAGTTGTTAATTAATTAATAAAAGCTACACAACAATTCAATCGAAAAGTTTGATTTTGATCTATTAAAAAAATAAAATTGAGGGCGAATTGGCTTTTGGAAATTCCTAACCCAAGGACATTGGTTACATGAGGATCAACTTTGACCACTGATTTAATCTGGAGAACAACAGGGTCAAAATTACAATCAAGTAAAATAATGCGGCTGATTTTATTTGGTCAAAATTGCCTCGCATTTTGTCCGGTCAAAATTGCTCATGTAGCAAATCTCATTGGTCAAAATTGTAAAAAATTTGAATGTCACGATGTGAAATTTGGATTAAAAAACATGAGAGACATGGGAGTAGCTGCGACATAGTAATCCCACGAGGAGATTGCCAAATTTGGCAGATTTAAGTTTTATGGCTGCTTAGTTGGCGTGGTCACAAATCTTTCATTGTTTTAAAATAATTCGCGACGAAAGGGAGACTACACGTTCCAGATGAGCTAAATTGGGAACGGAAGACTTATTACAGCTGGGTACAATTTTGACCACGAATTCATGTGGGAGACTTCGAGCGTAAAAAATAATAATAAGGTATATTTGAGAAAGTGGCATGGATCGAAAATAGCAAATTGGAGAGCATGCAAAAACGTGAAGCTGTACGTGTCGTGGCAATAAAATAGTGGATAGCTAAATCTGAATGTTAATTATGGAAAGCCCTCAACAATCAATTAAATAAAATAAAATAAAACAATCGGTTGATGAAGGAAGTGTATTCGACTAAACCTGAGAGCAAAAATCAATCACGGGCACAGACAGATGGGGAGACGAGGTGACGTGGAAGGAAAATGATATCGCAAGAACCTTGAGACATAGAGTTGTGATGAAAAAAAACTTTATATGTATATATTCATAAAGGAATTCACACCTTTATATATAGTTTATTTATGAAAATAAATTATAGAATTCTGCATTCACACTTAAATATAGAAGGATAATCCTCTCATAGCATTTGATTATGATCTTGGCTTATTCTTTTCCATAATCATCAAATTAGAATATTTGATAGAATCGTCATCTTTAACACTCCCCCTCAAGCTAGGAATGTATATGTTGATGATTCCTAGCTTGCTGAGCAGAGATTTGAACTGGGCTACGCCTAGCGGTTTGGTGAATATGTCTGCAAGTTGGCTAGCACTAGACACATGGTGATTGTCTTTTCTTGGACCTTCTCCCATATAAGATGACAATCGATTTCTATATGTTTTGTGCGCTCGTGATAGACGGGGTTCGTTGCAATATGAAGAGCCGCTTGATTGTCGCAAAATAAATTGACTGACTGTGAATGTTCAACCCCTAAGTCATGCATGATCATTTTAAGCCAAGTTATCTCACAACACGTTGAAGCCATTGCACGATACTCTGCTTCTGCACTTGATCTTGATATATTGGTCTGTTTCTTTGTTCTCCATGAGATCAATGATCTTCCAAGAAGAATGCAATAACCTGAGACAGAGCGACGTGTATCACGACACCTTCCCCAATCTGCATTGCAGAACGCATTTAGTTGGATTGAGTTCTCTGAAGGGAAGAAAATTCCTTGTCCCGGTGTCTGTTTGAGATAGCGTAGGACATGATAAGCTGCTTGCAAATGTGGCTCCCGTGGCTTGTCCAGGAATTGACTTAGAACATGCACGACATATGTTATGTCTGGGCGTGTAATGGTTAAGTAAATTAGCCTCCCTATAAGTCTTCGATACGAGGATGGATCACTCACATAATCTCCATCAGAATTGTTGAGCGACATATTTTGTTCCATGGGGCAAGAAATTGCTTTGGCCCCCAGGTAGCCAACATCTTCAAGTACTCCGAGTGTGTATTTCCTTTGTGATATAGAGATACCCTTTCGTGACCTGGCTACTTCTATCCCAAGGAAATATTTCAATTCACCTAAATCTCTTAGCAGGAATTTGTCTCTCAGAAAAGTCTTCACGTTTTTGATTTCTCTTAGGTCGTCTCCTGCTATAATCACATCATCAACATAGATGAGTAAGACTACCTGTTTACCATCTTGGGTTCGGACGAACATTGAGTAATCTGATTTGGATTGAGCGAAATTTGCTTCATGAAGAGCTTCTGTGAGCTTGATGAACCACTGGCGGGATGTTTGTTTGAGTCCGTACAAAGACTTATGAAGCTTGCACACACGTGTCTCCCCCTTTCGGCCGAAACCAGGAGGTAACTGCATAAACACATCTTCATCAAGGTCGCCATGTAAGAATGCATTATGGATGTCGAGTTGATGCAAATGCCAATTTTTTATGGAAGCTAGCGCAAGAAGAAAGGGAATCGTTGTATGTTTGGCAACAGGGGCAAAGGTTTCTTGATAGTCTAAACCTTCAACTTGACTATACCCTTTTGCAACTAGCCTGGCTTTGTACTGTTCAATTTGCCCATTGGACCTGTATTTGATCTTATAAACCCACCGGCATCCGATGGCCTTCTTCCGAGGTAGTAATGGTTGCAGGGACCAAGTGTTGTTTAACGCAAGCGCCTTGAGTTCTTCTTGCATAGCCGTGCGCCAATTGGAATTTGAGTTGGCTTCAGCAAAGGATAAGGGTTCCTTTGCATTTGATAGAGAAGCAACAAAGGCTCGATGCTTTGATGATAAATTCGCATAGGATATAACATCAGCGAGAGGATATTTGTTGCCTGCACCTTGTGGAAGGTTTGAGGACGAGCTGATTCTGGAGGGAAGAGGAACCGCAATGTGATAATCAGTCAAATAACGAGGAGCTTGTGTGACTCTCCTTGGGCGAGGCAAGTTGGTTGGACTATCAATGACGGGTGAAGATTCTGGTGCAATGGTATAATCACTCTGATCAAAAGGACTGTTGGATGGGAAGGCGTCATAGTTGATGAGTTGTTGAGTAGCATTTGGTGTTGCCAAAGAAGAATGATGTAATTCTGGAAATGTCTCAATGTTAGTTGTTGCATAAGGAAAAGTGCTTTCATGAAAGATCATGTCTCGTGAGACGAAAACCTCTTTGGTTGATATATTGAAGACGCGATAACCCTTTTGGGCATGCGGATATCCCAGAAAGATGCACTTGGTTGCCCTAGGATCAAATTTGCTAGGGCGCTGATAATGGGTGGAAGCGAACCATAAACTCCCAAATATGCGAAGATGCTCATAAGAAGGTCGTTTCTGGAGCAGCATTTCAAGTGGTGTTTTACCTTGTAATAAGGGTGTCGGAGTACGATTGATGAGATAAGTAGCTGTGAGAATCGCATCTCCCCAGAAAAATTTTGGAAGACTTGCTTGGAACAATAGCGCTCGAGCCATATTGAGAAGATGCCTGTGTTTCCTCTCAGCAACTCTATTCTGTTGTGGAGTAGAGACACAACTGGTTTGATGAATAATGCCCTTGCTAGAATATAAATTATTTAGAGCAAATTCTGAGCCGTTGTCACTACGAATAATTTTCACTTTAGATGCAAATTGTGTCTCAACTAAGTTGATAAATTGAATCAAGTGTGGTCGAGCATCAGATTTGTTATGCATCAGATAAGTCCAGGTGCAGCGAGTAAAATCGTCAACGATTGTAAGAAAATACTTTGCTCCACTGAAGGAAGGAACACTATATCCCCCCCAGATATCAGTATGAATAAGTTCAAAAGGCATTGTGGTCCAAATGAAACTCAGTGAAAAAGAAGTACGACTTTGTTTTGCCAATGGACAGACTAAACAATGAGAATTATTATATGAAGTTAAGTCTCTAATATTGTGCGACAATAAGAGATAAACATTATTAGATGGATGTCCAAGACGCTGATGCCAGATATTTGAGAGAGCGGATGTTGACGACGCAACATTGTTACTTATTGATTGTTGGGATGAGTCCAAATGATAGAGACCTCCTGCCTCAATCTCGATCCCAATCGTCTTCTTCAATTGTTGGTCCTGCAGCACACAATTCCTTGCGGTAAAGGATACAATGTAGGAAGGGTTACACAAAAGCTTGCTAACGGAGATGAGATTCAGCTTGAATGATGGAACACACAGTACGTCTTGTAGAGTGAATCCTTCAAACTGAACGCTTGAAATATGGGTGACAGGTACAGTTGTACCATGGGCAAATGAACATATCGATTTGTAACATCAAGTTTCGATGTTAAGAATTTGACAGAATGTACCATGTGGTCGGTAGCGCCTGTATCAAAAATCCAATTCGAGCTGCGAATACTAGCAGAGGCGCAAAAAATGGTACCTGTGAAGTTGCTTTCTACATGATTCACGGTGGCCTTTGAGTTGTTCTTTGCTAATAAAGCCATGAGATTTTGATATTGATCTGCGGTGAGGGTGAAAGGTGGTTTTGTGTCCACGTGGTTGACTCTGGAGGTATTGCCTTTGTATTCCTTTTGGTATGCATTGCCTCCTTTAGCTAATCTCCTGCAAAAATCAATTGTGTGACCATATATATTGCAGTGTTCACACTTGAGATGTGCTCGACAAGTTTCTGTCATGTGGCCAACTCGATTACATTTGCCACACTTCATTTGTTGGTTTCTGGTCGTGTAACTCCTTTCAGTTTTGCGCATATTGCTTTTTACAACAAGGGCAGAGGCCTCGCCAAGTATTCCTCCCATAGATCCATCTTTGTTTGCCATATCACGTTGTTTCTCCTCTTGAAGAACAAGGGAATAAACCTTTGTCAAGCTAGGAAGTGGATCCATGAGAAGGATCTGACTTCTCACAGCAGCGTATGCCTCGTGAAGTCCCATCAAAAACTTCATTATCTTCTGGTTTTGTTGAAATTGTAAGGTTTCCTTCATGGCTTCACAGGTACACCTTGGAACATCACGTAAAGAATCACGTTCATCCCATAGTCCCTTGAGTTTGGTATAGTAAGCTCCAACTGTGGTATTACCCTGTTTACAATTATGTATGGCCTCTTCTATATGGAAGAGATGAACGCTATTGACACGACGAAAACGATCTTTCAGTTCAGTCTAGATCTCATGAGCATTATCAATGTATATTATGCTTGCACTGATTTCCTTGGTAATAGAATTGAGAAGCCAAGATTTTACCAGATTATTACAGCCCTTCCATTGCTGAAGTTCAGAAGCGGCGTTTTCTGGAGGTTGCCTTAAGCTTCCATTGATGAATCCCTCTTTGTTTTTGATGTTAAGAGCCATAAGCATGGCGCGGCTCCAAGTGTTATAATTGCTCTCATCTAATAGCTGTGTTACAAGAACAAGACCAGGCTGATCTGAATAGTGGAGAAAAAATGGATCGTTGGTGTCGTTGGAAGCAGCCATGAGGGAAAAATTTCGTCAGAAGAGAATATTAGCTTCCAGAAATTTAAAAAGGGTTTCGATTTTGGTCACGGGCTGCAGCTACAGGGGCAGAAATTTGAAGAGATGCTTCTGATCATTTGCTTAACATATGAGATCAAGCAAAAGAGAAAGCTTTGCGTGGTCAGGAAAATGATCGCTCTGATACCATGTTAAAGACAGGAAAGGAAAATGATATCGCAAGAACCTTGAGGACATAGAATTGTGATGGAAGAAAACTTTGTATGTATATATTCATAAAGGAATTCACACCCTTATATATATACAAGATTGTAGGAGTTTATTTATGGAAATAAATTATAGAATCCTGCATTCACACTTAAACATAGAAGGACAATCCTCTCACAGCATTTGATTATGATCTTGGCTTATTCTTTTCTATAATCATCAAATTAGAATCTTTGATAGAATCGTCATCTTTAACCGACAAAGATAGTAAACGGGCATATATAAAAAGGGGTGTTCGATTCACGAAGAGGCATCTACGTGAAGAGTGGGGGAGATTCGACTATTGTGCTATTCAACCAAGGGGAGGCTATTAACTAGTTCGGCTATTCTTATTTGGCTAAAATCTCCCTCTCAACACAAGTACAATTGAGATGAAGACACAAGCACAATTGACGTCAAGAAGAAGTGAAGGATAAACAAAGAAAAAAAAAGAGAGCTTTCGAGAGCCCAGACACTGACAAGAGCATAGACGGAGCACACATATGGACATATTCCGACGTCGACAAGAAGACGAAGGTTGCTTGCCGCTCAGGTATAATTTCTTTATCTCTTGTTTCCTCTCGATTTATTTTAATGGAGAGATCACTCTAAAACAAATACCCCTATGGAAAGACAACTTTAAAATAAATATTTTGATGAAGAAAATAACTTTAAAATAAAGAGTCAGTGATGGAGAGACAACTTCGAAATAAATACTCCGTAATAAAATATTTTCTGTTATGACTTTTTACGTACATACGCAGGATTGAACGAAGCGCAATAAAATATTTAAAAATAGTTTATTTCTCTAAGTCACAATTTACGCTGAATAGAGAAACAGTTAAAACTTTTAATAAACTATGATTAATTTATAAATGTTGAATAGAGAAACAAGTATAAAATTCGATTTCAGTGTGGTTCCGGGTGGCACGTAACAGCTTTATTGCTCAAATTCGATTTCGGTCAATTTGTTACAACATGAATTTATAGAAAAAATATGTATTGAACTAAAAGAATATAAATATATATGTTGAACATGTTGAACATGAAATCAGATAGTTATTTATAGAAAGAATATATGTTGAACATGAAATCAGATAAATATATACAAGTTTATCCTTGCAAAAATTGATAGAAGCCTTATAGAAGGAACTTGCTCGAAGCAGGATCCTAATTGCTGCAAGAACAAAAAAATCTGCTGCGAGGGTGAAAGTCCTTACTAACGAGCCTAAGAAATTTCCCTATCATATTTCGTTTGAAAATTGATTGAGAATATGAGAATGAAATCTCATTAAAAAAATCCCTACCAAGGTTCATGAAACAAAATTCTTCGATCTAATTTCAATTCATGGTAGAGAGGGCTCGGGAAAAAATCAAAAGCAAGCTGGAACCCATATTTCTGGAAAAAGTGAATACTTGGTTGAAATAAATCTTGGTGCAAATAAAATTTCTCGTTGATTAGGGGTGTCAATGGGTACCCGACTTCGCAGGTACCCAACCCGACCTGACCCAACCCGTTTATGGCAGGTTCGGATACCCGATTAGTTAATCGGGTTGGGTTCGGATTTACCCCCATGAGTACCCGTGGATACTCGATACCCGATTATATATAATAAAAAATATATTTTTATATTTATATAATAAGATAATTTTTTATAAATATATTTATTATTATTATTATTATTATTATTATTTTATAGTTATATTTTTAAAAATAATCTAAAAAATAATTTAAAAATAAATATTTTAATTTAAACGGGTACCCGACTCGGGTTTAACCGAGTTTGAGTTTGGGTCAGGTCGGATCGGATTCAGATTTGACCAAAAAGAACGGGTACCCGACCCGTAGATATCCCTATCGTTGATAGAAATTTCACTGTGAGATTTTACAATTTCACAAGAATATTCTCATATTCCTATTATGAGGAAAGCAAAATCCTGGAATTATATGAAAACAGAAATCTGCACTCTAAAAGACGCAGCAAAGCTATATGAAATTTCTGATTAAAATCGTAAACGAGTTTTACAGAAAAGTCTTAGGCCTGAATTTCAACGAGACCAATTCCTTCAAAGGACAAAATCCGTATTAAGAAGTATATTTACCAGAAATACATCTTGTTCGAGTGAAGAAGATCTTATTACAATTAGAATTATGATTATCAGATTTAACAAGGTAGCAGGCGCAAACAGTATCAGACAGTGCAAAGATTGATCGCAGGGTGATGCAATAATAAAAGTGGGTTAGAGATACACCTCTCCCTAAAGGCAGGAAAGAATTCGTAGGCCGCCATGAAGATAAAACGATTCTGGAAAGCAGTGAAATCAAAACAGTAAAAAATCTATATGCAACAAACTAATCTGCGTTTACCGAAAGAAAAGGTCCAAAGTTCGAATCGGATAAATTCTAACTTCAATGATTTGGGTTTAAATTTTAAATACCTGCTAATGGCCACTGATCTGATCCAAACCCAGCAACAAACTTCAGTCCGAACCCTGCATCTTCCATGGAGCCATCGCCATAGCAGCTTCTCACTGCCGACAGAATTCTGATGTTTCACTTTTGGGCTCACCGTAGGAGCTTCTGCCATTGTCAGGCTCCTCAACAATGAAATCTTCGACTAGGGATTGTCGCCGGAGTGGAGAATTTACCCCGGCAGAAACACGCCTAGCTTGGATCACCTTCTGAAATCTACATCGCACATGGAAAAGCTTGCTGCCAGATCTTTTCATCGCCATCACTCAAGCTAGAAGCCTTCCGCTTCCATAACTCGTCACCTCCAGAGCTCGATACTTCTGGACGCGAGCAGAAGTTGCATCGTTGGCTAGGGATGGCCGGACGATGAAACCCTCGGGTTGATCGCTTCTAGAACTCGCCTCCCCGGCGTTGCTTCCAAAACTCGCTTACCGAAGTCTGGTGATAAAAAGGGAAAACTCTGGCTCGCCGAGCTCAAAGTCAAGACTTAAGAACCGCCGCTGGAATTCGCTGTCTGCGGCAGGACTCATCAAGCAGCAACCATCCGTCGGATTTTGCAGCTACCTCAATTCTGCCAGACGCGAGCAGGGGATTACAGCACCGGTCATCGGAAATATCGCCGGACGGCAGAGGACGGACGCATACGCCTTCGTTACGAGCGTAATCATATTTTAATCTGATCCAATGGTCCGATTTTATGGAGATAGGACCAATGGCCAAGATTAAGTTTAAGCCTTAACGGAAGAGATCTAATCACTTAAGATCGATGGTCAGGATTAAATTCAAAGTCTAACGTCCCAGATTACATCATACGAAATCAGACGGCTCTTGAACTGATCCAAGCGCCAATCCTTACCAAATCAAATTTGATCTTTCTAGATCTGCCCTCAGACTTTCAATCAAAAATTTAGATCTAAGTAGATCTGCAAATTGAACTTTGAATGGCTATGATTGATTTGCACAAATCTCAGCCAATCAGATAGCTCTCGAAATGATCCGAATATCGATCCTTATGAATTTGAATCAGATCTTTCCAAATCTATCCTCAGATTTTGATCAGAGACCTAGATCAAAAGCAAATATATGAATCAAACTTTAACCTAATTCAACCAAATTATGAACGTTTCACGACCCGTTCACTAAAATTCGAACGCTTGGCCCACCAGCTCATTCCTCTAAATTCTGAATGATTGGTCTCACGATCCATTCACCTAAATTATGAATGATTGGTCCCACGACCCATTTACCCAATTTAGAACGTTTGGTCCCATGACCCGTTCATTCAATTTTGAACATTTTGGCCCATCGGCTCGTTCATCCAAATCATGAACGTTTGGTCCCACGACCCGTTCATCCAAACTTTGAATGCTTAGTCTCACGACCCGTTCATCCAAACTTTGAACGATTGGCTCATTGGCTCGTTCATCCAAATTCTGAATATTTAACCTAATGGCCTATTCACCCGAATTTTGAACGTTTGGTCCCACAATCCGTTCAACCGAATTTCGAATGCTTGGTCCATCGGCTCATTCGCCCAAATCTAGAACGATTGGTCCCGCGATCCGTTCTTTCAAATTCTGAATGTTTGGCTCAACGGCCCACTCATCCAAATTCTGAATGTTTGGCCCATCGGTCCATTCACCCCAAACTTCGAACATTTGGCCTCACGGCTTGTTCACCCAACTCTTGCACTCAACTCTTTCAATTAATTCAAACATAGTAATGGACGATGAATTCTTGACGCATGTTGTCGATGACGTTGTTTAGGAGGTGCGTACGTCGATACTTTGTATCGGGGCGTAGTTCCTCAATATTGTTACAATACAACTCAAATTCTCTCCATGTCTTATGTTAGATGATGTACTCTTGTAATCAAATTGTAAACCGTGTCATGACACGAAATTATGAAATGACATTATTCTTTCAACCATTTGTTTTTACTTGTTATATGTTATAGATCTTTTAATCAAAGATGTCCTAAGCACTTTAGGGGTAATTAACAATGAATGTTTGTGTTCATTGGAAGTTAGAATCTACTAAAACAAAAAACCTTACAATTTATAAGGTGAATTTGAAACGATCGCGTTTCAATTTACATTGAAATATAACAAAAAATGACCCCACATTATGAAAATTGGCAACAAGCAGCCGCTGCACAGCACAGCTAGCCAAATAGCTTTCTACTGGTTCTGCCCGCAACAGAAAACTAAGCCTAGATGACTGGGCCCAAACCAGACCCAGACAGCAGAAACTACAGCCCATTTTGTGCAAAATAACATTGGAAAGGGACAGGCAAGGCCCAAGCCCAAAAAAATCCAGGCCTGGCGCTAGCCCTAACAACATTCCTAAATTCGGCCCGGCCGCCGCCACCGAAATCAGCGTCGCCGTCGCCGACAATCTTCTTCAGCAACGACATCGCCGATCCTAGCAACGAACTAGAATCATGGCAAGGGCCCTCGATTGATTGGTCGCCGCAACCGCAAGAGCAACGACGGCGATCCAACCCAGATGTGCCACCATCGCCGAAAGCCTGCAGTCGCTGGAACAAACGTCGCCGGAAGCCCCCAGCCGTTTCCTTCGTCGCCCACGTCGCCAACAGCATCGATTCGCCCAATCGACGAAATCGATTCGAGAGGCGGACGAAGACAACGAGATCGATCCGCCCGAATTCGTCGACTCGCCAACACCGAACGGCAAGAGCTCGACGTCGCTTGCGCACGCCGGACGCCGCCCGCTTTCAGCAGCCAGCATCGCCAGCCAAAGCCGCCGAAATCCTTCTGCTGCAGCCGAAAGAAATCGGACGGCGACGACACCGCAAGAGACGACGGCGCCGCTTCTTCCAGAAGACGCCGCCGACCAGAAAATAGGGCAGAAGCCCTAAATATGCCCTAATGTCGCCGCCGACCAGAAACATCCGCCGCCAGCGGCCAGCTCGCAAATCTTGTCACTGGGCGACCCGATAAGAATCGACGACGAGCGCCGATCCTCCGTGATGGCAGCCCGCGATGACGAGACGACGGCCATTGACCAGAAGACGACGGAACGCGGTGATGGCAACAAAGATACGCCAGCGACGACGTCAGCGACGGAAGAAACCCAAAATCAGATTTCGATTGACGTCAGTAATGACGTCGAGCAATGAAAATCGAATGAAATTTCGTCGCCGTTTTTTTTTTAATACTGATGTCGGCAACATAATTAGACCAAAAACTAGGGCAAAAGCATAATAGAAGAACATGGTATGCATGCGATCAATTAAAAATTAAGACATTATGCATGCAATCAAGCTATAGAAATATTCAAGGTTTCTCAATAAATTTTAACATAATCTTGCTCTAATACCAATTGTTGGATTGACTAAAGGTTACGATCATAACATAATCTTGCTCTGATACCAATAGTTTGATCGACTAAGATAGATCACAACCTTTAGTTGATCCAACAATTAGGATGATCACAACCTTTAATCGATCCAACAATTGTTATCATAGCGGTTATGTTAAAATTCATTAAGAAACCTTGAGTATTTCTATAGATTGATTGCATGCATAATGTCCTTAATTTTTAATTAATCGCTTTAACACAATTAAATATTTAAGATAGTCATATATAATTATTAATTTATATATGTGATATATATTAATTGATTTAACATATGTAATTATGAAATTCTATAATTTTTTTTTAAAAAATATTAGTATTATTATTAATTGAAAAAGCCATATAATCATTGAGGTTACCCTCACTTGCAAGCAAAAATTTTTAGGACGACCGGAACGAACGACCAGTGGTCATTCCAGTCAATACTGGAACAACGTAGGTGTGAACTGTGAACGGTCCTTGTGGGTTTTGGTAGCGCTGTGGCGGCGTAGAGAGTTTGATTGTCTAACAGAGAGACAGAGACTGGAGCGGATCTAGGGTGAGTACGTGAAGATAAAATGATACATACATCTTTATTTTTATACTCTTTACCGAACCATAAAAGCTAGAGGCTCAGCACCGATGGGGCAACTGGCCAGCGCAACTACAATGGCGGATGCGGTGCTGTGGCGACGAGCTCACAAGTTCCTGGTGGAGACTGCCTTCACCTCTGTCAACTTCTCCGCCATCGGCTTCCTTCTCTTACCCCCCTCCCGCGATCCCTGCCTCATGTTGCACCTCTTATTCTTCTATTTTTTAGCTCTCATTGGTATCAGCCTCCTCTTTCTCTCCGCCACAATTCACAACTTCCCGATCGCTGCCAAATCGACAGCTACCGTGGCCGATGCCATCGCTCGACTCCGTTTCCGATTACTTCGATTGTTGGCGACCTTTTACTGCTTCGTTTGGTGTGCGGCAGCGTTGGCCTACGCAATCGCAAAGGTCAATCTCTGCTATCATGGTTTGGCATGGATGAGTTACGTTCTATACGGTATGAATTGATGAGCAGCATCCCTGGCATTCCATCTGAGTTAGTATATACCTTCGTGGAAATCTTCTACCTCTGTATTAGTATCTACCCTCACCCTGTCTATGCCCTGTTTTCCATCTGAATTAGGAGCTCCTCTACTGAATATTATGTATGTGATGGATGCTGATTGGAAGGAAGCAATGGCTGCTCGTATTGTCAAGTATGTTGTATGTACATCTTGTTCCGCCTGCGTTGAGCTTGATCAATATATATATGAGATTATGCTGTGGTGTGAATCGATCTTCCATCATTTTTTTTTCCTGAAAACTGCAAGCCATCAAATTATTTGTGAAGCTCCTTAATCTCTGCATCATTCTTTCTCACTGTCTTCTTCTCTAATCGCACTTATCGACGATTCCACTGAAAGCAAAAGAATCGTTTTACATTGTGATCCTATCTATACATTATGCTTGTAAAATCTTAAAACGCATCAAAGAAGCATACACAACTGATTTCTTCTCGATTACAACTCTTGTACGTCTAAATTCTACTGCAAACAAAACCCCTAAGGAATCAAACAAATTAGTATTGAAGTTACAGACTTGCATTCCGTGTCTCTCTGCAAATTAACGATTTGTAGATGATGAACCGTATCCATGGTGATGTGGTTTTGTCATTTTCATGCTATTGAAAAGCTTTCCTGAAGAACAGTGTGGTCACGGTCAACTTCATCCTAGTCCCAGTCTGCGGCTCAGATTCTCGATTTTCTTTAGATACTCGACTTCAACTTCTGCTCCTATTCTTGCGTGAGTCACGGTCAACTTCATCATAGTCCCAGTCTGCGGCTCAGATACTCGATTTTCTATAGATAATCGACTTCAACTTCTACTCCTATTCTTGCGTGCCCCAACAAAATCTTTCGCCAACCTACCTGTAGTTCAACTCTCTAAGAGGAAGAGTGCTGGTGTTTAATAGCCATCTCTCATTTTTACTTGTGACATCGATATAGTCTCTTATACAAGTCCCATCCCTTATTGAGTAATCTGTTCCCTTAACCTATACAAGAAGCAAAAAGATAAAGAGTATCTCAATTTCCCAGCTTACTCAACATTTCATATAAACTAGAATGGAAATTCTGCAACAAGTACCATAAGCCCTGATATAACGCCTAATGCTGCATCAAAGCATGCAGCAGAAATGCGTCCATGTTCCCTTAGTTCAGGTTTGGGAGCTTCACCTAATCGTCCTTCCGTATCTGAGCCAATCACGTTAAAGTATCTAGAGCAGGAAAACACATCATCAAGCTTATTCTGCAATGTCTACTGGTTTCAGTTGTTAGTGTTCAGAAATAGACCATAGAATCATAACAGCAATATCTGAATTCTTAGAGAAATCCAAAATGATATCCTCTGCCATTTTCTTGGCTTTCCCATATGGATTTAAAGGAACCTACATATATACACAAACACTACTAATTACAATGTTTATATTCATAAATTCTACTTTCTATAAGACAAAATATCACAGACTGATATCAAGAAACAATATTTAGGAGGAAGTTGCAAAGCCAAGGTCATTGACAAGAAGAACTAGAAGCTGTTGCTTGCCTATTCAGTAAATGCCAACAGACAATATTTGTTGTAGATATGTGTTACTACTGACCTGAGGCGTTTCTTCTGTAATAGGCATATTTTCTGGTTCTCCGTAAGTAGCACAAGTGCTAGAGTAGATGATTGTTTTAACGCCATGAATTGCCATGGCCTCAAGAACCACCAAATTGTTTGCTGTTATGTTGTGATAGTACCTGTATTACACAAGTACATATTAAGGTATTTAAGCTCAGCTTGTGACAGCACTGATTAGAGATCAACAGATAAGAGCAAGAAACGATGAAGGCAATGATTCCTGAACTATCACAAGATTAAAGTTAGTATCCAGGACAAAAATCATTTTCAAACTTTTCACACAAACAAATGCAAGCAAAGGCATACTTAAAGAGGTTCAAGTGTACTCTCTCCTACATATGCAGCAACTGCAAAGTGCATAACAGCATCAAATGCATTTTCGGCAAATATCTTGTTAACCTATTTTTGTTAAGGTCAAAGAATCGACAAGGGAAATTTTTGAGAAAAGACTTCATAAGAGAAAACTATAGCTTTCCAGAGGACAGGATGCATCACCTAAATCAGCAAAAATAAATTGAAGTCTCCCTGGCTCAGGAAAGAGTGATTGTAGAACTGTAATGGCTCCAATATTTCCCCTATAAAGGTTATCCTACAAATAAAGTGAGATATTACTGTAAAATCAACAGCTTCATTCAAAGAACTAAAAATGGTTCTATCATATATATAACTTGATTACGTTTGGGTTTTAAACGAATTGACCCGATTACCTTTGGGTTATAAACGAATTTTTATTATTAATAATAAAGTTTTTGGATTGAGTCTTGTACTTGTATAATTTGACTTGAGTATTGGAAGGAGAAATTTTTGAAATTTTTTTAGGGACCTTTCACTTGCTTGTGGGATTAGTAACGGTGAGATACATATAATATCTACTATAAATAAACTAGAAGATGCTAATGTTTAATTGCATTCCTTGTGATAAAGTCTTTCACAGCCAAAAAGGAGATTTTGGTTTAGTCAAAAATTTAAATTTCTCTCACTAGTACCGTTATAAAAATTTAAATATTTGACCAAAGCCTTCCAAGTTGACTGTCTTTTTCTTAATTCAATTATTTTTATTTGTGTTGCTCCTTTATATGCACTCTATATTTTAAAATATACTTTTTAGCATAATGTTTTGTTTATTTTACATTTAATAAAAGCGTAGCTCCCCTACAAAAATGGTAAGTTAATTAATACTTATTATATTTATTTGAAACTAGCCCTTATTTTTTTAGTCTTACAAATAAACTTCTATACTTTTTAAAAATTAGATTAGTTCTTTGTTTTATAGAATTTTGTCTTATCAGTATCTAATTTTGGGTTTTTCGAGGAGCTAATCTATAAGAGTAAATATAAAAATCTTTAGAGGTCAAAAAGATGTTATACTTTGAGTACCGAAACTAATGCATCACAAGCGTTATTATATATGTATATATTGTTGGTGTTTCTATTTTTAAAATTTAAAATTTTTAAATTATTACGATTGTAAGTCTTGATTTTATATAATTTAATTTAATCTCTTTTATAAGATATGTTGGAATAAAATTATAAAAAAAAATTTAATGTTAGCATTAAATGCTAAGCTTACTAATCTTAAGAAATAGGCTTAAAATAGCATGAGATTGTTTGGTTCCTCCCCTCTTCTTTATTCTTTTTCATTTCATTTTATCTTATTGGTTTCTTTGATTTTGCTGCTAGTTGTCGAAAGAGCTTCTGATCAACTTCTCCACCGTCATACCTACAGGAGAGGAATACCTGATTATATCCTGGTTGTTCAATTCGGAATTAACTCGCACGATAGTCAGGATTTTTACCTAAGGATAAGCCGCAATACGCCTCCGGGTTATATATTTTTCTTACTCTCTTTTAAATATTATTTATTTTTATTTTCTGTTTAAATAAAAATCTACATGAAATTTTAGACCAAAATATGTGTCTCTTATGTATTTTTTAAGTTTTATTTATTAATTTAATGTAAATTAAGAGTGTAGACTGTAAAGTGAGAGGATGCGTTTATCCTATAAATCCGGGCTCTTTTCTTCCAAGAATAAAATAATTTTAAATATAGAGAGAAATGTAGGCTCTCTTTGTCTCCCTCATTCTTGAGGCCCAATCTTAATTCTTTTTTTGATTTGTATAAAAGTCGGATATTTGCCTCTCGTGAGGGTTTTATTTCTCTAACTTCTCTTTTTTATTAAATTATGAATGTATTGTAATTTAAATCTATTTATTTTATTGATTTATTATAATTTTACTTTTTCTACTCCAATTTTCTAGGTTAAAGATTAAAGAGCAGCCAAATTTAATCAATCAATTGAAGAAAAATATAATTAGTTTAATATGAATAATAATAAAAAAAAAATAAATAAATAAATATTGTTTTTCCCAAAATATACTATTTTTCATAATACAAATTAAGAATAGATCAACATCACTAATTACTTTAAATTTTTTATAATCTTACATTATCTTTAACGTTTTCCTATAATTGTTTTAGATAAACTAACTTAACATGAATTAACAAAACAGAAATCCTTCATGATTTAATCAAATTTTATACAATTAAAATTTCTGTATATCACATAATTTAATTTTCTGAATAATATAAAAAGTTTACAAATTTGAATTTATAGATTTAATTAATTCTAAACTCTAACATTTCAAATTTTGAATTAACATGAGCCATCATATTTAAATCAATGTCTTCACTTTTTTCTAGCTTGGTCTTGGATGTTACATTCAAACTACCGAGACTTTGAGTGTGAGATCATAAAAGTTTTCGAAAATCTTATTTGCTCTACTAGCATCATCCCAATCTTAATTATTGGGCACTCCATTACTCCCATCCTCCATCATAAGTTCATGACCAAAGTTAGGGTCTAACATTTTGTATCTATCAAAGGCTCTTTCAAATTTTTATGCAACATTTAATATAAGATAGGTTGAATTTCATCTAGTGCTAGCATCTAAGCATAAAAAGCTTTTGGATTGAATTTTTCAACACATTCTTTAAATGTCTTCAATTTAGATAGAGACTGACTAAGATAACGAATAGAATGTCAAATTTTTAACATTGACCTACCGATCTCTTTCAATTCATCATTTATAATAAAATTAATTATGTGAGCAATACATTTTATGTGAACATATTTTCTATTCACAATGCTAGAGCCCAGTTGATTTTATCTCTTAAATAATTAATAGCAACGTTACTAGTTGAAGCATTATCAACTGTTATAGAAAAAATGTTATCAATCCTCTAATCAAGAAAACACATTTCAATAGCTAAGCCTAATCCCCTACTAGTATAATTATTAACTGGGAAAAAATTTAGAATTTTCTTATTCAACTTCCACTTCTCATTAATTTAATGTGAGGCACATATAATTGTAATGAGGTTCATGTGTCAGTTGTTAAAGAAATCTTTGAATGTGATCTTTGAATATGAGTGGAATTTTGGAACAATTGCTTAAGTTTTAATTTCTCATCCAAGTAAAGCTACAAACAATCCTATGAGATAGTCCAACATGATGAAATTTTAAACTTAGAACATGCAACTGAGAAAAACTCTCGAAAGCCTTAATCTCAACGAACTTAAAAGGAAGCTCACACACAATAACCATTCAGCTAATGCCTTCCTTATAGCGTCTTGGTCAAATTTCCAAACACTAGTAAATAATTTGTTATTTCTATCATCCTTCATGAAATTAAGTTTAGTTTATTACTGGCTAATGCTAA
Organism: Costus lasius; assembly: GCA_027563935.2. Taxonomy (NCBI): domain Eukaryota; kingdom Viridiplantae; phylum Streptophyta; class Magnoliopsida; order Zingiberales; family Costaceae; genus Costus; species Costus lasius. Next base: position 21,415,893 of record CM050451.1, on the reverse strand, counting down.
TTTGATACTTTTTACATATCCTATCTTGATATGGCTCCTTATACCAGATGTACTAGTACTTTTTGGATCAACATAATTTTCTCTATCACAGTATTTGCATTTACCAATATTCAAACCTTATATATTGAACTGCTTACTAAAATGGTCTCATACCTCTAATCTTATTTTTTACTTTTTTACCTTTTTTTATTTTGAAAATATAGGTTGTGACCCTTCACCTTGTCCTGGAACCATTGGTTGTCTCTTGTGTAAACTCTAAACTTGGAAAAGTAATATCCATTATCATATCTTCTGGTATCTACAAATTATAATATAAATATAAGTTATATAAATAGAAATATCAAATATAACACTATAAAATAAAAAATATTATATTTATACATTTATTAAAAATATACATTTGAAGATAAAGATGTAGAGGCCATTGCACCTTTTGTGCAAATTGCAAAACCAATAGTTCACTTGTCCAAAATTATTCTTAAAATCTTTAATTTTTTTCCTATAAAATTCAACATATAAACAACTTAGCTAGTTAGCTTATTATATGATATATCTAATTAAAAATTATACTAGTGTCTAATGCTATGCTTATGTGTTAGCGCGTGCTAACATAATTTTATTGGCATCAAACTTCAAACATAACATACTAACATAGTACATACCAACGCATATAGTATGGGCTGTAGATGTAACATAAGGTCAAGAATAGTAACAACTAAGATTATAAAAGCATATCATTATATTCATCCCATTTATCTTTTCTCTTTTGTGGAAACATAAAAATTTTATTAGCTATATTTTCTTTTAGGGAAAAGATTAAAAAAAAAGTTATAATTTTGTTGAGACACTTCTAGCTCTCTCTCGATTTATTTTTAATTATTGTTTAATCAATTTTAAGTTTCCATCCAAATTAAGTAAAATTTAAAACAATTTTATAATTTTGAATTCTTTCCTTAGTGCATAAGAGATTTAATGTAAATATAATGTGTATGTGTGTTTGTGATGACAGTCTTAGCTTTCTACTTATTTTTAATTAATTTTACAATTTTTATCCAAATTAACTAAAATAATGTTCTATTAATTTTTAATTCTTTCCTTTTTGTCCCTTAAAATTTTTTTAAATCTTTTTTCTTCTATTTTTTTAATCTAAAAATAAGTGTAAATTCTAGAATTAGCGATAAAATATGATTGAACTAAGGAGTTTGTCTAAAAAATGAAAGAAAAAAGAAATTCAATATAAACGGCTGAGATTGTTACTCTCCTTCACCGCCCTATTCTACATTTTTTACATTTTACTCCATTTGACTGCATCAAATGACTATGGCTGCGTTTGGCATTGTAGGCGGAGCGACTGGTCGCGTGGGGCGTCGATCAACACAGCCAATTTCGTTTGGCGCTGAGAGTGCTTAACGACTGCTTATCTACGTTGACCACGATTGACCGGGCATTTTTCATCCGGCTCAGCCTACAGTTCTCCCTTGTGGGTCGCATGGGTGCAGAGGAGGGTTTCGTTTGATTATCTCTCGTTGCTCTCTGAAGCTCCACTCTCTGTTGTCGTTCGTTGCAGCTGATTCACCCAGCAACCCTCGTCATTCATCAGGTACCTTTCTTCCCTTTTCTCCCTTTACTTCCGTTTCTCAAATCTTCTCCTAAGTCGCCACTCTTCTCCTCATTTGCTTCCATTTCTCCAATCTTCTCCAGGTCGCCACTCTTCTCCCCATTTGCTTTCGTTTATCTATTTGCTTCCGTTTCTCCCATCTTCTTGCATAATAATCTATGAAATAAATAGAGAATCATTATTGTGGTTAATCTATGAAGTAAACCAACTAGGGCACAATAATCTATGAAGTAAGATGAAAGCAACAGGTATTCTTTTTGGAAAGAAAGCAGATAAATCATTGTAGTGGTTAATGAAATTGATAATAAATGCATGTGGATCTACCTAAGAGGAAGACTACTCTGATTGGGAAAGTAGCAAAAATCGAAGTTCTAGGTTGTATATTGTTATTGTTTGCTTTGAATCCTTATCTATCTGCTTAGAATGTGTATTAACTTATCTATATTGTTTGCTTGCTAATAGCATTGTCATTATTGATGGGAGTAGGGATCTATCTGGATGGGTGAAGACTAGATTATGGAACACCCTTTAGAATATAAATTCTGCATCTTAAGTAAAAGCGCAATCAATTAGAAAAATGAAAAGTGCGATAGTTTGTTCTTAGTTAAATGTATCACTCATATCCAAGTAAATATATCCCAGTCTTCTGTTAACCTCTAAATCAGCTAACATGTAGCTTATGGTTATTTATTGTTTGCTCTAAATCGTTATCTATCTACATACAATGTGTAGTAACTTACATATATTGTTTGCTTGCTAAGAGCATTGTCTTTATGGATGGGAGTAGAGATTTATCTGGATAGGTAAAGACTAGATTATGGAACATCCTTTAGAATATACATTTTGCAGCTTCAGTAAAGGCGAAATCATTTAGAAAAATGGAAAGTGCAATTTGATGTGGATTTAAAATCTATGTCAAATTGAATTCACTTCTTTATCTTAACAACAATGTTAGTAAAGTTGAACAAATTAATAGTGGAATAGTTTGTTCTTAGTGAAATGTATCACTATATCCAAGTAAATATTTCCCTGTCTTTTGTTCTTAGTGACAAGTCTGTATTGTTTTATAAGTCATTCTTGGATCATTCTCATGCATTTCTTCCTACCATATAAATCCTTGATCTCAGGAAAGGATTTTTAGATGGAATATAACACGAAAAGATCAGGAAAGGCTATATGGAACTTTCAGAGCACATCAATTTTTTGTGATATATGTGTTTCAGCTGTTGAGAAATCAATGAGACCTAGCACACATTTTAATATACAAGGATGGAAATATGTGGTGGATAATTTCCAACAACAAACTGGTATCATGTATGACAAGGCTTAGTTAAAAAATCGATGGGAACAACTTAAAATTGATTGGAAGCTTTGGAAAGAATTGATAATATAAATGTGAGAAGCGAAAATGACTTTGCACCTGTAGAAGATTTGGAAAATGATTCAATGAATGTTGAATCATCTCAAGGTAATAGATCATTGAATGTTGAAGCATCCCAAGCTAATCGAATAGCTGGTAAGAGGAAGGGCAAAAATTCAGAAGTATCAAAGTTAAATGATAATTTTTGCAAATTTATGAATCTCATGGCTGATTTTAAGGATGTTATGAGTCCACTGATGCATTGCATTTCGGTAGTGTTTTTTCCGTTGTATTTCATGTCAAATCTAGGCTTATTTTAACACTTTTATACTCATTATAGTCATATTTCCTTCATATATTTGGAATCTTCACTTTTTAGTACTTTTATGGAATTTCAGGTAAAAACACCCTTTTTTCGACATATTTTGGAAATTCTGAGGCCATGGGACGATTTCTTGTGTGAAAACAAAGCCGCCCGTCAATTTTGAGCTCATTCGGAGTTTGCCAGAGAATCACGGCCTGGTGACCCCATGGGGTTCACCATCCCAGTCGCCAGCCAGCGAAACTCACAGAGAACATCACGGCCAGGTGAACCCAGCGGGGTTCACCAGAATTCCTTCAGGCCGAAAACAGTCCAGAGGACATCACAGCCAGGTGAACCCGGTGGGGTTCACCGCGCTTCTTTCAGCCGAACTCACAGAATGAATGACGGCCAGGTGAATCCGGCGGGGGTCACTCGTGATTCTGATCCACGCTCGCGCACAGACCCGACCTATACTCGGTTTTCCTTCGATTTCTCACCCGTTCGGAGTCCAAATTCGGCAAGTAAGGTGTCTATGGAAAGCTCTTCCAGAGGCGAACATATGGGATATAAAAGCCCTAATTTTCTTTCCCTAATTATTGAGGAATCACGCGACGAAAGGCGGCGGGTGGAAGAACAAGGCGACAGCACGAGTTCGAGGCGATTTTCGGAGATTGGATCATCGGAGCATCACGATTCTTGCAGATTTACTTCGGTTTATCCTCTCATATCCTTTAGAAACTCTTTCTTGTAATCTTCCTATGTTAAAAGAGAGATTTTTGAGCGTAACAATGATGATTGTAGCGTAAACCCTATTTCGGGGCTTGGTTTAAACCCGTTGACGAATTTAATCGCAAACTTTATCTTTATTATGTTGTTTAGATTGCGTTGTGAGCATATTTTACTTTGACATGTTTATTTTGTGATTTTACCTTGGCCGAGTATTTTCACGCGTTAGCCATTACGATTCAGATCGAGAGAAGGATCGTAAGGGTGGATTCCCTTAGTAAAACTTGCGAGACCTCGACACGAGAGTGATTGGCCTTCGCTCGAGGATTTTATATTCTGCCATAGAACTCATCGGGTTCGTCTTAGAACGATCCACCGCGAGAATAGGAGGTCGTCCTAAGTCGAACACCAGAGTGCACACTCGAGAGAGAGCACCTTGTACCTTAGGGTTAGATTCATTGTGCAAAATCAACAATCCAAATAACCGACATCTGCCTTGTGCGATTAAAGTAATCATCGTGGTGAAAACCAAAGCCCTAATTTCTCTCTGGTATTTAGTCCCTACCGTCGTAGCGTTGATTACTTGTTTTCGATTTCTGCTTTCAAAACCCAATTTCGTTTCACCTAGCTATTAGGACTCGAATTTTCTGGTACTCAACCATGTTCCCTGTGGGATTTGATATCTTCTATATTACTTCAACATAACCGTGCACTTGCGGTACGTGTCAAGTTTTTGGCGCCGTTGCTAGGGAACAACGGTTGATATTAGTATACTTCCGAGAATTGGTAGGCTAGGCCTTAGGTTAGATTTTCTTTACTGCACTGTTATTTTCTTTTTCTCTTTATTTACTTGCTGTCTTAGAACTTTATAATTTTGACTGACCGTTTTATGCGAAGCAGTTCTAGGGCAGGTACATTCTTTGACATTGATCCAGAGATCGAGCGCACCTTCAAGACAAAAAGGAAGCAAAATCAAATTCTGAAGAAAGAAGTCATGAACCATCCAGAAGGAGAAAATCAGATGGAGCACATTCAGATTGATGTGAACAATGACCGAGTACCACAACCAATGGGGAACAACTATAACAATAGGACATTGAAAGATTACTGTACTCCTTACACTTATGGTTTTCAATCAGGAATTGCTAGGCCTGCTGTTGAGGCCAATAACTTCGAAATAAAACCTGCTCTTCTTTCTATGGTGCAACAAAACCAATTTGATGGTTCTCCTCTTGAGGACCCCAACATGCACCTCTCTATTTTTCTAGAATATTGCGATATGTTGAAAATTAACGGTGTGTCTGCTGATGCTATTAGGTTGCGACTATTTCCCTTCTCTCTGAGGGACAGGGCGAGAGCTTGGCTGCACACACTACCTACTGCTTCGATAAGAACATGGGCAGAGCTTTCTCAAGCCTTTCTCTCCAAGTACTTCCCTCCATCAAAGACAATTCAATTGCGAAATCAGATAACGAGTTTCATGCAAAAGGATGGAGAGTCTCTATATGAAGCTTGGGAGAGGTTTAAAGAGCTCCAAAGGATGTGTCCACATCACGGAGTTGAAACTTGGGTTTTGATCCAAACGGTTTGGATTACAACACGAGACTTACAGTGGACGCTGCAGCAGGAGACGCTTTGATGAATAGGAGAGTTGAGGATGCTATGAACCTTCTCGAGGACATGGTGATTAACCATCACCAATGGACATCTGAGAGAGGTACTTCTACCAAGAAGTCAAGTAAGTATGACCTTGACTCTTTGACTGCACTCACGGCTAAAGTTGATAATTTGACTAGGAAGCTTGATTCTTGGTCTGTTAATTCAATGAAAGTTAACGCTATTTCTTGTGAGGTCTGTGGAGTTGTAGGTCATGCAGGGGCAGATTGTCAAGTAGGAGATGGGCAGATGGCTGCGATCAACTCTGAGCAATTGAATGCTGTTGAAAATTTTAACCCGAACAACAAGAAATACTCCACCACATTCAATCCAAGGTGGCGCAACCACCCAAATTTCTCTTACCGGACAACTCAGCCGATTCAGCCTGGACAAGTTCCACCACAACAAGCCCAGCCCCCGCAAGGAAACTTTAGGAAGCTCCAACAGAACAATTTCAGACCGCCAGGATTTTAGGCTAGGAACTTCAATGCACCACCACCACAGCCAAGGCCCAAAAATGATTCAAATTTGAGCAAGCAACTTGAAGGACTTACAAACATGATGAAGATGATGATAACAAGGATGGACTCCCTGAAAACACACAATAAAATGCTAGAGAGCCAGCTAGCCTAGCAAGCTAGCTCGTCTTCGAGAGCACCAGGGAAGCTACCATCCCAGCCAGAGGTAAACCCGATGGAGCATTGTAATGCAATCTCCACTTGGAGCAGCAAGCAACTTGAAGATCCAAAGATACCGACCGATGACAGGATAGATGAAGTGATGCTAGAACCTGTGGAACAACATTCAGATGAAACACCGGTGGCACCTGAACTAGTTGAAGAGGAGCGGCCCTATGTGGGACCGCCGCATACAAGCCACCGATTCCTTTTCCGCATAGGCTTGTCAAGGCTAAATTGGACAAGCAGTTTGGTAAGTTTTTAGAGGTTTTAAAGAAACTTTACATTAACATCCCTTTATTTGATGCTCTTTCGCAGATGCCGACTTATGCAAAATTCCTGAAAGACATCTTATCAAACAAGAGAAAGCTAGAGGATCAAGGGACTGTTGCACTTACTGAGGAGTGCAGCGCCATCATTCAGAACAACCTCCCTCAGAAACTTAAAGACCCAGGCAGTTTCTCCATACCCTGCCAGATTGGGGAGATGCCCTTTCAGAGAGCTTTGTGCGATCTAGGAGCAAGCGTTAGCCTCATGCCACTATCACTTTGTAAAAGGCTAGACCTAGGGGATTTGCAACCAACTAGTATTTCTATACAGCTTGCAGATAGATATGTACGCCATCTAGTTGGTATTTTAGAGGATATACCTGTTAAAATAGGAGATTAATTTATTCTTGCTGATTTTATTATTTTGGAGATTGATGAGGATGACAGGCTCCCTATCATTCTGGGGAGACCTTTTCTTGCTACTGCAGACGCTGTCATGGATGTCAAGAATGAGAAACTGACCTTGAACATCTGTGGCAACGTTATCCAATTTGATTTAACTGACACCCTGAAAAAACCTTCTCTTGCAGGTACATGTTACAGCATTGACATTGTGGAAAAAGTTGTACAAGATGCTGAGCCACCCAGGAGAGAAGTGGAACCATTGGAACTTGCACTGACAAACCTTCTCTTTCATAATTTCGTAGCATTTACAGTTTTCCAGAACCTTGTGCACGCAGAGTCCTTACTGAGTATAGTGAGCAGAACTTCTGGGGCGCTATCACTAACGAGCACATCTACTCTGCTCGTGTAGCTCGTGCTTCCAGTCTGTGCAACCCAGTGATCAAGTACGTTCACCGCGTATTGGCCCACACCCTCTTTGGCTGCGGTGAAAGTGAGGTATGGTACGACAGACTAAGTTATTCTATATCTGATGCATGCTACATAGTTTTAGAGTCGATTCTGGGTATTATCTGGCAAAGCATTTCAGCCGTGTCGCCCATTTTTTGAGGGGGGCGATAGTAATTGGCGGCTTGATCACACATTTGGCAATTTTCTTAGGCATCATCCCCTACGGCACATTGGAAGCTACCGGCAACAACAGGCTCGACATCGAGTCTTGCGTTGCCATGAAGCTGATTATATGCAAGGGAGATTCTTATTGTATGACATTCAGGGGAAACCCCTTCTGTCTGCCTTTGCCAAACCCGGAGCGCACATCAGTCAGAGTCCGTGGAAACTGGCGCATCCAGCCAGTTGAGGACGCACAGCCCGATCCAGTCGACACTGCACCACCAGCATCTGGAGCATTTTCCTTTGGTGGCACCTCCTCTCATGATTCTATGATGTCTATATTGAAGGAAATTAAAGAGGAGCAACTTCATCAATGGGAGATGATCGACCACCTGGACACCACCGTTACCTACATCCAGCAGAACCAATCTTCGCATTGGGAGTCCATGGAAGCACACATGCAGAGACAACACAAGATGATGGGATCCGTCTGGGAGAAGATATCGATCATGGACGACCGGCTATCCGCACTCTCCGAGGAAACAACAGCTCGCATGAACATTTCTTCCGACGAGGAGGCCGAGCCGACTATAGCGCACGCGGGAAGAGCAAGAGCTCCCGAGCATCTGGCTCTCGCTTGCGCAAGAGGAGGTAGCCCCCCCCCCCCAATCAGCATCAGCATCATCATCCACTCCTCTCTCATCATGGTATTGCATAGAGGACTATGCAAAATTTTAGAGTGGGTGAGCTTTCTATATTTCGATTTCTATTTTCTTGTTGCATGTGGCTATATGACTGTGATCGCTTATGTCTTGAATTTTAGCAATGATTTTTACTATTATTCCATGATGAATTTAGGCTTATTTTAATGATTTTACACTCCTTTAAGGCTTATTTTGTTAAAAACTTCAGAATCTTCACTTTTCATCTGTCTTATTGAATTTCAAGTAAAATCACCCAATTTTGAAGCTTTTTTGAAGAATCTAAAAGCATGGGGTGATTCCTTATGAGAAGACGAAGCTGCCTGTAAAATTTGGGCTCAATCGGAGCCTTCTCTGGACTTCATGGCCAGGTGAACCCCACGGGGTTCACCCGTGATCTTGCCGAAGGAAGGATTTCAGTGCGCACGTCACTGCCTGGTGAACCCGGCGGGGTTCACCGATGATGTCGAGATTTCTGAAAGCTGCCGCACACTTCACTAGCAGGTGAACCCCATGGGGTTCACCTGTGATCTCATCTGATGATACCTGCACAAAAGAACGCCGAGAATTTCACTGGTAGGTGAACCCCATGATTATTTCACAACAAAAGAGCTCCGAGCACTTCACTACCGCGGGGTTCACCCGTGAAGGCGTCGGAACAGCACGACCCCCACTCGGTCTTTCACTGATTCCCGGTCCGATTTAACTCCAAATTCAGCAAGTGATAGCTTTTTGGAAAGCTGACTCGAAGACGAACATATATAATATAAAATCCCTAATTTTCGTGACCTAATGAGGGAGCAATCAGGCAACAAAGCAGCTAGGGCGGAAGAACACGGTGATTCGGCGACTTCAGGCGGATTTCTGAAGATTCGATCATTAGAACCTGGCAATCCTAGGTTCTTTCATTCGGTTTTTCTTCTCCTCCCTCCTAGAAACCTTTTCCTATGATTTTCTTATGTTTAAAGAGAGGATTTTGAGTGCTTTGACGATGGTTGTAGCGTAAACTTGTTTTCAGGGCTCGGTTGAAGCCCTCTGACGATTTCCGTTTGCAATTTATGTATTAACTCTGTTATTCAGATCATATTTTAAGCATATTTCACTTGGTGCATTTATTTCTTGATTTATACTCTGGCCAAGTATTATCATGTCATAGTTGTTACGGTTCATAACGAGAGTAGGACCGTAACGACCGAACCTCATTGTGAATCTTGCGAAGGCTCGACACGAAAGTGCTTGTTCTTCGCACGAGGGTTCATAATCTACCACGGAACCCATTGGGTTTGTCCAGAGCGGTCTACCGCGAAAGTAGGAGACGTTCTAGGTAAATACCGGGGTGTACACTCGAAAGAGGGCACCTTGTACCATAGAGTAGATTCCTTATGCATATTTGTAAATCCTTGTAACCGTTTTTTATTTATTAGCGCAATAAAAATCGTCAGAGTGGTGGAAACCTTTGCCCTGATATTCTCTCTCAGATATTTTCCCTACCGTTCACGTTTGATTTCTTGCTTACGATTTCACTTAATTTTAGTCTTTAAAGTTCTAAAAACCACAATTCGAGTAGCTTGGATTCCAAAGAATTAGACTTTCTAGTACTCACCTTGCTCCCTGTGGGATCGATATCTTTTGTATTACTTCGATAACACCGTGCATTTGCGGTGCGTATCAATCGCTTGACTTTGCTATGTTTGGATAGATACTTCTATTCTGTGATGGATATTCTGACATTGTATCTTATATGCTATTTTATTCATGGGCCTGGTGATGCATTGCATTTATATAGTGTTTTTGCCTATGTTTTAGATCATATTTTGGGCTTGTTCGCATGATTTTGTGTTACTTTTAGTGTTTTTATCTTACTTTGCACAGAATCTTCACTTTTTCTAGGTTTATTGAAAATGTAGGTAAAAAGGCATAAAAATGATGAATTTTGGGAGATTTGAAGCCATAATGAGATTCCCGAGGAGATCACGAGCCCACACGTCAAATTTGGAGCAAAAGTGGTGAAAAACGAGACATTTATGGCCTTGGCCGTAATTGTGGATTCGGCCGTAAACACGACGACAAGCGGGAGATGAAAATCGACTAAGTCTAAAAGTCCACCGAAACTTTCACGGGTGAAGCCGTAACTCCATCACGGGCCGCAAAAGTTTCTGTGACCAAAAGCATTATACACCGAGAGAATTATGGCGGAAGCCGTAAACACATCACAGGCCGTAAAAGTTTCCGCCCGACCAGTTTTTATCTCGATTCTCACTCGTTTTGAACCGGATTTGGACCAAACTTTGGAGAACCGTTCCTTGATGGGTTCTAAACCGGTCTAGCTATAAAAGGTGGGATTTTGATCGGTTTAAAAGGGGGGGGGGCTTGAACGGACAAAGACGAATGGCTGATAGGGCCTAGACGGCTGCTACCACAAGTGCAAGGTCTATCATGTAATAAAAAGATCGAACCCACAGGGACTAGGGTCAAGTACTAACAAATCAGTCAATCGAAAGCTAGGTTAATGATTAATGGGAAAATGGCTAATGTCCTAGAGCAAGTAGTTAAACTAAGGCAGATTAAGAACAAGCAGCGCAGAGAGCAAAGCAAACGGGGTTTTGAGATTATGAGAGAGATTCGGGGTTTTAGGTTTCACCACACTGAAGCATGCATAAATATTAGGGCTTGACAATTTAAATAAAGTTTTATCTAAGTTCTCAAGGTAACCTTTCCTAAGGTACAGACGCGCTCCCTCTCAGGACACGGTCCGGTATCCGTCTTAACCTAAGTCTCCTACTCTCGTGGCTTACTAGGGTTAAGGCGGATCCAATGGGATCTGTGAAAGATTAGGGTTCCTCGAGTGATTTCGAGTGCTCTCGCAACATGAAATCACCAGTCCAGTCTAGGGGTTCCGATGGTCAAGGTTCACCTCTCAGTCCTTCTCTCGACATCTAAAGCATACATACATATGGCCAGTATGTAAACAAGAATTAAAACATCCTAAACATGAATAAGAACAAAGATAAATAGAGGAATATATAGATCAAGTCATATAATCAAGTATTCTTACAGTAGGCTACGCCCAAACCCCTAAAAGAAGAGTTTACGCTAGTGTATACATCGTTAAACACATAGAATCTCTTATAATAATTAAATTAAACCAAAGGGAGGGTAGATCGTCGATGGAAGAAGGTCCAGCACAAAGATCCACACCGGAACGACGAAGAAACCAAGCCGGAACAGTGTTGTCGCCTCCGAAATCGCCCCAAAACCCTAAGGTCTCGCCTTTTTCACTCGTTCTCCTCGGTTGCTTATCCAAATCCGATGATTCTGGTCCCAAATCGTGTGTATTCCAGTTAGGAAGGTCTCCCCCAAATTTCGCTCCAATCCGAGCTAAGAATAGAAAGTTACGGGCGAAATACCGGACGCTAGTCGAGCAGTTCGCGACGATACACGGCCGTGCATGGATGCACGGCCATGCCCGTGTACGGCTCTGTCGCGGAATAACTTATGGATCACGGCCGTGCATGGTTGCACACCCATGGCCGTGTACGGCTCAGTGAAGCCTGGAGTAGCAGGGTCATGTACGGTCGTGCATGGGTACACACCCATGACCGTGCATCTTGTAGAAAGCTCTGATTGAGCTAAAATTTGGCAGGTAGCTTCGTCTCATTATGGGAAATCATCTCATACCTTCAGATTCTCCAAATTCCACTGATTTTGGGGTCAAATATTTGCATTTCATTAAAACGGAGGAAAAGTGAAGGTTCTGAAGAATATGAAGCATTTGAGTAAATAAATGAGATGAAACATGCATTATGCTCTAAGATACGAATGAAATTGGGTCACGAAATATCATATTTTTACATGTCATCAAATACATCGGACTTAAAGTTTTGCTTGTCCTCAAGCAATTGAATTGTCTAGATTACAATGATGACATGGAATAAGGAATCTCAAAGTAGCTTAAGTAGGTCTAATGAGGTTAATGGTTAAACACAACAACTCTTCAGGTTATAATGCAGTATGGAAAGCAAATTAAACCAATTATCATGAATACAATCTATAGAACATGCAAAGTTACATAATCAAAAACCTCTACAATGCATCTCACGCACATGATATGATTGATCAAGCTTTCAAAAAGCATAACACTGTGTACTAAGTCATAGGAGAATAGCATTAGTACCACATAGTCCCTATGTGGTGCCTTATATATATATATATAAGAACAAACAGTGTCAAGTGCCAAGCGTTGCTTCGGTACCACTTCGGTACCACTGTTATTATTGAAAACTATAGGGTTAGTGCCAAGTATGATGAACAAGGAACTTAGGTACCACTAACCCTTGTTTTTTTTTAGTGAGATGCTATGAACAGTGCCAAGTGGAAGTACAAAGTGCTATGTACAAGAACACTTTGGTACCACCATTATTATTTCTAACCCCCATGACAAAGTGCACAAATAAAGTAGAGACAGAAACTAGATACAATCACTTTCTACCCATGAGATGCATATCAAGGCTAAGGTGAAATAACAAGCATACTCTTCAAGATTCCACCAACAATGAATCGGGTTAATTACATCAATCAACTACAGTAAATCAAAGAATCATATGTGCAAAGCATAACCATTATAGACCATTGGCAGATAAAAGTCAAGATTCCTATCCCAAGCAATCAAGTAGGCATAGAACAATGCAATACTAAAAGACAAAGCAAATATCATGAATGAAAAGAGTGGGGTTGGGTAAGACACTATAGATGTTGACACAACTAAGAAAACTAAAACATGCAACTAAGAATGTAATAAACTAAAAGCAGACAGATGAAAACTAATAATTAAAATAAACTACTGGAAAAATAAAAAGCTGACCAAGTGACGGGTGAAACCAAAGAAGCTCATCCCCAGCGTCGACGGAGTCTCGCTTGGAGCTCATGCACAGACTCTAAAATAGAGTACTGTGTTTGTCCTTGGCACTCCACTTCTATCTCAAGTTTTTGGATCCGGTAATTGCCTTCAGAGACAGACAGATGAGTCTCTTCCTGTGCGTCCCGGATAAAGCGGACATAGGCCTCAATGCGGTCGAGCTGGGTAGAAGGGCGCTGCTGAGCAGGTTGCGGTGGTTCAGTTGCAAGAGATACATCTGTTGGGGTATGCCCTTAAGGCTAATGTTTGAGGCCTTGGGATTATATCAGTATCATGTATAAACTCAATGTTTATAAAGGCAATGGTTGTTATTCAGGTTGTTGCATTATCTGCTGCCATATGTATACTTCTGAATAATGTCTCAATGCTGTTCAGCTTGGCTGACATGCAGAATTGTCCTTAGTCGAGATATCTTGGTGAACATGAGACAGCCTTGATATGATTGAGACTAATATGTGTTCTAATCTTATAGGATGCTTCGAGCATGGAATAAGATGTAGACTCATGGGTACATTGGATGTACTGGACAGACCCTACTTAGGATGTTCAATTGCTTGTCACAATGTGAATAATCCTTATATGCTAACAAGTGGCATACTTCCTCTGACTTGAGATCACTTGTGTTTCTAAATGATGATTGGCATTGTTTTGAGGTAGTTAAATATCATTTGAAATATAATGGTTATAGACTATCTTGGATAATGAGCATGAGTCATGTTAGGGCGCTAGTGATAGATATAGGATTGCCTTCTCCTTGTTTGGAGTGTGATGTTCTAAAGGGGCCCCCTGGATGAGATGGTTGAGAAAGTGTATGGCCATACCCAGATGACTATGTTCATCTGATCTAACCACTCTCATCATATTGGAGTTACAGGCTTGACATGCTAATCCAATAAGAACATCCAGTGGCAAAGGAAACAAGTATGTCTGGTGAATTGAATTCACACTTGTGCTGTGATTTGGGTGTAGTCTTGGAAGACTCTTTCCTTTATATCGGGAGACAGTGATGTGTTGCTAGATACCTCTCTCTGTTCGTGATAACGTAAGTTATCGTTACCGACATTTAAAGGAAACCCTTAGGGTCGCACAATTTGATGATATGGCTTACTTAAGTCAGATCGTGTGGACTGAATTGTTTTGGTTCAGTTTAAAGGAGTTTACACTCTGATTGTAAGTGAGATCTGGTCTGATCATGTTTGATTGATTAGAGCTTGAGATCGGTAAGCTTCGATCGAGAGAATTGATGCTTGATCGATATGTTGGGGTATGCCCTTAAGGCTAATGTTTGAGGCCTTGGGATTCTTTCAGTATCATGTATAAACTCTTATGTTTATAAAGGCAATGGTTGTTATTCAGTTTGTTACATTGTCTGCTGCAATAAGTGTGCTTCTGAATAATGTCTCAATGCTGTTCAGCTTGGCTGACATGCTGTAATGTCCTTAGTCGAGATATCTTGGTGAACATGAGACAGCCTTGATATGATTGAGACTAATATGTGTTCTAATCTTATAGGATGCTTCGAGCATGGAATAAGATGTAGACTCATGGGTACATTGGATGTACTGGACAGACCCTACTAGGATATTCAATTGCTTGTCACAATGTGAATAATCCTTGTTTGCAACAAGTGGCACATGTCCTCTGACTTGAGATCACTTGTGTTTCTAAATGATGATTGTCATTGTTTTGAGGTAGTTCAATATCATTTGAAACATAATGGTTATAGACTATCTTGGATAATGATCATGAGTCAGGTTAGGCCACTAGTGATAGATATAGGATTGCCGTCTCCTTGATTGGAGTGTGATGTTCTAAAGGGGCCCCCCTGAATGAGATGATTGAGAAAGTGTATGGCCATACCCAGGTGACTATGATCATCTGATCTAATCATGCTCATCATATTGGAGTTACAGGCTTGACACGCTTGTCCAATAAGAACATCCAGTGGCAAAGGAAACATATATGCCTAGTGAAGTGGATTCACACTTGTGCTGTGGTTTGGGTGTAGTCTTGGAAGACTCTTTCCTTTATATCGGGAGACAGTGATGTGTTGCTAGATACCCCTCACTGATCGTGATAACGTAAGTTATCGTTACCGACATTTAAAGGAAACCCTTAGGGTCGCACAATTTGATGATATGGCTTACTTAAGTCAGATCGTGTGGACTGAATTGTTTTGGTTCAGTTTAAAGGAGTTTAAACTCTGATTGTTAGTGAGATTTGGTCTGATCATGTTTGATTGATTGGGGCTTGAGATCGGTAAGCTTCGATTGAGAGGTTGGATGCTAGATCGGTGAGATCGAGAGCATCGAGAGATGAACGGTTAGATCTTGAACCATTTGGTTTAATGAGATCTGAACCAATGTTGATTTGATTTGGTCTTTGAACCAAATGCATTGAACCGAATGAATTGAATCGGTTCACTTATGTGAACGCTTGATTCGAATGAGAGACGTTCGAAGGTAACGTGGGTAACGTGGGATTGAATGAGGACTTAGTGCTTTCTATTTTTAGAAAGGCGTTTTTCCTCCTTTGGTTAATCCCCAACGTTTTCGAATGTGGGGTGACTCTCTTGCTCTCTCTCTCGCCGACTTGTGCTCTTGCGCTCGTCTTGGGTGATCTTCACGCCAAAGGAGAAGGTTCAATCAGCATAGAAGATTCATCTCTTCTCTTCAACACACACAAAAGGACACTTGGAGATCCTTGCTAGCACAAGGAGTCACAAGGAGTAGCCGACCACTCAACTTGTGTGCGTCATCTTTGGAGGAAAGCCTTATCGCCTTCTTCTTCCAAGCCGCCATCTAAACAATGGCTATGGTATGATTCCATCTAAGATCTATGCAATTTTAAGTTGATCATATATGATGTATGCGATCCTTATGAAACCCTAATTCCGCTGCCGAAAAAGAAATTTACATGGCTATGGGTTTCGCCCCCCTCTCGAAAGGGGTCCTTCACGATAAGATCAGGAGCATCAAGAGATGAATGGTTAGATCTTGAGCCATTTGGTTTGTCAAGATCTGAACCAATGCTGGTTTGATTTGGTCTTTGAACCAAATGTAATTGAACCAAATGTAATTGAACCGGTTCACTTATGTGAACGTATGGTTCGATTGAGAGATGAAGTTCGATGGTAACGTGGGATTGAATGTGGAGTTAGTGCTTTCTATTTTTAGAAAGACGTTTTCCTTGTTGAAAACTCCCAACGTTTTCGAACGTGAGAACTCTCCTCTCTCTCTCGCCGACTTGCATCTTCTTGCTCTCGTTTTGGGTGGTCTTCACGCCAAGAAGAGCTTTCGGCCAGAAAAAGGAAAAGCAATTCATCTCTTCTCCTCCACACAAAAGGACACCTTGGAGCCTTGCTAGCACAAGGATCGACAAGGAGTAGGCGATCAATCATCTTGTGTGCGCACGCTTTGGAGGAGAGCTACTTCGTTCTCTGCTTCCAAGTCGCCATTCAATCATGGCTATGGTATGATCTTAATTTGATCTATACAAGTATTAATAAGTTGATTATATGACATGCAAACCGATCTTAGAAACCCTAGCTTCCGCTTGTGAAAACTCTGATATGCGCCTATTAGGGTTTTCGCCCCCCCCCCCTTTAGGGACTTTCAATTGGTATCAAAGCCAGGTTTCTGTATGATCATATGATTGCTTGTTTTTGTGATCCTTGTTTGTGCTTATGAATAGATCTAAATTACATGCGAAACCACATGATAGTTGATCATGCGAAAATAGATGTATGCTTTACATTGGCGCATGTATATTGTTGGCGCATGTTGTAGTTTTTGATCAAAACTCTTTTACTTGTGCGCATCCATTTAGATCTAAGCGCCTACTTGAAAAACTTAGACGGGTTATTAGGGTTGAAGTCATCGTCCAGTATAGACCCAACTGTCTGATCAGACCATCTGACAGCCTAGATGGGTCGACCAGATGGCACCTATGCGCAAGCATGAGGTGGCTATAGGTCGACTGCAGAAAGGCGTGTAGCGATGTCTGATTGACACAACCAATGAACGCTCATGATTAAGGCCCGGGGTCACACCCGCTTGCCAAAACTCATGAGGGACGTTCAGCCCTTATGGCATGCATTGTTGACCATAAGGTCGACACAAGTCGGTTATGACTTGGTGCATGCAAGGACAGTGGGTCTGATGAGTGGATCCCTATTAATGGACCGTTGTAAGGTAGTAGGGCACATAAGGAAATAAAATTCATGCCAATGGGATTTTCGAAAATTCTATTTTCTTGATTGGAGCACATTATGTTTGTATAACATGATTGAATGTCTATTTCATCTTATGTGGGCTGCCCAAATTTAATGTGTGCTGTGCTGGGGCCTGCGTGCCTGGATGAATATTGTAAATTATTATTGTGATCTGCGAATCACATTTCAATTTATATTAATGTGTAATTGACCTGCGAGTCAAATCATGTCTAGATAGATTAAAATGTAATTTAATCAGACATGAGCACAGAGCACACATGGCAGAGGCGCATGCAGCAAGTGGCTTCACCAGTGGGAGGTCTAGGGTTCGACTCTAGGACAGGCGCATTTTACCTGGTGGGCGCATCTCAGCTGCACAGGGCGCTTTGGCCCGGGTTGGGCCAGATGAAATGATAAAGACCCATGAAGAGCCCAAGTGAAGACTTAAGTTAATTTAAGGTCTAACTTAGGCTTAATGGGCTTTTACCACATAAGATCATCATGCTTTCTATTTACTGTTTAAGTAAATTTATATCTGCATGATTTATTCTTCTGCTATCACCATAGGATTTGCTTGATAGTTAAGAAGATAAAAGGACCGTTAAAATCCAACGATGAATATCAAGCACGTTAGCCTTCTGACGCGAAACCTCACTGTTCTGACTATCGTTGGGGCCGTGTTGTACCCACTCAGTGGGCACGCCCATCTATCTTCAGACGGTGTGTGATTACACCTGCGTGTTACAGAGAAGGGATTTATCGCTTCTCGTTGCTCAGCATAGCACGTGGTGGTCCAGGGAGTAGGTCAGGTCAGCTTGACCATGTAGGCTACATATTGAGCATATGGTAGCCATATGGAGGCAGCCATCTGTGGGATCAGAGACTGTGTTGTACCAACTCAGTTGGCACAGTCTGCTGGATTGCCCAGATGAAGGGGAATCGCACGGGTTGGCGATTGGCAGGGATTGCCTACCAAAGATTAGTGCTTGTACTCTCTATGCATCTTATCTCGCCTGAGCGGGACGCGGAGACCAAGTATGAAATCTGGATCCCATCTCACTAAAAGAGTTTTACTCTTTCGGACTGTTTTACTGGATTTTTCAGTCAGATAAAATAGTGAGAAAAGAATCATTCTTAAGTCCTGGATTGATTCTAACATTGATACTGACCTTGCTGTTCTTGCAATGTTGTAGATTACTGCAGCAACGAACACCACAGCGTTCAATGTGCGATCCTTACTGGAAAGGGAGAAGTTTGCTGGGCCAAACTTCTCAGACTAGTACGGGCACCTTAAGATTGTTCTTAAGGCTGAGAGGAAACTGTATGTACTTGAGACGGCAATACCGCCTCAACCCGCTGCGAACGCCGCAAGGGCGGTTCGGGAAGCTTATGAGAAGCATGTCAATGATAGCATTGATGTCGCTTGCCTTATGCTTGCGTCTATGACGCCAGAGCATCAGCGTCAGCATGAAGATTTATCTGCTATTGAAATTATAGCAAATCTCAAGATGCTGTATGCTGCACAGGCAAGGACTGAACGCTATAACTTAACTAAACTTTTCTTTTAGAGAAAACTGACTGAAGGGAGTCCAGTGGGAGCTCACGTACTCAAGATGATTGGGTACAAGGAGGCTCTAGAGAAACTGGGACACACCATCAATCAGGAGCTTGTTGTAGACATCATCCTGCAGTCTCTCCCGGCCTCTTTCGATCCATTCATCATTAATTTTAATATGAACAAGATCGACTGTACGCTGGCGGAGTTACTGAACATACTCTATACTACAGAGCAGACTCTTGAAAAGGGAAAGCCTTCATCCTCTGTCTTGATGATTCCTTCTAGGAACAAGAAGAAGGGGAAGAAGGGCAAAGCTCCTGTCAAGAGCTACAACAAGGCTCTAAAGCAAAAGATCAAGCGGTCGAAGGAATACAGATGTTTCCATTGTGGCCAGTTGGGTCACTGGAAGAAGGACTGTAAAGCGCTCCAAGGAGATAAGAAGGGAAGCAAGCCTTTCGCTTCTGGCTCAGGTATTTTCGTGACTGAAGTCATGGTATCTTCTTCTTCTATTTCATGGGTGTTGGACATTGCATGTGGAGTTCACATTTGTTCAAATGTACAGGAACTCAAGAGAAGAAGACAGGTGGGACAGCATGAGGTGGACCTACGAGTTGGAAACGGGGCACGGGTTGCTGCTGTTGCTGTAGGACAATATTACATCTCTTTACCATCTGGTTATGTATTAGAACTGGACAATTGTTATTTTGTACCGAGCATAACTAAGAATATTATCTCTATTCCTGCTCTTGTCAGGAAAGGGTTTTCCTTTGAATGCAAAACTTTAAAGTGTTGTATTTCTTTTGATAATATTGTTTATGCTACTGGGTCAATTAACAATGGGTTATTCATGTTGGACATGGAATGTTCTGTACAACAGATTGATAATAAGAAAGCCAAGTATGCTGATGACAGCACCTTGCTATGGCATAGTCGTTTAGGCCATATTAACAAGAAGCGCATTAAGCGGTTGCATGACCATGGACTGCTGGGATCATTCTCCTATGAGGAGCTTGATACATGCAAAGCTTGTTTAATGGGTAAAATGACGAAGTCTCCTTTTTCTAATAAAGGTCAAAGGGCTTCAGGTTTACTTGACCTCATTCACAGTGATGTGTGTGGGCCATTTAGTAAACATGCCAGAGGTGGCTATTCATACTTCATTACCTTTACTGATGATTTCAGTAGGTATGGTTATGTCTATCTTATGAGACATAAGAGTAAATCTTTTGACAAGTTCAAAGAGTTCAAAAATGAAGTACAAAATCAGCTAGGCCGAAATATCAAGGCACTTCGCTCAGATCGAGGTGGAGAATACTTGAGTCGAGAGTTTACTGACTATCTGAAGGAGTGTGGGATTATCTCACAGCTCACTCCGCCAGGAACACCGCAATGGAATGGTGTGTCCGAGAGGAGAAATAGAACCTTATTGGATATGGTTCGTTCTATGATGAGTCAGGCTACTCTACCTTACTCCTTTTGGGGATTTGCACTGGAAACAGCTGCAAAGGTACTAAACCGAATGCCATCTAAGGCCGTTTCAAAGACGCCATATGAGTTATGGTATGGGAAACAGCCGAGCTTGACATTTATTAAAATCTGGGGTTGCGAGGCTTATGTCAAAAAGCTCGCCTCTGGGAAACTGGAGAGCAGATCTGATAAATGTATCTTTGTCGGTTACCCTAAAGAAACTAAGGGTTATTATTTCTACGATCCCAAAGAGAACAAAGTATTTGTTGCTCGAACGGCTATTTTTCTTGAGAAGGATGTTGAACCTCTGTAATAAAAAATATGGAACCCCTGTAATGTAGGAAACAAAATGATATCTGTGGAAAGAATTCTACAGTTCTCAGTTGTACCAAGTAAGGCTCCTCTGGTAATTGAGAATTCCAGGCCAAAATAGGATTGGCTGACATGTGGAACTATTGAGCTCGATAGCCTCGATGTTCGATGCAATACTGCTCTTCCTTTGGTCCTTAAGGGAATAAGTTGCACATTCCCTGGAGGGAAGAAGATTGGAGTAGTAAGGGAGAAATGGAAGTGGGAAGTCAACTCTCGTCCAAGCTCTCTTCAGAGTGGTAGAACCACCACTAGGAAGGATAGTGATTGACAGCATTGATATTAGTCAAATTGGCTTGCATGACTTGAGATCTAGGCTGAACATCATACCACAAGATCCAACACTTTTTCAAGGAACTCTAAGGACTAACTTGGATCCTCTAGGACAGCATCTGGACTTGGGGATATGGAAGGTTCTCTATAAATGTAGACTTGGAGAGGTAGTAAAACAGGATCAGAGACTGCTTGATGCACCAGAGGATGGGGAGAATTGGAGTGTTGGGCAGAGGCAGCTGGTTTGCCTTGCAAGAGTGTTGCTAAACAAGAGGAGGATCCTTGTATTGGATGAGGCCACAGCCTCCGTAGACACTGCTACAGACAATTTTATTCAGAAGACTATAAGAGAAGGAACCAGTAACTACACTGTGATTACAGTGGCACATCGAATACCCACCGTCACTGACAGCGATCTGGTTATGGTACTTGATGAAAGAAATATATTGGAGTTCAGTTCTCCACAAGATCTGCTAAAAGATGAATCATCAGCTTTCTCAAAATTGGTGATGGAATTCCTTGGGAGATCCAAAAGCAATTACAATTTTGAACTTGAATGAGCAGGGAAGTGAATCAAGGATTAACTAGTGAACTGCATTTATCTAAGCCCAATGGTGAATACACAAGAGAATCAGCGAAAGTAATACCATTATTAGAGATAGCACCAAGATGTACGGCAATAGTGAGAAAACACACAGGAGATGAGCAAAGAAGTTCAAATGTACGGGGCGATACTAAAAATTTTCAGTTTTAGGGTTAAGCTCAAAGGAGCAGGAGCATACTTCCGCCAGTAAACAGGATTCCAGGCTAACCATTTAATGATTTCAGTTTCTTGGACAAACACCGCAGTTCATTGATCTTTCTGTTGAACCATGCATTCTTACCACAGAAATGTATACATAGAAGTCTGAGTCAAAATTGATTTTGACTCTGGCGGACACATTGAAGACACGCTAAAAATCTGGATTCAACTAAGAAGGAAATACACGGAAGCATTTTTTTTAGGAAAATGGCGGGAAACACAAAGGCTCCTTACCCTACATAAAATTGACCTACTCCTAAGATAACATGCAGCTTACAGATACATTCACCTGCACCAGGCTAGGCAAATGTGTTGGTTATAGATCAAAACATTAAGCATACACGCATAGCAAGGAGAAGTCAAAACCTATTTTGACTATAAATGAAATCATGAAGTGAAGAAAAGAAAAAAACATGGTATGTGCCACTAGCGACAAAGAGACAAAAAAAAGAAAACTCCCACCAGGTGATTGCAGCAAAAAGGCAAACACTTCAAAGGGAATCAAAAGGGTGATCGCACAAGACAGTAAGATATGAAAAAAAGGGAAATAACCAGCAAATAAAAAAAAAGAGCAGGGCCGACCAGGAAGGAAGATGAAAAGGCGGTCGGGCCAGTCGACGGATAAGTGGAATAAGACAAAAGGTAACAAAAAAGAAGAAAAAAAAAACTATCAAGCTGTGGCTTATAAAAGGGGGACGCTCGGCTGAAAAAAAAAAGAGGGGGGAAGAAGACGGTAAGAAGCAAGGGGAAGAAGGAGGAGACAAAAGTGGAAGAAGGTAAGAATACAAAAGATTGCCTCTACCCGGATCTCTTAGGCCTCATGGTTGCCCTAAGCAACCTGGCATCACAAAAGCACACACATCATTTTTTTCTTTCTTTCTTCCTCGGATCGCTCGAATTTTTTTTAGGCTTCATGGTTGCACTAAGCAACCTGGCATCACAAAGACCACACACGCACTGTTTTTTCTTTTCTTTTCTCTACTTCCTCAATCTCTAAGCACGCTGAACACTATGCGTTACATGTTGAGTAAAAAGTAAAAAAAAGGAAATGAAAGATGGGTTATGGGTAATGAAGGTGTGCGGATCGGAGAATCAAAAAAAAAACTAAAAGATGTATAGAAGAAGAAGACAAAAGAAGAAGGGAGAAGAACAGAAGAAAGTCATCATCGGGTAGAAGACGAGAATAAAAGCCCAAAATACATAGAGGTTGAGAAAATGAAGAATAAAGACGTGAGGGTGGAGATCGGGAAAGAGATGAATAAAAGCTCCGGAAGATAAAAAAAGTTGTCAAAAATAATGAGAAGTGCGATGTAAAAATGCCGGAACGGCTAAAAGGAGAAGGGAAGCGCTATGCTGGTGAGAGTGCCTGAAAATAGAAAGGGAGAGGAGACACCGGATTTCCAGAAGGAGAGAAGGATGAAGATCTGGCGCTGAAATCACAAAAAGGGAGCAAAAAAAAAGAGAGAAAGAATAAACAGATAAAAAAAAATAGAAGAATCCATAGGCGGAAAAGGACATGAGTAAAAAATAAAGAGTACCTGTTTAGGCCATCTTCTCGTCTCCTTCAAAGCCGGGTATCAAACCAGGCAACGCAGAAAAGAAATCCCTCTATTCGAGCCCCTTGATGCAAACGTCGCCGGAGCTTCTAACTCAGATTAAAACAAGAAACTGAGTTAAGGGAGACAAACGACAAAAAAAAATGTTGATCACTTAACTCAATCTGCTGACCTGAGATTGACGGGTTCGGATCGTCGAGGAGAAATGATTACTCGCCTGAAGAAAAAAAAATAGAACTTATAAAAGATATAACACGAACGAAAGAAACGGGCGAAAATTTCTATGCCACCGACTTCGAGCCTGGACACTAAACAAGTTGCTAAGAACCCAAACTCCCATTAGAATTTTAAGCGGCAGAATGAAGCAACGCAAGGCAAGTCCTAATTCAATCCAGATTCTGATCCGGGACTCAGAAAGACCCGATACCGTTAGGGCCCAATCCAATAAGGGTCAGGCTGCTCGTTGCAGCAGAGGGGAATTTAGTTGGCCAACAGGCTTCGAATCCTAGAATGGGCTTCGAGATCAAAAATCAACGTGCATCGAGATTTCAAAGTTATCAAACACAATCCTAAGTTATCAGTTAAAGGTCAGAGTGGTCGGCAGCAAAGAATGTTAGTCGAATTCAAGAACTTCAGAGAAGATGAAGTAGCTAAGAATGTGAAGAAGAAAAAAAAAGCAAATGGGAAAGCGGACAAAATCAAATCAGAGAATCCGCTAAAAAAAAAAAAATCGAATCGGGAGAATCTGTAAACCAGAAAACATGCGAAGAACAAATAGGGCAAATGCCTGTTTAAAGCCTGTGCTGCTTTCTTCGATCTCTTTCGGAGCTAAGCGCCAAGCCGAGTACAGCATTCTCTTATTTTTTTTTTTTGAACCGAAGTTTGGGACCCTCCCACTGGAAGCTTAGCAGAACCATCTCTTTCGTCACCTCTCAACAGAGGCCATTGCCTCACCTTTTTGAACCAACACCCCCCGCTTGTATTTCCGACGAGTAGCTCAGGATCGCCGCAACTTCATCAGCCCTCACCGTCTCCCAGCAAAGGTCACCGCCGTCATCAATCTCTAGGGCTTCGTTCAGTAACCCTCCGGCCTGTCGCCGCCCAGATGGGTTATTCGGGTTTAGTTCGCCAACTAAACGATGAAGCGAATCCCTTCGTCGGTTGAGTGGTCAATAGGGATAACTTTACCCTTTGACCAAACGTTATTAACCATGCCTCCTCGAGCTTCGGTCTAATGACGGGATTAAATTAGCAACGGGATTGAGACCTTAGAACCAATGATGAAACTGCATGTTATCCCTGACTAAATAATAGATCCCTTCATACGACTATCCAGTTTTATTTCCAATTTGTGGCTGCTACCCAAAGAAGTTGCCAAACTTCATCCGCCGGTCGAAGCAGTCAAGTGAACTTTATTCCGCGACCAAGTATCATAAAGCGGGTCCGGGTTTCATTCAGTTGACTGCCGCAATAAAATGAGGAAGAAAAGATAAATAAATGTCTAAATTATCCGACAACCCTGCCAGATAAATCTTCAAATCAGATTATCCATTACGCCGCAAGGCTAGATGAATTCTAAATTAATTATCCATCACGCCGCAAGGCCGGATAAATTCCAAATTAATTATCCATCACACCGCAAGGCCGGATAAATTGCAAATTATCCATTACACCGCGAGGCCGGATAAATCCCAAATTAATTATCCATCACGCCGCAAGGCTGGATGAATTCCAAGGCCCAGTTACCCATCACGCCGCAAGGCCGGATAAATTCCTAAATCAAATTATCCAATACGCCATCAAGGCCGGGTAAGTTTCTTTCAAAAGCCCAGTTATCTAACACACCGCAAGGCCGGGTAATTCCCAAACCCAAATTACTCAACATGCCGTGAGGCCGAGTAATTTCCTTTAAATTCGAGCTATCCAACACGTCGTCAAGGCCGGATAGATTCCCAAAATCCAATATCCAACATGCCTTAATGCATTACGATGGAATATCGTTTGGGAGGTGCGTACGTCGATGTTTACCATCGGGGCGTAGCTCCTCGATATAACGTTGTACTGCCTGGGCCGGGTATCACCCAATATGCCATCACAAGGCCAAAGTTCGACAAACATAAACCGTCCCTGTTGATGAAAGTTCCTTTTCTTTATCATCTTATGTATCACGTCAAATTAAATTCATGTATGATATCATTTGACTCTGTCTTTCTTATTTTGTTGCATGTTATAGATCTCTTAATCAAAGGTTCCCTAATTTCAGGGGTAATTAACAATGAGCGCTTGCGCTCATTGGAAGCCAGAACCCATTAAACAAAAAGCCTTATTAATTTAAGGTGGATTTGAAACGGTCATAATACATTCCCAATGTAACAAAAATGACCCCACAAATTCTAGCATGCCCGGTGGGACCTGGCTTCTCCTTTCATCTTCGAGATCTATGTTACGCAACACCAAATTTCATGCCCTTGTTCTTACACTTCTCTCGTTCTACGCAGCAATGGCAAAGAAGCTGAACATCTTAGTTGAGGATGCATCGATCATCGTGCATGGCGTCCAATTTGGTTCCATTTCGGAGGAGGACATTGAGTTCATCTACCTACCCTTCATAGACTCTGAGAACATTAAAGGAAAGGATACTCCGGGTATCAAGAATAAGACCTCCTTGAAGAAGAAGGAGACTACCACGAGAAAGAAAGAGCTATCATTCACTGATAATGGGGGCACGTTCAACGAGAAGGAGGAGGAACCATCTTTTACTGTTAATGGGGGCAAGATCCATCAGATTATGTTCTCAAACCCTGAGAAGGTAAGGAAGCAGGAACGACAAGCCTTGAGGAAGAGGAAGGCCAGGCTCTGCAAACAAGGTCGCCTAATTCCCATGAGGAGTAACCTTTCCATTGCCAAGACAGAAGCCGCCGTAACAAACAAATTTGCCCCACTTCTATCAATTATGAGAAATTCTAACTTGATAGAGGGACTGCGGCTGCGAACCCACGTACAGAACAAGCCACGCCCAAAGCCCAGAAATATCATTATTCAGAAGACAACATCTCAATGGATTTATGAGGCATACAAAAGGGCTCAAAAGAACATGAAAAGAAAGGAAAGACGTTCCAAGATCAGCCACAAGGAAACAGAGGGTCATATAATCCATACAGTGCGAATGGTGGAACACGCACGGGAGACCGGCTCTAATTCTGAGGAGGATACCCTTCGGACTATGGCAAGGAAAGCCAAGAGTAAAAAGTTGGCCTCCATTGTAATCCAGGAGCCTGTTCAACGATATGAACCAGAAGCGACCCCTTTACACCGAGAAATTTTCGAAGAAGAAGAGGAAGAGGAAGAACTTGTCATGACCACTAATCACGACCATAGAGATGAAACTATTGTCGACCTTAAGAGACAGCTCAAGAAGAGGGATAACGACATGAGCATCCTCATGGTGAAGTTCGAGGAGGTGACTAGTGCTCTTGCAAAGACGCAAGAGATGATGTTACGCCAAGAACAATCATCGCGGGAACAAAATAACGCTCCGGCGACATCTTCCCTACCGGCACGATCAAATGACGAAGCCATCACCTTGACTAGGAAGGAAGTACAAGAAATGGTGATGGACCAGCTGAAGCAAATGGAGGGAACCAAAATTGCTCCGCGAAGGAGACGAGGGAGACCTTACCCGGCTGTATACGATAATATCCCTTACCCCAAAGGGTATGTCGTACCGCATTTTAAGATGTTTAGCGGAGTAGGAAACCCCGACCAACACTTGGCCCACTTCGTCGCGACTTGTGGGAACACTGGCGGCAACGACGCCTTATTGCTCCGGCAGTTCCCACAAAGCCTCTCAGGGGTTGCCTTTGAGTGGTATTACTCTCTGGAGAACGAAGCTATCGGGACTTGGGCTGACATGGAGGAAACCTTCAGGATGAAGTTTCCTGCGGTGAGCGACAAGATTACGATCGCGGATCTCGCCGATACAAAGAGAAGAAAGGATGAGACCGTCCTCAATTACATTACAAGATGGAGAAATTTGAGTATCAAATCCGAAAAGCCACTAGAGCAAATTGAAGCTGTGGAGTTGTTGGTCCGCAACATCGATAGCTGGATGGCCCCTTTTCTTTGCGGCAATAACATCTCTACGTTTCAAGATTTGATCACCCAAGTGGCAAAGCTGGAACGAACGAACCATCAGCCTTATGTAAATGCGCAAAACCCAAAATTCAGAAGGGAAGAACCAAGAAGGAATGAACCCAAGATCGCCTATGCAAACGTTGCTAACAGAGGCAAAAGGGTGGAAGTTCACAATGCAAACGTACCTCGAATCGAGAGAGCGCCAACGCTCGGCGAAAATAGCCGGGGCAAGCCGTTGACCCTCGAAGAAAGAAAGAATAAAATCTATTCATTTAAAAGAGAGAAAACAATGAAAATTTTTAGGGACGCTCTGAAGAATGGCTTACAACTACCAGAGCCGAAGCGTCCTGAAGAAAGTAATAAGGCCGACGATCCCAACTTTTGCCCTTACCATCGCGTACTGGGGCACACAATAGAAGACTGCTATATTTTCAAAGATTGGGTGGAGAAGCAATATAAAACAAGGAAGATAACTATATCGAAACAAGTGTTGAATGAAACCCGAACCGAGGAGGTTGATGTCGTTCAAGTCAGAACAGCTCCGACGCGCGTAGAAAACCAAGAGTGGAATACCGTGGTGCCGAAAAAGACGCTACGACTCCTCCAAAAATTACAACAAATACCGGGCATAGTGTGGAAAAACTCCTTGTCCCCACGATACGAATCGACAAGACCCCATCCACCAACGAGGGAAAATCAAGAGAAAAAGAAAAAGAGTCCTCAATTGAAGAACAAAAATAAGAAAATGGTCTTTTCGACTAAAGCACAAGAAAAGGACGATCTCAAAAAATACATCGACTCGCTTGAAGAGTACGTGCAAGAAAGGCCGGAGCCTATAAAACTTCACCACTACATCATGGAAGAAGTATGGGAGAGACTCCTGGAAGATGATTCAGAGGATGAAGAGTACGAGGTGGAGTCCTGCAGAATGATATCGGTTATCCCGGAGCCCTTAGAGGAAGATAAAACTGACAACGTTAGAGGCGTCACTACTGCAAGGATGGGTACCTGTAACGCGATCAACTTGGGAAGTGACTCCGAAGATGAAATCTTACCTGCCTACCTATATGAGGAAGTACCTACCGCTAAAAGCAGTAAGCAAATAAACGAATCCTGCCAAATGAATCTTAGGAGCGGCAAGGTCGTAATGGGACGCACGATAGACAAGGAAAAGGAAAAACTCAAAGGAAAGCAAATTGAAACACAGGAAGTGGGCGACGACGCGGTACCCCCACTAAAACTATCCTCTTCGGAATATAATATACTATCACATTTGAGAAAGGTTCCCGCCCTCCTCAGCATATACGACGCCTTGATGATGTCACAAGAACTGAGAGATGTTCTTATTTACGCCTTACAAAATCCTCAAAAATTCCAAGCATTCTTCGTGGAGGCTGATATAAAAGAGGCGCTGAGTACATATGCTACATCGTCCATTACCTTCAACGACGATGACATGATATTAGGAACGTCGCAGCATAATCGACCGCTGTATGTGACTGGGGACGTGGAAGGAATGAAGATAAGCAGAATCTTAATCGATCCAGGGTCATCAGTTAACCTCGTAACCTTGCGGACCTTGAAAAGCCTCTCTTTAGGCGTCCATAATTTAACAACAGAAAAAGTTATTATCCAAGGATTCAATAAGAACAGCCAGAAGGCTTTAGGCTCCATATGCTTACCATTGCAGCTCGACGACTTAAAGACCAAAGTTAAATTCCATGTCATCGACACTGATACCTCATACAAGGCGTTACTCGGGAGACCTTGGCTGCATGAGAATCACATAGTCCCCTCTACCTTACACCAATGCCTGAAATACCTAAGAGAAGGTAGGGAGGAGCGTATCGATGGGGATATCCAACCCTTCTCAGTGCATGAAGTTAAATACGAAGACGCGTACTATTTCATCGGATCGACGACGCAGCCTGCGAAATCGACACTACAGAGCTCGATCATCTCCAAGCTAAAGAAAACAACTCTGTCAGCATGTCCCCATTTCGGAAGTGACTCCGAGTCAGAAGCGAGTGACTGCTCAGCCTCTACATGCGACGTGGTTGAAACTCATGAGAAGGAAAGCTGGTCACAAAGACTGACGACGCGACAAAATATGATGGAATGTGAAGTAGGAATTTTAAGAATTCCTCAAGGCTACCTTAAGGGTTTCACTCCCCTGAATGCGTCGCAAGTCGTGGAGATGAAGACTTTCATCGTCCCTAGAAAAAGGGAGTACACAAGAGGAAGGCTCTTTGTTCATAAATTAATACACTTCTACCAGTCCGACGAGATTCATCACGTTAAGACGAGTAAAGAGAACGACCCGGAGTCAACGCAACTGATCGAGGTCCCCCCATTTGCTTATTACCCTCCGAGCTTAAAGAATCTCGTAAAAAGGTACGGCTGTTTGAAGCCTCGTTTAAAGAGTGAGTTACGCCACTTTGAAAAGTTGTGGAACCTAGGTTCACGAGATATCACGCTACCAAATGGGAAGATCTCCAATACCCGTGGTTTAGGGTATACAGAACCAAATGAAGAAGCTCTTATGTTTCATCCATATACTTGCAACATGGTGACAATAGGCGAGGCATACGCAATAGAACAAGGAAATGAGGAATTCAAAAGGGCACCAAAAGAATTGGAAGATGGGGGGCAGACCACCTGCGATGAATTGATTGAGGTCAATCTTGGGTCAAAAGAGGATGTTAGGCCCACTTATATAAGTGCACAACTCTCTCAGCATGAAAAGGACCAGCTGGAGGCACTCCTCCATGAGTTTAGCGACTGCTTCGCATGGACGTATAAAGAGATGCCGGGCCTCAGCCCGGAGGTCGCCGCCCATAATTTATCGATCGGTCCTGATGCTACTCCGGTAAAGCAGGCACCTAGAAGAATGAGGATAGAACTTGAGGAGCAAATCACCCTTGAAATAAAGAAATTAATTGAGGCGGGCTTTATAAGGGAGGAGAAATACGCAGACTGGATAGCAAGTATCGTCCCTGTAAAGAAGAAAAATGGACAGATCCGGATTTGCGTGGACTTCAGAGACTTGAATAACGCATGCCCCAAGGACGATTTTCCACTCCCGGTGACAGAAGTAATGATCGACTCGGTGTCAAACTTTGAAGTGTTCTCATTTATGGACGGGTCATCTAGTTATAATCAAATTAAGATGGCGCCTGAAGACGAGAAGCACACTGCGTTTCGTACGCCTATCGGCATCTTTTGTTATACCGTTATGCCGTTTGGGCTAAAGAACGCCGGGGCAACGTACCAACGCGCAATGACTAAGATCTTTGACGATTTAATCCACAAACTCGTCGAGTGCTACGTGGACGATTTGGTGGTCAAGTCGCAATCTAAAGCAGAACACTGTCAGGACCTGAGGACCGTGTTCACTCGCATCCGCAAGTACAACCTCAAAATGAACCCGTTCAAATGCGCGTTTGGAGTATCATCTGGAAAATTCCTGGGTTTCGTGGTCAGACACAAAAAGATCGAAATTGATCCCGCGAAGATAAGCTCAATCAAGGACATGCCGCCCCCAAAGAACCTTAAAGAGCTTAGATCCTTCCAAGGGCGACTGGCTTATATTAGGAGGTTCATTTCCAACCTATCCGGGCGAATCCACCCCTTTTCGAAACTGACAAAGAAAAATGCTCCATTCATTTGGGACGGCACGTGTCAAAGCGATTTCGAAAATATTAAAGAATATCTTTCATGCCCTCCAGTCCTTGGGGCACCTATCACCGGAAAACCACTCATCCTATACACTACGGCATTGGAGGCATCCCTGGGGGCACTATTGGCCCAGGATAATGACGATGGAAAGGAGACCGCGTTGTATTATCTTAGCCGAATGTTCGTAGGGGCAGAACATTCCTATTCTCCAATCGAAAAACAATGTTTGGCATTGATATTTGCCATTAAGAAGTTAAGACATTATCTCCTTGAGCATGAAGTTCGTCTCGTATCAAAAGTCGACCCCTTAAGATACCTGATGACGAGGCCTACTTTAATAGGATGATTGGCTAAATGGGCCGTCCTACTCCAGGAATTTGACATCACATATGTGTCGCGGAAAGCAGTAAAAGGGCAAATTCTCGCCGATTTCTTAGCAGCTCATCTTGTTCCCGATGACTCTCCTCTGAATTATGACTTACCAGACGAGGAAATATTAAATACCGAAATCGACCATGGATATTGGGAACTTTACTTCGATGGGGCGTCTTCAATTCAACCAGCTATCCACCCAAATATCCCGAAAGTAAAGTCAGGGATCGGCCTGGTATTCGTCACCCCGGAAAAAGGAATATTGCATTACTCCTTAGCCCTCACTGGTCCTTGCACCAACAACGAAGCTGAGTACGAGGCTTTAATCGCCGGGCTTGAGCTCACGCGGGAGATGAAAATCGAAAGAATGCATGTGTACGGCGATTCCCAGCTCATCGTCAAGCAGGTGACTGGTAAGTACCAAGTCAAGAAAATGGAATTGCACAAATATCATACGAAGGCTGTGGAACTCATGGAAAAAATACCGTACGTCACTCTGACCTGCGTCGCTAGGGCTGCTAATGGTAGAGCGGACGCGCTGGCAAAATTCGCCAAAGAGCTGGCCGGACCATCCATTGACCAAGTCAATATCGTGATCAGAGACAGGAAGCTGATCGCACCGGCCGAAGATGATCACGTCAACAAGAAAGAAGTAATAGATGCTATGACAGTCTCCCTCACGCAAGAACATGATTGGAGAGAGCCATTTGTCAACTACCTCAAAAATGGCATCCTACCCGAGGATAAGACTCAAAGAGTGCAATTGAAAAAACGGGCCCTCCGGTATACATTTGTGAATGACACGCTGTATCGTCGATCGTATGAACAGCTTTGGCTCAGGTGTATCGCAATGGATGAGGTCGCCCACGTATTACATGAAGTCCATTCCGGTCTTTGTGGTGCCCACCAATCAGGGCCCAAAATGTATCTTAAGATTAAGAGGCTAGGGTACTACTGGCCAAGCATGGTGCGAGATTGCATAAACTGTGCAAAGACCTGTCATTTGTGCCAAGTGCACGGAGATCTAATTCATAAGCACCCTAACCCTCTTCATCCGACGGTTTCGTCGTGGCCGTTCGAGATATGGGGGACGGATATAGTAGGGCCAATAGAACCTCCTTCTTCTCTGGGGCATCGATTTATACTCGCGGAAACAGACTATTTCTCCAAATGGGCGGAGGCCATCCCATTAAAAGAAGTCAAAGCCGCCAATGTTGTCAATTTCTTCCGCGGGAATGTATTGAGTCGTTTTGGAACTCCTAGACGAATCATATCCGATAACGGTTTGGCTTTCAAAAATGCCTTGATCTACAAATTTGCAGAGCGTCACAAAATTGATTGGCGGTACTCCTCGATATACAATCCAAGAGCGAATGGACTAGCTGAAGCATTCAATAAAACTTTATGCAAGCTGCTCAAGAAGAGCGTTTCAAAGAACAAGAAAGAGTGGCATCAGAAGCTAGTGGAAGCATTATGGGCTTATCGAACCACATATCGCACGCCCACACAATCGACGCCTTATTCCTCAGTCTTCGGTGTCGAAGCAGTGCTTCCACTCGAGGTGGAAATACCTTCGCTGAGGATGGCAATGCAATGTGACATGACAATGGATGAAAATGCCCAGTTACGTCTTGATGAGCTGGACACACTTGATGAGCAAAGACTGATTGCACAGCGAAACCTGGAGCTATACCAAGCGCAAATGGCAAGGGCGCATGACAAGTTAGCCAGAGAACGCACTTTCAAGAAAGGAGATCTTGTCCTAGCAGTAAGGCGGCCCATCATATCCAATAAGATAGCAAAAGGGAAGTTCAACCCTAATTGGGAAGGACCCTACGTGATAGGAAAAGTCTACGAGGGGGGAGCCTACCAACTGACAGATCAAGATGGGGCGCACCCGATGCCGCCCATCAACGGCCGTTTCCTAAAGAAATACCACGCTTAAAATGCGAATCTGATCCTGACCAAGCGACACTAGGCTCGAGAATATCAAAGCCGTTGCCAGCTGACTGTTTGCTAGACCTGTGTAAGTTCCTCATATGAGCGTTCACCAGGTTGGATGATGGAAGCATAAATTTGTCCCTATTTCTCTTTTTTTTTTAAAAAAAAAAAAAAAAAAATGGCGAGCCGTGCTGTTGCCGCGCTTCGGCGGCCACGAAGTCCTCAAGGTGCGCCCGGACGTCAGCATCCCCAATCTAAAGCCTCGCGACGTGCTTGTCCGTGCCCATGCCGTCTCAATCAATCCCTTGGACATACGGATTCGATCTGGTTACGGTCGCTCTATTTTTGAACCACTCCTGCCACATAAGCATCTTCAAAGAGAGCTCCACACAATGAAAGAAATTTTAGTGACATTGATTTGATTCTGTTCTACTGTTTTCCTTTTCTTTTTGGGGATTACAATTCTTGTATGCAAGTATTGATGGAAGAATAGAGTTAAGCGCTCACTCGCAAGATAAACTTAAGCTCTTGCTGCTCGAGCAAGATAAAAAAGAATAGATATGCAAGATTAAAATTAAGAAGTGCAGAAGTAATCGAATTTGAGGCTGGGTCTTGAGTACTATGTTGTCAGTATTTTAGAGGCCACTGCAGCGTTGGCTGCCTCTGTGTAGTGAATTCCATCCCAGCTAATATACTTGGAACCGATAGGGCAGACTTGGCGGCCGTCAGCGCCACGCGGGATGTTTTGATTGTAGTTGTATGGAGGTCCGCCATAGCCACAGCATGCCGTTAGTGCAGTCCCAAAGCCTGCAAAAGAGAACAATGTCATAGCCATAGTTACACAGGAACACTAGTCAGAATCGACATGTTTATGCCCACTTGGCATTCATTCATCTACCTCAAGATGATCATGACCTTTTAGAGCATGTGTATCACTAAGTGCATCAAGAGCTACACAGATTTCTAGCTTCCATGAAAAGGAGCAAGATGAATTTCAGAGTTCAAAGAAAGAAAAATGTTTTGTGATCCTTACACCATCTATTACTGAATTATATTCTTCCAAGTCTCAATTATGCAATCTAATCAAAATAGAAAATGGTAAAATACTCACTGAGGAAATGGGGTGGCATTCTTTAACTTACCATATTTGGTGTAGTTGGCGATTTGACAATACAAGCATGACACTATATCAGTTATAAGTGAGCAACGGTTTTAACAATACAAGCATGACATTACACCAGTTACAAGTGGACAGCGGTTTTGACAATACAAGTATGACACCATACCAGTTTTAACAATTTGCTGAAAGGAAGCCATCATTACATCAATCACAACCAATCAAGAACAAAATGATCCTGAATAGGTAAATGATACGTCAAAGAGCACAAGACATCCCAAATGTTAAAGTCCAAACACATGGTACAGGAAGAGATACGTCAAGGAGCACAAGACATCCCAAATGTTAAAGTCCAAACACATGATACAGGAAGAGATACATCGAAATACAGAGACACCCTAAAATACAAAAAATCCAAGCGCATAACACAAAAGAAACATATCAAAATTCTTTGATTATGTTCTGGAGAACGTGCCTTCGTTCTTTAATGACAGAAGCAAGTCTGCTGCGCTCAACTTCCTTCATCTCACGCTGAGTCTCTAATGAAGCCTGGTGGACTTCAGTTGCATCAATTAGCTCTGAGTTCTGTGCCTTGGCGGCTTCAACATTCTCCAAATTGTCGTCACAATTTTGCATGTCAGAAATTGCTGCACGTCTTTCGGATAGGAGCCTCTCCCTTTCTTCGTCAATTTGTGCCATGCGTGCGTCAATCCGCCTCACTTTGGCCCTGGCTAAATCGCAAGACATCATCGTAGCGTTCTTCTCAATAATTAAACTGTTTTGAAGGGACCACAAGTCCTCCAAAACGGTTGCCTCTTTGCTGATCTGGGAATCAAGGGCGGCAGTATCCAAACTGGTCAATGAGTCCTACTCCACCTCAAGCTGCTTTAAGACTTCTATTATATCCCGACTCAGCCCTTCCCAAGTAGCCTCCAGAGCTTTGAAACTGGTCAAGGTTTGCGAAATGCTATATGAGGAAGCCAGAAATTCTTCTACTGTGGGAAGTGAGTCCTCGTCACGAAATATGCTGAGGTAGTCAGAAATGAGGAAGCGGGCTGCTCTCTCCTGCGACCGCCTGACTGCATCCGAAACTCGAAAAGTAGACGGCCCGGAAGGTGGCGGCATAGTAATCTCCCGAACTCCGCTCACAGCCCCTGAAATGACAACATGAAGCAGACTATTAAAGAAAATAGCGGTACATAGCTGGTGTATGATAAACCATGCAGACACGACGAGTTTACCTTTGTCAGAGGATTCATCACGTTGAAATCCACCATCGCCGAAAGAGTGACCATCCTCAACGCTTGCCTCCCCCATACCTGCCACCAACAAAACAGGAATGCCAAAGTGATCCAGTAATACTAAGATCAGCTATCCAGTACACGGTATAAACCCAATTATCATTGCAAAAGAAATGACTCACAATCAAGTGCATCAGACTACATATTAGCAGAAAGAATAGGGAAAACATACCTTCATTGTGCACATTCGCCACCCCTGCAACAACCAACTTGACGCAAGATACCAGACCGGTTGAAGACCCTCCTGCCATTATAACAAATTCTGTATAGTCAAGAAGAGACAAAGATCATGCGCAGCTAAAAGAGGCAATACTGGCAATGAAAATCGATAGGAAAACAAAGCGATAACGAGTCACAAGTATAAAAAATGAAACTCTTCTCCCACTATCATGGTAATACAATGCAGCTAAGAAATAAAATGACGGGTGACAAAAATTACAGTCCTCCGCAACCCACTCGTTCCCTGCGACGGTGTCCATACTTTCCGACACAGGCACTGAAAATGTCACTAAATGATAATAATAATAAGAACAAAATCCTGCTAAGTGACACAGTCATTAGGATATATGGAGAGGGACTCGTGTCCCTGCTGTTTCTTGAAACATTCTGCCAGTATAAGGAGGAACAAGGAATTACCATTATGCAAAGAAGATACCCCTTCTGCCTCGATCCCCAACGTACTCGGCGCATGCTTTAGACCTACAAGCAAATCTGACACTGATCAAACATGAAGTCGTCGTTAGAGGCGCTATTCAAAAGATTTATCATGTGTAGCCCAAACTACAGCATCAAGATGGCAAAAATGATAAATAGAAGGATACGATTCGAGGACTTTAGGCCTTACTCGTCTCTGAGTTGATCAAGGAATTCCTCGCACTTGCGCCGGTATCAGCATCCCTCGTCGATTCCACCGGCACGTGAACAACTGCACCAAGATCAGATTGTAAGTCAAACGTAAGGAATTCTGCAGTCTACATAACCTGGACAAGCCGTACTTCCTTTCAAGGCCCCAATCATATCGTCAGACGAGTCGCTCGGATAATGTTTTAACAGTTCGGCGGTATCAATATCATCCACGTCCGCCGCATCATCAGGGGGGTGAGCGTGTACCTGCTCAGCAACTTTGGTTGCAGACCGAACCTCTAAAAGAACACAGAACATGCCCGAAATAATCACATGAGTCAGAGATAATCGCATATATCAGGGGTAACTGCCGTATCAAACAAACAAGTGCATAAAAGGAAATACACGGAATGTCCAATAAAGAAAACAGCACCTGTGATGGTCAACTCGTCCTTGCTCGCTCGCTGCGGAGTTGTATCCTCACCCGGACACCCTTCAACGCTAAGAACAGAATTGGATCCTCGTGCATGTCCTATGCCCTGCACCCAAAGTGAAAGTGTC
This sequence comes from Costus lasius, assembly GCA_027563935.2. Taxonomy (NCBI): domain Eukaryota; kingdom Viridiplantae; phylum Streptophyta; class Magnoliopsida; order Zingiberales; family Costaceae; genus Costus; species Costus lasius. The sequence continues at coordinate 21,378,468 of CM050451.1, read as the reverse complement.
AAATCGATGATACCGCATATTATAAAAAAAAGGGAAAAAGGTAAATGTTACCTCAGATAAGCTAGGCGATGCCGCCCCCAGGTCCAAGATCTTTAGCCGCTTGAGGGATGAAGACCGAGAGAGGTCAAACTCAAAACCGTATGACGATCGACTAGCTGTCCTCTTCAAGAATTTCCGCGGATGGGACTTTTCGGTGAAACCAAGCGTATCTTTGATGTCATAGCTGAAAAGCGCCTTCAAATGCATGGAGTGCCATCTCAGGTATTCGTAACTGCATCTGGGAACCCGGCCATGAGCCGGGATGGCATATGACGAATGGGTCCCACGCCGGAGTAGTAAACACCAACAAGAGGCCATTGTCGCAAGGTCGCCTGATAATCTTCCATAATCTAGGACATTTTGAGGAATAGTCTGATCAAAACCAAATTGGCGAGCGCATCTGTGAGGATTGTACACTTCTAAAGATGCAAGATTTCCACTCCTAAAGGGTAGCCAGCCCACCCGAATGCTCACAAGGAATTCGGTAGCAAGCCACCCATCCTCGGTCAATACGTCAACGGGGTTATCCTGAACATCAGCCTGCTCGCCTAGACATCCTGCTTTGTTTGGGAATATGACCCGATGATGCCCAAAGATCTTGTCCTTGTGAAAGAGTAAACGTGCCTCAAGATCTCTAAAGCGAACCGGATGAGCCCCAGCAATGCATACCATGAGGGGTAACTTACGCTTCATAGCCTCAGAAGCGGCAGTGGTGTATAGCCCTTGAAACTGCAGATTGAACCATCCAAATAGATAATGAAGGGGAATCAGCATGTCTTGTGAGCCCGGGCAGTCAGCGGTGCACGCCTCTCTCAAAGACCGAAATAAATTCTCCTATGAGGAGCTTGATACATGCAAAGCTTGTTTAATGGGTAAAATGACGAAGTCTCCTTTTTCTAATAAAGGTCAAAGGGCTTCAGGTTTACTTGACCTCATTCACAGTGATGTGTGTGGGCCATTTAGTAAACATGCCAGAGGTGGCTATTCATACTTCATTACCTTTACTGATGATTTCAGTAGGTATGGTTATGTCTATCTTATGAGACATAAGAGTGAATCTTTTGACAAGTTCAAAGAGTTCAAAAATGAAGTACAAAATTAGCTAGGCCGAAATATCAAGGCACTTCGCTCAGATCGAGGTGGAGAATACTTGAGTCGAGAGTTTACTGACTATCTGAAGGAGTGTGGGATTATCTCACAGCTCACTCCGCCAGGAACACCGCAATGGAATGGTGTGTCCGAGAGGAGAAATAGAACCTTATTGGATATGGTTCGTTCTATGATGAGTCAGGCTACTCTACCTTACTCCTTTTGGGGATTTGCACTGGAAACAGCTGCAAAGGTACTAAACCGAATGCCATCTAAGGCCGTTTCAAAGACGCCATATGAGTTATGGTATGGGAAACAGCCGAGCTTGACATTTATTAAAATCTGGGGTTGCGAGGCTTATGTCAAAAAGCTCGCCTCTGGGAAACTGGAGAGCAGATCTGATAAATGTATCTTTGTCGGTTACCCTAAAGAAACTAAGGGTTATTATTTCTACGATCCCAAAGAGAACAAAGTATTTGTTGCTCGAACGGCTATTTTTCTTGAGAAGGATGTTGAACCTCTGTAATAAAAAATATGGAACCCCTGTAATGTAGGAAACAAAATGATATCTGTGGAAAAATTCTACAGTTCTCAGTTGTACCAAGTAAGGCTCCTCTGGTAATTGAGAATTCCAGGCCAAAACAGGATTGGCTGACATGTGGAACTATTGAGCTCGATAGCCTCGATGTTCGATGCAATACTGCTCTTCCTTTGGTCCTTAAGGGAATCAGTTGCACATTCCCTGGAGGGAAGAAGATTGGAGTAGTAAGGGAGAAATGGAAGTGGGAAGTCAACTCTCGTCCAAGCTCTCTTCAGAGTGGTAGAACCACCACTAGGAAGGATAGTGATTGACAGCATTGATATTAGTCAAATTGGCTTGCATGACTTGAGATCTAGGCTGAACATCATACCACAAGATCCAACACTTTTTCAAGGAACTCTAAGGACTAACTTGGATCCTCTAGGACAACATCTGGACTTGGGGATATGGAAGGTTCTCTATAAATGTAGACTTGGAGAGGTAGTAAAACAGGATCAGAGACTGCTTGATGCACCAGAGGATGGGGAGAATTGGAGTGTTGGGCAGAGGCAGCTGGTTTGCCTTGCAAGAGTGTTGCTAAACAAGAGGAGGATCCTTGTATTGGATGAGGCCACAGCCTCCGTAGACACTGCTACAGACAATTTTATTCAGAAGACTATAAGAGAAGGAACCAGTAACTACACTGTGATTACAGTGGCACATCGAATACCCATCGTCACTGACAGCGATCTGGTTATGGTACTTGATGAAAGAAATATATTGGAGTTCAGTTCTCCACAAGATCTGCTAAAAGATGAATCATCAGCTTTCTCAAAATTGGTGATGGAATTCCTTGGGAGATCCAAAAGCAATTACAATTTTGAACTTGAATGAGCAGGGAAGTGAATGAAGGATTAACTAGTGAACTGCATTTATCTAAGCCCAATGGTGAATACACAAGAGAATCAGCGAAAGTAATACCATTATTAGAGATAGCACCAAGATGTACGGCAATAGTGAGAAAACACACAGGAGATGAGCAAAGAAGTTCAAATGTACGGGGCGATACTAAAAATTTTCAGTTTTAGGGTTAAGCTCAAAGGAGCAGGAGCATACTTCCGCCAGTAAACAGGATTCCAGGCTAACCATTTAATGATTTCAGTTTCTTGGACAAACACCGCAGTTCATTGATCTTTCTGTTGAACCATGCATTCTTACCACAGAAATGTATACATAGAAGTCTGAGTCAAAATTGATTTTGACTCTGGCGGACACATTGAAGACACGCTAAAAATCTGGATTCAACTAAGAAGGAAATACACGGAAGCATTTTTTTTTAGGAAAATGGCGGCAAACACAAAGGCTCCTTACCCTACATAAAATTGACCTACTCCTAAGATAACATGCAGCTTACAGATACATTCACCTGCACCAGGCTAGGCAAATGTGTTGGTTATAGATCAAAACATTAAGCATACACGCATAGCAAGGAGAAGTCAAAACTTATTTTGACTATAAATGAAATCATGAAGTGAAGAAAAGAAAAAAAACTTGGTATGTGCCACTAGCGACAAAGAGACAAAAAAAAGAAAACTCCCGCCAGGTGATTGCAGCAAAAAGGCAAACACTTCAAAGGGAATCAAAAGGGTGATCGCACAAGACAGTAAGATATGAAAAAAAGGGAAATAACCAGCAAATAAAAAAAAAGAGCAGGGCCGACCAGGAAGGAAGATGAAAAGGCGGTCGGGCCAGTCGACGGATAAGTGGAATAAGACAAAAGGTAACAAAAAAGAAGAAAAAAAAACTATCAAGCTGTGGCTTATAAAAGGGGGACGCTCGGCTGAAAAAAAAAAGAGGGGGGAAGAAGACGGTAAGAAGCAAGGGGAAGAAGGAGGAGACAAAAGTGGAAGAAGGTAAGAATACAAAAGATTGCCTCTACCCGGATCTCTTAGGCCTCATGGTTGCCCTAAGCAACCTGGCATCACAAAAGCACACACATCATTTTTTTCTTTCTTTCTTCCTCGGATCGCTCGAATTTTTTTTAGGCTTCATGGTTGCACTAAGCAACCTGGCATCACAAAGACCACACACGCACCGTTTTTTCTTTTCTTTTCTCTACTTCCTCAATCTCTAAGCACGCTGAACACTCTGCGTTACATGCTGAGTAAAAAGTAAAAAAAAGGAAATGAAAGATGGGTTATGGGTAATGAAGGTGTGCGGATCGGAGAATCAAAAAAAAAAACTAAAAGATGTATAGAAGAAGAAGACAAAAGAAGAAGGGAGAAGAACAGAAGAAAGTCATCATCGGATAGAAGACGAGAATAAAAGCCCAAAATACAGAGAGGTTGAGAAAATGAAGAATAAAGACGTGAGGGTGGAGATCGGGAAAGAGATGAATAAAAGCTCCGGAAGATAAAAAAAGTTGTCAAAAATAATGAGAAGTGCGATGTAAAAATGCCGGAACGGCTAAAAGGAGAAGGGAAGCGCTATGCTGGTGAGAGTGCCTGAAAATAGAAAGGGAGAGGAGACACCGGATTTCCAGAAGGAGAGAAGGATGAAGATCTGGCGCTGAAATCACAAAAAGGGAGCAAAAAAAAAAGAGAGAAAGAATAAACAGATAAAAAAAATAGAAGAATCCATAGGCGGAAAAGGACATGAGTAAAAAATAAAGAGTACCTGTTTAGGCCATCTTCTCGTCTCCTTCAAAGCCGGGTATCAAACCAGGCAACGCAGAAAAGAAATCCCTCTATTCGAGCCCCTTGATGCAAACGTCGCCGGAGCTTCTAACTCAGATTAAAACAAGAAACTGAGTTAAGGGAGACAAACGACAAAAAAAAATGTTGATCACTTAACTCAATCTGCTGACCTGAGATTGACGGGTTCGGATCGTCGAGGAGAAATGATTACTCGCCTGAAGAAGAAAAACAGAACTTATAAAAGATATAACACGAACGAAAGAAACGGGCGAAAATTTCTATGCCACCGACTTCGAGCCTGGACACTAAACAAGTTGCTAAGAACCCAAACTCCCATTAGAATTTTAAGCGGCAGAATGAAGCAACGCAAGGCAAGTCCTAATTCAATCCAGATTCTGATCCGAGACTCAGAAAGACCTGATACCGTTAGGGCCCGATCTAATAAGGGTCAGGCTGCTCGTTGCAGCAGAGGGGAATTTAGTTGGCCAACAGGCTTCAAATCCTAGAATGGGCTTCGAGATCAAAAATCAACGTGCATCGAGATTTCAAAGTTATCAAACACAATCCTAAGTTATCAGTTAAAGGTCAGAGTGGTCGGCAGCAAAGAATGTTAGTCGAATTCAAGAACTTCAGAGAAGATGAAGTAGCTAAGAATGTGAAGAAGAAAAAAAAAGCAAATGGGAAAGCGGACAAAATCAAATCAGAGAATCCGCTAAAAAAAAAAATCGAATCGGGAGAATCTGTAAACCAGAAAACATGCGAAGAACAAATAGGGCAAATGCCTGTTTAAAGCCTGTGCTGCTTTCTTCGATCTCTTTCGGAGCTAAGCGCCAAGCCGAGTACAGCATTCTCTTATTTTTTTTTTTTTGAACCGAAGTTTGGGACCCTCCCACTGGAAGCTTAGCAGAACCATCTCTTTCGTCACCTCTCAACAGAGGCCATCGCCTCACCTTTTTGAACCAACACCCCCCGCTTGTATTTCCGACGAGTAGCTCAGGATCGCCGCAACTTCATCAGCCCTCACCGTCTCCCAGCAAAGGTCACCGCCGTCATCAATCTCTAGGGCTTCGTTCAGTAACCCTCCGGCCTATCGCCGCCCAGATGGGTTATTCGGGTTTAGTTCGCCAACTAAACGATGAAGCGAATCCCTTCGTCGGTTGAGTGGTCAATAGGGATAACTTTACCCTTTGACCAAACGTTATTAACCATGCCTCCTCGAGCTTCGGTCTAATGACGGGATTAAATTAGCAACGGGATTGAGACCTTAGAACCAATGATGAAACTGCATGTTATCCCTGACTAAATAATAGATCCCTTCATACGACTATCCAGTTTTATTTCCAATTTGTGGCTGCTACCCAAAGAAGTTGCCAAACTTCATCCGCCGGTCGAAGCGGTCAAGTGAACTTTATTCCGCGACCAAGTATCATAAAGCGGGTCCGGGCTTCATTCAGTTGACTGCCGTAATAAAATGAGGAAGAAAAGATAAATAAATGTCTAAATTATCCGACAATCCTGCCAGATAAATCTTCAAATCAGATTATCCATTACGCCGCAAGGCTAGATGAATTCTAAATTAATTATCCATCACGCCGCAAGGCCGGATAAATTCCAAATTAATTATCCATCACACCGCAAGGCCGGATAAATTGCAAATTATCCATTACACCGCGAGGCCGGATAAATCCCAAATTAATTATCCATCACGCCGCAAGGCTGGATGAATTCCAAGGCCCAGTTACCCATCACGCTGCAAGGCCGGATAAATTCCTAAATCAAATTATCCAATACGCCATCAAGGCCGGGTAAGTTTCTTTCAAAATCCCAGTTATCTAACACACCGCAAGGCCGGGTAATTCCCAAACCCAAATTACTCAACACGCCGTGAGGCCGAGTAATTTCCTTTAAATTCGAGCTATCCAACACGTCGTCAAGGCCGGATAGATTCCCAAAATCCAATATCCAACATGCCTTAATGCATTACGATGGAATATCGTTTGGGAGGTGCGTACGTCGATGTTTACCATCGGGGCGTAGCTCCTCGATGTAACGTTGTACTGCCTGGGCCGGGTATCACCCAATATGCCATCACAAGGCCAAAGTTCGACAAACATAAACCGTCCCTGTTGATGAAAGTTCCTTTTCTTTATCATCTTATGTATCACGTCAAATTAAATTCATGAATGATATCATTTGACTCTGTCTTTCTTATTTTGTTGCGTGTTATAGATCTCTTAATCAAAGGTTCCCTAATTTCAGGGGTAATTAACAATGAGCGCTTGCGCTCATTGGAAGCCAGAACCCATTAAACAAAAAGCCTTATTAATTTAAGGTGGATTTGAAATGGTCATAATACATTCCCAATGTAACGAAAATGACCCCACAAAGGAATTTCTTCTGCAAGAGGCCAGTGGGAGAGAAATAAAGCTGGATGAGAATCCAGAGGAAGGACAAAGTAGTCAAGCACAGTTGGATGAGCCTGAGCCAATAGAACAGGTTACTGAGCAACTTGAGGCTCAGATATCACGGGAACCGCGAAGATCGGGAAGGATCCGTCGACAGCCTGAGCGCTATGACGGAGTCTACATCATTGATGATGAACCCCTCACTTATGCGGATGCGGTCAGTGGACCGGAATCAGCGAGATGGCTTGAAGCTATGCGAGCGGAGATGGACTCCATGTCAGATAACCAAGTCTGGGATTTGGTTGATCCGCCTCCGGGAGTAATCCCTATAGGCTGTAAGTGGATCTTCAAGAAGAAGATTGACATGGATGGTAACGTGGTTACCTATAAAGGCAGGCTAGTTGCGAAAGGTTTCAAACAAATCTACGGGATAGATTATGATGAAACTTTCTCTCCTGTAGCCATGTTCAAGTCTATTCGGATTATTCTCGCGATAGCGGCATATTATGATTATGAGATCTGGCAAATGGATGTGAAGACCGCTTTCCTTAATGGAAAACTAGAAGAGGATGTGTATATGACACAACCTGAAGGTTTCATCAATCCATCAGATCGTCATAAAATATGCAAATTAAAGAAGTCCATTTATGGACTTAAACAAGCATCGAGAAGCTAGAATATTCGTTTTGATGAATCAATCTGTAAGTTTGGTTTCATCAAGAATGAAGATGACCCGTGTGTATATAAGAGGTTTAGTGGGAGCGTGATTACTTTCCTAGTCCTCTACGTCGATGATATCTTGATCATTGGAAACGATATTCCTGAACTGCATGCCGTCAAAGCATGGTTAAGAAAATATTTCCAGATGAAAGATTTAGGAGAAGCAGCCTATGTATTAGGTGTGAAGATCTACAGAGATAGATCTAAGAGGCTTCTCGGGTTGTGCCAGAGTACTTACATCGATAAAGTCCTGGAGAGATTCCATTTAGAAAATTCTAAAAGAGGATATCTTCCAGTCAGACATGGTCTGAATCTTTCAAAGAGTCAGTGTCCACAAACACAGACTGAGAAAGATAAAATGGACAATACGCCTTATGCTTCGGCTATTGGGTCCATTATGTATGCGATGTTGTGTACTCGCCCAGACGTCGCTTACGGGTTAAGCGTGACCAGTCGATTCCAAAGTAATCCAGGAAAGGCACACTGGATTGCAGTCAAGAACATTTTGAAATATCTTCGGAGGACCAAAGATATGTTCTTTATTTATGGAGGTCAGGAAGAACTCAGTATTGAAGGATATACTGACGCTTCGTTCCAATCTGACCAGGATGATTTCCGATCGCAATCAGGCTATGTTTTTAGCTTGAATGGAGGAGCAGTGGTGTGGAAAAGTTTCAAACAATCTATTGTTGCTGATTCCACAACAGAAGCCGAGTATGTTGCAGCCTCGGAAGCATCCAAGGAGGCAGTATGGATTCGTAAGTTCGTTCAGGAACTTGGTGTTATTCCTTCGAGTGCAGATCCTTTGGTTATCTTCTGGGATAACACTGGAGCAATAGCACAAGCAAAGGAACCACGGTCGCACCAGAAGTCCAAGCACATACAGAGAAGGTTTCACTTGATCCGGGAGATCATTGATCGAGGAGAGATCAAGATCTGCAAGGTTCATACAGATGACAATCTAGCTGACCCGCTTACAAAGCCTCTGGCGCAGCAGAAGCATGAGAAGCACTGTAATAATATGGATTTGAGATTTCTCAACCATTAGATTAAGTGCAAGTGGGAGATTGTTGGGGTATGCCCTTAAGGCTAATGTTTGAGGCCTTGGGATTATATCAGTATCATGTATAAACTCAATGTTTATAAAGGCAATGGTTGTTATTGAGGTTGTTGCATTATCTGCTGCCATATGTATACTTCTGAATAATGTCTCAATGCTTTTCAGCTTGGCTGACATGCAGAATTGTCCTTAGTCGAGATATCTTGGTGAACATGAGACAGCCTTGATATGATTGAGACTAATATGTGTTCTAATCTTATAGGATGCTTCGAGCATGGAATAAGATGTAGACTCATGGGTACATTGGATGTACTGGACAGACCCTACTTAGGATGTTCAATTGCTTGTCACAATGTGAATAATCCTTATATGCTAACAAGTGGCATACTTCCTCTGACTTGAGATCACTTGTGTTTCTAAATGATGATTGGCATTGTTTTGAGGTAGTTCAATATCATTTGAAATATAATGGTTATAGACTATCTTGGATAATGAGCATGAGTCATGTTAGGGCGCTAGTGATAGATATAGGATTGCCTTCTCCTTGTTTGGAGTGTGATGTTCTAAAGGGGCCCCCTGGATGAGATGGTTGAGAAAGTGTATGGCCATACCCAGATGACTATGTTCATCTGATCTAACCACTCTCATCATATTGGAGTTACAGGCTTGACATGCTTATCCAATAAGAACATCCAGTGGCAAAGGAAACAAGTATGTCTGGTGAATTGAATTCACACTTGTGCTGTGATTTGGGTGTAGTCTTGGAAGACTCTTTCCTTTATATCGGGAGACAGTGATGTGTTGCTAGATACCCCTCTCTGTTCGTGATAACGTAAGTTATAGTTACCGACATTTAAAGGAAACCCTTAGGGTCGCACAATTTGATGATATGGCTTACTTAAGTCAGATCGTGTGGACTGAATTGTTTTGGTTCAGTTTAAAGGAGTTTACACTCTGATTGTAAGTGAGATCTGGTCTGATCATGTTTGATTGATTAGGGCTTGAGATCGGTAAGCTTCGATCGAGAGAATTGATGCTTGATCGATAAGATTGTTGGTGTATATGCCCTAGGACCTAGTTTTGGTCCACTTATGTACTACTTGACTTTGATATTTATATATATCATTCTGGCATTGTCATTATCAATGTTTGTTTACATCTGCGCACATGTACTGACATGATAATGTCCCTGGAGATAGATTGGATCTATGCTCAAACTATTGTCCCCAGTCGATGTACCTTAGTGGATATGGGACAGCTATGGTACTTGTGAGACTGGTATGTGAGCTGGTTAGGTACGTGGTGCTAACGCAGACACATGGGTATATCATTGGAGGATATACTGGAAAGACCCGCTGTGAGGCTATGACTTGGTGTCATAAGTTATCCTCACAAGTGACAGGAGATGCATTGATCCCTTGACTTGAGGTCATTGATCATTCTATATGGTTAGGGACTTGCTTTGATACAACCTAACACCTCGCCATAGTTGGGAGGTCATAACGGTTGTCATTGAGCATGTCACGACCCATATGAGAAGGTCAATGGACAGACATAGGATTTTGCCCCTTCCTTAGGGAAGTATGATATCCATGGAGCTCCTCTATGGTTCTATGACTGAGAGTGTATGGCCATACCCAGGTAAGAACCTGTTTTAGTCATAGCCATGTGATTGGGTGAAAACAAGTGGTGACACACTTGTCCAATCGGATATCAGTCCGGCAAAGAGACTGTAATGCATCTGTACCTAGTTGCGATGATGGGGATGTCGATGTCGATATCCATTCCAATGACCTGGGTAGCAGCGATGCACTGCTAGGTGCCACTCACTGCTTGTGGTGACCTTTGGTTAGCACTGCCAGCGTCAGAAGAACCTACATGGTCGCACACCTTGATACTTGAGTTCTCGTATTGATCGAGAAGCCTTATGATCAAGTTATTGGATAACTCGGATCTAATTGGGAGATTTCATCAGCACCAATGGGCCTGATGAGATGGAAGAATGTTATTGGAGCCAAACTTCATTTTTGGCAGGTTGACCCGTATTTGACCATGGTTGGTCACACTTGGATTAGGGTTGCATTGGATTGGATCCAAATGCTTAATCAACCCATAGGATGAAGTTTGGGCTAGCTCATTATCCAATGAAGCCCAATAACAAGTTTTCATGAAGAGAAGAGAGGATAAAAGGGTATAATGGGGAGAAACCCAACCCCATTGGCGCCTAAAGGGCATAATGGGGTTAGGGTGGCAAAATTGCTTCATTAAGGAAGCAATTTGCGCCTAGCCCTTCTCCCTTGATGGTATGAATGCCTTTAAGGCATGTCTTGGGCTGATATGGTACTTGGGCAATTATGGAAAGGTTGAATGAAGTTTATGGTAAAGTCTTGGAGACTTTCCTTGCATCAAACCTCCTCATCCTAGCCCTACACTTGTCATGATCCTAGCCCTTGCCCTAATCGCCTCTTGCCCTATATATGTGACCCTAGCCGCCCCCTCTTATATGATTCATCCTTGGAGGCGTGAACATAAAAAAGGAGCGAGAGCAAGGAGCATTGGCGCAATCTCTTCTTCTTCCATCAAGTGGCCGCAAGCTTCTCCTTCCTTACCACTTGGCGCATCTTTCTCTCTTGGTGGCGCAAGGTGGTTGGAGCATCTCCCTAAGGCTTGGATCTTCTTCCCGAGGCTAGCACCGGGCGTGGAAGAAGAGGACTCGAGGCATCCGTGTGTGTGAGACTGCAGAGGGCGCACAGTTGGGCACCTATCACGACATCGACCTCATCTTGCTCTGAGGTATTTTCTAACTCATCGTGTCGACCCCCTTGCATGCGATCTTCACTGGGTTTTTGGGACGGACCTGTTTCGGGGACATTCTTCCGCTGTGCAATGTATGTATGTGTCTCTGAAAAATTGTAAAATGTCCCCGGGGTTTCCCAACAGTGGTATCAGAGCGACTTGCAAGCCTCGAACGATGTTTTATGCTTTTCTTTCATGCTCACATGCCATATCTCTATTTTCGAAAATAGCATGATGCATGGCAAACGATTTTTTCTATGTAGGAAAAAATTAGGGTTTCTTGTTTCTATCATCCTCTCAATCTCTTTTGGATTTTTGGACTATTTTTCTTGTCTGATTTAAAGATCAAAGGCGCACGTAGTTTTGTCAAGTAGGACGGGCATTGTGTCTTCGGACTGGCCAAGTCTCTTGATCTGACAAAATTGCCAGCCGAAAGGATCTCTGAAATCACCTTGAAAAATAAATCGCAATTAACCAAAAGATTTGTGAGAAGAAGAGGAGAAAAAGAGACTAGTTTTAATGAAAAAGTAAAATTTCAGATTTTATGTTTTTCATGAGCATGTAGAATTGCATGAGTAAATACCTTGATTGTGCATAATGTTGTGATCATTAGTCAAGCCCCCCTTTGCATGCCTGTGATGTTTCCTCGTGAGGCCTGCGTGCCGCTTTTCTTTTTGCTTTTAAGAAGACTAGGGTAGCGCATGTACTTGGAGCTTGGCGCATGCATGGAGTTAGCGCACCTTGGATGGTGGCGCAACAAGCATCAAGGAAAAGGCGCAACCTTGCTTGATGGCACAAGTTAGGCATGGCCGAACCCTTGGGTTTGAGAGCTAGCTAACTTGGCATCTTTCATTGTGGCGCATTCTCCTTGGAGGAAGACCATGGCATTGGCCGAACCTTTGAGGTCTACCCTTAAGGTTTGAGAGCTAAGCCATGAAAGAAGGACCTTGGAGCCAACCATGAAGACCAAGATAGAGGGCGGCTAGGATAGGTCTTTCTTAGGGGGCTTGAGTCCTATGTCAAGAGATGAACCTCCTTTGGCATGGGTTGGTTCAATATCTTGAAAGGGCTTTGATCACATCATCTTTTACTGCTTTCCTTATCTGCTAAAAGCATGCCTGTGATGTTTTATCATTATGTTATCACTATAGGATTGCATGCCTGTATTGTTAGACATAAGATAAAACTGATGAGACCTTAAAAACCCTCATAAAATATCAAGTCTAGAAGCCTTCTAACGCGTAGCCCTCACTAAGCTATCGATCAGTGGAGTTGTGAACTGGTTCCCACCCTCGTGGGACACACCCACTTATCTTTAGAAAGTGTGTGGTGACAATGGTTTCCCCAGTCCAGTTTTAACCTGGGCGTGCCTTCGCAAGGAAACTCATTGGCCCTGGGCATAAACGGTTAGGAATGGACTTGACTAGAAATTCACATGTACTGGGCACATAGTGAAAGTCTAGAGGCATCGTTGAGAGGTTAGGGTTTCATGTTATATCCAGCCCTCGCTGGACATGAAATGCCCAAGACTGTCTCAACAAGGGGAGTTGCTTGGAGCAACCGGCCGGCGCGCCCACCTTAGGAAACATGAGTTACTTTGTACATCTCATCCCACCCTCGTGGGACGCAAAGCCTCATGTGAAATAAGGATCCCATCTCACTAGGAAGTCTTAAACTTCCCGATTGACTTTGTGGGTTGTCAATTCGAATTTAAAATAGTGGGAGCAGTAATCATTTAAAACAAGTCCAGTTTAAATGATTCGAAGTAGTACTAATCTGTTTTTCTTGGGTGTTGTAGAACAATGGCTACGAACACTGGCGGATTATCACTGCGATCACTCCTTGATAAGGATAAGTTAGTTGGAACTAACTTTATGGACTGGCATCGGAACTTGAGGATAGTCCTCAAGCTCGAGAAGAAGCTGTATGTCCTTGAACAGGCTCTTCCTGCGGCTCCTGCGCCTAATGCCCGAACGGCAGATAGAGATGCTTATAGAAAGCATCAGGATGACTCTTTGGAGGTTGCATGTCTTATGCTAGCCAGCATGGCACCTGAACTGCAGGTGCAATATGAGGAGCAGAACGCTTTTCAGATGATCACTCATCTGAAACAGATGTTCGAGGCTCAGGCTAGAACTGAAAGATTTGACACCGCCAAAGCAGTCTTTCGGTGTAAGTTGTCTGAGGGTGCACCAGTGAGACCCCATGTTCTCAAGCTCATTGGGAATGTGGATCATCTCAGGAGACTGGGTCATGCCATAGACAATGAGCTGGTTGTGGATCTTATTCTGCATTCCCTGCCCCCTAGCTTCAGTCCGTTTATTATTAACTTCAACATGAACCGGATTGAGTGCACACGGGAGGAATTGATGAATATGCTCCAAACAGCCGAGCGTGAAATGGGTAAGACCAAACCAAATTCTGTTCTTTTGGTCCCTGCGACCAAGAAGATAAAGAAGAAGGGTAAGGCACGTGCTAAGGGCAGTGCCAAAGGTCCTACCAAGGCACTGAAGAAAAAGGCAAAGAAGTCAAAGGACCAGAGGTGTTTTCACTGTGGCGAGCAGGGTCACTGGAGAAGGGACTGCAAGCAGCTTCAGAATGAGGAGAAGAAGGGCTTGGCCTTAACTTCTAGCTCAGGTATTTATGTTACAGAAGTCAATCTTTCTACTTCTATGTCATGGGTATTGGATACCGCATGTGGAGCTCATATTTGTACAAATATGCAGGGGCTCAAGAAAAGTAGATCGGTGCGACCTGGAGAGATTGACCTACGCGTTGGAAATGGGGCACAGGTTGCTGCTGTTGCTGTAGGCGTCTTGACTCTCTCCTTGCCTTCTGGACTTCTATTAGAACTAGATAATTGCTTTTGTGTACCTTCACTTACTAAGAACATTGTATCCATTCCTTGCTTAGCAAAGAAGGGATTTAAGTTTGAAATAAATAAGAACTCTTGTTCTTTTTCATTTGCAAATATGTTCTATGGGAAGGGTACTTTGTGCAATGGTCTGTATATCTTGGATATGGAAAGTTCTATCTGTAACATAAGTAATAAAAGGACCAAACTGAGTGGTTCAGTTGGTGCTTTCCTATGGCACTGTCGATTAGCCCATATAAACAAAAATCGCATCCAACAACTCCATGCAAATGGATTGTTAGAACGAGGAATTTGATACCTGTGAACCTTGTTTATTAGGGAAAATGACAAAGGCACCCTTCACCAAGATTGGTGAGAGGGCAGGAGGTTTATTGGATCTCATACATACTGATGTGTGTGGGCCTTTCAATAAACAAGCCAAAGGAGGGTACAACTACTTCATTACCTTCACTGATGACTTCAGTAGGTATGGATATGTCTACCTAATGAGACATAAATCTGAGTCCTTTGAGAAATTCAAAGAGTTCAAGAATGAAGTAGAGAACCAGCTTGGAAGATCCATTAAAGCTCTTCGATCAGATCGAGGTGGAGAATACCTGAGTGGAGAGTTCTTTGACTATCTGAGAGAGTCTGGGATCATATCCCAACTCACTCCTCCTGGAACACCTCAATGGAATGGTGTGTCTGAAAGGAGAAATCGAACTTTATTGGATATGGTTCGATCTATGATGAGTCATGCAACTCTACCTCCCTCATTCTGGGGGCATGCACTTGAGACAGCTTCTCTGATACTAAATAATGTTCCATCTAAGAGTGTCTCCAAAATACCATACGAGGTATGGAGTGAGAGACGCCCTAATCTCACGTTTATCAGGATCTGGGGATGTGAGGCTTATGTCAAACGTCAGGATTCTAGCAAGCTAGAACCTAGATCTGATAAGTGTGTATTTGTGGGGTATCCTAAGGAAACTAAAGGATACTACTTCTATGTCCCAACCGAGAACAAAGTTTTTGTTGCTCGGGGTGCTGTCTTTCTAGAGAAAGAATTTCTTATGAAAGAAGTAAGTGGGAGGGAGTTTGACTTGGATGAGGTCCAAGTGCAACCACAAGACAAAGAGATGGAATCTGAGCCATCTGCACCGGTTGTTATACAACCTGAGGCTCAGACACAGGTCCCACGTAGGTCTGGGAGGATTCGTCGTGCACCTGAGAGGTACGGGTCGCTGCCGACTCAACACGATGGAATTTTCATCATTGAGGATGAACCCAGAACCTATGATGAGGCGGTCAGTGGACCGAACTCCGAGAGATGGCTTGACGCCATGCGATCCGAGATGGATTCCATGTCGGCTAACCAAGTCTGGGATTTGGTTAAGCTGCCTGATGGGGTAAAACCCATAGGGTGTAAATGGGTCTTCAAGAAGAAGACAGACATGGATGGCAATATAGTTACCTATAAGGGTAGACTAGTGGCTAAAGGTTTTAAACAAGTCTACGGGGTGGACTATGATGAAACCTTCTCGCCAGTTGCCATGATCAAGTCCATTCGGATTCTGCTTGCTATAGCTGCATATCATGACTATGAGATATGGCAGATGGATGTGAAGACAGCGTTCCTTAACGGGAAGCTGACTGAGGATGTGTACATAACACAACCTGATGGCTTCATCCATCCTGCAGAGGCTAGTAAGGTCTGCAGGCTAAAGAGATCCATTTATGGATTAAAGCAAGCATCTCGAAGTTGGAATCTTCGATTTGATGAAGCTGTGAGAGATTATGGCTTTATGGAAGAGCTTCAAGCAATCCACCATAGCAGATTCTACAACCGAAGCAGAGTATGTGGCCGCTTCTGAGGCAGCCAAGGAAGCCGTTTGGATAAGGAAGTTCATATCTGATCTTCAGGTGGTTCCTAGCGCAGTGGATCCCATCGAACTCTATTGTGACAACAATGGAGCAATTGCACAAGCCAAGGAACCACGGTCTCATCAAAGATCCAAACACATACTCAGAAGATTTCACCTGATCAGAGAGATCATTGAAAGAGGTGATGTCAAGATTAGCAGAGTTGACACAGAAAACAATCTGGCAGACCCATTGACCAAGGCTTTGGCGCAGCAGAAGCATGATGGTCACGCTAGAGATATGGGGTTAAGATTTCTCAACCTCTAGGTCTTAGTGCAAGTGGGAGATTGTTGGTGTATATGCCCTAGGACCTAGTTTTGGTCCACTTATGTACTACTTGACTTTGATATTTATATATATCATTCTGGCATTGTCATTATCAATGTTTGTTTACATCTGCGCACATGTACTGACATGATAATGTCCCTGGAGATAGATTGGATCTATGCTCAAACTATTGTCCCCAGTCGATGTACCTTAGTGGATATGGGACAGCTATGGTACTTGTGAGACTGGTATGTGAGCTGGTTAGGTACGTGGTGCTAACGCAGACACATGGGTATATCATTGGAGGATATACTGGAAAGACCCGCTGTGAGGCTATGACTTGGTGTCATAAGTTATCCTCACAAGTGACAGGAGATGCATTGATCCCTTGACTTGAGGTCATTGATCATTCTATATGGTTAGGGACTTGCTTTGATACAACCTAACACCTCGCCATAGTTGGGAGGTCATAACGGTTGTCATTGAGCATGTCACGACCCATATGAGAAGGTCAATGGACAGACATAGGATTTTGCCCCTTCCTTAGGGAAGTATGATATCCATGGAGCTCCTCTATGGTTCTATGACTGAGAGTGTATGGCCATACCCAGGTAAGAACCTGTTTTAGTCATAGCCATGTGATTGGGTGAAAACAAGTGGTGACACACTTGTCCAATCGGATATCAGTCCGGCAAAGAGACTGTAATGCATCTGTACCTAGTTGCGATGATGGGGATGTCGATGTCGATATCCATTCCAATGACCTGGGTAGCAGCGATGCACTGCTAGGTGCCACTCACTGCTTGTGGTGACCTTTGGTTAGCACTGCCAGCGTCAGAAGAACCTACATGGTCGCACACCTTGATACTTGAGTTCTCGTATTGATCGAGAAGCCTTATGATCAAGTTATTGGATAACTCGGATCTAATTGAGAGATTTCATCAGCACCAATGGGCCTGATGAGATGGAAGAATGTTATTGGAGCCAAACTTCATTTTTGGCAGGTTGACCCGTATTTGACCATGGTTGGTCACACTTGGATTAGGGTTGCATTGGATTGGATCCAAATGCTTAATCAACCCATAGGATGAAGTTTGGGCTAGCTCATTATCCAATGAAGCCCAATAACAAGTTCTCATGAAGAGAAGAGAGGATAAAAGGGTATAATGGGGAGAAACCCAACCCCATTGGCGCCTAAAGGGCATAATGGGGTTAGGGTGGCAAAATTGCTTCATTAAGGAAGCAATTTGCGCCTAGCCCTTCTCCCTTGATGGTATGAATGCCTTTAAGGCATGTCTTGGGCTGATATGGTACTTGGGCAATTATGGAAAGGTTGAATGAAGTTTATGGTAAAGTCTTGGAGACTTTCCTTGCATCAAACCTCCTCATCCTAGCCCTACACTTGTCATGATCCTAGCCCTTGCCCTAATCGCCTCTTGCCCTATATATGTGACCCTAGCCGCCCCCTCTTATATGATTCATCCTTGGAGGCGTGAACATAAAAAAGGAGCGAGAGCAAGGAGCATTGGCGCAATCTCTTCTTCTTCCATCAAGTGGCCGCAAGCTTCTCCTTCCTTACCACTTGGCGCATCTTTCTCTCTTGGTGGCGCAAGGTGGTTGGAGCATCTCCCTAAGGCTTGGATCTTCTTCTCGAGGCTAGCACCGGGCGTGGAAGAAGAGGACTCGAGGCATCCGTGTGTGTGAGACTGCAGAGGGCGCATAGTTGGGCGCCTATCACGACATCGACCTCATCTTGCTCTGAGGTATTTTCTAACTCATCGTGTCGACCCCCTTGCATGCGATCTTCACTGGGTTTTTGGGACGGACCTGTTTCGGGGACATTCTTCCGCTGTGCAATGTATGTATGTGTCTCTGAAAAATTGTAAAATGTCCCCGGGGTTTCCCAACAAAGATCAGGAGCATCAAGAGATGAATGGTTAGATCTTGAGCCATTTGGTTTGTCAAGATCTGAACCAATGCTGGTTTGATTTGGTCTTTGAACCAAATGTAATTGAACCAAATGTAATTGAACCGGTTCACTTATGTGAACGTATGGTTCGATTGAGAGATGAAGTTCGATGGTAACGTGGGATTGAATGTGGAGTTAGTGCTTTCTATTTTTAGAAAGACGTTTTCCTTGTTGAAAACTCCCAACGTTTTCGAACGTGAGAACTCTCCTCTCTCTCTCGCCGACTTGCATCTTCTTGCTCTCGTTTTGGGTGGTCTTCACGCCAAGAAGAGCTTTCGGCCAGAAAAAGGAAAAGCAATTCATCTCTTCTCCTCCACACAAAAGGACACCTTGGAGCCTTGCTAGCACAAGGATCGACAAGGAGTAGGCGATCAATCATCTTGTGTGCGCACGCTTTGGAGGAGAGCTACTTCGTTCTCTGCTTCCAAGTCGCCATTCAATCATGGCTATGGTATGATCTTAATTTGATCTATACAAGTATTAATAAGTAGATTATATGACATGCAAACCGATCTTAGAAACCCTAGCTTCCGCTTGTGAAAACTCTGATATGCGCCTATTAGGGTTTTCGCCCCCCCCCCCCCTTTAGGGACTTTCAACATCCACATCTTCATCTGCTTCTACTCTCCAGTTCCGCTGCTCACGAATTATGGTGCGTGATGGGTTTGGCAGCGGCAACTTCACATCGCTCCCGGGGAAGATCAAGCTGTAAACTTCACCTTCCTTCACTATCATCCGCATTGAAACGCAGGAATCGAGATCAAGTCGGCAGTTGCCTCGGGCTTGCTCCATTTGGTCGGGATGAATCCCTACTGCGTGAGCGATAGGGGTTATAAGTCCCCCAAGAGCTATTGCACCTTTCGGTGCCCTTGATACCTTCTGGAGTTGTCGGGCAAAGTGAAAAGCAGTGTTGAGGCGGACCCCATACAGCATAGCCCAAAGAAACTAAAGCTCAGATGCTCTGACTAAGCCATCAGACTCTCCTCGTCCAAAAATATTATGTGCCATGACACGATGCACATACTTCAAAACAGGGTTCCTGAGGTAGGTGGCTCTAGCTGTCCTAGTGTCAAAGGGTCTCAGATCGGTCAGTTCAGCCTAGAAATTGCTATCATTGAACGCGGTAGGTGTGAGCCTTGTCCCTTCTGTAGGAAAACCATATATAGAGTTCAGCTCTGTTAGTGTCAGCACATACTCAGTGTTGTTCAGTCTGAAGGATAGATTGCCGTCATCGTCGTCAGTGTGGATGCTAGCATGGAACTCCATAGAAGATAGGAATTCCAGTACAATGGGGATGTAGGTGGGGTAGCACATGGTGAAGAACTGGTCCCAACCCATTCGTTGAAACATCCATTGCACATCTTCGTAGAAACCCAAAGTCTTCAGCGTGCCATGATCTAGGAATCTAGTGGTGATGACTGGGCAGCGTGCGAGGGTAGTAAGCTTGGCAAGCTGCTCTGGATCACGGCAGATGATCCCGTATGGTGTAGGCGGCAAGGCAGGTGGCGGATGGGGTTCGCCAGCGGCGTGAGAAGAGGACGCATGATGCTTGGACATGACTTGCTTGCGTCGAGACATCCCGGAAGTGTAGGAGAGTGATAGGAAGATAGCTTGTGTTGTGGAAGAAGCTTCAGAGGCGTCGGCGACGATGAAAGAAAGTCGGTGGCATGGAATCACAGGCGGCGACAAAAGCTAGGACAACATCGAACGGCGTCGTGAGGCACGGATCGACGCCGAAAATTTGGGGGAAAGAGTCACCGGAGGTTGGAGAAGACAATGAAAGGTCGCCGGTGGTCGATCGGGCACCGAAGGCGGCGGATCGGAACGGCGGCGGTGGCGCTAGGGTTTCATGCACGGGTGTGCACGAGCCTGTGTATCCTGCTGTATTTATCACTTATCGTACACGGCCATGTATGGATACATGGCTCAGCTCGTGCAGCTCTCGGTCTGGTCGCGCCAACAAAATTCACTTATGATGCACGGCCGTGTATCGGTGCACGGGCACGCCCGTGCATGTCTCGGGTGAGTGCAGGTACGGAAGCTCGTTACGCGTCACGGCCGTGCGCGTCATCACGCCCCTGCCCGTGCACGTCTCTGTTTGCGCACGGATGGAATAACCGAGCCGTGCATGGCTCGGTGGTACCTGAAAATTCTAGAAAAATTCCTATCAGTGTGGTACAGCTTATAGAGCATGAATATGAAAGAAAAACTAAAAAATAACAATGTCTAAATGGCGAAAATAAATAAGAAAGTAAAAGAGTGCAAAAGAGGTTGGGTTGCCTCCCAACAAGCACTTCTTTAGGGTCACTAGCTTGACCATAATGGTGCTCATGGTGGATCTGGAGGTGGAGAGGCTAAGTAGGTGGCATGAAGCCTCTGCCTGTCTCCCGTGAATTGTACCTATTAAAATGATCTTGAAGTATAAAAGTTTCTCTCTAACTGTCTTAACAGAACATAGAATAACAAAGTGGCACAAGACATAAGAATTGCCAAAGTCAATTAAAGTGTCATTCTCAAACAATTCCAAGGTCTTCTTTTGTAAATCGGCCCCTGTGGCCTCTTCAGTATGCGTCTTCATTTCCACCATCTTGTCTCCTTCTAGGCCGATCGAGTCGTTGGGTTTGTCTCCAAAGTGTTCGAGAAAGGCTTGTGGGAAGAGTTCCATCTTGCTCCTCGACTGTGCAGTACTCTCCTTCACCACCTCTCTGTTCTCCTTGGAACCTGAAAAATAGAAGTGGTTATCAGTAGCAGGAAATCAAACGACATATTATTTCCTTCAACGCGAAAGGTCATTGTTCTGTGTGGGACATCGATTATAGCTCTGATCGTAGTAAGGAATGGCCTGCCCAATATAAGAGGGAAAGTTGGGTTCTCGGCTATATCCAGGATTACAAAGTCTACTGGGATGAACATTCCTTTAAATTGCAGTGGTCTATTCTTAGCAATCCCCAGCGGGTGAAGTCTAGAACCATTTCCAAACTGCAGTACTTGAGATGTTGATGTGAGAGTTCCCAAGTTTAGCTTCTCATAGGTTATGACAGACATTATGCTGACTCTAGAGCCTAAATCCAACAGTGCTCTATCGAATGCAGTGTTCCCAATCTTGCATGGTATATTACTTTTTCAACATGGGATGTATTGAGAGTCTCATAACGAGGCTCCTCTTCCTGGTTTGCAGATGCTTCCTCTTCATTTCCCACGTTTTGAGCTTCAGATTCCTCCAATTGCTCAACGTCGCTTGTCATCACGGCATTGCACTAATCTCTGGGATTTGCTTCAGGTTGAGCTGGGAGCATCCCTAGGGTTCTCAGTAATGAACTCGTTCATTGGTCCAGTTCTGTGATCCGGCTTTCCATCATTTTCTGGTGAGTGGAGACAGAGTCCACCTTCATGTTCAACTGGCGAATCTGCTCACTCACAGAGTCATTGTACTTCATTTGAGTTGTCATGAAGTTTTCCAACATTGACTCTAGCCTGGACTTCTGTGGAGGATCTTGTTGTCTTTGGTTGGCTGATGGATATTGTATACCAGGAGGCCTGAAATTAGGAGAGAAGTTCTGATTAGAAAAATTAGCAGGAGGAACTTGCCCTTGATTTAACCTGTAGGAGAAATTCGGGTGATTTCTCCATCCCGAATTGTATGTGCTCGAGTAGGGGTCGTTCTGGTTCCTGAAATTCTCAATGGCATTGACTTGTTCAGAGGGGGCGCTCAAGATGTGGCAGTTATTAGCAGAATGCCCTATCACACCACAAACATCACAAGTCAAAGAATTAGAAGCAGATACATTAATAGAATCAATTTTAGAAGAAAGTGAATCTACTTTTGCCATTAGAAAATTAATTGAGTTAGCATCAAACTTCCCTGAATTTCGAGTATGCTGGCTCCTCTCTCCTGACCACTGATAATGGTTGAGAGCCATATCCTCTATCAACTGCATCGCATCATCATAGTTCTTGTTCATTAATGCCCCACCAGCAGCAGCATCTACAGAAAGTCTGGTCTGGTATAGCAATCCACTGTAGAAGGTGTGGATGATCACCCATTTCTATAGACCATGGTGAGGGCACATCCTCAATAATTCTTTGAAACGGTCCCATGCTTCATACAGGGACTCTCCATCTCTTTGAGCAAAGTTGGTGATTTGATTCCTGAGCTGGGCGGTTTTTCTTGGTGGGAAGTACTTTGACAAAAAAGCTTGTGATAACTGTTCCCATGTTGTGATTGATGCCTGCGGTAAAGACTGCAACCACGCCCTAGCTCGATCCCTGAGAGAAAAAGGGAAGAGTCTCAGTTTAATAGCATCAGGATGAGCACCATTAATCTTAAGAGTATCGCAGCATTCCAAAAAGATAGATAAATGAAGGTTAGGATCTTCAGTGGCTGTTCCACTGAATTGGTTCTGCTGCATCATCTGTACAAGTGATGGCTTGATCTCGAAGTTGTTAGCTTCGATAGTAGGCCGCGATATGCTAGAATGCATGCCAGAGATGGTGGGTGCTGCATAATCCTTCAAGGAACGAGTGACTTCCATCGTTTGACTGTCAGAAAAATTTCCTTCAAGCTTAAATCTTTTCAGATTTCTTCTGACTTGACGGAAAGTGCGCTCTATTTCCGGATCTCCAGGTACAAGTTTTCCTGTTTGCGCAGTGTTCCTAGGCATAAACAAGTA
This sequence comes from Costus lasius, assembly GCA_027563935.2. NCBI lineage: Eukaryota > Viridiplantae > Streptophyta > Magnoliopsida > Zingiberales > Costaceae > Costus > Costus lasius. The sequence continues at coordinate 21,355,460 of CM050451.1, read as the reverse complement.
CCTAGACAAAAAAGATTAGTAGCACCACACCAAATAGAAATTACAACTAAAAATAAAAGCAAAGAAACAGAATTAAGAACAAAATGAAATCTAACTAAACCTAGTCTATCAATCTTCTGATTGTGTTAATATTGGCAACCTAGTCCCCGGCAACGGCGCCAAAAACTTGATAGGGCCTAGACGGCTGCTACCGCAAGTGCACGGTCTATCGCGTAATAAAAAGATCGAACCCACAGGGACTAGGGTCAAGTACTAACAAATCAGTCAATCGAAAGCTAGGTTAATGATTAATGGGAAAATGGCTAATGTCCTAGAGCAAGTAGTTAAACTAAGGCAGATTAAGAACAAGCAGCGCAGAGAGCAAAACAAACAGGGTTTTGAGATTATGAGAGAGATTCGGGGTTTTAGGTTTCACCACACTGAAGCATGCATAAATATTAGGGCTTGACAATTTAAATAAAGTTTTATCTAAGTTCTCAAGGTAACCTTTCCTAGGGTACAGACGCGCTCCCTCTCAGGACACGGTCCGGTATCCATCTTAACCCAAGCCTCCTACTCTCGTGGCTTACTAGGGTTAAGGCGGATCCAATGGGATCTGTGAAAGATTAGGGTTCCTCGAGTGATTTCGAGTGCTCTCGCAACACGAAATCACCAGTCCAGTCTAGGGGTTCCGATGATCAAGGTTCACCTCTCAGTCCTTCTCTCGACATCTAAAGCATGCATACATATGGCCAGTATGTAAACAGAATTAAAACATCCTAAACATGAATAAGAATAAAGATAAATAGAGGAATATATAGATCAAGTCATATTATCAAGCATTCTTACAGTAGGCTACGCCCAAACCCCGAAAAGAAGAGTTTACGCTAGTGTATACATCGTTAAACACATAGAATCTCTCATAATAATTAAATTAAATGAAAGAGAGGGTATATCATCGATGGAAGAAGGTCCAGCACGAAGATCCACACCGGAACGACGAAGAAATCAAGCCAGAACAGTGTTGTCGCCTCCAAAATCGCCCTAAAACACTAAGGTCTCGCCTTTTTCGCTCATTCTCCTCGGTTGCTTGTCCAAATCCAATGATTCCAGTCCCAAATCGTGTGTATGCCAGTTAGAAAGGTCTCCCCCAAATTTCGCTCCAATCCGAGCTAAGAATAGAAAGTTATGGGCAAAATAGCGGACGTCTGTCGAGTAGTTCACGACAATACACGGCCGTGCATGGATGCATGGCCATGCCCGTGTACGGCTCTGTTGCGGAATAACTTATGGATCACGGACATGCATGGTTGCACACTCATGGCCGTGTATGGCTCGGTGAAGCCTGGAGTAGCAGGGTCATGCACGGCCGTGCATGGGTACACACCCATGACCGTGCATCTTGTAGAAAGCTCTGATTGGGCTGAAATTTGGCAGGTAGCTTCGTCTCATCATGGGAACTCCAAATTCCATTGATTTTGGGGTCAAATACCAGCATTTTATTAAAACAGAGGAAAAGTGAAGGTTCTGAAGAATATGAAGCATTTGAGTAAATAAATGAGATGAACATGCATTATGCTCTAAGATACGAATGAAATTGGGTCACGAAATATCATATTTTTACATGTCATCAACGACGGCGGCGACAAGGGCGAAAACTTGGTTTCAAGCATTTTTCCGGCGAGATTTCTCCTGGAGACAAAGATAGATTAGCCAATCCTCATCCTCAGATCAAGGAGAAGGCGGTTCTGTAGTCTTTTTGGCGATTTCTTGCAATCTTTTATGCGTTCTCTTGTTCATCACAACACCATGTATCTCTATACAAACATGAGCGAGTAGAAACCTTTGTTGGGATGATTGGGCATAGCCCAATGACTTTTATGAGTTAATACATGCTTTCACTATTTTCTTAGAATTTATCTGCATGATTTAGTTGAAGTTTTACCTATCTCGTAATTTACCTTGGCCAAGTATTTTTACGTCTTAGACATTGCGAGAAGGACCGGGAGGTGAATCACAACGTTCAATCTATTTCAACTAGACCTACGAATCCAATCACGGGAGTAGTTTGGATTTGTCTGAAGGGTTAAACAACGCTTCATAGAGCTTAAAGGGTTTAACTAGGTTAACTATCACGGGAGTAGTTAGTTAATCTAGTTGAATACCGTACTACGCTTCGGAAGGAGGTAATATGTATCTTTGGAAGAGTTCTTTTCATGATGGATGATTTTTGTGAATTAGTTATTCTTTAAATAACTCATAATTGTCATTGTGGCGAACCCATGAATTCTCGACTTTTCGAAACCTAAACTTTTTAAAAGCTGTTTCCGAGTTTGCATGTCCATATAAGTTTGAAAAAAATCGTTGATTTTGTCTGCCTGAATTCAAACAAGTCGAGAAGTCAGTACTTAGCTTCGTAGTCCTCGTGGGATCGATAACTTTTATTACTTCGATAAATCAGTGCACTTGTGGATACTTATCAAGTTTTTGGCGCTGTTGCCGGGGACTACGGATAGTTAATATTGACCGATTGATAAGTTCGGAGATTAGGTTTTTTTTTTCTTTTGCTTTATTTTAGTTTTGCTAATTTCCTATTTATTTGAGACTTACACATTGTATGCCCAGAAATTCTCGTGCAGGTGCTTTATTTCCAGAAGACCCAGAAATTGAAGGAGACTGCAGTTTGAGACTAGAAAGAATTCTGAGAAAAGAGAGATGGCGGAGAACAATCATCATCAATCTTTGATGGACTTCGCTGCACCTAATGTACAAGGGTTCAATCCAAGCGTCGTTCGACCCAACGTAGAGGCGAACAATTTCGAGTTAAAGCTAGCGCTAATGACGATGGTTCAGCAAAACCAATTTGGGGGTTCCCCAAATTCGAATCCGAATCTTCATTTAGCTGTTTTTCTTGAATATTGCGATACAGTTAAAATTAACGGAGTTTCATCTGATGCCATAAGACTGAAACTATTCCCATTTTCTCTTAGGGACCGTGCCAGAGCCTAGTTGTACTCAATGCCAGCAGGATCATTCACCACCTGGGAACAGTTGTCCAGAGCATTCCTGAACAAATATTTCCCACCGAGCAAAACTGTTCAGCTGCACAACAAGATCACGTGCTTTACACAGCAAGAGGGAGAATCGCTTTATGAGGCTTGAGAGCGTTTCAAGGAGCTCCAGCGCATGTGCCCACATCATGGACTTCAAGACTGGATTTTAGTCCAAATCTTTTACAACGGTTTGGACTATAACACCAAAATGATGGTGGACGCTGCAGCTGGAGGAACGATCATGAGCAATAACGTGGAAGAAGCAACTGCTCTTCTAGAGGATATAGCCATGAACTATAACCAATGGTCAGGTGAGCGGAGCACTACTTCCATGTGATTTGGTAAGTTTCACATTGATTCCTTGACATCACTGGCAGCTAAGGTAGATTCTCTAGTTCAGAAGATTGATTCCTTATCTTTTTCACTTAGTTCAGTTAACATGATTTCTTGTGAGGTATGTGGGGTAACAGGGCACAATGCATCTGAATACTGGATCATAACTTCTTCACAGGAGGAATCAGATCAAGAGCAAGTGAACGCTGTGGGGAATTATAATCAGAGACCTGCAAATGACCCTTACTCTGCTACTTACAACCCAGGATGGAGGAACCACCCCAACTTGTCTTATAAGCAAAATCAAGGGCAAGTTCCTCCTCAATATTCACAGCAGAATAATAAGCCACCACCAGGTTTCCAGCCAAGACAGTATGGGCAGCCCCAAAAGTCGAGCTTTGATTCCATACTGGAAGTTGTTATGAAACAACAGCAAAGAACTAACGATCTCGCTGATCAGATCAAGCAGCTGACATTTTGTGTGCAAGCATTGACTACTCATAACAAGATATTGGAAAATCAGATTGCGCAGCAAGCAAGCACTGCCATTAGACCTCCAGGGAGATTACCAGGATAGCCTGAGATGAATCCCAGGGAGCACGTCAATGCAGTCACTGTAATGAATGCTGAAAATAAGGAGATACCTGAGGAACCTGTTGAGGAGTCTGTAGATCAGTCTGTAAGCATTGTTCTAGAAGCAGAATATTGTAAGGAAGCAAGGGATGAAGAGAAATATGTAGGCCCACCTGCATATGTCCCTCAAATTCCTTTTCCCCAGAGGTTGTTTAGAACAGAACAAAAGGGACATGAGACTGGTAAGACCGAGGTAAAGAAAGACCAGGTAAGGCAGAATATTGAAATAACTAAGGTAAAGGATCCTAGGGATATTTCAATTTCGTGCAAAATTGGTAAGTTTTCTGTTGAAAATGCTTTGTGTGATATAGGAGCTAGTATCAGCTTGCTATCATCACATTTGGTTAAGGAAGTAGACTGTGGAAAATTTAAACCAACTGACACATATGTTCAATTTGCTAACGGTTTTGATCAGCAGCCTATTGGTATATTAGAGAATGTAACAGTTCAAATTGATAAATTTTCTATTGTTACTGATTTTATGGTTATCGGTATGAAAGAAAATGTTAAGTTTCCTGTCATATTAGGGAGATCATTCTTGTCAAGCACTGGAGTTGTAATTGACATGTTGAATAAAAAGCTAACTTTGAATTTAGATACTAGCAAGTTGATCTTTGATTTTTCATCAGAAACTAAAAAGATTGACTTTGCAGGTTCCGATCAAATTTTAGAAGTGAAGAAAGACAATTCTGATAGAAGAAGTGATTTTGAAACTGACAAATGGCTCTTGGAAAGTTGGAAAAGATATGAAAGGGACGAGCTAGAAGAGGCTGAGACATGGACACTACTTAGAGTGTTAGGGTCGGAATTGAATAAAGAATTGGAGAGGCGCGAGGAGCACGAGGAGCAACGATTGCCCATTATCCATTGCGCTTTGCACCCACCAGAAGGGTCATGAACATTTCTCTGGTCGAGCTAAAGACCATAAACAAGCGCTACCTGGGAGGCAACCCAGAGGCTTTAAAATAATTTTAGCATGTTTTTCTTTTCCTATGTTTTGATTTCCTTTTATTGCAATTTGTAGGGTTTATCTTTTAAGTTTTATTTTGCACTTTTAATGGTGTTAAATGATGAAGTTTTATATATATGGAAATTCTTTTAAAACTGGTGTTTTATGTGCAGAAATTTTTCGGAGATTTTTAGAGACTATTTTGACGAGAAGCCAAGTCAAAACGTGACTTTTACGGGTGCAGCCGTGACTATCATGCAGCCGTAATTTCAGTTGTGAATAAGTTCAACCGAGCACTGTACACTAAGGCAGGTTTACGGCCAGAGCCGTAACGGCGTTACGGACCGTAAGTTCTTTCGGGGCGACTTAACAGGTGACTTAGGGTTTTACGCCCGCGCTCGTAAATCTACGAATCTCGACGATTTCTTCCACGAGCGGCGACGAATCCCTTCCACCTTTCTTCCCCTGCATTCAGAGGCTATTTTCCAGCGATCTTCCACCGGATTTCCGCCGGATTTCGTGAAGAACAAGCGTCCGTCCGCCGAGCCGCCAGAGCCTGTTTCCCCTCCGATTCAAAGCTGATTTCCGCACATATTTGTGAGTTTTTCGTGCCCACGCTTGGGATTTGCCATTAGCACTAGATTTGCATGTTTTTAGGATCGATTTAGAGCCGTGAGATCGAGATTTTGGATGATTTTTTTTTTGCACGCGACTTTTACAGCTGAATGTCAGTGTTACTGTAGCATCACGATCTTTGAGATAGATTTGCATATTTCGTGTTATTTTGATCGGGATTATGGCACCAAGGAGATCCATGAGATCTAGGCCCTATGGGGCAGTGATGAAGAGTAGATATCCTGGACCAGAACCACGATACATGTATAGGATGGTTCACGGAGTCTTTCTGGAGAGGTTTGAGCGCATAGCTTATCCGGACTCGGAGCCTGAGACGCATGCACAGACTTCAAAGGTTTCGAGGACTACTTCAGAGGCTAGTACTTCATAGGTAGCAGCCGCAGAGCCTGTTAGTTCTTCATAGCTTATCTGGACTCGGAGCCTGAGACGCATGCACAGACTTCAAAGGTTTCGAGGACTACTTCAGAGGCTAGTACTTCATAGGCAGCAGCCGCAAAGCCTGTTAGTTCTTCAGAGTTAGAGATTATTTCAGATTATTTATCATGTATATGTGGTGTCATATGATAGTTTTGGGTGTCTGGTTGATGATTTTCCGCATGATTGGAATGATTCTGATGCATCTTTGATATTTGGTTTGAAATAGTAACTGAAGGTGGTAAATTGTGTTGTGGTGTGTAAACCTAGACGGTATTTGATATCTGGAAGTTGATTGCCATGTAGAAATTGAGTATCTTCGTGGTGATAATTTTTCTGGATATTTTTTTTTCTTTTTTTCTGAGCTATAATTCTCAATTTTGGTGTAACTGTACAGGGTCTCGCTAACAAATACAAAGGGAACTCTTGCAAAAATTTTCCTGAAATTCATTATTGGTTAAATATTTACATATATGCAACAATTTAAGTCTAGGGTGATCTTCATGATAGGCTTACTCTTCAAGGCTTTATGAGTATGTATCTTGAATGTTTATAATTGTTAAGGATGATCAAATTTGTTTTACCCTTGATTTTGGACTTAAGAAACATTTTGAGTGATTGATTTGATGACTTAGGGAATTTTTGGAATTTCATGTAGACTTAATTTGTTGAGTAAATTCAATTCTGGTATTGATAAAATGCATATGTGAATTGTTATATGTTCATAGGACACATGCATAGTATCTTGTTACTTGAAGTTTAATTTATCTATTTTTGCTTAATGGAAAATTTTTATGAATAGAAAATTGGTGATATATCTTAAATTGAGATTTTCTCCAACTCCTCTAGTTGAGAAATCTTAAGTCATGAGTTATATTATACCATCGTTTGGTATACTTTAAATCTGTTGCGATCAAGTATCGATAACGATTTAAGTACCATGCCACTGACCGGCTTTCTCCATAAATTAAAAAAAAAAGAGAAAAAAGAAAAGACTCCTCTACTTGGCACTGTTAAATCTGACAGTGGTACCTAAGACAGGAATTGAAGTCTAATAGAAAAATAAAAAAAAAAGAGAAAAAAAAGGAGAAAAAGATAAAGCTGTAGGTTAAGTGGACAACTCCACTGACTGATGTAGGGACACCACCAAGAAGGTCAACAAGACTCAAGAAGACCCCAATTCATTATGGGATGAATGCTTGACTCTTTTTAACATTTTGAGAAGTCATTTAAGACTTGTTAATTTGTGTTTTGTTGCTTTGTAATACGCTACAAACTCTATGGTATTGTCAGCAATTGTTGTTATGTTGTAGCTAGGATTAGCCTAGGTTTACTTTGAAGTCTTTATTTTTATTTTAGTGAATGTACTAGGTTGTCTTAGCCTATGTCTGATACACACATGTATTGCACAGTCAAGCGCCAAGGCTACCAACGGTATTGTGACCTTGGCATAGTTAATCTTCATCAGCTCAAGCACCTTGGTACCAGCCCACTTCCAACCCACTCAACATCAACCCAACATCAACCCCAGCTAGTAGCAGCCCAATGCCAGATTAAATCAGCCCAACAAACCCAGCATATAGCCCAAATCCAACCTCACTCCACCATCATGAAGTGACTTCGCACCCCCTCAATTCAGCCAACGTAGACAACCTGCATGCTCCAAGAAATCATCACGCCTCCTCAGCTAGGAATGCCAAGGGTCACAAGAGGTGTAACATTGGGGACCTAGGTTTTAAGCTTCCTTTGTTCACTTTGCACACTAAGTCGAATATTTCTAAAAACGGAAAAACTTTGTATTTGCGTGTGTAAGAGTTTAGCGTGCTCCTCTTTGGATTGAGCTTGCTCTCCACCGGTTGCTAATCATTCCACGTTTCATACAATCCATTGTCGATCATCCTCTTCCATCAACACAAGCCGCGGTTACTGTTCCATTGCCGGTATCTTCTTTCCAACGATCATCTCTCGGTTCAAGAACTAAACTTCATCAAAGGGCTGAAGGATCTTTGGACGACAATCACTGTCAAGAATAGTCTAAGGAGTTCGACCCCTTATCTTTAGGGGTCCAGGTGCACCAACCCCCTAACTTCTTAAAATCTAGTCTTCTCTTGCGCGTAGAACTACATACCTAGGGTGATTCTTGGGCTAGGATTTACGTCCTACATTAGTGGTATGAGAGCAACCCTTAGGTGCTCTATGTTAATTTGTTCTTAATCTGATTTAGGTGAGAGAAAATTTTTGGCTGTTGTGTTCTCTGTCTCTGAGCATTCTGAAATTTTCTGCACTGCTGGATTTTGTTTTGGGGTTTTTATTGCTGTGTCTACTACTGCGTTTTGATTTCTGAGCGTGTTTGCCTGAATACTCTGTGCTTTGCTCTGCTGAATATCTCTGAAAGCTTGCTCCTGAACATGCTGTCGAGTCTGCACTTAAGCTGTTTGCTCAGAATATCTGCTTACTTACTGATTGTGTGAGCGCCGTCTTCTGAATCTCAGTTTCGGTTCTGTTATCCCTGAGAGTTCCTGATTTGCGTGTAGTGCTTGCTGAACGTCTTAGCCTGGATTGAAATCTCCATCCGCGTACTGTAGCTTATCGGTTTTGTGGCTTTTCGATTTTCCTGCATTCTGCTGGCTGCTAATTTTGCATATCTGCCTGTTACCATCATTAACTGTCAAAGAACAATCAGAATCCTGAAGAACCGATACATACCTACACCATGGTTGTTCGCACTAGGAACAACCAGAATCCTGAAGAACCTGAAAATCATTCCACTCAAATGGATGCTATCGTCCGTATGTTCACTGAACTTCAGGCTGACATGCGCAACTTGAGACAACGAGTAGGAGAGTTAGAGAAGACTAACAGTGACCCCAACACACAACATAGTCCTTTAGTTGATCCACACTTAGATGGTCCAGTTGAAAATCAACCACTAAACCTTGGAAGGTCCCCAAATCATCAGTGGGGGAGGGTACTAGTAGGCAGCCCCATGAACCCAGGGATAGTCCCAGACCTGACTCGGAACATAATCCTAGAAGTAGAGGTGGTCATCATAGAAATCAACAGTATACATCCCATGGGCATCACTCAGGAGATTCACACCCCAGAGCCTATCACCAGCACCGAGAAGAGGAGGATATGTATCAGAACCTCAGGCTTAGTACTCCCATCTTTGAGGGAAGTCTAGATACCCAGACTTTCCTAGAATGGCAAACTCAGGTTGAAAATTATTTCATATGGGGTCGAGTGCCTGAACATGGTAAGGTCCAGTGTGTTAAGTTCCTACTAAGGGGGTCAGCCCAGATGTACTGGAACAGCCTAGAGCTCAAGATAGCTAGAAGTGGTCTACCTCCCATAACCACTTGGGAGGAAATGAAGTGGAAACTGAGGGAGAAGTATGTGTCTCCACATTATAGGAAAAAGCTATATGATCAGCTCACTAGGCTTATCCAAGGTAATGACTCAATCATTGAGTATAACAGAAAATTTGAGGATCTATTACTTCGGTCCGACTTGAATGAGGAGCCCTGGTTATCTTTAAATCGGTATAAAGGGGGGTTTAGTAGTGATGTCAAGAAAGCATTTATCCATCACAGGTGTGAGACCCTAGCTGACGCTTATCAATTAGCTATGGACATCAAATATGATTTGTAGCAACAATATAGATTTACCACACCGAAGCCTAGCACCATAAACTCTAACAACAAGCCGCTAGTCCCCAATATTTCATCCAAAGTACCAACCATAGAGAATAGCCAGAGAGATATAAGAATGTCTACCTAAACCACCAAAGTGACCTGCTATAATTGCCATCAATCCGGTCATCTCTCTAGGAACTGTCCCAAGAAGACTTTACTGATGGAAGAAGTAGTGGAAGAGGAAGAAAACGAGATCCCTATCATAAATGAAGTAGAATACCACCCCGAGTACAATAGTGAAGAGGAACCTTCCCAATTTACCATGGTGGTAAGATGTAACTATATTAAGGAAGTTCCCACTGAAGATTGGAGACGCACTAGCCTATTTTACACCTACACCCAGTGCAATGGTAAAGTCTGCAAAATTGTGGTACATAGTGGAAGCAACCTGAATGTGATCTCTAAGCAAGCTGCCGAGAGGTTTGGACTAACCCAAGTGAGACACCCTAAACCATACAATATATCATGGGTTGATAAGACTATTATACCAGTCACTTTCAGGTGTGAAGTCCCACTGAAGTTAGCAAGTCATCAAGGAATGTATGGTGTGACATCACTGAAATGGACATGGCAGATGTGCTCCTTGGACGTCCATGGTTGTATGATATGGATGTCATCCACTATGGAAGAAGTAATACATATGAGTTTACCGTGGGAAGAGATAAGATCACCCTTATACCTAGTCTGCCTAGAGAGTTGAGGACATCACATAAGAAAGGTAAAGCGGTTGAACCAAAAAATTCTATAACTATTTTAAGACCTCAGACCTTCATGCAAGATGTCAGAGAAACCGACCTCATCTATACTCTCCTGGTGCAACAAGTGACTCTGGAATCTGAATCTCAGCACTCCCCCATTATAATCGAATTGCTCAAGGACTATCCCACCATTACCCCGGATGAACTACCCAAGGAGTTACCTCCTGAGAGAGAAATTCAGCATGTTATTGATCTTGTGCCAGGTGCCACGTTACCCCATTTACCTCATTACCGTATGAGTCCCCTAGAACATGCCGAGCTGAGACGACAAGTAGATGAGCTGCTAAGCAAGGGGTTGATTAGGGAGAGTCTTAGTCCCTGTGCGGTTCCAGCTTTATTAACACCCAAAAAGGATGGCACATGGAGAATGTGCATTGACTGCAGAGCCATTAACAAGATCACTGTTAAATACCGTTTCCCCATCCCAAGGCTGGATGACCTCCTTGATATGATTGTGGGATCTGCTTGGTTTTCCAAAGTGGACCTTCGTAGTGGGTACCACCAGGTGAGGATTAGGGAAGGGGATGAATGGAAAATGGCTTTTAAAACACAAGACGATCTATATGAGTGGATGGTTATGCCCTTTGGGCTGACTAATGCTCCCTCTACTTTCATGAGATTGATGCATCATGTCTTAAAGCCGTATATTGGTAAATTCCTTGTGGTATACTTTGATGATATTCTAATCTTTAGTAAGACTGAGGAAGATCACCTAAATCACTTAAGGGCCACCCTCAATCTATTGAGGGAAGAACACTTATTGTTGAATTTGAAGAAATGTGTTTTTTTTGTCCAAGAAGTTGAATTTCTAGGTTTCATCACTAATGATCAAGGGTTGAAAGCCGATCCCTCAAAGGTTGAAGCCATTGTTAATTGGCCCACCCCGATATCTATCACCGAAGCGAGAAGTTTTCATGGATTAGCTACATTCTACAGGAGATTCATACACGATTTCAGTACCCTAGTGGTGCCTATAACCAACTGTTTATGCAAAGGAAGTTTTGAGTGGACACCCTCAGCCGACAAAGCTTTTTAGGACCTCAAAGTAAAAAATCACTACCACACCGGTTTTAAGATTACCCGACTTCAATAAAGTGTTCATCGTGGATTGTGATGCTTCGGGAATTGGAATTGGTGGAACACTTAGTCAGGAAGGACATCCAATCGCATTTTATAGTGAGAAGCTGAATGAGGCCAGATAACGATACTCCACTTATGATAAAGAGTTTTATGCCATAGTTCAAGCCCTTAAACATTGGAGGCATTATCTTATCCATAAGGTCATTCTCAATAGTGACCACCAAGCTCTCATTTACTTGAGCAATCAGGTTAAGCTAAATCCGAGGCATGCGAAGTGAGTAGAACTGCTGCAACAATACACCTTTGTTTTAAAGCACAAAACTGGAGTACAAAACAAGGTAGCTGATGCCCTTAGCCGAAAGTTACTATTACTGAATACACTCCAAGCCTCGGTCACAGGATTTGAGAGAATCAAGGGCGAGTACAAGGAGTGTCTGGACTTTAAACGCGTGTTTACCACCCTAGAAGCCGAGCCTACCTGCAATCCTGACTTTGAGATTAAGGAGGGCTACCTCTTTAGGAGAGGAAAGCTATGTATTCCACGCACCTCCTTGAGGGAATTCTTGGTTTGGGAACTACATGGAGGAGGTACCGCCGGCCATCATGGGCGGGATAAGACTTTAGCTTTAGTGGAAGAACGATTCTATTGGCCCAAATGTTTAAAGATGTATCTAAGGTGGTTGGGCATTGTCAAACATGTCAAGTATCCAAGATAACGAGGCACAATACCGGATTATACATGCCTTTACCAATACCCGAGGGACCTTGGCAAGCTCTGAGTATGGATTTTGTGCTTGGCCTTCCGCGCACTAGTGCTCATTATGACTCTATCTTTGTGGTGGTGGATAGGTTCACTAAAATGGCTCACTTCATCCCATGTACCAAAACCACAGATGCTTCTCATGTAGCAAGGCTCTTCTTTAACAATGTGGTGCGCTTACATGGTTTGCCCCGCACAATTGTGTCTGACAGAGATGTTAAATTCGTGGGGCATTTTTGGCTTACCTTATGGAAACTAATGGGCACCAAGCTTAATTTTTCCACTGCATATCACCCACAATCGGATAGACAAACTGAAGTAGTAAACCGGTCCTTAGGGAATATCTTGAGGTGTTTAGTGGGTGCACACCCAGGTACATGGGACAGGCTTTTACCAATTGCGGAGTTTGCTTTTAATAGTGCTGTGAATCGCACTACTGGCGCTAGTCCTTTCCAGCTTAACTATGGTTTCCAGCCACGAAAACCCATTGACCTAGCCCCCCTACCAACACCCTTTAAGCAGAACCACTCAGCCCTGTCTTTTGCTCAACACATTGTCAAGATTCACAACGAAGTGAAAGACCAAATTGCAAAGAATACCCTTAACTATGAGCTGGCTGCTAACCCCCATCGTCGTGTTGTGAAATTGCAGGAAAGAGATTTAGTCATGCTGCGGAATAGGAAGGAGAGACAACACGGTCCCAACCACAAGCTCCAACCAAGAGCCATGGGTCCTTTCCGAATATTGAAAAAAAATAAATGATAATGCTTATATGTTGGATTTACCACAGGCCCTTGGGATACATCACACCATCAACATAGAAGATCTGACACCTTACAAAGCACCGATCCACAATTGAGGTTCCAGCTCCAGCCAAGAGGACCGGACATATACGTGAGGGACAACAACGCTGCATCAATAAGGAAATTCAGCACTATTACCTCGTTCAATGGGAAGATGGAGGAGAGGAATGGTTATCGGAGGACAAAGCACGCACACAACTACCTGACGAACTTGAGAGCTTCTCATTTAACTCTCTGGAGGAGAGTTCTCCCAACCCCGAGAAAGCTGATGTAGGGACACCACCAAGAAGGTCAACAAGACTCAAGAAGACCCCAATTCGTTATGGGATGAATGCTTGACTCTTCTTAACATTTTGAGAACTCATTTAAGACTTGTTACTTTGTGTTTTGTTGCTTTGTAATACGCTACAAACTCTATGGTATTGTCAGCAATTGTTGTTATGTTGTAGCTAGGATTAGCCTAGGTTTACTTTGAAGTCTTTATTTTTATTTTAGTGAATGTACTAGGTTGTCTTAGCCTAGGTCTGATACACACATGTATTGCATAGTCAAGCGCCAAGGCTACCAACGGTATTGTGACCTTGGCATAGTTAATCTTCATCAGCTCAAGCACCTTGGTACCAGCCCACTTCCAACCCACTCAACATCAACCCAACATCAACCCCAGTTAGTAGCAGCCCAATGCCAGATTAAATCAGCCCAACAAACCCAGCATATAGCCCAAATCCAACCTCACTCCACCATCATGAAGTGACTTCACACCCCCTCAATTCAGCCAACGTAGACAACCCGCATGCTCCAAGAAATCATCACACCTCCTCGGCTAGGAATGCCAAGGGTCACAAGAGGTGTAACGTTGGGAACCTAGGTTTCAAGCTTGCTTTGTTCACTTTGCACACTAAGTCGAATATTTCTGAAAACGGAAAAACTTTGTGTTTGCGTGTGTAAGAGTTGAGCGTGCTCCTCTTTGGATTGAGCTTGCTCTCCACCGGTTGCTAATCATTCCACGTTCCATACAATCCATTGCCGATCATCCTCTTCCATCAACACAAGCCGCAGTTACTGTTCCATTGCCTGTATCTTCTTTCCAACGATCATCTCTCGGTTCAAGAACTAAACTTCATCAAGGGACTGAAGGATCTTTGGACGACAATCACTGTCAAGAATAGTCTAAGGAGTTCGACCCCTTATCTTTAGGGGTCCAGGTGCACCAACCCCCTAACTTCTTAAAATCTAGTCTTCTCTTGCGCGTAGAGCTACATACCTAGGGTGATTCTTGGGCTAGGATTTACGTCCTACATTACTGACTTTCATGATTAAGACTATGAGTTAGATTATACTACTCTGTAGTATACTTTAAACAATGTTATGACATATGACAGTTTAAAGACCAAATTGCTTTAAAAATCTCTTATCTTTAACATCACCAAGATTCTTGAAATAAATTTTTGTCTATTGAGTAAAATAGATTTATTAAGTTGAAAGTATGTGATATTTAGTGTGTGAAGAATGAATATTATGACATGAATTGTGAATTTTATCCTCCTTGGATTGTAACCTCTTAGGAATTTATCTCTATTATGATTTTTCTTTAACTACTTGAGTTTGAAATATTGATTACTTAATCTGTGGACCAAGGATATCATTGAGGGCAAAAACTAAGATGAGAAATCCTTATCTTTACATTCATCATACATATTCTGGAATTGCTTGAGGACAAGCAAAATTCTATGTCTAGGGTATTTTGATGCATTGCATTTATATAGTGTTTTGCCTATGTTTTAAATCATATTTTGGGCTTGTTCGCATGATTTTGTGTTACTTTTAGTGTTTTTATCTTACTTTGCATAGAATCTTCACTTTTTCTGGTTTATTAAAAATGTAGGTAAAAAGGCGTAAAAATGATGAATTTTGGGAGATTTGAAGCCATAATGAGATTCTCGAGGAGATCACGAGCCCACACATCAAATTTAGAGCAAAAACGGTGAAAAACGAGACATTTACGGCCTTGGCCGTAATTGTGGATTCGGCCGTAAACACGACGACGAGCGGGAGATGAAAATCGGCTAAGTCTAAAAGTCTACCGAAACTTTCACGGGTGAAGCCGTAACTCCATCACGAGCCGTAAAAGTTTCTGTGACCAAAAGCATTATACGCCGAGAGAATTACGGCGGAAGCTGTAAACACATCACAGGCTGTAAAAGTTTCCGCCCGACGAGTTTTTCGCTCGATTCTCACTCGTTTTGAACCGGATTTGGACCAAACTTTGGAGAACCGTTCCTTGATGGGTTCTAAACCGGTCTAGCTATAAAAGGTGGGATTTTGATCGATTTAAAAGGGGGGGCTTGAATGGATGAAGACGAACGGCGGCAGCGACAAGGGCGAAAACCTGGTTTCAAGCATTTTTCCGGCAAGATTTCTCGTGGAGACAAAGATAGATCAGCCAATGCTCATCCTCAGATTAAGGAGAAGGCGGTTCTGTAGTCTTTTTGGTGATTTCTTGCAATCTTTTATGCGTTCTCTTGTTCATCACAACACCATGTATCTCTATACAAACATGAGCAAGTAGATACCTTTGTCGGGATGATTGGGTGTAGCCCAATGACTTTTATGAGTTAATGCATGCTTTCACTATTTTCTTAGAATTTATCTGCATGATTTAGTTGAAGTTTTACTTATCTCGTAATTTACCTTGGCCAAGTATTTTTACGTCTTAGACGTTGCGAGAAGGACCGGGAGGTGAATCGCAACGTCCGATCTATTTCAACTAGACCTACGAATCCAATCACGAAAGTAGTTTGGATTTGTCTGAAGGGTTAAACAACGCTTCATAGAGCTTAAAGGGTTTAACTAGGTTAACTATCACGGGAGTAGTTAGTTAATCTAGTTGAATAATGTACTACACTTCGGGAGGAGGTAGTATGTATCTTTGGAAGAGTTCCTTTCATGATGGATGATTTCTGTGAATTAGTTACTCTTTAAATAACTCATAATTGTCATTGTGGCGAACCCATAAATTCTTGACTTTTCGAAACCTGAACTTTTTAAAAGCTATTTCCGAGTTTGCATGTCCGTATAAGTTAGAAAAAAACCATTGATTTTGTCCGCCTGAATTCAAACAAGTCAAGAAGTCAGTACTTAGCTTCGTAGTCCTCGTGGGATCGATAACTTTTATTACTTCGATAAATCCGTGCACTTGCGGATACTTATCACCTGGTCCACATCTTCAGGCCCCACTCTGTGATAGACTTGTATGACATTATTTTTCTTGCTTGTTTCCGCACTTGTTATGGTTATTATGCTTTTCATATTTGCTGTGTGAATTTTTTCCATGAGATTGTATGAGTCTTGTCCTATGATGGCTATTTCAAAATTTTGAGTATTTTGAGTTGAATGCATAATTGGGTAGGAATGATCAAAGAATTAAGTCTGGAGTGATACCTCCTTGTTAGAAATACTTTTTGATCATGTCTATATGTTCTATGATTTAGAAATTTTGTGATTTGGATTGATTTTGAGATGTTCATTAGTGGGTCAAACATTGATATGATTGTTGAATCGACTCAAGCTTGCAACTTACATGAGAATCATATTGAATTACATATTCACTTAGTTATTCCTTGATTTCCTTTCTATTGTTGGGGAGACATTGCATTTGTTAGAAAGGTTATGTTATCAACTACTGAGCATAGTATAAATATATATATATATATATATCATCCTTAGATTCCTCTACTTGGCACTGCGAAAAATTGGCAGTGGTACCGAAGGACATGAGTTGAAATCTAAGGGATGTGAAGTTGAAAACAATAAAGAGACTCCTCTAATTGGCATTGCGAAAAATTGGCAATGGTACCGAAGGTTATGAGTTGAAGTCTATTGCAATAATCAGTGTATCATACCCTGATGAAACATTTGAGTTAACCCCAACGATTTGACTAGGAAGGATTGGAATTCCATGAGTGTTTTGTGTAAGCTTGATTGAATACTATGTTTGCTGCTTACTAGGTTGTTTGGCATCTAGTTATTGTAGGATCAAACTGTTGAACACTTGAGGCAACCATTTACTTAATTTCTCCTGATTAGATATTGGATTGTTATTAAATGTTTTTCTAACTTGGATGTATATCTTGACACGAAAGATTACTCTTATAGCAAACATGTATTTCATCTTATTTTATTGCTTGAGGACAAGCAAAGATTTAAGTCTGGAGTATTATGATGCATTGCATTTTGGTAGTATTTTTCCATTGTATTTCATGTCAAATCTAGGCTTATTTTAACACTTTTATACTCATTATAGCCTTATTTCCTTCATATCTTCGGAATCTTCACTTTTTGGCACTTTTATGGAATTTCAGGTAAAAACACCCTTTTTTGACATATTTTGAAGATACTGAGGCCTTGGGACGATTTCTTGTGTGAAAACGAAGTCGTCTGTCAAATTTGAGCTCATTCAGAGTTTGCTAGAGAATCACGGCCAGGTGAACCCCATGGGGTTCACCATCCCAGTCGCCAGCCAGCGAAACTCACAGAGAGCATCACGGCCAGGTGAACCCAGCGGCGTTCACCAGAATTCCTTCAGGCCGAAAACAGTCCAGAGGACATCACAGCCAGGTGAACCCGGTGGGATTCACCGCGCTTCTTTCAGCCGAACTCACAGAATGAAGCACGGCCAGGTGAACCCGGCGGGGTTCACCCGTGATTCTGATCTAGGCTCGCGCACGGACCCGACCTATACTCGGTTTTCCTTCGATTTCTCACCCGTTCGGAGTCCAAATTCGGCAAGTAAGGTGTCTATGGAAAGCTCTTTCAGAGGCAAACGCATGGGATATAAAAGCCCTAATTTTCTTGCCCTAATTATCAAGGAATCATGCGACGAAGGGCGGCGGGTGGAAGAACAAGGCGACAACACGAGTTCGAGGCGATTTTCAGAGATTGGATCATCGGAGTATCACGATTCTTGCATATTTACTTCGGTTTATCCTCTCCTTTGAGCGTAACAATGATGATTGTAGCATAAACCCTATTTCGGGGCTTGGATTAAACCCGTTGACGAATTTAATCACAAATTTTATCTTTATTACGTTGTTTGGATTGCGTTGTGAGCATATTTTACTTTAATGTGTTTATTTCATAATTTTACCTTGGCCGAGTATTTTCACGCGTTAGCCGTTACGATTCATATCAAGAGAAGGATCGTAAGGGTGGATTCCCTTAGTAAAACTTGCGAGACCTCGACACAAGAGTGCTTGGTCTTCGCTCGAGGATTTTATATTCTGCCATAGAACTCATCGGGTTCATCTTAGAACGATCCACCGCGAGAGTAGGAGGTCGTCCTAAGTCGAACACCGGGGTGTACACTCGAGAGAGGGCACCTTGTACCTTAGGGTTAGATTCATTGTGCAAAATCAACAATCCAAATAACCGACATCTTCCTTGTGCGATTAAAGTAATCATCGTGGTGAAAACCAAAGCCCTGATTTCTCTCTGGTATTTAGTCCCTACTGTCGTAGCGTTGATTACTTGTTTTCGATTTCTACTTTCAAAACCCAATTTCGTTTCACCTAGCTATTAGGACTCAGATTTTCTGGTACTCAACCCTGTTCCCTGTGGGATTCGATATCTTTTATATTACTTCGACATAACTGTGCACTTGCGGTACGTGTCATCCACCAGGCTGCAGTGTAAAAGTGGTTATGATTGATCTTCATAATCTTACCGGTATTTCTAAAGAAGATGAGATGTTTTATTTTGCCATGCTACTATTTGAACAAAAATCAAAGAGGGAGCTATGGAATTCATTGGAGACTCCAGAAATGAAGATGCGTTGGTTAAATTTTCAATTTGACTTGTATAAGAAATTTGGTCGGGTTTAAGTAGTTAATTGTGTTGGTTTAAGTTGACAATTCTGATGTACTGTTAAGACAATTTGGATGATGATGTTCTGTTAACTTTTGAACTTATATCTATGTATTTGGATAGTGTATTTAACTTTTGAACTTATATTTGGATGATGATGTACTGTTAAGACATCTCTTTCTAATGATGATGATGTATTTGGATGATGTATTTAACTTTTAAACTTATATCTATGTATCTCTTTCTAATGATGATGAAATATTTTTTGTGCTTTAATAGAAATGGAGAATGGAGCATATGCATATTTCTGTGAAAATAATGATGATGAAGAGAACATGAATTTAGCTTTTTGGTTATGCGGACATGCTGTTGATTCTTTAATGATGGATTTTAATAATATTTCATTATCAAAATCGCCTTGTATGACTTCTGAATTCACTGGTGCAAAGTGGATAGGACATGCTGTTGGTTCTTTAATGATGGTTCTTATATGGCCATCTAGAAAGATGTAAAAGGATGATGAGAATGGAGGCAAGAGATTTTTTACAATTGTGTTATAACTTAGAACATCATTATGATCTGAAGCCATCTAGAAATATGGGAGTTGTTGAAAAAACTAGTATTCTTGTATTTACATTGGCCCAAGGTGCATCAAATCGACAAGTACAGGAATGTTTTTAACATTCAAGAGAAACAATTAGTAGAACCTTTCATGAGGTTTTATGTGCAGTTTGTAAATTGGCTAAAGATTTAATTAAATCGACTGATCCAGAGTTCAAAGATATCTCACCACAAATTTTGAACGACATATGCTACATGCCTTATTTCAAGGTAAATTATGAAGTTTACTATTCTTTTTTATATAATTATATGCATACCATCTAATTTTTTAATTTTTTGTAGGATTGTATTGGGGCTCTTGATGGGACTCATATTGATGTCGTAGTTCCTATTGCAGAGCAAGTTCGCTATATTGGACGAAAAGGTTGGCCAACGCAAAATATATTGGCTGTATGTAGTTTTGATATGAAGTTTACATATGTTTTAGCTGGTTTTGAGGGTACGGCTCATGATAGTCGTGTTTTGACAAAAGCAATTACTATACCTGCATATGAATTTCCTAGACCTCCACCAGGTATGAATTTGATTGTGATTTTGAAATGATTACCTCATGAAACTATAATACATTTTACATTTGAATTTTTTATTACCACAGGAAAATATTATTTAGTTGATGCTAGATATTCACAACTGAGATGATACCTTGGGCCATATAAAGGATTAAGATATTATCTTACTGATTTTCAATGTGGTCATCCACCACAAGGATACAAGGAAGTATTTAATAAAGCGCATGCCTCTTTGAGAAGTTGTATTGAATGAACATTTGGTGTATGGAAGAAAAGGTGGGACATACTACGAGATATGCCATCTTATAATTATAAAACTCAGGTGAAGATTGTGGTTGCAACAATGGCATTGCACAACTACATTAGGGGAATAATATGCAATGGTGAACTATTTCAAAGAGCTGACGTTGATCCTGATTTGGTGGCAGAGGAAAATTTGTCTGATGATAAAGAATCATATCAATCACATCAACACAATAAAATCGATAATATTCGTGATCAAATTGCATTAAGTTTGATGGAATCTAAAAATTAGTTACTGTATTTATATATAAGAGACTTGGTATGAAACTGTAGAATTTTAAAATTTTAAAATTATATGCTTCTATAAAAGAATTGATTGTTAAATTTTGTAATCTAAAAATTTACGATACTATTTACTTAATCATTGTTTTTAATTTTATATAGAATTTTATTTAATTATATTTTATATTATTTTTTTAACAGTAATCTATAGTACCTGCACAGCAACAATACTTACAATATCATAACCAATCCCAAACTGGAAGCTCATAAGTATCATATTCGTGCCCAAAAAAAATGGAATAAATTATTAGTCAGAGAGGAAGACTAATTCTCTCTCGATTTTTTTTTTATTTTTGCTCGCACGTGTGCTTGTATTATTTTTAAATACTTACGTGCTACGGAATCGTACGGTAATGGATTCTCAAGAAAAAGAATCTCTCGCCTCATTGTCCTACAGTTCTAGACGCGCGAAGCGCCCTAGGAATTACCAGGTGGCGCCGCCACTCGACGACTCGGCGTCGTCGACCTCCTCCGCCGAATTCGAGATCACCGAGGAGGATTTCATCCTGGCCCGCTGCCTCGTTTTCCTCTCATGCGGCCTCACCGTAGCGGCTGTCGCTTCGCCGCCAGAGGCGCTCTCCAACACCAACGGCGGCGGCTCGATCTGGAAATGCCCCAGCGGAGACGCTGAATCCGCTTGCACATTCGAGTGCAAGACGTGCAGCAAGTGTTTCCCCTCCTTTCAGGCGCTCGGCGGGCACCGATCAAGCCACAAGAAGCCCAAGTTGTCCGCCGCCGCCGAGACGAAAAAAGCGATGATTCAAGAAGACGAGCCCCCAATTCGTAGAATTACTTTGTCAGATCGAATTACTACCAGTGAGAAGAGCAATAGACAGGGGAAGATCCACAAGTGCTCGATCTGTGGGTCGGAGTTCAGTTCCGGACAAGGTCTCGGCGGTCACATGCGGCGGCACAAGCCATCGTCGGTGGTTTTCTCTCCGGAAATCCAAGAAATGTGGAAGATGGGGAGTAGCCCACTCTCCTTGGATCTAACCCTCCGGATGCCCAGATGCGACGAGGAGGCGCACAGCGGAGGTACCGTACCTCCTATGTCGCCGCCGGTTTTCAATTCCCACCGAGATCGGCTGTTCATCTTCAGAGCCTCTGCTTCTTCTCCGTTGGATTGCTAGTTCCAGAACCTTCGTTTCCTTTTTGTGCATAATCTTGGTTTTTTAAAAAAAAACAGATACAAAAATCTTTGTGAAAGGTTTTGGTGATTAGAAATTTTAGTTCAATATTAATTGATTTAAGAGAGTATTTGAATTCTGTAATTTTTTAAGTTAAAGTTACAATATTTAAGATTTTTAATGAGTATATGAGAATGCATAAGCTGAAGCTATTATCGCAAATGAAGCCAAAGAGAAGGAAATGAGAAGCATAAATGAGAAGGAAAACAAAAAAGTTGAGAAAGTGTAGATTATAATTTGGAGGTGCGGATGCCAAAGCATAATTAGAGAAGTTCATGTGAATAAGGTAATGCTGATTCTAATGATTTTGATATATTATTTTTAGTGAAAGATAAATAGCCATTGATTTTATGTGCTTTTACACATAGCTAAAGATGTGTTGGTTGTTCTTATTTTTATTCTTACTTTTGAATCAACAGTTAATATGGAACGCCGAATTTTGAATCTATTTAGGAGTTATTTATCTCAAAAATTAGTACAAACTCTCTTGTGCGCCCAATTAATATTGAAGAAACTATTAAAGATATAGACAAACTTGAAGTAGGTAAAATGTTTATTTTTTTTTCTTCTTTGTGAATTTTTTTGGTGAACTCATTTTTAAAGACTAATAGATTATGACAAATTTTTTCATTGTGAGTTGAATTATGTATAACTTTCAACAGTAACAAATGGATTAGTTGGTGTTAATATCTAAGCTGAATTTGTTAGTACTTTCTTATCAAGTACTTAATACTCCTATGGTAAAATGAAATATGGCTAAAAATTATTAATTAATGATTTTGAATTTTATTTGCATTCTCATATATTTTTAATTCTATATTTACATTACTTTTATGATTATAATGATCACTAACCCATTTGTTTTTTCTTTGTAGGTTATGAAAATTAGAAACATATCAAGGATCGGTGGAATTTATAGAGGTTATGTTTAAATTCATGATGATATTGTCAAATTGTTGTGGATTTGTGGTTTGTGGTATGTGGTATGCGGGTGTGATAACGTAATAAGTACTAATACTTAGATTAAACATTTGTGGGCTTGTGAAGTTTTTTGATATGAAGAAATATTTTTGTAAATTATAATGTTATATTTAACTTGAATTTTAAGTTAGGATCCATTATCATGCAAATCCTCAAACCCTTTAAGCTGTATTATAAGTAGAAACCTATTATTTTGAATTTAGGATTTTATTATTGCAAATTTTGTCAGGAGGCAGTGACTTCATTTTCCCTTTCCTCTCCACAAGTTGATTTGATGCAAAAGTGATCTGAAGGCTCAATCTTCCGCCTACCGCTTTGAGAGCATTGTTAAAGAGAGTCAATATACTATCTTTTGAGGTATTTTTGTATTGTGGTTAAGCGAATATCATAAGTTTATGATATTTTGAGAGATTAGATTATTGTATCTTGTACTCTTCAAATGACTAGTAAAATTTGTTACATCTCCACCCATGCATGTACGCTTACATCAAACATATGTGTTTTGCATTCTCTATTGATATTGTGGTGTCGATATTAATTTTTATAAGCCATAATTTTCTGTCATTATTTATTAATTGCAAGGCTTATTTTTTACATAACAAAGTTGTATTAGGGCGAGATTGTCAAATTTATCATGACATCCATAAAATTTGATATTGAGAAATTTGATTGCAATATGAGTTTTTCATTATGGCAAGTTAAGATGCATGTGTTTCTCATACAAAATGGTTTATATAAAGCACTCTTTGGGAAAGATAAATTATTTGTCTTTTATGTTTGAAGAAGTAAAACAAAAATTAGATGATAAAACTTTGTCTGCTATTCAGTTATGTTTGCCAAATGAGGTTCTGTGTGAAGTCATACATGAGAAAACTACTATATCCTTATGGAAAAATCTTAAATCACTTTATATGACTAAAATTCTCACCAGTATGCTTGTTGTGAAACATCAAATACATATGCTTAATATGACAAAAGGAACATCACTAAAGGCACATCTTGATGAATTTACATCTATTCTAATGGATTTGGAAAATCTTGAAATCAAGTATGAAGATGAAGATCAAGCCATTATGTTGCTTTGTTCATTACCTGCTTCTTAGAAGCACTTCAGAGACACATTGATATACAATAAAGAGACATTAACTGTTGAAGAGGTAAAATCAGCTTTATTTTCAAAAGAACTTATGGAAAAGGAACTTGTTAGTGGTAGTTCAAATAAATCTTTAGCAAGTTTAATAGTTAGAGGAAGATTTTCTGATAAAGATTCTACTAGAAACAATCATCCTATATCGTTATCAAAATTCAAATACAAGAACATAACTTGCAATTCTTGTAAGAAGAAAGGGCACATCAAGGCTAATTGTTTTAAGCTGAAAATTAAACAACAACATAAAGATTAGAATAATTTGTCAAACACAGTTGAAGCCAATATTGTTGAAGATGAAATTTAGTGTGAACTTCTCACAGCTACTGAAGATAAAGCCAAGCTTACACAGGGATGGATTTTAGATTCAACTTGCACATTTCACATTTGTCTTAATAGAAATTGGTTTTCCACTTATGTAGTTGTTAGTAGTGGAGTTGTGTTGATGGGCAATGATCAACCTTGTAATATTATTGGTGTTGGTTCAGTGAGAATTAAAATGCATGATGGAGTGATCATAACATTAACAAAAGTTAGACATATTCCAAATATGATTAAAATCTTATCTCTTTAACTACTTTAAATATTAATGGTTATGATTTTATTCGTAATGTTAGTGTCTTGAAAGTTATAAAGGGTGCCCTAGTTGTGATGAAAACTCAACAAGTTGGCATATTATGTGTGTTGCAAGGATCTACAGTTATAGGGACAACTTCTATTTCTTCTTTTATGGCAGATTCAAATATCACTAGATTATGACATATGAGATTGGGGCATATGAGTGAAAGAGGTTTGACTATATTGAGCAAGAGGGGTCTTCTTTTTAGGCAACTCACATCAAAATTAAACATTTGCGAGCATTGTCTTATTAGTAAGCATAAAAGGGTTAGCTTTAGCATACGAGTTCACAAATCTAAATGTGTTCTTGATTATATTCATTATGACCTTTGGAGACCTACTAGTATTCTTATTTTCATTGATGACTTCTCAAGAAATGTATGGATTTATTTTTTTGAAAAATAAAAGTGATGCGTTTATTAATTTTAAACAATGGAAGGTTCTTGTTAAAAAATAATCAGAAAAAAAGATTAAATGTTTGTGCACTAACAATGGTTTTGAGTTTTGTAGTGGAGAATTTAATAAATTTTGTAAAGATGAAGACATTATTAGACATCTTATAGTTAGAGGTACTCCACAGTAAAATAGTGTTATAGAGATGATGAATAAAACTCTATTAGAGAAAGTGTGTGTGTTGCATGTTGTCAAACTCTGGCTCATCTAAACATTTTTGGGCAGAAGCAGCTTCATCATTCTGTTATTTGGTAAATCAGTCTCCTAATACTTCTATTGATTGCAAAACTGTAGTAGAGGTATGGTCCGGTCATCCTATTGTTTATTCTAAATTAGGGGTATTTGGTTGTCCTACTTATTTTCATGTTAATGATGGCAAGTTGGAGCCTAGATCGAAGAAGGGCATATTATTGGTTACCCTACAAGTGTTAAAGGATTCAAGATATGGTATCTAGATCTAGATGCACTAAGTTAGTAATTAGTAGAGATATTGTTTTTAATGAATTATCCATGCTTCAATCTATAGGAGAGCAAAATGCAGTTTTTGATATTTGTACAAAGAGCTCTCATAAGAAAGTGGAGTTTGAGGTGGAGAATATTAAGTCTTCACAAAATAATCCACCATCCAGTTCAATTCCTAGTTCAGTTCAGTTGTCAATTGTGGATGATGTAGGAGAATCATTGGTTAGAGCGAGCACATAATTGGCAGAGTTAGAACTCCTTGACCAATAAAGAAACCTATATGGTTGAATGATTATGTAATTTATGCATTAGTAGTCACACAAGAAACAGATGGAATTGGTGAATGTTCAACATATTCAGAATCAATCTCTTATGAGGACTCTTCAAAATGGCTAGTTGCTATGCAGGAAGAGAT
This sequence comes from Costus lasius, assembly GCA_027563935.2. Classification (NCBI taxonomy): domain Eukaryota; kingdom Viridiplantae; phylum Streptophyta; class Magnoliopsida; order Zingiberales; family Costaceae; genus Costus; species Costus lasius. The sequence goes on along the minus strand of CM050451.1, from coordinate 21,329,527 downwards.
TGAGTCACTTTATAAGAACAAAACATGGGTATTGGTCAAGCTACCAAAGGATAAAAAGATTATTGGTTCTAAATGGATTTTCAAAAGGAAAGATACTTTTCCAAGACTCAAAAATGTTAAGTTCAAGGCATAGCTAGTTGTAAAGGGCTATAGTCAGGTAGAATGAATTGATTTTAATGATATCTTCTCACTTATTCTTAAACATAGCTCTATTCATGTTTTACTTGCTTTAGTTGCTATGCATGATTTAGAATTAGAACAATTACATGTCAAGACTGCTTTCTTGCATGGTGAATTTGAGAAAACTATCTATATGCCACAACCTAAAGGTTTTGAAATTGAAGGTAAAGAGGACCATGTCTGTTTATTAAAGAAATCATTATATGGTTTGAAAGAGCCTCCTCATCAATGATATAAACGGTTTGATTCTTTCATGGTTAGTCACAACTATTTCAGAAGTCAATATGATAGTTGTGTTTACTTCAGAAAGTTGTTTGATGGCTCTTTTATATATTTATTATTTTATGTTGATTATATGTTGATTGCAACTAAGGACGTGTGTGAAATCAACAAGTTGAAATCAAATTTAAATGGTGAATTTGAAATGAAAGAATTAGGCATAGCAAAGGAAATTTTGAGAATGAAGATTATAAGAGATAGAGCTGCAGGTAAAATATTCCTGTCTCAAAAAAGTTTTATTGAAAAATTTTGTGGTGTTTTGGTATGAAGAATGGTAAACCTATAAGTACTCCATTATCTACTCATTTTAAACTTTCTACTGCTATGTCACCATAATCAGATGATGATATAAATTATATGTTATGTGTTCCTTACTCTTTTGATGTTGGTAGTCCTATGTATGCTATTGTATTCACTCATTCTAATATTGCACATGCAGTCAGTGTTGTTAGCGGATATATGGGTAATCCTAGTAAAGAGCATTGGCAAACATTGAAATGGATTTTGAGATATTTGCATGGTATTAAAAATTATTGTTTGGAATTTAAAAGGAATGAGAGCACTATCACTAGTTATGTTGACTCAGATTATGCATGTGATCTTGATAAGAGAAGATTCATTACTAGTTATGTATTCACTCTTGAAGATACTGCTACTAGTTGGAAAGCTAATTTGCAATCTATTATTGCTTTATCCACTATAGAAGCAGAGTATATGGTTGTAGTTGAAGCAATCAAGGAAGCCATTTGGTTAAAAAGGCTATTTGGTGAACTTAGTTCAGTGTGTGAGAAATAATTATCCATTGTCACAATCAGAATGCCATCCATTTGACTAAAGATCAAATGTTTCAGGAAAGAACAAAACACATTGACGTCAGCTATCATTTTATTCGTGACATTCTCTCTCAAGGAAAAATTTTAGTTAAGAATATTGGTAATATAGATAATCCAGTGGATGAATTAACTAAATCTCTTTTTGTTGGTAAGTGCAAGCATTGCTTGCACTTGATTGGTGTTTCTCACTTTTGAGTTTATTTGGAGAAGGTTGAGCAAGTGGTCTAACTATGGTGAAAAAAATTCAAGTTAAGGTGGAGATTTATTATATTTAACTTGAATTTTAAGTTGGGATCTATTAGCATGTAAACCTGCAAACCCTTTAAGTTGTGTTTTATAAGCATAAACCTATTATTTCAAATTTAGGATTTTATTATTGCGAATTTTGTCAAGGAGGCAGCGGCTTCGCCTTCCCTTTCCTCTCCGCAAGTTGATTTGATGTAGAAACAATTTAAAGGCTCAATCTTCCTCCTACCTCTTTGAGAACATTGTTAAAGAGGGTCCATACACTCTCTTTTGAGGTAATTTTGTATTGTGGTTGAGCAAATATCATATACTTATGATATTTTGAGAGATTAGATCATTACATCTTGTACTCTTCGATTCATTAGTGAAATTTGCTCCATTTTCACTTGTGGATGTTGAGTTATTCCAAACCACGCAAAAATTTGTGTGTGTTTTGTGTTCTCTATATGATCTTGTGGTGCCGACATTAATTTTTATAAGCTGTAATTTTCTATCAATATTTATTGATTGCATGGCTTATTTTTGCATAACATATAATTGCTTGGATGTGTTAAAATATTTTAATGTTATGAAATAATTTTTTAAATTGAAATTTTTTGATGTTGTGAAATATCCTGATATGGTGAAATATTTTTGTAAATTATAATTGCATGGATGTGTTAAAATATTTTGTTGTGAAATACTTTTATAACTTATAAGTGTTTGGATGTGTTGAATATTTTAATGTGGGGAAGCATTTTGTAAATTGTAAGTATTTGGATGTGTTTAAATATTTTGGATGTGGTGAAATATTTTGAATCTCTCATGTTGTAAATTGTGATAAAAACTAAAATTCACTATTTTCTCAGTTTATAAATTATAAATGAAGCTCTTGAGAGTTGAGACTAATTCTTGTTACTTGTTTCATTTAGGGTGTGTATTTTTTAGAGAAAAATAGGGAGAAGATAAAGAATTCTAACTCTTCCTCTGTCTTTTTAGTGGACTGATTTAGAGAGAAAGAAAAGTGGGGTTGTTTTCTTTCATTTTTGTTTCTCTCCAAATAGAAGATAAAAGAAAATAGAAAGTGCTACTTGCACCCTTGCAGCCACTAAGCCACCTCCCTCCCACATCCGCCCCCACCCCTATGAGCTTGCCATTGCTGTAGCGAGCTCGACCCGAGCCTGCTGCCGTGAACTCACCCTGCTCTTGCCATCGTGAGCTCACCCAACACCTACCGCTGCGAGCTTGCCTCACCTTTGCCATAGTGAGCTTGGCCCGCACCTACGGCCACGAGCTTGCCCCGCCCTGCCGTGAGCTCACCCCATGCCTACCGCCATGAGCTTGCCTCACCTTTGCCATAGTGAGCTTGGCCCGCACCTACAACCACGAGCTTGCCCTGCCCTGCCGTGAGCTTACCCCGTGCCTACCGCCATGAGCTCGGCTCATGCTTGCCGCCACGAGCATACCCCATGCCTACTATCACGAACTTGCCCCAAATATGCTATTGCAAGCTCGCCTCATCCCTACCAAGCTTGCCTCCTACCTCTCGCCTCCCCTAACGAGCTCGCCTTTTGCCTCCCTACCGAGCTTGTGCTCGCCTCCCATGAAGCTTGCGCCCTTTCTCCGCTGCCGTCAGTCGCCCATGCTACCCTCTCCTTATCTTTTGCTTCCTTTCATTTTTCTTTCCTCCTTTAGATTTCTTTCTCCCCATTTTTCTTTCCCTCCATCAAATTAAATTAATTCATGAGAAATTTTCCTAAGCACAGACCCTGCCTAGGAATCATCTATAGGATCCGGCCAGATGCAATTCACGAATCAATAAACGCAGTAACTGTTTTGAATCCTAGAGCAATCAAATTTCACCAAAATCCTGCCTAGGCACCTGTTTTCCCTCCGTTTGAAGTAGTGTTAACGGCATCTCTCATGACGTGAACCCTAACTTGTTGCTGTGCTTTTCCCTTTCCCACCCAAATTCCTCTCAAACCAGCTAGTGAGCCACAATCGCTTGTGAGGAGCTCTCTATGTCGACAATCTCCAACTTCTCCTCCCCTCTCCAGTGAAGGATTGTCAGTGAGTAACCAATCTCTTTCTTCTGCCTCCGTGCTAGGGAGCATTCCATTTCTTCTCCCTGGGCATGAGTGGTGACAACTGATGGGTCATATGGTAAAGTTCTCATATTCCGAAATGTTAAACTAGGGTTAGGGGTTATATAACTACACCTTCTTTATATGATTATTAATGTGATACATGATAAGTTATGTACATGATTAGCAAAATGTTAATGAATCATGTTTCATATCTTATAGGAAATCATGTGGGGCCGTGTTGCATTGAACTATAATTTTAATCATTTTTATAGGTTTTTTTTATTAGAATCCATATTATATAATTGTAGTACTTTTTGTATGGAATGTAGTACCTCATCCAAACTGATGCATAACTTCTATGAAATCATGTGGGTGTCCGTTTTGATAGTGTAAAATTATTATTATGAAATGTAATACTTTATCCAAACTTATTCATAACTTCTACAATGAAATGTGTGGGGTGCCTTCTTGTGCATAAGTCTAAATTTTTCTAATTTTTGGTTTTTTTTTTTTTAGAAAGGTTGAATATTTAAAGGATTTTTGGTTAAGTATTATCATGGATATGAATGAAGTTGTTGAGCTAATATGCAATGAGACATGGAGTCACCAAGTGTGGGGAATGAAATTCCCATTGATATGAAACCAATGGATGTACATGAAGATCCAATTGAGAAGAACAAAGAAGCGGTAAGTACTTAATTCATATATAATGATGCTAAGTTATTTCATTTCATTTAATATAATTAGCAAGTATTTTTTCATGAAATATTTGTAGACAGGTTTACCCACTAATTCATCTTTTACCTTTGTGGTTGGTATGAAATTTTGTAGTGAGGATGAAACATACAACTTCTATAATGAGTATGCTAAAAGGATGAGTTTTAGGGCCTGTTTGGCCCCGCTTTGAAGCAGATTTTAATGAGCTTTTAAGCAGAAAGCAATTAGAAAAACTATTTGGTAATGAAAAGTAGAAGCAGAAAAAAGCAGTAAAAAGCAGAAGTTATGAAAACTACAATTTGATGCTTTTATAGCTTCTGCTTCTCTAAAAAAGTAATTTAGATAATTTTATTTAAAATTTTAGGTATTATTATTTTAAATAATTTAAAATTTTCACATTAAAAAAATAAAATATTATATTATTTTAAATAATTTAAAATAATATATTTATTTATTATTTTAAATTTTGACAGCAGTTAAAAATTTATTAACCAAACATCTTATAAATTCTAACAGTGCAGTACAGTACAGTACAGCACAGTTTAGCACAATTATAAAGTTATTAACAGTGGGGCCAAACAGGTCCTTACACAGTGTTTACAAGAGGGGAAAGGCGAAGGAAAGAAAGGAAAACTCAGTTTTCCTTTGTATACAAGCAACGACGGAAAGGGAAGCAAGGAAAACGAATCGCGTTTTCCTTTGCTTTTCCTTCAAATCGCGTTCCGCCCAAATCGGGTGGAACACAAAATCGAGCGCCTTCGCTGTTCGCAGCCGCCTTCGCCGTCACCGTCCGCAACCGCCTTCGCCGTCGCCGTTCGCCGCTCGCCGCAGCCGCCTTTGCCATTCGCCTTCGCCTTCGCCGCCGTTCGCCTTTGCCGTCGCCGCAGCCGCCTTCGCCGTCCGTCCACGGCCGCCGCCAGCTGCCAGCTGCCAGCCGTCAGTCATCGCCGTCCACCATCGACGCTCCCAGGTATACTAAGGCACGAAATATTTATCAATCACGTGGCAATCACGTGATCTTCCTTTTCCCTTCCATCCTTTTTCTTTTCTTCTCTTCTTTTCCTTTCCCTTTTGTTTCTTTCCTCTTCGGTAAACACAGCCTTAGTGTTGAGCATAGAAAAGATGGGACATTGAAATTATAAAAATTTATTTGTAGTAAACAAGAGTTGAGAGCAGAACATATAACTAACATGACAAAGAAACCACAACCAATTATAAGAACAAATTGCATAGCCCGTGTCGAATTTAAAATTGACACAAATGATATTTGGACATTATGGACATTAGAGCTTCATCATAATCATCCAATGACAAGTCTTAATAAGAGACATGATTAGATCACATGGAAGAATTTTACCTCTTCAATGTTGTATAATTAACCAAATAACAAATTCTGGTATCAAAGGATCATAAAATATATAATTATTTCCAGGTGGGGGTAAACACTAATGAAGTTGTATTTATAAAGACTAAGAGTACAGACTATATTCATAAATAAAAAAAAAATCATTCATGGTTTAAAATAAGCCTCTAGAGCAGTGGTACTAGAAATTTGATGATATAATTATCACTTATAGATTCATTTAAAATGAGGTTGATCAATGTATTTCTCAAAACCAATAGAAAAAAAAATCAATTTTATTGTTCTTTGTACAGATGATATTTTACTTGCAAGTAATAATATTAATTTTTTACAATATTGTAAGTTATTTCTCTCAAAAACTTTTGATACGAAAAATCTTGGTACGCTATATTTTTTTTGGTATGAAAATTCGATCTTAAAAGAATATTGAGTCTATCTCAAACATCTTATACAGAAAGAATATTAAATAGATTTAACAAGCAAGATTGCATACTCGAAAATGCTCTCGGTGACCACTGACCAGTTAGTTGAGTTTATCTCAACTAGAGGTGACCATGGGCCGTGCCCGGGCCGGCCCGGGCCCGGGCCCGCCTCGGCCCGGTTCCTGGCGGGCCGTGCCTGGCACGGCCCGTTTCAAATCGTGCCGTGCCCGGCACGGCACGGTGGAAAATTTGTTGGGCCCGGCACGGCCCGCGGCCCGATTAGGCGTGCCGGCATAGGCACGGTTCCCTCGGAGAGTGAGCACGGATCCGGCACGCGGGCTAGATCCGGCCCGCGGGCTGACTTCAGCACGCGGGCCAAATACGGCCCGGGCCAAATGAGAAACGCGGGCCGTGTGTGGCCCGCCCGATTGTGGCCCATGGGCCACGGCCGACTTTGGCCCGCGTGCCAAATTTAAAAAAAATAAATTAATTTAATAAGTAAATTATTACTTAATTAAAATATATAAAATATGAAAAAATAAAAAAAAATTGAGAATGTATATTGCACAAATTTTTGAAAAAATATTAAAATTTTATATATTTTAGACCGGACCCATTACAGGCTGCCTACGTACCCCACTCAAAGGAGGAATCAGGTCTACATAGTTCTCTTTTTACAACTCTTTTTACAACTCTTTCTACAACTCTTTTACAACTTTTTTTATAATTATTTATTGCAACATTTATCCATTGTTGCTTCCGCTTGCACTTCCAAGACTTTGTTCATCATCATCCGATGAAGTTGAATGACCACCTTTATCTTGAAGACGATCTTCAGCATCTAGCCAATCTTTAAGACAAATACACATTTCCACGCTTGCTTCGTTCATTCGACTTCGCTTCTCGTCCAGCACCCTGCCGCCTGCACTAAAACAAGACTCTGATGCTACAGTAGACACCAGAGGAGTTAGTAGATCACGAGCCATGGCAGAAACCACAGGATATGATTTTCCTTGTGATCTCCACCATGATAAAATATCAAAATTATCTATTTGTTCTTCTGTGAGTAAAGATGTATGATTATTTTCTAAAAAAAATGTTAATTCATTAAAATTACTAGATCGACTTGTTGATATTCCTTTTCTATTTAAAATTGTGCGTATTCTTCCTGTAATATTTTTTCTACTAGTAGATACATTAGTTTGAGAGGATGTTGGATTCATTGTATTTCCAAATTTTAAATTATAAACATTATACATTTCATCTAATAAGGTAGAAACTTTATTTTTTTTCTCATCTACTCCTTCAAGTTCCATATTTTTATAATATTCATTTAATAAAATATGAACACCTTCTAATTTTAATCTAGGATCCATAATTGAAGCTAAACAATATAAAGGAGATATATTTTTCTAATATTTTTTAAATTTTGTTTCCATTTTAAAAATTACTTGAAAAACATTTTCATCATGTCTATATTGAGAAAAAATTTCACTAATTAAAACTAAATGTTCTAAAATTAAACATGATGTAGGATAATAAGCACCAGATAAATGAGTGCTAGCATTATAAAAAATTTTTAAAATATTATGTAATAATTTTGCTTTATCCCAATCATTTTCTTCAATATTTTCATCAGGCATTCTTTCATTATAAAATAATGTAAGAGGATCCTTAAATGGAAAACATATTGTTAGCATATCATAAGTAGAATTCCATCGTGTTTTAATATCAAGTTTAAATTTTTTATATGACAAACCATAAGATTTACATATTTATCTAAAATCTTGATTTCTAGAAGTAGAAGAAGTAACAAATCTAACAGCATTTCTTAATTTAGTTACATGTTCATCTACTCTCTTATTCCATCTTGAACACATAAGTTTAGAATATGGCATGCACATCGTATATGAAAAAAAGCACTATTAAATATTGGATTTAACAATCTTTTTAATTTATCAATTGCACTATCATTATTACTTGCATTATCAAAACTAATTAAAAAATTTTTATTAATTATATTATATGAATGTAAAATGCTATGAAATTGTCTAACTATAGCATTTGCAGTATGAGGATATTCAAAAATTTTAAATGCAATAATTCTTTTTTGTATAAAAAATTCACTATCTATCCAATGTGCCGTAATACACATGTATGACTGATCAGAATGATTACTGGTCCAAATATCAGATGTTAAAGAAATACAAGAAGTTAATATAATTAAAACTTGTAAAAGATTAGTTTTATATTCAGAAAAAAATTTTATAGCATCCCTACGCATGGTTTGTCTACTTACTTTTTTATATTTAGGTTGTAGTGATTTATGTATAAATTTTTCAAATTTATAATTTTCTGCTAAAGAAAATGGTTGTTCATCCCAAACAATAAATTTAGCTAATTCTTTTCTAAGAACTTCAGTAGAATAATTAAAAACTTCAAAAGAACTAGAGAAAAGATTGAGAGTAGCCTGTGCACGATCGATTTGAGTTTGATGGCTTTTGATGTGGCGAGTCAAATGACTAGTTCCACCCGATGATTTGTAAGTCATGACTTTTTTGCACTTCTTGCAGCTGGCTCTTTCTTCGCCGTTAATCATCACCACATCGAAGCTCTTCCAAACGTCTCTCGTACATTTTCTTGAGCCCGACACAGTAGACTCGTGAGGGTTTGCACTGCATCCCTCCTCTCCCTACATAGTGTTAGTAGGCTCAAATTCAACATGATCTTGCTGTTGTTGATTTGGGTCGTAAGGCGGAGGGTTGGCATCTTGATCTTGATCGGGTGGCATAACTGGGTTAGTTGTCCCCATTAGCTCCTGCTCTAATGCCTCAAGCTCTCATGGCAAAAGATCTCATGTATTGTTAAATCCCGCTATTAATTCTACATATAATATTAAAAGTTAGCCAAAAAAATTTATAAAATAAGATTAAATACTTACTAATAATAAATTATACATTAAAAAATTACTTTATCACGTGTTTGAAGATCGCTTAGTAAGAACTAAGAAGTTGAGGTTTCAGCCTTCAACAACCTTAACTTAAACATAATTATGAAAAAAATTTATATTAAAATAATTTAAATTTAAGTACAATTACATTATAAAAGACTAAAAGTAAATTAATTTACTACTTACTTGATCTTCTCCACGTGACTAGACTAAGGGAGCTTTGAAATCTTGATGGCTAATTGAAACTCAAGACTTAGAAAAGAGATTAAGAGAGTATTAAGAGAGAATGAGAAATTAATCCAAAGTTAATTGGAAACTTGTGTGAATAAATGAGAGGGTTGGGGGGTCAATTTATAAGGATGAATTGGGTATAAATTTACATATTTATCCCCTATTTTTAATTATTAAAAGGGGCTAAAATGGTAATTTTATAATATAAAGACAATTATATCTCTAACTTTTAAATTTTTTCAAACCGTTATAGGGCTATTTGGGTAAAAACGCATGCTAAATTCAAACTTTTCGAACGTTGCCGCCCAAATATTCATGCCAAGCACGCGGGCCGGGCCGGGCACGGGCCCATGCCGTGCCTAGCCCTACGGGCCGTGCCTGGCCCGGTCCACAGGCCACGAACCCTCGGCCCAGCACGACCTGAGCTGGGCCACGGGCCGTGCCGTGCCCGGCCCATGTCGTGCCGGGCCGTGCGGGCCACAGGCCGGCTCGTTGGCCACCTCTAATCTCAACGCCTGGAGAATGATTATAAAAGAAATCTTATAAAATCTATTCCCAATTCCCGTGCAATTGTCAGTATGCTTAGGTTTATACCATGTCAGACTATGTTTTGATTGTTAATTTGTTAAGAAAATATTTATCCAATCCTAGAAATGGTTCTACAGAGATATTAATTCTTCACCTGCGTCTTTCCTTTTCCAATTCGCTTCACTACTTACAAAAACAAAATAAACGTTCTACACAGGATGCCAACATCGCAGAGAGAAGACAGCAACAACTAGGGACGACGACAGGAGAACAACATAGGAGTAAGGTGGCGGCGGCGGCGCACCAACGGCAAACACCATCCCCAAGTAACCATACCCTGCTCCGCCACTTCCACCGCTGCCGTCGGCCGACGCGGCGAACCCACCGTAGTTGACTGAGTAACCGACGTCGTTGCCCCTGTCCCATTCAAAGTAAACATAATTATGCACAATTGTCTCTCTTGTTTTAACTAGCATAAACAAAAGAATAATCAGATCGCTCCATTTATTCAAACGGATGTGGCCTCGTAGGGGAAAAAGATGAAATTAGATAAAGGCCAGCCCCACAAAGATGGATTTGATGGAAGGGAAAGAAAGGTATAGCATCCGACGGACGGGACGAGACGTGGAGTTTACCTTGGCCCATTTCCGAGCACGCCGGCGTTCCTGGTGAGCTGGTCGATGAGCGCTGCGGACTTGGGGTTCACGCTCTCCGCCTTGGCGTACGTCGCGGCGAGCCCTTCGCCGGAGGGCACGAAGAACGCCCCGTTCATCATCACGTCCCCTTCCGTCCTCCAGTTCCATGCGCTCCATTCGATTTCCTCTGTCTCTATCCTCCTCGTCACCTGTTGCATCCATTCGGGCATTTATTCAAACATCTGGCGTGCCATTCTGGAATGCGTGGGATCGACTTGCCTGTTTGGCGTTGGGGTTCGCGGGGGCCAAGTATCGGTTGCCCTGGCTGTTGATGGTCGGGTTGGCGCTGCCGCCGATGGCGTATATCTCCCACGAGGTGAAGTCGTTGTTGACGACATGAAAGTAGCCGCGACGGCAGCGAGGCATCCGCTGCACGAGCTTCTCGCCGAAGTGATTAAAGGCGATGGTGACCTGCATCCCCGAGTCGGGGAGGTAGGCGTCGTTGTGGCCCAGCAGCATCACCTCGTCGTGGTGCGAGAAGTAGCTGTTGGAGATCGTGATCCCCGTCGATCCCATGATGGCGTCGATGAGGCCGTCGGCGCAGTAAGAGAGCGCGCAGTGGTCGACCCAGATGTCGCACCCGCTAAAGATGGAGATGCCGTCGCCATCGGAGCGCGTGCGCCACCCATAATGCGTCGGCGAGGAGCGCACGTTGGCCTGGCCGGCGGGCACGCAGTGGTGCACGTGGACGCTGTGGATGATGACGTTGGACACGTACTGGAGCGTGATGCAGGCGCCGCCGGCGATGTGGACGGTGGCGCCGCGACCGTCGATGGTCTTGAAGCTGTTCACCAGAAGCTCCTCGTTGAGGCGTATGGTCATGTCGCTGGCGAAGGTGATCCAAAGCGGGCCCTCCTGGATGACGCCATACCGGAGGGTGCCCGGCGGGGGGCTGACCGGGTCCGGGTCGGATGGGTCCGTCACCACGTAGAAAGGACCGCCCTTGCCGCCAAGCGCAGCGCGGCCGAACCCGATGCCGCAGTCCGCCAGGCGCTGCCGGTCCTGCCGCCAGTCCGTGCCGGAGCACTGCCAGCAGTCGTCGATGGGGTTGCCGGTGAGGCACTGCTGCTCCTCGGCGCTCACCGCTAGGAGGGCGCGCCGGCGGGAGGACTCCACCTGCCTGAAACAATGCCAACCCCAGCATCAGCGCGTAGGATAGGAAACGTCGCAGGGCAATGACTCACCTCTGGACTAGGCGGACAACGGAGTCGGGATCGGGGTGGGCGCGGGGATGGAAATGGAGGGAGGTGTTGGAGAATGGCGACGCCGCGGCGAGGAGGGAAAACGAGAGGAAGAGGGAAATGTGGGCGGAAAAGCAAGGCATTCTTGTTTGATTGTGGGAGAAACGGGGAAATTGCGCAATATTTACAAATAAAATTGGGGCGGAAAAAACTTCAAATTAAATGGAATGAGAGACGGTGGCGATGTTAGGGTTGTTGAAAAGAGAGGAGACGGTGACATTGCTGTGAGACAAAGAGAGCGAGGAAGGGAAAAAGGAGAGGGAAGAAGAAGGGATGGAATGAGTGGAGAAGGGAATCAATCCACCGCTCCCCTCCGCCCTACTCCCATTCCTTGCTTGCCAGACGGAAAAAAAAATGGCAACTCTTGTGTTTCTCAGAGATGAAAGGTGTGTCTTATTTAGATTTAAGCGAGGCAAAAGATGGCGGAAAGTAGTAGTGTTGTGGATTTCGGATCTCTTTTCTGTAGGATGAAATCTGTATTAGGGATTCGGTTGCAAGTAAGGAACACAAGCTTAGGGTTTTCTTTATGATGAGTTTAGCGACGCTAAAAATGCTTTGAGTGCAATGAATGTGTGTGATTGATGTGGATACGCAATAGACGCATTGTGTATATCAGATGGTATTGCACACAATCCTTTTATTCCTTGCTTTAAGGACTGTATCATGAACCAAATGCCCAAGTTTAGATAAAGGGGAATCTTAAGGGGTTGCATAGGACTATTAGCCATCGTAGAACCTTTAGCTCACATGAGATATTATATACCTGTATTATAATACCCAAATGATGATGAGCGTGTATCTTTTTAGGGATCTTGTTGTGTGTAAGTCCATCATTGTTATGGCCCGACCCTCGGCTCCTGGCTCCTTGGGCCGCAGCCTCCTTACCCAGCCTTGCCTAATTTAGTCCCACACTGGGTATGGGAGGAAATATTATATAGTATATAAGGGTTAGTGGGCTTGCTACTGTTAACTTGGGCTTAAATATTTTAATAAATTGGGCTACGTTGCAAATTGGCTCACCAAGTTAATAAATAGTTTGCTTACTAAACCGGTTGTAAAAAATGGTATCAGAGCAAAACTTTGTCCTAAGAATGGTGAGATCCCAATAGGAAAGGGCTACCGAGGATGGTGGAGCTGCCATTGGGCTGACCTCACATGCTGCCGACTAAGGGATGCGGGCTTGACGAGGACATCAAGTCTTAAGTGGGGGAGATTGTAATATCCCAGTTTAGTCCCACATTGGATGTGGAAGAGAATATAGTCCAGTATATAAGCCTTAGTAGGCTTACTATTGTTAACTTAGGCTTAAGCATTTTAATAAATTGGGCCACGTCGCAAATCGGCTCACCAAGTTAATGAATAGTTTGCTTACTAAGCGGATTGTAACAATCATTCTTATTTCAGCATTTTCTCACACACACCTCCTTTGCCTACTTATTTATAGCAAATAGGCTACACGAGGCCTAGGCACATTGGCCATAAACCTATCATAGGGTCCAAACCAGCGGCTGCAAGCATGTGCGCCCCAAAGCCCAATGATACAATCCAAATGATCTATATCAGGTGTCCAGCCCTGATCTCCTTACATATCAATTGATATAAACTCTTGGTTCAATTAATTTTAATTCTACTCCGATCTAGATTCATCCATCTCTCAAATTGACTCAAATCAATCCAAAGCTATCTGATCATCTTGTTATCTCAAATGTCTACTTGTGCGATCCTATAGGTTGTTATTCAGAACATAGAAAGTGTGTCATCAACTGATATCTTCTAATGAATAGAAAAACATATGTACAATAAAATCCCTTCTAGATTAGACAAAGTGTGTCTAGTTATGACCATATACTTTCAGTCATACCCCTCAAAAGACAGACTCTTAGATATTATATTTTCTTAAAGAATAAGCAAATTCTTTATTAGTCCCTCGTACTTCGCACATAGCCTATGATATACCCAATGATAGTCATTAGAAACCCCCCCCCCCCCCCCCCCCAACCAAGGTGTAGCATAGTTGTATCAAAATAGAGCACTCACCACATTAAAGTGTTGATGACATCAAGTCAAATGATCAATGCAATTATGTCACATTTAAGATTAACTTGTTAACGCTCAAGTTAATAACTCATGGTGGATCAATCTAACACAACCATTAATGCACCCATGTGTTTGCATTGATGCAATGTACTCAACTAGCTCATATACTAATCTTATATGCACCAAAGTTTTCCTTTATTCACTATGGTGCTTGACTAGGGACTCATCGAGAATTGATAGATATAATCTCAAGGGACATCATCGTGTAATCTCACACATAATGCATGTGTAGTAAAAATACAACAGCGACAATGTCTTTAAATAATGTTAAGACATAATATACTTAGAACCACCAAAATTGGTCTTTGGGCATATACACCAATAGTTTTTCACTTGCACTAAGACCTATTATGGAGGTACCTTAACCTCCTATCTCTAGTATGACAATCTAGCCTCTACTATGCTAAAGTGATATAGGGCCAAGACATGCCCAGAGGCGATCCACCCAGGCTTTAAAGAAACCTTCCATATATGGTTTTCCTTCCTAGAGTCCACTTTCCTTATTTGCATTTGATTACATGACATAATAGGTTAGCTCCACCCCGCAAAACATATATCCATGTAGAGCTAAATTTGGTGGATTCATGCATTCTAATCATGCATGCAACCACTCTGATGATTTAAATGTAATTCATGCAACGATGAGTCATGTAGATCTTCCAATTTTGTATGTGACATGCTTTAGAAACATATTCTCTTACATTGAATCATGTTCCATCTAAGTTAGTTCAAAAGACACCATCTGAGACATAGATTGGGAAGTATCCTAGTATGCCTTTTATATGAATTTGGGGATGTGAGGCATATGTAAAATGTTAAATGTCTAGTAAGTTGTATCCTAAATAAGAAAAATACTTCATTATGGGGTATTCTTGTTACGACCCGCTTAGTAAGCAAACTATTTATTAACTTGGTGAGCCGATTTGCAACGTGGCTCAATCTATTAAAATGCTTAAGCCCAAGTTAACAATAGCAAGCCCACTAAGCCTTATAAACCACATAATAGTTTCTCCCACTTGCAATGTGGGACTATACTCGGGGTATTACAATCTCCCCCACTTAAGACTTGACGTCCTCGTCAAGCCCAAACCTTAACACATGCCCAAGAATCATCCCTTAGTCGGCAGCATGTGAGGTCAGCCCAAAGGTGGCTCCACCATCCTCGGTAGCCCTTTCCTATTGGCCTCTCACCATGCTTTGGACTAAGTTTTGCTCTGATACCATTTGTTACGACCCGCTTAGTAAGCAAACTATTTATTAACTTGGTGAGCCGATTTGCAACGTGGCTCAATCTATTAAAATGCTTAAGCCCAAGTTAACAATAGCAAGCCCACTAAGCCTTATAAACCACATAATAGTTTCTCCCACTTGCAATGTGGGACTCTACTCGGGGTATTACAATTCTAATGAAATTAAATGATATTTATTGTATAATCCCATAGAGAATAAAGTGTTTATTATTCAAATAGATGTATTTGTTGAGGAAGAAGGTTTTTACTACAAATACTATTAGGAGAAAATTAGATCTTGATGAGACTCAAGATCCACACAAAAGAATTGAATCTCAGATGGAACATGAGTTGAGTCCACAAGCTATGGAACAAAAATTGACTCATGTAACACAAGCACTATATTAATTTAATAGACCACATTGTGTTCCTGAGAGGTATGAGTTACTTATTACTCGATATAGTGATATTTTTCTCATATATCAAGTTGAATCTTATGTTCACATGAAGGATACTTATTACTCAATATGGTGATATTTTGCTCATATATCAAATTTGAGATTCTACTTAAGAACATTAAAGACTTCACAAGAGCAAATCATAAAATTGAAATGTAGACTAATAAGTCCTACAACTATAATAAATAATAAAATACTACATATTGTGTGACACTATACCAGTGACTAGAGACTAGTCTAGTGTAGTGAACTTCTCTCTATCTGTGTTGAGTGACCAAGTAACAATTGTGTGAGGAATTTCTTCCCTCTCATGTATGCATCAAAGCTACTTCTAACTATCAAGATTCTCTTGAGTGGCAACTAAGCTTCTCATAGGAAAGGTAGGGTACGGGACTTGACTTAACTTATTTACATTTAAGTACTCAATTAGCTAAATCAGATTAGTTTTGAGTTTAGCAAATCGAGTTTTAATTAAGTTCAGGTCAAGTTAAGGTTTATAGGTACAAGTACCTGATAACTAATATATATATATATATATATATATATATATATATATATATATATATATATATATATGTATATACATATAATAATTTAAAGTAAAAAAAATAAAAAAAACTATGATTTTTTTTTTAATTGATTATCTGCGGGTATGCATTTAATTATCTCAAGTGGGGTTTGGGCATTGGGTTTTTATAATCAAGTGGAGTTTGGGTATCAAGTAAAGAATCGGGTACCCAACCCATTGTTATTGATGTTGAACTTAACATTTCATGCACTAGACAAGCTTGCAAGCATCATTGATGACTTTGCAATTTGTATAGTGTGGAAAATATGCAAGTGTCATGATTAACGACAACTTGTGAAGATGAAGATGCTGTTGTGGGCGTGCCAACAACTTGTGAAATTTAAGTGTTTAATTTTAACGTTTCTATGCAGTAAAGATAAACATGAAGCAATTGTTTTTTTTATAGTAATTGCATTATGTCGTAAACTCAGCTAAACTCATCCTAAACTATTATTGTAGCCTAGACCTCATTTCAAATGATACGAAGTAGAGCTGGCAAAAATTTGACCTAATCTACCAACTCTACCATGATATGAAATTAAATGGGTTCAAGTCAGGCTTAATCATGATTGGATCATAATCAGGCTATTTGGGGCATAAACTAGTTGACCCGTGTAATGCATTTATATTATTCATATCATATATACATCATATTTGCATATATATATTTCTAGCTTTTGATACATAGGGCTGAGTAAAATTTACTATTCACCAATTTTACCAATCTGTAATTCAGTTCAATAAATTGAATATCAATAATTAGTTTAGTATTTTTTGTTATTTAATTTTTAGTAATCGATTCGATAATTTACCGACTTAGAGATATATGTATGGAAAGTTGTGGCCCACTAGGCCCAAAAACTAGCCTGCCAAGTATTAGTCCAATGATTTTGGCCTACCCAAGTTGGCACAAATGAAAATTATATAAATTTGTATATAAAATTAATTTTATATAAAAATATAATATGTTAATCAATAAATTATCAATTTACTGATTGATAAATTAATGATTAATAATTTCTTTATTCACCCCTATTAATCAAGATTTTGATTTAGTAAATTGATAAATTAGTTTTTACCAAATACTCACCCCTATTAATACATGATAAATATATTTTTTATAAAATATTTATTTTAATATATATTGTATTTATTTTATATATTTATCTATTTTTAATAAATTAAATAGATTATATAAATTGAGATAGGTTAATCTATTTATAAATAGATTATATTTAAATTAAGTCACGCTAACCTAATAAATAAACGGGTGCTTAAAACAACTAAGGGGTCATGTTGATATAAGCCACTACTCTAAACGGCTCAGATTTTGTAAATCTCAAAAAAAATAACTAACCTAATTAACGCCTCATTAGCTTCTATCCACCATTATTCTATTTATGATATTATTTACAATATTCACAATCATACAGGCTGTATCAATAATCATCTAAGCTTCATCCACAATCATGGAAGCTACATTCATGATCTATTTTTTAATATCCATGATCATACAGACTTCATCCACAACTATGCAGGCTATACCCACGATCTTTTTTTAATATCCACGATTATACAAACTCTATTCACGATCATATTTTCAATATCCACGATCATGTAAGTTTCATCCACGATCATGCAGGTTGTATCCACAATCTTTTTTTAATATTCACGATCATGTAAGCTTTATCCATAATCATGCAGGCTGTATCCACGATTTTTTTTTAATATTCATAATCATATAAACTCCATCTACGATCATACAAGTTATATCCACGATCTTTTTTTAATATACACGATTAATCTATCTATGATCTTGTTTTCAATATTCACGATATGCAAATTTCATCTACGATCATACAAACTATATTCATAATCTTTTTTTTATTATCTACAATCATGCAAGCTTCATCCACGATTATGCAAGCTATATCCACTATTTTTCTTTAATATCTATAATCATTCTATTCACAATCATGCAGTCTCTATCCACAATTATTCTATCCACAATCTTATTTTCAGTATCCACAATCTTGTTTTAAATATATTATAAATAAATATTTATTATAAATAAATATCTAATAAAAATACATATTCTTTATATCGACAAGTACCGGAGCGTTAACATAACTGACTGTTTCTTTAGATTCGTAAAATCTTAGTGCTTATTTGATACCCGAATGCTTAAGAGGCGCTACCGAAAAAATTCTTCGACAACCCTCTGCTTAGGAATTTTTTTCGCCGATGACAGCAGCACTGTCGATAGCTTAACATCGGGAATGATTTTATAGCACAAATCAACAGGATAAGAAATTGTTGATAGCCATATTCTCAATCACCTTTATGTCACGACCTGCAATCTCTAATTTCTTGCCAGAAACAACTTACCCAGCACTTTATTGTCGCATCTCACACTGAAAAGCAAAACGATTCCTGTACTTTATATTATAAACAATAAAAAAGAACCGCAGATAATTCATGTGATCTCTAGCACAGTATCAATTGCCATTCTGAACGGAGAAATAAACAAATAAATTTCACCACTATACAATTCGAAAGACAAAAAAGGCTGATTGAACTGTTTAATGATCCATGTGGTTTATCGAAATTCGAAATCTAATAAGTGATTGCGCAGCACAACAAATGTTCATTGAATTCATTCAGTTTGTTAGGTAGTTTATACATCCGCTTGGAAGACATAATCAGCAACTGCAAAGTGCGTTTTCACTAGCGCAAGAGCTTTTCCTCGGTGAGATATCTTGTTCTTTTCCTCTTTTGACATCTCAGCATAGCTTCATCAACAAAATATACTAAATGACTGACAATGTCTTATTATGTAAACGATCAAAATTGAAGATTACTGAAGGGAAGAGTTACGTTTGCTCATAACCATCTGGTTGGAAGATTGGATCCCATCCAAAATCAGTAGGGCCCTTTGGAGGAACAATTTTACCCTAAAATTGAAGGATCAAAATCAGAATCAACATGAAGCGAGAGGGACAATTGTAATTGACTATAAACATCTAAATAGCAGTTTTTTTCTGCGCCAATGTAGTGAGCTTTGTGTTAACAATAATTACCAAAGCCTACAGGTTAAACAATAAAAACAAATAATAATAATAATAATAATAATAATTAAAAAAAAACCAACAATTGTAGCCCATGAAAATTTGTAAAACAAGTTAAAAGGTGCAAATGGAAAAGATTATTCAATTATAGTATAACGGTTGAACTTAAGCAGTTCGTAAATGAAATTATAGGCTTATTGATAATGGTAAAAAGTGGAGAAACAACAAGAACACGAAAAATTACGACTATGAAAGCAAATCATGAAACAAATATGAATCGTAATCAAGTCAACAAAATCAATAATTACGTCAATAGGATTCACAATCAAATCAATCATCTAGATATAATTTTATCATAGCAATATTACCATATATAATATTGTCTTTTATATCTATGAAGAATTGTATAAGTCGACGTATGTATCAAACAAAATATCAATATAGAAGAGAAACAATGTAGGTTTTATATTTTCTCTTATCTCCTCTATCTCTATCTACTTCTCTGATCAGTGTACTGCCTTCCCTTCGTCTTGGAAGAGAATTGAGGACCACAAAATCCACTACTCCAACTTCAGTAGTGAAAACTCAATGCAGCCAAGAGTTACGCACGCCACCCGACTTGGTGTGCATCCGTCATGGAAGAGAACCATGTGCTACCCAATGTTTTGGAAGAGTTCAGTGAACCACCCAATACAGTGTAGTCATCTCTTCATCTTAGAAGAGTTCTATTCACCACCTAATTCGTTCCTTGCTAATCTCGAGTCCCTTGCGACCCAATGGCCACTCTCCAACCCAGATTCGCTCCTGATATGCCCCTCAGCAAATTACCAGCTCAAGCCTTCCATCTTGTCGTCTATGAGTGTGCACCACCATCCACCACCTTGCCTGGTCACTAATTGGGCAAATTTGACTCACCCCACGGTCCTCCCCTTTTCTGTAAATAAGCAGCTGCAGTGATCAATCGTTCCATCTTGTCGGCTATCAGTGCGCACCACCATCCACCACCTTGCCCGGTCACAAATTAGGCAGATTTGACTCCGCCTCATAGTCCTTCCCTATTCCCTATTTGGCAACGAAGTAGCTGCAGTGATCAAACATTAAAAGTGTTTTCACAAGTTGTGCATGCAAAATCTTTTGAGAGCATTTGTTCTGCAATAACCTGTTCTCTACTCTATTGTGCCATTCAGAGGCCCTCACCTGCTCTAAGCCACTACTATGCTAATCATTCCAACTTGCCGCCAAAACCTCATTGAACCAAGTCTATCACCACATCGGTGATGGCATCTAAGTCTAGCCACCTCCGCCTACTGCATCACTACTAAGCCTCGTCTTCACAATGACACCACGGAAACTATACCCTGCACTTCATCGTCCTTGCACATTAACGTCAGACTGCACAGAGGTTAGTTAAGAGTGACTATTGCAACATTCGTGCTCTTCCCTTTGCACACATCGGCTTCACCAAGCCCCTATTTTTCCATTGATGGACATGATTTGGTAGTATAGGATCACACCACGAGAACCTCTCTGCTGCTCAGAGGAATTGACTTGAAGACATCCAAGCTCAAAATTGTGTCATCCAAGGGAGTATGAAAGTACATCATAGAAAGAAATCTAGATCGTAATCAAGGTCAAAAAAATCATAATCAAATCAATAGGAATAATATCAATCTTCTAGATATGATTTTGTCGTAGCAATATTATCATATATAATATTGCATTTATGGGCCAATTTGGGGCTGATTTTACTTCTAGCTTTTGCAGATTAAAAAATTACTGATTGAAAGATAGCTCGTTGGGAAAGCAAGAAACTGTTTGGTAAACTACAAATGCTAGCCAATAGAATAAAAATATTGTGTTGTTACATTAAGCAAAAATTTTTAACAAAATAAATATTTCAATAACAATTGTCTCATACAACACAAATAGTATTTCTCACATACAAAATAGTATTTAATATAAAGATCCATATCTATAAAAAAAAAAATAAAATGTTAATATGCAAAGATAACAGATTCAACCATATCAAACATAACTGTGGGGTCATTTTCGTTACATTGAGAATGTATTACGACCGTTTCAAATCCACCTTAAATTAATAAGGCTTTTTGTTTAATGGGTTCTGGCTTCCAACGAGCGCAAGCGCTCGTCGTTAATTACCCCTAAAAGTAGGGAACCTTTGATTAAGAGATCTATAATACGCAACGAGATAAGAGAAACAAGTCGGACAATATCATTTATAAATGTAACGAAAATACAAGATTTGACATTATATTTAAACGGTGAGAAAGTGGGCTTTTTCATCAATTTGAGTATCTCGTGCCCATCGGACGTTCGGCTTTGAAGTATCTTGTCGAATGATATCCGGTCTAGGCAACCCGATGTTATATTGAGGAGTTATGCCCCGATGGTAAGCATCGACGTACGCACCTCCCAAACAGTATTCCACCGTAATTGCGTGTAGACGCGTTGGATATTTGGTTTGGAGGATCACCCATTCTTGCGGCGTGTTGGGTAATTTGATTCGAGAATTTATCCGGCCTTACGGCATAATGGATAACTTGGTTTGGAAATTATTCGGCCTTGCGGCGTGATGGATAATTTGACTCGGAATTTATCCGGCCTCACGGCGTAGGGGATAATTTAATTTGGAAATTTACCCGGCCTCGCGGCGTAGTGGATAATTTAATTTGGAATTTATCCGGCCTTGCGGCGTGATGGATAATTTGATTTGAGAACTTATCCGGCCTTGCGGCGTGATGGATAATTTGATTTGAGATTTATCCGGCCTTTCGGCGTAGTGGATGATTTGATTTGAGAACTTATCCGGCCTTGCGGCGTGATGGATAATTTGATTTAAGAACTTATCCGGCCTTGCGGCGTGATGGATAATTTGATTTGAGATTTTATCTAGCCTTGTGGCGTTGATGGATAATCTAGCTTCGAAGTTTATCCGGCCTTGCGTCGTGACGTTGTGTCGAGAAGCCGCGCTCTGACACCGACGTGCGCATTCTCCGATGGTCCGGCCGTGGGTGAGTTTGCGACTACGCCATGCAGGACTTGATAAGTCGAATTTGTTTGACTAAATTTTGACCCCATGACTTGGCTGATGAGCCAAGCTAAATATCCGGATCAGGTTCAAATCTGAACCCGGTTGATTCCATAATTGCCGGGTTGGGTGATCCGAGCTCGGTAAAATCCCCCAAACCCACATAAAAAAAATGGCTGAAGCGATCCAGCCCCGATTTTATACCCTTCGTTCCGTTTATTTGTTTTCTTCAAGACAGCGATGATTTCGAACGTTGGAACGGCGTTTCACGTGGCGTCAGGCCACGTTTCGCGATTTTCAGCAGTTTACGGTCATTTAGGTCAAAGAGTAAAGCTACTCTTTGACCCGTTTGAGCGTCCAAAGAGGGCAGTCGACATTGAGGAAGGTGATCACGGACGACTGATCGTCGGGCTCCGGCGAAGGCAGATTACTCGTAGCGTCAGTTCTCGGGGGAAAACTCTGGAGATTCGACTGCGACACCGAAGGTGTTTGAAGAGGCGACGAGATCGGAGATCGCGACGGTGCCGTCGGACTTCCGGTGAGACGGCGACGAACGAAAAAGAGTGGGCCAGCTCAGAAGCTTTCACCGAAAGTTCATGTGGCGATGATGGAGCTTCATTGTTAGCGCAGATCGAGTTAGACCCGGCGGCAGTGAAGTTTCCTCTCACCATTTAAGAAGGTAATACATCTTTCGTATAACGATTCCTTTGGTCCTTTGGCGTTTCGTTTTCTTCCTTTTTTTTTGACGAAGTTCTTCTTGAATCGGTTACTCTTTTAAGTTCGCAATCACTGGTGGGTAAGTTTCAATATGATAGTGTCTCTTTTAGGGTATCTTTCCTTCAGAGGATCTTCCCCTTTTAAGGCATCTTATTCTTCCCCTTTTTCCTCCGAAGCTGGAAGACGCCTAGTAACTCATACCGCCTTGATTTCGAACATAACCTCTTTTGTCTTCTCCTCGTGTTCTTCCTGGCTTCCTATCTCTCACACCTTCTATTTCATCGCCTATAGGATCTTGAGGGGAGGAGGAATGTGAGCACAGCGCGTATGTGTAACTGTCGTGTCCTCGCCAGTGCGCTATGCGTTTCTGTGTTCTTCATTAATTTCTTCACGACTTGCACCTTTCGCCATATTTTCTTTCTCTTTTTCTCTTTTTTCTTTTTTCTTTTTTTTTGCCCTCTTGTTTTCTTCCCTTTTTTTTAGGAAACTCTCCGCATTCCACTGATTTCTCCGATATTTATATCTTTTGCCGTTTTCCTAGATTCTGGTTTCTCTGTGTTTTCTCTTCTCCATTACTCCTGCGTTTTCTCCCACTCGCCTTCTTTTTATTATTTCTCCATTACTTCTGCATCTCCTCCCACTCGCCTTTTGCACTACTTATTCCCCTTCTCCTTAGAGAACGTAGCATGCTTGAGAAATGGAAGAAAAACAGTGTGTGTGTTCTTTGTGATGCCAGGTCGCTTAATGCGACTATGAAGCCTACAAAACCCAATCGGAAAAGATCCCTTTTTTTTTCTTACCTCCTTCCGCTGTAGCGTTCCCTTCCTTGTCTTGCTCTTCCGGGTGCCCTTCTTCCAGCCGAGTGCCTCCCTTTTTATAAGCCACAGCTTAATAACTTGTCTCCCTCCCCTTCCTAGTTGTCTTTTGTCTTCTTTCACTCATCCATCGACTGGCCCAAACCCCTTTTCATCTTCTTTCCTGGTCGGCCCTGTTCTTTTCCTTGTTTGCTGATTACCTCCCTTTTTATGTTTCCCTGCCCTCTGCGATCGCCCTTCTGAAATACTTCCATTGCTGCAACCACTTGGCGGGAGCTTTCTTTGTCTTTTGTCGATAGTGGTACATGCCAGACTTTCTTTTCCTTCACTTCCTGATTTCGTTTATAGTCAAAATAGGTATGGACTCCTCATTATGGCTATGCGCATGCTTAATGTTCTAATTCATGACCAGCACATCTGCCTAGCCCAGGCCGGCCCAAGTAAGTGTCTTTTGCTTTCTGGGGTCAACCCTATCTCAATCCAAGGCTGAGTCGATCCGCAGTCCGTCCCGACCGCAGAACCCTCTCCTAGCAATTTTAGTTCTCCTCAGAGTTCCATCGCTAGGTCTCTAACTAGTCCATCATTCTTCCAAAGGTTACTGCTAAAAATCTGTAATTAAAATTCATAGAGCAGAGGAGGGTCAACGGCTAAGAGCCTACAGCTGTCCTGGGTCAACTAGGAAGTATTAGGGGAATTTAGCATATCCTTGATTTGTTCGTCAGAGTCAAAATCAATTTCGATTTAGACTCTCATGCATATATTTCTGCGGTAAGAACGTGTAGTTCACTAGGAATTGAACCCCCCCCCCCTTTTTTATGCAGCATCAAATATCTTTGCCATTGTTGCCTGATAATTGTTGTTTGACACTGTGGTAAGATAGATGATCAAAGGCCTTCTGCAACGTTGAGGACGACTTTGAACAAGCGGAGTAAAGCAGACAATTGCTGGAAGCTCGAACCACATCATCAATCGTTTCTAAAACTTCTACTGCTGCACTTGCCATAACTTCGACGATTGCAGCACTGCCCACTGTTTCAACTTCAAGCCTGATATTTTCTGGAGCAATTTCTGAACAGTATCCTGTTTCTGATCCATCAAGCAACCTTGTGGTATAGTACTTAAGTTGTGGAACTTTCAATTTACTACACAATGCAGCTTCTGTTTCATCTCATATCATATCAACTTACAAATTTAAGATGCACCATAACTATTGATTCCGTAATCTTTCCCTTGTTCCATTGATTTTCTTCTCTTTTCTTCTTTTTTTTTTATCTTGGAACAATGATGAAAACTGCTTTCAATGGTCAAATAGATAGTGATAGAGTCATGCTCACCCTTTGTCTTGTATTACTGATACCTTAGGCGGGTCTGATTTGGGCTAGTGATGTAGTAAGAATGTGTAGTTCAACCTATTAAAGATAACAGATATCTCATGCCTCACAGCAAGTCAAAAGGTTTGTTTGTTTTGGCATGTTACAGTGATGGAAGATTAGGGAGTATAATTTCAACCTATTTCAAACGGTGCACAAAACATGGACATGATACGAGAGGACAAGGTTCCCTTTTCTCAAATAAACACACGGTACTAGCAGACAACAAGGATAGCTAGTTAAATTATGAATGGAAACAGCTCATTCCAATCATGCTGAATTGACCGTCGTTTTGGCATTCTCTTCATTGAACAAACAACAAATTATAGCCGTAGAAATGACAAGCCACCATCATAGATGCACCACATAGCTCAATTTGTCAATTCTCAATTTGTAAGCTCCATGGTGCTAAGGTCCCGCACGTAATATCGAGCACTTGTCTGGTTTGCAGCTTAGGGAGTTTTTTTTTTTTAGAATGGCATAAGTTATATTTGTCTTTGCAGCCTCATTTCTTTCATGTTTCAAATGGACAGTTAAACATGGTTGACAGATTCTTTAACTAATCAATAGCTCCATATGAAATTATCAGCTTCTTGCTGTTTTCTCGCTCGAAGACGGAATTAAGAGGAAGGACTCTGAATACTCCTTCGCCGTGTTCTGAGGACTGGGATTGAGCAACTGAAGTAGATTTGGTACATTCTAATGTGTAGTTCAACAATAACATTATAATTAACCAAAGTGTAGATACATATCATAATATCAAATATGACAAATAACAAACATCACATTACAAATAACTAACATGTTCAACATAACAGTACAACTAACCAACATGTTTAAACATAGCTTTACAACTAACCAATATATTTAAACATAACAGTACAACTAATCAACATGTCCAAACATAACATAATATCAAATGTAACAATGTTTACCAGTACAAACATTCTATTTTCTTAAGTTTTCAAAATGAAACTTCAACCAACCCATTTTCTCTTCTACAATTTTCATCTTTCTAAGCGGCTCTTTTTGGTTGTTTCTCAAGTATAATAGAAGCAAAATAATATAATTATGAACTTAGTTAGATATCTATAAGAGATTTGACTTCTTCCATATATTCATGAAAAGTAAATCCTCTAGTGTCTTTTTTTGTTCAAACTCTTCTCTCAGCCGTTGACGCCAACCTACTTATATCACGTTGTAGGTTGTAGGTTGGCTGAAGATGTATTTTTACCTTTTCTCTTACTATCTATCGTACTAGTGCTAGGATGAGATGATAGTTAAGAGGAGGGTGTGAAAGGAATTGGTTTATCAATTAGTTCTCCTCCTAGTGCATCATGTTCATCTATCTCATCTAGCATAGCAGGTAAACCAGTGTTATCAATAGCGGATCGCGGAAAATAGCGAAAAGCTAAAAATCCGCAATATGATATAGTGGATTGCGTTGCGGGCAAATAGCGGAAGTCACGTGACGTTTAAAATATATATTATATACATAAAAAATTAAGTATAACGTTTGAAATATATGTTATATACCTAATAAATTAAGCTACATAAAAATAAAATAAATTATATAAAGAAAAATCCCTTAGTACTAACTCAATCCAAGTCATAATTTTAATTTCTAAAATTTAAAAACATTATAATGTGGTCATATCCACTATAGTGGTGCTATAACGTTTCATAGCGGATTACTGAAAAACCGCTATGGAAAAACGCTATAGCGCTGCTATTGCGGCTATTTAACAACACTGAGGTGAACAAGAGAAGTCTCCAGTTGTAATGGTGTCTCCAAACATAATGTTATTCTTCCTCTCGATATCAGGATGAAGCTCCCTTTTTTGGAACTTGGCGTACTCTTTATTAATCTACAATTACATTAAAAGTATAAATCATACTATTAAATACAAAAATAAAATTAATAATTATAAATGTGTTACATACCGCAATTTTGTTAGCCCACCAATCCGGGGTTAGCATCGACTGTATCTAATCTTGCATCCCAACCTAATCCAGTTTTCTTCTCTTTCCATAACTTCCAATCAGCCTTCAGTTGATTCCATCTATTCTTTAATTGCAACTTGCCATTACTCATCCTACTAAGTTCTTAAAAATTCTTGATTACAAACTTTCACCCTTGTGCATTAAAATGGGTTTCAGACCGCATATTCTTTTCAATTGCAGTAATACGTATATCACAAAATATCATAGTTGTTTGCATGTTTCATATGGCCTTGGGTTTGGATTTTGGTGTCAGATGCTTGAAAAATAAAACTTTTAGCTAATTGAACTATTAAGATAAAGACTATTAAGATAAACTAGATGGATTTGCTAAGAACAAAACATAATTGGAGGTTTATTTGCATCAACCTTTAGGGGAGCTCATTCAAGACTTACTCGAACGAGTACTCAACAGAAAATGAGAGCTTTGGCTTCCTCTCATCGAGATAGAGGCAGGAAAAAGAGGGATTTTCATCGTTTGTGGATCACTCGTATAAATGCAGTAACTCGTGATAATGAGAATAAGGTATTGTATAGTTATAGTAGATTAATACACAATCTGTACAAGAATCAATAATGTTTTGTTCTTAGCAAATCCATCTAGTTTACCAATTATAGTTTATCTTAATAGTTTTAATAGTTCAATTAACTAAAAGTTTTATTATTCAAGCATTTATGGCACCAAAATCCAAACCCAAGGCCGTATGGAACATGCTAACAACTATGATATTTTGTCATATATGTATTACTGTAATTGAAAAAGAATATGCGGTCTGGAACCCATTTTAATGCACAAGAGTGGAAGTTTGTAATCGAGAATTTTCAAGAACTTAGTAGAATGAGTTATGACAAGTTGCAATTAAAGAATAGATGGAATCAACTGAAGGCTGATTGGAAGTTATGGAAAGAATTAAAAGGAAAGAAAACTAGACTAGGTTGGGATGCAAAATTAGATACTGTCGATGCTAACCCCGGATTGGTGGGCTAATAAAATTGCGATATGTAACGCATTTATAATTATTAATTTAATTTTTGTATTTAATAGTATGATTTATACATTTAATATAATTGTGGATTAATAAACAGTACGCCAAGTAAAAAAAAAAAAGGCTTCATTAGGAAAAATGATATTATGTTTGGAGACATCATTGCAACCGGAGACTTCTCATTTTCATCTGGTATGCTAGATGCTAGATGAGATGGATGAACATGATGCAATAGGAAGAGAACCAATTCCTTTCACACCATCCTCTTAACCATCATCTCATCCTAGCACTAGTATGGCAGGTAGTAAGAGAAAAGGTAAAAGTACCTCTTTAGCTAACCTACATCGTGATATAAGTAGGTTCGTGTTAGTAGCTGAGAGAAGAGTTGAACAAAAAGAAAACTCTAGAGGATTTACTTTTCATGAATATATGGAAGAAGTCAAATCTCTTCTAGATATCTAACAAGGTACACAATTATATTACTTTGCTTCAATTATACTTGAGTAACAGTCAAAAAGAGCTGCTTAGAAAGAGATGAAAATTGCAGAAGAGAAAATGGGTTGATTGAAGTTTCATTTTGAAAACTTAAGAAAGTAGAATGTTTGGACTGGTGAACATTGTTACATTTGATAGTATATTATATTTGGACATGTTGGTTAGTTGTACTGTTATATTTAAGCTTGTTGGTTAGTTGTAATGATAAGGAGAACATATTGGTTAGTTGTACTATTATGTTGAACATGTTAGTTATTTGTACTATGATGTTTGAACATGTTTGTTATTTGTCATATTTGATATTATGATATGTATCTACAATTTAGTTAGTTATAATATTATGTTTGATATGGCTGAATCTGTTATCTTTGCATATTAATGCTATATTTCTTTTAATAGATATGGATTTTGATATTAGAGTTAATACTATTTTGTATGGGAGAAATACCATTGTGTTGTATGAGACAATTGTTATTGAAATATTTATTTTTGTTAAAAATTTCTGCTTTATGTAATAGCACAACATATTTATTCTACTGACTAGCACTTATAGTTTTCAAATAGCTTATTGCTTTCCCAGCTAGCTACCTTTCAACCAGCAATTCTTTAACGAGCAAAAGCTAGAAGCAGAATCAGCCCCCAAACTGACCGTATGTCTTTTAATAGTTAAATAAATTGATGTATGTATCAAATGAAATATCAACATAGAAGAGAAACAATGTAGTACTTACATCTCTCATCTCCTCTATTTTTCTCTGCTTCTCTATTTTGTAACACATGAAAAGAGAATGATAAATAGTTTTGTACTCATTGATTGAATAGAATGAGAAAACCTATTAGTTCTACCAACTAATTGATCCAACCACCTCAGAATTCTACAAATGTCCCTCTTTGAACTTAGAAATATTGAAATTCTCACAATTTAGAAAACTAATTAACCAATAATTTCCACTGAATTAACCCAATAATTCTATGAATCAACGAGACCAAGAAGGTCAAAAGTTTCATCATTACTCAAATTCAAGCAAACAAATCAAAGTTTCACTAACCAAGGCGTGAAATGAAATAATGTAACCACCCATGTTGTGAATCAGGGTTAATCCCATACTATGCAAGTGTCATCAATAGATGGTAGAAAGTAGTGGTGAAAGCAATTTAGGCCTCTGCAGTTGAACAGTTTTCAATGGGCAATAGTTAATTTGGAGTAGTCTTGAGTTCACCTATCCTTCCAGTTTAAACATGTAAAGGGGGGGACATATCAACAAAGACTATTGACTACATGCTTCTCATGAGCATAGTTTACCTTGCAACCTATCGGACAAGCACTTCTACCATCTATTTCATAGCTATTTGTGTGTGTGAGAGAGAGACATTAGGTTTTTTCCTTACACTTTAATTCATTTGACATCAAGGTTCAACTAAAAGAGATAATTAACATTAAAATTAATTAATTAGTAATTTCAATTGTTATTGGGTGTTTCCCAAGGCACGTAAAATGTTAGTGGTAGGGAAATTTATGTTTAGTGTTTGTATCTAAAACCTGATATATATGATTAAACACTGTATATAATTCTCCACTGTAGTTTCCTCTCACCTCTCTTATCTCTCTTCTTCGCCTCTCGTTGCTATAATGTATTAGTTGGTATAAAAACCAAAATTGTTTCTCTTCTCCCTCGTCCCTATGCTAAACACCAATCACAATGTACAACCAAATGTATCCCTTTAAGTCACCATTTATCTAACCCCTCTTGCTAGTTCTAACTCTCCTTACCTCAGTCATCACTATAGCACCCACATCTACCATTCACCTCTCGCCTATGCCCTATCACCTCCTGATCTGTCTTGTCACTACGAAGTTGTGTAGAAGTTCTTGTTGATAAAACCAGTGGTCTTCTCTTCCCCTCCCCTCATTTGCCTATCAACAAAAGCAATTAGCTCTGCTACTAGACCATCTCAGCATCCTCGCCAACCCCAAAAATGGCACCCACCTTACCACATAGTATTTACACCATTGGGCCCAACCATGTAGCATCATCTCGATCAAATAATCTTTACTTTTGCCCAATGTTGTCATTTCGAAAGCATATTGTCGTTGTAGTGAAATCTTACCATTCACCCTATGTAATTCCAAAGCATGTCACCACTATAATCAAATCTCCCCTTCCTCTTTGTAGTTATTGCTTTGGAATTTCTTGTCTTGTCTTGCTTCTCATACACTGTGAATAGAGCTAAAGCATGATATTGTGATCCCAACTACATGATTACGTGGGGTAAAGAAGAAAAGAGGCAACTTGGTGGAAAACAAAAAAAACACAAAAATAAAAAAGAAAACATATTCCAATATAGTTTGAGGAGAAAACAACAAACACAAAAAAAGAAAAGAAAAAAGGAGTGAAAAATAAATTGAAAATTTACAGTTTTTAGGTCAGCCACCTGTTAGCACTAGTTTGAAAGGGAGGTTAAGCTTAAAAAAACACATTCCAGTATAGTTTAAGGAGAAACTATGCATTCAGTGTAGACAACTGAAATAACTGTCCTTGTATGTGCCAAATACATGAACACCTGAGTTATAGATTCTTTCGTCTAGCACCAACCCTTTGGTAATATCATTAGCGCCAACAATTCCATATACAGTGAACACACAAATAGTTATATCACCACATGAAACATCTCAACACAAAATAAAAAACTGGTCCGTGTCAACCAATCCAGTCTACATCGCATACTAGTATAGACTGGTACGTAACAATCTACCAATACACTGATCACCAGTATGGTCTGGGGTTTGAAATCTTGTCTCAACACTATCTTGTTTGACAGAGTAGATAAATCTAACTTAGGCAACATAAAAATTTTAAAAGAATTACATAACACCCAATAAGTATATTGAAGTTTGAAAACAACAATTACAATTGACAACGTCTTCCTTTACAACAAACTCTTCAAATTATTCAGTACATTAGTACTTACATATGTCATCAGCGTGCAAATCAATCACAAAGTTAATGGGTATGAATTTAGTTTTATGGTTTAAATTTGATATCAGAATTAATATTAAAAATATTATTTATTGGGTTTATTAGGTGATCCATGAATCAATTAGCATGCTATTGGTAGAGGAATTTGTGGATAGTGCTTGTGTCTAAAAGCCTATATTTAGGCATAAACATTATAAACCAAGGCATATTACACTGAACGAAATTCATCAATACCAATTTTATTTGGAGAACCTAGTACAGCAAGTATTGAAGATTTGCATGTATTGCAGAAGTTACTACCTGGGTCTTCCCGGTAAATGTAATAGGTTCTGAGTTTGGACCAAGAGAAAGAGAAAAAATACACATTGCATAAGCCGATTTGTCTTCATAAGCCTTCAGCAAATTGTTTAGGCCTGTAACAAGTAAAATTTTAAATGTTTTAGAAACACAAAGACGGTACGCATAGCAAGAAATGATAAGATACAACAACCTTCATGTCCAATCTTCATCAAGAACCACTTTCTGGCCATGCATTTGGAGTTATGCCAACAAATGAAGAAACAACAGAATCATCAGAATTGTATCGTCATGTTGCTTAAATGAAAGAGATGCAAAGGTACTAGCACATAGTAAAAAATCTACTTCACTTGTGCAAAGTGCCATGACAAACGGATCACTTAGAAAAAAAACGAAGACTTACATGTAAGGTCCTGGAAGTTGAATAAAAGAGCTAAGTTATAATCTGTCATCGGAAGAGATAGTAAATCTAGGAGGAAATACATAAAGCAATAACCTGGGAGGCCATTCAAAGCATTGAAGCACAGGCAAGTATCCTCGACAAGTACAGGTCCATTTACCTTTGAAGGACAAGAATCACATGAAAAACAAGATAACAAGAAGAAAAAAGTGAAAGTTTAAAAATAAACAGTGAGCATTGGAACTGAAAACTTTAACCAGAAACAGTATAATCAAGTATGACCGTACCGAAGCCGCAGCTAGCCGGGCTTTTCCCTTAGATATCTCTTCTGGCTCACCTTGCAATTCGGGCACTGGAAAGTTTTGTAGTGTCAGTAACATACAAGGATTGACAAGTAAAATCTTGTTCCTATGAAAATTCTGTTCCTGCACGTTAGCTAGGAATATTTAAGAAATTAGCTGCTATTAGGGTGAGTAACCTTCGTGTGGTTGGGGCTCCTAATCTGCTACTCATAGGCAGTGGAATCGTTTCAGTATAATAAAAAGATGCAGAAAACGCAAATGTTAGAGCAAACTACAAGCACCCAAGAGAATTAGACCGCTCATATCCAAGGAGGACAAGATCATTCTTCATTTCTCCCTAGATAGATCAGAAGCAAACCACAAAGCAAGCAAGAGAAAAACCCCTGACAAGAGATTAAACATATTTATCTAAATCAAACTTGAGAATCGTAATGAAGGTCGGTGAAACCGCGACAAGAGATGGGGAAAGAGATGAAGGATAAAATACAATCGAGCTTGAGCGATTCGAAGGGGATGGAGTGGCCGAGTATGGCTCGGACCTCCTCCAGCTTCTTAGCGTTCCCCGTCACGAACATCACGGGCCGCGGCAGCACCACCGGCATCGTCTCCGCCGCGACGATTTAAGATGGTGATGAGTAAAGTAGTGACGAGGCAATGCAACAAATACGGTTCAGATGGGCTCTAGCGGAAGTTGCCGAAAGTGAGGGGTAGGGTTTTTACTTTTTAAGCGAATAATTTGCCGAAAGTGAGGGCTGCCTTCTTTAAGCGGAGGCTGTTGGGTTGAAGTCTTTTAGGTTGCTCCTATAATTTCAAAAAGTTAGCAACTCCATGGCTCAAGTTTTACAGCGTTGAACGCTTAATTCTGGCATCATATCTTCTATATGGTCTATCATTCTTGCTAATATGTTTTCTTCATTATATTCTCTGTTATGTAATCTCTATCTCTAGTGAAGAATATAAGACAGCTTGAAGTCTTGTGCTGCAAATATACACATTGGGGCTTTTATTGAAACAAGTAAAATGTTCATTAGTGATTCTATTTTATCAGAATTCTGAATTTTGACAATATGCTTGGTTTTTCCCTTGTTCGCTGCAGGCACAATGGAGCTTCAAGCTTAAATTATGACTGTAGCAATAATGCACTATAGGTAGGAGCAGCATAATTTTCAATATGTTTGGCATATTTTGAGCACTTTCAGCTGTATAATGATGTTTCTTTTTATTATCAGCAGCATGACTGACGCAAGTGAACTGCCCTGTTGCATACAGAGCATTTTAGCAGACTCTTGTTATTACATGCTCCCATTCTTCTGACAACGTTCTACATCAATAACAAAGAAGATAATTAATCTATATATATATATATATATATTTTCCGAGTTCTCACTTAGATCAGTCCGCTAAAGTGTTTCGTGGCTGATTTTGATGATCAAAGTTGTATAGAATACCTGAACATTTCAAACTTTTAAGTTCTTTATTCTTAATTTCAATAAAAGGATCACTTCAAGAGAGAGTTGGAGAACCTATTTTCTAGTTTCATAGAGGTATTGGGACACCATAACGCTATAGGTAGGAACATAGCAATGAGCACCCAATTTTAAAGTGTTACCTACAAAGTCGAAAAGATGATCCCTGAATAGTTATTGTTGTTGTGATAATGAACGTATACAACTTGCTCCTTGCAAAGAAATAGAGTAATGTTCTTTGCCAAAATGAAAGCATCATGGACTATGCCCGAGTTTGGTAACTAGTGTTTTTTGCCTTTTAAGCAATGCTATAATTTTTATATACTAAGATTCTCAACCCGCTTTTTCTATGATATCTGGACAACCCACCGAGCTATGCTATTTTTTTTCTTCCGTGTATAATCATATTATCATACTTTGAACGGTGTACCACACATGCATCATGTCCAGGTTGAATTCAAGGTATTATTAGATCGATCCTAATATCTTGCTCTAAATTGAATGAAAAATGCTGTAGTAAAACATACCGGATTTTATGATGCTATGAATTCAACCGGGATGGTCTTACAATTGATTGTGCCGATTATCACAAGAGAGGCGGGGCGGCCGATGGGAACCAAAACTAAAAACCTCTCAAAAATCGTACACCTCAATTAGAGACCACACCTATATATAGGAAAAACCTGATGGACATAATTACTTATCAGCCCATCAGAGATAAAACAATAATACCCCTAGGGATTCTACACAATTAAAAGCCCCTTTCCACACTATAATTAATAGATGACAATTAAATAAATTTAGAGATAAAATTATATACGATTAAATACTGTCATGCACGTACGTCTACATGCCCAAATGCAATTTATTATGCATGTACATGGTGCATAGTCCACATAGATCCTAACAATCTTCCACTTGGACGAGGCAACCATGTATTTACACAATAAAACCTTTAATCATATATAAATCTCTAAAATAATCTTTATGCGCATATAACTTAAGATGTCATCTAAAACAATCTCGTCCATTAGTCTTATTAACACAAGGACCAAAGGGGCGGTCATTGACATATTATCACAATTAGACCCACAGTGATCACATGCATTAACTCAACCAAATGACATAGATCTAGTATGGATGTATAGCATGAAAATAACATAATGTGATAGTATCACTTTTTATTTCCAACTGTTCCAACTTTAACCAAATGAGATCAAAGAGCAGAGCAAATTATGAAAGCTGAAAATTTTCATTAATGTCATTACAATAAATACAGTAATAACCAAATGGAACAAAATGTGCACTCACACTAAATCAAATGACATCAAAATCAGTAATGCCCATGTTTTCAAGATGCTCATGAAAAACTTTTGGAGCTAATACCTAAGGGAGTGGATCTGCAATCATAAAATTTGTTCCTATGAACTCAATAGAAATCAAGTCATTTTGAACTTTTCCTTTTACAACAAGGAATTTGATGTCTATATGCTTTGATTTAGAAGAGCTCCTATTGTTGTTGGAATACAAGACTGCTGCTCTATTGTCACAAAATAACTTGAGTGGTCTTTCAACACCATTGACAATTTACAGTCTTGAAATGAAATTACGCAGGCATATAACATGATTGGATGCCTCATAACATGCAACAAATTCTACTTCCATAGTAGAAGATGCAACAAGTGTATGCTTAGCACTTTTCCAAGATATTGCACCTCCAGCTAATAGAAACATATATCCAGATGTCGATTACGACTGTCTTGGCATCCAGCAAAGTCAGAATCAAAATACCCAATGATCTCAAGACTGTCTGACTTTCTATAAGTGAGCATATAATCTTTTTTGTTTTGCAAATATCTGAAAACTCTTTTGTTTGCAACCCAATGTTTTCTTCCTGGATTACTCTGATATCTACCAAGCATTTCAATAATGTATGTAAGGTCAGGATGAGTGCAGACCTATGCATACATCAAACTCCCTATGCCAAAGCATAAGGGATGTTTTTCATAAATTTAGAATCTATTTCACCTTTTGGACACTGTTTGAGACTGAATTTATCTCCTTTAGCCACATGGGTTTTAAATGACCTACAATTTTGCATGCCAAATCGTTGTAATACTTTTTCAATATAACTCTTTTGTGATAATCCTAATATTCCTCGTGAATGATCAAGATGAATCTGGATCCCTAATACAAAAGATGTTTCACCAAGATCTTTCATTTCAAATTGCTTTGAAAGAAATTTCTTAGTATCCTGAAGTAATTGCAGATCGCTACTAGTAAGCAAAATGTCATCCACATAAAGAATCAGAAAAATAAATTTACTCCCACTGAACTTATGGTACACATAATCTTCAACAGGATTCACCTCAAAACCAAATAAGAGAATTACATGATGAAACTTTTGGTACCATTGAAGGGAAGTTTGCTTAAGCCCATAAATGAATTTCTTCAATTTATAAACCAAAATGAAATCATCATGGACTATGCCCGAGTTTGGTAACTAGTGTTTTGGCCTTCTAAGCAATGCTATAATTTTTATATACTGAGATTCTCAACCCACTTTTTCTATGATATCAGGACAACCCACTGAGCTATGCTATTTTTCTTCTTCCGTGTATAATCGTATTATCATATTTTGAATGGTGTACCACACATGCATCATGTCTAGGTTGAATTCAAGGTATAACACTGGTATTTTAAACTAAAATCACGTTCATTTTAGATACAATGCCACATTTATAATTTATGTACATGAACAATATCTTTTAGACATCACTCACTACATATGAATTTGTTTCGCATATAAATAGCATCTTTTGGAGCAATTCTCTTTTTATACTATAATATACACTACCGTCTTTATGCTCCCATTATATTTCACCTGAAGTTTATCTTACACTAGCTAAGATTATGTCATAGGTTGGCTTGTTAATACTAGTGCTTATCATATGTTATCATCTACTCTATGTTGATTAGTGCTACAATTACTCGAACCTTAAATTATCCTTCAAAAGCACCTCAACATAGTGTCACATAGTGACAACGAGCGGCTCGCTATTTCTCAACATAGTGTGACCCATTTGGATTTTGGCTTCCAAGGCACCTCATTTGTATAGTTTTATTTTATATGATGTATGTGTACTCGTAGTAATGGTTTTTTTTTTCTCTAGGTTGAAGTACATAATTGTATGCTTCTGCCCCACTTTAAATGTAAATATAATTAGCTCCTCCCGTAGATTCCTATCACATTTACTCACCACTTCTTCCAACAATAGAGGGCAATAAATTCTAAAAGTTTATATATCTGTCCATATGTAGGTATGTAGGTTCTATTCTAGGCCATTTGATCCATAATTTTTGTTTTATATGTGCTTCCTTGGGTGGCCTAGGCTCTCTTACATATCCATGCAGGTCAAACATTATGCATATTCAATAGTAATCTCTATATATAACCTCATATGCAAGTGACTTGGAGGAGATTTTTATCTCATGCCAAGGGTGAAACTTTGACCGTACCAATTATTCCGTCTGGTTGGTAGCTCACATCTGACACATCATCGATGATGTGGGTGAAGCAATTTAACTGATGGCGTGTGAGATGTGATTCTGTAATGATACACAGAATATTTAAGCTGAATGAAGACAGTATGAATCGTTCCGAGCCCGTAAATCAATATTGGCTTGAATTGATTTGTATAATACTTGCTAAGATGAGCTATGTGGATTGTGTTCACTGGGTAGTTACCGTCTAATAAACTGTTTTTACTTTCCAAGTGTGTTTATTTTGTGTATCAGTATATACCGAGTTTAGAGAATGAAGAATTAGACATTCACATAAATTGAATTAACCAAGTCAAAAGCACCAATGACCAAACACATTAAAGTGAAGATGCTGCATCAGCTGAGCATAGCAGACAAATGTTCATCCGAGCTCTAAATCTAACTAGAAAATTAATCTAGAAGTTTTTTTATTATTAATTTAACATGCGCTCTCCTAACTACATAGATATTTTGTTCATCAATTACACACCATCGATAACCATTCATACCCTAGTTCGCGTGTTGCCATCAGTGTTTTTGAACCAAAAAAGTTTAGTCTATGTAACAAAATAACGCCGAAGCGAGCAAGAAGATCAAGAGAGGAAGAAGAAAAAGAATAGGAAGAGAAGCAGGCAAAGCAACAAAAGCGAGTGGGCAAAAGCAAGTCTTCCTCTTTTTCTTTCTTCTTTTGCTGTAGCACTATGATTTCGACTGGTACGATCGGTATGTATCAGTTTGACTGCCGAACCCTTGGTTGTATCTAAAATGGCCCAAATAGAAGATGTAATCATGCTCATTCGACTCATTCGAAATACAGAAAAAAAGTAAATTTACAAGCAATATATAAAACAAGCAAATTTATATTTAATGAGATCGTCATAATTTCTCACTGACGGAATTACACAAACAGATGTAATCATGCTCACTCAACTCATTCAGATAATTGAATGGTCAACTATAATTAAAAGGAAAAAAATCATTGTCGAGAAAATAAATACAGATAAAGAAACGGTAGACTTCATTTGTCCGTTAACATGGTTGATGATGATACCGCTGTGCCAAAACCACGTCTTTTTGTATCTCCGATACATTTACCAATCAGTATTGGTATCAGAGACATAATTGCAGATCTATTATTGTTAATAAGAACTCTAAAGCTGAGGATGGCAGAATAAATTGTGCGTTGAAGGAGCACGAGTATAATTATAGTGACAAGCTCCAACGAACTAGTAAAATCCTCGCGGTCGGTTGGCACCCTTCAGTTGATCCAAAACAAAGTATCACAACTATAGGGCTCCATTCTGGCATTATGACCAAAAGAGGATTGATGGAAAATGCATTTGAGGACGTACTGCTGTACAAGCTCTGGTAAATCGCTCAGCCAAGAATTGGATCAAGTGCATATTTAAGTTCAGGAAGCTTCTCAACCCTGAAAGTAAAAAACTTATTAGACAACGTGTTTGTATTTCAAATGCAATTTCTATTTAATAAATTTTGCACAAAGAAATGCACTTCCTAATATTAAAATCAGTTAGAGAAAAACGAAGGATTTCCATTATGTCCTCACAAGTTCTTCCTTGTTGAGGAGTGACTTGACATATTTTTAAATACAGTATGTTGAGTTTCCATTATGTCCTTTCAAGTTCTTCCTCGTTGAGGAGTGAATTTAGTTTTTTGACAAAAAATACCAAAAAGTGTTATTATCTTTCAGAGCACTTATCTCTCTTAGAGCCTCTACTCTAATAATTTTCTTGGATACTTTCGATTGTACATTGCAAAAATCATCTTGGGAGGCATATGTGGAAAGGATTTTTATAGTCAAGGGGCCACAAGTTTCCTCACTATTACCAGCTTTTTTAGCACTTTATGTCTACGCTTGTGCTACTATCATAATAGTTTGAATAATAGTGGACTTCATAATAAATTGTATTGATCAAATGGTGATCTTGTTTTATGGGTTGTTTCTCCTATGAGAAATACCAAAATGAAGCAAGGATCTCATCTTGACTGCTCACCACCATTGCATCACTAGTCTTTTTCTCGGCAAATTATGAGAAATGGATCAACTTCTTTCAACTCTCACTTCTATACTAGTTACATGTCGCACCACCTTGGACACACATAATGGGCATACACCAACTTCTCCAGAAACCAAATGTGTGTTTTGACAGATTAATGTGAAGGTAGTCCAATCAAAACTTATAACCACTTGATAATGTTGTTTGTGATGTTGTGATACGAAACACATCAAATTTTCAAAAGTTCAGTGCTATGATCCTAATTTACAATCACTTCTCTATTTCAAATTCAAAATAATTATGAATTAGATGAAGTATAAATTAGACAGAACTTATGATCACTATTAACAACTACAATATATTTGGAGCTAATTTATAACTTAAATTCATCACCGCTATATTTTCAAAGGAAATGCTAATTTTTGAAAACATATGTCCTTCAATTTCCAATGACAACTTCAAGACCAATCTCTATATGAAGTATCAAGTTGCAGGAGTGATTGGAGCAAGTCTGTTGTGTTATCTTGTTATACAAATGTTGATGTATTGTATTTAAATAGTATGTTGTAAGTTAAAATCTTAAATTAGTTAACTAAACAATTAAATAACTAAACTAAATATAATGCGCATTTCTTAATTAATTTGCATATCTCATCTATTACAAATGATATCAATACACTGTGCTTGGAAAGGCTTGGTAAGACAATAATGGTTCTGTTTTTGGATTTTGGATTGGGTGGTATAGTTTTCCCATCAATTCCCTTTTTTTTCTATAAGGACCTTGCATAAGAAGATACAGATAGGCTCCAAGACACAATGATATCGACTATAATATCACAAAAATTACCAGCTCAAAATAATCTTCCTTACCTCCTCCTTGTCCCTTAGGAGGCATATCACAAATTACACCAATATTAGCTCGTAAACATAGTCTCCACTTGAAATTATTAAATCTAGACTTTCCATCAAGCCAAAAAAAGAAGCTTCCACAAAGTAAGATATCCTACTTCATGAAACTTTCCATCTTCATGCGCACCATATTGAATTTGTAGATAACTCGAGTGACCATATATGCCCTCATTGTCTTCACTTTCTAGAGGTCACACTGTCTATCACAAGGTCAATGCAATGTGTAACTGGTGCGGATACTCTTACTAGATTAGTTGGCTAACTCTCTTGAAGTTTACACATTATCAATCACAATTTAGTACATCATAATCTCAATGCAATTGTACATGAGGTCCAGAATAAATGCAAGTAATCTTACTAGATTAGTTGTAAAAATCTCATGAAGTTTAGACCTCACTAATCTTGACTTTGTATAATCTAATTAGGAACCATATCCTCAATATCCTTTACATAAAAAATAGACCATGCGTGTCTAGTGGCTTCTGCAAGATGACCTTGCCATTGTGAATGGGATGTAGATCATAGATTTAATGAATCTTGCACATCGTATTGTGATAGTAGGTGTAGCTTGTCATCGATGTGTTGCTAGATCACCAAGGAAATGTAAACTCTTAGGTCAAGATCAATGACACTCAGAATGTTCAGTCTCCATATGCGTCCAAAGAAGCTTTGAATATTCCCTAAACCGTGAGAAGAAATCCTCGAGCCTGTTGAGCCTCCAATAGCTACCACTTTGCCCATGGTTACTTGCCCTATAGTTGCGTTACTCAGCATAAAAAAAAGATTTTCAATCCTCTGCATAGCCCCAAAGATCACATTCAACCTCCATTTTAAAGTCTTCCACAATTGCATCCTCAACTAATTGTTGTCTATTAATGTTGTGGGCATGTAGCCCATGTATACTCTGTAGACTTCTTATGGGACACAATACATTCTGTCATAGTAGAGTAGATGGGATCATCATTCTGAAGCTTTAGGAATCACATAAAGATGATTGAAAAAAATTTGAGAGAGCTTGAGAAAGGTTGAGAGCTTTCAATAAGTTTAATATGATTTGAGTGAACAGTAAATTCTGTACTTAGGATGAGGGCACAAAGGGGTTTACCCACACACAAAATCTTTACAATCAAAGAACAAGTTACTCTGTGAAACTAGTAGCTAGTATCTAGTTGCATCCACCTTATTGGTCGGTATACACTGGTACAGTGAACGTACCTACACATGATATCACCTAGTGTGCTGGTGCTGATGGGTGGATATAGTAATGAAGTATAGGGTTTACTGTTATCCTACCAGGCCTGTGAATACTGGGCATTCTGCACAGTACAGAAGACCAAAAACTTTGGTATAAGCTACATTCTCTGTCATCTAATCGCAAATCATTACATGGTGTATAAATACATAAAGTTTCGGAACCTGATTCACATTCAAATGGAAACTACTTGTACAAAAATTTGCTGTTAAGA
This sequence comes from Costus lasius, assembly GCA_027563935.2. Lineage (NCBI taxonomy): Eukaryota > Viridiplantae > Streptophyta > Magnoliopsida > Zingiberales > Costaceae > Costus > Costus lasius. The sequence continues at coordinate 21,287,544 of CM050451.1, read as the reverse complement.
CAAAACTGTAAGTAAACAAGATTCAATTAAATGAATACTGCATTTTTCTTGTATACGTACCTTTGTCTAACTTTCAGTATTCCAGATCCCAGCTGCATGGGAATGCCCATTATAATACATTCACTTACACCTTCTATTTGATCATCCCTTCCACCATATGACGCATTAAACAGGTGTTCTGCAGTTTTCTCAAAAGATGCAAGCATCAAAACGCTTTCTTTCATTTTTGAAATGCCAAATCTTGTGATCCCAAGTACTTCACCCTGTTATGAAAAATTAGAACTATGTAGATGCAAAAAATGTTTAGAAAGCAGCTATATTGTAAAACTATATGCCATCAGATGCCTTGCCTTATAAGTCATTAGATCTGCCAGAAGCATCATATGTCGAATATCTATACTCATGCCATGGCTGCGCATCGTATACTGAATTTCATTAATGATACACTGTCTTGCAGCTTCAATTCCAAGCGTTCGTTGCACTTCAATGATATGATTACTTTTTGTTTTGCTCCCATCAATTCCTTGAGTTCCCATCACTGCTAAAAGGTTTGTACTACATTGACAGAACTCCAAAAGTCAGTTGCCACTCTGTTCCAAGAAGTCTGCAACATATATTAGGGCAAGAATGTGACTGTAACTAATGGACGGGCAATCAAACTCTAAGCTAGCCAAAGTCAAGGAATTGAAAACCGGTCTTGTACTGCCGGTTTGACCAGTTTGTACCGGTCCAATGAGTGAGCAATCTCGGAACTCTAGAAAATCATATAAGTAGAAAAATATTATTTTATTTTAGTACCGGTATAGTACCGGTACGTACCGACTAATTTTGATAAAAACCGGTTGATTTGTATTAGTTTTAATAGAGAAATTTTGATTTTGAATCGGTACTGGTACGGTATAATTGGTTTTAATTATAATATTTAATTATTATATAAAAAAATTTTATATTAAAATCAAAATTTTCTGGTTTACCGCCGGTATCAATACTGGTCGGTATATACCATTCCAGCAACCCGTTGGACTGGTACACCGAATCGATTTTCCGATCCTTGCCTCTGGCTGACATAGCCTTAAAGGCCAGGGACCACGAGTTCTAAATCGTCATCCTTTTTTTGCAGTAATATTCAATACTTGATTGTGCAATGAATACTTTAGAGAGACTGAAGTTTCAAAACAAACTTAGGAGTGTAGAACTAAAGACAATAACGTTATAAAGCTGACACTCATCAAGCATAAGCATATATTTATTTTCATTCTTAACATATCATGTGGATTCACAAACTGAGAAATTTCCAACGCTTTCGTGAATGTACAGCAAGTAGTTCTTCAGTAGATATATCAGTAGCTACAATTTGCATTGAGTACTGCATCATGAATAAAATGAAAATCTACCTTAACATATTTGATGCATTGATGAACGATATATTGCTAGCAAAGTAGGTTATAAGCATCAGCAAGTTTAAAGCCACATGGATAATCATAGTTTCTGAAATATCAACCCTAAAATCTTTTTTAAAACGTTTTTATGCACAGTATCTCACATGCACAATGAGCTATACTCTATAATCAGCTTCAACATTAAATCTAACAAGATCAATTTCCATCTTGCTTCTCAATGTATTTACATTATTATCATAAAGATAAAACATCAAGAGGATGATCTTCTATCGTCAATGGAGCAATCATATTCAACATTAGCATCAGTGTTATCAATAACGTATCGCGGAAAATAACGGAAAGCTAAAAATCCGCAATATGATATAGCGGATTGCGTTGCAGGTAAATAGCAGAAGCCACATAACGTTTAAAATATATATTATACATATAAAAAATTAAGTATAATGTTTGAAATATATGTTATATACCTAATAAATTAAGCTGCATAAAAATAAAATAAATTATATAAAGAAAGATCACATGGTATCAACTCAATTCAAGTCATAATTTTAATTTCTAAAATTTAAAAATATTATAGCGTTTCATAGTAGATTGCTCAAAAACTGCTATGGAAAAATGCTATAGCGTCACTATTGCGGCTATTTAACATCACTGATTAGCATACACTTTAATTTGAATATTTTGTATTCATGTAACTTGAAACTTTTTTCTAAGATCACTCTTAAAATATTGCATTATAGTAATATAATTTTTGATCTTGTATGTCGACCACTGATACCTGGAACCCACTATATGGCCAGTGTTCTAAGTGTTGATATGCCAAGCATAATGTGCTGGTATGCCAGTGTGCTCGGTCAATATGCTGGCATGTTCCCACTAGTCTTACAGTAAATGAAATACCAAGTTGATGAGTCACTATAGTTTAAATCTACTTTCCCACCATTGCTATCAGGCAAAATAGGTCAGAAATTTGATCAATATAAGAAAAATTTTAGTTTATTCATTAGGTGAAACAGTGAGACACTAAGACTGGTTACCAAGAGACTAGTCATAAAATCCATTGCATACAAATATATTGATATCATAGAAGCAGTGGTGTCTAAAAAAATGATGTGGTAAAAGAGCATCAGATATAAATCTAATTTTGACATGGATAAATAATCCATTTCCTCTGCATAACTATAGAGAATTCTCAGCCCTAAGATATATTTAGATCTTTCGGAAATCAAATTTGTTCTACTCAATAATATTAAATACTGTGTTTGTTAATAAAATCATAGTTTAAGATACTAGTCCGTACTGGCCAGTTTATCCGGTTTGTACCGATCTGATCTTGGACCGATTTCACTTTTGCATAGTGTATATATAGCCGATTTCACTCTAGCACAGTATTAGATTCACTGTAATAAATCGGTCCAAGACTAGACCATTAAACCGGTGATCTTATAACAAATCGGTTCAAGACTAGGCCGGTACACCGATTTAGACCAGTATCATAAACCATGGTTTGTTGAAGTGTCACAATGAATTTCATAGCTATGAAAATGCACATGCTATGTTTATTGTTCAATATAAACATAAATTATGAATATCTTTGTCAATTGAATGGATCAGAGCAAAATATGTTATTCTTAATGTGCATTTCCTTTAGAATGGAAAAGATTGAGCAAACTAACCCTTCAACCAACAGGTTATATACTCCATTTTTTTCATTGATAACAGCTCGCTCAACAGATGGAATACCCTGTGAATAAAAAACGGAAGACTAAGTTCCTTATTTTCTGTATAATTATTTGAAATACTCAGAAGTATTTTTATATGGAAAAAGGGAAGTTCCAGTAGCATTTTACCTTCACAATAACCTTCGGAAGTGTGCCTTTTAAAGAGTGTAGTTCAAACTGAAGCTTTCTTCTATCAGCTTCTGATGGATAGATTTTCAGCTTATCACAGCCTATGCAATGTATATGCTGCATAGATGCTGCCAAATGTAGAGACCATAGAGGCATAGACAAAATAATAGTTTTATCTGAAAAAGAGCAATACGTAGGATACTGTACCTCAGGTTTTAGCTTAAGTTTTGGATGATTCAAAATCGAATAACACACAGATTCAGAAGAGATCCTCATATGTAAAGATTCAATTAGGTCCATGTCCAGTTTTATAGCTATATATGGCCGGCTAGATTTCAACACAATCTTAACTGCTTTAGCAACCTGCATAACAAAAATGGGATTGGTATCTATAAAGATAATATTCATGAAATAACTGAAATATAAAAAGAAGGCTAGCTTACTAGAAAATTTCAACCTGCATATTAATAAAACTGGAATCAGCAGCAAGAGGGGTGATATTTTTGCTATGAAATTACAGAAAAAAATAGACATGCATATTAGAAAATGTATAATACAGCCCTCTAGAACGCTCCCTACCAAACAAAGGAAAGAGTTATGGATCTTGGACCGCCAGTGACAGACTCTGGTTCTGGGTCAACAGCAATTGGAAGTTTTGGACCATCCAACAAAGGAAGTTGTAGATAAACTTTAATAAGACAGCAGCATGCAAAAAGATTGATGTTCAATTAACTACCTACCCTGGCAGGTGTGATCCAACACTCTTATTTTCCACTTATTTTTTTCATGCTGAGACCTGGATGCAAGGCTAAGATATACATACAGATGATATCTCTCATGTTAAAGACTATTGGAAATCTTTTCCAATTTTGTCAATCTGGCAGATAAGTGACTACACAATGATCAGCTTTAGACCTTTGTTGAGGAATTCAAAAACTTCATTAAGGTCACCACCAGTGTTTAGGTTATGCAAAATCACATTGATAAGCCCCACGACCTATTTTTCTACATATTATGCTAAATTACCTTGAGCATATTAGATCTCAAATTATTCAACGAGTTGGTCCAAATGCACTATCAAAAATTAGGTCAAATGAAAGATACAATCTTACATTGTGGTCTACAGTTTCCTCTTGGTTCCCGCATCCACAATCAAGTTCTTATGTTCGGCCCTCTGCTTCTTAGATACAACCACAAACAATCTATCTTCACCAAGTCCGCACCTGCACACACGACTTCAAGTGTGACTTCAAGAACTACACTTCAGCGCGCACAATTTTTTTTCCCCCTTTCCCTGGTTTCTGAAGTCATCTCTCATTTTAGTGCCCAATCACAACTTTCCATGAATAGCTTCCGCAACCTCTCCTCTTGATTTTTCTTGGTTACGACAGCTATAAGATTCACCTAGATAGTGAAACGCAGCCCATTTATGCAACACCTATGTAACACTTTGCAACACCTTTCAGCACCTCACCCATCGTCACCAGTTTTCAGCACTTGCTGCTCGAATTTCTACCTTAACACCAAGGATATTTTAAATCAACAATCAGATTCCTCTAAATGATGAATACAATTGACTCATTATTCATAGCTATCTGTAGCAAGCTTGGGCGTAGCTTCCCTGGATCGTCATTAACGTCTACCCTTTGGTTCATTGATACAAGGGCATTGTATCATACAACAAGTGACCACAACCTTTTCTCTAAACTTCGTACATCTTATAATGTTACTTTCTAAATTTAGCTAAGATTGTTTTTGTTCATGGTTCTAGCATTACTCATATTGCATCTAGTATTACCTAGCATGCTGTCATTCTTATGTGGCTTCTTTTTCATAAAAACTTTTATTTATAAATTATCTTGTTAAATCCTTAAATTGCCTCATGATATTATTTCCTACACATTGTATCCTTCAGGAATTGCAAACTAAACAAACTCTTAGTGAAAGGCATAAGGCGTACTTACTAGTAAATTCCATCCCTTCAGCCATATCTATCTTTTTTTAAAACAAACATTACACATCACTGTAGCATTATCACTTGAGACACCCTTATTGTGATGCCCGGCCCGGTATCGAAGTCAAAATCCGCTTCAGTGGTCAACTTTCGCACCACATCAGCCCGTTTATTCTTCGTTCTTCGTCATCATCCTCGCGCGTCCACCGCACCCGCAGCGACCGCCGTCGCTGATGATGCCGCCGGACCGGAGTCACCGGCAGGGGAAGGGCCGCCTGCCCTTCGCCTTCAGCCTCATCGGCGTCCTGCCGGACGCCGGCACCCGTCGGAGCATCCGCCGCTTCCGAAGTGACTCTTCCGGTCTCCGTCCACCGCTCTTTGTTCCAGCACGCTGCCGCCGGAATCTCCCGTCGGCGGAGCTACCGCCCGAGGGGAAGGAGGAGGGGCGGCGGACCGCCGCTGAGCTTGTGCTGCCTGCACCGAGCGTCCCCTGCTCGAGAAGGAGGAGCTGCTGCTCCTTTTAGCTTCGTCCAGCCACCGACAGCCGCTGCTGCCGATGGGACGTCTGCCAGTAAGGACGCCGTCCGCCTCTCTGCCATCGACGGGACGCCAGCCGCCTGCTGCACGTCCGATCCGCCGCTTGAGAAGCCGCCGCTTGAGAAGCCGCCGCTTCTCTCGCGATGCCGTCCTCGCCGCTTGGGCCTCCGCCCGATTGCCTCATCGAGTAGTCCGTTGGCCCAGGCCCAGGACCCGCCTGGTCCGTGGGCGTGACACTTATCCCACTACTATACAGCAATTTCTATCAAGTCTACCCTAAGGCCCTAACAAATGTTCCCCTCCATTAAATTTATTTGGAGTCCCTAATTCAATGTCATCCAATTCTGGTTATAACTATTTTATTACCTTCATTGATGATTCCACTTATATGACATGAATATTCTTTTTGAGGACTCGAGCTAGTGTAAAAAAGGGATCCAAATTGAATCCCAAAAGCTACAAAGAGATTATTCTAGGTTGGCACAAACAAGCCAAGGTATATAACTAGTACTTATACAAGTTAGCGTGAAGAGATATCAGCAAAAGATAAGTGCATGACTAATTAGCTCCTGCACAACCAATGAAAAATTATTCTAACTGCTTCCATCTCCTTTGCTAAGAGTTCAAAGAGATATTGCATCACTAAAGGTAGGGTGTCCTGGAGCATCAGTGCCTCAATTTCTGTCGCTTGAAAAAAGTTAATGTTTTTTTGCCATTTAACGGAGGTAGACTTTAGATGCAAACTCAGATCCAACTTATGAATAGTTTCAATAACTAAATTAGGAATTCTCATCTGATCGAGTCAAAGACTTGATCAATCTTGAAACTAATACATTGTATGCCAAGATGATACTTATCAATAATTTCATTCTCATGAATCAATCTACCTTTCATAAAAGCACACTAAAAAGAGTGAATACTCTCAAAAAAGACAACCCAAAACCAATTTCCAATGATCTTACAGTTGAAGTGATAAAACACATGCATAGAAAAATAACCTCCAAAATCCATATAATTTTTCACTGCAGGCACCAACGCAATGGATGATATATTCACCTATTTCACCAATGCAATGAATGTTGTGTTCTAAAATGCACAAGATGTGCTAGCTCATAGACAAGTTAAACCAGATGAATTGAGCTTCCTTAAACTTAAGTCTCATGAACCTAGGACAAAAAACATATCATAGTTTTGAGTGAGATTGGAGGAGTCCCACAAAGAATATCAGTATATCACATTAAAATCTCCTAACAGAAGCCAAGGTTTAGTACAAAAGTTGGTGCAATTTGTAAACCTCAGGTATTTAGTTATACCTGTTTGGTATTGACATGGTGCATGCACTGGTACCATGTCAAATTGGTATCGTACCACCCAGTCTTAGACTAATAACTCAAACCTAGTGTAGAATATTAGTACAATCACATTGGCAGTAATGAAGTTAGTCATAAGATTTCTGACTAAACCAAGCACATGCTTTGAAGCAAAGGTAGTTAACTATATATATATAGAGAGTATGTATATATAGTGTGTATATACATATACATATGTATATATACGTATATATAGTATTTAGTTATAGCTATCTAATATTGACATGATGCATATACTGGTACTATGTCGAGGGATGACTTTGACTAAATAAAGAACATGCTTTGAGCCAAAAGAATTTAACTAGTTTGCAGCAGGAATATCAGCAAAGTGCCAAATGATTCAAAAGTAGACTAGTGCATGTAAGTATGTCACTAAGTTGTGATTGAAATATTTCACCAATTTCAAGAAAGGCTTACATCTGCAAGCCTACAACTCTGACTCTATTTAGCCCAGCTTCTATTTTTAGCTTTTGCTAGTTGAAGAAATGCTGATTGACAAGATGCTGCCCGAAGAAGTTTGAGGGTGTTTGGATGCATAGCTTATGGTTACATTATTCTATTTATAATAAATATTTTTTATTAAAAAATTACCAAGATAAACATTATATGATTAAATTTGTAGTTAACTATAATTAAAATATTTATTAAAAATAATATGAGTTATACTATTAAAAAATTATTATTACATATAAGGGTTATTGAGCATAAGCAGGTGGGGGGCCAGAAAAGCAACTTTACTCCTACTTATCAAAGAAACAACTAATTTGTGGGTTGGAATAGAAGCCGAAGGACCAAACGCTTTAGCTTCTTGATTTATGCTGGCCGCAAAGCTATAAACAAGCCTAGAAGCTAGGCCAAACGGGGCCTCTACATCTTAGCAAGAGTAGTGCTAGTAGCAACCAACACAATTTTAAACAGAAATTTACAAATAGATAGTAAAAGATTCCACCTAAGATGATCCCTTAACACATTATTGAATAAGGGATCCTCAATCAAACATTCCAATAGGAAGGCAAATAACATCAAACAAGGATGACACAATAGTTTAGAGATGAAGATAACAAAATGCACAACACTTAAAAATTCCAATGGGCAAGCCAAATACCATGGAGTAGATAGTAACATTCTCATGAGAAGAGTAGCCCCTAAAACAAATGATCTTTTGAAGTACAAGGCAATACATGATGTCGAACCCTCTAGTCAGAAGGTTAACTGATAGTGATAAGGGAGAAATACTTTTGGCAACCACACAATGTCAAACACAATAAGTTTTATTGTGTCCGTGATTTCAGTTGAAGCAAGGAACCAAAAGAAGCCCTTGATTCAATTAGGGTTACACCCTTTTACACATAAGCTATAGGGTTAACGGGTAAGGAAAAATTAAAACCCTAAACCCATTAACCTCTTAACATAATAAAGCACTAACACTCCCCCTCAAGCTGGAGAGAAGATATTGATTAGACCCAGCTTGTTACACAAATTCTTAAGTCTCGATGGTCCCAAAGCCTTGGTGAAAATATCGGCAATCTGGTCTTCAGATTTCAGATATGGAGTAGTAATGAGTTTGTTATTGATAGCCTCCTTGATGAAATGGCAATCCACCTCTATGTGCTTAGTTCGTTCATGGAAAACTGGATTGTTGGCGATAAAAATAGCAGCCTGATTATCGCAGAACATGTTCATTGGGCTAGGACAGTTTATCCCGCATTCTTGTAAGAAATTTTTTAGCCAAAGTATTTCGCAAACAGTGTGAGCCATTGCTTTATATTCTGCTTCGCAACTTGATCTTGCCACAACACTTTGTTTCTTGCTTCGCCACGTGACCAAGTTACCACCCAAATAGGTGCAGTAACCAGAAACAGATTTTCTATCATCAACATTGCCAGCATAGTCAGCGTCAGAATAAGCCTCAATTCTAGTGTGTCCATTGTTGCAATACTTCAATCCTTGACCAGGAGCACCTTTGATATACTGAACTACCCGAGTAGCTGCGTCCCAGTGACACTGTTTGGGTTTTTGCATAAATTGGCTAATGATTCCCACAGCATGAGAAATGTCGGGTCTTGTAACAGTGAGATAGTTAAGTTTGCCTACCAGGCGACGATATCGAGTTGCATCAATGTATTCAGATTCCTCATTATCACTATACTTCTGGTTTGGAATTAAGGGGAAATCAACTGGCTTGCAGTCACTCATGCCAATTTCATCCAGAAGATCCAAAACATATTTCCTTTGTGATAGAAACACACAATCACGCTGGTATGCAACTTCAATTCCCAAGAAGTATTTTGGTGTCCCTAAATTCTTGATCGAAAAATGGGATTGTAAATGATTCTTAGTTTCCTCAATTCCTTGTCGGTCATCACCTGTAAGGAGCATGTCGTCGACATAAACAACCAAAATAGTGACACCACTCTTTGAATGACGAATAAAGATAGAGTGATCAGCCTGACTATGACGAAAACCAAATGAGGTCATAATATGTGAAAGTTTATGAAACCATGCTCATGGACTTTGCTTGAGGCCATAGATTGATTTATGCAATTTGCACACCATCTCCCCCTGAGCAACATAACCAGGAGGTTGCTCCATAAAGACTTCTTCAGTTAAGTCACCATAAAGAAAAGCACTGGTGACATCCATTTGATGAAGAGACCACTGACCATTGACAGCAAGGGAGAACAAGGTGCGAACAGAGTTGAGACGCGCCACAGGAGAGAAGGTATTATAATAATCCAGGCCATAAATTTGAGAGAAGCCCTTAGCAACCAAGCGAGCCTTGTGGCGAGCAATAGAACCGTCAGAATTAAACTTGACAGCGAATACCCAGTGGCAGGGAACTACACGAGCACCAGGTGGGAGAGGAACCAAAGTCCAGGTGTGACGAGCCTGTAAGACAGCCATCTCAGTATCCATAGCCTGCTTCCAGGGAGGTAACGACATAGCCTGCAAGGGAGATGTAGGCAACGAGGCCGAGGACAAGGCAGCAAAAAAAGCACGACAAGAGGGTGATAAACGAGCGTAAGAAACATAATGAGAAATAGGAAAATGAGAAGTATGGCGCTTGCCTTTGTGCAGAGCAATAGGGAGGCTGTCGTCAGGAACCGCCGACGAAGAAGGCACGGCAGGAGGAGGCCGGGGGCGACGGTGATAAACCTGCAAGGTACCAACAGACGAATCAGGAGAAGACGAAGCAGAAACCGGAGGTGAAGCGAGGAGTATAACCGGAACGGGAAGGAGACCGGAAGAGGAAGATGACGAAGAAACCGGAGACAGAGCAGAGGAGAAAAAGGAGCGAGACTCATCAAAGGTAACATCAACGCTAGTAAAGAGGCGACCACTGGAGGGATCAAAACAACGATAGCCCTTCTGAGTTCGAGAATACCCAAGAAAGACACAACGAGTGGCGCGCGAGCTTAACTTGTCAACGCCCGGGCCAAGAGCGTGGACATAACACAAACACCCAAACACCCGAGGAGGGAGAGAAAAGGGAGTTTGTGCTGGAAATAAAAGAGAGAAAGGGGAATGCCCATTTAAAATTGGAGTAGAAATGCGATTAATTAGAAATGAGGCAGTTAGAACCGCATCAGCCCAATAAGACCGCGACACCTTCATGTGAAACAATAAGGTACGGGCCACCTCGAGAAGATGGCGGTTCTTGCGCTCAGCGACACCATTTTGGGAAGAAGTGTAACTACAAGTAGTTTGATATATAATGCCATGAGAACGACAAAAAGACTGAAAAAAGGTGCTAGTATATTCCAATGCATTATCAGAACGCAAAATTTGAACAGGGACACCAAACTGTGTTTTAATTTCAGCACAAAAGTTGCAAAATACATCAAAAAGTTCGGACCGCTTAGATAAAATGTAGCACCAACACACTCGAGAGAAATCGTCTATAAAAGTAACAAAGTATTTGTGGCCAGCACGACCAGGGACAGGACTCGGACCCCAGATGTCGGAGTGAACAAGATGAAACGGATGGGAACTGCGAGACGTGGAAGCAGACGGCAAGGAGGTCCGATGATGTTTACCCAGTTCACACGCATCACAATGAAAAGATGGCCTTGATGGTAAGGAGAGAACATGTTGTAGACGCGCAGCAGAAGGATGTCCAAGGCGGTAGTGCCAGAGCAGAGGAGAAACCACAGTGGAAGAAAGAGCCTGAGGTACCGTAGAAGGGATGAGAGTGTAGACACCACCCCGCCTAGGCCCCCACCAATCGTCCGCTTCGTTCGGAGGTCCTGAAACAAATAGTGAGAGGGTAAAAAAGTGACACTACAATTGCATTGTGCAGTAAAGGCACGAACTGAAAAAAGGTTCACTGGAAAAGAAGGAATGTAGAACACGTGGGAAAGAAGTATAGTAGAGGAAAAAGAAACAGTCCCAATTCCCATGACAGGTACTAAAGAACCGTCAGCAATAGCTACCGGGGAATAAACTCCCCCTGTGGAAAGGGAAGTAAAAAGACTACGATTACCTGTCATGTGAGAGGACGCACCAGAATCAACTATCCAAGTAGAATCAGAAGAAGCAAGAGTGGCTATACCAGAAACGTGACTGGATGAAGCTATAAAGGTGGATGGCCCTGCGGTAGACTCGGATGTAGACTGGAGGAAGCGAGCATACTCGGCTGCCGAGATGGTAACAGTGTCAGTGGCGGAAGTGGCAGGAACAGAGACAGCATTTGAGGAGGGCGCGTCAGACACAGAAGCAGCCCGAGCAGAGGGAAGCCCAAATTTCTGCCAGCACCTATCTGGTGTGTGATTTGTGCGACCACAATGCGTGCATGGTGGAAGGTTTCGACCACGGCCACGGCCCCGTCCCCGTCCATGAGTACGCCCTCGGCCAAAAGGAGGGACGGGAGAAGATGCAAGAGCGCTAGGTGTGTCCTGTGGCGGTGAAGTGGTCGTCACACGTAAAAGACGAGAGAAGGCTCCCTGAAGAGTAGTAACCGTAGAATCCAATAACAACTGAGAACCCAAGGCTGAATATTTGGGATTGAGGCACGATAAAAATTTGGCCACCAGAAATTCTTGCCGCTGTTGGAGAGTAACTTCAATGTCAGATGAGGCGGGATGATACTGACAAAGTTCATCCCACTTTCCTTGTAACAAGGCATACGTTTCCTGGAAGGATCGATCTTCCTGTTGCAGATTGATAATCTCTTCATAGAGACGGAGAACATGACTTAGATTCTGTCTAGAAGCATAAGTGCCGGTGAGAAATTCCCAAGCAGACTTTGTGTTTTTCTGATACATAATAGTAGATGCAACCTTTGTGTCCATGCTATGAAGTAGTAAATTTAGGACTGCCATATCTGATCGACGCCACGAATCATAGGTGGGATCAGTAGGAAGAGGAGCAGACTGAGTGAGGTGATGCTCCTTTCCATGGGATCCCAAAAAAAGACAACTGATTGAGACCATAATTGAAAGTTTGTACCATCAAACTTAATAATATTTGTTCCAAAGGTGGTGCCAGGTTTGAAGTCCATGTTGAAGGACGAAGAATCCATAGTGATACAGCAGTAAGAAATCACCAAATACTAAACTGAGTGGTGAAGCAAGTAGTGAGCGTCACCTTGCCGCGGAGGAGCGTCGGACGTAAAATTCCGTAGAAGACTTCGAAGATGCTGCGAAGAGTCCCACGTGCTAGAGGAAGAAAATTTGATAAGATGAAGAAGATCGAGCGCCGGAGGCGTTTAGAAATCCAGCCGCCGGTGCCCTAGAAATGCAGCTTCGTCTTCAAGGTAGTCGGCAGCGTCACCAACCTCGAAAGGATCTTAGGCATCCTTCATGGGCGTCGACATCCGCATCTGCATGCGCGGCAGCGGTAAGACCTCACAGATTGATGCCATCCGCCAGAGCGTCGGTAGGGCTCTTTGATGAGCAATGGAAGAAGAAGATGAAAGTGGCAAGTAGAAGCTTGGCGCATCACACAGCCATGCCACGGCCGGTGAGAGCCCGCGCCAAGCGCACGAAGCTCCCTGCCCGAGCGACGACGATAGCTCCTCTTCTCTTAGTTACAGAGTATAGAGAAGAGGGAGAAGAGGGCGGCGGAGCGGAGAAGCTGTGGCGACGGCAAAGCGGCAGCGGCGGCGGCGGTGGCGGGGGCAGCGGCGACGTTGGCGATGGAGGGATCGATTTTGCTCTGATACCAAGTTGAAGCAAGGAACCAAAAGAAGCCCTTGATTCAATTAGGGTTACACCCTTTTACACATAAGCTATAGGGTTAACGGGTAAGGAAAAATTAAAACCCTAAACCCATTAACCTCTTAACATAATAAAGCACTAACAATTTCAAAACCAAAAATATTTAATATTGTTCCCAACCTATGGGATTAGGTGAATCCCTTTGGTTGTGTCATGCATATCGTACAATACCACAAGGGTAAAAAGGACCATGACACAACAATATAACAATGATCATAAATATTAAATTGACAAAGATTTTATCTGCAAAATATGTTTTGAATTTTAAACTGTACGACTTTCCAAACTTCCCATTAAGTGTTTAAAGCTAAATATTATATGAAAAACAAAGAAACACTGATACACGTACCTCCCCTAGGGTAGTCTTCTCAATAGTACTTTTCACAATGCGTGCAAACAGAATATTGTTGTCAATCTGAAGCGTAGCAGTAATAATTGGCGTGCTTATATTTTTAGCTGCATTTATTATTTCCTTGATACGGGGAACACCAAGAGTGACATCTAATGCTCAGTCAAAGATATATCACATATATGAAATTTGATAAATACAATGTAACATGTATAATATATCTGTGGCTAAGTGAAGGAATTCCTAAATTAAATAACAAACTCTAACTAATTGTACGATATCCTCAATCACAACCTAAAATAATGTCACAGGGTATCACTTTAGGAAGATGAGAAGGCAATCAATACTTAAAAAGGAAAATGATAGTTGTTCTCATAAGGTGAATGAATATCGGAGGATAAGTTAACAAAACTACAATTTACATCTTAGGAACAGCGGTACAAAGCTTCTATAGTGGTACAAAGCTTCTATATAGCAATGCTCAAAAACAGATACCGCATATAATAATTAGTATAGGATTAACATATCCTGTGAATTAATAAGCAATTACAAAGAAAACTTGTATACCTTATTTTGAACGTCAGAAGTAGGCCAATGTTAATATCCTAAGGCTTGAAATGTATTAATAAGTTAGTAACGTGGTTATGCATAAGAACAATAGAACATCACCAAAAGTAGATAGTAACAGGCACCTAGTTCCTGCTAGTATGGTGAAAGACAATATTTGCTTTATATAATGAAAATGTAACATAAACATGTGATTGCGACAAGAAAGAATAGAGAAAACATGGTTGTGAATAAGGTTTAAAATCTTAGTATGTATTGGTGTTCTGATCTTATCTTGGACTAATATGTATTGAATATACTAACACTATACTATATTAGTAGACATATCAATACTACATGTACTGACATCGGACTGTTCAGACCAATACGTACCAGCAGTACCACCCATACTAGTGCATGGAGGAAATCACCAGTTTTAAAAATACTTTGATAATCACTAGATATATAACAATTAACAGTTGCTCCAATTTGACATAATCACTTAAGGATACTCATGCTAGCAACTCCAGCAAAGTGAAATGTTTTTAATGTCATCTGTGTCCCTGGTTCGCCAATGCTTTGAGCTCCAATTGCGCCAATAGCAGCTCCAGCTTCAACTTTTTTTAAGTGATAACGTGATATACATGTTTCCAAAAAAACCTAAAGCAAGATGAAAAAAAATATATTTTTGAGTATAAAAATAGTATGAAAAGCAATATCTAAGGAGCTCCTAAATATAATCTTGTTATACAAGTTCACAAGCAACGTTAATTAGAAAGACAGACTATGTTTTGGCAAATGAATGCGCTTTAGGATAGCTAGACTGTTCTGACATGCGCATAGTAATTGCAAATTTTATGACAGTATATCCTGAAATAGATAAATAAAAGATCATTCTATAATAATAGGTATAGAGTGAAATGAATCCTATGCCATATACATCACCTGAAAATAAATTAGAACAACAATATATACCCTTATCCATTCCTTTCTCTTTATCCCAGGGAAAAAAGCATACCAATTTTTTAATACCAAATGGTATAGAGAAATGAATCCTATGCCATATAAATCAGCTGAAGAAAAAAAGATAATTGCAGTACATCACAGTGAGAGTTGAACCTCAAGTTGTCTGGAAGAAATCCCGGATATATTAGCAGCAACATATTCTAATCCGCTGGAATCTGTTTGCCCTTCATCAACCTGAAGTGCTTTCCTCGTATTCTCCATTGCAGCAATACGCTTATTAAGAAAATCAGATAATGATTTCTTGAAGGCAGCAGAACATCCACCTTCTGGGGACATATCAAACTTTCCCAGTCTTTCATCAATAATTTGTATAGCTTCAGTTGGAGATAACATTGTCTGTTTTCTCGGAGGGCAAGTAGCCTGTAATTCATAATAGTCGGCATATTTTTTATTATATAAATATTTCAAAACTTTCAACTGGTATTTGTATCAAATGTACTGACCATAATTTTCATGAATAATTGATCCATATTTAAGGGTATTCCATCCTTCCCTTCCATCTTTGCAGGATCCATGCCATCATCACCATAAAGAAATTGTACTATACCTCCATTAGCATTGCGAACTGTCTGATCATAGTAAACGGAGAGATCTTCCAAGCCTTTCATCAATCGTCGAGACATGTATCCAGTTTCTGCCGTTTTTACCTATGGGCAGAAAATAAGAATAAATTGTAAAAGTGAAACAAAATTTATCATGTAGATTGGAAATCATGGAAATAAGTCCAAATTTATAAAGATTTAAATTGGTTTAATTCAGCGATAAAAATAGAAGAGACTCATCAACAATAAATGCTTAACATGTCAATATAGATGTATTTTTATCATAGTTTAATTCTAATTTTAAACCACTAATGTCACAATACTCATTAATTCTAATTTCTTAAGGTTTTCAAAATATGTAGACTAGAACCAAAGGGGCGAGAGTCGAGAATAGATCAAAATCAAGCCAAAAGGACTATTCTGCAAGATACAATATAACATTTTAATATATAAATACATCCATTCAAATTTTAATCAAATATATCCAAAAAATCATTAATTCTTATTTATTTCTCATATTTCTATGGCATGTGAGATGAAATCAAAGAGGCAAGCCCGGTTCAAATGTAAACCCATAGGCTTTTCTTGTTTTGGTAAAATATCACAATTCTATAATTTCATCTAAAGTTATAAAGTGATGATATTCCTTACCTATATGTCTAGTTTTACTGTATTTCCAACCCTAAGCATCTTAAAATTAATCAAATTCACAATTTTTCAAGTTTAAATGGATCAATACATAAAAATGAAATAAAAATATACGTAAATAGAAAAGAAAAACTTATAGCATAAAACCAACTGTACCGTGTTATATATATATATATATATATATATATATATATATATATATATATATATTTGTTGTCTCCATTAGTTTGGTAATGACTTTATTTACTGACAATGTTTTAAAAACTAATCTAAACTGGCTAGTTTTCGCAATTTGGACCTGTCTAATGAAGCGGCGGACCAAAACAAAAGAGCGGAGCGAGCACGAGAAGGAGAAGAGAAGAAGGAAGAGGAGAGGAAGAAGGAGAGAAAGAGAAAGGCACTCGCCCCGACGAGCAGCAAATGCAAGATGGCAAACACATCTAGATTTTCCTCATTCCTCTTTCTCTTCTTTTTTTTCTTCCACTACTTTGCCCAGTTCCATCGAGATTTCATCCAATACGACCAGTATATACCAATCCAACAAAACCTTGCTTACTAATATTAGTATATACCGTTTATATCACAAAGTATATATATATATATATATATATATATATATATATTAGTCTGGTACATATTTGGTTTATTTATCGACACTGCATAGGTACACAATGTCTATACCAAGCACTACATAATGGTTTTAAAAAACATACATTGAAATAGGTGAGAGCAATCAAATTTAGGATTTTTGTTAATAAGAGAAAAACAATGGTATAAAACATTCCTACTAGAGGACCTCAAAGAAGAGATAATATGTGAAAATCGAACAAGTTCAAAAGTTTATCCTTTAAAAAGCAATTACTGTATATAAAAAATCAATTTAATTAGTTTATCTACTTCACAATGATGTGATATAAATTATCAAAAAGACAGACAAATTGGCATATAAGATAAACAAGACTAATATAACATGAGGTAACCTTTCCATGTGCCTCAGAATACATAAGAAATTTGCTATAAGGCAAGCATATGAATAGTGTTTGAGCAAGACACCAGTTATTCATAACTGCTACCTTAACCACATGATTTCTTATAATGGTTACATATACAATTATTGAACATGCCAAGAATAGACTATATGTATAATCTAAAGACTTTAAACCCGAGAATATAGGTCAAAAAGTCTATACAGATTACAATGTTCCATACAGAATCTGCAGAGAACATAAAGAATAACAAGAATGAGAAAAGTTCAGATGTCTATATAAAAGGGAAATGAAGAAGAAAGGAATTTCAAGTGCAAGAAACCTAGACTTGAAGAATTGGAGCACATTAGGAAGCATAATAGAATAAATAATTAATTACCCTTCCATTTAGCAATCTGTACACAAATACTGTATTAGATCAAATCTAATTAAAGGTTTTTGATTTTGGTCCATACTGCCCGGTATGTTGGTATGTTGGTATGTTGGTATGTTTGGTATCAGTACATTGCAATGTCGGTATGTCCAGTCATACAAGTCCGATACACTGTACTCGATCGAGATTTCAAACATTGATCAAATCTACAAAAGAAAACACGTTGTCTTCATGTTTCTTCTAAGGATTTGGATGCACTATAGTGGTGACATAGTCATTGCACCCTTTTTTGATAAAAATCTATACACCCTTCAAAATAGGTGACAAGACGAACTAATAAAGATTAGCATGTTGTCTAATAGATAAGTAATTATAGAAGAATAAAACATTATCATCAGTTAATAGAATGATGTATAACTTTCCTTAGTTTGATAACTTATATTGTCGTATTCAAAGTAAAGGCAAGCTTTATCCATATAACAGATCTCAAATAATAGTTAGGTACAAATGGTTGCTATGCATTCATATGTGCTCACTTCCAGACTTTCCGTGTGCTCACAAACATATTTTACAAGTAAATTTGATGAAACAAAGGTCAATAATAAACACTTATGCAAAGAATAAATAGAGATTAATTCAAGTGAACAAAAAGGAACATATGATAAAAAATAGACATCACTAACAACGTAAGAAAAAAAAAAATTGCTATTGAAACTGAGCTCAACCTTTCAAGTTATAATCTAGTAGCTCCATTTCTTCAACTATAACTCAGGTTTGCATAAGAGTTCGGTATATAATAGGATAGGGAATCAGAGGATCCATTTTTGTTCTTTAAACTAAATGGTACCAGAATAGTCTAATAAATTAGAAAATCCAATATGTTACTAAAACCAAGTGTGCAGCTTTGTAAATGAGCAAAATTAAAAAGCCAATTCAAGGGAACTTCAGAAACAGAAAAAGTAAAAACCATTGGACAGAGGATACGTACTGCCGTATCCACAAGACCTTCTCTTCCACCCATTGTATGAAAGAAGAACTCTGTAGCCGTCAAACCAGTGTAAAATGAATTGGCAACAAAACCTTTAGCCTAAGCACCAAAAAACAAAATCATAGAAATATAAGGTGTAGAATATCAAAGTCTTCAACGTGTCAGTTATGCATATTCCAATATACATATTATCAAAAACTAGCTACAAGTGTGATCGCTGCATAACAGGACCAACGAATGCATTTAATACAACTATGACATAAGAAAATAATCCTTGCAACCTAAATTATGCCACAAAATCTTGATTTCAAACATACTGCAAGCTGAAAGAATTATTCTACCAAGAAACCAATTAAAATTTAAGTGATGCAACGAACTTAGTGAACTCGTGCTGCAACTGCCACAAGCATTGATTACATTAGTTTACATAAATAATGATGATTATAATACCACAATTTGACTAATTATTGTGATAATGAAGGCACTAATTGACCTTCAAGAACACTCATATAACATCTTGTTGAGAATTATCGGGTTAATGGGTCTATTGCCCGTTCCTGTGCCTTTAATATTGCTAAACCCTAAGTAAACAGTAACTTTTCACTGTTCACATCTCTCTCACGTAACTTGGTATCAAAGCAAAAGTCGCCTCCGCCGCTTCGCCTTCTTTGCATCCACCTTCCAGCGGCATCTTCCTTCCCTCACCACCTTTTAGTGGCGTCCTTCTCCATCACTCCCACACGGTGATCTAGCTTCTGCCTCTTGTCTCCGATCTCACCATGCTCGCGTTTTGTCTAGCAATTGGGGCTTATATGGCTGACAGATCTTCTCTTCCAAGCGAGCGACGGGCTTCTCAACACAATCATTTTGTCCTCCCCTAATAGCAAATCTGTTGGTCCTCATTCCTATAACAGCATCGTCCTCCCCTTGACGTGGTGACGGTCTCTCCTATGGCAATGAAGCTTTGAATCGGTGGATCCCTGACGATACTTGAAGCCAATTCTTCTCCAACCTCTTCTATCGCCAACAATATCACCGGTCTTGCCCTCTTTTGCTCCAGTTGCTTCTTGGTTGCTGCAGAATTTTCTTCTTCGGGTTATATTTGATTCTACCTAGATGGATGTCACAACAACAAATGAATTGAAACATGCCTCTAGCGTTGCTACCACGGTGAAATTTGATAGTAACAACTACCTTCTTTAGGCTAGGTCCATGCGGTCCTATCTTGGATCTTATGGGAGAGATCTACACTTGACCAACTCTACTCCAGAGTATATGGACCCAACATATGAGACAGAGACATTCCGATATGGCTGTGGTTACAGCCAACATTGCTTCAACTTTTATGTTCTTAGATACTGCCAAGGAAATATGGGATGTATTTGCTTTCACCTACACTCCTCAAAAGAATATATACCAAGTACATCAACTCTACAAAGAAATATTCAATTTGAAACAACAAGATATGTCCTTACCTAAGCTCTATTGAACACTCAAAGAAAAGTGGGACCATTTGCAAATCTTACAACCACCATCTGCTAACATATCAGTGACTATTCAGTAACGACAAGAGTTATTTGTGGCTCGATTCCTCTCAGCACTAAATGACTCGTATGCTACCGCTAAAGCTCAGCTTCTAGTTGACCCCATAATCCCCTCAATCCAAAATATCTATTCTCATCTCCTGCATGTTTCCATGATCTCTCCAACCTCTGAAACAAACAGTGCTCTCATAGTTCGCCAGGGGGCAGACGTGGGGGACCTGGAAGGAGAAGGGGTGCGGTCATGGCTCTGTTCAATGTGCACATTGTGGGGGCAGCCGTGAGGGACCTGGAAGGAGAAGGGGTGCGGTCGTGGCTTTGTTCAATGCACATTGTGGACGCAGTAATCATCCATCTGACTGACCACTGCGGGAAGAAATATGACAAGCCTTCTCATGTCAAGGTCTCTATTGATAGTGGATTGGATGTCTCTGGATATGTTATGTCCATATCAACTAATTTAACCGTCACAATCTCCTCTACTGAATACTAATGCCTGATCAGTTTGGCTGCTCAGGCTGAATCTTTCATTTCCTCTTTGATGGCTACCACCTCCTGAGTCTCGGGTATTACATCTCTAGCTACTTCTACTAGTACTTGGATTTTAGATTATGGAGTCACCTCTCATGTATCAGGTAACCGGTCTCTATTCACATCCCTACAACTTGACACCAATTACAATCCAGTGTTAATCGCAGATGGATCTATTATTCCTATCCAAGGAATAGGGACAGTTCATATCAACCCTAAACTTACACTATCTGGTGTTCTTTATATTCCTCAATTTCATGTTAATCTTATCTCACTTTGTTCCTCGCAAGAACCTTGAACTGCTCAATAACATTCTCTTCTTCTCGTTGTGTCTTTCAGGACCTTTGGTGGGAGCTTAAAGTTAAAAGGCATCTATGTTCTAACCAAACCAGCATTGGATCCTGCTCAAGCCTTGATGTTTGTTGTCTCTCCCTACACTTGGCATTGTGCCACACCGCCTACCAAAGTGCATGAAATTGTCTCTCAAATCTTATCCTCGTTTTGAATGTGATGCTTGTGAATTGGGAAAGCTTCATAGAACCACTTTTCCTTCTAGTAGTAGTATGTCAACTAATGGTTTATTTTATATTATTCCCTCAAGACATTTGAGGTCCTATCCCGGTAACCACTAAAGATGGTTTTAAGTATTTTGTTATTTTTATCGATGATTTTTCTTGAATGTATTGGGTCTTTCTATTAAAAAATTATTCCAATGTTTTTACTGTTTTTAAATTATTTTATGCAGAAATTAAGAATCAGTTCTCTCTATCCTTGAAAATTCTTAGAACTGATAATGCCTTTGAGTACACCTGCTCCACCTTCAAAGAGTTTTGCAACTCCTAGGGAATTATCCATCAAACTACCTACCCTTATACATCACAATAGAGTGGGGCTGCCGAACGCAAAAATCGACATCTTCTTGATGTCGCCCACACCCTGATGTTTCATATGAATGTTCCTAAATGTTAATGGGGCGATGTTATTCTTACTGCCACATATCTAATCAATCGAGTACCTACTTCAACCTTGCAAGATAAATCACCTCTTTCAATTTTTCTACCTAACCAACCATTATTTTAAGTTCCTCCAAGAACCTTTGGTTATCTTTGTTATGTCCATATTCTTTTCCCGAGGGTTGATAAGTTAAGCTCCCAATCCACAAAATGTGTTTTTCTTGATTATTCTAGAACCCAAAAGGGCTATAGGTGCTTTGATCCTAAATATAACAGATGGTTCATCAATATAGATGTCTCATTCTTTGAATCAATCTCATATTTTCCAAACCAAGCAAAAGGGTTATTTCACTCAGATATTGATCAAGCATCTAGCATGCCTCTTCCTACTCCATATCCCTTAGAGACTACACCCATGGGTCCATCATAGGATACTACTTCTTTGACTCATGAGAATCAAAGCTTGCCTTTGCAGGTTTACCAATGGCGGGTCTGGATGGTTCCCACTTAGAATCCCCCACATGAAGCGCCTTTGCCAGAGAGTCCACAATAAGACTATGTTGATCTCCCTATTGCCCTTCGTAAGGAACATTGACTAAGTATCCCATAATCCACTTTTGTCTCTTATTCCCGCCTTTTAGCTTTTCATAAAACCTTTGCCACTGCTATCTCCTATAGTATAGGTGTGGGCATATAGGTATAGTGCCCACAGATATGTCTGAAGTCATTTCTCAATCACACTAGAAAGTTGCAATGGATGGATGAGGAAATGGAAACTCTTACTTCTAGACAAACTTGGACTCTTGTACTTTTACCTCCAGGGGTTTGTCTTGTTCCCTGATGAGTATATACTATTAAACGCAATCCTGATGAGTCTGTGAATCGGTACAAAACTAGACTAGTTGCAAAGGGCTTCACTCAAATTTATGGAGTTGATTACTTAGAAACATTCTCTCCGGTTGCCAGACTCAACTCTGTTCACATTATTTTATCACTTGCCATTAACCTCGAGTGGGCTCTTCATCAACTGGACATCAAGAATGCATTCCTATATGGTGATCTCACTAAAGAGGTCTACATGTGCCAAACTCCAGGTTATGTCAAGTAGGGGGAGACGGTGTGCAAGCTGCATAAGGCTATTTATGGTCTCAAACAAAGTCGAAGGGCATGATTCCATAAATTTTCTGAGATTCTATCAAATATGGGATTTCTTTATTGCAAATCTGATCACTCAATATTTATTCACAAGTCAACCACTAGTATATTTATCCTAGCTATTTATGTTAACAATATTCTCCTTTCAAGGAGTGATTTTGAAGGCATACATGAGACCAAGAAGAATCTACAATCTCAATTCTCTCTCCGAGATCTTGGTAAAGTTAAATACTTCCTAGGAATTGAATTTTCCTATAAAGCGCAAGTATGTGCTGTATCTTCTATCTAACATAGGTATGCTCGAATGCAAACCCACTAGTGTACCTATGGTTTTCCAATAAGCGATATAGCAAATGGGAGGAATCTGAACATATTGATCCAACTTCATATAGACAAGTAGTTGGAAAACTCATATATCTGACTGTTACGCGTCCAAATATATCCTTTTTAGTTTGTGTTATTAGTCAATTTATACAATGCCCCAAAAGATTGCCACCAGCATACTGTATTAAAAATTTTATAATACCTCAAGAAATCCCCTAGGAAATGACTCTTATATCAGACAAATAAACACTTTGTCATTGAGTCTTATTCCGATGTAGACTACACAAGAAATATCAATGGTAGAAAATCCATTTCTGGGTTTTGTATATACATTGGGGGAAATCTAGTGACTTGGAAAAGCAAAAAAGCAAAGTGTTATATCTAAATCAAGTTGTGAAGCTAAATACTAGGTCATGACACATATCACCTACGAACTAATGTGGATCAAAAGCTTTTTAAAAGAGTTTGGTTAGATGGTTGATACCCTTAAGACCTTACATTGTGATAATCAATTTGCAATTTTTATTACCAATAACTTGGCATTCCACGAGCAAACAAATGAAACATGTGGAAATAGATTGTCATTTTGTCAGAGAAGCCATTATGAGTTACCAAATCAATACTCTATACACCATGTCTGAGGATCAAGTGGTGGACATTTTTACTAAAGCTCTTAAACCCTGGCCTGATTTAATGAGTTATGTATCAACTTGGGCTTGATTGACATATTTGCTCCAGCTTGAATGGAAGTGTTGAGAATTATCGAGTTAACGGACCTATTGCCTGTTACTGTGTCTGTAATATTGCTAAACCTAAGTGAACAGTAATTTTTCACTGTCCACATCTCTCTAGTGTAACTCATCTAAACACAAGAATTCATATTATTGTTTTAATTTTTGCACAATACTAAATTAGGGTTTTAAAGACCCATATGTGCTGGTCCTGGCACATTGTTCCATAATGATATATAATATTGATGGTATCGGTCAATCCTATTAAAATATATTATATATAAGAATCTATATGGTATCGATTTTTATAGTTATATTATACAAGTACAAGTTTAGCCTGCAACATATTGGGCGACACGGACCTTTTTTAATACTAAGCTACCAAACCTCCTAGCACATTTACACCTCCATGAAGGTGAAGCTTTTCGTAGGGTTGTGTCCCAAACATTTTCATGAAGATAGGTTCACTTAGATATAGGCTGAATTTCCACACAAGCAAAATATTTATTGCTAACGGTGACAAATTCATGAAGGCATTTTGGAGTCTCTCAAGAAAGCTAGCAAAGAACAACTATTTCAAATACTTGAAGTTGTCGCCAAGCAACTTAGTTGAAGAGCTCAAGTTCACATTAAATGACAATATTTGAAGGGGCTGCACAAACTATTAACTAAACTAACAAGTCAATCAATCTGGCTTGCTACATCCTTGAGATTGTGAATTCTTTTCTTCCAATTATAACCCACAAGATTGTAGCATAGGGAAAACTATCTGCTCTGTGGTACATAGCAATTACATAATCCTATTGCCTGCACAGACTATTAACTAAACTAACAAGTCAATCAATCTGGCTTGCTACATCCTTGAGATTGTGAATTCTTGTCTTCCAATTATAACCCACAAGATTGTAGCATAGGGAAAACTATTTGTGGTACATAGCAATTACATAATCCTATTGC
This sequence comes from Costus lasius, assembly GCA_027563935.2. Lineage (NCBI taxonomy): Eukaryota > Viridiplantae > Streptophyta > Magnoliopsida > Zingiberales > Costaceae > Costus > Costus lasius. The sequence continues at coordinate 21,262,565 of CM050451.1, read as the reverse complement.
CTTTTCAGTAGTGAGGTTCAGTGATTAAAGACCATATTTAAGCAACTTGCCTAGGAAAATTTCTGGATTATGGGCTATTTCTCTAGAATATTGTAATCATGCAGCACACGAAAAGGCCAATCAGTATGCACCAAATGGAAGAATAAATAAGACAGAATGAAAAACAAAAGATTTGTCTTGAGTGGTTTAAGGTACTGGTCAATAACATGGAGTACAACAAGCATATAGTAATCTTACACGGCACCAGTACATGAACTAGGCCACACCATAGGTTACACCAATCCAACTCAAAACCAATACACTAGTACGAAGAGGTTTTCAACTTAGAGCACTCTCCTTCATCCAGGTTGCCCTTATAACCTAGAGCATAGCTAGCTTCTCAATCTCAACCTTGCACAATTGGTAGATCACGCAAGTTTTCACATACTATTCAACATTATCCAAAATTGTTAGCTAACAAAAGCCTCTCTACATCAAGACCAGGGTTTGCTGTACTCCAAGATTCCTGTTCATAGCATGTCCTCACATTCCTTAAGAAACTCTCAGCACATCCTATCTACCTTCAGCACATACAATTGATACCCTCTGGATAAATCTAGTACAATGGTCCACTGTCAAATTAGTATTTAATGGTATGTACTAATATACAAGATTAGTCTAAACTTTATAATTTATCTGTGTACATATATATGTATATGTGTTTGTATGTTATATATGTGTACATATATGATACAGATCAATACCAATTACCAACTCTATACTATGTACCAATACAAACCTTAAAGTTGGATTAATAGATAGAGCCTGTACTGAGTAGTGCAGCCAAGTTTTTCAAACATTGGCTAATACTAAATATTGTGCTTTTTTTTTTCAAGCTTAGATAAATGCATAAGATGACCAAACAATAAAGGATGAAACCAGAGGCAATTCAGTATGTTAAGCTCAAGTTATATGCGTTTTGCTAGTTCCATCTACAATCTAACAGAAAGGATGGAGAAGAATATGTAGGAGCATGGTTTTCAAAACTGCTTCAGAAATCAATCCAACACTGATCCATGTAGTTCAGTAAAGTACACTGTAGTGATTGTACCATCAGTACATTGGTCCAAGGCAAAACTCTAGATACACCACCCAGACTAAGATTTTAAGCCCTCGTTGGACAAAAACATAAAGAAGTTAAAGACAAGAGGATATAAAGGAGAAAGAAGAGACATTAAATGTGCCAGGACATAATCCTCTAGGATATTTTTGCAGTTCATGGTGAAGCATAAATTTCATGTTCAGTTTGTAAGTAGATCAATAAAACAAGATTTAAGGACTTAAAGTGTATTACCAGGTGGCATGCAAAGTGCGTATCATCTACCAAGAGGCCAAAAAAAGGGATCACCTTGTAACAACAAGGCAAGTACACAATGGATACAAATATAATATGTACATTACTATGTAAAAATATTAGAGTATATCTGTATATAACCAGTACACCAGTATAATATGGAAAGGACAGATCTAATAGAAAACTAGTACAGGTATTAATACCGAAATTTCATACTTAGCTATGTACATTTTTTATTTAGCATAAATCTCAACAGTTGGTAAAATGATAAAGGTATGACTTCAGTTCAAAGCTGACAAGACCCACAAGATAAACATCTTAACGAGCATGTGAGCCCCTATTGATAAAAGCTAAAAACATGCCTTAAAGGTTGCAGATAAGATGTTACACCAATAGTATGAAAAGGAAAAGTTTTGTATCAGAATCGAGGATAATAAAAATAAACTATTGTCACTATACATCATTTAACTTACAGATGGAGTCTTTGAATTTATAGGAAAGTGTGGAAGAGTTCGATCTATAAATCCATTTGGAGCACGGCGTCCTCCAACTGATTGCTGACCAACACATGCAACCATCTGGCTAATATTGATTGGAGAACCTTTAGAACCACACTGTGACATAATCAGAGGGCTGTTTCGCCAGTGGAGTTCATTCATACAAACCTGAAATAGAAGAATCAAAAGAATATTGCAACTGCAGAGAATTGCTTTTTACCTTTAGGAAATCAGAAATAAAAAACCTTATACCTTAAAAACTAATGTAGCAAGGACTTAAATTTTCCCGAGCAACTTAGATTCATTTGCTACAGAATTTGACAATAAAATTTCATAGATATAAAAGGGGCAGCATTTCGTTTCATTTATAATTCACATATTTTACTGGAAAGGGAAACATGATCATGAAACTCAAATTAATAACAAATGCTTATCTCTTGTAATGTGGATTTCATGTACAATGAAAATCAAGCAATAAAATAAAGCCCTTACGGTTCCAGCAGCCGCTCGAATTTCATTCAATACACCAGTTATCTTAAGTTCCAAGGTCTGAGCTGCATTGCAACCAGGCTGCAACGTAAGCTTTCCTTTGCTGTATGAGGCAATAAGGTCATGACATTCTCTATATCCCTCATCAATTTTCTTCTTCTTCTGCTGATTCAGATGTTCTCCTGGCTGCACATCATCGATGCCAATTGAAAATCCATGGTTGCCTATCCACCTGGCACTGAAATACAGTGCAGTAGTTCAACACTTCAACATAAGTAGTTAAGCCTAAGTGATAGAATAAGACAACAAAGCCTGGCTGTATACATTAGTCTTTTGCTACAGCAAATATTGAATTGAGAGTAAAACACTCAAAACGGAGATAATAAAATCACAAGTGAAGTTGCACTAGCCACATTGTACCACCATAAAACTATAGCAGTTTAATCTGATACGGAATTGGATTGTGGTGAAAAGAAAAAACTACCCCATTTGTAGACTGAACGAGCCATGAATAATCAAGAAGTCCATGCCATGATAAAGAATATAAAAGATAAGATTTTATTGAAAGATGCATATATAATAAGTTTTGTTAAAACCTTTGATGAGGTGGAAGAAAAATAATGTATCGAACTATTGTATATTTGTTTCTCATGGTATAAGTTGTGAGAATAATTACTTAACCCTTATTGTTCAGCATGCTCACGAAAGAAATAGATTTAAAAACATGGCAAATGTGCTAATATTTTTTTGTCATGAATTTAGAACATTTATAACTGTCACAAAATGCAAACTGAAAGTTAAATCAAATTCAAACAACCAATGTATAGTTGTTAGCAATGTTTGAAGAAAAGTTTTAAAACCAGTCCGTACCTAGTACCTATTTGACCCAAAACTAATGTACAGGTATAAGTCAGTACAAATCAATACCTTATATGCATAATATATGTAGGAATATATATTGGTGTGTATGCCCTGAAGACCAATTATACTATGTAAATTCATACATGGAATTGAATAAAGACAATTATCGTTATCAAGTTGGTCGGTATGCTAGCATTTAAGTATTGGAATACATGATGATGTCCCTAGAGATTGATATTACTCAATCTCATAAATAAAGCCCTAGTTGAAGTAACTTGGTGGATAGGGGATAATCTTGATACATATGAGACTAGTATATGAGCTGGTTAAATGTTGGGCATCACCGCATATATATAGGTACATTGAGCAAGATGTACTAGATCAATCTGCCATGGGGTTTATGGAACCGGTTTGACCGGCTGGTCCAGTTGGCGATAGGACCGGTATGTACCGGTCAAACCGAGCGGCATCTCAGTGAAACCAAGCGGAGCAACTCCCGTCGTCGCCCGCGTCCGCTGCCTGTGTTCTCTTGCCCCCACCGGCGGAAGCTTCGGTGGAAACTTATTCTGCCGGCAGCGGAAGCTTTGAAGCTTCTGTTGTTGGTAGAAGCTTCGTTCGAAGCTCCCTCTGGTTTCGCCGCACCGCCCTAAGCTCCAGTGCCAATCCTTTGCTGGACCGGTACAAATCGAAGGAATCAGCCGGTCCTCAATCCATGACTATGCTTTGGTCCTTTTTCCAAGGCTAGTACCAAGCGCGAAGTGCGGTGATCTTCAAAGGGTCACTGTTTGGATACCGGTAGAGGGCGAACACTTGAGTGTCTATGGTCGACAGTGTGAAACACGCTACAAAGGTAAAATTATTATCATGTTCCTTAGCTTATCTCGTATGGACCTTCTGGCACGATGAAAATTTGATTTCATACTTTTCTTTTCCATTGCGTATTTTGTATTTTCTGTCATCTGCATTTTTTTCCAGCAATATAAACATATATATACATATAAGCTATTTACTAACTAGCACTAATATGTAGCAATTCGAAAATGGATTGGTACACTAATATATATTGGTATTTTAAATATTGGTTTAAAGCAACATTAAACAAACCAGTCAATACTAATAATATGGCCGGCTTGTACCGGTCCTTGGACCGAGTACACGGACCATTGTGTTTGGGACTTCTCCTAAAACAAAGCAGAGCAAGGCAACAAAAGAAGACAAAGTGGAGCAAGGCAATGAAATAATAAGTGAATGTAGCATAGCACATAGATCCCAGCCCTGTAGAATTGCAGGCGCACATTGAGAAGAGAAAAAATTCGACCACAACAAGCAACCAGGACCAACCAACCCTTGAATTGATTGGAAGACCCTTATAAAGATGCTTCAGCTTCTTCTTGCTAGCTCACCAATTTGGTAGCCCAATCCAACATCGCCAACTGTGTTCCGTGTAGGAGCTTGGGATAACACAGCACTTGCCTATCCACACTTGTGTCCGTAGTTGTTGCCACTTGGCACATCACTTCTAGCACCCAAATTTGCAATGCACAACCATCATGCACTCACAAGTCTAGCCAGAATCCTCTCGCTAGGTGGCATCATCTACCCATGCAACACCAATAGCCGCCAATTGACTGCTAACATGGGCTAAACGAAGCAACGCCAAGCAGTGGTGAAGCTAAGGATATTTGCTGACTCTTCTTCATGTAATATTATATGTATATAAATTTTGATTTGCACCCTCTAAAAAAATTCTGAAATTTCTAATATTTGCCCCTGCATAACAATTGTCCCATATAAGGAGGTGTTGGGTTGATACTAATTGGTGCAATTGGTACAACTCAGTATCCTCGATAATATTGCAATCTAACCAATTGACCAAGTGGAATTTATATATTATCCACATGCAACCTCACAAATATTTATAGTGCTACATGCTCCAAGCATAATCGAATAAAAAAATGAAAATAATTTTCATGCCATAAGCTCGTCTAGCCTCCAGCATCATTTCATATGAGGTGATGCCATTTTAGGATATTGAAATGATATGTTAGAAACTACTTATGGTATGGTAGAATTTTCTAATTGACTCATTATTAGATTGTTAAATGCAGCATATGATCATGACATTCATCATTGATAAATAATAATAATCTTGAATTGCCTCTTATCAACAATCATTCAAAGTTAGCTAGCTAATAATACCACACAACTCACACCTGCCAAATGAAAAACATGTATGTAGTTTTTACTTGACTTATTGGATTACATATTAAAATGTCACTACTCTAGTGTTCTTAATCTCAGTACACCTGGTCCAGATTGGTCCAGGCTAAGCTGCAATAATCATTAATAAGGTAAAACATGATCCCAAAATTTCTGGAAATAGTTTATACATTCTTGGTTTTCCTTTACTTATAAACCAACCAATAAATACTCGTGTAGGCAACTTCACATATTCCCAACAAAAATAACTTGTGTTGAACACTTGAAATTGCTTCAACTTACTCCAAACAATCGATCCAATCACCTGATCGGTCCGGCCATACCTATCAAAATTGACATGGTACCAAGGCAAGTAGTTTTGCCCTTCGCCTGAAATGATTGAAAAACCATTCTGCTGATTTCTACACTCTATTTACTTGGAGGGAAAGAAAGAAGAAAAGAAAATACTATTTTCCTTCATTTCCTTAGAGAGAAAGAAATAAGGATAATTTTTCTTTGATTTGGCTTCTTCCCAAATCGGGCCAAAAGCTTAAAGAAAATGCTTTGTCACCTCCTACCCTACCTCCTCCCCTCACCCAGCTGCCTCTCCTCTCCGCATACAGCTTCATCTCCCCCTCCACCAGTGTGAAGCTACATCTCCACTAGCCCAGCCGCCTCCCCTCCCCGTGTGAAGCCCTCGTCGCGTGGAGCCTTGTCACCTCCCCTCTACACAAACGAGGAAACATCCTTGTCTCCCCCTCCACCGGCGCTCCCTATAGTGACCAGAGATGTGGAAGAAGCTCCGCCCCCTCCCCTCTCTCCATTGGCACCCCTTGCCTCGCCCTTTGGCCTTCCCTCTTCAGCCAATGCTCGAAAGCCATTAGCCCCGCTCCTCCCTCCCTATGAATCACGTGAAACTCACGTGATTTTTTTCTCTCCTCACCTCTTTCTTTTCTCTCTTATTTTCATTTCTCCCTCTTTTTCTATCCCTCCAAGTAAACATAGCCTAATGGTTCGGAGTCCCATCCATAGCTTTGCTTGCCTCCACGACTTCATCTACCTCAATAGACATGCAACTTCTGCCTCCAGAGCAGTGTAGCTTCGTTCGGATATGCATGCCTCCACTCTGCAACTTCCTTCGGACATACATTGCCTGTCTCTACTCTATAACTTCATCCATAAAGGGGGGTGGCAAGGGTTGTGGCAACCAGACATTAGTTTACACTAGGTCTGTGTATTGGTCTATGCTCATACCAGTACATACTTGTCATACCGCTCAATACATATCGATTTCTCAATCCTTAAATCCAATAGAATTTGACACTTTTTGTAATTATGTCCATGCATTGATCATGCAAGCTCTTTTTATATATTATAGTATTTTCATTGCAACAATGGACTAGTATTAGTACATAAATACTGCTACCACATAGATGTGTCAATATGCCCATCATAAAATGGCCTAACATTAGTTTAATACACTAGTACGGTCCAAGATACCTTGCTAGAGCATAGCATCTATTGGTAAGCAGTGTATAAGGATTCGGTCCGGTACCGGCCGGTTCCCCCGATTTGTACCGGTCTGGCAAAAGACCGGCACCAGAGCGGCTGGCGGTAGGGGTGTCCAAAAAATGGTTTAATCTGATGAACCAAACCGAAATTTTCGGTTTGGTTTGGTTTCAAGCTAAATTCGGTTCAATTCGGTTCAGTTTGAGATGGTTAAAAAAATTTTGGTTCGATTTTTGGTTTAGTGCAATTCGGTTCGGTTCGATTCAGGTTAAACCAAACAAACCAAATTTTAATATAATATTAATATTTTTATACAAAATATATTATATTATTATTTTTAATTATATAAAATATGTTATATTATTATATTTAATTATATAAAATATATTATATTATTATATTTAATTATATAAAATATATATTATATTATTATTTTATTAAAAATTAATAATATAATAGTATAAACAAGCTAAATATATATATAATTAAGTTTGGTTTAACCCAAACTGAACCGAACCCGAACCCGAACTCGGTTCAGTTTCGGTTTGGATTTTTTTTTAATTTTTCGATTCGGTTTGGGGTGAACAGTTTGGACACCCCTAGCTGGCGGAACACGGAAGCTTCGTTCAATGCAAAAACTTCGAACCGGTGGAAGCTCCACCGGCAAAAGCTTTGAACGAAGCTTCCGCATTCCGCCAAAAGCTTTAAACAAACCGGAGTAAGCTTCGAACACGACTGCATCCAGTAGTGGCCGGTACAAACCGGTCCGACAGCCAACTAGACCAAACTGCCAGACCAATACTTTAAACTATGTTGGTTAGTACCAAGTTGTATTAGCAACATAAACTCTAAAATCAACATGAGATATTCTAAAGTATTGTTTTAGGTCAATCTCTACCCATTTGTGTCACATGACGCATCATAGCAATGTGAATTTGTAACTCTTAACTCTAAATGTCAATGAACACACTTGACCCAAGGAATAATGTATAGCTTCACTAGTGTTATTCTTCACGCAATCGATGCAATACATAATGCACCCTTGCATTGACTATATGCTCTTGAAATGCTTTGCATTAATCAGTGTTGTTAAATAGCCGCTATTGCGGCGCTATAGCATTTTTTCATAGCGGTTTTTGAGCAATCCGCTATGAAACACTATAGCACCGCTATAGCGGATAAGACCATATTATTATATTTTTAATTTTAAGAAATTAAAATTATGACTTGAATTGAGTTAGTAATATATTATCTTTCTTTATATAATTTATTTTATTTTTATGCACCTTAATTTATTAGATATATAACATATATTTCAAATATTATACTTACATTTATATATATATAATATATATTTTCAACGCTATGTGTCTTCCGCTATTTGCCCGTAACGCAATCCGCAATATGCCCGTAACGCAATCTGCTATATCATATTGCGGATTTTTAGCTTTCCGCTATTTTTCGTGATCCGTTATTAATAACAATGGCATTAATTAATAACGGCATTAATGCATAACACTATAATTACCTCTACCACATGTAATTGGGACTTGCAATTGGTGTAGCTCTTCATCTTGTCCATGATGTATCCAAGAACACCATACTAATTTTAAACTAAGTGTTGATTTCACCTTTTCCACAAGTCTTTAGATTTCTCAACTTGCTTTGCCACCCAACTATTATGGGAGTATGGTAGGATTAAAACTTATAACGAAGCATTCACAAGGGAATAAACGTAGAATGTGGAAAAGCTTCGGTATTAAAGATGAACAAACCTCAATATTATCACCTCAAGTACTATTACATCATGTAAATATGTTTTTGATGCCCTGGGGATGAAAAAAGAACTTATGGTTTTACACAACGTTCACACTCATAACATGTTATGAGTCCCAATTTCTCTCATTTTGAATATATAGAATTCACCAATTGGACTAATCTTGCAAAATAAATCATGCTGTAAAATGAAAATAGACAAAAATGTATACACAATATATATATATGCAATTCAGGAACATATATCATTCACCACGCTGTCTCTAGCATAAGCTCTAATGTCATATTAAATTATTTGACCAAGTGACCAAAAGCTTAAATAGTACAAAGAAAAAACTCAAAGCTTTATATTTATAATTCCATAAGCCAAATTTATAATTTAACAATTTTGCTGAAATAAGCACGATCACTTGAGTTTTTTAGGCACAATCAACTATAATCAGACCCATACTAATGTATATCGGTCCATTGTTGGACCAGAACATATTGGTACTGGTACCAATGTAAGGTCATATGAATCGGTATTTAACTCTATAATAAATTCAGAGGTTGTCATTACGTTGACGGCTTCTGCCATTAGTATTTTAAGGCAGGCTAAAAGCATACCAACACGAGAAAATGATAACAAATTAAGAGGGTTTAAACATAAAAAAGAAAGGTCATCATGTTGATATGGTAACTTATAATCTAAGAAATTAAATTAATAACATATTTGATTGTTGTTAAAATAACTAAACAATATGAACATAAAGTTTCTTAAGTGCTCATGAAATATCACTCATCATTTTTATGTCGATTAGCAAATCTGACAACTAGTTTGAGTATTTTACATGGTGTATAATTGCAATTTTAACATCATCACGTAATGTCAGCCCAGATATCCTTGAACATTATCAACTAGTCTGTTATAATGTAACTTCGGTGTAGGAAAAGAAAAGGTAGATAATTATACCTTAGTTTTGCTAAACGATTCATACAACTTGCGGCAGCATGAGAATTGTAATCTCTTAGAAGAACCGAGAACAACCCGTCCTTGTTACCGTTTCCTTCAACAAATGACATACATGTATACATCATCTTTCGTGTAATGATACTTTAATTGTGTTTGAGCAATCTTACAATAGGAATAATTTTTCACAGAGCTAAATCCTTATATATGAATTTCATGAAGCAAAAACAATGAAATAGCAAAATTATTGTGAATCAAAAGTTGCACCAGATATGCATATTAACAAAAAAATATCTTATTGAGCACAATAGGGCAACTATGTGCAGGCTTTGTCACATGTCATGCTATGGCTTAATAAATTGTTTGGTCAAATACCTTATCACTCACTTGACTATACAAATTACCTTCAAAAACAATCTAACTCAGACACAAAAAAAAAAAAACAAATGGTAAAGCTAGGAATTAAACGACATATTATGGATAAGTAAAATAATTTCAATAAGCCTTTTGTCATCTTGATTAATGCTAATTAATTTTAACCTTCTTGTACTATGTCATGCTACGAAAACTAGGCCAACGACACAAATTGTCAATGAATTATGGATTTCATCGGCGCTAAGGATTCCATTTATCAATTGCCGATGTGACTAACACTCAACTAGCAAAGGCATTTAAATTTGTACCGCAGCATAATAAATTAACGGATATGATGTGGCTACCAAGAACTATGATAGCATAAAACAAGATTTTGTAATGACAACGAACAGTAACTAGCAAATCAAGATCAGTAAAGAGCAAAAGTATATTACACCAAAGATACACTATTACACAAAATGGGACATGCACAAGTGTAATATGGAAAGTAGAAAAGCTTCTGTTCAGATATAGAGAACACCGTGGAAGATGTAAAATGATGCCAAGTTCTGATGTAACGTAATACTCTAATTCCTTAAATTCTTTACCAAAAGGCAAAAAAGCCAATAGGGTCCCAGCTGGTTTAAAAGGATTAAGATATATAATTTTACACAAGATACACTAGAGGCATCCTGGTTAGCCATCTTTTCAAGCACAAGGCCAAGGAAATCACATATTGTACCAGTCACAGAAATGAACTATCCTCCCAAAGAAATAAAGAAAAACAAGTGCATATTCACACAAACTTTTGTTATTTTTTTCCTACATGACAATTACATAACCCCTCCGAAACTTTTGCAGACAATGAGCAAAAACAACCACAGGATCAAGTTTTATAAGACTTGTACAAAATATATGTACGTGTATTACTCTTACACCAAATGCATTAAGTTCCGAATATTCCATGAATCATAACGTGCTCCAAAAGGTTCTGGTGTATTTCTACATAGCATAAATATTGATCCTTGGCTTAAATAGCATGAAGTGAACTATGGAAATGCCTTGTCCCATATTAAACTTTTAATGTTTCTAGGAAAGTTAATTATGTGATAATACCTTGAATCAAGATTTAGCACCATTATTAAAATTTTACAATTGGCATCAAGATCCTTCCAGCGTTTTGAATCTTTAAAATGCATTTCATATGCCTTCCTCTATTGATAAGAAACAATTGAACCATACACCATGTCAAAAGCAACATTATTGAGATATCAAAGCCTCCGGCTCAATCAAATTCATGTGTGAAATTGCTTAAATCACAATTGAATTCATTTGTCCGGAGACCCAAATCCAATATATCTAGTGAAGTTCTAAGATAAATAAACAAACACCACATAATCAACTTAAGCAATCAGCAGTCTACATTGTATTCCAATAAAATAATCCATGGCAAGTAGCGTATGAGCTTCTGATTCAAATCAACTTACTCTCTACCATGGGTTTCCAAAGTAAAGTAATAAACAAGAAGATTAAGGGACTAGCAGATGGAAAATGGTTTTATAACTCAATGTAGAAAGGAGAAAGCAAAATACAGAATTGGCTTTTACTAATTTCTTTAGCCAAGTACCTAAACAGATAAGCAGCAATCAAACAACAAAGAATAACTAGTATCCCTGTGAAAATCTTCTAGCAGGAGTACTTTGGCCATAAAATTATTTCTGTCATTATTCCTTTTGTTTTAGCAATTAAAAGAAGTTCAGCAAACAAGTTCGGTTCTTATTCTTTTTCGCAACATAGATGACTTATAGCAGGAAATCATTTTTGTCACTGAAGTACACTAAGAGAAATTAGAGAAAGCAGATAATATTTCTTGAAATAGGAGTTAGTCAACATGATTATTTGAAAGGTATGATCACCTAGAGTAGCCTTCCCAAGTTGCCCACATATAAGTTCGCTGTTGCGGAAATATACATATCCATCATTAGGACACATAGTTTCAGATTTCATATATATTTTCTCCTTAACGATAAGATTCAGAAACACCTTTGTTTGTGCATTAGGACGCACAAGAACATTGAATAACTGCTTCCCAGTCCATAGCTCAATAGGCTGCAGAAAATAAGAAAAGATCAAGTGAGGGAAAATAAACGCAGATAACAAAATAAAAAAGCAGAGAAAACATATAATGTAACAAAATTGACTAAATCAACTCAAAGAATATTTGCCATAAATTAGTTTAATATTTAAAGCAAGGTCGGAAACATCAGTCCGAGTAAGTTTACTAGTATTGGCTCAAACCAGTATGGTCCATAGGTACCAACACATAGTATTGCTTGGACAGTGTTCACTAGGTGCTTACCACCAAATATGCCATATTTTTATATATTTGGGAGTTGGAAGTTGGAACACATCTGTATCATATAACAAATTACCAATGTAGGAACAAAGTGGTATATATTGAACCTACCAGCTATATGAATCGGGATCAATCCTTCAAAGTGAAGAAAAAAGTTCACAAAACAGCTCTCTAATCTCAAATCAAGCAAGAATCAACTAGAGTACACCTAAGTACTCAAATTGAATCACTAACTAAAGAGCATAAAGAATCTTGCCTTCAAAATGGCTGGTGTGGGCAAATCAATAGAGTCCATAGCATCAACCATATAGCAACACATAAGAGAGAATGCAGCTCGATTATAGAATGTGTCTTTTCTTGTAATCAGAAATGATGACGTCAGGAAATCCTGAGTAGAAGCAACTAAAATCTCCCCGTTCTTTGGGGTGCACAGATTATTTTGAACCTGTGAGGCACGTGTATGTAGAGTTTAGCACAATTAAATCAACCAAAAAATCAAGTTTAATCTCATAAGCTACATTCAAGTTAAATATAGAAAATAAACATAAGGAAAATTTAAGTACATGCAATAAACATGCCTCTCTATAAGAATAATAGAGCATTTGTGATTCCCTACTACCATATCAAAAAGTCAAGTTTGCAACACTAAATACGTAAGCATGCATCTTAGGTGCAAGCAATGACCTTAATATCGTGGAAGCAAAGCATTCTATCTTAAATTAACTAATAAGAAATAATTGGGCCAGTAGTTCACAAATTCAGAAGAATGTCGAAGAATGCCGATGTCTCAAGAAGGTATACATTTCTATGCATCTTCTAAAAATAGCTTGATTGTAGAATAAGAACATAATTACAAAGTAAAATTCCAAAATTTAGGATGTTTCTAACAATGAGATTGCATCGAAGTTTTAAATACTGATACATCCGTAAACACTAGTCAATATTGGTTCCTACTGACACAGGATATCTAGACCATTGGTATCATGTGTCATATAAATAGTTAAATACCAGTATAAACCATGTACGGCACATATACATGGTTGAACTGGTACAAACAAGGCATTTCGAGGCAGAATAGACCAGTTTTTAATTCTAGGATTAAGCAAAAAAAAGTACCCCCATAAGCATAAGAGCTTCAGTACGAGCTTCTTCTGTTTGAGGAACATGTAAATTCATCTCATCCCCATCAAAATCAGCATTGTAAGGGTTGCAAACAGATTCATTAAATCTCAACGTTCTCCAGGGCATTATCCTTGCCTGCATCCATAGAAAGAGAAAATAAAAGTGCAATTGACCTTCCAAACACCTAACTAATTGATACAATAGTCATGATAATGAATTGCTGACAAACGTGCATACTCTGTGGCACATAATTGACATCCTATGCAGACTTGGTTGTCTATTGAAAAGAACGACGTCTCCATCCTCCAAATGCCTTTCTACTATCATGCCATATTTTAGTTCACTGGCAGCAGTCTTTTTATCCACATACCTCAAGTGCCTGCGTGACATTTTTTATTTAATTTGTTACAAAATTATTATTTCACCACAACCTACGGAATCAATAGTAACTAACTTACTGTTTTGTGCCATCAGGTAATAAAATGAAGTTTGCCCCGGGGTATTTATCAGGGCCATTGCATATTCGCTGCCTTAGCTTTTCAATGTTATGTGCAGAAACTCTTTCAGGATAAGTTAATTTCTTAGCCATAAGCACCGGAATAGCAACCTAAAAGGGAACAATTTGTTGAGATAAGGCTCAAGTAGCACAATAAAGCATCATAAAGTTCAAATCTTGAAAAGATTGACCTCTGTAATTTTCAAATTTGGATCAGGAGAGATCACAGTCCTTCCAGTAAATTCAACACGCTTGCCTGACAAGTTACCACGAAAACGCCCTTGCTTCCCTTTAAGCCTCTGAACAAGACCTCGATGTTTTGAATCAGGAACTGAAGGAGCTTCACTATTTATATATTCAACCACTTGAATTTGAAGGTGAGCCCAGCAGTCCTAAAAGAATCAAGAGGAAAAGTTTAAGGCAAGTAAAACAAAAATGAAATTTTGATTAGATAAAGAACGAAAAGAGAATTTACTATCTAAAAACTAAAAGAACAAAACATCCAAGTGATACAAATCAGGTCAAATTGTTGAAACACAAGTGACGTAATTCACAATAAGGAACCATCCCACTATATTCATTTCATATAATAAAAAAAACCATAATTGAAGTGATGAATAAAGTAATAGAAGAATAAAATAGGTTTTTTTTTCAAAGGCACAAACCAAGTTTTTAAAGTCTCAATCCAAGACCATATCTCATAATCTAAGGTTCAAGTTACTGAGCACTACTCTAACCATAAAAATAATACCGATACCAACCTCGTACTGATACAAAGTCAGACCCGTACATAGCCCATACCGGGTGATATAGCCTATACCGAATATAGCTTATAATAGGTGTTACAGACCGGTTTTTTATTCTATAGTTGAACAAGTATCATACCACCATACCAACATGTAGCAATCTCATAGCATAAAATTAATGTTTGGTGGCTTCAAACTAGAGTAGGCAACAAGAAATTAAGTGGGTTTAAGTAGGCTTAACCGCATTCAGGTTAACCCATTTATGACATAAAATATTCAAGTTGGGTCAAGTCATAAACGGGTAGAACCGTATAACCCATTTATATTATACAAATTATATATACATAACATGCATATATACTATAATATATTCAACTTTTAGCTTTTTGGTACATAGCAAATAAATTTTTAATATATATTATATTTATTTTAATATATATTATTTTTATTTATATTTTTTTATATATTTATCTTTCTAATTATAAATTAAACAAGTTATGTGGGTTGAATCGAGGTCGTGTTTAGGTCAAACTAAGGTTCATGTTGAGCTCAAATGGGTCATAAGTTGTGTTGACTCTGTTTATGACTCACTGACCCAATTGCCAACTCTATTCAAATCTGATTGAACCTCTAGTTACATCACATGAGGGTTATTTAACGTATAAAAATATGTAAGTCATCATTGATCATTGTGCTAGAAGTTAAGAAATTTGATAGAGAAAAAATTTCCTTCTTGGCACATAAATGTTAGGCCTAAGGCACTATCTTCCAATATTTTTCTTTCAAGTGGTGGTAGTGAAGGTGGGATTTGTTCTCAAGATCTTGTTTACAACACCTGAATCAGAACAAGGACATCTTTACTCTCCCATATTATTATTTACAAGAATTTTAAGAGCCAAAAGGATTTTGTATAGTAGGGATGACAACTTCCTCATCCAAACATTGACCACATACAAAAGCAAATTGCACTGTTTGAGTGAAACAAAGACGCTTCTTCTATGCATGGTTTATAATCTTGGTTTGCATTCATATACCAATTGTGTCCCTATCACTACATATCAAGCATACCGACACAGGATTCCTAATGTACAAACACAAGATGTTTGCATAATGAGTACTAATTCAATCCCAGACTTGTATCTACTAGCTTATTACAAACACTACTTCTGTACCATGTAATCAATTTTGAAAGTTCAAAAGGTACACAGAGAAGCTGTACGAAAGAAACAGCCTAAGTAATTACAAATAAGGCTATTGACAGCAGTGTAGTTAAATAGCCGCAATAGCGGCGCTATAGCATTTTTCCATAGCGGTTTTTGAGCAATCCGCTATGAAACGCTATAGCACCGCTATAGCGGATAGAACCACATTATAATATTTTTTAAATTTTAGAAATTAAAATTATGAGTTGAATACCCGCAACGCAATCCGCTATATCATATTGCGGATTTTTAGCTTTCCGCTATTTCCCGCGATACGCTATTGATAACACTGATTGACAGCTTGAAAATAAGATGACTAATGCTTGAACATGAGCCAATAGGCAAGGATTAAAATACAAATTAATAAAGGTATTTGCTCAGGCATGTACGGCTTAGTTAATAATAAAAAGAGTGACCAAATGGTAGTTAAATATAAAGGAAAACACGTTCATTTACCATCTACGAGTAAAGACAATACACCTCCCATACAAACCCCAGCAACCTGATGCAAGCTTGAAAACCTCCCACATCAGCAGCAAGAACACAGATGTGAGAACAAAGTGCTCAAAGTGATGCCGCATAACCCACACAAAAAGAGGGAGTGTGAGTGATTTGGAAGCTTCTACCCTCACCACAATTTCTCACAATATATGCGATGCTAACTAGTTGCCACACTCCTACATTTGATGAAATTAATTGTTACCCCAGAGTTTTAAATACCAATATGTACCCAATCTACTAGACTCAAAAGTACTAGTATATACATTGGTATCAAAATTTTAGATCTTGATTCATACGGGTATACCGATCTAGTCTCAAATCGGTAAATATTAGCATCAGTCATACCAACATATGGTATACCATACTGATTTTGACTCAAACGGGTATACACTGGCCATGGTAGGAGTACAAACCAATTTCTAAAACTTATTATTTGTAAGTATAAATATGGTACAAACCTTATACTAGTGCTAATATAAGTATAAGATTGCACCTATATGCAATATAAACGGATTTGTTATTACATGTTTGCCGCCTTCACTGTGTTCAATAAGTTTAGTAGTTCACCGAAACTAGTTATCACCCACACTATATCAGCAAAAATAGTTGCCTAACAATTGATGTAACTTCAAGAGTTTATCATTATCTACTGTAGTCCTCAGCACTAACTTACTCATTAGTGGGCAGATTGGATTAGTTTAATCAGTATGCATAATATCTGCATCAATAGTTAAACAAGTGTTTTTGTGTTATTCACACTTTCA
Organism: Costus lasius; assembly: GCA_027563935.2. Classification (NCBI taxonomy): domain Eukaryota; kingdom Viridiplantae; phylum Streptophyta; class Magnoliopsida; order Zingiberales; family Costaceae; genus Costus; species Costus lasius. The sequence goes on along the minus strand of CM050451.1, from coordinate 21,245,411 downwards.
ATAATTATCAAAATTTACCAACTTGACCAACATAATTCATTGAAATGATGGAAGAAAATGACGCCTACAACTCAGGTCGAATCATCGGCTATTTTGTAATAAGTATGAGACAATAAAACTATATAGTCTTAGCTAGGAACTCACAGTGAGTAAGAGATATACAAGGTCTAATGCAATGAAAAGTTGTTTTTGTTTGCAGAAACAAAATTCTAGTTCATATGTCAATTCAACAGTACATTTAGTGATTGTCACAAGTACATCTTAGCGAATGATTGACAACAACAAGAAAATGGCCTTTGCCGATGATCTCTTGATTTTTGCAATATTAAATTTAACCTATGTGAATGCTATCAAAAGGATACTCTCATTTCTCTAAAATCTACAAGCTTCACGCAAACTTGGATAAATATTGACTATATACTTTGGCATGCTTATGTCATTCCCAAGATTTTATCACATCAGCCTCAGGATTTGACTCACTACCATATCAAGGTATTCCATTTATCTCCAGTCGAGTTAGTAATTGTGTCTGCTACTCAAGAGCAAATTCCATTGCTAGTAGAATTGAGTCAAACATATGCAGTGTATCAGCATTGGCTCGGCCAGGTTCAGTTTGGTACATACCAATATATGTTACTGCCCAGACTGGAAACTTGCAGTTAAATACCATTTTTTAACTGTGTTCAATAAGTTTAGTAGTTCACCGAAACTAGTTATCACCCACACTATATCAGCAAAAATAGTTGCCTAACAATTGATGTAACTTCAAGAGTTTATCATTATCTGCTGTAGTCCTCAGCACTAACTTACTCATTAGTGGGCAGATTGGATTAGTTTAATCAGTATGCATATACCAGACTGATGCCACCCTTCGTTTGTATATTAGTGTACTATTGGACTAGGTCAGTATTTTAATATTCGCTGTGTAGACTCCTCTTGAAGGATTATAATAATTAGCTCGAGCTGACGGACACAAGTATTTCAAGCTTCAAACAACACCGTGAATTTTTGCGCCTAGAAGGTTGAGGCTTGATCAGTTCGAAGGTAGCTCAAAGTTCTGTTTGTGGAAAAGCTAAGAGTTCATAATACTAGGGGGGTAGGAAACCGAAAAACTATCCAATGTCTCACTCAAGCTTTTGCTTCATCCTTATTATGCATCAATGCTCTGCTCCAAATCTCAGATTGCAGATGAAACAAAATATTAGTGGATTTGCCTAAATTTTGTGCAAGGTCAAAGATATCAAGTTAGCAAGTATTATGAAAGATCAATCGCGTTATAGCTAAACTTTCAGACTTTAGTAGTAATGGGTTTTTATGATGATTCTTATGAAACATTGTCTCACTTCTTCCAAAAATAAAATATGAAATTATGAACTGACAACGCCCAATGTTTCACATGTAGAATTTAATAAAATAAAACATGAATGGAAATGTAAAATAGAGTTCCAGTGTTAATTTGCACCTAGGTCATATATGCTAGACAGCTAGTGAGAATGCTTTGATGACAACTTGGAATTGGGCCATCATATAATCAATGAAAAAGACATATGAACCTATATTTTATGAAATATTAATAAAAAGAAAGAAAATCAAACATGTAGGATGAACTGTACAGTAATCATCTCAATCAGCTGCCTATGTAACTCCAGAATGAACACAAAGTTACAAACAAGAGAAACTCTCACCAAACATTTGAATGGGGGTGCCCCACCTTCAAAATCCTCCCGAAGAATAGAGTTGGTATTAATTATATTTTTCAAAATGCTAGTGATGCTATCCTCATTGCTGAAATGAGCTAAAACGGATTAGGAACAATAGAACAGCAACTAAGATGCATCCAAGAGAAAGGAAAAGAACACATTCGCAGACCTTGATTTTCCATCCACAAAAACAGAAGGACGGATGCTCACGGGCGGCACTGCAATAGTCGTCACAATTAATTTCTCAGGTCTATCAGAAAGATTAAGTAATTCACAGTCCTGCAGCACAAGAGTAAAAAAGGCTATCAGCAATTTTTTAAAGAAAAAGACGAGGACAAGTAGTTACTGTTTTTCTATATATTAACTATAAATATCAAAGAAGCGTCTACCTCCTCAAGCATTCTCTTGAAAAGAGAGAGGACAGTAACAGGACTTAGAATGTGCATGACTTGAAAAGATGATCTCGCTTTAATATGTGATAATGCAGCACGAACTTCTTCTATGCTTTCATCAACAGATCTTGAAAAATCATGAACAATGGCCAAAGCGGATCTTGCTTTCTTTACCACACCTACATTCACAACAAAAATAGTAAACTAAGAGAGTTGACAATGCAAAACAGATTGTCGATCTTTACACGTGCAAGCAATGAATAAATCAATTTTCAGTGCCATCTAAACCTAAAAGAGAGCCCAATAATTAAAAATAAAGCAAACATAGAAGATGTATCAGTCATTTAAAAAAGATGTATCAAGCATGCATGACTTTTATCCAAAAGTTAATATTCTGGTACAGGTGAATGCAAGACCATGCATTGACATTGATTAACTAAAACAGAGATTTACAGTACTTGCGGGAGAATATTGGAAAATGCAGAGCAGAAATTAATCAGCCACAACATAGTTCACAGAACATGTAAAAGGAGTGAAAACCCATGTTAATTTTATTTGTTTCTTCAATTCAATGTAATCCACTGCAATTAGAAAAGTAATAAGGGCACTATGGTGCCGATTATTATATCTAACACAATAGATTTATAGGTATAGACTCTTTACATTAGATATTAATATGTCATTTTATTTGTATTTTATTCATTTTCTATGAAAAGTTCGATTCTATACTGAGATTGCTTCATCCAAATTTGGACTCCAAACATGAAAGCATAATCAGGATTTTTCATATTTTAAGACCAAGAAAAATGGTTTAAAGTGGATATTATCCAACAAACTTCCTCGTTTAAGGCTCTTGTAATGAGGCAAACAATTAGCAACAACTACAATGATTAAAAAAAAGAAACGATTAAGAATCATGAAGAAGTAATAGTAACAAAAATCATAAGAATCAGGTGTGTGCACCCTAATTAAAGTTGCAACTTGCAAGACAACAAATAGAATCACCTATGAGATGGAAGAAGAATAGAAAGAATAGGTACTATTGCTTTGCAAGAAAAAGAAAATTTCATACTACAAACATAAAAATGCATGAAGAGTAGAAGTCTACTAAGAAGAATAAGAGTCAACTATGATAGAAACAAAATTTGTCTCTGCTGTACTATGCTTGACCAGAAAAATAATAATCACCAGAAAGCTACTAACCGTTTTTACTTTGGCACCACGGACAAATAGAAGTTTTGCATTTGTCTCTGATTTTCCTCATGAGAGCTGTTTTCATAGACATATCAGCTTTAGGATTTCTCATTTTCTTCAGAAAAGTTTTTCGATCATTTTCCGGCAGAAGTATCCTACTACATGCCTAAAAAGCCAACATGGTTTAATAACTAAATTGAGGTTGAAAAAGAAGTTGACATAACACTCAGAAATGACTGAAGCCTAATCATACCACGTCCATGTTACTAAGAAAAGATTACAATATGAATATCAATTACATTAAAAGCTATCTACAACAAATAAAATTCTTCTCTGTTGTTGCCGTTGAAACATTCTAACATGTGCATCATCCAGAGGGGAACTAAGCAGCTAAGCTATCAGACAAAACTTTTAACTAGAATCAGTATGTATAAAAAAATAAGATAAACTTTTTGTATGTATTCAAGGAAAATAACTCTGAAGGTCAATCATTTGCTTGCAGATTATGTTAGTATAGATCTTATTTGTTTTCATTTGAATTATTTTGATGACAACATACAGCATACAGCACTTTGGTATCTAAATACTGTGAAAATGGTAGATTGTTAAACCAACACCAATTTAGAAACACCTTAACAGATTTTGAAGTGGTAATATTCAGAACTAAACTCTCATGACAAGATACTAGCTCAATTATATGCACATATTGCGAAATGTAGATGCACATAAATCAACATGACTTTAATACACAAAGAGACCTTTGCAATGACTTCTATAAAAGAACTGTGTACCTTGCAGATGCACTTCAAGACGTTTAGAATAGAATTGAAATAGCCAACATTAAAAACAGGAAGTGTTAGCTTTAGATGTCCAAAATGTCCAGGACACTCGGTGAAATTGCCATGGCATGTTGCACAAAGTCCAACCTTGTTTGTAGCACCCTAAAGTAATAATGGAAAAAGAACAATATAACAATCGGTATACATCAAACAAAGAATGATCCTAGAAAAATATAACAGATAAAACAAACAAGAATGAAGTAGACAAAGGATCTTGGTTTTCACTAACAATACAATCCCTAACTCAGGTTTGGGTATTGGGTTGTCATTCCTGTTTTTTTAGGAAGGACATTGTTTAGAAAATTCACTGCACACACTTTCCAATAAATCCAATAATGATCACTAGATTTAGCTAATCAGGCAATGCATCCTCATGAAGTAGCATGGATAAAATTGCTTACTGGCATCTTCAATAATCACAATGTATCAACTAATGTATAAGGTTTTGATTTGTACTATTGCATCGGATTAGATCTGCATAGATGTGTTAGAACTAAGATTCAAGATATCGATTTATACGTGTACCAATATACCAATACATATACATGGTCCGTTGTATAGTCCATGGTCATACCGGTGAACAAGTCCATCGATCTATGTCGGTACCAATGGCACGTTCCAATTGTACATATCAGTTGATATCAAATGGTGCTGACGCATGCTAAGAATAACAATAAGAGCTTAAAAATCGAAAGATACCATCCGAGGATCAAGCAAACCATTCTCCACAGGTTGCAAATCGTGGCCATAGATCCTATTGTTCCAAACCTGCACTTCCGATAGTTTCCGTATCTCTTCGCCAGAGAAGGTGCTGAATCGAATACTTTTGCTGCATCAATTGCGACTAGAATTACACCTCTAAGTTCGAGAGAAAATCAAGATATTCACATGAGTTTGCAACATACATTCTTCGAGGGCCGACGTCCTCGATATAGGGTTCTTTGGTGCAACGCAGTTTCTCCTCCCGCCGAGCCATCGCAGCAGAAGAGAGGACGAAGGAATCGAGGGTTCTTGATAAAACAAGAGGTTTCTCTTATTGCGCTGCCACGATCGCAAACTTGCCCTCAGCTTCCACTGCGAGACTGTTGGTGGACCGAGTCCGCCTTGATAGAGAAGAAGGCCTAGTTTGGGGCGGCTGGAGCTTTTGGCTTTTGGAGGTTACTAGAGACGAACGAGAGGAGTGGCGACGGAAGAGGAGGCGACGAACGAGAAAGGCGGTGACGGGAGAGAAGGCGGCGAACGAGAGAGGTGGCGATGGGAGAGGAGGCAGCGAACGAGAGAGACGACAACGGGAGGGGAGGTGACGAACGAGAGAGGCAGCGACGGCAGAGGAGGCAGCAAACGAGAGAGGAGGCGATGGGACAGGAGGCGGCGACCGGTGGGCGAGGAACGAGAGCACTGCGTCGGCGCACTGTAGACGAGAAGCCCGTGCGCGTAGACGAAAAGCCAGCCGGGTGCCGCTTCTCCGCTACAGGCTTCCCAGTTCTCCAGCCAAACGCTTTTGATTCTGGTCCTAATTAGATAAAAGTATGTTTATTTAATTAGAGCATGTTAAAATTAAGACTTTGTTTAGTGTTACCCCAGGCGTGAACCCATATTTGCTTAGTGAAGCGGGTTAGCAAGTTTTCGGGCATGGATCAGGTCAGCTGTGCATAGCTCCATGTGGAGTTTGGTTAGGCAGATGGGCTAAGGCTACAATGCTTGGGGGCTAACGCGTGCAACGCGTTCATCCAACACAAGCGACGGCGGCGCAACTTCCCCTCTCCCTCGATCTTCTCCTCTCCCTTAGTCGTCGAGAGGCTCCGGCAATGCTTCTTCGGCAGCGGCGATGGTTTCTGATGACACCAAAATATATAGTATATTTTGTATCATTTTATATATCTTTTCATGCTAAATTGAAGATCTTTTGCTTATTTTTATGCTAAATTTATCAAATATTGCAAAATCTACTTCTATTTTGGTTTTTCATAATTTTCAAGTAAAAAGGCACTATTTTGAGGCGTTTTCGAGAAAAATCAAAGACATTAAAAAGTTATCATCATCAAGAGGAGATCACTTGACAAATTTCAGGTAAATCGGAGCAACCAACCAAAATACGGTAGGGTCGTATTCTATATTACGGTACCGTATGTCCGTATGCTACCGTAATATCAGAGCACTACCGTAATTTGGTGGATTTTTCAAACAGAAGATTTTGTGTCAAATACGGCACTACCGTAAAACTTAACACTGTCATATTTTGGAGTGCATTGAGAACAGAGTTAATTGCTGAAATTACGGCACTACCGTAAACCATTTTACGGGCCGTATTTGCTAGAGATTTTAGACCAAAAAACTCGACTGAAATTACGGCACAGCCGTAATATATTTCACGGGCCATAATTTTGACTCAGGGTTCACAGAACTAAAATACGGAACTGCTGTAAAATAAAATACGGCCGTATTTTCTACCTGGACGCGCGATATTTTCGGGCCCGATTCTTGCGCGGACCATATCTTTTGATCTATAAGTCCAAATTGAGATCCGAAAGATGCTGCGGACTCGTCCTAAAGAGGAGAAGACACATGAAGTAAAAGCCCCAATTTTATCCAGAATAGAGAGAGCAATCAATAGAGAGGCGGCTTAGGGTTTGGTCTCGCACCGAGAGGTGCTTAGGGTTTGGCCTCGCGCCGAGAGGCATAGAGGGCACCTCAGGCTGTGATTTTTACACAGAAGCTTCATTTGGAGGAGGAGACAACATCCCATAAGTTTCAGAGCAAGAGGAGTTCGATTGGAGGAGAAATCAATGAAAGAGCAGCGCCGGCACTATTCACTCGCATAATTACGGCTGTAATTTCTATCACAGCCGTGTTGTAACGTTATTTCTCCCTTCTTTTCATTTTCTGATCGTTCTAAACAATGGATTATTGTATTTCTTCTTCCATACAAGCTTAAACACTCTTTGGGACATGGGGGAGTGATCTCCTTTGGTTTCTTAATGATTTGATAACTTTTACGTTCGTTAGAATAGTTTTATGATGATAATTTTACTTATGTGAATAATTGTACTTTGATTCTCCATAGATTAATGTTATTATTTATGTTTTAGAGTTCTCGCAATAAGGACCGAAATGTGACTTGCTTGAGAACTTGGAACCCAAGAATTGCATGATAGGAACTTTCTTAGGTTAGTTCTTATTATTTGATTTTAGTGATATTATTATCATGATAGATAATTTGAATCTATGGTTGAGTTATTATAATAAACATTAATAGGTATTGCATGAAAGTGAGTACCAGTCTGTTGGAAAACCATAAGTAGAACTTGTGTTGAGTCTCGGATACACGAAAGTGATCTTTGAGATTCCACTTGAGACAATCAACTTAGAATTCGGATGCACGAAAATGATCTTTGAATTCTTTGATTGATGATTTACTTATCTTCAGCGTTGGGATAAATCTTGGGCGAAAGCGAGGATTGGTCCCTGCATGATTGTCTGCACGAAAGTGAGATGATCCCTTTATGAAGTAAATTAAGTCTTTATCATGATAAGATTAGTCTGACGACCTTTTATTTATGTCTAGTCATTGAAATTAAGGTGGATGAAACCCTAGTCTCAGTTTATCTCTCTGTTTATCTTTACACTCTTTCTATTATTCACTTGCATCATATTCGATTTGCTTAGCTAGTAAGAAAATAATTATTTGGTACTTAACAATAAGGTCTCTGTGGGATCGATATTTTTCTTTATTACTTCGAATATCCGTGCACTTGCGGACACTACAAGTTTAGCGACAACAAATTTTTGGAGCCGTGTTAGGGAGTGACAATAGCCCTGTACGCCAACACTTAGGTTTTGGCCACGACACCTGAAATAAGTCTACCTACTTGTATTTATAAGTGTGTCCTTTCGGATCACAATAAGTTTTTGGCACCGTTGCCGGGGACCTTTGTTACGACCCGCTTAGTAAGCAAACTATTTATTAACTTGGTGAGCCAATTTGCAACGTGGCTCAATCTATTAAAATGCTTAAGCCCAAGTTAATAATAGTAAGCTCACTAAGCCCTATATACCATATAATATTTTCTATCACTTTCAATATGGGACTAAACTGGGGTATTACAATCTCCCCCACTTAAGACTTGACGTCCTCGTCAAGCTCACAATTGTAATACCCCAGTTTAGTCCCATATTGAAAGTGATAGAAAATATTATATGGTATATAGGGCTTAGTGAGCTTACTATTATTAACTTGGGCTTAAGCATTTTAATAGATTGAGCCACGTTGCAAATTGGCTCACCAAGTTAATAAATAGTTTGCTTACTAAGCGGGTCGTAACAAATGGTATCAGAGCAAAAACTTAGTCCTAAGCATGGTGAGTGGGGTGTCTTATTCGAATTCTATCCGCTTGTTGTGTTAGATGATACATTTGATTTCTTGGAAACCTTACCATGCTAAAAACCGAAACTTATATGGCATTTAGGGAGTTTTAAATCCGTGATTCTTGAGCATGAAATTCTTGTTAACTAAGGTTAAAGTTTAAGTAGATAATATGTTGTAGGAACCGTGGGCTACATGTGGTGTTATGTGAATTAGATAGTAAGAATACAAATTTTAATCCTATGTTGATTTTATGGATGCCCTAATAAATGCTAATAATGTTATAGGATCCATGATTGTTTCTCTATGTGCAGCATGTTATATATTTATGGCCATGTATCCTTGTTTGAGAAACTTGGGTGATAACTTAGCAAGGTTATACTAAACTGGGGTATTACAACCTTAGTTTTGTTAATATCAAAATAGTTGTTAGTATTGCTAGACTAGGTTTTATTTGTTTTAGATTTAACTTTGTTTTTTGTTTTTACAGGTTTTGGATTTTCACAGTTGTGACAGAACTGTAACTTCTTAAATTTGTCAATTTGCTTGTGTTTTCTATTATATAAATATATATATATTTTAAATTTTTTTTTTTGATTGATTGGTGTTGGATAATCTTTCTGTTCTTGATAGATTTGAATATATGTCTTTTTATCACAACTCATGGGCAACTAAAAGAGATGAGGTATACATGCCACAAATAAGGTATAAAGATGATTCACAGTGCACTCTTGCAGATAAATTGAAATTACACTCTATTTCTTCTATTATATGTAATATTTGTAAATGTTTTGATCATTATGCTTCTGATTGCCAATTTTTATTTCCTCCAAATCATGTTTCTGAACCATACTTTGAAGATACTGAGAAATTTAGGTTAGAATATATGCTTGAAAAATTCATGTCAAATCAAAACCAATTCATGACAAATCAAAGTAAGGAAATTGAAAATCTTAAGGAGATAATTGGTTAGCTTGCTTCTAATGTAGAATCTTTAACTGCTAATTTTGAATTTTAGAAACCCAATTAGCACAACAAGTATGTTTATTTGAGTTTGAAACTGAAGAACTTGATTTAGAAAAAATCTCCCTCTGATTATGATTGTTTTGAGATTGAGCCTTACGTGGATATTAATGCATCTCACTCTGATTTTGATAATTGTGAAATTAATTATTTTGATAGTTTATTTGTGGAAAAGTTTAAAGAAATTGAAATAAAAAACCCTCTTTTATTGAAATTGATTCTTTTGATAAGATATTGTTTATGGTTAAATCTGATGAAGGATATGAGGGGACTAATTTAGAAAAATCTTACTCTGATTTTGTTGGTGATTTTGAAACTGATAAATTATTTGGTGAAGTGCATGAAGGAATTGATTTTGAAAAGTCTCACCTTAATTTTGATGATAACTTTGAAATTGACAAATTATTTGATGATGAGCATGAGGAATTTGAAAAAGATTTGAAAATTATAAACACTGATGAATCTCACCATGATGATGTTTTGCCCATATCTACTGTTCACTCTTCTGATTTTATTGAAAAATTGTGTTTTATTGAGGAACCTAATTTGAGATAGAAAAGTTATTTTGATGATCCAATGCTTATATCTTTTGATCAAAGTCCTATGGCAATTGAAGATTTAAATTTGAAGAAAGGACTTATGATTTTACTCTCTAATAAATTTAGGAAGATTATTAAATATTCTTTGTGTGGAATTGAAATTTTTGATTTAGATTTCCGCATATTTGAGAAAGTCACATTGATTGTGATTTATTTAAAATTTTGGATATTTGAATTAGTGGCTAAACTTTTTGGACAGCGGAAAAAGAAAAAATTGCATGCTATTTACTTTGGAACTGATTCACCTGCTTCACCATGAGATTTGATTTTTGGTCAAGCTAATGATCTAAAAATTAGCGCTTCTTGGGAGGCAACCCAAGCATTATCACTTAGCTTAGTTTCTTTTATTTTAGTTTATTTTTAGAATTAATTTTTCTTTTCTTTTCTTTTTGCAGGAAAATAAAATTTTGCGCAAAATACGACACTGCCGTAATCTGTGTTACGGTACCGTAATTTCGTTCTGATTTCATCCCGAGAGTTTTTAGTCTTTTACGGTACTACCATAATCTGTTTCACGGTACCGTATTTTTGAGCCATTTTTGACTCGAGAGTTCTTTGAAAAATACGGCACTACCGTAACTTTTTTCACGGTACCGTATTATAAAACTGCATTCTGCTTATCTGATTAGGTGTTTTCTCGCTGCAATTTTAAGAAACTAGGTTAGGAAAAATTTTGATCTTTGGCACCGTTACGAATTACTCATCTTTGTCTATCATCTGGATATTTTTGCTGAATCTTAAAGCCCATGGATCATTCTAAAACACATAGCATCTTTTCGATTCTGATTAATTTCTGCAGTAGTTTTCTTTTGACTATTCTAATTAGCGTTTTTGCTGCATGTTTTTAAGGTGATTTAAGGACTTGAAACCCTGATTTTTCGCATGGAATATGAAGTTCATGTGTCATTCTATCTTGTGGATTAGTTGTTTTCATGAAAATATTTTCTAATCATTCTAGGACACATGGCAACTTTTCGAATCTGATTAACTTTTGTGCAGTTTTTGCAGTTTTATAATCTGAGTAGCCTTCTTTCTATTGATACCCTAAATTCCTGATATATTTTGATCCTTTGATTTTCATACATCTGAAAAGAACGAGTTTTATTCTATTACATGGTTTTGTCCATTTTCTTTTTGGATCATTAAATCTTATTTTTGGGTATGGCTACTTTTCATGAAAAATTTAGTTGCTGCTCTACTTACTTTCTACATGTTATAGCTTCTTTTGGCTCCAGATCCAGAAATCTTCAAGAGTAACTGTCTTCCACCTCTAGCTACCACTGCATCTGCCTCTGACATCACTGTTTCCAGCCGTCGACACTGGATTATACCATCAGCAGATTCTTACTTTTTCTACTGCCTCTTATTCTATTTGATTTATTTATGCAGCAGACTTTTCATTAGTGACTGATTTTTTTTTATCTATGCAGCATTATTTCTGGTACCCACCGGCCGACGATCTCACCTCCAGGACTGTATTCTCTAGCAGGCCACTAGAGATTACTCACTCTACTGTCGGCACCATCACCATCATTGCTAGGAGCTCTTCAGCTAGCTTCTGTTTCACCTCTGCTTCTCAGCCTGCATCAGCTCTTTCCACCAGGACTCCTCTAGACCATTGATGATTTCTCTGATTCTCCCTTGAGAAAATTATTTTTATCATTAGTATTTATTTAGAGACTATTTTTAGACTGAGCCTTATGTATCTTAAATTATGCAGGTAAAATTTTGAAAAGGCACATCTTTGGACCTTGCAGCATCTGCCCCGACACTATTTTTGGTCTAAGCCTTATGTATTTTTGGTCAGAGCTTGCTACATAGCTTTGTGAATATTGTTTGCACTTTCTTGCGATTTGATTACTTGATTTGATATGATTATCTACACTTTTCTTCTCCTAAAAATTTCTATCACTTTACATCCTTTGCATTGTTTGAGCTTTATGTGGTTTCTTGAGTCTATCATGTTATACTTTTGACCATGATTGTACGAGTTTGATGCTTCACACCTTTTGCATTGATATTGACATTCTTGATACTTAAAGAAAATTTTTATGACTTGAATCCATGTGATGAAGGGAAGGATGATCCTTCTACACCTCTATGACCACCGACACTGCTATTCTGTTTCACATGCTTATCTTTCTTTTCGATGTGGTTGTATGATGATTATGATGATACTGATTTCTACTATTTCGATGGGGTTGTATTATGATATTTCGATATTCTGATGATTTATCTTCGATATGGTTGTAGTATACATGATGATATATTTTTATATTTTTTGATAATATGATATTGTGATATTTGATGATGATGATGAGTATACTCTTAATTTATATTGTTGATGACTTTGATTGATTGATGATGAATAAACCTGTATTCATGATTAGAAAGAAACCTATCATGTTAGATTTATTTCTTCAATGCATATCTATCTTTTGAAATTTGACATTGGTTGATGCATGAAATTTTAGGTAGATGTGTTATTTGAGGAATAAGATCCAAAGGTGAAACTACTCCTTTAAATAAAATGAGCATATGAGTATGATTACTGAATTGATATCAATTGATCAACCTAGTAGATGTTTAGTCTATTTTGCTATTTGTTGGGAAAGAAGCATTCAAGATCCATAAAAATAGTGAGAGACTCCCCTACTTGGCACTATGTAAAATTGATAGTGGTACCTAAGACATGGGTTGAAGTCTATGTCAAAAAGATAATGAGAGAGAAAAAGAATAAGACTCCTCTACTTGGCACTATGCAAAATTGATAGTGGTACCAAAGATAAGAGTTGAAGTCAAAATAACAAAGTGTGTATCTAAGTGGGTACATGTCATCTATGCAAAAACAACAAAATACATGAAAAAAAAATATGTGTGGAAAAAGATCTTGGAAACCTAATTCCTGTAAACAAAAGCATGATAGATTTGAACTGAAATTGGGTAAAGTCTTGAGATTGAAAGTTCTATTTATTATACAAGTTGCAAAGTTTTATTTGATTGAGATGTAGATCTAGAAGGTTGAGTTCTAAGAATGATATGTTTATTTGAAGTTTTGTGAAACAATTGATGGAATTTTTCAATGATGATTGTATTTTAGAAATTTATTGAGCATGAAAAGATTTATCTTTTAATTAATTTTTGATTTTTGCTTGAGGACAAGCAAAATTTGAGCCTTATGTATTTTGATGACACCAAAATATATAGTATATTTTGTATCATTTTATATATCTTTTCATGCTAAATTGAAGATCTTTTGCTTATTTTTATACTAAATTTATCAAATATTGCAAAATCTACTTCTATTTTGGTTTTTCATGATTTTCAGGTAAAAAGACACTATTTTGAGGCGTTTTCGAGAAAAATCAAAGACATGAAAAAGTTACCATCATCAAGAGGAGATCACTTGACAAATTTCACGTAAATCAGAGCAACCAACTAAAATACGGTAGGGTCGTATTCTATATTACGATACCGTATGTCCGTACGCTACCGTAATATCAGAGCACTGCCGTAATTTGCTGGATTTTCCGAATAGAAGATTTTGTGTAAAATACGGCACTACCGTAAAACTTAACACTGCCATATTTTGGAGCACATTAAGAACAGAGTTAATTGCTGAAATTACGGCACTACCGTAAACCATTTTACGGGCCGTATTTACCAGAGATTTTGGACCAGAAAACTCAACTGAAATTACGGCACAGCTATAATATGTTTCACGGGCCATAATTTTGACTCAGGGTTCATAGAACTAAAATACGACACTGCCGTAAAATAAAACACGGCCGTATTTTCTACCTGGACGCGTGATATTTTCGGGCCCGATTCTTACGCGGACCATATCTTTTGATCTATAAGTCCAAATTGAGATCCAAAAGATGCTGCGGACTCATCCTAAAGAGGAGAAGACACACGAAGTAAAAGCCCTAATTTTTATCCAGAATAGAGAGAGCAATCAACAAAGAGGTGCTTAGGGTTCGGCCTTGCGCCGAGAGGCGTAAAGGGCACCTCAGGCTGTGATTTTTACACAGAAGCTTTATTTGGAGGAGGAGACAACAGCCTAGAAGTTTCAGAGCAAAAGGAGTGTGATTGGAGGAGAAATCAATGAAAGAGCGGCGCCGGCACTGTTCACTCGCATAATTACGGCTGTAATTTCTATCACAGCCATGTTGTAACGTTATTTCTCCCTTCTTTTTGTTTTCTGATCATTCTAAATAATGGATTATTGTATTTCTTCTTCCATGCAAGCTTATACACTCTTTGGGACATGGGGGAGTAATCTCCTTTGGTTTCTTAATGATTAGATAACTTTTACCTTCATCAGAATAGTTTTATGATGATAATTTTACTTATGTGAATAATTGTACTTTGATTCTCCATAGATTGATGTTATTATTTATGTTCTAGAGTTCTCGCAATAAGGACCGAAAGGTGACTTGCTTGAGAACTTGGAACCAAAGAATTGCATGATAGGAACTTTCATAGGTTAGTTCTTATTATTTGATTTTAGTGATATTATTGCCATGATAGATAATTTGAATCTAGGGTTGAGTTATTGTAATAAACATTAATAGGTATTGCATGAAAGTGAGTACCGGTCTGTTGGAAAACCATAAGTAGAACTTGTGTTGAGTCTCGGATGCACAAAAGTGATCCTTGAGATTCCACTTGAGACAATCAACTTAGAATTCGGATGCACAAAAGTGATCTTTGAATTCTTTGATTGATGATTTACTTATCTTCAGTGTTGGGATAGATCTTGCGCGAAAGCGAGGATTGGTCCCAGCATGATTGTCTGCACGAAAGTGAGATGATCCCTTTATGAAGTAAATTAAGTCTTTATCATGATAAGATTAGTCTGACGACCTTTTATTTATGTCTAGTCATTGAAATTAAGGTGGATGAAACCCTAGTCTCAGTTTATCTCTCTGTTTATCTTTACACTCTTTCTATTATTTACTTGCATCATATTCGATTTGCTTAGCTAGTAAGAAAACAATTATTTGGTACTTAACAATAAGGTCTCTGTGGGATCGATATTTTTCTTTATTACTTCGAATATCCGTGCACTTGCGGACACTACAAGTTTAGCGACAACAAATTTTTGGAGCCGTGTTAGGGAGTGACAATAGCCCTGTACGCCAACACTTAGGTTTTGGCCACGACACCTGAAATAAGTCTACCTACTTGTATTTATAAGTGTGTCCTTTCGGATCACAACAGTTTCCTGCAATCCCAGTTGGTTGTGTGCGGTAGTACGGGACGTAGAGGGGCAATGACGTGTCGTTCCCTCTCCTTCCTCCTCTTCGGCATCGCCGGTGGTGGTGTTATGACCCGCTTAGTAAGCAAATTATTCATTAACTTGGTGAGCCGATTTACAACGTGGCCCAATCTATTAAAATGCTTAAGCCCAAGTTAACAATACCAAGCTCACTAACCCTTATATACTATATAATCTCTCTTCCCACTCCCAAAGCGGGACTAAACTGGGGTATTACAATTTCCCCCACTTAAGACTTGATGTCCTCGTCAAGCCCATATCCCTTAATCAGCAGCATGTGAGGTTAACCCAATGGCGGTTCCACCATCCTCGGTAGCCCTTTTCGATTGGGCTCTCACCATGCTTAGGATTAAGTTTTGCTATGATACCATTTATTGCAACCCGCTTAGTAAGCAAACTATTCATTAACTTGGTGAGCTGATTTGCAACGTGACCCAATCTATTAAAATGATTAAGCCCAAATTAACAATAGCAAGCCCACTAACCCTTATATACTATATAATCTTTCCTCTCACTCCCAATATGGGACTAAACCGGGGTATTATAGGTGGATCCGGCGGCAAACGTCTGCCGAGATATGGTCCTCCCCTCCTCCCGCTCCGGCTCTGTCCGACGGGTGGTTTTTCGTTGGCGAGGCGTTCACCGACCCTTTTCTTCGCCCTCCTCCGCGTCTCTCTCCTTCTCTCCTTCTCCGGTGAGGATGAGGACAATCGGCGAGGCTAGGGCTTCAGCTCCTCTTCCTGGTGATGTTCGCTGGCGTCTCTCATGGCTCCAGCGTTGTCCGGTGAAGAAGGGGCGTGGCTCCCTTCTTGGCTGGGGTTCGACGAATGTTGCGAGTTTGCCGGTGCCTCTTTTGGTTCCAGCGGGGTTGGGCTCAATGGGACGATGCTCCGGAGAGCCCCAGGCAGGTCTCCGGCGAGCCTCCGACTACTGATCCACTGCCTCGATTTATGTGAGCGTGCCTCTTGCGGGTTCCGGACGCGGTTCCCATTCCCGGCCAATCTACCCTCGGCCGGCGTTTTTCCCTCTCCGACTCCTTGTGCTTCGCACTCCCTGCCGAGTTATCGTTCTCGGTTGGCAACTCCTCGCCCCTCTCTATGCTCCGGTCAAGTGCGCTGGCCTTGTGTGATGTGTTGTCTAGCATGAGCCGGTTGAGTGCATCAGACGTCTGCGAGACATTCGTTTCAGCGAGAGAGTGAGCCTGACTGCTTTGCGTGCGGTCCAATTGGGTTTCGAGGGTGTGCCTGGCGTCCTGCATGATGTCTTGGTTTGCGCACGTGTGTGCTACCGCCTGCATGCGATTTTATTATTATTCTGCTGTACCGGACTTGTATGCACGTTGCGCCGGTGTCAAGTCTCAGGTGATCTTCTCAGGTGGACTTTAGAGCTAAATCGTGCAGTGGTTCTCAGTAGGTCCGTGGCAGTCGACGACTCGTCGAGGCGAGTAGCCAGGTGGCTGTACTAGATAGGCTGAGGAGTATGTCAGGGACATACTCCTACCGGTCGCCCCTACATCTGCGGTTTGGTCGCTTAGCCCCTGCATGGGCGTGCTTGGATGCGAGTGTTAAAATTTTATTAGCATAATTCAGGGCGTGACAGACTGGTATCAGAGCCCAAGTTCTACACGTTCCAACTTGTACGTTGGCGTTGTACACTTTTGGCAACGGTGATCATTACAATAATCACAAATATCCACAGCATTGAGATGCTAATAGAGACTATTGAACATAGTGGAGTGTGGCTCCTGAGATGTTGGCAAAGTTGGATTCGTCCAACAAGAGCCTCACGGCTCATATTACTTGTCTCCCTAGCGGAGACATTCATTATGGAGGTCGCGTAGTGGAAGCACGTTACTGCAGCTTCTACAGCAATGATCGAGGCCAGGGGTGGCCATGGGGACTATCGTGCGATGACATTTCCAAAAGGGCAATTGATGGTGTCTAGGGGACAGTCGTGCCACGATGTGTCCCAAACACCAGTCATGATGTCATAGGATTGTCATGCGACGACTTATCCTGGAGTGCAGTTGATAGTGGTCAAGGGACAATCGTGCGACGATGTATCTCTAACACCAGCCGATGTCTCCATGGGATTGTCGCGTGACGACATATCCTAGAGATGGGCCGAGGCGAGCAAATAACTATCGCACGACGACACGTTCTAGGGACATAGGCCAATTGTAGCCTGAGGAGTATCATGCGACGACATGTCCTAAAGACCAGTCAAGAGTGGCTATGTGACCGCTGTGCGCCGACGCGCTCATGAGCCAGGACCCTTTTATGAGGGGGTTGCTGTGCTGAGGAAATTGAGAATTTCCTATAAGAGTATTGGAAGTGTGTTTCCAGAATACTTAGGTTCCTGTTCCTGCTGGGGAGCATGTACAAACCTGTATCGCATATCTCTCCAAAGATATAAAGCTGTGGTGGGGGACTCAGGTTGCGCACAGCCTTTTGGGATTTAATCCAACCCTTAAGCTTTTGTGAGGAGAGTTTAAAAAGATGAGATCAAGGATTAGTTCCTACTCAAGGGAACTTGTTGTGGGCTGCGTGAGGCATCTTAAAAACAACTAAGGCATACTGGGCCATACGGGATTATATCTGGCGGTATGCCCAGGTGATGCTGGAGATGAGGGGTTCCATTGTCATCAACACCCTAGCGGTAGGGCTATGCCATAGAGGGACAACCATTATGGCGATTTGAGCTGTCGACTCTCCTTGCAAAGGAGAGGTCCCCTCGATGGTGAAGAATTTATTGGAAGAGTTCTTCGATGAGTTATCCTCGAAGCTTCCTAAACACCTTTCCCAAAGGAGAAGTATCATCACAAGATTGAGCTTGTGAAGGGATCTACTTCTCCATCTAAGGCTCCATACCGTATTTCTCCAATGGAGTTGGCCGATCTTCGTTAGCAATTGAGTAGATTGCTATAAGCTAGGTTCATTCGGCCTATGGTATCGCCTTATAGAGCCTCGATCCTCTTCTAAAAGAAGAAGGACAGATTGCTAATATTCTGGGTAGACTATAGAACCTTGAATAAGATAACGATGTGAGACTGTTATCTTATACGGTGTATCTCTGATCTGAGAGATCGACTAGGGGAAAACACAAGTTTTCTCTAAGTTAGACTTGAGGGCAGGTTATTGGCAAATTCGTTTTGCCGAGGGAAACGAATAGGAAAACCATATGTGATGGAATGTGTTGAAGGAGGGGTGGTCCTTATATACCGTACTCTAAGGTGGTGGAACTTATGATGCAGAAAATGTGAGAGAGGTGTTAGACGAGGGAAGAGAAACACATCGAAGAGAAACCGTCGATGGAAACACGACGAAAAAACTGAGCGAAATACTAGTTGAGCAATATCGACAGCACACGACAAACCACGACTTTCACTTAAATAAACTACTAACCTCTCTCAAGCGAGCCAATCTTTAGTAAGCGCAGCAACAAACCTTCACAGTGGAGCGACAAATCTAGCAATGGCCGTCCGCCCTAGACACATCCACAAGCAAGCAACACCAATTGTGAACACAAGCAATCAAAAAGGAAGAGGTAGTGTATACATCGTAACTTTGATTTGAAACACCAAGCAAGAAGGACCCTCGGAGTACAAGTCACTCAGGCGGCTCAGCCGCATTTACGAGCACTCAATCCTCACTCGGAGCTACCACGAGGAACTTACTAGGCTCCCACTCACTTGGAGGCTACAATTAAGAAGCAAGCTAGTAAGCTGAAGAAGCAACTAGTCTCTACTCCCTTTTATAGGGGAAGAGAGGGAGCTCACAAAACACATGACAAGAGCTCACACAAGAGACATGACAAGCTCACACAAAATACATGACACGAGTGCAAACAAACACATAACAATCTCACACAAAATGCATGGCAAGGGTAATTGGATAAGCCAACCACTCCCTAACAACCTAAAAGTAAACGATGCTGGAATAAGAATCCTACCAACTAAAGCATAAGTGATGATGTTAGTGCATGATGTCAGCATATGATGTCAACACATGGATTGGGCTCACACCATCTCTGAGCAAGCGGCGATGAAGCAACAAAACTTGCTGATGGTGGGCTGATTTTGGATGGTGTTGGCTGACTCTCGGCCAGTGTTGAGCACCCAGTTGTGGTAATGGTCGTTCGTTAGTGCTTCGGAAGGCCTCGTTGTCAAGTTCATCGGTTGGAGAGGCATTGACATGGTTGATGACGGGCTGATAACCCCCACAAAATGGTTAGGGGGTTGGAAAAAACATTGAGAGCATCGAAGGGGCGAGGAACAGGACCTTCCTGCACTTCTGGGCGGTTCATAGGCATGGCCCATGGGGAGTCTGATGGCATGTCTTCTTGGTCTCCATGGGCCCCTTGGGTTCTTTCGTCTCCGTCAATCACCCCCCCCGGTGGGAAGAAGTCTGCTCTAGAGAATAAGAACCGGCCCCTAGCATAGAGTCAATGGGGAGAGGCGGTCGGTAGGGCAGCAGGTCAGCGACGTTGACGATGGGGCTGCACAAAGCGTCCTCCGGGAGGTCTAGGATGTAGGCGTTGGCTCCGACACATCGCAACACTGTGTAGGGCCCATCGCAACGCACATGAAGCTTCCAATTTGCTTGCAACCTCAAGCGCTCAAGGTGGATGCGCACCATCACTTGCTCACCTATCTCAAAAAGGTGGGGGCTATGAAGCTCGTTGGCCCCGAGTGCATATCTAGTATTGCTCAAAAAGATTTGCCGGCAAATTTCATCATGTAATCCGGCGATATGGCATGCAAATGCGAATGCAGATGATGCCTTGTATTTTAGTAGTAATTTTCCTTTGTATTTCATGATAAATCTAGGCTTATTTTGATATTTTCACACTCTTTATAGGCTTATTTCCTTCAAAGGTTTGTAATCTTCACTTTTTCTTATTTTTGTGAAATTTCAGCTAAAATCACCCAATTTTGATGTCTTTTGAAGATTCTAAGGCCATGGGGTGATTTTTTACGCAAAAACAAAGCTGCTCGTCAAATTTGGGCTCAATCAGAGTTAGCCTGGAAAATACGGCCAGGTGAACCCCGCGGGGTTCACCAACTTTTTCGCCAGCCAGCAGATTTCTTCATAGAGAGCTTCACGGGCAGGTGAACACGGTGGGGTTCACCCGTGCTTCTCTCTGTTGCGCAGCACTCAGAATTGGCCAGAATACATCACGGCTAGGTGAACCTGGCGGGGTTCACCCATGCTTCTTTTCAGCCGAATCTGTCCAGAGCAAATCACGGCCAGGTGAACCCGGTGGGGTTCACCCATGATTTCAACCCAGGCGAACACAAGCCCGACCTTCACTCACATTTTCCCTGATTTCCGACCCGTTTGAAGTCCAAATTTGGCAAGGAAGGACTCTATGGAAAGCTGATTCGAAGGAGAATGCGTTGAGTATAAAAGCCCTAATTTTTATACCCTAAATATCGAGGGATCATGCGACGAAGCAGCGGAGGGCGGAAGAACATGGCGACGAGGCGATTTTAGGAGATTGAGACGTCGGTTCATCACGATTTCATCAGAATACTTTCGGTTCATCATCTCTTTCCCCTCAGATTAGCTTCCTTGTAGATTGCTTTTCTTTTAAAGAGAGATTTTGAGCGTTTCAATGACGATTGTAGCGTAAACCCTATTTCAGGGCTTGGTTGAAGCCCATTGACGATTCTTAATTGCAAATCTTGTTTTGATCCTTTTATTTGAATTATTATATGAGCATATTTTACTTTGATGTACATATCTCATGATTTTACCTTGGTCGAGTATTTTCATGGTTAAGCCGTTATGATTCATACCGAGAGGAGAATCGTAAGGGTGGATCCTCTTAGTAAAACTTTTGAGACCTCGACACGAGAGTGCCTGGTCTTCGCTCGAGGGTTTCACAATCTTCTATAGAACCATTGAGTTTGTCTAAAATCATCCACAGCAAGAGTAGGAGATCGTCTTAGTCGAATACGGGGGTGTACACTTGAGAGAGGGCACCTTGTACCTTAGGAATAGATTCCTTGTGCAAAAACATAAATCCAGATAACCGATATTCTTTATACATGATTAAGATCGTCAGCGTGGTGGAAACCATAGCCCTGATATCTCTCTCACATTTATTCTCTACCGACGTAGCGTTGATTTCTGATTTTCGATCTTAGTTCTCAAAACCCTGTTTCGATTCACCTAGCTATTAAAACTTGGACTTTCTGGTACTCAACCTTGTCCCCTGTGGGATTCGACATCTTTTATATTACTTTGACATAACCGTGCACTTGCGAGTAGGCCTGGCAAAAAATTATACGACCCGCCAACACGACACGACACGACACGAGTTTTCGCGGGTTTGGGTTTAACATAATCGTGTTTCGTGTCATTATCGTGTCGACCCGTTTATGACACGCTAAAATTTGTGTCGTGTCGTGTCGTGTCGCGGGTTGACCCGTCTAACCCATATATAATATATATTATATAAAATTAATAATTTATAGATAATTTTAATATAGTGAGTTACACAGATTATTCGTGTCAATCGTGCCGTGTCGTGTCATGTTATGTGACACGACCTATTTATTAAACGTGTTAATCGTGTCGTGTCGTGTCACCTGTAAAATAAGCGGGTCGTGTCTGTGTCTCGTACATTGACACGTATACATAAACGGGTCGTGTTCGTGTCAAGCACAATCGTGTCACGTGTCAAGTATGACACGACACGTTATGACACGTGAAACACGAATTGCCACCCCTACTTGCGAGTCTTGTCAAGTTTTTGGTGTCGTTGCCAGGGAATAACAATTGATATTAGTATATTTATGAGAATTGGTAGACTAGGTTTTAGTTAGTTTTTTTTACTGCACTGCTATTTTTCTTTTTCTCTCTATTTGCCCGTTGCCTTAGAACTTTAAAATTTTGATTGACCATTTTATGCGAAGAAGTTCTAGGGCTGGTACGTTCTTTGACATTGATCCGGAGATCGAGCGCACGTTCAGGATCAGAAGAAAGAAAAACCAAATTTAGAAGAAGGAAAACATGAACCATCCAGGAGGAGAAGATCAGATGGATCACATTCAGCTTGATGTGAACAATGACCGAGTACCTCAACCAGTGGGGAACAACTACAACAATAGGACATTTAAAGACGACTCTACTCCCTACACACATGGTTTACAATCAGGAATTGCGAGGCCCATTGTTGAGGCCAACAATTTTGAAATAAAACCTGCGTTGCTTTTTATGGTGCAACAAAACCAATTTGGTGGTTCTCCTCTTGAGGACCCCAACATGCACCTCTCTATTTCCCTAAAATATTGTGATATGCTGAAAATTAATGGTGTGTCTGTTGATGTTATCAGGTTGCGATTATTTCCCTTCTCTCTAAGGGACAGAGCGAGAGCTTGGCTTCACACGCTACCTTCTACTTCAATAAGAACATGTGCGGAACTATCTCAAGTCTTTCTCTCTAAATATTTTCTTCCATCCAAGACAATTCAGTTGCGGAATCAGATTACGAGTTTCATGCAGAAAGATGGAGAATCCTTATATGAGGCTTGGGAGAGGTTTAAAGAGCTCCAAAGGATGTGTCCACATCACGGAATTAAGACTTGGGTCTTAATCCAAATGTTCTATAGCGGGTTGGATTACAACACAAGACTTATAGTGGATGCTGCAGTAGGAGGCGCTTTGATGAATAGACGGGTTGAAGATGCAATGAACCTCCTCGAGGATATGGCGATCAACCATCACCAATGGACATCTGAGAGAGGTACATCTAACAAGAAGTTAGGTAAGTATGACCTTGACTCTCTGACTGCTCTTACAGCTAAGGTGGATAATTTGACTAGAAAGATTGATTCTTGGTCTGTTAATCCAATGGATGTTAACTCTATTTCTTGCGAGGTCTGTGGAGTTGCAGGTCATGCAGGGGGCAGATTGTCAGGCAGGAGATGGACAGATGACTGCGAATCACCCAGAGCAATTGAATACTGTTGGAAACTTCAACCCCAACAATAATCCATATTCCAACACATACAATCCAGGATGACGCAATCACCCAAACTTCTCATACCGAACAACTCAGCCAATGCAGCCTGGACAAGTACCCTCACAGGAAGCCTAGCCTCAGCAAGGAAACTTCAGGCAGCCCCAATAGAACAATTTCAGACCACCAGGATTTCAGGCTAGGAACTACAATGCGCCACCACCACAGCCAAAGCCAAACAATGATTCACAGCTGAGTAAGCAACTTGAAGGCTTGACGGACATGATGAAGCTAATGATGACAAGGATGGACTCCCTGGAGACACATAATAAGATGCTGGAGAGTCAGCTAGCCCAACAAGCTAGCTCATCCTCCAGAGCACTAGGCAAGCTACCATCCCAGCCAGAAGTAAACCCAAGGAAGCATTGCAATGCAATCTCCACTCAGAGTGGCAAGCAACTTGAGGATCCAAAGATGCCGACTGATGACAGAAGAGATGAGGTGATACCGAAACCTATGGAACCGCATTCAGATGCAACGCTAGTGGGACCGGAACCCACTGAAGAGGAGCGGCCCTACGTGGGACCACCTGCATATAAGCCACTGATTCCTTTTGCACAGAGGCTTATCAAGGCTAAATTGGACAAGCAGTTTGGTAAGTTTTTAGAAGTCTTGAAGAAACTTTATATTAACTTCCCTTTTGTTGATGCTCTTTCGCAGATGCCAACTTATGCAAAATTCCTAAAAGACATCTTATCAAACAAGAGGAAGCTGGAAGATCAAGGAACTGTTGCACTCACTAAAGAGTGCAGCGCCATCATTCAGAACAAGCTCCCTCAGAAGCTTAAGGACCCAGGCAGTTTCTCCATACCCTGCCAGATTGGGGAGATGTCCTTTCAGAGAGTTTTGTGCGATTTAGGAGCAAGTGTTAGCCTCATGCCATTGTCACTATGTAAAAGGCTGGACTTAGGGGATTTGCAACCAACTAACATTTCTATACAGCTTGCAGATAGATCAGTGTGTCAACTAGTTGGTATTTTAGAGGACATACCTGTTAAAGTAGGAGATTACTTTATTCCTGCTGATTTTGTTATTCTGGAGATTGATGAAGATGACAGGCTCCCTATCATTCTGGGGAGATTTTTTCTTGCTACTGCTGGCGCTGTCATGGATGTTAAGAATGGGAAACTATCCTTGAACATTTGTGGCAATATTATAAAATTTGATCTGATTGACACCTTAAAAAAACCTTCTCTTGCAGGTATATGCTGCAGCGTGGACGTTGTGGAAAAAGCTATACAGCATGCTGAACCCTTCAGAAAAGAAGTTGACCCTTTGGAACCTACCCTTTCAAACCCCACCAAGAACGCCAGTGAAAGGAGAAAGCTACAACTTGATGAGTTGGAAGAGATGCACCTTTTTGCCTATGAGAATGCAAAGATTTACAAAGCACGCACGAAGTTTTGGCATGACAAGCGCATAGTAAAGAAAGAATTTTGTGAAGGGGATAAAGTGCTTCTCTTCAACTCAAGACTTCGGCTATTTCCAGGAAAGCTCCGCACAAGGTGGTCTGGTCCTTTTACAGTTCAGCAAGTTCAACCATACGGTGCCATCACGATTTGGACGGAACGGACTAGAAGTTTCACAGTTAACGGGCACTGCCTCAAGCATTACTTTAAAGATGAGCGGGTCGAAAAAGAGGAAGTTCTTGCTCTTTTAGACCCTACAAATTTGACACTCTGATAATTCTTATGGTCGAGCTACCGACCTTAAACTAGCGCTCTTGGGAGACAACCCAAGTTTTTACTTATTTTTAGCTTTCATGCATTGATTTAGACATTATTTTAGGCTGTTAATTTCTTTCTCATTTAATTTTTGGTTTTTTTAAAGGGATCGCTGCTAATTTAATGTCTCTTTGTGTTGTAGGACGACGATAGAGCGCATGGAATTTTTGCAGAATTTTCTTGGGCATATCAGTGCACATCACGGCATGGTGAACCCCATGGGGTTCACCCGTGAAGTGCACTGTACCAGCACATCTAGATTTGCAACTAGTAAACTTCACAGGTCGGTGAACCCCATAGGGTTCACCATCTTTTCTACATGCAAGGAACCACCCCAGTATGCTTCACGGGCTGGTGAACCCCAGCGAGTTCACCCGTGCTTCTGTAGCAATAGCAACCCACTAGTGCCCATCACAGGCAGGTGAACCCGGGCAGGTTCACCCGTATTTCCGTCAACTTTTCACCATGAACCAAGTTGCAGCGCGACTTGGGTTTCCGCCTCCCCCAAATTTTGCCAAGATCCCGGCGATCGCGCCGCTTTCTCCTCTTCCCATTCACGGAGGAGATTTTTGCTGGTCCGATCTGAGTTTCCTTACAAGAGGGACAGGTTTTCTATCTATTTCGTCCTCGATTTTTGTGTTGCCAGCTCTTCGAACTCCCTTCCGCCGATCCGCCGCCGCCATCATTTCTCCTTACAACTCCGGCCGGATCCTCTCCCACCAAAGCTCGCCTGCCGCTCTCCGATCTACTCCAGTCACCATGCCTCCACGAACCAAAGCCATGGCTTCCAAGCGGACCGTGCAACCCACGCAAACATTCTTCAACTTGTCAGCCACATACGACGAGGAATACGCACCTACTCCTCCATCTTTCTGACCACCATCGGCAACACCAGGATCTTCATCGGCTCGGCATGGACTCACGCCTACCACCCGGACATAGCCATACGTCTCTCCCCCGAACGAGTTCGGGATTATCTTTCGCAACGCCAGATAAGAGGAACATTATCAGAAGTTGCATCAACGCCGAGTGCTCAACACGAGGTATCTTGACAGAGGTACGTTGCAACTACTCGAGCTGCGAGAAGATGTCGATATGATGTACGCTGTAGTTGGTTGGGAGCAGTTCCAGCAGCTATTTTCTCCTACTTATGTTGGTGTCACATTGGAATTTTTGAGTTCTTTAGAAGTGAAGGCAGATCCGATTCTTGAGGATGATCCCGGCCACCCCTCACTCTTTTTCAGTTATGCACCATTTATGGCTTTCCAGAACCTTGTGTCCACAAGGTCCCCATAGAGTACAGTGAGCAGGGTTTCTAGGGCGCAATTACCAATGAGCACACCTACTCCACTCGCGTGGCCCGTGCTTCCAGTCTATGCAACCTGGTCATCAAGTATGTTCACCGCGTGTTGGCCCATACCATATTCGGCCGCGGTGAGAACGACAGTATGGCTCGACAAACCGAGTTATTTTATCTCTGGTGCATGCTTTATAGTTTCAGGGTGGATTCTGGGTACTATCTTGCAAAGCAGTTCAGCCATGTCGCCCGTTCTTTGAAAGGGGCGATCGTGATTGGTGGTCTTATCACTCCCTTGGCAGTCTCATTGGGCATCATCCCGCATGACACATTGGAAGCTACTAGCAACAACAGGCTCGAGATCGAGTCTTGCATCGCCATGAAGCTAATTATTCGCAAGGGTGACTCCTACTGCATGACTTTCAAAGGGAGTCCATTTTGCCTGCCATTACCTAACCCAAAACGCACCACTGTGAGAGTGCGAGGGAACTGGCGTATCCAGCCTGTTGATCCATAGCCTGACCCTATTGACACCGCTCCACCAGCACTTGGCGCATTCTCATTTGGTGGTACTTCTTCCTCTGACTCTATGATGGCTATCTTGCAGGAAATTAAAGAAGAGCAGCTCCACCAACGAGAAGTGATAGATCACCTGGACACCACCGTTTCCTACATTCAATAGGACCATTCCTCTCGATAGGAGTCAATGGAGGCACACATGCAAAGGCAACACAAAATGATGGGGTCTATGTGGAAAAAGATATCAAGTATGGATGAACGACTTTCCTTTCTCTCTGAGGAGAATAAGGCTCGCATAGACATTTTTTTCTGATGAGGAAGCCGAGCCAGACTATAGCGCACACGGGAAGAGCAAGCGCTCACAGGCTTCTGGCTCTCGCTCGCGCAAACGGAGGTAGCTGCCCCGAGCATCAACATTGTCATCCACTCCTCTCAAATCACAGTATTGCATAGAGGACTATGCAAACTTTTAGAGTGGGTGAGCTATCTCTACTCTGGTTTCTTCTTTTGTTTGTCTATCATGTGGCTGTTTGTCTTATGACTGTGGCATGACTTTTATTTTGTGATGGATGGATATTCTGGCATTGTATCTTATATGCCATTTTTTTCGTGGGCCTGGTCCACATCTTCAGACCCCACTATGTGACAGTTCTGTGAGACATTACCTTGTTGGTTGCTTGTGTCAGTACTCTTCTATGGTGATATGATTTTCATACATGCTTGTGAATTTTGAAATGTTATGATGCTTAGTATTCATGAGTTCATTTGTCTATCATGAGTTCTGTATGAGTTCTGTCCTATGATAGCTATTTCAAAATTTTGAGTTGAATGCATGATTGGTTAGGAATAATCTAAGATTCTTGATAATACCTCCTTGTTAGAGATACTTTTTGATCATGTCCATATATTCTATGAATTTGAAATCTTGTAATTTGGATTGGTTTTGAGTTGTTCATTAGTGGGTCAAACATTTCTATGTCTGTTTAATCAACTCAAGCTTGCAACTTATATGAGAATCGTATTGAGATGCATATTCACTTAGTCATTCTTTGAATTCCTTTCTGTTGTTGGGGAGACACTGCAATTGTTAGAAAGGATATGTTATCAACTGTTGTGACAGACAAAAAAAAATCACCCTTAGATTCCTCTACTTGGCACTGCGAAAAATCGGTGGTGGTACCGAAGGATATGGGTTGAAATCTAAGAGATGTGAAATAAATTCTACAAAACGACTCCTCTACTTGACATTGCGAAAAATTGGCAATGGTACCTAAGGATATGAGTTGAAGTCTATTGCAATAATCAGTGTATCGTACCCTGAGTAAAGCATTTGAGTTAACCCCAATGGTTTGATTAAGAAGGATTGGAATTGCATGAGTGTTGTGTGTAAACTTGATTGAATCCTATGTTTACTGCTTACTAGGTTGTTTGGCATCTAGAGATAGTGGGATCAAACTATTGAACACTTGAAATAACCATTTACTTGATTTCTTCTGATTAGATTTTGGATTGCTATTAAATATTCTTTTAACTTGGATGTATACCTCAACGCAAAAGATTGCTCTTATACCCATCTTGTGTTTCATCTTATTTTATTACTTAAGGATAAGAAAAGATTTAAGTCTAGAGTATTTTGATGCCTTGCATTTTAGTAGTAATTTTCCTTTGTATTTCATGATAAATCTAAACCTATTTTGATATTTTCACACTCTTTATAGGCTTATTTCCTTCAAAGCTTCAGAATCTTCACTTTTTCTTATTTTTGTGGAATTTCAGGTAAAATCACCCAATTTTGATGTCTTTTGAAGATTCTAAGGCCATGGGTGATTTCTTACGTGAAAACGAAGCTGCCCGTCAAATTTGGGCTCAATCGGAGTTAGCCTGGAAAATATGACCAGGTGAACCCCACGGGGTTCACCAGCTTTTTCGCCAGCCAGCAGATTTCTTCACAAAGAGCTTCATGGGCAGGTGAACACGATAGAGTTCACCCGTGCTTCTCTTTATTGCGCAACGCTCAGAATTGGCTAGAATACATCACGACCAGGTGAACTCGGCGGGGTTCACCCGTGTTTCTTTCAGCCGAATATGTCTAGAGCAAATCACGGCCAGGTCAACCCGGCGGGGTTCACCCGTGATTTCAACCCAGGCGAACGCGAGCCCGACCTTCACTTGGATTTTCCTTGATTTTCAACCCGTTTGAAGTCCAAATTTGGCAAGGAAGGACTCTATGGAAAGCTGATTCGAAGGAGAATGCATAGAGTATAAAAGCCCTAATTTTCATGCCCTAAATATCAAGGAATCATATGACGAAGTGGCGGAGGGCGGAAGAACACGGCGACGAGGCGATTTTCGGTGATTTTCGGAGATTGAGACGTCGGTTCATCACGATTTCATCAGAATACTTTCGGTTCATCGTCTCTTTCCCCTCAGATTAGCTTCCTTGTAGATTGCTTTTCTTTTAAAGAGAGATTTTGAGCATTTCAATGACGATTATAGCGTAAACCCTATTTTGGGGCTTGATTGAAGCCCATTGACGATTCTTAATTGAAAATCTTGTTTTGATCCTTTTATTTGGATTATTATGTGAGCATATTTTACTTTGATGTACATATCTCATGATTTTACCTTGGCCGAGTATTTTCATGGTTAAGCCGTTACGATTCATACCAAGAGGAGAACCGTAAGGGTGGATCCTCTAGTAAAACTTGCGAGACCTCGACACGAGAGTGCCTGGTCTTCGCTCAAGGGTTTCACAATATTCCATAGAACTCATTGGGTTTGTCTAAAACGATCCACCGCGAGAGTAGGAGATCATCTTTGTCGAATACTGGGGTGTACACTCGAGAGAGGACACCTTGAACCTTAGGGATAGATTCCTTATGCAAAAACATAAATCCAGATTACCGATATTCTTTATACGCGATTAAGATCGTCAGCGTGGTGGAAACCATAGCCCTAATATCTCTCTCACATTTATTCTCTACCGACGTAGCATTGATTTCTGATTTTCGATCTTAGTTCTCAAAACTCTGTTTCGATTTGTCTAGCTATTAAAACTTGGACTTTCTGGTACTCAACCTTGTTCCCTATGGGATTCGACATCTTTTATATTACTTCGACATAACCGTGCACTTGTGGGTCGTGTCAGCAGACTCAGCGAAGTCAGTGGAGTGGGGAATGCCATGTAGATATAAGGGTTTGCGAGGTTGGTGCCTAGACACCACCTGGAACGAACTCAGACTCGTTGAGCGATGGGGTGCACTGTTATAAGCGAATTCGACAATGGGGAGGATTGCATCCCAGCTACGTGGGAATCACCGATGAGACAACGCAGGAGGTTACCTAAGCTTCGATTCACAACCTCCATTCGACCATCCGTCTGAGGGTGGTATGCGGAGGAGAACTTCAGAGTGGTCCCTAGGAGAGACCATAGGGAACACCAGAAATGCCCTACAAACCTGAGGTCACGATCAGAGACGATTGTCAAGGGAAGACCATGTAACCGGACTACTTCCTTAACAAATAGACTAGCAACGTGGGATGCATTAGATGTCTTGGCACACAGAATGAAGTGCGCCATCTTGGAAAACCAATCGACTACGACAAAGATCGAGTCGACCCGAGAGGCTGTCCGGGGAAGTCCTAAAATGAAATCCATGCTCAAGTCTCGCCATGGACCTGTGGGGACGGGAAGCGGAGTGTACCACCTCGTGTTCTCTGGGTGAGGCTTGGCACATTGACTTGTGCCACAGTGCCTGACAATGCGCTCGACATCACGATGAACGGACGGCCAAAAGTAGTGTTCCTCAGCATGTCAAAGGTCTTGTCATGCCTGTGATTCCCTGCAACTAAGTGAGTAGGTGATCACGGAGGGAAGTCCAGAGAACACAATGTTGGTTCCCAAATAGAAGATAACCATCCTCGAGATGGTATGGAGAGTCAAGGGGCTTGGACTCAAGCAACTGGGTGTACACGGGACCAAAATTGGGGCATTGTTCATACTCCTCACGGATGTGATCAACGGTCACCGTGGAGGGCAAGACGCATAACAACGTTTGAACACGACTAAGAGCGTTGACAACGACGTTCTCCTTTCCGGCTTTGTGGGTAATGACAAAGGTGTACTGCTGTAGGTACTCGACCCAGTTAGCGTGCCGGGGAACTAACTTTTTCTGGGTGTTGAGGAACGACAGGGCCTGGTGGTCGCTAAACAAAAGGAACTCCTGATGTAGGACGTAGTGCCTCCATTGTTTCAAGGACTGAACTATTGCGTAGAATTCCTTATTATACATGGAATACCATTGTCTAACCTCATTGAGCTTCTTAATAACGAAGGCAATCGGATGGCCTTCTTGGCTAAGGGTACCCCCAATGCCTGTCCCCAAGGCATCACATGCCACTTCGAATACCTTGGAGAAGTCCAGTAAACAGAGGATAGGGGCGGTGGTCATCAAGTCCTTAAGAGCAAGGAATGCACGTTGATAGGGCCTAAACTTGATACGCTGCTACCGCAAGTGCATGGTCTATCGCGTAATAAATAAGATCGATCCCACAGAGACTAGGGGTCAAGTACTAACTAATCAGTTAATCAATAGCTAGGTTAATGATTAAATAGAAAATAACTAATGTCCTAATAGAAGTAATTAAACAGAAGCAA
This sequence comes from Costus lasius, assembly GCA_027563935.2. NCBI lineage: Eukaryota > Viridiplantae > Streptophyta > Magnoliopsida > Zingiberales > Costaceae > Costus > Costus lasius. The sequence continues at coordinate 21,213,792 of CM050451.1, read as the reverse complement.
ATTAAAAACAAGCAGAGCAGAAAACAAGCAATCGGGGTTTGAAGTCTATTAGAGAAATCGAGGTATCGGGTTTCACCACACTGAAGCATGAAGAAATATTAAAGTTTGATATTTTGATTAAGTTTCACCTATGTTCTTAAGGTAATCATTCCTAAAGTACAGACGCGCTCCCTCTCAGGACACGGTCTGGTGTCTAACTTTACCCAAGTCTCCTACTCTCATGGCTTACCGGGTTAAGCAGACCCAATGGGTTCTGTGAAGAATCAGGGTTCCTCGGGTTATTTTGACAACTCTCGTTACCGAAATCACCAGTCCAGTCTAAGGGGATCCGATGACTGTGGTTCACCTCTCAGTCCTTCCCACAACATCTAAAGCATGAACATGCATGGCCAGTACATAATCATGAATGAAAACTTCCTAGACATGAATAAGAACAAAGATAAATAAGAGAAATACATTAATCAAGCATTAATATTCAACATCTTACAGTGGGCTACGCCCAAACCCTGAAAAGAGAGTTTATGCTATAAGATTCATCACGAAATACATCAAATCTCCCATACAAATTGATTCAAACCAGAGGGAGAGGTAGATCCTTGATGGGAGAAGGTCCAGCATGATGATCTTTGTCGGAACGGAGAAGAAATCACGCCAGAACAGTGTTTTCGTCAAGAAATCGCCCTCAAACCCTAGTTGTCGCCCCTTTCGCTCGTTCTCCTCAACTGCTCGATCAAATTTGATGATTTTGGTCCCAAAACGTGCATCTCCAAGTTAGAAAGGTCTCTGTAAAATTTCAGCAAATTTCACTTTCAAAATAGTAAGTTATGGATGAAAAACTGGATGTCTGTCGAACTGGGTAGGACGATGCACGGCCATGCCCGTGTATGGCTCGGTGACTTTATTGTTCTGGAAAAATTGCTCTTCACGGCCGTGTAAGGGTTCACGGCTGTGCCCGTGAATGTTTTGTCAAAAGATTTGAAAGTGCAGGTTCATACACGACCGTGCTTGGATACACGGCCATGCCCGTGAAGAGCACAGATATCTCCGTTTGCGCTGAAATTCGACGTGTAGCTTTGTCTCATCATGAGGATTCGTTCCATATCCTCAGATCTTCCAAATTCCGTCGATTTTAGGGCGAAATCCCTATATTTTAATAAAATAAGTGAAAAGTGAAGACTCTGAAGAATATAAAGCAATTAAGTAGATAGATGAGACAAAACATGCATTTTACTCCAAAATAATAGCAGAAATAAGTCATGATATATCATATATTTGCATGTCATCACACGTCTCGCAACGGGGGTCCAGACAAATTCTTCCTTACGCGTACAGTTGGTCATAGGGGTCGCAATAGTGCTGAAACCCTTCATGAAATGTCTATAGAAGGCAGCAAGTCCGAGGAAGCTTCGAGCTTCCGTTGCGGACTGGGGTTCCGGCCATTGACGAATGGCTTCTACCTTAGCAGGGTCGACCATGAGACCATCTTTGGACATGATGAAGCTAAGGAAGTGGACTTGGGGTTCCAAGAAAGAGCACTTCTTGGCGTTCACGAAGAGACTCTCCTTGCGTAAGATGTCAAAGGTCAACCTAAGGTGCTCTAAGTGGTCATCACGGGTCCCGCTGAAAATTAAGATGTCGTCAAAGTAGATGACCAAGAACTTCCCTAGGTAAGGATTAAGGACCTGGCTCATGAGGCACATAAAGGTTGAGGGGGGCATTGGTTAAGCCAAACGGCATCACCAACCACTCATACAAGCCATCCTTAGTCTTAAACGAGGTCTTCCACTCATCACCACTACGGATGCGGACCTGATGATAACTGCTCCTGAGGTCCAGCTTCGAAAACCAAGTGGACCTAGACACAAGGTCTAACATGTCCTCTAGGCGAGGAATGGGAAACCGTTACTTGACAGTAATCCGGTTGACAGCACGACAGTCGATGCACATCCTCCATGTGCCATCCTTCTTTGGGGGTCAAGAGTGCCGGAGCAGCACATGAACTCAAGCTCTTTCGAATGAACCCTTTAGACAGTAGGTCATACACTTGGTGTTGGAGCTCAGCGTGCTCCATTGGGTTCAGACGGTGATGGAGCAAGTTTGGGATACTTAATCCCAGGACAAAGTCGATTGCATGCTGGATCTCACGATCGGGGGGCAAACCTCTGGGTAAGTCGGTAGGGGAGATGTCGTTGAACTCCTCAAGGAGGACTGCAACCTCCGTCGGTACAGCGGGCTGGGGTGAAGGAGTGACATCAGACACTTCACGCACCATTAGTGCATATACAACCTTAGAATCACGTGCCTCCTGCACCAACGCGGAGGTGCGCTCCAAGGTTACTTGCTTGGCAGGCGGTGTCGGGGCAACAATCCCCTTAGATCTGGAGGCCCGTAGTTCCTTAAGGGGAGTGGGGTTCAAACAAATCTTCCGGCCATTATGTTTGAAAACGTAAGTGTTGGACCGGCCCATGGGGTTCAAACAAATCTTCCAGTCATACAACCACGGGCACCCAAGCAACACATGGGTGACATCCATGGATGTGACATCGCACTAAACCTTCTCTCGATACTCACCGAACCCAATCAGAACATGGTAGTGATGGGTCACAGGTAGGTTCGAGGCATCAACCCAAGCAATGGAGTATGGCTTGGGGTGGGGTTCCTTGGGTAGACCAAACCTAGTGATGGTCGTCCTAGACAACACATTGAGACTACTGCCTCTATCGATAACTATCTTGCACGAGTGTCCATTACACTTAATGTAAGTGTAAAAGAGACTAGTGCGTCTCCAATCTTCAGCAAGGGTGGTTGCATGAATGTGCAGTGAATAACAGCTAGAGTCGGGTGTATGGCCTCATTCTCGCTAGTATAACACTCAACAATGTGGGGAGTAGGTGGGGATTCGCTAGCAAGGCACACAGTGGCAGTAGAGGGACAGCGCTTGATGCCTTGCATTTTAGTAGTAATTTTCCTTGATATTTCATGACAAATCCGGGCCTATTTTGATATTTTCACACTCTTTTAAGACTTGTTTGCTTAAAAGCTTCAGAATCTTCACTTTTTCTTGCTTTTGTGAAATTTCAGGTAAAATCACCCAATTTTGATGTCTTTTGAAGATTCTGAGGCCATAGGGTGATTCCTCCTGTGAAAACGAAGCTGCCTATCAAATTTGGGCTCAATCAGAGTTAACCTGAAAAATACAGCCAGGCTCCATGGGGTTCACCGATGCTTTTGCCAGACAACAAGATATTTCACAGAGAGCTTCACGGGCAGGTGAACCCAACGGGGTTCACCCGTGATGCTCTCTGTTGCGCAGCACTCAAAAGCATCCAGAGCACATCACAGGCAGGTGAACTCGGCAGGGTTCACCCGTGCTTCTCTCTCGACTGAATTGTGCAGAACACTTCACGACCAGGTGAACCCGGTGGGGTTCACCCGTGATTCTGACCCAAGCGAATGCGAGTCCGAAACCTAATCGGATTTTCTCTGACTTCTAACCCGTTTGACATCCAAATTTGGCAAGGAAGGATTCTTTGGAAATCAGATTTGAAGGAGAACACATGGAATATAAAAGCCCTAAATTTCATGCCCTAATCATTGAGCAATCAGGCGACGAAGCGGCAAGGGTGGAAGAACACGGCGACGAGGTGTTCCTGAGGCGATTTTTGGAGTTCGAACCATCAGATCATCACGATTTCTGTAGATTACTTTCGGTTTATCATCTTCTTCTTCTCAGATTCACTTCCTTGTAGTTTTCTTTCCCTTTAAAGGGAGATTTTGAGTGTTTTAATGACGATTATAGTGTAAACCCTTTTTCGGGGCTCCGTTGAAGCCCGTTGATGATTATTAATTACAATCCTCGTTCTAATTCAATTATTTGGATTATATTGTGAGCGTATTTTACTTTGATGTGCAAATCTCATGATTTTACCTTGGCCAAGTATTTTCATGTTTCAGCCATTATGATTCATACCGAGAGGAGGATCGTAAGGGCAGATCTTCTTAGTAAAACTTGCGAGACCTCGACACGAGAGTGCTTGGTTTTCGCTCGAGGGTTTCATAATCTTCTATAGAACTCATTGGGTTTGCCTAAAATGATCCACTGCGAGAGTAGGAGATCGTCTTAGACAAACACCGGGGTGTACACTCGAGAGAGGGCATCTTGTACCCTAGGGATAAATTCCTTGTGCAAAATTATAAATCCAGGTAACAGATATTTTTAAGCGCGATTAAGATCGTCAGCGTGGTGGAAACTATAGCCTTGATATCTCTCTCATATTTATTCTCTACCGGGGTGTACACTCTACCGACGTAGCTATCAAGAGTTAGATTTTCTGGTACTCAACCTTGTTCCCTGTGGGATTCGACATCTTTTATATTACTTCGACATAACCGTGCACTTACGGGATGTGTCAAGTTTTTGGCGCCATTGCCGGAGAACAACGATTGATATTAGTATATTTCTGAGAATTAGTAGACTAGGCTTTAGTTAGTTTTTCTACGCTTCTGCACTATTATTCTCTTTTTCACTATATTTGCCCGTTGTCTTAGAACTTTGAAATTTTGACTGACCCCTTTTATGCGAAGAAGTTCTAGGGTAGGTGCATTCTTTGACATTGATCCAGAGATCGAGCGTACGTTCAGGACTATAATAAAGTACAACCAACTTCAGAGAAAAGAAGACATGAACCATCCAAGAGGCGAAAATCAAACGGAGCACATCCAGCTTGGCGTGAATAATGATCAGATACCTCAACCAATAGGGAACAACTACAATAACAGGGCGTTGAAGGACTATGTTGCTCCCTATGCTCATGGGTTACAATCAGGGATTGCGAGGCCTATTGTAGAGGCCAATAACTTTGAAATAAATCCTGCATTACTCTCTATGGTGCAACAAAATCAATTTGGTGGTTCTCCACTTGAGGACTCTAACATGCACCTCTCTATATTTCTAGAGTATTGTGATATGCTGAAGATTAACGGTGTTTCTGCTGATGCTATCAGGTTGAGATTGTTTCCCTTCTCTTTAAGGGACAGAGTAAGAGCTTGGCTTCACACGCTACTTTCGGCTTCAATAAGAACATGGGCAGAGTTGTCTCAAGCCTTTCTCTCCAAATATTTTCCTCCATCCAAGACAATTCAATTGCGGAATCAGATAACAAGTTTTATGTAGAAAGATGGAGAATCCCTATACCAAGCTTGGGAGAGATTTAAAGAGCTCCAAAGGATATGTCCACATCACGGAATTGAGACTTGGGTCTTAATCCAAACGTTCTATAGCGGGTTGGATTACAACACAAGACTTACAGTGGATGCCACAGCAGGAGGAGCTTTGATGAATAGGAGGGTTGAAGATGCAATGAACCTCCTTGAAGACATGGCGATCAACCATCACCAATGGACATATGAGCGAGGTACATCTAATAAGAAATTAGGTAAGTATGACCTAGACACTCTGACTGCTCTCACAACTAAGGTGGATAATTTAACTAGAAAAATCGATTCTTGGTATGTAAATTTAATGGATGTTAACTCTATATCTTGTGAGGTCTATGGAGTTGCAGGTCAAGCAGGGGCAGATTGTCAGGTAGGAGATGGGCGGATGGCTGCAAATCACTCTGAGCAAATGAATGCTATTGGAAACTTTAATCCCAACAACAATCCTTATTCCAGCACTTACAACCTAGGATGGCGCAACCACCCGAACTTCTCATATCGAACAACTCAGCCATTGCAACCTGGACAAGCATCATCACAACAAGCCCAGCCCACACAAGGAAATTTCAGGCAGCCTCCACAAGGCGACTACAGACAACCACCAGGATTCTAGAATAGAAACTTCAACCCACAGCCAAGACCAAACAATGATTCACAGTTGAGCAAGCAACTTGAAGAACTGACCGACATGATGAAGCTTATGATGACAAGGATGGACTCCCTGGAGACACACAACAAGATGCTGGAGAGTCAGCTAGCCCAACAAGCTAGCTCATCCTCCAGAGCACCAGGCAAGCTACCATCTCAGCCAGAAGTAAACCCGAAGGAGCATTGCAATGCAATCTCCACTCGGAGTGGCAAACAACTTGAGGATCCAAAGATGTCAACCGATGACAGTAGAGATGACGTGACTCCCGAGATGGTGGAACCACATTCAGATGCAACACCGGTGGCACCTGAACCGGTTGAAGAAGAGCGGCCCTACGTTGGATTGCCTCCATATAAGCCAGCGATCCCTTTTCCACAGAGGCTTGTCAAGGCTAAATTGAATAAGCAGTTCAATAAGTTTTTAGAAGTGTTGAAGAAACACTATATTAACATCCCTTTCGTTGATGCTCTTTCGTAGATGCCGACTTATGCAAAATTCCTGAAAGACATCTTGTCAAATAAGAGGAAGCTGGAAGATCAAGGGACCATTGCACTTATTGAGGAGTGCAGCGCCATCATTCAGAACAAGCTCCCTCAGAAACTTAAGGACCCAGGCAGTTTCTCGATACTCTGCTAGATTAGGGAGATGTCCTTTTAGAGAGCTTTGTGCAATCTAGGAGCAAGCGTCAGCCTCATGCCGTTGTCACTATGTAAAAGGCTAGACAAGGCACACAGTGGCAGTAGAGGGACGGCGCTCCTTGCCCACATGGAGTGAATGTCAGGGGCACTCACGTATATAATGACCTGTTTGGTTGCAGTGGTGACAAGTGACCCGCGAGGGTCCGCGCAGTTGCCCTTCTCTTCCCAAGTGGGGCGACGGGGTGGAGCATTGGTCTGGCTAACTCGTCTAGGACCTGGCTGAGACATAGGTTCAGCTTGAGTCAGGTGACTTGCAAAAGGTCCACTAGGGCGGCGAAGCAGTGCAGAATCTGGTCGACACGATTGAATCCGAAGGTTAGCCTCTATGTCGCGGGCGCGCTGGTATGTGGGATCAAGACCCTCAAGTGGGTAAGCACTCAAGGCCCTCTGGATATCAGCTCGGAGGCCGTTCTTAAAACGTGCGAGGGTCAGGGCTAGATCCTTGGTAATGGCACAACGATGGTGTAGGTCATCAAATTGAGTCATGAACTCGTCTACGGTTCCGGACCCTTGGGTCAGTGCACAGTATTGGTCCAAAAGCCATTGCTTATAGGATGGGGGCACGTATTTTTCCTTCATGTGTGCCTTCATGTCGTCCCACCTAATGATAGGGGGGATGTGGAAAACTCGATTTTGGCGCTCAACATTTTCCCAATGCAAGTGGGCTGTACCCCGCAGCATCATGTATGCAAACATAACTCGGGTTCGCTCATCCATGTGAACCCACTCAAAGTACCAATCCATGTCGGCAGCCCACTCAAAGAATACCTAGGGGTCACGACTACCCTCAAATTGTTTGGGGGACGTGTGGACAAGGCGCCGAATGTCCTCACCAACTTGGTCTCTAGTGTCCCTAAACCTAGGTTGGGGCCTTTCCATGGCCCACTCGGACTCATCACCAAACGGATCAAAAGGGGGCTCAAACTCGTGTCGCTCTATAAGCTCGTGGTTAGGATTATGGTCTAACTCACGGCCCTACAAAGGTTGGGCCACTCGAGGCAAAGTCCTCATCTCAGGTTGCTCATGGCGAGTCGCCACTCACTGGGCATGATCTTGTTGGATCTCAACAACTAATTGTTGGACCAACGACTCCAAAGCTGTCATACGCATAGACAGCTCATCACTAGACTCAACTTGGGTTGTTGTCCCTTCTTCCGTTGGAATGAGCACCATAGGTTGGTAAGGGGCTCCTGACCTTGTAGTCATGATGCAAATGATGCGAATGCAGAAAACAAGCTCTGAGAAAACCAAATGAATGTAATGCAAGGAAGACCGGTGTGACTAGACAAGGGTTAGTCACTACTGACCTCTGATACCAAAATTGATTGAGCGTGTTGTAGGTGGGGTGGTCCTTATATGCCGTACTCTAAGGTGGTGGAAGTTATGATGCAGAAAACGTGAGAGGGGCGTTAGATGAGATAAGAGAAACACGTCGGAGAGAAACCGTCGATGGAAAGATGATGAAAAACCTAGCGGAATACTAGTTGAGCAATACTGGCAGCACACGACAAACCACAACTTTCACTAAAACAAACTACTAACCTCTCTCAAGCGAGCCAATCTTCAGCAAGTGCAGCAACAAACCTTCACAGTGAAGCGACGAATCTAGCTGCGGCCGTCCGCCCTAGACACATCCACAAGCAAGCAACACCAATCATGAACACAAGCAATCAGAAAAGAAGAGGTAGTGTATACCTCGTAACTTTGATTCAAAACACCAAGCGAGGAGGACCCTCGGAGTACAAGTCACTCAGGTGGCCCGGCCGTGTTTAGAAGCACTCAATCCTCACTCGGAGCTACCACGAGGAACTTAGTAGGCTCCCACTCACTTGGAGGCTACAACTAAGAAGCAAGCTGGTAAGCTGAAGAAGCAACTAGTCTCTACTCCCTTTTATAGGGGAAGAGAGGGAGCTCACAAAACACAAGAGCTCACGCAAGAGACATGACAAGCTCACACAAAATACATGACACGAGTGCAAACAAACACATGACAATCTGACACAAAATGCATGGCAAGGGTAGTTGGATAAGCCAACCATTCCCTAACAACCTAAAAGTAAAAGATGTTGGAATAAGAATCCTACCAACTAAAGCGTAAGTGATGATGTCAGCATATGATATTAACACATGGATTGGGCTCACACCATCTCTGAGCAAGCAGCGATGAAGCAACAAAACTTGCTGATGGTGGGCTGATTCTGGATGGTGTTAGCTGACTCTCGGCCGGTGTTGAGCACCCGTTTGTGGTAGTGGTCATTCATCGGTGCTTTGGAAGGCCTCGTTGTCAAGTTCATCGGTTGGAGAGGCATTGACATGGTTGATGACGGGCTGATAACTCTCACAAATAGTCAGGGGGTTGGGAAGAACATTGAGAGCGTCGAACAGTGCTAGGAACATGACCTTCCTGCACTTATGGGCTATTCATAGGCATGGCCCGTGGGGAGACTAATGGTATGTCTTCTTGGTCTCCTTGGGCCTCTTGGGCCCTTTGGGTTCCTTCGGCTCCGTCAATATGGGTAACCCGATATGAGTCCTTGAGTTCAAAGTGATGCCCTTTGTACTACTAAGGCCCCTTCTACATATTGTCATCTAATGAACAAGTGTTGACCCCTTTTCTTAGATGACTACGTAGTTGTATATTTGGACGATATCGAGGTATTCTCCTTAAGCGTTGAGGAATACTGATGAATTGCATTTACATCATATTTTTGCCTATATTTTATATGATATTTTGGGCTTATTTTATGATTTTATATTAATTTCTAGTGTTTTTACTTTAGTTAGTATAGAATATTTACTTTTATTGGTTTTAATGAAAATGCAGGTAAAATGACATGAAAATAATGGATTTTGGATTTACATTATAGAAACTTTCACGGTTGAGGCCGTGAATCCTTCACAGTCCATGAAACTTTCTGTGTACAAGGATCTGTAGACACAGAGAGAATTACGGCCGTGGCCGTAAACACATTATGGGCGGTGAAAGTTTTCGCCCCCTTAGGTTTCTCACTCGATTTGACTCCAAATCGAACCAGAATTGAACCAAACCCTCCAGAAACCTTCCTAGATGGTTTCTTTACTGATTAGACTATAAAAGGAAAGATTTTGGAAGGGTTTCGGGGGCTTCTACGGACAAAAATGAATAGAGGCAGCGGCGGCGGCGAAAATCAACTTTTGGGCAGAAGTTGATCAGGAAAGTCGCGCAAAGGAAGAATTGGACGCTTCATCTTCATCTCTAGATCGAGGGGAAGCTTTTCTAATTACTTGTCTAGTGATTTCTGGTATTCTTCTGAGGTTTTCATGTGATTTTCATTGATGAACATGCTATTTATTATGAACATGAGCGAGTAAACCTATTTTTAGGATTAGGGATGTAGCCCACTGATGATTTATGAGTTAAAATTTGTATTTTTATCTTTGTTAAGAATTTATATAGTGTTGATTTGATTTGAATTATGTTTATTCCGTAATTTACTCTGATCAAGTAATTTTGTGTCTAAGACGATTGCGAGAAGGACCGGGAGGTGAATCGCAATGTCAGAACTATTCTTTTTAAACCTGTGAATCCAATCACGGGAGTAGTTTGGATTTGTTTGAAGGATTTATTAGGTTTTTCACAGAACTTAAAGAATATATTTACATTAATTGTCACGAGAGTAGGGAATTAATGTAAATAGATACCAGATTACGCTTCGGGAGGAGGTAATCTGTACCTTAGGAAAAATCTCTTTCAAAACTATAATTTTCTGTTCAAAGATTTATTTTTATTAAATTCATAATGATCAACGTGGTGAAACCCTGAATCCTAATTTTATCTGAATTGATTTTTACCCAAAACACTACCTTTGTTTCTTTTAATTTGTACTTAGAAGTTTCCAAAACAAAAAACATAAATTTGATTTGTCTAGATATAGATCGACCGTGTAATCGGTACTTGACCACCTGATCCTCGTTGGGAACGATATCTTAATATTATTACTTCGATAAATTCGTGCACTTGCGAACGTATCAAATACCTAAAGCCATCTAAGGCTAGTGTTGAGGGAAAAACTAACTCTACTTGAAGTTGGAGAAATGCTCATTTTGTGGTGGATGAGATTTCTTTCTTTGGTCATGGGATGAACCACGGACAAGTGCGCATGGTCAAGACAAAGGTCCAAGCCATTGCGGAATGGCGCGCCCCCTTAAATCAAACCGAATATAGAGTTTTCTCGATATAGTGAACTTCTATCAAAAGTTCATCAAAGGCTATTCAAGGAAAGCCATACCCTTAGTAATATGCTAAAAGAGAACTCGAAATGGGAGTGGCATGATTGGTGTCAGTCGGCCTTCAAGGAGTTGAAGGTCCATATTGCCTCCTAACTGATCCTGAAGTTATCCAACTTCAGTATGCCTTTCGAGTTTCACACCGATGCTTTGGACTAAACTTTTGGTGGTATACTTTTATAGTATGGGTATCCTTTAGCTTTTGAGAATTGAATGCTAACAGGACTGAGCGATGATATGTGGCCACGTGAAGAAAAATGTGGTACGAGTCCACTATCTCCGGACACAGAGTATCTTCTTGAGGCACTAAAGACCGACAATATTTCACCACATAAAAAGAAGTTATCGGCAAAATAGACACGTTGACTGGAATTCTGGGGTGAATTCTAGTTCTAGGGGAACATAAATGGGGTAAAGCCAATGTGGTTCCTGACGAGCTTAGTAAACTTAATGCCCTGTCCAAAGTGGAAGGAGATCTGCTAGGTACAATAATAGCAACCTTAGCTTTTGATAGGGAGGATCAAAAGCTAAGTTCAGCAGATTAGATCAGATACGATCTGACACATTTATCTGGGTCCAGATGACATTGTCATGGCTAGAGGTGATAGGCTACTAGTCCCATCGATGGGCAGACTATGCCGGGAGCTACTGAGGGAGCTCCATGATAGACATTGGGAAAGACATCCATGAAAAAAATAGGATAGTTGTCTTATTAGCACAATCGTGCTATTGGCCCAATACGTGCGCAAACATGGGGATGTATGTCTGCATCTACTGAAATTGCCAGGAGGGCAAGATCTATTGGTGACTAGAGGCAGGGTTGTTACAACCACTGCCTGTTCCCAAGACGTCTTGGACAAGAGCGTCTAAGGACTTTATTGGTGAGTTTCTAAAGTTGACGAGAAAAGCTTTGTATCGGTAGTTGTGGATAGGTCTTCCAAGTATAGAGTCTTTATCCTAGCACCTAAGCCATGTACAACAAAAGTTGCTGCCAAACTTTTCTTCTAAAATGTGATGAAATATTTTGGCATCCTAGTGGATATCGTGAGCGATAGGGATGCCCTTTTTATTGAATGCTTTTGAACCACGTTGTTCAATAAATATTGGTCCGAGTTAAGTTTCTCCATAGTGAATCATGCTTAGACGGATGGGCAAACTGAGTAGGTGAATGCTCTTGTGAAAGATTTTCTCTGTCACTTTGTGATCACCAGTCAGGATGACTGGGTGAAGTGGATGGATGTGGCATAGTATGCCTACAACTTGCAAAGGTCATCATCTATTGGTCTCACCTCATTTGAGCTTTGAGCTAGTGTTAGGAAGTCAGCCCTTAACCCCCGTTGATGTATGATGTGTCTGCAAGTGCACGGATATATCAAAGTAATAAAAAGATATCAAACCCACAGAGACCTACGTGTTAAGTACCAAATAATCAAATTCTTACTAGCTAAGCGATCGATGTACGATGGGTATAAAGGAAGAACAAAATAGTGAAAACTAACGTTGGAAATCAGAGAGAGAAAACTGAGACTAAGGTTTCATCACTTTTTAATTCCTATGACTAGATATAATAAAGTTTTTATTAGTTATTCAAATCAAGAAAAAGAAAAGTTTACTTAAAAAGAGATTGTCCCCTTTCAGATGTCTAATTTACACAAAATAGCCTTCACTTTTGTGACTTGATGCTCAGTGTTAAATAAAAGTAAATGAGACAAAGAAAATTAAAATCACTTTTGTGGTCTAACTTTCAAAGTCTATTTCTCAAGTAAAATTAAATACTTTTATACTTTAATTTTACAGGTCCCAAAAGGAGTTACACTACCATAATGAAAACTCACGATTCTTAGTTTCAAATCTTCTCCTCGATTTATAGAAGGGTTCTGTTCTTTTAGTTTTTCTGATTAGGGCTTTGATTTCTCTAATTTGTCATTGGAAGAATCAGTCTTGGAGGCTGCGATAGAATCAGGCGTGCGCAATGTTTTTGCCCCCAAAAAATTAGAATCACACACCCCTATGAAAATTTTAGTTCAAATTTCACGGGGGTGTGACGGCCAAAAATTCCAAATTTGTACTCTGAGCTCCCATTTCATCCTAATTCTATTTCCAGCCTTTAATTTCTTTAAATTCATTGAAAATAAGCATATTTTACTTGAAAAGTCAAAAAAAAAAAGAAAAGGTGTAGATTTTGAAATCATCAACTAAATAAGTTTAAAACAAGCAAAAGAGCATAATTATGACTAAAAAAAATAATACAATTAATATAAAACTTACTACGAATTTCATCAATATGGTGCAAAAGGATTCCAAGGGAAAGTGCCCTGCAGCTCAATGAGAAGCTCGGGAATGAATTGATTCACTTCGAGAGGCTTCAGATAGCATGGAGTTAGCTGTACAATGGATGCAAAGGTATGCAAACCGTTGACGTCAGGATGAAGAATTCATCGTGGGCGACTTAGTTCTTCTCCGACTTATCTCGCAAATCTGTAGGAAGATCTCGGTGAGGGAGGCTCACCAAGGTCTTGTCCGAAGATACAACGGTCCATTTGAGATACTGAGACGAGTGGGCTTAGTAGTATACCGTTTGAAACTCCAATAAAGAATATAGATGCATCTTACATTCCATGTCATCTTGAGGAAGTTTCATTAGGATTCGGATGGTCCTTCTCGGTCATTGTCTCACTAAGCTCCACCGGTGGTGCGAATGGAGTTCGACCAAGAGATATGTGATATTTTAGATCACTGGGTGTTGGGGCAAAATAATCTGAACCAACGTATCGAGTTAATCATCTGATGGGATGGATCCCCTATGGAGGAAGCAACCTGACACAAAGCTTCCGAATTATACTCCTCCGATGGTTTGAATATGGTTTGATCTAAGGATTATCGAGATTTGAAGTTATCGACTCTTGGATCATAGTTGAATGAGTACACAATGGGTGTTTCTCATTCATTGGAGATGATATACTTAAGGAAGAAGCCATCTAGTATGAGGCTCTAAAGTTTGGTATATGAGGTTTAGCTCAAGAGCTACCTCAAGTCACCGAGGATGGCGAACACCTTAGGTGGGGAGAATGTTAGACCCAAGCACTGATGCCATGTATTTAAATAGTATTTTTACTATAATTTTTATACATAATCTCTCCTATTTTTATCATGTTTTCACTTATTTTGACTTAAATTCTTTTGTTTGTTCGAAATCTTCACCCCTACCCATTTTTGTTATATTTCAGGGGAAAACGACCATATCTTGATATATTTTGAAGAATCCAAGTGCACAGATGAATTCTACAAGTCAAGATGAAGCTGCCCATCAAATTTCATGCAAATTGGAGCTTGTTTGGAAATTACGGTTTGCCCGTGATTATTGTCACGACCGTAATTTCAGGGAAGACATAGAAAGAATTACGACCTTCCTGTGATATTTTTCACGGCCGTAATTTCTTCGGTACAAAATTGCAGAATTCACAAAAAGAATCATGGCTTGTCCATGATTATTTTCTTGGCCGTGATTTCTTGAAGAATTTTCACAGAAAGAATTACGGCCTACCCGTGATTATTATCACGGCCGTAATTCTGTCCACTAGTTTCAAGTTTGACTCAGTTTCTTACCCGATTTGGCTCGATTTCACACCGAAGTTTGGGGAAACCCTAAGGAGACGATGGAGAACTATATAAGGAAGCTTTGAAATGATTATTAGGATTTTTTTTAGTGAATTTTCAACTGGAATTTGAGGAAGAGGCAAGTTCTAGGGCGACTAATGGCGCAAGGCGATTCTTCATCGAAAAAGCTTTGATTCTCCGATCAACCAGCGTCGATCTTCATCAGGAAGCCTTGAATTCCTTCCTCCTTGTTGATTTTGTATTTTATTTGTTAATTGTAATCGAAAACATGGATTTTTATAACGTGAACATGATGAACATGTCAACGTAAACTTATTATTCAGGATTACGGTTGTAACCCACTATGTTTTTATGACTTAATTGTTGATTTCCTTCTTAGGAAGTAATTTACTCATGTTAGATTCGATTATTGTTGTGTTTATTTACATGTTGATTACTGGCTATAATTTGCATGTTTGAGACGTCGCAATAACTACTGAGAGGTGAATTGCGATGTCGAATCTACAGTTTTTGGACAACTGGATTCAAACACGAGAGTAGTTCGAGTCGGCTTGAGGGATTTCATAGATTTATCAAGAACTCATTGGGTCTATCTCTAGTTTATAACCACGAGAGTAGGGGATTAATTCAGATAGACACCGGATTGTACTGCTAAGAGGGGGCAATTTGTACATGCGGATAAATTCCCTTCGATATAGTAAATCCTTCTTAAGATATTTTTAATTATAAAAGTCATGAAACATAGTGTGGTAAAGCCGAAATCCTGAATTTCCATCAAATCTATTATAACTTATTTGTGTTTGATTATCTCATAACGAAATTAAAACCCTTTTCCAAATCATCTAGCTAATGACCCTAAAATAAGTTGGTACTTGGCCATTGGTCTCTGTGGGATCGATATTTTTATTACTTTGACATATCCGTGCACTTGCGGATACATCAAGTTTTTGGTGCCATTGCAGGGAACCAATTTCGCCGATATTAACTTCATCTAAGGATTGATAGACTAGACTTTTGTTTTTCTTTTTTTTTGTTTATTTAATTCTGTTCATTTTGTTTTTGAATACATTGCCTATCTTTCATCTTAGTTCTAACTTTTGATTGTTTATGCCCAGGTGTTCTAGGAAGATATTTGAGGAAGATCCAGAGATCGAAAGAAGATTCCACTTCTGCAGAAAGCAACTAGCAAAGGAAACTTCACAGAAACCTAAGATGGGCAAACAGAGGTCTTTAAGGGATTATGTAGCCCCGAACATGCAAGGGGTTCGCTCTAGTATTGCTCGCCCTAACATTGAGGCGAACAATTTTGAAATCAAGCCATCTCTACTTTCTATGGTTCAGTAGAATCTGTTTGGAGGCTTGCCGTCTGAGGATCCTAATATGTACCTTTCTATATTTCTTAAATACTATGATATATTGAAAATTAATAGTATTTCTAATAATGAATAGTGACTCAGACTTTTTCCTTTTTTTCTTTCAGGGATAGGGCTCGTGCATGGCTTCATTCTTATCAGCCAAGTTCCATAACAACTTGGGAGGAGCTTTCTAATGCTTTCTTAGCAAAATACTTTCCCCTAAGTAAGACTGCACAGCTTAGGAACTAGATTACGAGCTTTGCTATACGAGGCGTGGGATCGATTTAAAGAACTTTAGAGGATGTGCCCACACCACGACCTCGACAAGTGGGTAATTATTCATACATTCTATAATGCATTGATCTACAATACTCATATAATAGTTGATGCTGTTGCCGACGATGCGATAATGAACAAGAATGTGGAGGACGCAATAAATTTATTTGAAGAAATGGCTTTGAACCACTGTCAGTGGACAAGTGAGAGAGGGCCGTCTGCCATGGCACCAGGTAGGTATGATCTAGATGTTATCACTTTGCTCGCTGCTAAGGTTGACTCCCTAACTTATAAAATTGATTCTTTGAACCTTAATCCTGCCACTATTAATGCTGTTTTGTGCAAGATTTGTGGTAATGCAGGTCATTACATGCAGGAATGTCAGTTGGGAGTTTCTACACAAGGCGAGTGCAACTTTGAGCATGCTAACACAATTGGGAATTATAATGGAAGTCCTCAAAATAAGATCGTTCCCAATGAGGATCTGGTGGTCAAGTACCGATTATACGACTCGTTTATATCTAAGGGATTCAAGTTGTGATTTTGTGTGAACTTCTAAGTATGAAAAGTAGCAGAGGTAATGTCAAAGACAAGAATCAGTTTTAGGAAGGTCGGGACTCGGGGTTTCACCACCCTGATAATTATGAATTTGATAAAAATTAATCTTTGAACAGAATATCATAGTAATGAAAGAGATTTTTCCTAAGGTATAGATTATCTCCTCCCGAAGCATAATCCAGTATTTAGTTGCGCTAACTCCCTACTCTCGTGACAATTAACACAACAAAGCCCATTAAGCTCTATGAAAAACTATGAAATCCTTCAAACAAATCCAAACTACTCCCGTGATTAGATTCGTAGGTTTGATTAGAATAGTTCTGATGTTGCGATTCACCTCCCGGTACTTCTCGCAACGTCTAAAACTCAATATACTTGGCCAGAGTAAATTACGGGATAAACTCAATTCTAATCAAATCAATGCTATAATAATCACAACAAAGAATAAAATACTAGTTTTAATCCATAAACATCAGTGGGTTACATCCCAAATCCCGAAATCTAGTTTACTCACTCATATTCATCGTGTACAGCATGAATATAGATGAAACTTGCATTGAATTCTATCAAAAGTATAAGAAATCACTAAGAAAGTAATTAGAAATGCTTCCCCTCAATCTGGAGATAATGATGAAGTGTTCAACTTTCCCTTATGCGTGAATTCTGGCTCTAATTTTTCTCTGGAAGTCGATTTCGCCCTAGTCGCCGCCTCTGATCGTGTTTGCCACTCACAATCTCCCCTGCCCCCTAAAAATTCCTCCTTTTATAGTTTAATCAGTTCGAAACCCTCCAAGGAAGAATTCTGGAGAGTTTGGTTCAAATCTGACTTGATTTGGGGTCAAATCGAGTGAAAAACACGAAGGGGTGGAAAAATTCACAGCCCGTAAACTGTTCAAAGCTGCGGCCGTGAAAGTTTCTATGAGTTAAGTCTTTTGTGCACAGAAATATTCACGGCCCGTAAAGTATTCATGGTCTCACCCATGAACGTTTCTGTGGACTTTTTAACTTAGCCGTGATTTCACTCCTTGAACACGAAACTCACGGCCAGCTGAGAAACTCACGGCTGCGGCCGTGAATATCATGTATGACACTATTTTCGCCCCAAATTTGACGTGCGACCTCGTAATTCCTTGGGAATTGTGCTATGACTTCAAAACTCACAAAATCCATCATTTTCATGCCATTTTACCTGCATTTTTATAAAAACTAAGAAAATTGAAGATTCTATACCAAGTGAAGTAAAAACACTAAAAATTAGTATAAAATCGTAAATTAAGCCCAAAATATCATATAAAATACAGGCAAAAATATGATGTAAATGCAATGCATCAACGCCTTAAGGAAACAATCGACCGTCGCCTGGCTACTAGCAGAGATAATATAATCAACCTCAAGCTCCCAGAGGTCGAACATGGAGATTCTACTTTAGAGGTTATTACCACTCAGACTAAACAAAATGAAGATTTCAGGCAAGAATTTAGACATGTCGGCGAGTCTATCAAGAATCTAACTTCCAAGATAGAATCTATGCAAACCCATTAGAAGATATTGGAGACTTAGATAGTTCAGTAGGCTAGTTCTTCAAGTAGACTGACAGGAAGATTACAGGGAAACCAAAGGTAAACCCATGTGAGCACTGCAATGCCATTACAACGCACAGTGGGAAATAATTAGAAGAGCCACAGGCACTGATGTGATCCGCAAGTGCATGGATAAATCGAAGTAATAAAAATATCGATCCCACAGGGACCAATGGCTAAGTACTGATTCTTACTTAGAATTGTTAGCTAGACTAATCTAAAAGGGAATGATCATTATCTCTACTAAAATAGAAGAAATAGAAAGCAGACTTTGGTTGTAATCAATTTATGGAAAATTTAGGATTTCGGGTTCAGTTCTAGAATTTTTACCCAATAGAATTACGGCCATGAAATATTTCACACCCGGCTGTGAAACTTTCTGTTTAATTCTGGTTTTATAGAATCATGGCCGTGAAATATTTCACACCCGGCCGTGAAACCTTCTGTTCATTTCTGATATGGCCTTGATGAAAATCATGGGTAGGGTCATAATTTCTTCTGTTGTTCAAAAAATATGGCCGTAAAAATTCTCATGGGGGGGCCGTATTTTTCTAAACATGCTCCGATTTGTATGAAATTTTATGGGCAGCTTTGTTTTGACTTATAGAATTCATCTGCACGCTTGGATTCACCGAAATCAATCAATTTGTAGGTGTTTTCACCTGAAATATGACAAAAGCGAAAAAAGGTGAAGATTCTGAACAAACAAAGGGATTTAAGCCAAAATATGTGAAAACATGATAGAAAAGAGAGATAAATGATGGTAAAAGTATATTAAAAACACTATATAAATGTATGTCATCAAATCTCTCTAGACTTAAACTTTTGCTTGTTCTCAAGCAAATAAATAAATTAAAGGACAATTCAGAGCATGAAAAGATAATCTTTTATATGTAAAATAAATTTCTAAAATACAATCATTCACAAGAATTTTCCAATTCATAATGCACAAAATTTCCATGTAAACACATTATTTTCAAAATTTAATTCATAGGATTCATGATCTTAATCAAATAAATTTTCACAACCTGTACAAAAGATAGAACTTTAGTCTCAAGAATTCACCCAAGTTTCAATTTAAATCCATTATGCTTTTGTTTACAGGAATAGGATTTCCAAAACCCTTTTTTTTTTATCATGGCATGTTCCCACGTAGATACACACTTTTTATTTGGACTTCAACTCTTAACTTCGGTACCACTGCTAATTTTACGCAGTGCCAAGTAGAAGAGTCACTCTCTTCTTCTCTCTCTTTTTTTTGTTGACTTCAACCCATACCTTTGGTACCACTGCCAATTTTACGCAGTGCTAAGTAGGGGAGTCATATATCTGAGATTTGTATTCCTTCTTCCCAACAAATAACATAATAGTTTAAACATCTATCAGGCTTATCAATCGACATCAATTCAACAAATGCACTAGTATACTCATTTTATTTGAGAAAAATCACTTCCCCCTTAAATTTTTTTCATCAAATAACATATTCAACAAAACTTCATGCATTAATTTATGAAAAATTAAAATGACATGATTTGCATTGAAGAAATAAATTTTACACAAGAAAAATGTCTCATTCACAAGTATTGAATCACAAAACACACATATAATCTCAAGAAATAAACTTCTATTCATCATCAAAAGAAATACCACATATAATCTCAAGAATCTACACATTCAATGGAATAGCTCATACAAGAAAAACCCCATTTGAGCAAAGCAACTAACACATCCAAAATATCAAGATTTATACAATCCATAGTTTGTCATCTTAATGCACCAACATACAGTGCCAAATAACATTAGATAACATCTAGAGAATCCAAAACATGCATTCATCAACCATGTATAAAATATCAAAGTACAACCAAATCGAATAGTGTTTAGAGCACTTAAAAAAACACAAAATATAGAGTTGATGAGCTTCAGATGCAAAAGGCATGATGGTGTCACCCTTTCCTACAAAAAGATATGCATTGTCAGTGACATATAAGGACATTAAGCATAAATAAGAAATAGTGATACTCACATAATACTACTTATCATTTGCATCAGTGTCTGTTTCCTCATCATCTTGCTCTCTCATGGGTTCATCTGGATTTCTCTCTTGATCTCCTTCTTCGTCGCTGCTGCTACCAAAATGATCCCATAGAAATCCCTTAATATCACGGATGTCATCTTGATTGTCCCGGAGAATATCAAATAATTGCTTCATCAGGCGCCCTTGAAGAAACACCTCTGCCGACAATGCTTGAAAACCTGGATCTTGAGTTGTGGACCAACTTCTTGGAGGGGCGCCACTGCGAGAAGAAGTGCTAGTCTTGGGTGGAGGTGAGTCATCATCCATCATCCCATAAAAATTAAATCTGACTCCTCCAAAAGATGGTGGTGGTGGTGCCGAATCAAGTGGAGTCAGGTTATCCTTAACGGCTGCATCTGGAGGAATCCTCCAATTCAACTGGTTATGGACTGTAATCCTCTCTTTGTTTGGCAAAGGTAAACCAGGGGAGTCCGGTCCAAGGATCAGAGAAAAACAGTTACCCTCATGGAGGATCATTCTCATAGCCAAACATGATTCTAAATCAATCCTGGGGTTTCCTTTGGCAGTTTCAATTCCATACGGGTCCACATTCAGAGCAATGGCAATAGGAGTAATGTAACCTCCTAAAACAATGGAACCTTTTTTGGCACGAGCTACTTTATCAAATTGTTTTACCAAAAAGTATGCAACATCTAGATGAAAACCATGTAACATACTCCATAAAAAATAAAGCTCTGTTTGGCGAATCATACCATCACTCTCGCCTCGTCCGAAGACAGCATGCGAGAGAATTCTGTGAACATATCACAGGCATGGGTTGGAGAGACTAGAAGCCCGTGCCGTCTTTACTGAAAAATCTAAGTCATATGCAAGTTGATACCATAATGCACTTTCTACATACTCCCTTGCTGGACGTACAACTCCTCCACCCGGCAATGAGAAAATGTTTCTCACATCTTTAAGTGGAAGACTCCTCTCGATATTTGCAAGCTGAAAAGTCAAACGGCCTTTTACTTCTTGCGAATGAGAATCATAGAGCTCAACTTCCAGGCTACTTAGGAATTCCAAAGCTAAGGGAATAAACGTCTGTTGAGTTAATTAAAAAAACTTGAGTGCCAGAATTTGCTCAAACATCCACTCAACATCTTCATCTAATCCAAGGATCTCCATAGTTCGTTTGTCCATATATCTGGTATTAATGATACGTCTAGAATTCAGTACAATGTATTTAGCTTCTTATTTTCTATCACGGAAGATAATACCATAGGGGTTAGGAGGAGGTGCTAAAGAAGCTGGCTTCTTCCCCTTACTCACAACTCTCTTGGTTTTGGGTGCCATTTCAACTCAGATTGTTGTAACAAAATGCAGTAGATAGCAGGTATATTCGAATCTTAAAGCTAGAGCATGAACAAAACTACTTCATGTAAACAGAGCTAGAATGAATCACCGTATATGATGCTTCCATTTGAAATCATTAACAAAAATCTTCAAGGGAAGGTTCTTCTACCTCGTGTAAATCTTTCGAGACCAGGAAATGGCATCGGTGAAGCTTTGGCGGCAAAAATCGAATACCGGCGATCATTTGGGGATTCCCGGTTTCTGAAGAAAATTGGAGCTCCAGATTGCTAAATGCCACTCGGAAGAGGTTAGATCTTGGTCAGGAATGATCGCCGAAAGTCCTTGGAAGCTGAGGGAAGCTCAGACGGAGGAAGCAGCATGGACGGACAAAAAACACGAGTGAAAACCCTAAGAATACGGTCGTGCTTCATATATAAAGAAATGAAATTACAGCTGTAAAACATTTCACGGATTGCATTGAAACATTCTGTTTCTGAGAGTCTTGGATTTTTACGGCCGCAGAATATTTCATGGGTGGCCGTAAAACATTCTGTGCCCAAACCTTTTTCCAGTTACTGGTGTGACAAAAATCACGGTACCCTAGTGAGTTTTTTTTTCAAAGAACGGCTATAAAATTTTTCATGGCAAGCCATGAAACATTCTGTTCTTTCAAATATACGGCCGTAAAAATTTTCATGGGGGGGCCGTAATTTCTGCGAATTCCTCCAAACTCACCATCTTGTCCAAAAATTAAGTTAAAATGTTCCTACACAATAGAAAACAAGGATAAGCACTGGAAAATTAATAAAATAAATGAAATAAATAAAAACAAAAAGAACAAGTAGAAATGCTTGGGTTGCCCCCCAAGAAGCGCTAAGTTTAAAGTCGCTAGCTCAACAAGAATTTTCATCATCATGTAGGTGGCAAAGGATCTGAGAGCTTCTGGTTGACACCTTCTTCAATAAGCTCTGACATGTAATAATGTTTCAAGCGTTGGTCATTAACTGTAAAGTTTCCTGTCTTTTCACTCCAAATTTCAATTGCACCATAAGGATAGACTATAACAATCTTGAAAGGGCCTGTCCATCTCGTTCTTAGTTTTCCAGGAAAGAGCCTTAATCTAGAATTAAAGAATAAAACAATATCACCTTCTTGAAAATTTTTTGTGACGATATGATGGTCATGCTACTTCTTAGTTCTTTCCTTGTAGATTTTAGCATTCTCATAATAGTTCATTCTAATTTCTTCCAGTTCATCAATTTGTAACTTCCTTTTCTCCCCAGCGGCTTTCAAATCATAATTTAAAGTCTTTATTGCCCAATAAGCTTTATGTTCTAATTCAACTGGGAGATGACATGATTTACCATATACAAGCTGATAAGGTGACATACCAATTGGAGTCTTGAATGCAATCTGGTATGCCCATAATGTGTCGTCAAGCTTCATAGACCAATCTTTCCTTGATTTAGAGACAGTTTTCTCAAGAATTTTCTTCAGCTCTCTATTAGAAATCTCCACTTGGCCACTTGTCTGCAGGTGATAAGGAGTAGAAATTTTATGCCTCACCCCATACTTACTCATCAGTGTAGAGAATTTTTGCTTTATAAAGTGGAATCCTCCATCGCTGTCATCGCCTTTGATAAAACATACTTCAAGCGGATCTTTCTCTATCTTGGAATTAATAGTCATCGGTGAAGTGTCTTCTAAGACTTCTACACTACAATAAGATTCTGGAAAAGAAGACTCCTTTAAATTTTCTGTCAGATCAAAATCTATAGAATCCTCACCTATTTTAAAAGTTAATTTCCCATTTTTGACATCAATATTTGCGCCAGCAATCGCCAAAAAGGGGCAACCTAAGATTATGGGAAGCCTAGAGTCTTCCTCCATCTCGAGAACAATAAAATCAACAGGAATAAAAAACTTACCGACCTTAATGGGCACATCCTCTAAAATACCTACCGGATGTCGTACAGAGCGGTCGGGTAATTGAAGTGAAACAAAAGTGGGCTTCAAATCTCCTATGTCTAGCTTTTTACAAACAGAGTGTGGCATCAAGCTAACACTAGCCCCTAAATCACACAAAGCACGATCAATAGACATATCACCAATCAAACAAGGAATAGAAAGTTCCCTGGATCTTTAAGCTTTGGTGGCAACTTGTTCTGGATTATAGCACTGCACTCCTCTATAAATGCGACCGTTCCATGCTCCTCCAACTTTCTCTTGTTGGACAAAATCTCTTTCAAAAACTTGGTATAAGAAGGCATCTGTGACAAAGCATCAGTGAAAGGTATATTAATGTAAAGCTTCTTAAGTACCTCTAAAAATTTTCCAAACTGCTTGTCAAGTTTAGCCTTTGCCAATCTCTGAGGAAAAGGTACTGGAGGTTTGTAGGGAGGTGGTGGTACATAAACTGGCTCCGGCTCCCTATCCTGCAAAGTTGACTCCTCATCTTTTCCCTCTTCCTCAATGGACTCAGAATTTTGCACCCCTTCTTCTTGTGTTGAGTTTGGTACTCTTGGCTCTTCCAACTGTTTCCCACTGCACGTGGTAATAGCATTGCAATACTCACGTGGGTTCACCTCTAGCTTTCCTAGTAATCTGCCTGTAGGCCTGCTTGAAGAGCTAGCCTGTTGAGCTATCTGATTTTCCAACATCCTCTGATGAGTCTTTATAGACTCTACCTCGAACTGAGATTCTTGATGGACTCATTGACATGTCTAAATTCTTGCCTGAAGTTATCATTCTGCCTTTCAAATTGTTGTGCAAAACTTTCATTCTGCTTTGTCTACGTGGCAATAAAATTTTCCATCATAACTTCCAAGTTGGACTTTTGAGGTGCTTGAGGTTAGTTATATTGTCTTGATTGAAAACTAGAGGGTTGCCGTTTGTTGTTTTGGGGTGCTTGATTTTGATTTTGACTACTCTTCCAAGAGAGATTGGGGTGGTTCCTCCAACCAGGGTTGTAAGTGCTCGAGTATGGGTCATTCTGAGGTCTTCCATTATAGTTCCCAATGGCGTTTGCTTGTTCAGAATTACACTCTCCCTATGTAGAAACTCCTAATTGACAATTCTCTGCATCATGTCCTGCATTGCCACAAATCTCACACAAAATAGCATTAACAGTAGCAGAATTGGTATTCAAAGAATTAATTTTATGGGTCAAAGAATCAACCTTGGCGGCAAGCGAAGCAATAACATCTAAATCATACTCACCTGACACCTTGGAAGATGGTCCTCTCTCACTTACCCATTGACAATGGTTCAAGGCCATTTTCTCAAACAGATTAATCGCATCATCCACACTTTTGTTCATGATTGCTCCACCGACGGTAGCATCGACTGATATACGAGTGTTGTAATTAAGGGGATTATAGAAGGTGTGGACGAGTACCCATTGCTCAAGGCCGTGTTTGGAACACATCCTTTGAAGCTCTTTAAATCAGTTCCACGCCTCGTATAATGATTCTCCTTCTCTCTGAGTAAAATTTGTGATCTGGTTCCTTAAATGAGCAGTTTTACTTGGGGGAAAATATTTTGCTAGAAAAGCGTTGGAGAGCTCCTCCCAAGTCGTTATGGAACCTGGCAGATTAGAATGAAGCCACGCACGAGCCCTATCCCTGAGAGAAAAAGGAAATAGTCTGAGTCTCAAAGCATCACTAGAAACACCATTCATTTTCAAGGTATCACAATATTCAAGAAATATGGAAAGGTGCATATTAGGATCTTCAGACAGCAAGCCTCCAAATTGGTTCTGCTGAACCATGGATAGCAGAGAAAGCTTGATTTTGAAGTTGTTCGCCTCAATGCTGGGGCGAGCAATGCTAGAGCGGACTCCTTGCAAATTTGGGTTTGCATAATCCTTTAGAGTTCTCGGTTGCGGGTTTGCGTTGCCCATCTCAGATTTTAAGGTTTCCTTTGCTAATTGTTTTCTGCGCGAGCGAAAAGTTCATTCTAGTTCCGGATCTTCTGCAAATAACTTTCTAGAGCACCTGGGCATAAACAATCAACAAATAAAACTGAAGAGAAAAGATAGAAAATAAGTTCAAGAAGGGAAAACAAAATAGAATTAAAAAGAAAACAAAAAGTCTAGTCTATCAATCCCTAGATTTAATAAATATTAGCGAAATTGGTCCCCCGCAACGACGCCAAAAACTTGATGTGATCCGCAAGTGCATGAATAAATCAAAGTAATAAAAATATCGATCCCACAGGGACCAATGGCTAAGTACTGATTCATACTTAGAATTGTTAGCTAGACTGATCTAAAAGGGAATGATCCTTATCTCTACTAAAACAGAAGAAATATAAGGCAGACTTTGGTTGTAATCAATTTATGGAAAATTCAGGATTTTGGGTTCACCACTCTATGTTTCATGACTTATTAAAATTAAGGAAGTCTTAAGAAGGATTTACTATGTTGAAGGGGATTCATCCGCATGTACAGATTGCCCCCTCTCAGTAGTACAATCCGATATTTATCTGAATTAATCTCCTACTCTCGTGGTTGTTAACTCAAGATAAACCCAATGAGTTCTTGACAAATCAATAAAATCCCTTAAGTTAATTCGAACTACTCTCGTGTTCAAATCAACTTGTTCAAATATTGTAGATCCGATATCACAATTCACTTCTCAGTACTTCTTGTGACGTCTAAGACATGAAAATCATGGCCAGTAATTAACATGTAATTATCATGCAATAGTTGAATCTAACAAAAGCAAATCACTTCACATGAGGATATTAAATAATCAAGTTATGAAAACAAGGAGGTCTACGCCCTTAATCCTGAATAAAAGTTTACGCTGATATGTTATACACGTTCATGTTTATGAAATCCATGTTTTGATTACAAATTGGAAAAATAATACGGAATAGACAAAGGAAGACAAAGATTAATGTTTCCTGATGAAGATCGACACCAACAATCCAGAAGATCCAAGCTTTTTCAGTGTAGAATCGCCAGTTGCCACTTATTGCCCTAATTCTCGCCTCTTCTTCGAATTTTGCTAGAAAATTGACCAAAAAGTCCTCAAACTCGGTCTAAAGCTCCCATATATGGTTCCCTATCCTTCCATTAGGTTTTCCCCAAAATCTGGCTCGAAAACGGATCGAATCGGACAAGAAACGAAGTCAAATCTGAATATGGCAGACGAAATTACGGCTGTGAAATATTTCACACCCGGCCGTGAAACACTCTATTCAGTTTTGGAATTTTTACCTGATAGAATTATGGCCATGAAAATTTTCACACCCGGCCATGAAACTTTCTATTTAATTCTGGTTTTACAAAATCACGGCCGTGAAATATTTCACACCCGGCCGTGAAACCTTCTATTCATTTGTGATATGGCCTTGATGAAATCACGGGTAGGGCCGTAATTTCTTCTGTTGTTCAGAAAATATGGCCTTAAAAATTTTCATGGGGGGGGGGGCTGTTGATGCGGTAACTAATAGGTGAGGGGGTCCTTAAGCCGTACTCTAGGGTTTTACACAATGCGCGATGAAACGAGAGAGGGTCATGAGACGAGGGAAGAGAAAACACATAGGAAAGTGCAGGGAATCCGGTAGAAAGCACGACGAAACAATGACGAGTTCGATTAGGGCAACACGAATGCGAATGAAGAGAACGACACCCAACTAAAATAATGCAGTGCACTAACCTCGTAGCAATTTTAGCAATTTCCTGTAACTCACTTAACACGTTTAAGCGTAGCTCGCGTTGGGGACTGTGGTTTTGCGAGGTTTAGCTCGTGCATCTATGAAGCTGAAACAAACCAAGAACAAGAGATCTGACCACACCTCCGATGGCGGATGGCCGGGGGTGAAGGATCGAAGAAAACCACAGCGAAGGAATGCAATGAAAACGTAAAGAAACAGGTGAACCTGACCCACCGGAAAGGTGGGATTTACTTCTTATAAAGCTGGGAACACGAGCTGGAAACACGTCGGGTCGAGACGCCGGTCGCCGACTTTTACAAACTCCGAAGGCGAAGTGACTTCACCTTCCACACAAGCTGGAAGCTCTCTTGCTCACCAGGAGATCTCTACCTCTAAGAGAACTACTCAACACACTAGCCCCACCTCCTCTTTTATAGAATAAGAGGGGTGGGAACAAACAAAATGCATAAGAGACAAGGAACTTTAACCACCTAACAACTATTGCAGGCCACTAAAGTGGTCAAGCTGCAGCTACAAAACAGAAGTTAACAAACTACTACCTAATATTCTTCGAAGCTGGTAGCACGATCCTGCGTATTCGTACGGGGGCGACTTAGACCCGTTCAGAGCACATGGCGACAAAACAACAGAATTTGGATGTCGCGGGCTGAGTTACCACTGTGGCGGCTCGATCTTGGGCTGAGTTACTGATGAGATTGAGTCCTGACGAGGCCGGCTTGTAGCGTCCTTGGGTCGGATTACTTCGGTGTGAGTGGGGAGGGGGCTAAGGACACCCAAGAAACGCTCCAGAGGCTTGCTTTGGCATTGGGATCGCTGGATTGTTACCTTGTTTGGCTCCTCTGGATCATCATGAGGTGGAGCAACATGGTAGGGAGGGTGGTGCACATCGAAATGGGGTCATCGGGGCTGCAACAAGTCTTTAGGGGCGAACACGGCCTGACCGTGATGATGAGAACGACTGTGTTCGGAAGCTGGATCTTCGGTCGAGGAGAACACGGATGCTGGCACGGGTGTGTCCAAGGCCGTGTCGGGCTCGGTATTGTTGGCCGAAGAGAACACGGCATGGCCTTGCTGAGGAGCACGGCCGTGTTCGTTAACTGCAGAATCGGCCGAGGGAAGCACGGTCGGAGGCACGGGAGTGGCAGCGGGTGTGTCGAACTCGGCGTTGTTGGCCGAGGCGGACACAGGATGGCCATGCCAAAGAGCACGGGCGTGCTTAGCTCCAGGAATGTTGGCCGAGGAACGCACTGCTGGCGGCACGGGTGTGGCAACGGGCGTTTCAGTGTTCGCGCAGCTGGCTGACCGTGTCATAGCCGTGTCGGGGTCTGGGGAACTCTAATCGCGCTGAAAATCGTGTTGTATCTGCCCCACGTCCTGGGGAGGCTTCCCAAGTGCCTTCCAGGGAGTTTGGGCCGTCCTTAAGTATGTTCATGGGCCTGTTTGCTCCTGCATCAGCTTCCGCTGTGTGATCTGATGAGTTCTCCTCCGGAGAACTAGGGGGTAGCGGGTCGTCGGGGTCAGAAGGCTCCTCCAAAGGGCCGTCGAAGGGGAGGAGGTCCGCCACATTGAAGATAGGGTGGATCCCCATGTCCCTGGGTAAGTCCAGCTCATAGGCATTGGAGCCAATCCTGTGTACCACCGCGTAGGGTCCCATGTAACACGGCTGAAGCTTAAAGTGTTCTTTGTTGGACAAACGCTCGGGGTGGACGCACACCCTTACCAGCTCACCTACAGAAAAATGATGTGGCCTACGATGCTCGTTGGCCTTCAGTGCATTGTGAGTGTTGCCCAAAAAGATACGATGCTGAACCTCATCATGCAAACTAGCGATATGTTGGGCGAATGAGTATGCATGCGGGGAGAGATGTGACTCCATGGGAAGGTCATGCAGGTTGATAGGTTTACGCGGCTGGTGGCCCATGACAATCTGGAAGGGACTGAGACCCGTAGACCTATTAGAAGCACTATTGTACGCAAATTCAGCCATGGGTAAGATGGAATCCCAGGATCTCGGATGGTCACCTACGAGGCAACGGAGGAGATTGCCCAAACTATGATTAACAACTTCGGTTTGCCCATCGGTTTGAGGGTGATAGGCCATGGAGAACTTCAGGGTGGTGTGCAGGAGTGCCCAAAGTGAGCGCCAGAAATGGCTCACAAAACGCGTGTCGCGATCGGACACGATTGTGTCGGGAAGACCATGGAGACGCACGATCTCCCGGACAAAAAGATGGGCCACGTGGGACGCATCTGCAGTGCACGAACAAGGGATAAAGTGGGCCATATTCGAAAACTGATCTATGACCACGTAGATGGAATCGAAACGGGAGGCGGTCCGAGGCAACCGAAGGACAAAGTCCATGCTTAGGTCACGCCATGGGCCGGTGGCCACTGGTAATGGGGTATAGAGACCCATGTTCAGAGGGCGGGGTTTGGACAACTGACATGTGCTGCAATGGCGCACGACATGCTCAATGTCTTTGCGAAGGGAAGGCCAAAACAGGCATTCCTCTGCCATCTCAAGGGTCTTGTCGCGGCCATGATGGCCAGCGACGCCACCCGCGTGAAGCTCGAGCTAAAGATGATTTCGAAGCAATGAATGGGGAATGCACAAATGATTCCCCAAGAAGAGGTAACCCTCGCACAACTGGTAGGGGGAGTTAGGATCGGAGGACTCAGTCAAAGAAGCGTAGATGGCACCAAAATCAGAGCAAGTGGTGTATTTGATACGTCCCGCAAGTGCACGGTTATGTCGAAGTAATATAAAAGATGTCGAATCCCACAGGGAACAAGGTTGAGTTCAAGAAAATCCGAGTCCTAATAGCTAGGCGAATCGAAATTGGGTTTTGAAAGCAGAAATCGAAAACAAGCAATAAACGCTACGACGACAGGGATTAAATATGAGAGAGAAATCAAGGCTTTGGTTTTCACCATGATAACTACTTTAATCGCATAAGACAGATGTTGATTATTTGGATTATTGATTTTGCACAAGGAATCTAACCCTAAGGTACAAGGTGCCCTCTCTCGAGTGTACACCCCGGTGTTCGGCTTAGATCGACTTCCTACTCTCGTGGTGGATCATTCTAAGACAAACCCAATGAGTTCTATGGCAGATTATAAAACCCTCGAGTGAAGACCAAGCACTCTCGTGTCGAGGTCTTGCAAGTTTTACTAAGGGATTCCATCCTTATGGTCTTTCTCTCGATATGAATCGTAACGGCTAACACGTGAAAGTACTCAGCCAAGGTAAGATCATGAAATAAATACTTCAAAGTAAAATATGCTCACAACACAATCCAAATAACAGAATAAAAATAAAGTTTGCGATTAAATTCATCAACAGGTTTCAACTAAGCCCCGAAATAGGGTTTACGCTACAATCATCATTGAAATGCTCAAAAATCTCTCTTTTAACATAGGAAGATCACAAGGAAGAGTTTCTAAAGGATAGGAGAAGATAAACTGAAACAAATCCTAAAGAATCAAAGTGTTCCGATGATCAGATCTCCAAAAATTGCCCCGAACTCGTGTTGTCGCCTTGTTCTTCCACCCCCGCCACTTCGTCATGTGATTCCTCAATCATTAGGGCAAGAAAATTAGGGCTTTTATATCCCCTGCGTTTTCCTTCGAAAGAGCTTTCCATAGAGTCCTCACTTGCCAAATTTGGATGTCAAACGAGTGAGAAATCACCAAAAATCTGAGTGGAACTCGATCCACGCGAGTCTGGGTTGGAATCACGGGTGAACCCCGCCGGGTTCACTTGGCCATGATTCATTCTATGAAATCCGGCTGAAAGAAGCGTGGTGAACCCCACTGGGGTTCATCTGGCTGTGCTTTGTTCTATGAAGATCTCGGCCTGAAGGAGATCTGGGGTTCACCCGGTCGTGAAGCTCTCTGTGAGGTTCTGCTGGTTTGGCGAAGAAACTGGTGAACCCCATGGGGTTCACCTGGCCGTATTTTTTAGGCTAACTCTGTTTTGACCCAAATTTGACGTGTAGCTTCGTCTTCGTATAAGAAATCATCCCATGGCCTTGGAATCTCCAAAAAATGTCAAAATAGGGCGAGTTTACCTGAAAGTCCATAAAAGTACCAAAAAGTAAAGATTCCGAAGATATGAAGGAAATAAGCCTATAAAGAGTATAAAAGTGTCAAAATAAGCCTAGATTTAACATGGATTAGCTAAGAATATTACTATCAAAATGCAAGACATCAAAATACTCCAGACTTAAATCTTTGTTTGTCCTCAAGCAATAAAATAAGATGAAATACAAGATGGGTATAGGAGTAATCTTTTGTGCTGAGGCATACATCCAAGTTAGAAAAATATTTAATAACAATCCAAAATCTAATCAGGAGAAATCAAGTAATTGGTTGTTTCAAGTGTTCAACAGTTTAATCCCACAATTTCTAGATGCCAAACAACCTTGTAAGCAACAAATATAGGATTCAATCAAGCCTACACATAACACTCATGCAATTCCAATCGTCCCTATTCAAATCGTTGGGGTTAACTCAAATGTTCCATCAGAGTATGGTACACTGATTATTGCAATAGACTTCAACTCATAACTATAGGTACCATTGCCAATTTTTCGCAATGCCAAGTAGAGGAGTTTCTTTATTGATTTCAACTTCACATCCCTTAGATTTCAACTCATGTCCTTTGGTACCACTGCCAATTTTGCGCAGTGCCAAGTAGAGGAATCTAAGGGTGAGGTTTTTTTTTTTATATATATATATATCATGCTCAACAGTTGATAACATATCCTTTTGGACAAATGTAGTGTCTCCCCAACAACAGAAAGGAATTCAAAGAATAACTAAGCGAATATGTATCTCAATACGATTCTCATGTAAGTTGCAAGCTTTAGTTGATTTAATAATCATAGAAATGTTTGACCCACTAATGAACAACTCAAACCAATCCAAAGCACAAAATTTCAAAATCATAGAATAAATGGACATGATCAAAAAGTATCTCTAACAAGGAGGTATTACTCTAGACTTAATTCTTTGATCATTCTTACCCAATCATGCATTCAATCTAAATTTTTGAAATAGCCTTCATAGGACAAGTCTTGATGGACAAGTAAACTAAAGAATAATAAGCTATCATGACAACTTTAACATTTCAAAATTCACAACATATATGAGGATCACAATCATCATGGCAGATTACTGATATAAGCAAGAAAATAAAATGCAAGGTGTCATACATAACATGTCACATAGTGGGGCCTGAAGATGTGGACCAGGCCTATGAATAAGATGACATATAAGATACAATGCCAGAATATCCATCACAGAATAACAGTCTCAAATCCAAACACAACAAACCACGACAAGTCAAACGGTCATATAGATTGGAAGGGAAAAGACCGGAGTAAAGAAAGCTCACCCACTCTAAAAGTTTGCATAGTCCTTTATGCAATGCTATGATGTGAGAGGAGTGGATGATGATACCGGTGTCCGGGAAGCTACCTCCGCTTGTGCGAGTGAGAGCCAGAAGCTCGGTAGCTCTTGCTCTTCCTGCGCACATTATAATCTGGCTCAGCCTCCTCGTCAGAAGAAATGTCCATGCGAGCCATGTTTTCTTCATTGATGAAAGAGAGACGCTCATCCATACTTGATAGCTTCTCCCAAACGGACCCCATCATTTTGTGTTGCCGCTGCATATGTGCCTCCATGGACTCCCAACGGGAGGAATGATCCTGCTGGATGTAGGTAATAGTGGTGTCCAAGTGATCAATCATCTCGCACTGATGGAGTTGCTCCTCCCTAATTTCCTGCAACACAGACATCATAGAATCATGAGAGGAGGTGCTGCCAAAGGAAAAGGCGCCAGGGGCTGGTGGTGCGGTGTCGACAGGGTCAGGCTGTGGATCTTTAGTCGGCTGGATACGCCAGTTTCCTCGCACTCTAACTGATGTGCGCTCTGGGTTCGGTAAAGGCAGGCAGAAGGGGTTCCCTTTGAATGTCATACAGTAGGAGTCTCCCTTGCGTACAATCAGCTTCATGGCAACACAGGACTCAATGTCAAGCCTATTATTGCCAGTAGCCTCTAAGTGCCGTATGGAATGATACCCAGAGAAACTACCAAAGGAGTGATGAGGCCGCCAATCACAATCGCCCCCTTCAAAGAACGGGCAATGCGGTTGAACTACTTTGCCAAATAGTACCTAGAATCCACTCGAAAGCTATGAAGCATGCACTAGAGATAGAATAACTCTGTCTGACAGACCATGCCATCGCTCTCACCGCGGCCAAAGAGATTATGGGCCAGGACGCGGTGGACATACTTGAGCGCTGGATTGCAAAGATTGGAGGCACGGGCCATGCGAGTAAAGTAAATATGCTCATTGGTAATTGCACCCCAGAAATTTTGTTCACTGTACTCGGTGGGGACCTTGCGTGCACACAGTTCAGGAAAACCATAAATGCTGCGTAACAGTGATAGAGTAAGGATATGCTCGATATTACCAAGATGGAAGGTCAGGCGGCCTGGATCGTCCTCAAGGATAGGGTTTGCCTTTACTTCCAAAGAGCTCAGAAACTCCGGTGTGATGTCAATGTAGGTGGGAGAGGATAGTCGCTGAAACTGTTCCCAACCGGCTGCAACGTACATCAATTCGACATCTTCTAGCATCCCAAGCATCTGCAACATGCCTCTGTCTAGATACCGCGTGTTGAGCACGCGACGTTGCCACAGCGTCTGATGCCGTGCCTCTTGCTCGGTGTTTCAAAAGATGATCCCGAACTCGTTTAGGGGAGAGACATAGGGCTGTGGTCGGCTGGCAGATGTGCACCCATGAAGAGATGAAGAGGAGCCTGGCGTGGCCGAAGATGGTCGGTAAAATGGAGGGGTCGGCGTCGGCGTCGGCTCATACTCCTCGTCGCCGGTGGCGGATGAGTCTGAGAGTGCTTGCTGCGGACGCGCGGTCCTCTTGCTAGCCATGGCTTTTGTCCTTGGAGGCATAGTGGCTGGAAAAGGTCGGAAGTGGCCGGTGAACTTAGAGTTGAGAAGATCTGGCTGAAGGTGCAGAGAAAATGGACGCTACGGCGGATCGTCTGAAACAAGCTTCAAAGAACAGGTAGAAAGGAAACCTGGAATCTAGAATCGATTGAAGTAGAAATCCGTCTGGATGAAGAGGAAGGCTGGATCGAACCCTTGGAGACCTTCCTCGAGTGCTAGGAAGGAGAGAAAATGGCACGATCTGGTCGGTGTCGTCGAAATCGGGAGGCGGCGGCAATCGGCTGAAAGACTAGAATAAACTGGCGAAACAAAAATCTAGAACTGGTTGAAGAAGAAACTGGTTGGGATGAGTGGGGAAATCAAGATCAAACCCGTAGAGATCCCTTCTGCATGTTGAAAAGGTTAGCAGGCGGCGCAATCGGGTGAAGTTCGTCAAGCTTAGAGGCGGCGGCGAAAATTCTTTGCTTGCGGTGCCCTAACTCGGGTGAGCACAAGTTGAAATTCCTGTAAACCTGCCCGTGTTCACCTGCCCATGAATTATTCTGGGGTAGGGCTGTTGCAACGGAAGCACGGGTGAACCCGCTGGGGTTCACCAGCCCATGAAGTGTTCTGGTGGCTTCCTTCGAGTGCAGAGAAGATGGTGAACCCCGTGGGGTTCACCTGCCTGTGAAGTATACTGGAAGGTTTCTGTGCAGAAAGAAATACTGGTGAACCCCGTGCCTGTGAAACGCTCTGGTCACAAAGTCTGGGCGCGCTGTATAGTGCACTTTACGGGTGAACCCCATGGGGTTCACCTGGCCGTGATTTGCACTGATTAACTTGAAAAATTTTGGAAAAATCTAGAAAAATTCCCATGCACTCCAACTTCCTCCTACAACATAAAGAGACATCAAATTAGTAGCGATCCCCTATAGAAAACTAAAATTAAATGAAAAACAAATCAACGTTCTAAAACACTGACTAATGACATGGAAAAATTATGCATAAGAACTAAAATTAATCAAAAACGTGGGTTGCCTCCCAAAAGCGCTAGGTTTAGGTCGGTAGCTCGACCATAAGAGTTTTCAGAGTTGCAAATTTGTGGGGTCTGAGAGAGCAAGAACTTCCTCTCTTTTGACCCGCTCATCTTCAAAGTAGTGCTTGAGGCGGTGCCCGTTAACTGTGAAACTTCTAGTTCGTTTTGTCCAAATCGTGATGGCACCATATGGTTGAACTTTCTGAACTGTGAAAGGACCGGACCACCTCGTGCGAAGCTTTTCTGGAAATAGCCGAAGTCTTGAATTAAATAGAAGTACTTTGTCTCCCTCATGAAATTCCTTCTTTACAATGCGCTTGTCATGCCAAAACTTGGTGCGAGCTTTGTAGCTCCTGGCATTCTCATAGGCAAAAAGGTGCATCTCGTCCAACTCATCAAGTTGTAGCTTTCTCCTTTCACTAGCGTTCTTGAAATCGAAGTTAATTTGCTTGACAGCCCAATATGCCCTGTGCTTAAGCTCAACGGGTACGTGGCATGATTTTCCATAAATGAGTTGGAAAGGAGACATACCGAGGGGCGTCTTGAATGCGGTCCTATAAGCCCATAAGGCATCCGGTAGTTTCATTGCCCAATCTTTCCGTGATCGAGATACAGTTTTCTGTAAGATTTGTTTGATTTCCCTATTGGAGACCTCTACCTGACCACTGGTCTGAGGATGGTAGGGCGTGGCAATTCTGTGCTTCACACCGTACTTCTTCAGTAGTGCCCCAAATTTCTGCTCAATGAAGTGGGAGCCGCCATCGCTGATCAGAACACGTGGAACTCCGAATCGGGGGAAAATAGTCCGCTTCATAAACTTCATAACGACTCTAGAGTCATTAGTCGCTTCAGCGGATGCCTCAATCCACTTTGACACGTAGTTGACGGCAACGAGAATGTACCATTTTCCACATAAAGAGGGGAAGGGGCCCATGAAGTCTATACCTCATACATCAAAAATGTTCACTTCCATGATATTGTTGAGCGGCAGCTCATCTCGTTTCGATAAGTTTTCTGTCTGTTGACAACTGTCACAAGTGGAGACAAAATTTTTAGCATCGTGAAATATAGAAGGCCAATACAAACTAGACTGTAAAACTTTCAAAGCTGTTTTAGAGGCCCCTGCGTGTCCTCTATAGGGTGAAGCATGGCAGTGGGTCAGCACATCTTGTATCTCCCCCTCTAGCACGCATCTTCTGTACAACCCATCCGCACATCTCTGGTTTAAATAAGGCTCGTCCCAGTAATAAAACTTTACATCATATAGGAACCGCTTCTTCCTCTGAAAAGTAAGATCAGGAGGGAAAATGTTAGATACAATGTAATTGACAAAGTCTGCATACCATGGGACTTGTTGTTCCAATAAAGCGTAAAGATGTTCTTCAGGGAATGTGTCATTGATCTCTAACTCGTCATCTATCTTCTTGTCGGCGCTACGTTCAAGTCTGGAAAGATGGTCAGCCACCAAGTTTTCGCTCCCCTTTTTGTCTCTGATCTCTATGTCGAATTCTTGCAGTAGGAGGATCCATCGAATGAGCCTTGGCTTCGCATCCCTTTTGTTGATCAAATATTTTATAGCTGCATGATCAGTAAAAACAATTACTTTCGAGTTAACTAAATAAGAACGGAACTTATCGAAAGCAAAGACAATCGCTAGCAGCTCTTTCTCCGTGGTCGCGTAATTCATTTGGGCAGCGTCGAGTGTTCTACTTGCATAGTATATGGCGTGAAGTTTCTTGTCTTTCCTTTGCCCTAAAACTACCCCGACAGCTTGATCGCTAGCTTCTCACATCAACTCAAAGGGTGATGACCAATCTGGGGTTGAATTATTGGGGCAGAGACTAATGCATCCTTGAGTTTCGAGAAGGCTTCCTCGTAGTCCCTGTCAAAGCAAAACATAGCATCTTTAGCAAGTAAATTAGTTAAGGGGCAAGCTATCTTAGAAAAATCTTTAATGAATCGTTTATAAAAGCCAGCATGTCCAAGAAAGCTCATGATCCCCTTCACCGACGTGGGCGGCTGAAGATGTTCGATGACTTCAATTTTTGCTCTATCCACCTCTATCCCTCGCTCAGAAACTAAATGCCCAAGAACGATACCTTCCTTGACCATGAAGTGGCACTTCTCCCAATTCAAAACTAGGTTCACCTCTTCACACCTATGCAAAACCTTAGACA
Source organism: Costus lasius (assembly GCA_027563935.2). NCBI lineage: Eukaryota > Viridiplantae > Streptophyta > Magnoliopsida > Zingiberales > Costaceae > Costus > Costus lasius. The sequence continues at coordinate 21,176,346 of CM050451.1, read as the reverse complement.
TATTAGACAAACAATGACTAAAAGAGGGGCCATACATAGAAAAATTGTCCATAAAAGTATCCATGAAATCTTCATTAAAATCAGAGAATATGGCCATCATCGCTCGCTGAAAAGTCGCGGGGGCGTTGCAGAGGCCGAAGGGCTTCCTTCTGTATGCATATGTGCCGTAGGGACATGTAAAGGTGGTCTTCTCCTGATCGTCCGGGTGGATAGGGATCTGGAAGAAACCTGAAAATCCATCCAAGAAATAGAAGTAAGAATTATGAGCTAATCTATCAAGCATCCGATCAATGAAAGGAAGAGGGAAATGGTCTTTTCTCATTGCGGAGTCCAACTTCCTATAGTTAATGCACATTCTGTGTCCTGTAACTGTGTGTGTCGTTATCAACTCGTCTGTATCACTCTTAATTACCGTGACGCCTCCCTTTTTGGGTACCACATGCACCAGACTCAACCAAGAACTGTCTGAGATCGGGTAGATCACCCCTGCATCTAATAATTTAAGTACCTCCTTCTTCACTACCTCTTTCAAGTGTGGGTTGAGTCGGCATTGGAATTCTACTGAGGGCTTACTATTCTCTTCCAACAGGATCCTGTGCAAACAAATAGATGGGTTAATACCTTTAATATCATCAAGAGAGTACTGAATTACCTTCTTGTGTAAACGAAGTTCTTGCAAAAGTAATTTAGTTTGCTCCTTATCCAACTCAGCGCTAACTATAACAGGGTAAGTAAAATTTTCACCCAGGAATTCATATCTCAGATTATTGGGTAAACTTTTGAGCTCAATTTTCTTTTGTCCTCCTTCTTCTCGATTTTCTTTGTGCTCTGCTTTCAAGTCTGGGTCCACATCAAGTAGGGCGACATAGTTTTCAATCTCCCCTTTACTGTCTTCACCAGCAGCGCCAATAAGGGTGAGCTCCAACGGATCGCTTTCTTTCCTGGGAGGCTCGAATTGCTAGACAATTTTATCAATTATATCCACACTGTGACATGTACCTGCAAGAGAAGGTTTCTTGAGAGAATTAGATAGATCAAATTGGATAACACTGCCACCGATGTTTAAATCCAGTTTCCCGTTTTTAACATCGATGACATCACTAGCTATAGCAAGAAAAGGTCTTCCTAAGATAATAGGAAGTCTATCATCCTCGTCAATCTCTAACACAACAAAGTCGACAGGAATAAAATAATCTCCTACTTTAATGGGTACATCCTCTAAAATATCCATTGGACTTCGAACTGATCTATCGGCAAGCTGCAAAGAGATATTAGTCAATTTCAAGTCACCCAACTCTAGCTTTCTACACAGTGATAACGGCATAATGCTGACGCTCACTCCTAGATAGCACAGTGCTCTCTGGAAGGTCATCTCTCCTATCTAGCATGGTATGGAAAAGCTGCCAGGGTCCTTGAGTTTCTGTGGAAGCTTATTTTGCAAAATTGTACTGCACTCCTCAGTAAGTGCGACAATCCTTGGTCTTCCAGCTTCCTTTTATTTGAGAGGATGTCCTTCACGAACTTCGCATAGGTCGGCATCTGCGAAAGGGCATCAACAAAGGGAATGTTAATATAAAGTTTTTTCAATCTTTCCAAAAACTTACTGAACTGCTTGTCCAATTTGGCTTTGACAAGCCTCTGTGAAAAGGAATCGGTGGCTTGTATGCAGGTGGTCCCATGTAGGGCCACTCCTCTTCAGCTGGTTCAGGTGCCACCGGTGTTGCATCTGACTGTGGTTCCACAGGTTCTGGTGTCGCTTCATCCCTCCTGTCGTCAGTCGGCATCTTTGGGTCTTCGAGTTGTTTTCCACTCCGAGTTGAGATTGCATTGCAATGCTCCCACTCCCTCGGGTTCACCTCTGGTTGGGATGGAAGCTTACCTGGCGTTCTGGAAGACGAGCTAGCTTGCTGGGCTAGCTGACTCTCTAGCATTTTATTGTGTGTTTCCAGAGAGTCCATCCTTGTCATCATCATCTTCATCATGTCTGTAAGTCCTTCAAGTTGCTTGCTCAAATTTGAATCATTATTGGGCCTTGGCTGTGGTGGTGGTGCATTGAAGTTCCTAACTTGAAATCCTGGTGGTCTGAAATTATTCTGTTGGGGCTGCCTAAAGTTTCCTTGTGGGGGCTGGGCTTGCTGAGGTGGAACTTGTCCAGGTTGAATTGGTTGAGTTGTCTAGTAAGAGAAATTTGGGTGGTTGCGCCACCCTGGATTGTAGAAGTTGAAATAAGGGTTGTTGTTAGAGTTAAAATTTCTAACAACATTCAATTGCTCAAAGTTAATCGCACCCATCTGTCCATCTCCTGCCTGACAATCTGCCCCTGCATGACCTACAACTCCACAGACCTCACAAGAAATAGAGTTAATATCCATCGAATTAATAGACCAAGAGTCAAGCTTTCTAGTCAAATTATCCACCTTAGCCGTTAGTGCAGTCAAAGAGTCAAGGTCATACTTACCTAACTTCTTGGTAGAAGTACCTCTCTCAGATGTCCATTGGTGATGGTTAATCGCCATATCCTCGAGAATGTTCATTGCATCTTCAACTCTCCTATTCATCAAAGCGCCTCCTGCTGCAGCGTCCACTGTAAGTCTTGTGCTGTAATCCAAACTGCTATAGAACGTTTGGATCAAAACTCAAGTCTCAACTCCATGATGTGGACACATCCTTTGGAGCTCTTTAAACCTCTCCCAAGCTTCGTATAGGGATTCTCCATCTTTTTGTATGAAACTCGTTATCTAATTTTGCAATTGAATTGTCTTTGATGGAGGGAAGTACTTGGAGAGAAAGGCTTGAGAAAGCTCTGCCCATGTTCTTATCGAAGCAGAAGGTAGTGTGTGTAGCCAAGCTCTCGCTTTGTCCCTCAAAGAGAAGGGAAATAGTCGCAACCTGATAGCATCAGCAGACACACCGTTAATTTTTAACATATCGCAATATTCTAGAAAAATAGAGAGGTGCATGTTGAGGTGCTCAAGAGGAGAACCACCAAATTGGTTTTGTTGCACCATAGAAAGAAGAGCAGGTTTTATTTCGAAGTTATTGGCCTCAACAGCGGGTCTAGCAATTCTGATGGGGTCAGAGACCACAAGCCACGAAGATACAAGTGGAGCCTGAGGTTACCGTAGGCAAAGGCTCGAAGTTTCACAAATAAGCTAGCATGCTCACTCATTAAAGCTAGCTCAATAACTAGAAAATGACTAATCAATAAAGTCAAGATGCTCAAGCTCACGATGTTCAAAGGGGTCGCCACATCATATCAGGAATTGCATCCACGCATATGAAGCTTGCAATAATGTTAGGCCCAAATAAAGCTCTTCAAGGCCAAGTCAAAGCCCATATTCCACGGTGAATTTTGTTACACACATTCGCAGCCAACAAGGGAAGTTTGCCAACGCCTCTTTGCAGCTCAAGATTGGAAGTTGCGACATTCACAAACATCTCCTCCAACAGTTCTCTGCTACCCAAGAAGGAAGCTTCAACGTTCGGCAGCAACGTCTCCAAGCTTCAACATTCACGAACACCTCCTATATGTACTGACGTATGAACTTGTAATCAGCAGATTTGATAAATTGAATTTGGAAATGGTTATCGTTCTCAATCGGATGTTCTTCCTTCCTCTTCTCTAGGTGCCGAGCACCTTCTTCTTCTCCTTCTCCGGCACTTGTGTCGCCGATCATCTTCCCCTCACCCATCTTCTCTACTATCTTCTTCCCCCTCTAAACTCCCCCCTCTTCGCCTACAACTTCACCCAGATTTCAAAAATTTCTTGCGCTCGCCGCCGCCGATCCAGCCATCGGATCTCCACGCAACTGCAGCCACAGCTTCGCCTTCTGCCAAAGAACCATCAGCCGCCGGCATCACTCCATCCGCCTTTCTGATCACCGGAAACGAAACAGCCGACCAACACCTCTGTTTCCACCCAGTTTCCGCCCTAGTTCCGCCTTCCAGTGCCGTTCTCCTCCGTGAAGCCACCGTTCATCCCCAAACTCCGACCACCTCGTCTCCATCATTACAGTAACTCCCAACTGTAACAGGTACGCCAACCATGCATAGCCGGCCTAACGGCGACCGCCCCTGCTCCATGCGCGCATGTCCCCTATTCCTACAGAACAGTCGCATCTCCGCCTCCGCAAGAACACCAACACCTTCTCGCTCTCTCCAGCACTCCAGCCTCGCCTACAATCTCTTGGTCGTCATCCAAACCACAAGCAACACAGCCCGCATCGCCTCCTCTCCACCAGACGAAGAACGAAGTCAAGGAACCCGGATCCCTTGTTCCCGGACTCGCCAGGCACCTCCGGCAGTAGCACGATTTTGCTGCGTCGCTCCACAACTCCTCGCCGAGCTTCGACGCCGACATGACCATCTCGTCCTCTCTTTGCCTCCAACACCGCCCATGAGTGATCCAAGCCCCGCCGTCATTGATCGGCGCATGCTAGCCTGCTTCCAGATCTCTCTGTTTCCTGCAGCCTGTTTTGCTTCGCAATATTAATCTAATTAAGCTTTTCTTTGTATGTTTCTAATGCGCTCAGACAGGCCTAAACTTCTGATCGTTGGATCCATCAGAAAGAACAAATCTTCGTCTACAAGCGGGTCTAGTCTATTTGAATTTTGGTTCATTCAACCTATAGTTACTTTTCTTAAATAATACTTTTCTGCAATCCTAGAATTCTGGCTGCTTCATGAATATGTTGTTTTTGAAAATTATAAAAAAAATAATTGAATTTTAAATTAATAGAATAAATCACGTGTCTTCACACCTACATCAAATTCCTGATTGAAAACCATAAGCATAGGGAGCAGAATAATCTTTTAATGTCCTGTTGTTATAGTTGTTCCCCATTGGTTGTGGTACTCGGTCATTGTTCACATCAAGCTGAATGTGCTCCATCTGATTTTCTCCTTCTGGATGGTTCATGACTTCTTTCTTCAGAATTTGATTTTGCTTCCTTCTTATCCTGAAGGTGCGCTCGATTTCTGGATCAATGTCAAAGAATATACCTGCCCTAGAACTTCTTTGCATAAAATGATTAGTCAAAATTATAAAGTTCTAAGACAACAAGTAAATAAAGAGAAAAAGAAAATAGTAGTGCAGTAAAGAAAAACTAATCTAATGCCAAGTCTACCAATTCTCAGAAGTATACTAATATCAACCGTTGTTCCCCGGCACCGGCGCCAAAAACTTGACACGTCCCGCAAGTGCACGGTTATGTCGAAGTAATATAAAAGATGTCGAATCCCACAAGGAACAAGGTTGAGTACCAGAAAATCCGAGTCCTAATAGCTAGGTGCATCAAAATTGGATTTTGAAAGCAGAAATCGAAAACAAGCAATCAAAACTACGACAGATGACTACTTTAATCGCACAAGACAGATGTCGGATATTTGGATTATTGATTTTGCACAAGGAATCTAACCCTAAGGTAAAAGGTGTCCTCTCTCGAGTGTACACCCTGGTGTTCGGCTTAGATCGACCTCCTACTCTCGCGGCAGATCGTTCTAAGATGAACCCAATGAGTTCTATGGCAGATTATAAAACCCTCGAGCGAAGACCAAGCACTCTCATGTCGAGGTCTCGCAAGTTTTACTAAGGGATTCCACCCTTATGATCTTTCTCTCGATATGAATCGTAACGGCTAACATGTGAAAGTACTCGGCCAAGGTAAGATCATGAAATAAACACTTCAAAGTAAAATATGCTCACAACACAATCCAAATAACAAAATAAAAATAAAGTTTGCGATTAAATTCGTCAACGGGTTTCAACCAAGCCCCGAAATAGGGTTTACGCTATAATTGTCATTGAAACGCTCAAAAATCTCTGTTCTAACATAGGAAGATCACAAGGAAGAGTTTCTAAAGGATAGGAGAAAATAAACTAAAAAAAATCCTGAAGAATCAAAGTGTTCCGATGATCAGATCACCAAAAATCGCCCCGAACTCGTGTTGTCGCCTTGTTCTTCCGCCCATGCCACTTCATAATGTGATTCCTCGATCATTAGGGCAAGAAAATTAGGACTTTTATGTCCCCTGTGTTCTCCTTCGAAATAGCTTTCCATAGAGTCCTCACTTGCCAAATTTGGATGTCAAACGAGTGAGAAATCACCAAAAATCCGAGTGGAACTCGGTCCGCGCGAGTCTGGGTTGGAATCACGGGTGAACCCCGCTAGGTTCACCTAGCTGTGATTCATTCTGTGAAATCTGGCTGAAAAAAGTGTGGTGAACCCCGTCGCTGTGCTTTGTTCTGTGAAGTTCTCGGCCTGAGGGAGATCTGGTGAACCCCGTTGGGGTTCACCCGGTCGTGAAGCTCTCTGTGAGGTTTTGCTGGTCTGGCGAAGAAACTAGTGAACCCCATGAGGTTCACCTGGCCGTATTTTTCAGGCTAACTCCATTTTGACTCAAATTTGACATGTATCTTCGTCTTCGTATAAGAAATCGTCCCATGGCCTTGGAATCTCCAAAAAATGTCAAAATAGGGTGATTTTACCTGAAAGTCCATGAAAGTACCAAAAAGTGAAGATTCCGAAGATATGAAGGAAATAAGCATATAAAGAGTATAAAAGTGTCAAAATAAGTCTAGATTTAACATGGATTAGCTAAGAATATTACTTTCAAAATGCAAGGCATCAGTATCCCTCTTTGACATGGTCAAAGGTATTGACACGAGTGCGCATCACGCATAAGAGGGTCTGGACATGACTTAGGGCATCTGCGACAACATTGTCCTTACCCACCTTATGGTTGATCACAAAGGAATACTGCTGTAGGCACTCAACCCATTTAGCATGGCGGGCGCCCAACTTCTTTTGGGCATTGAGGAATGAGAGGGCCTGATGGTCGCTATACAATACAAACTCACGGTGAAGAAAATAGTGCCGTCATTGGCGCAATGACTGGACTATCGCATAAAATTTCTTGTCATAAGTCGAATAACGCTGGCGAACGGCGTTCAATTTCTCACTGAAGAAGGCCACGGGATGGCCTTCCTGACTAAGGGACCCACCGATGCCGGAACCGAAGGCATCGCACGTGACCTCGAAGACTTTCGAAAAGTCGGGGAGGCACAAGATAGGAGCGGTGGTCAAGGCGTCGTTAAGTGTGTCGAAAGCTCGTTGAGTGGTAGGGGTCCACTCAAACTCATCCTTAGAGAGACGCTGGGTTAAGGGGGTTGCAATCGTGCTGAACCCACGGATGAACCAGCGGTAAAAGCCTGCAAGACCTAAGAAACTACGGACCTTAGTCATGGTGCGAGGCTCAGGCCAATGCCGGATGGCCTCCACCTTCGTAGGGTCAACAGATAGCCTGTGGTCGGAGATGATATACCCGAGAAAATACACATTATTGGACAGGAAGGCGCACTTCTTCGTGTTAAGGAAGAGGTGCACCGTGCGCAGGAGTGCAAAAGTAGAGCGAAGATGCTCCAAGTGTTCATCGCGGGTCAAACTAAAGATCAGAATGTCGTCAAAGTAGACGACCAAAAACTTGCCCATATATGGCCTGAGGACTTGACTCATCAAGCGCATAAATGTAGACGGGGCATTGGACAACCCGAATGGCATGACAAGCCATTTGTAAAGACCATCCTTGGTCTTGAACGCGGTCTTCCACTCATCGCCCTCGCGAATGCGGACCTGGTGATATCCGCTCCGGAGGTCAAGCTTGGAAAACCAAGATGCGCCGGAGATCAAATCCAACATGTAATCTAGCTGAGGAATGGGAAACCGATACTTGACAGTGATCCTATTGATGGCACGGCTATCGACACACATGCGCCATGACCCGTCCTTTTTGGGCGTGAGGAGTGCAGGAATGGCGCAAGGGCTGAGACTTTCGTGGATGTACCCCTTAGTGAGGAGATCATCCACTTGACACTGTAATTCAGCGTGCTCCGCGGGGTTAAGGCGATGATGGGGCAAGTTAGGGAGGGGTGCTCCCGGGATGAGGTCAATTGCGTGCTGAATTTCCCTTGCCGGGGGAAGGCCATGAGGCAAATCCTCGGGGCTGATATCACTAAACTAGGCAAGGAGGGCGAACACCTCAATAGGAGGCGCCGGATCAGGGCAAGGGACAGGATCCTGCACCTCGCATACCATGAGCGCGTAGACGGTCTTGGCCGCATGAGCCTCATGAACCAGTGCGGGGGTGCGCATGAGGGAGACCATGGGGGAACGCGGAGGGGCAGGTGATGAGGGTGTAATCAGGCCCTTAGAGGTGGACACATGAAGCTCCTTGGGCAGAGCTGGGATCAGACGGATCTTCTGCTCATCGTGGTCAAACACATAAGTGTTCGACCGGCCATAGTGGACTACGTCTCTATCATACAACCATGGGTGGCCAAGGAAGACGTGGGCGACGTCCATAGTTGCAACATCGCATAATACCTTCTCACGATAGTTCCCAAACGCGATGGGGACCTAACATTGGTGTGTGACCGGAAGGCTCGTGGTATCGACCCATGCGATAGAGTAAGGTCTCGGGTGGGGCTCAAGGGGAAGGCCGAAACACATGATCGCGGTCTGAGAGACCACATTCAAGCTACTACCACCGTCAATGACGATCTTACATTAATGTAAGTCATAAAAATGCCCGAGTGCCTCCAATCCTCGGTAGGCATGGGCTGCACAAGGTTGCAGCGGACGACAAGTGTGGACGGACCCGATTCTTCGCCACTAGTGTAGCACTCAGCCTCAACGTTGTGCTCAGCGGGGGTTATGGTAGCGACGCGAGCCGGACTGGCGTTAGCTCGGGCAGTTTTCTTGGGACACTCATGCGACATGTGACCCGGCTGCAAAGAGTTGTAGCAGGTGATATGGCCAGGGGTTCCGACTGCTGGGGCCTTGCCCTTTTCCTCCGAAGTGGGCCGAGAAGGCGAAGCCTCAAGGTGTGTGCGTTGCCTAGGGGGCTGATGGGTCGGGGGCACGGGTCGCGGGTCCAGACGAGGCTCTGGTCACTCAAGTCGCGGGTGGGGCTGCGGGGGACCGCCCGTATGGGGGCGCCTATGGGGGCCAAAATCGCTGCACCTTGCAGCGGCGCGAAGGTCTTGCTCGATGTCCCGAGCGTGCTGGAAGGTTTGGTCAAAGGTCTCCGGGCCATACGTAGGCAAGGCTCGGCGGATGTCAGCACGGAGCCCATTCCTAAACTTGGACAATGACAACTTAGGGTCCTCGCATAGGTTGCAACGGAGTTGAAGCGTCTCGAAGGTGAGACGATACTCCTCTACGGTGCTCGAGCCTTGGTCTAGGCTACTATACTGGTCAAGGAGACGATGCTTATACGAAGCGGGGACGTAGCGCTCACGGAGGCGATATCGCATCTCCGCCCACTCGGTGATTGGGGGAAGAGCTTGCTTTGCATTTAGGCGCTCCACGTTTTCCCAATGTAAACGTGCAGGCCCTTCAAGCAAGGTGCGCACATACCTAACACGGGAGTGCGGCGGAAGCCCTATAAGGTCGAAGTATGCACCAACGGACGTTACCTAGTCAAGAAACTCTGTGGGGTCAAGACCACCCTTGAATGGCGCGGGGGTATGTCGAATATAACGATGGAAGTTGTCGTCTGTCCGAGGACGCTCGACACGGGCTTGGGCAGGGGTACGGGGCGTGGCCCAAGCATGGTCGAAACGCCCATCGGGCTGAGGACCTTGTGCAGCCCAAACATCATCGTCATCAAGTGGGTCGTCACCGGGGATAGGATCCCTAAGGGCCTCGTACGGCCATGTGCAGCCCCATTCCTCCTCCTGGACATGCCACCGGGTGGGTGCAGTCAACGGAGGCAACTCTCTAGTGGGGGCTGGGTTTGCGGACACCGGAGCGTTCACCAACGTCAGGCGCTCATGCTCCGTGGGCCCGGGGTGACTAACAGGGTGTTGGATTCCAACCAAAATTTGCTGGACCATGGCATGGGTGCTCGCTTGTTGGGCGTCCACTCGTGCGAACAGCGCCTCAAGCTTTGCGTCGATTCGCACCTCAAGTGTAGCCATAGATCCTGGATGGGAATTAGCCCCTTCTGAAGGTTGGACCGACTCTTGGGTTTCGGGGATGGTTTTCGGGTATTGGGACGACATAATTTGGGACTGCGTAGTCACCATGCACAAACAAGGGGGAAATGACTAAGGTAAAACGCTGAAAACACCGAAAGGATGCAAAAATATGCAATGCGATGGTGAGGGATCGTGCGAACGATAAGAATCGAACGCGCAACGTCCTCTGATACCAGAATTGATGCGGCAACTAATAGGTGAGGGGGTCCTTAAGCCGTACTCTAGGGTTTTACACAATGTGCGCTAAAACGGGAGAGGGTCATGAGACGAGGGAAGAGAAAATGCATCGGAAAGTGCAGGGAATCCGGTAGAAAGCACGATAAAACAGCGACGAGTTCGATTAGGGCAACACGAATGCGAATGAAGAGAACGACACCCAACTAAAATAATGCAGTGCACTAACCTCGTAGCAATTTTAGCAATTTCCTGCAACTCACTTAGCACGTTTAATCGTAGCTCGCATTGGGGACTGTGGTTTCGCGAGGTTTAGCTCGCACGTCTATGAAGCTGAAAAAAACCAAGAACAAGAGATCCGACTATGCCTCCGATGGCGGATGGCCGGGGGTGAAGGATCGAAGAAAACCACAGCAAAGGAATGTAATGAAAACGTAAAGAAACAGGCGAACCTGACCCACCGGAAAGGTGGGATTTACTTCTTATAAAGCTGGGAACACAAGCTGGAAACACGTTGGGTCGAGACGCCGGTCGCCGACTCTTACAAACTCCAAAGGCGAAGCGACTTCACCTTCCACACAAGCTGGAAGCTCTCTTGCTCACCAGCAGATCTCTACCTCTAAGAGAACTACTCAACACACTAGCCCTACCTCCTCTTTTATAGAATAAGAGGGTGTTGGTGTATATGCCCTAGGACCTAGTTTTGGTCAACTTATGTACTACTTGACATTGATATTTATATATCATTCTGGCATTGTCATTATCATTGTTTGACTACACCTGCGACTGTGTACTTACATGATAATGTCCCTGGAGACAGATTGGATCTGTGCTCAAATAATTATCCCCAGTCAATGTACCTCAGTGGATATGGGACAGCTCTGGTACTTGAGAGACTGGTATGTGGGCTGGTTAGGCATGTGGTGCTAACGTAGACACATGGGTATATCATTGGAGGATATACTGGATAGACCCGCTATGAGGCTATGACTTAGTGTCATGAGTTATCCTCATAAGTGACAGGAGATGCATTGATCCCTTGACTTGAGGTCATTTATCATTCTATATGATTAGGGACTTGCTTGGATACAACCCAACACATTGCCATAGCTGGGAGGTCATAACGGTTGTTATTGAGCATGTCACGACCCATATGAGAAGATCAATGGACAGACATAGGATTTGCCCCTTCCCTAGGGAAGTATGATATCCATGGAGCTCCTTTATGGTTCTATGACTGAGAGTGTATGGCCATACCCAGGTGAGAACCTGTTTTAGTCATAGCCATGTGATTGGATGAAAACAAGTGGTGACACACTTGTCCAATCGGATATCAGTTCGGCAAAGAGACTGTAATGCATCTGTACCTAGTTGCGATGATGGGGATGTCGATGTCGATATCCATTCCAATGACCTGGGTAGCAGCGATGCACTGCTAGGTGCCACTCACTGCTTGTGATGACCTCTGGTCAGCACTGCCAGCGTCAGAGGAACCTACAGGGTCGCACACCTTGATACTTGAATTCTCGTATTGATCGGGAAGCCTTATGATCGAGTTATTGGATAACTCGGATCTAATTGGGAGATTTCATCAGCGCCAATGGGCCTGATGAGATGGAAGAATGTTATTGGAGCCAAACTTCATTTTTGGCAGGTTGACCCGTATTTGACCATGGTTGGTCACATTTGGATTAGGGTTGCATTGGATTGGATCCAAGTGCTTAATCAACCTATGCAATGATGTTTGGGCTAGCTCATTATCCAATGAGGCCCAATAACAAGTTCTCATGAAGAGATAAGAGGCTAAAAGGGTATAATGGGGAGAAACATGAACCATTAGGCGCCTAGGGGCATAATGGGGTCATGTTGGCGCCTTTGCTTCATTATGGAAGTAAAGGGCGCCTCCCCCTCTCTTCCTAGGATGGAATGCATGCCTCTATGGCATGGCTTGAGGCGCAAGGCAAGGCCTTGGAGCACAAGGAAAGGCGTGGGAACAAAAGGTAAGGTTGAATGAGAATTATGGAAATGTCTTGGAGACTTTCCTTATCTCAAACCTCCTCATCCTAGCCCTACACTTGTCATGATCCTAGCCATTACCCTAACCGCCTCTTGCCCTATAAATATGACCCTAGTCGCCCCCTCTTGTGAGTAATCAATCCTTAAAGGCGTGAACACAAGGAGAGGGGCGAGTGCTTGGAGCAAGGGCGCATCTTCTTCCATAACCGCAAGACCTCTTCCTCCTTTCCTCTTGGCGCAAGGAGATCTAGGGCTTGGCGGCTTAGATAATTTCTTCACTTGGCGCATCTTGTCTCTAGGTGGCGCAAGTGAGGTAGAGTGTCTCCCTAAGGCTTGGATCTTCTTCCCGAGGCTAGCACCAGGCGTGGAAGAAGAGAACTCAAGAGATTTGTGTGTGCGAGACTGCAGAGGGCGCACACTTGGACGCCTACATCGGCATCGCTCCACATTGCTCCTAAGGTATTTCCTAACTCATCGTGTCGACTCCCTTGCTTGCGATCTTCACTGGGTTTTTGGGACCGGCCTGTTTCGGGGACATTCTTCCGCTGTGAAAATGTATGTCTATAACTCTGAAATTTGTAAAATGTCCCCGGGGTTTCCCAACAGAGGGGTGGGAACAAACAAAATGCATAAGAGACAAGGAACTTTAACCACCTAACAACTATTGCAGGCCACTAAAGTGGTCAAGCTGTAGCTACAAGACAGAAGTTAATAAACTACTACTACCTAATATTCTTCGAAGCTGGTAGCACGATCCTGCGTCTTCGTACGGGGGCGGCTTAGAAGCATTCGGAGCACATGACGACAAAACAACAGAATTTGGATATTGCAGGCCGAGCTACCACCGTGGCGGCTCGATCTTGGGCCGAGTTGCTGATGAGATTGAGCGGCCCACTTGGGATTGGGCCCTCACGAGGCCGGCTTGTAGCGTCCTTGGGCCGGATTACTTCGGTGTGAGTGGGGAGGGGGGTAAGGACACCCAAGAAACGCTCCGGAGGCTTGCTTTGGCGTTGGGATCGCCGGATTGTTACCTTGTTGGGCTCCTTTGGATCATCATGAGGTGGAGCAACATGGTAGGGAGGGTGGTGCACGTCGAAATGGGGTCGTCGGGGCTGCAACAAATCTTCAGGGGCGAACACGACCTGGCCGTGATGGTGAGCATGGTCGTGTTCGGAAGCTGAGTCTTCGGTCGAGGAGAACACGGATGCTGGCACAGGCGTGTCCAAGGCCGTGTCGGGCTTGGTATTGTTGGCCGAACAGAACACGGCATGGCCGTGCCGAGGAGCACGGCCGTGCGTGCCGAGGAGCACGGCCGTGTTCGTTAACTGCAGAATCGGCCGGGGAAAGCACAGTCGGAGGCACGGGCGTGGCAGCGGGTGTGTTGAACTCGGCATTGTTGGCCGAGGCAGACACGGCATGGCCGTGCCGAAGAGCACGAGCATGCTTAGCTCCAGCAATGTTGGCAGAGGAAGGCACGGCTGGCGGCACGGGTGTGGCAACGGGTGTGTCGGTGTTCGTACGGCTGTCTGACCGTGTCACAGCCATGTAGGGGCGCACGGCCTGGCCGTGTCTGGGTCTGGGGAACTCCGATCACGCTGAAAATCGTGCTGTATCTTCCCCACGTCCTGGGGAGCCTTCCCAAGTGCCTTCCAGGGAGTTTGGGCTGTCCTTAAGTATGTTCATGGGCCTGTTTGCTCCTGCATCAACTGTATTTTTCTAAACATGCTCCGATTTGTATGAAATTTTATGGGCAACTTCGTTTTGACTTGTAGAATTCATCTGCATGCGTGAATTCACCGAAATCAATCGATTTGTTGGCGTTTTTGCCTGAAATATGACAAAAGAAAAAAAAAGATGAAGATTCCGAATAAACAAAGGGATTTAAGTCAAAATATGTGAAAACATGATAGTAAAGAGAGATAAATGATAGTAAAAGTATACTAAAAACACTATATAAATGCATGTCATTAGGCACCTAACACAACGCCAGACCTAGAGGTGCAAGATTCTGAACCCACTGAGGCACAGAGAAACGAAGGCGAATCATCTTCGCAAGATAGGGAACCAGAGCCAGTTTATATACCACCACCTCCCTACAAACCGCCAGTACCCTTTCCTCAAAGATTGGCAAAGGCTAAGCTTGATAAACAATTAGAAAAATTTTTAGAGGTACTCAAAAATCTTTATATTAATATTCCTTTTACTAATGTCTTATCGTAGATGCCTTCTTACACCAAATTCTTGAAAGAGATATTGTCCAACAAGAGGAAGTTGGAAGAGCATGGAACGATCGCACTCACTAAGGATCGTAGTGCGATCATTTAGAATAAATTGCCACTAAAGCTTAAAGACCCAGGGAGTTTTTCTATTCCTTATAAGATTGGTGATATGACTATTGACCGTACTTTATGTGATTTAGGAGCTAGTGTCAGCTTGATGTCATACTCTGTTTATAAGAAGCTGGACATTGGATATCTAAAGCCCATATTTGTTTCACTATAGTTAGCCGACCGCTCTGTAAGGCATCCGGTAGGTATTCTTAAGGATGTGCCGATCAAGGTCGGTAAGTTTTTTATTCTTGCTGATTTTGTTGTCCTCGAGATGGAGGAGGATTCTAGACTTCCCATTATCTTAGGTTGCTCCTTTTTGGCGACCGCTGGTGCTATGATTGATGTCAAAAATGGGAAACTTACTTTTAAAATAGGAGAGGATTCTGTAGATTTTGACCTAACAAAAAAATTTAAAGAAACCTTATTTTGTCAGATCTTGTTGCGGTGTTGAAGTCCTGAATGATACTTTACTGTCGACCATTGATTTTAGGGTAGAGAAGGATCCGCTCAAAGTATGCCTAACCATAGGTGATTGTAGTGACGAAGAGGAGGAGGTAAATTCTTGTTTTGCATTGTTAAATACTGCATCATCACTTGAGCCCAAGAAGTTGAAAGAGGGACACTTGAGCACGACAGAAGGTAAACCCGATGAAGGAAAGAGGTATGAATTTAAATCTCTCCCAAGCAATCTTAGGTATGAATTTCTTGGAGAGAACTCTACTTTTCCTGTGATTATTAATGTTAATCTTGATGCATGTCAGACTGCTAGGCTTTTAAAAGAACTTCAGCAGTATAAGAAAGTGATTGGCTACACCCTCGATGATATTAAGAGTATTAATCCTACTATTTGCATGCACAGGATATTTTTGGAGGAGGGGATCAAGCCGTCGATTGAATACCAGAGGAGGCTCAATCCCAATATGAAGGAGGTAGTAAAGAAAGAGATTCTTAAACTTCTTGATGCTGGAGTTATCTACCCCATCTCTGACAGCTAGTGGGTGAGCCCGGTGCATGTGGTGCCAAAAAAGGGAGGAATTACCATGCTTAAAAATGAAAATAATACTCTTATTCCGACGTGAATAGTAATAGGGTGGCGGATATGCATTGACTATCAGAAGTTAAATGCCGTCACCAGAAAAGATTACTTTCCTCTTTCTTTTATTGACTAGATGTTAGAACACCTAGTATGTAACTCTTATTTTTGTTATCTTGATGGATATTTCAGTTTTTTTTTTGAAATTTATATTCTTTCCCGAAGATCAGGAGAAGATGGCGTTCACATGCCCGTATGACACTTTTGCTCATCGCCGCATGCCGTTTGGACTCTGCAATGCGTCAGCAACTTTTCAACGTTGCATAATGGCTATTTTCTCCGATCTCATTGAGGATATTATGGATGTGTTTATGAATGATTTTTTCATATGTGGTTCTGATTTTGATATTTGCCTATTTAATTTATCACGAGTGTTATAACGTTGTGAAGAATTTAATTTCATTTTAAACTAGGAAAAGTGTCACTTTATGGTTAACGAAGGTATTGTTTTCGGGCACTTGATTTCTAATCATGGTATTGAAGTAGACAGGGCAAAGGTGGAGGTGATTGAGAAATTGCCACCACCATATTCTGTAAAAGGAATTAGGAGTTTTCTTGGTCATGCTGGTTTTTAAATATGCTTTGTTAAAGATTTTTCGAAAATTGCTAGACCTCTTACTTTGTTACATGGTAAAGATATTCCTTTTGTTTTTGACCAGGATTGTATGACTGCCTTTCTAAAGCTTAAGAAGGCTCTTACCACAACACCAATAATTCAACCACCTGACTGGTCACTTCCTTTTGAATTGATGTGTGATGCCAGCGACCATGTTATCGATGCTGTTCTTGGGCAATGCAAGGAGAAGAAGTTGCACACTATATATTATGCAAACCATACATTAGACAACGCGCAGATTAATTATGCAACAACAAAGAAGGAGTTTCTAGCTATTATTTTTGCGTTTAATAAATTTATATATTATTTAATTGACTCTAAGGTAATTGTTTACATAGATCATGCAGCCATCAGATATCTTATGAGTAAGGAGGACTCAAAACCAAGGTTGATCAGATGGATCCTTCTGCTGCAAGAATTTGACTTGGAATCAAGGATAAGAAAGGAGTGGAAAACCTTGTTGCTGATCATCTGTCATGCCTTGTTCAGGAAGATGGAGTGGAGAAAGTAGCCGGGCATGAGATCGACGACGCCTTTCCTGATGAGCATCTCTTTGCTATTGCAAGGATTGATGCTCCATGGTATGCTGATTTTGTAAATTATTTGGTCTTTGATATCTTACCCGCTGACTTGAATTATCAGGGTAGAAAGATATTTTTGTCAGAAGTAAGACATTATTTCTAGGAGGATCCTTTTCTATTTAAAGATGTGCGGATGGGTTATACAGAAGATGTCTGCCAGAGGAAGAGGTTAAGAATATACTTTTTCATTGTCATAGTTCTACATATGGAGGACATGCCAATTGATAGGTGTTATTTTTATATGATTTAAAGTCTCATTCATACGATCTTTTCAGGCTTAAGTTTTCACTATTTTTTGTTTGATTGTGAAATACAAGTGATTTTCCTATATTTTCATGAATATTTTGAATATTTGAAGTTACGGGAAGATTCGTCTCAGTTCAATGAGGTCACAGGTCAAATTTTAGAGTTTTTGGAATTTTTTATAGAGGTCACGGCCCGGCCGTGAAAGCCATCATGGTCGTGATCATCTCAGCGTTCCAGAGCAGCTTTGTATGAAGTAATCACGGCCAGCTCGTGATGGGGTTCACGACCGTGAAGGACTCCGACACATTTTCTGACGAGGCAAGCACTAGCATTCTTCACAACCGTGATTTGCCAGATTTTCATATACGTGCTCTTCACGGCTTGGCCGTGATCATCATCACGGCCGTGAAGACATCGCTGTAGATTAGTGAACTCGTCACGGCCTGGCCATGACAGTCATCATGCCCGTGACAGCATCCGCAGATCCCGACCATCTAGCAATTTTTCGCCAGATCCGATGGTCCTGGAGCCTAGAAATTGGTGAAAATTACCATTGAACCTTCCTAACCACTAGGGGAATCGATTGAGGTATAAAAGTTACATTTTTAGGCGGTTACGAGGTTTAAACTTTTGAGGAACGTGACTAGGGTGTAGAAAGGGGCGAAATATGCATTCGAGGGCTTGCTTTAACGGATTTCTTTAGGGATATTGAGAGAAGACCGAAGATTTATCGTCTCCTACATAAGATCAGTAATTTCCCTACCTTTTGATTGTATTTCCTAGAAATTTTGTGTGTTATACGATGTATTTCGTAGAGTAAACTTTATTTCGGGACTCAAGCATAGCCCGTTGAATAAATCTCTATCTATAAAAACATTTTTATGAATCTTAGTGACGCTTTTAGTAAATTGCTTATTTAATTTGGATGTGCTTATTGCATATATGTGTTTTGGTGAAACATTGTATATGTGTTAAGTGTTACGAGAAGAGTCGAGAGGTGAATCATAACACTCGACTATCCAACTTAAACTTGTGACTTGAATTACGAGAATCGTTCAAAGTCACTCGAGGATTTACGATTGTCATAGAGCCCATTGGGTCTTTCCTAAGCTAATAAGCCACGAGAGTAGCAGATTAGCTTAAGTAGACACTAGATTACGGTTCGAGAGAAGGTAATCTGTACTATAGGATTGATCGCATTAAGTGGTTTACTGTCAGATTATGCTTCGAGAGAAGGTAATCTGTTTCCTAATTCGATTTGTTTAATGTTTTACTTTAACTCCTTCAACGAGGTGAAACCTGAAGTCCCGAAGCTTTCTTAAACTGTAATTCCCATTAAGTCATTGACTTCTAGATTCGATAATTTAAACTTAAGAATAGTTTTTTCAATTCCTGTTTTGAACTTTCTAGCTATTAATGACGCTGAAAGTCGGTACTTGACACCTAGTTCCCTTGGGACGATATTATTACTACTTCGATAGAAACCGTGCACTTGCGGTATGCCTACCAAGTTTTTGGCGCCGTTGCAGGGGAGCAAGGCGTAGCCAATATCGACTAAACTATAGTCTTGATAGACTAGATAATTTTTATTTTTGTTTGCTTTTTGTTCTTATTTTAGTTCATTTGTTAATACTTCTTGTCTTCTTTCTTTCTTCAAGCCTGTATTATTCTCTGGTCTATTCGGTGTATGCCAAGAACAATTAGAACAGGAAGCTTTGTGCTAGAAGATCCAGAAATCGAAAGGACTTTTCGAGCTCAAAGAAAGACCAAGGATCAACAGCTTGAGGTAGCCAATCCCAATAACTCAACAATGGACTAGAACTATTTGCTGAAACACTTTGCTGCACCGAACGTACAGGGTTTACACTCCAGCATTGCTCGATCGACGGTCAAAGCAAATAACTTCAAGATAAAGCTAGCCCTGGTGCATATGGTTCAGCAGAACCACTTCAGCGGATCACCTCACGATAGCCCAAACTTACATTTGTCTATTTTTCTAAAATACTGTGATACCCTAAAGATTAATGGGGTAACATCTGATGCTAAACGCTTATGACTCTTTCCCTTTTCCTTCAGGGACCGCACGCGGGCATGGCTACAGTCCCTCCCTTAAGGCTCCATCACCACATGGGATCAGCTTTTCCATGCGTTCCTCACTAAATACTTCTCGCCGAGCAAGACTGCTCAATTGAGGAACCAGATAACAAATTTTAGCCAGAGGGAAGGGGAGTCGCTTTACGAAGCCTAGGATCACTATAAGGAGCTGCTGTGAATGTGGCCACATCACGGGCTAGAAAAATGGGTATTAGTCCATACCTTTTATAATGGTCTCTTATATAACACTCGATTATCTGTATATGTAGCCGTGGGCAGAGCACTAATGAATAAGAACGTCGATGATGCCATGAATTTGATCAAAGACATGGCTCTGAATCACTACTAGTGGGCGAGTGAGAGAAACATCCCGGTAAGAGAAGGAGGTAAGCACGTTCTCGATATGTTGAATTCGTTGGCGGCAAAAGTTGATTCTTTGTCGCACCAATTGACTTCAATGAATTTTCATACATCATCTGTTAATTCGATTACTTATGAAGTTTGTGGTAACTTGGGACACAGTGCTACTAATTGCTAAATTATGGCTCCTTCTTCTTCTGATCTGTCTTTAGATCAGGTTAATGCTATGTTGAATTCGTTGGCAGCAAAAGTTGATTCTTTGTCGCACCAATTGACTTCAATGAATTTTCATACATCGTATGTTAATTCGATTACTTGTGAAGTTTGTGGTAACTTGGGACACGGTGCTACTAATTGCTAAATTATGACTCCTTCTTCTGATCTATCTTTAGATCAGATTAATGCTATACAACAAGATCATAGGAACCAGAATGACCTATTTTCAGGCACATACAACACTGGGTGGAGGAATCATCCAAACTTCTCTTACCGGAACACTTAGAACTAGGCAAATCCATTGAACTTCAACAATCAGGCTCAACAGGGAAATTATAGCAATCCGTTCTCTCAACCACATTTCAGGCAACCACCAGGACTTCAACAACAACAGTTTACTCAACCGTAGAAGTCCAACCTTGAACTATTGCTGGAAAATTTTATTATCACTCAATCAAAGCAAAATGAGAGTGTAGACGAATCCATTCGGCAAATGAACTCAAAAGTTGATGCCTTAATCACCCATTCAAAAATGCTTGAGAACTAGATTGCTCAATAAGCTGCTTCATCCTCTAGGCCATTAGGGAAGCTTCCTTCTCAACCCGAGGCAAATCCAAGGGAGCACTATAACACAATTTTGACATGCAGTGGCACCTAGTTGGAGGGTTCCCAGATGTCACCTAGAGATTGTATTGTTGGAGAGTCTGATGAGGAAAGCAAAGATGCCCAGTATTCAGAGGAAATACCTATGGAGTCAGAGGTCAAGCAAGTGCCGATCTTTATTCCTTCACTACCTCACACACCACATGTTACCGGTCCTTAAAGGTTGGCCACATCATTGACAAGACACTACAGCTCATTCATTCAGTACCCGCTGCCTACTAAGGTTAAAGATCCTGGCAGTTTTTCTGTATCTTGCAATATCAGCAATTTTTCATTCGAGAGAGTACTCTGTGATTTTGGGGCTAGTGTTAGTCTCATGCCTCTCTCCCTTTTCAAAAATCTGGACTTGGGAGGCCTGAAACCAACAAACATAGCCCTTCAGCTCGTGAACGGTGCTATACATCACCTAGTGGTAATAGTAGAGGATGTGTCGATTAAAGTCTAGGAACTCTTTATTCCCGTGGACTTTGTAGTCTTGGATATGACTGAGAATTCAAGATTACCGCTTATATTGGGCCGCCCTTTTTTTGCCACCGCTGGGGTAGTCATAGATGTCAAGAATGGGAAGTTGTCCTTGAACATCGGTGATACTATTTTAGAATTTAACCTTTCTGTTGATATGCCGGATTTATCTTTTTCAGGCTCATGCTGCAGCATGGAGATAGTACCAGAGCTTGCCGAGTGTTCACGAGCCCAATGAGATTTTCTAGCATCCTACCTTTTCATCAATTTGGAAGAATGTGCCAAACAGATGAGGGAGGAAGTGATCACCCCTGTAAACTTGTTCGATGCGAACCCTGACTTTGCTTGCAAGAGGGTGTTACAGGATAGGCTTGAGGATACACATTTAAAGGGCTTGGGGAATAATGACTTTGATTTTAAATCTCTCTCTATTCCACGTTGTTTGAGGATATTTTATTATGTACACCTAATATTATTAATGCTCATTTCTATAGGTGTAAATTTTAGGCGACAAAGAAAGGGGGCATTTACATGCCATTTCTTTTGCCTCCGATCCACCAGACGTACCGTGAAGCACAAACATTGGTCAAGCTACTGACTTTAAATGAGCGCTTCTTGGGAGGCACCCTAAGGATTTATCTTAGTTTGTGTTGTATTTGTTTAGACAGACTACTATGTTGTTTATTGTTGTAGTTGTTTATGTTGTTTTATTTTATTGTTTTTGTTTTGATAATATTTTGTGATGATCTATGGCATTATTTTTCATATTTTCTACATTGAATAGCATCCTGTTGACATTTGCAATTTTTGGCATTTTTCAGGGAGTTTTTGCTCATCGCCGATGCGTTCACGGCCTGGCCGTGATGGCCATCACGGCTATGATCGCCTTGCCGATGTCATCACAGAGTTTACCGAAGCAGTTGTTAGGGAATACCGGGTGTAATTTAAAATTTTTGCAGTCCCAGGACGCAGCGGAAGAATCATTACACCCGAAACATATTCCTGTCCCAAGGATCCATGCGAGAGAGAAGACACAAGGATGTGTTAGAGATGTACCTCTTTTGCTTGTCTAGTTGTCGAAGCCATGTTGAAGGCGCCCAAGTGTTCACCCTCTACAAGTATCCACGCGTCGACTCCTTGATCGTTGCTCCCTTCCACGCTTGGTGCTAGCCTCGGGGAGAGAATCAAGCCTTAGGGTTCCTTCACTTCTCTTGCGCCACCTCCAAGATGAAAGCGCCAAGAAGAGATGAGGAGGAAGATGATGCCGCCAAGTTGTTTCCTTCTTCTTCTTTGCTTGCGCCACCTTCAAGCAAGGTGCGCCTATGGCCAAGGAAGGGAGAGAGCTTGTGGCAAGGAGATGCCACCAAGCACTAAGAGTCCTTGCGCCAAGAAGAGAGGGAGAGGAAGAACTTGCGGCTCCAAGGAAGAAGTTTGCGCCTAGCCTATGTTACTCTCGCCCCTTGCACTCCAAATCTCTCCAAGAGATATGTCACTCCTCCAAGATGTTGTCCACACGAATCAACCTCTAGAGGGGGCGGCAAGGGTCCTATTAATAGGACAAGGGACGGTTAGTGCAATGGCTAGGATCATGCCAAGTGGGCGGCTAGGATAAAGAAGTCTTGAGGTAAGGAAAGTCTCCAAGACTTTTACCATAAACCTCATTCAACCTATCCTAATTTGCCCAATGGCCATATCAGCCCAAGAAATGCCTTAGAGGCATGCATTCCATCCAAGGAGAAGGGCTAGGCGCAACAAGCAAGAGGAATTCGGCTAGGGTGGTGTCTTGGGAGAAATTAGGGTTTGAGGTAAGGTAAGTCTCCAAGATATTACCATATACCTCTTCCCTATATCCATATGCGCCTAGGAACTTCCCATAAAAGTTCTCAAGCCATATCAGCCCCAAGACTTGCCTTAGAGGCAAGTATTCCATCAAAGGAAGAGGGGCTAGGTGCCCTTTACTTCCATAATGAAGCAAAGGCGCCTCCCTCACCCTATTATGCCCCTAGGCGCCAATGGGGTGAGATTTCTCCCCATTATACCCCTTTAAGCTAATTCCCTCTTCATGACAACTAATTATTGGGCCTCATAGGATAATGAGCTAGCCCAAACTTCATGATATGGGTTGATTAAGCCATTGGATCCAATCCAATGCAACCCTAATCCAAATGTGACCAATCTAGGTCAATTTCGGGTCAACCTGCCAAAAATGAAGTTTGGCTCCAATAACCTTCTTCCAACTCATCAGGCCCATTGGCGCTGACAAAATCTTCCAAATGGATCCAAGTTATCCAATAACTTGATCCTAAGGCTTCTGATTAAAGCAACGTCAAGAGTCTATTGCGTGTGACCCCGTAGGATCCATATGACGATGGCAATGATGTAAACATCATAAGTAGTGAGGGGTATCTAGCAACACGTCACTACTACCCATGTCATAGGACTTAAGTCATTATGGCAACAACTCCTAACAAGCAACGAGGATTCCCATTGCATTATAGATCCCTTTGCCTAAACTGATATCCTGCTATTGGATTAGTCTCAAGTTTATCAATCCAATGCGTTGGTCATGACTCAAGTAGTGTGGCCACACATTCCTGTCATGCACCAATAAGGTGGGGCGCCCCAAAGTGGATATCATGCTTCCTCTGAAGGAAGGGGCAAATCCTACTATTGGTCATCCATGTCTCTACGTGACTTATGACATGCCCAATGACAGTCGTTTTGGTCTCCCAATTATGGAGAGACGTAAGACTGTATCAAAGCATACCCATCATCAAAGCTAGACATGAATACCTCAAGTCTAAGGATCAATGCAAACCTCTTGCATGTGAGATTGACTTGTTGACTAGACATGTCAATCCTCACGGTGGATCACTCTAGTGCATCCAATGCACCTGTATGTCTGCGTTACTGTGCCCCGCACTTAACCAGCCCATACACCAGTCTCACATGTACCAAAGCTATCCCATATCTACTAAGGTACCTTGTCTGGGGATAGCTTATGAGAATGGATCCAATCCAAACTCCTGGGACATTATATATGCAACTCTATACATCAACGCAGGTAGAGAAGTCTGCATAATAACGACCATGCCTATATAAAGAGTAATAGTTCTTATCAAAGTACATTCAAACAATGCCTGACCATGTCCATACATTGGTCTTCAGGGCATATACACCAACAGCAGTCACGGGCAGGCTGTGTTCACCGTCACGGCCATGACCATGTATGGATAGATTTTCGACGAGCTTGTCACAGCATGGGTGTGTTCATTGTCACGGCCATGACTATGAACCTTAGTTTTTCGCCGAGACATACACGGCCAAGCCGTGTTTACTATCATGCCCGTGCATCTAATGTCACTTTTGGAATAGTGCGATCACGGCATGGCAATGACGGGCATCACGGGCGTGCTTAGTTCCATCCTCTTATCGTTTATAAAAGGGGCATGGCGGCGGAACTTAGGGTTCACACCCGTTCCTAGCACTGCGGCCGCCGCTTCTCATTGTTTGCAAGCCCTAAAGCCTCCCGATCCCCTCTCTGCCGCCGTCCTTAACTTCAGCAGCCTTCTCCACCTCTCGGCGACCCTTCAGATTTGGTTTTCTGGGCGCGATCTAGACCCTTCACTGGATTTTGCTGTTTGCTGCAGATCTCTGCCGCCTCTACCAGATTTCACTACCGCCAACTCTCTAGGGTTCCCCATCTCCTGGCTCCAACTCCCTTATCCTTTTGCCACCCCCAGTTCTTTAGATCCATGGATTTTGCTCCAGATCTGCGAGTTTGGACATCTCAGCTACCTTCGGCCACCACCTGTTCTTTTGATCCGGCTGCCGGCTGTTCTCCATTCTTCAACCACTTCAGTGCCACCAGTCCTCCGGATCCGTTCTAGTTTTATAGATCTAGGATCTTCTACCCCTGCTCTTTGTATTCCATGTGCCCTTCTCCAGCAGCCGTTGCATGATGTCTAGCCGCAAGAAGACAATTGCAAGAAAGTCTACCTCCAAGCGTCCGGCTGTGGACGAGGAGCGGAATCAGTATGGCATTATCTTTCGCGATGCCGTGCAGAAGGCGCGTTATAATCTTCTGGATTCTTGGCAGATTATCAACACCCAGTATCTTGATCGCAGAACTCTTTCAACCCTGGGGATTTACAACGACGTCTTATGGATGTTCCAACAGATAGGGTGAGGGAAGTTCTTTCAGACGGCCCCGCCGACATATGTCCCGATCACTTTGGAGTTTATGTCATCCCTTGAGGTCGACGTAAACATTAACGATGACGAAGACGATGGGGCTATCTCATTTCGGTTGGTGAACCAGGAGCACATCCTCACGTTATTGCAGCTTAACTAGATTTACGAATTTCCCGAGGATGATACTCGTATCTCTCTGAGCGAGTATAGGGATCAAGATTTTTGAAAGGCTATCTCTGGCTAGCGACCTTTTATCTCTCGTATGGCTCAAGCAAGCCACATCAGCAACCCTTGCTTTCGCTATGTGCATCGTGTATTATCTTCGCGCGTGGCGAGAGCGACAGACTCGCGTGCGCTACTGAGCTGCTTTTCCTCTGGGCTATGGTACATTCCTGCAAATTAAATACTACATTTTATCTTGTTAAACAATTACAGAAATTAGCTAGCGCCCAGAAGGGGTTTGTCGCTTCCAGTGGCCTTATCACTTCGATCGCGATAGCTTTGGGCTTTGAGCCCTATGGGGTGGAGCAGGCCAGGTGATGCAGCGGATGTGTAGGAGGGTTCCTTAAAGCAATACGCTACGGTGGGGGAACTATGATGCGTAAATCCGAGAGAGGGTCTTGAGACGAGGGAAGAAGAAACGCGTGCAATCGGTGAAAACCCGTGGAGAAAACCGATGGAAATAGTGTGAGCTATAACTTGAGCAACACTCGGAGCGAAAAGAAACCATGGATTGGATTTCTAATGGAAACTACTCACCTCGGTCGCTTAGCCAATTTTCTGTTGCAAGCACACGCGCATGGATTCTTCATGATGCTACGGTAACCGGTCGCTCTAACTCGCCAAGACGCAAACGCAGCAGAGTGAAATTGCAAAGGACCCGGCGCCCTAGCGGGGTTTGCCGGGTGTTTTGATTGAAAGCAGGAAGTCAACGTACAAAGGAGAGTCGAGGGAACTCTAGGCGAGCTCCTCAGAGTTTTGCTGGACCTAAGGCCTCCGCTAAGAGAAGGCGCAAACTACAACGAAAACTGAAAAACTAGCACAGCCCTCAGCCCTCTTTTACAAATCAAGAGGGGAGGAGGGTCACATGAGAAACATGTGAGGTAGTTAGAGAAGCCAACCACCCCAAAACTAACTAAAGGAGGGTCAAGATGCCCTCTAACTACCCTAAAGCAGCAGCTACCAACTATTCTACGACAGATTCCTGGTGGGGCGCGAGGCGTCGAGTGAAAGAGTAGTCTACGTGGTTAGTGTCCGGACCCAAGTGGCACTACACCATCTCCGAACAAGCTGCCACGAAGCAGCAGAATTTGCTGATGGTGGGCTGATTCTAGATGTTGTTGGCGGTGTCTTGTGCCGAGTTGAGAACTCGGTTGTTGTAGCGGTCGGTGGACTGGTCGCGGTCGGCGGTCTGGTCTCGAGGTGGCCCTCGAGTGAAGTGCAGCGGGTGAAGGGATGTCGTGGAGGCAAGAGACGCCACGTTGACGGAGCGGATGGGGCATGTCGTCGCTGTTGAAGGGCTCATTACTCCCACAAAACGGTCTGGGGGGTGCAAGGACCGCTGCGAACGTCGAACGGGGTGGAAAACCACTGCATGTGTCTTTCTGGGGCTGAACATGGCCTAGCCGTGCTTGTCATCACGGCCGTGTTCAGTATCTGGAATCTGCACAGAGGCGGGCACGGCTGGCGGCATGGGCGTGCTAGTAACCTGCGAACTCGTCACGGTCGTGTCCTCTGTCACGGCCTGGCCGTGTTGGGGTCGAGCAGGTTTCATGGCAGTGCTGTGAACAGTATCACGAGCCGTGAATTGAGGTCCAAAACCCACAGAGGCGGGCACGGCCTGGCCGTGTTCTTCATCACGGCCGTGTTCATCATCTGGGATCTACACAGAGGCGGGCACGGCTGGTGGCACGGGCGTGTCGTGGGCCGTGCTGGCTTTCGCGTTTGTTCTCGATCGTGTCACGGCCATCACGGCCTGGCTATGTTCAGGGCGGTAGAAGGGTTTCTGAGCTGAAATTTGGTGGGTGTCTTCCTCAGGTCCTAGGGAGTCTTCCCAAGCGTCTTCCAAAGGGAGGTGGCCCTTCCCCAGTGGCGTCTATGACTTCGTCAAGTATCCCGGGGGGAGGTGTAGAGTGGAGAACCGTCGGTGGAGGGGGCGCCGGTGTGGAGAGGCGCATGATAAGGCAGGAGGTCTGCAATGTTGAAGACGGGGCTGAGGTGGGAGTCCGCCGGGAGGTCAAGGACGTAAGCTTTAGTGCCAAGTCGCCATAGGATCGTGTAGGGGCCGGCACAGCGTGCGTGCAACTTCCAATTGGCTCACGACTTCAAACGCTCCGGGTGGAGACGCACCAAAACAAGCTCACCAATCTCAAAATGTCGTGGCCTACAATGCACGTTGGCCTCAGCCGCATACTGGGTGTTGCTCAAGAAAATCCGACTGCGAATTTCATCGTGTAAACCCGCAAGATGTGATGCAAATGCATATGCGGACTCATGAATAGAGGGGGGAGGAGGGACGTTATGCATGTCAATTGGATTCCGAGGTTGATGCCCGAGGACGACCTGGAAAGGACTTAACCCAGTCGAGCGGTGTGACGTGCTGTTATACGCAAACTCCATGATCTGAAGGTGATAAGCCCAATGGCGCGGGAAGTCGCTAGCTAAACACCGCAGGAGGTTACCTAAACTCCTATTCACCACCTCGGTTTGACCGTCCATCTACGGATGGTACGCTGATGAGAACTTGAGAGTGGTCCCAAGGAGGGCCCATAGTGACTTCCAAAAGTGACCGACGAACCGGGTGTCGCGGTTGGATACAACGGTGAGGGGGAGTCCATGGAGGCGTACAATTTCGTGAATGAAGATGTGCGCGATGTGGGAAGCATCGGCCATCCTAGAACAAGGCACAAAATGTGCCATCTTAGAGAAGCGATCCACAACAACAAAGATGGAGTCATGGCGCAAGGCCGTGCGGGGAAGGCCAAGGATGAAATCCATGCTAATATCCAGCCAATGACGCTTAGGAACGGGGAGTGGGGTGTAGAGACCGGTGTTAACAGGATGGGGTTTGGCACGTTGGCACGTGCCACAGTGGCGAACGACCCTATTGACATCCTTACGAAGAGTGGGCCAGAAGAAGCGTTCTTGTATTATTACCAAAGACATCACACACATAATATTTGTCATGGTATTCTCAAAAACTTTTCTTCAACTACCTTAACACTATTTATATATGACCATGTGCTAATCCCAAATTAATGAACATTTACAAGAAAACTACAATCTCTTGTTGAAGCAGCACCACTTTGATGGTCATGTAGGTGAAGTTTTTACACTTGTCCTAGTTGCTAAAGACATAATTATTTATAAACTCCATTAAAAAAAATACTCATTCTTCACTTTTTACAACTACCAACACTAGGTCTTGTTTTATTATTCATCAACTTAGTATAAGACTTCATAATGCTCACAAGTGCATATCAAATGACTTTTTATTACCTATTACAACTACCAACACTAGGTCTTGTTTTATTATTCATCAACTTAGTATAAGACTTCATAATGCTCACAAGTGCATATCAAATGACTTTTTATTGCCTATTGTATTTTAAAATTAGTGATTTATCAATTTAAAGTTGGGTTATCTTCATTGGTGATTAAATTTAACCATTTAAGTCTCATACTATGAGTTGTATTCCTCACTATATCCCTTGTAAGTGGTTTAGTGAGAGGATCAACTAAATTGTTCCCCAATCTAACATATATTATGGTGATCACCCCACTTAATATCACTCTCTAGCATATGCATGCCTTATACCAAAATATCTAGACTTTTCATTATACATTTCACTATATGCACTACACATTATTGCTCAGCTATCACAGAACAAAGAGATGACTATCATAGGTTATGGCCAAAACTCAATATCCATTAATAAATTCCACAAGCATTATTCTTCTTTGCCTATTGCAACTAGGGCTATAATCTCTGATCTCATAGTAGAATGTACAATGCAAATTTGTTTCTTGAAATCCCAACTTATAGCCCCACCACCGAACATAAAAATCTGTCTTAAGATGGCTTTACTTTAATTGTTATTTATTAACCAACTTGCATCACAGTACCCTCCTAACAAAAATGGATAATCACTGCATGCAAGACTCAGTTCTCTTGTATTCTTTAAGTATCTAAATATTTTTTTATAGTTTTCCAATGATTTGTACCAAGTTTACTTGCAAACCTTGATAATATCATACAACATAAGTAATATCAGACCTCATACAATGCATAACATAAATTAAACTGTCAGTGATACTAACATAGTTTAATTAATCATTAACTCTTTCATTATCTTATGATAGCTTGACACTTGAATCAAAATGGAGTGTTAGCTTCTTTTATACCATGATACTTGAATTTATTAAGCATTTTATTAGTATACTAACTTTGAGATAATGAATAACCACTTTCATGTTTTTTTACTTTAATTCCCAAGATTGTATCTACTTCATTAAAATCTATCATTTGGAAGATCAAATTTAAATATAATTTAGTTTATTTTATTTCTTTCTCATTTATTCTATATTCATTTGTTGACTTGTTATAAATACATTTGTCAGCGTTATTATGTCTAAAATCAGAAAGAATTACTGAATCAAATTTTTTATATCATTCTTTTGGGGTTTAGTTCAATCTATAGATTGACTTAATTATTACCTATCACCGGGAAGCACAAAACCTTTAGGTTGCACACATAAATTATAGATTAAAGCTATTTGATGCACACATAAATTATAGATTAAAGCTAAAACAAACAATAATCCAATGAATATTACTCTAGCTACTAGTGCATGTGTATCAAATAATCAATACCATCATTTTATGTGAATCAGTTAGGTACAAATCTAAACACTCATTCGCATCCAATTGCATCCAATTACTTTACTTGCCGCCATGCTACCACTTCACTTGCCACGCAACAGCTTCACTCGAAATCAATTGGTAGTTCAAATTCATCTCAAATTGTATACTAACTCCTATGCGTAGTTCAACTTGTTGCATTATGCATGTCAAATTGTGAATTGTTTATCAAAAATACAGATCATTGGTTTAATTGGTTTAATGCCATTGCACATATTGTCGCTTGTTTATTAATATAAGATTTTCTTTTTAATCTCAATTATTATGTCTCAATATATATATTATGTCTCTCTCTCTCTCTCTATATATAAGCAATTATTTTGAAAGTGCTAGAACATACAAATTTGTTTGGAATAAAAATGTTTGCTGGAACTTGGAACTTTGTTTGATGGAAATATTTGTTCAATTTACTTTGTTGGCTAGAAATAGATATTTTCACTATTAATTATATGCATCAGGGTAAGGGTGACCAATTTTTTGCTAGAAATTGTCAAATTATATTTTTTTTTTGAAATTGTCAAATTGATAGGTTTGTTGTTTGCTAAAAATTTGTGTTTCCTGGGAAGTAGCATATAGTTTAGTGTTAATTTTTGTTTATGAATTGTTGTTCATTATAAATGATTGTAGAAAATTGATGTGTATATTTTGTGATTTATTACTTCAGAAAAGTATATTATTTTGAGAATTTGGTATTGGTATCGAAATTCTAAAATTGTTAGCAATATGAGTACTATACCAAAAGATAGGGGTTTGAGAGTTTGGTACTACAAGTTTAATATCGATACTGGTACTAAACTCCTGTTTTCTCAGTCCTATCTATAGCTTTGTCATCACTACTATCTTGAGTTTGTCTCAATGAACTCCCTTCTTTAGCTACACGATAAGAGCAACTTCTACTTACTCTTTGGCATACTACTAAGATAAGGCAAAGGTTATTCTTACCCATCATATAGAGTTTGTCTTGGCAAATTACTCATGCCCGACTCGACCCAATTTGACTAGGAAAAAATCCTGAGTTGACTGGGTGTCAAGTCAAGTTCAAGTAAAACCTAACTTATTTAAGTCAGGTTAGGGTTGGGTATAAGATTTTCCCTCCCGCCCCGACCTCAACCCTAAATCCACCCCACCTTTTAAAATTACCAAATTAACCCTTAACCTAGGTTGGTGATTTTATCCTAAACCTAAACCCTAGCCATCAGCCTCACGCCTCTAGGCACTCGATCACACCCTCCTTGCAAACTCAGTTCTTCCTCTTCCTCCTTCTAGACTTTGTCATCGCACACTGATATGGCAACTGCAAATGCATGATTTTAATATTAAAGTAATAAAAATGATCGTTCCCATGAGGACTAAGTGTCAATTACTATTAAATCATCAGGTCGTTAGTTAGACAATCAAATCAATATTTTAAAACAATAAAGGGAGGAAATGAACTACTAGGTCGAGGCGATTTAGCCAAAACAAGAATGACAGGTGAAAAGTCATGATAAGAGAATTCGGGACATTGGAGCGCACCACATTGATATAAGCAACTGAACTGAAATAAATTAAATGACGATTTATTGCATTGAAGGGAATTTGTCCTAATATACAGATTGCCCCCTCTCGGCGGTATAATCTGATATCTAATTGAGTTAGTCTCCTACTCTTGTGGCTTATTGACTTGAACTTCAATGACAAATCGAAGAGTCCCTCGAGTGAGGTTTGCCTACTATTATGGTTAATCACATAAGTATGAACTTTAGATCTGACATCGCGATTCACCTCTCGATCTTTCTCGCGATGTCCCAAATGCATAAAATGTTGGGGTATGCCCTTAAGGCTAATGTTTGAGGCCTTGGGATTGTAATAGTATCATTGTATAAACTCTTAAGTTTATAAAGGCAATGGTTGTTATTCAGGTTGTTACCTTGTCTGCTGTAATAAGTGTACTACTGAATAATGTCTCAAAGCTGTTCAGCTAGGCTGACATGCAGTAATGTCCTTAGTCGATATATCTTGGTGAACATGAGACAGCCTTGATATGGTTAAAGACTAATATGTGTTCTAATCTTATAGGATGCTTCGAGCATGGAATAAGATGTAGACTCATGGGTACATTGGATGTACTGGACAGACCCTACTAGGATATTCAATTGCTTGTCACAATGTGAATAATCCTTGTATGCTACAAGTGGCACATGTCCTTTGACTTGAGATCACTTGTGTTTCTAAATGATGAATGTCATTGTTTTGAGGTAGTTCAATATCATTTGAAATATAATGGTTATAGACTATCTTGGATAATGATCATGAGTCAGGTTAGGACACTAGTGATAGATAAAGGATTGCCGTCTCCTTGTTTAAGGAGTGTGATGTTCTAAGGCCCCCCTATATGAGATGATTGAGAAAGTGTATGGCCATACCCAGATGACTATGTTCATCTGATCTAATCATGCTCATCGTATTGGAGTTACAGGCTTGACATGCTTGTCCAATAAGAACATCCAGTGGCAAAGGAAACATGTATGCCTCGTGAAATGGATTCACACTTGTGCTGTGATTTGGGTGTAGTCTTGGAAGACTCTTTCCTTTATATCGGGAGACAGTGATGTGTTGCTAGATACCCCTCACTGATCGTGATAACGTAAGTTGTCGTTACCGACATTTAAAGGAAACCCTTAGGGTCGCACAATTTGATGACATGGCTTACTCAAGTCAGATCGTGTGGACTGAATTGTTTGGATTCAGTTTAAAGGAGTTTAGACTCTGATTGTAAGTGAGATCTGGTCTGATTATGTTTGATTGATTAGGGCTTGAGATCGGTAAGCTTCGATCGAGAGTGTGGATGCTAGATCGGAGAGATCAAGAGCATCCAGAGATGAACGGTTGGATCTTGAACCATTTGGTTCAAAGAGATCTAGACCATGGCTTGGGCTGGTTTGATTTGGTTTTTTGAACCGAATTGAGTTGAACCTAATTGGCTTGAACCGGTTCACATGGGTGAACGTATGGTTCAAGGATTGAAGGCATTTTGGGCGGTTTTTCTTCAAGTGGTCGCATGGCTTCATAACCTTCCATATTTGGAAGTGTAACGCCATCACTTGAATGAAAGCCTTAACGCCATTTGCCCAATTACTCTCTTGTGATCTTCATTCGACAAGAAAAAAAAAAAAGGGGAACTCTTGCACAACGAAGCTCTCGGCCAAGCACCTCTCTTCATCTACACACGACAAGGAAGTTTTGGAGATCCCTTGCTAGCACAAGGAACATCCGAAAGGGTAGCCATCTCTCATCTAGTGTGCGTTATCTTTGGAGGAGTGCTTACTTGCCCTCTTGCTTCCAAGTCGCCACCCTTTATCATGGCTATGGTAAGAGATCTTCTCTTGCTCTTTATAAGCAAACAAAGTTAATCTTATAGATATACTACATGCGATCTATGGAAACCCTAATTCCGCCCATGCAATTGAGATTTGTGCATGCTTAGGGTTTGCGCTCCCCCTCGAAGGGGACCTACAATTGGTATCAGAGCATAGGGTTTTTCAGTATCATCTATATGATTGCTTTGCTGAGGTTGTGATCCATTCATGATGCCATATTGCGCTCACTTCATGCTTTGTTTTCTTGCGCTTACATGATGTTGTGTGCACATAAGTTTGTTTGCGCTTGTATCATTGCTTGGAGAAGTTTGCGCTTATGCCTAGATCTTTGGTTTATCAACATGCAAAGAATGACATGCTAGATATTTGATGTATCTTGTTTATCAAAGTGGCGCATGTTACTTGTTTGCGCTTGTTGTAGTTGTTTTTCAAAGAAAAACCTTACATCTTGCGCGCCTATCACCATAGATCTAAGTGGCGCCTGCTATAATCCCTTAGACGGGTTAGTAGGGTTGAAGGCATCCTCTAGGGAAGATCCAACTAGTCTGATCAGACCATCTGACAGCCTAGATGGGTTGACCTGATAGCACCTGTGCGCAAGCATGAGGTGGCTATAGGTTGACTGCATCAAGGGCGTGTAGCGAGGTCTGGTTGAGACGACTAATGAACACACATGAGTTAGGCCCGGGGTCACACCCGCTTGCCAAAACTCATGAGGGTTGTTCAGCCCTTGTAGCATGCATGGTTGACCATTAGGTCAACTCGAGTCAGTTAGGACTTGGTGCATGCAAGGGCAGTGGATCTGACTAGCTGGATGAGTGGATCCCTATTAATGGACCGTTGTAAGGTAGTAGGGCTCATAAGAAAATTAAAATTGATGCCAATGGGGTTTTCAAAATTTTATTTTCTTTGTAATGGATCACATGTTGATTGAATGATGCCATGATGCTTGTTTATTTATTCTTATGTGGGCTGCCCATGTTAAATGTGTGCTGTGCTGGGGCCTGCGTGCCTGGACTTAAACTTGTAAATTAATTTTTATTGTGATCTGCGAATCACTTTTTAATTAATTTATTGTATATTTGACCTGCGAGTCAACCTTGTCTAGATAGATCAAAATGTATTTGATTAGACAAGAGCACAAAAGCACACATTAAAGAGGCGCATTCAGCTGGTGGGCGCACCTGAGCTGAACTTGGCGCAAGGGCCCTGGGATGGACCTGATGAGATAAAAGACCCATGAAAAGAAAGTGAAGACTTAAGTAAAATTAAGGTCTTACTTAGGCTATGGGCTTTTACCACATAAGATCAGCATGCTTTCTATTTATTGCTTTTATAATTAGAATTGCATGAGTTTATCTTCTGCTATCACCATAGGACTTACATGATAGGTATGAAGATAAAAGACCGTTAAAATCCAAACGCTAACATATCAAGCTCGTAAGCCTTCTGACGCGAAACCTCACTGTTCTGACTATCGTTGGAGCCGTGTTGTACCCACTCAGTGGGCACGTCCATCTATCTTCAGACGGTGCGGGATTACACCTGCGTGTTACAGAGTAGGGATTTATCCCTTCTCGTTGCTCAGCATAGCACGTGGTGGTCCAGGGAGTAGGTCGGGTCAGCTTGACCATGTAGGCTACATATGTGGCGCATATGGTAGCACATGGAGGCAGCCATCTGTGGGGTCAGAGACTGTGTTGTACCAACTCAGTTGGCATAGTCTGCTGGATTGCCCAGATGAAGGGGAATCGCACGGGTTGGCGATTGGCTGGGACAGCCTACCAGAGATTAGTGCTTGTACTCTCTGTGCATCTTATCTCGCCTGAGCGGGACGCGGAGACCAAGTATGAAATCTGGATCCCATCTCACTAAAAGAGTTCTACTCTTTCGAGCTGTTTTGCTGGATTTTTCAGCCAGATAAAATAGTGAGAAAAGAATCTTTCTTAAGTCCTGGATTGATTCTAAACATTGATACTAACCTTGCTGTTCTTGCATTGTTGTAGATTCCTGCAGCAACGAACACCATGAGCTTCAATGTGCGATCCCTACTGGAAAGGGAGAAGTTTGCTGGGCCAAACTTCTCAGACTGGTTCGGACACCTTAAGATCATTCTTAAGGCTGAGAGGAAACTGTATGTCCTCGAGACGGCTGTGCCGCCTCAACCCGCTGCGAACGCCGCAAGGGCGGTTCGCGAAGCCTATGAAAAGCATGTCAATGATAGCATTGATGTCGCTTGCCTGATGCTAGCGTCTATGACGCCACCGCTGCAGCGTCAGCATGAGGATATGTCGGCTATAGAGATTATAGCGAACCTCAAGATGCTGTATGCTGCACAGGCGAGGACAGAACGCTATAATCTGACCAAGCTTTTCTTTCAGAGCAAACTGGCTGAAGGGAGCCCAGTGGGAGCTCACGTGCTCAAGATGATTGGGCACAAGGAGGCTCTAGAGAAACTAGGGCATACCATCAACCAGGAGCTTGCTGTAGACATAATTCTGCAGTCTCTCCCGCCCTCTTTCGATGCGTTCATTATTAATTTTAATATGAACAAGATCGATTGTACTCCGGCAGAGCTGCTCAATATGCTCTTGACTACTGAGGAAACTCTGAAGGGAAAGCCTTCAACCTCTGTCTTGATGGTTCCTTCGAGGAACAAGAAGAAGGGGAAGAAGGGCAATGCCCCTGTCAAGAACTACAGTAAGGCTCTGAAACAAAAGGTGAAGCGGGCGAAGGACAACAGGTGTTTCCACTGTGGCCAGCTGGGTCACTGGAAAAAGGACTGTAAAGCGCTCCAAGGAGATAAGAGGGGAAGCATCGCTTCTGGCTCAGGTATATTTGTGACTGAGGTCATGATATCATCTTCTTCTATTTCATGGGTGTTGGACACTGCATGTGGAGTTCACATTTGTTCAAATGTACAGGAACTCAAGAGAAGAAGGCAGGTGGGACAGCATGAGGTGGACCTACGCGTTGGAAACGGGGCACGGGTTGCTGCTGTTGCTGTAGGAGACTATTTCATCTCATTACCATCTGGCATTGTATTAGAACTAAACAGTTGTTACTTTGTTCCCAGTATTACTAAAATATTATCTCTATTCCTGCTCTTGTCAGGAAAGGATTTGCCTTTGAATGCAATATTTCAAAGTGTGTTTTATCTTTAGATAATATTGTTTATGCAACTGGTTCAATTAACAATGGGTTATACATGTTGGACATGGAAAGTTCTATACAAAGTGTTGATATTAAGAAAGCCAAGTATGCTGAAGACAGCACCTTGTTATGGCATAGTCGTTTAGGCCATATTAACAAGAAGCGCATTAAGCGGTTGCATGATCATGGACTGCTGGGATCATTCTCCTGTGAGGAGATTGATACATGCAAAGCTTGTTTAATGGGTAAAATGACGAAGTCACCTTTTCCTCACAAAGGTCAAAGGGCTTCAGGTTTACTTGATCTTATACACAGTGATGTGTGTGGGCCATTTAGTAAACATGCCAGAGGTGGCTATTCGTACTTCATTACCTTTACTGATGATTTCAGTAGGTATGGTTATGTCTATCTTATGAGACATAAGAGTGAATCTTTTGACAAGTTCAAAGAGTTCAAAAATGAAGTACAGAATCAGCTAGGCCGAAATATCAAGGCACTTCGTTCTGATCGAGGTGGAGAATACCTAAGTCGAGAGTTTACTGACTATCTAAAAGAGTGTGGGATTATCTCACAGCTCACTCCGCCAGGAACACCACAATGGAATGGTGTGTCCGAGAGGAGAAATAGAACATTACTTGATATGGTTCGTTCTATGATGAGTCAGGCTACTCTTCCATATTCCTTTTGGGGATTTGCACTAGAAACAGCTGCAAAGGTACTAAACCGAGTGCCATCCAAGGCCGTTTCAAAGACGCCATATGAATTATGGTATGGGAAACAGCCGAGCTTGACATTTATCAGGATCTGGGGTTGCGAGGCTTATGTCAAAAAGCTCGCCTCTGGGAAACTGGAGAGCAGATCTGAGAAATGTATCTTTGTCGGTTACCCTAAGGAAACTAAGGGTTATTATTTCTACGATCCCAAAGAGAACAAAGTATTTGTTGCTCGGACGGCCATATTCCTTGAGAAGGAGTTTCTTCTGCAAGAGGCCAGTGGGAGAGAAATAAAGCTGGATGAGAATCCAGAGGAAGGACAAAGTAGTCAAGCACAGTTGGATGTGCATGAGCCAGTGGATCAGGTTATTGAACAACCTGAGGCTCAGATATCACGGGAACCGCGAAGATCGGGTAGGATCCGTAGACAGCCTGAGCGCTATGACGGAGTCTACATCATTGATAATGATGAACCCCTTACTTATGCGGATGTGGTCAGTGGACCGGAGTCAGCTAGATGGCTTGAAGCTATGCGAGCCGAGATAGACTCCATGTCAGATAACCAAGTCTGGGATTTGGTTGATCAGCCTCCGGGAGTAATCCCTATAGGCTGTAAATGGATCTTCAAGAAGAAGATTGACATGGATGGTAACGTGGTTACCTATAAAGGCAGGCTAGTTGCGAAAGGTTTCAAACAAATCTACGGGATAGATTATGATGAAACTTTCTCTCCTGTAGCTATGTTCAAGTCTATTCGGATTCTTTTCGCGATAGCTGCATATTACGATTATGAGATCTGGCAGATGGATGTGAAAACAGCTTTCCTTAATGGAAATCTGAATGAGGATGTGTATATGACACAACCTGAAGGTTTCACTAATCCATCAGATCGTCATAAAATATGCAAGTTAAAGAAGTCCATTTATGGACTTAAACAAGCATCAAGAAGCTGGAATATTCGTTTTGATGAATCAATCTCTGAGTTTGGTTTCATCAAGAACGAAGATGACCCGTGTGTGTATAAGAGGTTTAGTGGGAGCGTGATTACATTCCTAATCCTCTACGTCGATGATATCTTAATCATTGGAAACGATATTCCTGAAATGCATGCTGTTAAAGCATGGCTAAGGAAATGTTTCCAGATGAAAGATCTAGGAGAAGCAGCCTATGTATTAGGTGTGAAGATCTACAGGGATAGATCTAAGAGGCTTCTCGGGCTGTGCCAGAGTACTTACATCGATAAAGTTCTGGAGAGATTCCATTTAGAGAATTCTAAAAGAGGATATCTTCCAGTCAGACATGGTCTGAATCTTTCGAAGAGTCAGTGTCCACAAACACAGACTGAGAAAGATGAAATGGACAATACGCCTTATGCTTCGGCTATTGGGTCCATTATGTATGCGATGTTATGTACTCGCCCAGACGTTGCTTACGGGTTAAGCGTGACCAGTCGTTTCCAAAGTAATCCAGGTCAGGCACACTGGATTACAGTCAAGAACATTTTAAAATATCTGCGGAGGACCAAAGATATGTTCTTGATATATGGTGGTCAGGACGAACTTAGTATAGAAGGATATACTGACGCTTCGTTCCAGTCGGACCAGGATGATTTCCGATCGCAATCAGGCTATGTTTTTAGCTTGAATGGTGGAGCAGTGGTGTGGAAGAGTTTCAAACAGTCAACTGTTGCTGATTCCACAACAGAAGCCGAGTATGTTGCAGCCTCGGAAGCATCCAAGGAGGCAGTGTGGATTCGTAAGTTCGTGAGAGAACTTGGTGTTGTTCCTTCAAGTGTCGATCCTTTGGTTATCTTCTGTGATAACACTGGAGCCATCGCACAAGCAAAGGAACCACGGTCGCACCAGAAGTCCAAGCACATACAGAGACGGTTTCACTTGATCCGGGAGATCATAGATCGTGGCGAGATCAAAATATGCAAGGTTCATACAGATGACAATCTGGCAGACCCGCTTACCAAGCCTCTGGCGCAGCAGAAGCATGAGAAGCACTGTAATAATATGGGTTTGAGGTTTCTCAACCATTAGATTAAGTGCAAGTGGGAGATTGTTGGGGTATGCCCTTAAGGCTAATGTTTGAGGCCTTGGGATTGTAATAGTATCATTGTATAAACTCTTAAGTTTATAAAGGCAATGGTTGTTATTCAGGTTGTTACCTTGTCTGCTGTAATAAGTCTACTAGTGAATAATGTCTCAAAGCTGTTCAGCCAGGGTGACATGCAGTAATGTCCTTAGTCGATATATCTTGGTGAACATGAGACAGCCTTGATATGGTTAAAGACTAATATGTGTTCTAATCTTATAGGATGCTTCGAGCATGGAATAAGATGTAGACTCATGGGTACATTGGATGTACTGGACAGACCCTACTAGGATATTCAATTGCTTGTCACAATGTGAATAATCCTTGTATGCTACAAGTGGCACATGTCCTTTGACTTGAGATCACTTGTGTTTCTAAATGATGAATGTCATTGTTTTGAGGTAGTTCAATATCATTTGAAATATAATGGTTATAGACTATCTTGGATAATGATCATGAGTCAGGTTAGGACACTAGTGATAGATAAAGGATTGCCGTCTCCTTGTTTAAGGAGTGTGATGTTCTAAGGCCCCCCTATATGAGATGATTGAGAAAGTGTATGGCCATACCCAGATGACTATGTTCATCTGATCTAATCATGCTCATCGTATTGGAGTTACAGGCTTGACATGCTTGTCCAATAAGAACATCCAGTGGCAAAGGAAACATGTATGCCTCGTGAAATGGATTCACACTTGTGCTGTGATTTGGGTGTAGTCTTGGAAGACTCTTTCCTTTATATCGGGAGACAGTGATGTGTTGCTAGATACCCCTCACTGATCGTGATAACGTAAGTTGTCGTTACCGACATTTAAAGGAAACCCTTAGGGTCGCACAATTTGATGACATGGCTTACTCAAGTCAGATCGTGTGGACTGAATTGTTTGGATTCAGTTTAAAGGAGTTTAGACTCTGATTGTAAGTGAGATCTGGTCTGATTATGTTTGATTGATTAGGGCTTGAGATCGGTAAGCTTCGATCGAGAGTGTGGATGCTAGATCGGAGAGATCAAGAGCATCCAGAGATGAACGGTTGGATCTTGAACCATTTGGTTCAAAGAGATCTAGACCATGGCTTGGGCTGGTTTGATTTGGTTTTTTGAACCGAATTGAGTTGAACCTAATTGGCTTGAACCGGTTCACATGGGTGAACGTATGGTTCAAGGATTGAAGGCATTTTGGGCGGTTTTTCTTCAAGTGGTCGCATGGCTTCATAACCTTCCATATTTGGAAGTGTAACGCCATCACTTGAATGAAAGCCTTAACGCCATTTGCCCAATTACTCTCTTGTGATCTTCATTCGACAAGAAAAAAAAAAAAGGGGAACTCTTGCACAACGAAGCTCTCGGCCAAGCACCTCTCTTCATCTACACACGACAAGGAAGTTTTGGAGATCCCTTGCTAGCACAAGGAACATCCGAAAGGGTAGCCATCTCTCATCTAGTGTGCGTTATCTTTGGAGGAGTGCTTACTTGCCCTCTTGCTTCCAAGTCGCCACCCTTTATCATGGCTATGGTAAGAGATCTTCTCTTGCTCTTTATAAGCAAACAAAGTTAATCTTATAGATATACTACATGCGATCTATGGAAACCCTAATTCCGCCCATGCAATTGAGATTTGTGCATGCTTAGGGTTTGCGCTCCCCCTCGAAGGGGACCTACATAAAAACATAACCAAATTCATACCAACAACAATAAATCACTTTGTAGATATAAATCAAAGAGTTCAGTCACAAAATATCAATGGGTTAAAACCCCAAATCCAAAAAAGAAGATCTACTCCAAAGTTTTTATCAAGAACATTCTTGAGTTCACTTAAGAATCACTTTACATGACCAAAAAAGAAGTAAACAAACAAGAAGAGGAAGAAAGTTGGTGTCTCCCCTTTCTCAAGGATGAAGAATCACCAATCTTTAGCCTCTTCTCCCCTTCTTCAGCTTCAAATCTTGATCTCCAAGTCGCTTGTGCCCTAGTAGTCATCCCAGCCTTTGTTCCATGTTTTTCCTCTCCTTTTGAGTCCTAAGTCTTCACTTTTATACTTAGGGTAACCCTAGATTCTTTTAGGAAGTCTTTCAACGTACTTTCCCTCACTTCTGACACGTGACAACATAAAAAACAAGTAAAAAATGTGTGCAAGCAAGTATGGCAAAAAAGATCAGGGCTATGAAAATATTCAGGACCTCATCCTGAAAGTTTCTATGGAAAACTAGCAATCGCGTTGCATAGACTTCAGGACTATGAAGATTTTCAAGCCCCAGTCCTAAAAGTTTATGTGAAAAACTATAATTGTCCTGCAGAGACTTCAAGACTGTGAAGACTTTCAGGACCCAGTCCTGAATCTTTTTGTGGATATTTGCACCTCATCTTTGCATCGTGAATTATCTTAAGACTTCAAAAGTCTTCAAAAACCCTTCAATATTGAGCTATATTTTCTGCACTCTAGCAAAGACGAGTGGAAGTGAAGATTTTGAAATAAGATAATGGAATAAGCTAAAAGGGTTAAAGAAACAAGCAATTTAGCTTAAATTGTAGTGTATCAAATACTCCAGACTTAGAATTTTGCTTGTCCCAAGCAATTGAATTGTGTAAAAGCTAATAATATGAGTATAAGGTATTCCACAATGTAACATTCATTTCCAATGAATAAGGCACTACAAAAATAACCAAGTCTAGCTATAGTATTTAGTTGTAAACATACTAATGCCAAAGTTGGATTCTCAAGGTTCCACACAAAAAAAAAGAATTGAAAAGTGTCCACCTATGAGACATAATGCAATGAATGTTCACTTCCAAGAACAAGCTTTGTATAAAAACCCAATGTATTTATACCTTTATTATGAGAAAAGACCCGATTTTATTTTTCCTATTTTTTTATTTATTTTGACTAAGGCTACTTTTCTAAACAGTTTATAAAGCTTAGTTGCGCGAGGGTTAAACATTTGTGATTAATGCCCTCGATTACTTAGTTGAAAATAAATTTAGAGTGTATACACCGCATAATGCATACAACATTTAGTTAGCGGACTTGTTTTGCTTAAATCGTGAATCAACCTTTTTATGCGAGGGTTAAACATTTGTGATGAATACCCCCAGTTACTCAGTTGGTAACGAATTTAAAGTGTGTAGATCACAAACTCATAACTAGAAGACAACGGAGTTGTTCACTTCTATCAACTTTTTTTTTGAATGTTGAGTTATTTTCCAAAACATCATTTTTTTTTGGTTCGTAGTTTACAAGGGGTTGTTGAGTCTTTCTCACAATTCCACAAAAATAGAAGGGTGTAACAAAAAGTTATTCAATTAATGTCTATAAGGTTGTAATATGTCAGTAAATATGCCTAAATCAAGTTAAAATTAGTTCCCTTTCGAAATTCACTCAACAAAAAGTTTGAATGCTTAAAAAATATGACATAATGAGAATGGTAAATGTAGGACAGTATTCACCAAAATTACATGCATGAGCTAGTGAAAAATGACTTTTTCCCTATATCATCTGATTAAGTTAAATATTATTACAAAGTGATAAAAGCAAGCCTGCTCAATATGTGCTACTATGGAACACAAGTAATGTTCAAAATAAGACATGAGATTGTCAAAGGTGTGCAAGTCAAATGTTTAAGACAAAGTATGTCAGTAGAACTATATGTGAAAGTTCTCTTACACGCAAAATATCAGTATGACAATAGAGTAAAACAACAAAAGGGGGACATATAGCCAAAAATGTCTAAAACATCAAAATGTCCCTCCTATGCAAAAGAAGGCTACATAGTCCCTTATGTAGAGTGGAGAGGGTGGTGATAACAATACTCACGGGATCTAGATCAGGGGGAGGTGGGTCATACCAAGTCCAATGGTGATGGATGTCCTGCAACATGTCATACATGGATTGTTGCACTTGCCCATCGCGTAGGAGTTCGACATGCAATTAACGTTGCTCAACACTGATGGGCTCGCCGCAAGTGCACAGCTTATCGAAGTAATATAATAATATCATTCCCACAAGGAAAAATGACCAAGTACCGACTTATCTCAAGATCGTTAGCTAGATGAATCAGAAAAGGGTTGAGTTTAAATCTTACTTAACTAAGTTGCTGGAAAAGCTAAAGAAATACAACATGATTGAGAAATCGCATCTGGCAGATAGAATTACGGTCGTGATGGTGATCACGGCCGTGCCATAATCTTGTCATCGAATACTGTCACAAGAGTCTGAGAGAATTACCCCCGTGATGAATATCATGGGCAGGCCGTAATTCTTTCTGTGAAAAACGTCGAAAAGCGCCGAAGGAATCATGGCCGTGATGGTAATCACGGCTTGGCCATAATCTACTTGGCAATCTCTATGATTTCACCGAAGGAGTTACAGCTGTGATAAATATCACAGGCAGACCGTAATTTATTCTGCAGTCTTTCTAACATTATGGCCGTGATGAAAATCACGGGTAGGCCATAATTTCCAAGCATACTCCGATTTGCTTGAAATTTACTAGGTACTTCGTCTTGACATGTGGAATCCATTTGTGCACTCAGATCCTTCAAAATCCATCAAAAATTGCTCATTCTCTCCTAAAATATGACAAAAGCGAAGAGGGGTGAAGATTCCGAACAATAACAATAATTTAAGTCAAAATGATTAAAAACATGATAGAAGTAAGAGAGGCTTTGTATAAAAAGCATAGTAAAAACACTATATAAATGCATGATATCAAATCTCCCTAGACTTAGACTTTGCTTGTCCTCAGGCAAATAAATCGACCAAAGAACAATCCTGAGATGGAGAAGATAACTCACTTAATGAAAAATAAATTTCCAAAATATAATCTCAAATCAATGACACCTAACTCATGTCATAAGATTCCCAGAAAAATATACTATTCTTGGTATTTAATTCTTAAGATTCACGGTCCAAGACAAA
Source organism: Costus lasius (assembly GCA_027563935.2). Taxonomy (NCBI): domain Eukaryota; kingdom Viridiplantae; phylum Streptophyta; class Magnoliopsida; order Zingiberales; family Costaceae; genus Costus; species Costus lasius. The sequence continues at coordinate 21,132,103 of CM050451.1, read as the reverse complement.
CAAAGTTTGCAACTTACATAATAATCTGAATTTCAATCTCATGAATTCACCTTGTATTCAATTCAATGCTATAATATTTTTGTTTACAAGAATAGGATCTCCAAAATCTTTTTCTGCATTTATTTTTGACATTCTCTAAATTGATTACCACCTTTTTTATTAGTGACGAATTTAGAGTACACTGACCACATAGTTGATGTAATAGAACTCATATCTTTAAGCTAGTGGAGTTACGACTGTCTTTGAATCGTCTACCAACCTTTCTGCATGAACGAAAAACACTAATGGCGAATGCCCCCCATTACTTAGTTGGTGACAAATTCAAAATGTGTCTATATGCACAATAGAACTTATAGCCGAAGATAGTGGAGTTAATGTCAAATGTGTTTTTTTTTTGCACATACCCACTTAGATATATGTTTTTATTCCTTTTTTTTTTCTAGATTTTGGAGTCTTTCTTCCCAACAAATAACACAATAGATTGAATATATATGTTTAGGGTACATCTTTCTTCCGTTTATTTTTGACATTATCTAAATTGATTACCACCTTTTTTTATTAGTGGCGAATTTAGAGTACACCGACCACATAACTGATGTAATAGAACTCATATCTTTAAACTAGCGGAGTTACGTCTGTCTTTGAATCGTCTACCAACCTTTCTGCATGAACGGGAAACATTAATGGCGAATGCCCCCCCCCCAATTACTTAGTTGGTGACAAATTCAAAGTGTGTCTATATGCACAATAGAACTCATAGCCAAAGATAGTGGAGTTAATGTCAAATGTGTTTTTTTTTTTTTGCACATACCCACTTAGATATATGCAATATATACATAAGGCTAATCAATCAACATCAATATAGGAAAATTATACTCGTATGTTTACCTTATTTGAGAAGGATGTTTCACTCTCGAATCACATTCCTCAAACATTCTGTTTACTAGAAACTTATGAACAATAAGCAGGAGGTTGATATGAAATTATATATTGAGGAAATAAATTCAACACCAGGAGTTGTCAATCCATTCCACAGGCATTGGTAAGTGATCATCCAAGCACACATCATCAAAAATATAAAACCACACATCATGCATCAACGAAAAGCAACGTGCATCAGAAGATAATAGTCATCAGCGTACACAAAAATGAGCGTCTACATACAATGCTAAACCAAATATAGATAAAGTTCAACATGAAAGTGCCTCACACACGGCGCCACACCAGATGTCTAGAGAGCAAATATATACAACAACCCATGAAAGGATATATCCTCTCCTTACATAAAAATCTTATCGTCCTCAATGCAATAAAAGTGGAATAAGAGAATAGGAGAAAGGATACTCATAAAGCTCTAATCGGCCGCACCATCATCCGAACCATCCTCCTCAGAGCTGTCGTCCTCTTGGTAAATGTATCACAAAGCTCCTACATAGAATATATATAAAATCAAAAGGGGAAACCATTCTAAAAGCATCATATAAGATTCATAGTGTAACTCCTAAAAGCAAATAACTAACCTATACTACCAAGATGTAAACTAACACGAAATAAAAAATGAGAATGGAAAATAGAGATAGTTACTTGGGTTGCCTTCCAAGAAGCGCTAATTTAAGGTCATTAGCTTGATCAGAGTCAGAGATCATGGTATTGACGGTGAATAAGTGGCAAAGTAAAGAGCTTGTAGTTTCTTGTGTTTTTGCCATCTTAAAAGTATGCCCACCAAAGTAAATATCCCAAGTAGTGGGTGAATCATTGTCATTTTGAGCAACTTGTGTAAGCAAAAAGAAAAGGTAATACCCACAATGTCATCAAAAGAATACCTTATAGCTTTTCTAAACTTATCTATTATTGAACTCGTTTGTTTTTCATGTTCATCTACATCATCAATTATAGAAAAAGTGGAGTCAAGGCCCGAAAATTCACACCTTTCATTATTTGGAAGAGTTCTGAGTTCAATTTTGGGAGTTTCACTTACCTTAAGAACAACGGTAACAAAAATCAGAAGTGTAGAGTTCTCACCATCATCATAGTCTAAATGTTCATCTTTCACCTTCTCCGCATCGATGGATGGACTAGAGTCAGGTAATTCAGAAAAAGATTTACTCTCATCCTCTCTCTCATCACTGTCATCTCCTATCATACAGACTTCCAATTGATCTCTTTCTTTCTTGGTGTCTAGAATTTTTGGGGGCGTGTCCTCCAGGACATCGATGTTATAGCAAGATCCTACAAAAGAAGGTTTTCTTAAACTTTCTGTCAAATCAAATTCGATGGTGTCCTCACCTATCTTGAAAGTCAGCTTCTCATTTTGCACATCAATTATAGCACATGCAGTTGCTAAGAAGGGTCGACCTAAGATTATGGGGAGCCTAGAGTCTTCCTCCATATTAAGGACTACAAAATCTGCAGGTATGAAAAACTTACTGACCTTAATGGGAATGTCCTCAAGGATACCTATGGGATGGCGAACTAAGCAATCGGCTAACTGTAGAGAGATGGTCGTGGGCTTCAATTCTCCAATGTTTAGCTTCTTACAGATAGATAGTGGCATTAAGTTGACACTTGACCCTAGATCACATAGAGCACAGTCAAAAGACATATTACCAATTAAACAGGGAATAGAAAAACTCCTTGGAACTTTGAGCTTCAGTGGTAGTTTGTTCTATATGATAGCACTACACTCCTCAGTGAGTGCAACTGCTCCATGCTATTCCAACTTTCTCTTATTTGACATAATCTCCTTTAAGAACTTGGCATAGGAAGGCATCTGCGACAAGGTGTCAATGAAGGGAATGTTAATATAAAGCTTTTTGAGTACCACCAAGAACTTTCTGAATAGCTTGTCAAGTTTAGCCTTCGCCAGTCTCTGAGGAAAGGGGATTGGCGGTTTGTAGGGAGGTGGTGGCACATACACATGTTCTTGCTCCCTAGATTGTGAAGTCGAGTTGCCCTCAATGCTTTGGTGCTCAATGGGTTCAGAATTTTGCACCTCTTGGTTTAGAGTTGTATCACTTACCCGTGGCTCCTCTAAGTGTTTCCCACTGTGCGTGGTGATGGCATTGCAGTGCTCGCGTGGGGGGTCCTCTGATTGCCTTAGTAGCCTCCCTATCAGTCTACTTGAAGAGCTAGCCTGCTAGGCTATCTGAGTCTCTAGCATCCTATTATGGATCTCCATGGATTCCATTCTGGACACTAGATTCTTGACAGTTTCGCCAACTTGCCTAAACTCCTCACTGTGCTTAGTTTGCATAGCTATGAAATTTTTGAGAAGCATCTCCATGTTTGACTTCTGGGGGCTTGGGGGTAGCTATTGTTAGGGAATGCCGGGTGTAATTTAAAATTTTTGCAGTCCCAGGACGCAGCGGAAGAAGCATTACACCCGAAACACATTCCGTTCCCAAGGATCCATGCGAGTGAGTACACACAAGGATGTGATAGAGTTATACCTCTTTCGCTTGTCTAGATGTCGAAGCCATGTTGAAGGCGCCCAAGTGTTCGCCCTCTACAAATGTCCACGCGTCGACTCCTTGATCGTTGCTCCCTTCCACGCTTGGTGCTAGCCTCGGGAAGAGAATCAAGCCTTCACTCCACTTCTCTTGCGCCACCTCCAAGATGAAAACGCCAAGAAGGGATGAAGAGGAAGATGATGCCGCCAAGATGTATCCCTTTTTCTCCTTGCTTGCGCCACCTTCAAGCAAGATGCGCCAATGGCTATGAGAGGAAGAGAGCTTGCGGCAATAGAAGGAGAAGCCACAAAGCCCAATCACTCTTTGCGCCAACAAGAGGAGAAGAAAAAAGATGTTTTCGGCCACTTGGAAGAAGGGTTGCGCCAAGCCTTAGTTGTTGTCACCCTTTGCCTTTGCTCACGCCTCCTACAAGTCCTTCACACGAATCAATCCTTAAGATGGACGACTAGAGTCCTATTAATAGAACAAGGGGCGGCTAGAGCAATGGATGGGATCATGCCAAGTGGGCGGCTAGGATAGAGGAGTCTTGAGGTAAGGAAAGTCTCCAAGACTTTACCATAAATCTCATTCAACCTTTCCTAATTTTCCCAATGGCCATATCAGCCCAAAGCATACCTTGTATGCACTAATTCCATCCAAGGAAGTAGGGCTAGGCGCAACTTCCATGAAGAATTCGGCTAGGGCGGTTTCTTGGGAGAAATTAGGGTTTGGGGTAAGGTAAGTCTCCAAGACATTACCATATTCCTCACCCTACTACCCATATGCGCCCAAGAACTTCCCATAAAAGTTCTCAAGCCATATCAGCCCCAAGACTTGCCTTAGAGGCAAGTATTCCATCCAAGGAGCAAAGAGGGAGGCGCCTAATGCTTCCTTATGAAGCAACATGCGCCCACTTCACCCCATTATGCCCTTGGCGCCAATGGGGTATAATTCTTCCCCATTATACCCTTTTTGCTTATACTTCTTCATGACAACTAATTATTGGGCCTCATTGGATAATGAGCTAGCCCAAACTTCATGGCATGGGTTGATTAAGCCATTGGATCCAATCCAATGCAACCCTAATGTGAATGTGACCAATCTGGGTCAATTTCGGGTCAACCTGCCAAAAAATGAAGTTTGGCTCCAATAATTTTCTTCCAACTCATCAGGCCCATTGGCGCTGATGAAATCTTCCAAATGGATCCAAGTTATCCAATAACTTGATCCAAAGGTTTCTTGATAAAAGCAACGTCAAAAGTCTTATTGCGTGTGACCCCGTAGGATCCATATGACGATGGCAATGATGTAAACATCATAAGTAGTGAGGGGTATCTAGCAACACATCACTACTACCCATGTCATAGGATTAAAGTCATTGTGGCAACAACTCCTAACAAGCAACGAGGATTCCCATTGCATTATAGATCCCTTTGCCTGAGCTGATATCCTGCCATTGGATTAGTCTCAAGTTTATTATCCAACGCACTGGTCATGACTCAACAAGTGTGGCCTACACTTTCCTGTCATGCACCAATAAGGTGGGGCGCCCCGAGGTGGATATCATGCTTCCAATATGGAAGGGGCAAATCCTACTATTAGTCATCCATGCCTCTACATGATTTATGACATACCCAATGACAGTCGTTTTGATCTCCCAATTACGGAGAGACGTAAGACTGTATTAAAGCATACCCATCATCAAATCTAGACATGAATACCTCAAGTCTAAGGATCAATGCAAAACCTCTTGCATGTGAGATTGACTTGTTGACTAGACAAATCAATCCTCACGGTGGATCACTCCAGTGCATCCAATGCACCTGTATGTCTGCGTTACTGTGCCCCGCACTTAACCAGCCCATACACCAGTCTCACATGTACCAAAGCTGTCCCATATCTGCTAAGGTACCTTGACTAGGGATAGCTTGTGAGAATGGATCCAATCCAAACTCCTGGGACATTATATATGCAACAAAATACATCATCGCAGATAGAGAAGTCTGCATAATAACGACTATGCCTTTAATAATTCTATCAAAGTACTTTCAAACAATACCTGACCATGTCCATTTATTGGTCTGCAGGGCATATACACCAACAGCTATATTGTCTTTGCTGGAAGCTAGGGGGTTCTCTGTAGTTGCCTTGAGGTGCAGGATTTTGGTTGCTCTTGTACGAGAAGTTTGGGTGGTTCCTCCAACCAGGATTGTAGGTGTTCGAGTATGGGTCATTTTGAGGTCTAGGAATAAAGTTCTCAATGGCGTTGACATGATAAGACCTTAACTCATTCGGTGAGGAGATCCCTCATTGGTAGTCATGCGTGGGGTGTCTTGCGTTACCACAGATCTCCCAAGAAATAGAGTTAAAAGAAGCAGGGTTGACATTAAGAGAATCTAACTTGTGAGATAAAGAGACAACCTTGGACGCTAGCGAACTGATGGCATCTAATTCAAACTTACTTAATGCTCTAGAAGATTGCACTCTCTCACTCGTCCACTGATAGTGGTTTAAAGCCATGTCCTCAATGAGAGTCAACGCATCATCAACACTCTTATTCATAATTGCGCCACCAACGGCGGCATCAACTGTCATGCGAGTATTGTAGTTTAGTGCGTTATAAACGGTATGGATAATTACTCACTTTTCAAGGCAGTGGTATGGACACATCCTCTAGAGTTCCTTGAATCAGTTCCACACCTCGTATAGCGATTCACCATCTCTCTGGATGAAGCTCGTTAATTTGTTCTGAAGCTGTGTAGTCTTAATTGGAGGAAAGTACTTCAAGAGGAAGGCATTCAATAGTTTCTCCCAAGTCATTATGGAACCTGGCAGATGAGAGTGAAGCCATGCACGAGCCCTGTCCCTGAGAGAGAAAGGAAAGAGTCTAAGTCACAATGCATCACTAGAAACTCCATTCATTTTCAGTGTATCACAGTATTTAAGAAACATGGAAAGATGCATATTTGGGTCCTCAGTAGGCAAGCCGGCAAACTAGTTTTGCTGAATCATGGAAAGAAGAGACGATTTGATTTTTAAAATTATTCGCCTCAATGGTGGGGCGAGCAATACTAGAGTGGACCCCTTGCACATTCGGGGCTACGAAATCCCTCAATGATTTATGCCCTTCCATCTTAAGTGTTTGTAAAAATTCTATTCCTTTTTTTGCTTTCTTCGGGTACAGAATCTTCTTTCGATCTTAGCTCCTCCATGAATAGCTTTCCATCCCTAGAACACCTGGGCATAAACAATCAGAAGTTAGAACTAAGAAGAAAGATAAGCAACAATAGTGATAAGAAGAATAGAGTTTGAACTAGAGAAAAATAAAAAGCAGAAAATAAAATCTAGCCTAGCAATCCTTTGATTTAGTTAATATTGGCGAAACTGGTCCCCGGCAATGACGCCAAAAACTTGATGGTCTTACCACAAGTGCACGGCCTATTGAAGTAATATAATAATATCGTTCCCACATGGACCAATGACCAAGTACCAACTTATCTCAAGATTGTTAGCTAGATGAATCAGAAAAGGGTTGAGTTTAAATCTAACTTAACTAAGTTGCTCGAAAAGCTAAAGAAATACAACGGGGTTGTAATCAAGTTTTGAGAATTCAGGATTTCGGGTTTCACCACTCTGGATCAAATAGTTCACTAACGAGAATTATCTAAAGAAGGGTTTTACCGTGCTGAAGAGGACCTGTTCGCATGTACAGATTGCCCCCTTTCAACGGTAACCCGGTGTCTACCCAAGTTAATCCCCTACTTTCGTGGTTATTAACTCGAGATAGAACCAATGAGTTCTTGACAAGTATATAAAATCCCTCAGATCAATTTAAACTACTTTCATGATTGAATCAACCTGTCTGAAAATCGCAGATTCGACGTCGCACTTCGCCTTCCAGTACATCATGCAACGTCTAAAACATGCGAACTATCGCCAGTAATTAACATGCAAAAAACACAATAAAATTTGGATCAAGCACAAGTAAATCTTCAATAGACAAAAATTATTAATTAAACTATAAAATCACAGAGGGATACGCCCTAATCCCGAAACAATATTTACGCTAACATGTTTTTAGATGTATAACAATAGAAATCCATATTCCTGATTACAAATTGGCAAATAAAAATCAAGGCTCCCTCGTGGAGATCGACGCCAACCGGTGATAGGTTATACCGCAAGTGCACGGTTCTATCACATAATAAAAAGTATCAATCCCATAGGGACTAGGGGTCAATTACTAACTAATCAGTCTATTAAAAGCTAGGTGATCAAATAACGATGAGAGTTACTAATATCCTAATGCAGGAAAGTAAATTTGAACAAATCAAGAGCAAACAAAGGTGTAAAAAGTCTTGAGAGAAAATCAGGGTTTTAGATTTCACCACATTGAAGGATAATGGAAAGATGATGCTAAAGGTTTTAATTTGTTTATTCTATTGTCTTAAGGAAATTCTTCCTAGTATACAGATCGTCCCCTCTCAGGCTACGATCCGGTATCTATCTTAACCTAAGTCTCCTACTTTCATGGCTAACTGGGTTAAGTAGATCCTATGAGTTCCGTGAAGAATGATTAACTCCTCAAGTAATTTAAACGTACTTTTGTGGTTGAAATTACAAGTTCTATCCTAAGGGTTTCGACGTTATGGTTTACCTCTCAGTCCTTCCCACAACATTTTAAACATACGAAAGCATGACCATTGATATGAAATAATTACAATTAGGATCAAATAAGAACAACAATTAAGTCAAGCATAGTATTAATTAAGCATCATTAACCAATATCCTTACAACGGACTACGCCTAAACCCCAAAAATAAGTTTACGCTACAACTTTCATCGTAGAATACATTAATTTTCTTAAGAAAAATCAAATCAAACCAAGGGAAAAGTTAGATCTACGTTGGGAGAGGATGAAGCACGATCTTTAGCATCAAAACAAGGAAGAAATCACGCCCAAATAGCCTTCGCCATCAAGGTTTTCACCAAAACCCTAGTTGTTGCCCTTTGCACAAATTCTCCCGATTGGCTCCACGAAATGGCACAATTTCTATCCCAAAATGTCACCTACCCAAGTAGGAAGCTCCCCTCCAATTTTGCCCAAATTTGGCTCCAAAAAAGCAAGAATCAGGTGAAAAATCTGACGGGTGTCGAACAGGTGGGAGTCTTCATGGCCATGCATGGATGCACGGGCATGCCCGTGAAGATGGAAAAATCTAAAACTGAAATCTGAAACTGCACTTCTGGAGCCTTCACAACCGTGCATGGATGCACGGGCACGCTTGTGAACTTTTCGTTGAAGTCTGGAAATTGGAACCAAGGTCTTCACGGTTACCCATAAAGGTCTCGCTGAAATGTAGAAACACAGGGTCATACACGACCATGCATAGATACATGGCCATGCCCATGAAAATTGCAGAAGGCTCTATTTAATCTGAAAATTGATATGCAGCTTTGTCTCATCATAAAAAGTCATTTCATATCTTCAAATCTTCTAAAATCTATCAATTTTGGGCGAAAATCCCTATATTTCAATAAAACCAAAGAAAAGTGAAGATTCTGAAGAATATGAAGTATTTAAGCAAATAAATGAGACAAAGCTATGCACTCCAGTCCAAAATAATAATAAAACTAAGCCACAATGTACTATATATATGCATGATATCACAATACATTGGACTTAAAATTTTGCTTGTGTTCAAGCAATTGAATTGTTTAGAATACAGTGATGAAACGAAATAAGGAATCTCAATCAACTAAATATAGTCTCTGGCAAGGTTATAATTTGGTCAACAACAAGTCTCAAGTTATAATGCAGTATTAAAAGCAAATTGAATCAAATATTACTAATACAATCTATTGGAGTATGCAAAGTTAACAATACCAGAAACCTTAATAGCATATCTCACACATAAGATATCTTTGTTCAAGTATTTATAAAACAAGTGGTTGTACATCAGGTTATCAGAAAATAGCATCGGTACCGCATAGTGTCTATGTGGTGCCCTTTTTTTTAATAGTGCCAAGCTAGATGAATGAAGAGGAACACCATAGCTTCGGTACCATTGCTATTATTACTGGACAGGGGACAGTGCCAAGCTAGACTGACATGATTTGCTTAGGTACCACTATCACCCCTTTTTTTCTATATTTGAATGCTAAGAACAGTGCCAAGTGAAAGTATTATGTACAATGACACTTCTCTACCACTGTTATTATTTCTGATTCCCATGACAAAATGTACAATAATATGTGAATTGTGAAGTCAAGATACAAGTAATCATTACACATGAGATGCATATCAAAGTCAAGGTAAAACAACAAGCATACTCTTGAGGATCATAAAAATAACAAATTGAGTTAATTAAATCCTTCAACTGCATTAAACAAAAAGACGTGTGTAAACTATAACCAATGCAGACTTCTAAAAATAGTCAAGATTCCCAATCCAATCATTCAAGTACTCATAAAACAATGCAATTCCAAGAACAAAGCAAATATCATAAATAAGGGGTAGGCAAAGACACCTAAGGTGTTGGAACAACAAGAAAGTTAAAAAAAATGCATGAAAGGAAAAAACAAACTAACTACAATACTTCTAAGAGCAGAATAAAAACTACTAGAACTGTAAAAGTTGACCAAATAGTGGTGAAAACACTGCCGCTCATCCCCAGCGCCGACACAGCCTCAGTTGAAGCTCATGTACGGACTCCAAGATGGAAGATTGGACCCGTCCTTGGCATCCCACATTGGCTTCAAGGTCTCGAAGCTGTGCAAGCCCATATCAACGGCAATCTGGAAGTCATGCTACGTATCCCGGACAAATTTGAGCATTGTCTCTATCCGGTCCAATTGAGTGGAAGGTCGCCGAGAAGGAGATGGTGGGGCAATCTGGAGAGGAACATCGTGATCATCGACAGCCTGCATCCTCTAGTTCTACTGCTCGCGAACAATGGGACATGCAGGATTTGGCAGTGGCAACTTGACATCGCTCCCGGGGAAGAGTAGATTGTAGAGCTCTCCCTCCTTGACGATCATCCGCATTGGAATGCAGGAATCAAGGTCAAGATGGGAGTTGCCCTGAGCTTGCTCTATCTGGTAGGGTTGGATCCCTACCGCAAGAGCGAGTGGGGAGAGAAGTCCCCCAAGAGCAATGACACCCTTCGGTGCCCGAGTGATGTAGAGACTATAGAAGGGTTGGTCCTTAGTGCTGTACTCTACAGTGTTTACACAATGCACAGAAATCGTGAGAGAGTCTTGAGATGAGCAAAGTCAAATCGCTCGGAAAGTATAGCAAGAAACACGGGAAATCAGGGCAAATTCGTTTCGAGGCAATACTAATGCGAGAGAAATCCAACGGCACCCAAAATTAATGAAATTCACTCACTAACCTCTAGAGCAATGTTAAGCACAGCACGAACGGGGTTTGCGGATCGCAAGGTCAGCTCGCACACCTATGCACCTACGAACAAACCAACGAACAGGGAAACCGTCCACGACTCCGACGCTCAGATGCTCGTGGGTGAGAGGGTGAAAGAAACTCAACACGGAAAGAACGTCTAGAAACAGGCGAACCTGACCCACCCGGAATGGTGGGATTTACTTCTTGGAAAGCAGGAAACACGAGCAGGAAACACTTCGAGTCGAGACACCGGTCGCCGACTCTTAGAAATTTTGAAGGCGAAGCTACTTCGTCTTCCACACAAGCTGGAGGCACTCTTGCTCACCAGGAGAACTCCACCTCTAAGAGAACTAAGGAACACAACACCCCAACCTCCTCTTTTATAGAACAAGAGGGGAGGGAACAAAACAAAGCAGAAAAGACAAACAACTTTAACAACTAACAACTCATGCAGGCTACAAAGGTAGTCAAGCTGCTACTACAAGACAAAGCAAAACAAACTTCTACCTAATATTCTATGAAGCTAGCGCATGGTCTTCTGGTCTTTGTACGGAGGCAGTTGGGTAGTTAGACGCGTTCGGAGCATACCGCGACAAAGCAGCAGAATTTGGACGTTGTGGGCTGAGTTACGACGGATGTGGCGCGCTCTTGGGCCGTGTTGCTAAGATGATTGCACAGCCCCTCAGGTGTTGGGCCTTCAGGTGGACAGTCGCCCAGTCCCTTGAGTGAAATGGCCTCGGTGTGGATCGACAATGGTCTGATCACTCCTACAAAATGGTTCGGCGGTCGAGAAGTGCATTGAGATCACCGTACCTCCACCTTGTTGGGCTCCTTCGGACCCTCCATGGAGGGTTCAACATGGTACGGAGGGTTGTGGACGTCAAAACGGGGTCGTCGGGGCAGTTCGGCGACTTCTTTGGGTAGTTGTCCGCAGGACTCACGGGGCGAGGTTTTCGTCGCTGGGTACCCCGAGGAACATTCTGTGCAAAATTTAACTTGCGCATGTGAAGCCGCCGCTAAATCGGGTAGCTGTCCGCAGGACCCACGTGGCAAGGTTTTCGTCGCTGGGTACCCCGAGGAACTTTCTGTGGAAAATCTGACTCGTGCACCTGGTAGTTGTCGGCAGGACCCATGGGGCATGGTTTTCGTCGCAGGGTAGCCCGAGGAACTTTCTGTGGAAAATCTGACTTGTGCATGTGAAGCCGCTCCTGAGTCAGGGAGTTGTCCGCAGGACTCACAGCGTGTGACTTCCATCGCTGGGTACCCCGAGGAACTTTCTGTGAAAAATCTGACTTGTGCATGTGAAGCCGCTCCTTCTTCCATGCTAGTCTGGTCGCTGAATTCCGCAGGAAACACTGGGTGTGATTCTGGTCGCTAGGTGTGCCATGATTCTTGCTGTGTTGCTCCTGCATCAACTTCCGCTGCGTGCTCTGAGGTGTTCTCCTCTGGAGAACTAGGGGGTAGAGGGTCGTCTGGGTCCATGGCTCCTCCAATGGACCATAGAAAGGAAGCAGATCTGCCACGTTGAAGACGGGGTGGATACCCATGTCCTCAGGTAGGTCCAGTACATAGGCGTTGGAGCCGATCTATCGCACCACCCCATAAGAGCCCATGTATCGTGGCTGAAGCTTAAAATGTGCTCGGTGGGGAACATGCTCGGGGTGGATGTGCACCCTTACCAGCTCACCTACAGAAAAGTGTTGTGGCCTATGATGCTCGTTGGCCCTCAAAGCATTACGAGTATTGCCCAAAAAGATTCAATGTCGAACTTCCTCATGCAAGCTAGCTATATGCTGAGCGAAAGAGTATGCATGCTCGGAAAGATGGGACTCCATGGGCAGGTCATGCAAGTCAATGGGTTTACGTGGCTGATAGCCTGAAACCACTTGGAAGGGACTAAGACCCGTAGACCTATTGGCTGCACTATTATACGCGAATTCTGCCATAGGAAGGATGGTGTACCAAGACCTCGGGTGGTCGCCGATGAGGCACCGGAGCAAGTTGCCCAAGCTACAGTTAATGACTTCCATTTGGCCGTTGGTTTGAGGGTGGTAAGCTATGGATAGCTTCAGAGTGGTGCCCAAGAGGGCCCAAAGTGAGCACCAGAAGTGGCTCACAAAGCACGTGTCACGATCGGACATGATGGTCTGAGGGAGGCCATGGAGACGGACAATCTCCTTGAAGAAGAGGTGTGCTACGTGGGACGCATCCGCTGTCCGTGAAGAGGGGATAAAGTGTGCCATCTTCGAGAACCGATCTACAACCACGTAGATGGAATCGAAGCGTGAGGCGGTCCGGGGCAGCCCTAGAACAAAGTCCATGCTAAGGTCGCGCCAAGGACCGTTAGCAATCGGCAATGGGGTGTAAAGGCCGGTGTTCGCGGGGCGAGGTTTGGCCATTTGGCATGTGCCACAATGGCGCACAATACGCGCGACGTCCTTGCGGAGGGAGGGCCAAAAGAAGCGCTCCTCCGCCATCTCAAGGGTTTTGTCACGGCCGTGATGGCCGGCAACACCACCCGCGTGTAACTCGAGCAAAAGATAGTCTCAAAGCGATGAACGGGGAATGCACAAACAGTTCCCCAAGAAAAGATAGCCTTCGCACAATTGGTAGGGGGACTAGGAGTCAGGGGAATTAGTCAAGGCAGCGTGGATGGCGCCGAAGTCAGAACACGTGGCGTACTCCTCCTTGACGTGGTCAAAGGTATTGATGCGGGTGCGCATGACACACAGAAGGGTGCAGACCCGACTCAGGGCATCCATGACGACATTCTCCTTACCCGCCTTGTGATTGATCACAAAGGAATACTATTGTAAGTACTCGACCCACTTGGCATGGCGGGCGCTCAACTTCTTTTGAGCATTTAGGAAAGACAAGGCCTGGTGGTCGCTATATATGACGAACTCGCGGTGGAGGAGATAGTGCCTCCACTACCGAAGTGACTGAACTATGGTGTAGAATTCCTTGTCGTAAGTTGCATAACGCTGGCGAGCAGCGTTCAGTTTCTCGCTGAAGAAGGCAACCGGGTGGCCTTCTTGACTAAGGCAACCCCCAATACCAGTACCAGAGGCGTCACACGCGACCTCAAAGACTTTGGCGAAGTCAGGGAGGCGCAGGATAAGGGCAGTGGTGATGGAATCCTTAAGGGATTCAAAGGCGCGTTGAGTGGCCGTAGTCCACTCGAAGTCATCCTTACACAGCCGTTGGGTCAACGGGGTCGCAAGTGTGCTGAACTCACGAATGAAGCGGCGGTAAAAGCCCACAAGACCCAGGAAACTACTGATATCAGAGATAGTGTGAGGCTCGGGCCAGTGCCAGATGGCCTCAACCTTCGTGGGGTCGACAGAAAGGCCCTCGTTGGAGACGATGTTGCCCAAGAAGTGGACTCGGTTGGTCATGAAGGAGCACTTCTTCGCGTTGAGGAAGAGGCTCTCCTTGCGCAGGAGGTCAAACGTGGCGCGGAGGTGGTCCAAATGGTCCTCTTGGGTCCGGCTAAAGATTAGGATGTCGTCAAAGTAGACGACCAAGAATTTGCCCATGTAGGGCTTGAGGACTTGGCTCATAAGCCTCATGAAGGTGGACGGGGCATTAGACAGCCCAAATGGCATTACGAGCCACTCATAGAGACCGTCCTTGGTCTTGAACGTGGTTTTCCATTCGTCGCCCTCACGAATGCGGACTTGGTGATATCTACTTCGGAGGTCTAGTTTGGAAAACCAGGATGCACCGGAGACCAGGTCCAGCATATCGTCAAGTGGCGGTTTGGGGAATTGATACTTGACGGTGATCCAGCTAATGGCACGGCTGTCAATGCACATGCGCCATGACCCATCCTTCTTGGGCGTGAGCAAGGCTGGGATAGCGCAAGGACTCAAACTCTCATGAATGTACCCCTTAGTGAGGAGGTCGTCGACTTGACATTGCAATTCAGCATGCTCGGTCGGGTTGAGACGATGGTGTGGCAAGTGGGGGAGGGAAGTTCCCGGGAGAAGGTCAATCGCGTGTTGGATCTCCCTAGCTGGGGTAAGGCCATGGGGCAAGTCCTCAGGGCCAATGTCAGAGAATTCGGTCAAGAGAGCTGCGATCTCCAGGGGATGCCCCTCGTTGAAGGGAGGAGGAGCATCCGAGGACTCGCGCACCATTAAGGCATAGACAACCTTGGACTCGGTGGCCTCGTGCATAAGCGCGGAGGCCCGCATGAGGGACACTACAGTTGGGGCTGGAGGGGCAACCGATGGAGGGACAACCACACCCTTGGAGGTGGAAGTGCGTAGCTCCTTAGGTGGGGTCGGGATCAAACGGATTTTCTGGTCGTTGTGGTAAAACACATAAGTATTCGACTGGCCGTAGTGGACTACGTCCCTATCATATAGCCATGGTCGTCCTAAGAGGACATGGGCGACATCCATAGCCGCCACATCACACCACACTTTCTCGCAGTAGTCCCCAAAAGCGATGGGGACCTAGCATCGATGGGTGACCAGAAGACTTGACGTTTCAACCCATGTGATCGAGTATGGCTTCGGGTGAGGCTCAAGGGGAAGACCGAAACGGGTGATCGCGGTCCGAGAGACCACATTCAAACTACTACCACAGTCAATGACGATCTTACATGAGTGCCCGTTGCACTTGATGTAAATCGTGAAGATGCTCGTACGCCTCCAATCCTCGGAGGGTGGGGTATGGACAAAGGTACACCGCACAACTGCAAGTGTCGGGTGACTCGACTCTTCGCCACTAGTGTAGCACTCGGCCTCAACATCGTGCTTCGCAGGCTCGTTGGTGATAGTGGCGACACGGGCAGGGGTCTTGTCCGTGGTGGTGGACTTTTTAGGGCAGTCGCAGGATAGATGGCCCGGCTGTAGGCAGTTGTAACAGTTGACTCGACTAGGCGGGCCGACAAGTGGGACCTTCCCCTTCTCCTCCCAAGTGAGGCGAGAAGGTGGGGCAACGGGGGCTGAACGCCTTGGGGAGTGATGGGCCGCCGGCGAGGGCCGTGGGTCGGAATGAGGCTCATGGCGCTCGAGTCGAGGGTGAGAATGAGGAGGCCCGCCCAAATGATGGCGCCTAGGGGGTCCGGACTTGCTGCGCCTAGCCGCAGCCCTAAGATCATGCTCGATATTGCGAGCGCGCTGGAAGGTTTGGTCGAACATCTCTGAACTATATGTGGGTAGGGCGCGTCGGATGTCTGCGCAGAGGCCATTCCTAAACTTTGACAAAACTAACTCGGGGTCCTCCTGGAGGTTGCACCGGAGTTGTAACGTCTCAAAGGTGAGGCAATATTCTTCAACGGTACCCAATCCCTGGTGTAGGCTACTATATTGATCAAGGAGACGCTGCCTATACGAAGGGGGTATGTATCGCTCGCAGAGGCAATACCTCATTTCTTCCCAAGTGGTGATGGGAGGAAGGGCTTGCTATGCATTTTGGTGCTCCACGTTTGCCCAATGCAAATGCACAGGGCCTTCGAGCAAGGTGCGCACATACCTAACGCGTGAATGGGGAGGCCAGTCACTAAGGTCAAAGTAAGAGTCAACAGACGCGACCCAATCCAAGAACTGTGTGGGATCGAGACCACCCGCGAAGGGTGCGGGGGTGTTCCGAATGAAGCAGCAAAAGTCATCATCCAAGCGAGGGCGTTCTACATGGTGTCGGGTTGGACCCCTTTGCCCGGCCCAAGCATGCCCAAAGCCACCATTAGGTTGGGGCCCTTGTGTGGCTCACACATCATCCACATCTAGGGGTTCATCCCCATAACCTAGGTCCCCGTGGACCTCATGAGGGCGCAGATGACCGGACTCATCCTCGAAGACTCACGGCCGCAGGGGCGCAGTCATCGGAGGCAACTCTCTAGTCGGTGGGGCTGGCTTTACGGACGGAGGTGGGTTAACCGGGTTGGAGCGCCTATGCTCCGATGGCTCAGGGCAACTTGTGAGGCTAGGATCCCAGCCATAATTTGCTGAAACATCGTGCTTGTATTCCCTTCATGGGATTCCAAGCGCGCGGACAGCGCATCCAACTTGGCGTCTACACGTGCTTCAAGCGCAGCCAAAGATTCTAAATGGGTTCTACTCTCTTCCGAGGGTTGGACTGACACTTGGGTTTCAGGGATGGTGTCTAGAAATTGGGATGACATAACTTGTGACCGTGTAGTCACCATGCACAAACAAGGCCGAAAATGACTAAGTATAGGATGCTGAAAACGCGGAAACGGTACTGAAATATGCTATGCAATGGTTGGACCATGTGAATGATAAGAATCGAACGCGCAACATCCTCTGATACCAAAATGATGTTGAGACTATAGGAGGGTTGGTCCTTAGTGTCGTACTCTACGGTGTTTACACAATGCACAAAAATCGTGAGAGGGTCTTGAGACGAGGGAAGTCAAATCGCTCGGAAAGTATAGCAAGAAACATGGGAAATCGGCGCGAATTCGTTTCGAGGCAATACTAATACGAGAGAAATCCAACGGCACTCAAAATTACTGAAATTCACTCACTAACCTCTATAGCAATTTTAAGCACAGCACAAATGGGGTTTGCAGATCGCGAGGTCAGCTCGCACGCCTATGCACCTGCGAACAAACCAACGAATAGGGAAGCCATCCACGACTCTGATGCTCGGATGCTCGTGGGTGAGAGGGTGAAAGAAACTCAACACGAAAAGAACGTCTAGCAAAAGGCGAACTTGACCCACCCGGAATAGTGGGATTTACTTCTCTTTTATAGAACAAGAGGGGAGGGAACACAGATAGCAATCTGGAAAAACCCACTGACATAGCCTCTGGCGCAGCGGAAGCTAAATTGGTCATACTAGAGACATTGGAACTGACTAAACATCAGTTGCCCTTGGTCTTACTGCAAGTGGGAGATTGTTGGTGTTTATGCCCTGCAGACCAATGTTTGGACATGGTCGGGCATTGTTTAAATGTACTTTGATATAATTATTATTCTCTATAAAGGCATGGTCGTTATTATGCAGACTTCTCAACCTGCGTTGATGTATTGAGTTGCATAAATAATGTCCCAGGAGTTTGGATTGGATCCATTCTCATAAGCTATCCCTAGTCAAGGTACCTTAGCAGATAAGGGACAGCTTTGGTACATGTGAGACTGGTGTATGGGTTGGTTAAGTGCGGGGTACAGTAATGCAGGCATACAGGTGCATTGGATGCACTGGAGTGATCCACCGTGAGGATTGACTTATCTAGTCAACAAGTCAATCTCACATGCAAGAGGTTTGCATTGATCCTTAGACTTGAGGTAGTCATGTCTAGATTTGATGATGGGTATGCTTTGATATAGTCTTACGTCTCTCCGTAATTGGGAGACCAAAATGACTGACATTGGGCATGTCATAAGTCATGTAGAGACATGGATGACCAATAGTAGGATTTGCCCCTTCCTTATTGGAAGCATGATATCCACTCGGGGGCGCCCCACCTTATTGGTGCATGATAGGAATGTGTGGCCACACTTGTTGAGTCATGACCAGTGCATTGGATTGATAAACTTGAGACTAATCCAATGGTAGGATATCAGTTTAGGAAAAGGGATCTATAATGCAATGGGAATCCTCGTTGCTTGTTAGGAGTTGTTGCCATAATGACTTAAGTCCTATGACATGGGTAGTAGTGATGTGTTGCTAGATACCCCTCACTACTTATGATGTTTACATCATTGCCATGGTCATATGGATCCTACGGGGTCACACGCAATAGACTCTTGACGTTGCTTTAATCAGAAGCCTTATGATCAAGTTATTGGATAACTTGGATCAATTTGGAAGATTTCATCAGCGCCAATGGGCCCTGATGAGTTGGAAGAAAGTTATTGGAGCCAAACTTCATTTTTGGCAGGTTGACCCGAAATTGACCTTAATTGGTCACATTTGGATTAGAGTTGCATTGGATTAGATCCAATGGCTTAATCAACCCATGCCATGAAGTTTGGGCTAGCTCATTATCCAATGAGGCCCAATAAATAGTTGTCATGAAGAGAGAATTGGCTTAAAAGGGTATAATGGGGTGAAATCTCACCCCATTGGCGCCTAGGGGCATAATGGGGTGAGGGAGGTGCCTTTGCTTCATTATGGAAGTAAAAGGGCGCCTAGCCCCTCTTCCTTGGATGGAATACTTGCCTCTAAGGCAAGTCTTGGGGCTGATATGGCTTGAGAACTTTTATGGGAAGTTCCTAGGTGCATATGGATATAGGGAAGAGGTATATGGTAATGTCTTGGAGACTTACCTTACCTCAAACCCTAGTTTCTCCCAAGACACCACCCTAGCTGAATTCCTCTTGCATGTTGTGCCTAGCCACTTCTCCTTTGATGGTAAGAATGCATTTGAGGCATGTCTTGGGCTGATATAGTGCTTGGACATTTATGGATAGGTTGAATGAGGTTTATGGTAAAGTCTTGGAGACTTTCCTTGCCTCAAGACACCTCATCCTAGCCATGCACTTGGCATGATCCTAGCCCTTGCCCAAACCGCCTCTAGTCCTATTTATAGGACCCCTTGTCACCCCCTCTTGGGTTCCCTTCCTTGAAGACGTGAGGTCTCATACACAAGGAGGCGTGGAGCCTTAAGGTGGCGACAACTTGAGAGCTTGGAGCTCTCCTTCTTCATCAAGGAGCGCAATCTTCTTCCATAGCCGCAAGTTCTTCTTCTTCTCCCTCTCTTCTTGGCGCAAGGACTCTTAGTGTTTGGTGGCATCTCCTTGCCATAAGCCCTCTCCATTCCTTGGCCATAGGCGCACCTTGCTTGAAGGTGGCGCATACAAAGAAGAAGGAGGAAGCACTTGGCGCATCATCTTCCTCCTCATCTCTTCTTGGCGCTTTCATCTTGGAGGTGGCGCAAGAGAAGTGAAGGAACCCTAAGGCTTGATTCTCTTCCCGAGGCTAGCACCAAGCGTGGAAGGGAGCAACGATCAAGGAGTCGACGCGTGGATACTTGTAGAGGGCGAGCACTTGATCGTCTTCGAACATGGCTTCAAGAACCGAGCAAGCAATAGAGGTATTATCCTTGTCACATCCTTGTGTTCTCCCTCGCATGGATCCTTGGGCAAAAGGAATATGTTTCGGGTGTAATGCTTCCGCTGCGTCCTGGGACTGCAAAAATTTTAAATTACACCCAGTATTCCCTAACAGGCATTGTTGGTGTATATGCCCTGCAGACCAATGTATGGACATGGTCAGGCATTGTTTGAATGTACTTTGATAGAATTATTATTCTTTATAGAGGCATGGTCGTTATTATGCAGACTTCTCTTCCTGCATTGATGTATTGAGTTGCATAAATAATGTACCAGGAGTTTGGTTGGATCCATTCTCATAAGCTATCCCCAGACAAGGTACCATAGTAGATATCGGACAGCTTTGGTACATGTGAGACTGGTGTATGGGCTGGTTAGGTGCGGGGCACAGTAACACAGACATACAGGTGCATTGGATGCATTGGAGTGATCCACCGTGAGGATTGACTTGTCCAGTCAACAAGTCAATCTCACATGCAAGAGGTTTGCATTGATCCTTAGACTTGAGGTATTCATGTCTAGATTTGATGATGGATATTCTTTGATACAGTCTTACGTCTCTCCGTAATTGGGAGACTAAAACGACTGTCATTGGGCATGTTATAAGTCATGTAAAGACATGGATGACCAACAGTAGGATTTGCCCCTTCCTTCAGAGGAAGCATGATATCCAGTTTGGGGCGCCCCATCTCATTGGTGCATGACAGGAATGTGTGGCCACACTGATTAAGTCATGACCAATAGATTGGATTGATAAACTTGAGACTAATCCAATGGTAGGATATCAGTTTAGACAAAGGGATCTATAATGCATGGGAATCCTCGTTGCTTGTTAGGGAGTTGTTGCCATAATGACTTAAGTCCTATGACATGGGTAGTAGTGATGTGTTGCTAGATACCCCTCACTCTTTATGATGTTTACATCATTGCCAGTGTTATATGGATCCTACGGGGTCACACGCAATAGACTCTTGACGTTGCTTTAATCAAAAGCCTTAGGATCAAGTTATTGGATAACTTGGATCCATTTGGAAGATTTCATCAGTGCCAATGGGCCTGATGAGTTGGAAGAAAGTTATTGGAGCCAAACTTCAATTTTGGCAGGTTGACCCAAAATTGACCTTAATTGGTCACATTTGGATTAGGGTTGCATTGGATTAGATCCAATGGCTTAATCAACACATGCAATGAAGTTTGGGCTAACTCATTATCCAATGAGGCCCAATAATAAGTTTTCATGAAGAGATTAGAGGCTAAAAGGGCATAATGGGGAGAAATCTCACCCCATTGGCGCCTAGGGGCATAATGGGGTGAGGGAGGCGCCTTTGCTTCATTATGGAAGTAAAGGGCACCTAGCCCTTCTTCCTAGGATGGAATTCATGCTTTTAAGGCATCTCTTGGGCTGATATGGCTATAGGGCAAATAAGGATAGGTTGAATGAGGTTTATGGAAAAGTCTTGGAGACTTTCCTTGCCACAAACCCCCTTCATCCTAGCCGCCCACTTGGTATGATCTTGGCCCTCCCTAAACCGCCTCTTGCCCTTATAAATAAGACCCTAGCCGCCCCCTCTAAAAGGTGTTAACTCCTTGGAGACGTGAAGACATATAGAGAGGCGTGAGCAAGGGCAAAGGGCGACAACTTGAAGGTGGCGCAATCCTTCTTCCTCCTTGAAGCCACAAGCCTTTTTCTCCTTCTTCACCTCTTGGCGTAACTTGGAGAAGGGCTTGGTGGCGACATCTCTTGGAGAGAATTGGAAGCTTAGGGTGGTGACAACTTGAGAGCTTGAAGCTCTCCTTCTTCATCAAGGAGCGCAATCTCCTTCTTCCTTGGAGCCTCAAGTTCTTCTTCTTCTCCCTCTCTTCTTGGCGCAAGGACTCTTAGTGCTTGATCGCATCTCCTTGCCACAAGCCCTCTCCATTCCTTGGCCATAGGCGCACCTTGCTTTAAGGTGGCGCATGCAAAGAAGAAGAAGGAAGTACTTGGCGCATCATCCTCTTCCTCATCTCTTCTTGGCGCTTCTACCTTGGAGGTGGCACAAGATTTGAAGAGAGTGACAAGGCTTGATTCTCTTCCCGAGGCTAGCACCAAGCGTGGAAGGGAGCAACGTTGAGATGGTCGACGCGTGGATACTTGTAGAGGGCGAACACTTGGGCGCCTTCAACATGGCTTCAACATATCGACAAGCAAAAGAGGTACATCTCTAACACATCCTTGTGTCTTCTCTCTCGCATGGATCCTTGGGACCGGAATATGTTTCGGGTGTAATGATTCTTCCGCTGCGTCCTGGGACTGCAAAATTTTGAATTACACCCGGTATTCCCTAACAGTGGTATCAGAGGTACTTGCGAGAAACACAAGGTGTACGTTTGCTTATGTGTGAAAAATTTTTGGAAAATTTTTCTTCTGTCCATGCGCGTTTCACGTAGAAAGCGTTTTCATCCAAACCTCTCTTCTCATCTTTGTGACCGAAATTTGGATTTTGTTTATGATTGATTTAAGACCAAAGGCGCACGTGGTTTTGTCAAGTAGCACGGGCATTGTGTCTTCGGACTGGCCGGGTCTCTTGATCTAACAAAACTGCCAGCCGATAGGGTCTATGAAATTATCATGGAACTTGATCTAAATTTTAGCATAAATTTGGTTAAGAGAGTGCTTTGGATGATGTTGGCGCATAAGGTGCTAAAATTTGATTTTTCCAGATTTTCAAATTTTGCATGCGCTACTTGATTGGGTTGATATGGTCATAGCGAGTGCCCTCCAAAGTTGTGATGTGGAAGCATGTTTCCACTTGTGATGAATGCTTGTAAAATCTCTTTCCACCTGCGTGTGGTTCTCTCCCTATCTTGTTGTAAAGAATTTTTTTATCTTGTTTAGAATAGATGTAGAATTATAAGATAGGTTAAGGCTTCATCTTGACAACAAGGAGTCTTCTTCAATCGGAGTCAGAAGTGGCGCCAGCTTTGAAAGCGTGGTGATGGACTTGCGGATGAAGGAAGGACACATGCTTTCGGCTTCTGGCATGGGCTGATCTGCTTTAGGGACTCGCAACCCTTGGATGCACGATAACATGTCACATGGCTCGTGACAAGTTATGTGTATGACAAGGGTTATGACCATATCGACCAAACTAGCATGCCTGTGATGTTTTATTATTTTGTCCATAGCATGCCTGTGATGTTTTTCCTTTGCTGCCATAACCATAGGAAAACTGCATGCTAGAAAAGAATAAAATAAACATGCAAAAAACTCTCATTGAAATATCAAGTCAATAGCCTTGTAACGCGTAGCCCTCATCAAACTATCGATCGGTGGTGTTGTGAACTGTTTCCCACCCTCGTGGGACACACCCACTTATCTTTAGGAGGTGTGTGGTGCCAATGGTTTCCCCAGTCCGTTTTAATCGGGCGCGCCTTCGCAAGGAAACTCATTGACCCTGGGCATAATGGTTAGGATCTGACTTGACTAGTTTTTTCATATGTCACTGACATGATGAATCACTAGAGGCAGCTGTTGAGAGGATAGGGTTCTGTGCTGTATCCAGCCCTCGCTGGACACATGGCGCCTAGTCTGTCTTAACTAAGAGGAATTGTGCATGGCACAATTGGATGGCATGCCTACCTGAAGAAGCATGAGATCACTCTGTGCATCCCAACTCACCCTCGTGAGTCGCAGAGACCTCATGTGAAATTAGGATCCTACTCACCTCTTTCCATGTTGAGTTTGAGAGTTCTCAACTTGTTTTTGGAAATAGTGGGAGCATAGCATTTAAGTTAAAGTCCTTGTTAAATACTTTGTCATAGTACTTATTTTACTTATTTGCTTATTGTAGAAGGCATCTCCTGATCTAAGATTGAAACTCTATAAAAACAAATTGGATGGGACAAACTGGACAAAGAGGTTCAAGATTTTGTCCAAGATACTCGAACAAGAAAATAAGGTGCATCTTCTTGAAAGACCTCCATCCCAGCCCAGTGTGTATTTCACTATTGAGTGGGAGTGGAATGTCTATCTTGAACATTGTGAAGATAACGAATAGTACACTGCTCTTGTCTTAGAGTGCATGACCCCAGAGGTCAAGGTTGAGTGTGATGAGATGGGGATTTATGATCTTATCATACATCTCAAAGGTCTCTTCACACCATGCTCTATAGACAATGATCAGGAGAGTTCTGTTGGATCTTCAGAGTGTATGACTAAATCTGAGAATGACCATGGTTCTGTATCTTCGAAGCTAATACTTCGGAAAACTGGGAATGCATGGGTATTTCGAAGAGGATTGATGGCTAAGAAGAGCATGGCAAAGAAGAAGGGATGTAATCCATCCGCTTCAGGTATTGTGTTACTGAGGTCTTTTGTCTACTTCTTATTCATGGGTACTGAGTACCGCATGTGAAGCTTACATATGTTTTTCATATGCAGGAGCTCAAAAGAAGTAGGACCATGAGGCTTGGTGGGATCGACTCTCAGGTCAGGGACGGAGCATTGGATGCTGCTGTTGATATCATCTCACTGCCTTGAAGACTTTATCTAGAACTTTGCTATTATGTATCAGCTTATGTATTAGAACATCATTCCTTTTAGAAAGGATTTCAGTTTGAAATAATAAATGATATTTCTCTTTAAGACTGAGATGTTCTATTGAAGTGATACAGTTGATAATAGTTTGTGGCTCTATATGTAACACAATATCGGATCCATTGATTCAATTAACATCCTCTTATAGCATTGTCTCTTGAACCATCGAACAATGGTCACATCCAAAGGTCAATGGACTATTGGGATCATTATCCTTTTAGGATTATGATAAATGTGAGCCTTGTTCAAAGGAACAAAGCGACAGATGCTGCCTTCACCATAAAGGGTTGAAGGGTAAGTGGCTTGTTGGATCTATTACACAGCAATGTGTGTGGACCCATATAAACTAGCACTAAGAGGTGTTATATACTTCATCAGGTGTGGGTATGTCTTATCCAACCTAAGAACTTTGGAGAAATCCAAGAAGTTCACAAATGAAGTATTGAGTCAAATTGGAGGATCTATTAAAGCACTTTGATTGGATCAAGGTGATTAGTGGAGAATTTGATGACTGTCCTAAGGAGTGTTTGGGTTATCTCACAGCTTACTTAGAACACCACTGTGTGGTGAATTTCAAAGAAAGAAAGAGGAACACATTGGATGTGGTTCCATCTTTGAATAGTCATGCAAATATACTACTATGATGTCATGCAAACAGATGTACTGCCACTCCATAGGAAAGTGTGTCTAAGATAGCTTTTGAGTTGGAAACTGCAGATATCCCATTTCTTCAAAGGATTTAGGAATGTAATATGCAATGATTCAAAAGTATGTGTTTGTGGAGCACTGTAGAGTGCTTATTCTATCCCAAAGAGAACAAACTATTTGTTGCTCAAACTGTTGTCTCTCTTGAGAAGATATTTCTTTTGAAAGAAGCTAGTGGGAGTAGATTTGATTTGGACAAGGTTCAGAATCAACCACAATACAATTAGACACAAATGGAGAGTAGAATCTCACATACAGGTTGAAAGTCAACCTGTAGTTCAAGTAACACAGAAACCATATAAGTCTGGATGGATTCGAAATGCTGGGCATGACGAATTTTTCATCTGGGATGAATCTAAGACTTATGATGAAATGGAAGCAGTTGGTGGACCAGATTCCAGGACATGGCTAAGCGCCATGAGAACCATAATGGACTCCATGTCTGCTGATCAAGTCTGGGACTTGGATGAGCCGCCAAAGGGGTTATACCCATCGGCTGTAAATGGATCTTCTAGGAAGATAGACATGGAAGGTAACATTATTATCGTAAAGGCAAGCTAGTGAACAGAAATTTCAGGCAAATCCACTGGGTGGATAGTGAAGAAATTTTTCACTAGAAGCTTTGTTTGAGTCCATTAGGTATCTGCTTGTTGCAATCTCTGTTATGGCATGTTGAAAATTGCTTTTCCTAATGGATGTCTGCAAGAGTATGTCCATATGGAAATAGCTGAAAGGTTTTCATACAGAGGCCATAAGGATATGCATGGTCTTATACAAGCATGTTGAAAAGAGCCTATGTTTACAAGAAGATCAGTGGGAGCACCTTAATAGTATTTATTATTCTAGATTATTGATGATATTCTCCACACATGGAATGACATCTCAGCTCTTCACATGGTGAAGAAAAGGCTTGAGATGTATTTCGAGAAGAATGATCTAGGGAATGATGCCTACATCCTAGGCATGAGGATCTATAGATAGAGATCCAAGAAAGTCATTGCCCTTTAGTCAATCTACGTTCATCCAAGAGTTTCTGGAGAGGTTTATATTGGATATTGATACCTTCCAGAGAGATATGGTCTAACTCTCACAAGGATGCTATGTCCTTTGACACAGCTGGAGAGTAATAACATGGGTCTAAAATCCTGATACATTGGGTATAGGATAGATCATGCTTTGTGTAATATACACAAGACCATTTGTGGCAAATGCTTGGAGCATAGCCAGCAAGTTTCAATCAGATCCTAGTGTTTAACACTAGATAGCTGTGAAAGCAATCCTTATATATACTTGGGAAGTATAAAGGATTGAAGTCTAGTCTATGATAGACAGGAAGAATTTTGTGTACAAGGGTACACTAATACTTCGTTCCAGTCTTATGACCACAGCCAGGATTTGCGCTTTGCCTTGTTGTGGTGTTGTGTGCTGAAAAAGCATTATGCAAACCATAGTGGCAAAATTCTACAAATAAGGCTGAGTAGATTGCAGCTTCTTGTGGCAGCCAAGGAAGCAGCTTCATTCATTTGAACTTGATTTAATTCCTGGTGCTCGATGGTCCAATATAATTCTTATTGGGGCCATAGCATGGAACTTAGCACTCAAGTATGTACAGCAGCATATCATCTGATCTTAGAGATCATGGATAAGGATGATGATCAAATTTGTTAAAATAAACATAGATAGCAATCTGGAAAAACCCACTAACATAGCCTCTGGGGTAGTGGAAGCTAAATGGGTCATACTAGAGACATTGGAACTGACTAAACATCAGTTGCCCTTGGTCTTAGTGCAAGTGGGAGATTGTTGGTGTATATGCCCTACAGACCAATGTATGGACATGGTCAGGTTTGAATGTACTTTGATAGAATTATTATTCTTTATAGAGGCATGGTCGTTGTTATGCAGACTTCTCTTCCTGCGTTGATGTATTGAGTTGCATAAATAATGTCCCAGGAGTTTGGTTGGATCCATTCTCATAAGCTATCCCCAGACAAGGTACCATAGCAGATATGGGACAGCTTTGGTACATGTGAGACTGGTGTATGGGCTGGATAGGTGAGGGGCACAGTAACGCAGACATACAGGTGCATTGGATGCATTGGAGTGATCCACCGTGAGGATTGACTTGTCCAGTCAACAAGTCAATCTCACATGCAAGAGGTTTGCATTGATCCTTAGACTTGAGGTATTCATGTCTAGATTTGATGATGGATATGCTTTGATACAGTCTTACATCTCTCCGTAATTGGGAGACTAAAACGACTGTCATTGGGCATGTTATAAGTCATGTAAAGACATGGATGACCAACAGTAGGATTTGCCCCTTCCTTCAGAGGAAGCATGATATCCACTTTGGGGCGCCCCACCTCATTGGTGCATGACAGGAATGTGTGGCCACACTGATTAAGTCATGACCAATAGATTGGATTGATAAACTTGAGACTAATCCAATGGTAGGATATCAGTTTTGGCAAAGGGATCTATAATGCATGGGAATCCTCGTTGCTTGTTAGGGAGTTGTTGCCATAATGACTTAAGTCCTATGACATGGGTAGTAGTGATGTGTTGCTAGATACCCCTCACTATTTATGATGTTTACATCATTGCCAGTGTCATATGGAACCTACGGGGTCACACGCAATAGACTCTTGACGTTGCTTTAATCAAAAGCCTTAGGATCAAGTTATTGGATAACTTGGATCCATTTGGAAGATTTCATCAGTGCCAATGGGCCTGATGAGTTGGAAGAAAGTTATTGGAGCCAAACTTCAATTTTGGCAGGTTGACCCGAAATTGACCTTAATTGGTCACATTTGGATTAGGGTTGCATTAGATTAGATCCAATGGCTTAATCAACCCATGCAATGAAGTTTGGGCTAACTCATTATCCAATGAGGCCCAATAATAAATTGTCATGAAGAGATTAGAGGCTAAAAGGGCATAATGGGGAGAAATCTCACCCTATTGGCGCCTAGGGGCATAATGGGGTGAGGGAGGCGCCTTTGCTTCATTATGGAAGTAAAGGGCGCCTAGCCCTTCTTCCTAGGATGGAATGCATGCCTTTAAGGCATCTCTTGGGCTGATATGGCTATAGGGCAAATAAGGATAGGTTGAATGAGGTTTATGGAAAAGTCTTGGAGACTTTCCTTGCCACAAACCCCCTTCATCCTAGCCGCCCACTTGGCATGATCTTGGCCCTCCCTAAACCGCCTCTTGCCCTTATAAATAAGACCCTAGCCGCCCCCTCTAAAAGGTGTTAACTCCTTGGAGACGTGAAGACACATAGAGAGGCGTGAGCAAGGGTAAAGGGCGACAACTTGAAGGTGGCGCAACCCTTCTTCCTCCTTGAAGCCACAAGCCTTCTTCTCCTTCTTCACCTCTTGGCGTAACTTGGAGAAGGGCTTGGTGGCGACATCTCTTGGAGAGAATTGGAAGCTTAGGGTGGCGACAACTTGAGAGCTTGAAGCTCTCCTTCTTCATCAAGGAGCGTAATCTCCTTCTTCCTTGGAGCCGCAAGTTCTTCTTCTTCTCCCTCTCTTCTTGGCGCAAGGACTCTTAGTGCTTGATCGCATCTCCTTGCCACAAGCCCTCTCCGTTCCTTGGCCATAGGCGCACCTTGCTTTAAGGTGGTGCATGCAAAGAAGAAGAAGGAAGTACTTGGCGCATCATCCTCTTCCTCATCTCTTCTTGGCGCTTCTACCTTGGAGGTGGCTCAAGATTTGAAGAGAGTGACAAGGCTTGATTCTCTTCCCGAGGCTAGCACCAAGCGTGGAAGGGAGCAACGTTGAGACGGTCGACGCGTGGATACTTGTAGAGGGCAAACACTTGGGCGCCTTCAACATGGCTTCAACATCTTGACAAGCAAAAGAGGTGCATCTCTAACACATCCTTGTGTCTTCTCTCTCACATGGATCCTTGGGACCGGAATATGTTTCAGGTGTAATGATTCTTCCACTGCGTCCTGGGACTGCAAAATTTTAAATTACACCCGGTATTCGCGGCGTGTCGGAAAGCCCTAATCGACGCCGAAAACCGTGAGGAAAGGTCGCCGAAGTCTGACAGAGGCAAGGGAGAGCAACCGGAGTTGGATCGTCGACTAGAGGTGGCGGATTAGAACAGAGGCAGCAACGCTAGGGTTTACACAGGCGTGTAAAGGGGTCAGGCATGCTACGCGGCTCTTATATCAAAGGCGTGCACGGTCCTACATGTGTACACAGCCACACACGTGAAAACCTTGGCGAAGAAATCTGTCAAGGTTGACCCAGTCTTCATGGCCGTGAACCAATGCATGGCTCAGCCCGTGAATATGTCAACCCAAAAATCATCTGGTGTTGATCACGGTCGTGTACGTCTTCACCACCTGGGCCGTGAACGTCTCAGCGCAAAATCAAAGAAGCATGACGAGCCCATCACGGCGATCGTGAATGTCACGTAGGTACTTAAAAAATTTTAAAAAATTATCATCAGTTGGGTACCATAAAAGAAGCATTAATATTAAGGAAAATCTAAAATCTATGAAGAATAAGTAGCAAAAATAAATAAAAACTAAAAAGAGCATCAACAAGAGATTGGGTTGCCTCATAGAAGCGCTTCTTTAAGGTCACTAGCTTGATCGTAGCAAAGTATCATGGTGTTACAGTTGGTGGGGGATCAGAGATCCTCAAAGAGATGCCTTTCTCAATAATATCATTGTCAAAGTAGTGTTTAAGCCATTGATCATTCACTTTAAAATTTCCTATTCGCTGGCTCTAGATTTCAACAGCTTCATAGGGGAAAACTTTCTGCTTTGTGAATGGCCCAGACAATTGCGTTCTTAATTTTCCAGGAAAGAGTATCATGCGAGAATTAAATAGAACAACTTGGTCTCTCTCTTGAAAACTCTTTGGAACAATATGCTTGTCGTGCTATCTCTTTATTCATTCTTTGTAGATTTTTGCATTTTCATAGGCTGAGAGGCTGATCTCATCAAGCTCATTCAATTGCAGTTTGCGGGCCTCCCCAACACTTTTAAGATCATAGTTCAGCTTCTTAACTGCCCAGTAGGCTCTGTGCTTAACCTCAACAGGCAAATGGCAAGACTTACCATACACAAGTTGATAGGGAGACTTGCCTAGAGGGGTTTTGAAGGCTGTTCTATAAGCCCAAAGCGCATCATCTAATTTCAATGACCAATCAGCCCGTGATAGATTAACTATCTTCTGCAAAATGTTCTTTATTTTTCTGTTGGAGACTTCAACCTGACCGTTGGTCTGCGGGTGATAAGGAGTTGCAACTTTGTGATTCACCCCATATTTCTTGAATAAGGATGATAACTGATGATTTAGAAAGTGGGAACCTCCGTCGTTGATCATAACCCGTTGTACCCTAAATCTTGGGAAGATAGTATGTTTGAGCATTTTGGTTACCGCTCTGGCATCTGAAGTATGCTCGGCTGAGGCCTCCACCTACTTGGAAACATAATCGATAGCAACCAATATAAATCGATGCCCACATGATGATGGGAGTGGTCCAATGAAATCAACTCCCCATACATCGAAGATTTCCAACTTAAGAATGTTATTTATTGGAAGCTCATCGCATTTTAAAATATTCTCCGACTGCTAGCACTGATCACAACTGATAATAAATCGCCTGACATCTCAGAAAATAGTGGGCCAATAAAGTCCAGAGTGAAGTACTTTGAAAGCTGTCTTCAAAGCACATGCATGACCTCCATAAGGTGATGAGAGGCAATGGTGTAGAACATTCTAAATTTCCTCTTCGGGTACACAACGTCTAAATAAATCATCGGCGCATCTTCAAAATAACAAAGGGTCATCCCAGTAGTAGTGTTTGGTGTCATGCAAGAACCTTTTCTTTTGCTGCCACAAAAAATCAAAAGGGAGAATGTTAGATACCAAGTAATTGACAAAGTCTGAATACCAAGGTGTTTCAATCCCCGTCAGAGCTAAAAGCTGTTCATCTGGAAAGTAGTCATTAATGTCCAACTGGCAGTCTTTTTGTTCGATTTCATAGTGCGTCAATCATGACAAATGATCAGCCACTGAATTCTCTGAACCTTTCTTGTCCCGAATCTCTAAATCGAATTCTTGGAGCAAGAAGATCCAGTGAATCAACTGTGGCTTCGTGTCTTTCTTCTTCAGAAGGTACCAAATAGCAGCATGATCAGTGTAAATGATTACTTTCGAATCAATAACATAGGATCTAAATTTGTCAAAAGTAAAAAAACAATAGTAAGAATCTCTTTTTCAGCAGTGGCATAGTTAATCTGAGCTTTGTTCAGAGTCTAACTGGCGTAATAAATAGCATGCAGTTTGTTGTCCTTCCGTTGTCTAAGAACTGCTCCAACTGTGAAGTCACTCGCATCACACATAAGCTCGAACGGAAGGGACCAATCTGGCGGCTGCATGATAGGAGCTGAAATCAAAGCCTTCTTCAGTTTTTCGAATGATGCCATGCAATCCTAATTTAGACAACAGAAGTAAAAGCCAGCATGCCCAAGGAAACTTCGAATTCCCTTTTCAGAAGAAGGGGGAGGCATCTTTTCAATAGCGTCCACTTTAGATTTGTCAACCTCGATGCCACACTCAGAAATCAGGTGGTCAAGCACTATTCCTTCGCGCACCATGAAATGACACTTCTCTCAGTTTAAAACAAGGTAGACTTCCTCATATCTCTACAACACCTTAGAAAGATTAGAAAGATAGATATCAAATGAAGTGTCATAGACTGAAAAATCATCCATGAAGACATCCATAATGTTTTCAATAAAGTCAAAAAAATTGCAACCATGCATCTCTAAAAAGTAACAGAGGCGTTACAAAGCCCAAATGGCATCCTGCGATAAGCAAACATCCTATAGGGGCATGTGAAAGTGGTCTTTTCCTAATCCTCTAGGCGGATAGGGACCTGGAAAAATCCTAAGAGGCCGTCAAGAAAGCAAAAGTGGGAGTTCTTAGCTAGCTGCTCTAGCATTTGGTGGATGAAGGGAAGTGGGTAGTGTGGTCCTTGCGCGTGGCTTTGTTTAGGTTTCTGTAGTCG
Source organism: Costus lasius (assembly GCA_027563935.2). NCBI lineage: Eukaryota > Viridiplantae > Streptophyta > Magnoliopsida > Zingiberales > Costaceae > Costus > Costus lasius. Next base: position 21,099,892 of record CM050451.1, on the reverse strand, counting down.
ATGCACATGCATCATCCAGTCACAATACGGGTTGGGATAAGTTTGTTGTTCTCGTTCTTGACTACCGTGCCTCCACCCTTCTTTAGCACAACATGCACCAGACTTACCCATTCGCTGTCTGATATTGGGTAAATGACCCCGGCATCAAGTAATTTCAATATCTCTTTCTTGACCACTTCTTTCATGTTTGGGTTCAAACAGCGCTGAAATTCCACTAAAGCTTTACTCTCGTTCTCCAGAAAGATCCTGTGCATGCAAAACAAAGGATTAATTCCCTTGATATCATCTAATGAATATCCAATTACCTTCTTATGGAGACGCAGTTCACTCAGAAGCTTCTCAGTCTCTTCTTCATTTAAATCAGCACTAATTATCACAGGACGAGTAGAGTTAGCATCAAGAAATTCATATTTAATATTGTTGGGAAGGGGTTTGAACATCAGCTCATTCTTGTCAAATGAGCTAGGCTTACCATCACCAAGACTTTCAAACTTCAATTTTCTAAACCCAATGCATGGGGTAGCATCTAGGATCTTTATGTAATCCTGTGTCTCATTAGTGCGTGTTAGGGAATACCGGGTGTAATTTAAAATTTTTGCAGTCCCAGGACGCAGCGGAAGAATCATTACACCCGAAACATATTCCGGTCCCAAGGATCCATGCGAGAGAGAAGACACAAGGATGTGTTAGAGATGTACCTCTTTTGCTTGTCTAGTTGCCGAAGCCATGTTGAAGGCGCCCAAGTGTTCGCCCTCCACAAGTATCCACGCGTCGACTCCTTGATCATTGCTCCCTTCCACGCTTGGTGCTAACCTCGGGAAGAGAATCAAGCCTTAGGGTTCCTTCACTTCTCTTGCGCCACCTCCAAGGATCATGCGCCAAGTACAAGGAAGATGCCGCCAACTCCTTATCCTCTTCACTCCAAGAGAAGAGGGAGAAGAAGAGTTTCGACCCTTAGGAAGAGTAAGAGGAAGTGGCGCCACTAAGTCCTTCTCCAAGTCACACCAAGAGGAGAGGAAGGAGAAGACTTGCGGCCACCAGTAGGAAGAAGGGTTGCGCCACCTTGATGTTGTCGCCCTTTGCCCTTGCTCTCGCCCCTCTATGTGTGTTCACATTTCCAAGCATTCGAACCATTGAGAGGGGGCAGCTAGGGTCCCTTTTATAAGCCAAGAGGCGGTTTAGGGAGGGCCAAGATCATGCCAAGTGGGCGGCTAGGATGAGAGGGGTTTGTGGTAAGGAAGGTCTCTAAGACTTTGCCATAAACCTCATTCAACCTATCCTTATTTGCCTAATAGCCATATCAGCCCAAGACATTCCTTAGAGGCATTCTTTCCATCCAAGGAGAAAGGGCTAGGCGCAACATGCAAGATGTTAGGGAATGCCGGGTGTAATTTAAAATTTTGCAGTCCCAGGACGCAGCGGAAGAAGCATTACACCCGAAACACATTCCTTTCCCAAGGATCCATGCGAGTGAGTATACACAAGGATGTGATAGAGATGTACCTCTTTTGCTTGTCTAGATGTCGAAGCCATGTTGAAGGCGCCCATGTGTTCGCCCTCTACAAGTATCCACGCGTCGACTCCTTGATCGTTGCTCCCTTCCACGCTTGGTGCTAGCCTCGGGAAGAGAATCAAGCCTTATGGTATCTTTACTTCTCTTGCGCCACCTCCAAGATGAAAGCGCCAAGAGGAGATGAGGAGGAAGATGATGCCGCCAAGTTGCTTCCTTTCTTCTTCTTTGCTTGCGCCACCTTCAAGCAAGGTGCGCCTATGGCCAAGGAAGGGAGAGAGCTTGTGGCAAGGGGATGCCACCAAGCACTAAGAGTCCTTGCGCCAAGAAGAGAGGGAGAGGAAGAACTTGCGGCTCCAAGGAAGAAGTTTGCGCCAAGCCTTATTTGCTTTCGCCCCTTGCACTCCAAGTCTCTCCAAGAGATATGTCACCCCTCCTTGATATTGTCCACACGAATCAACCTCTTAGTGGGGCGACAAGGGTCCTATTAATAGGACAAGGGGCGGTTATTGCAATGGCTAGGATTATGCCAAGTGGGCGGCTAGGATAAAGGAGTCTTGAGCTAAGGAAAGTCTCCAAGACTTTACCATAAACCTCATTCAACCTATCCTAATTTGCCCAATGACCATATCAGCCCAAGACATGCCTCAAATGCATTCTTACCATCAAAGGCTAAGTGGCTAGGCGCAACATGCATGAAGAGTTTCGGCTAGGGTAAGGGTTTTGGGAGAAACTAGGGTTTGAGGTAAGGTAAGTCTCCAAGACATTACTATATACCTCTTCCTTATGTCCATATGTGCCTAGGAACTTCCCATAAAAGTTCTCAAGCCATATCAGCCCCAAGACTTACCTTAGAGGCAAGTATTCCATCCAAGGAAGAAGGGCTAGGCGCCCTTTACTTCCATAATGAAGCAAAGGCGCCTCCCTCACCCCATTATGCCCCTAGGCGCCAATGGGGTGAGAATTCTCCCCATTATACCCTTTTAAGCCAATTCCTCTTCATGACAACTAATTATTGGGCCTCATTGGATAATGAGCTAGCCCAAACTTCATGGCATGGGTTGATTAAGCCATTGGATCCAATCCAATGCAACCCTAATCCAAATGTGACCAATCTAGGTCAATTTCGGGTCAACCTGCCAAAAATGAAGTTTGGCTCCAATAACTTTCTTCCAACTCATCAGGCCCATTGGCGCTGATGAAATCTTCCAAATGGATCCAAGTTTTCCAATAACTTGATCCTAAGGCTTCTGATTAAAGCAACGTCAAGAGTCTATTGCGTGTGACCCCGTAGGATCCATATGACCATGGCAATGATGTAAACATCATAAGTAGTGAGGGGTATCGAGCAACACATCACTACTACCCATGTCATAGGACTTAAGTCATTATGGCAACAACTCCTAACAAGCAACGAGGATTCCTATTGCATTACAGATCCCTTTGCCTAAACTGATATCCTGCCATTGGATTAGTCTCAAGTTTATTATCCAATGCATTGGTCATGACTCAACAAGTGTGGCCACACTTTCCTGTCATGCACCAATAAGGTGGGGCGCCCCGAGGTGGATATCATACTTCCAATAAGGAAGGGGCAAATCCTACTGTTGGTCATCCATGTCTCTACATGACTTATGAAATGCCCAATGACAGTCGTTTTGATCTCCCAATTACGGAGAGACGTAAGACTGCATTAAAGCATACTCATCATCAAGTCTAGACATGAATACCTCAAGTCTAAGGATCAATGCAAACCTCTTGCATGTGAGATTGACTTGTTGACTAGACAAGTCAATCCTAACGGTGGATCACTCCAGTGCATCCAATGCACCTGTATGTCTGCGTTACTGTGCACCGCACCTAACCAGCCCATACACCAGTCTCACATGTACCAAAGCTGTCCCATATCTGCTAAGGTACCTTGTCTGGGGATAGCTTATGAGAATGGATCCAATCCAAACTCCTGGGACATTATTTATGCAACTCAATACATCAACGCAGGTAGAGAAGTCTGCATAATAACGACCATGCCTATATAAAGAGTAATAGTTCTATCAAAGTACATTCAACCAATGCCTGACCATGTCCATACATTGGTCTTTAGGGCATATACACCAACACAAGAGTCATTCGGCTTAGCAAGGGTTTGAGGGGAATTAGGGTTTGGAGGTAAGGTAAGTCTCCAAGATCTTACCATAAACCTTATCCTACTATCCATATGCGCCCAAGCTCTTTCCAAAAGAGCCATCAAGCCATATCAGCCCCAACACTTTCCATAGAGGCAAGATACCATTAAAGGATGAAGGGGGAGGCGCCTAATGCTTTCTTATGAAGCAACATGCGCCCACTTCACCCCATTATGCCCTTGGCACCAATGGGGTGAAACTCTTCCCCATTATACCCTTTTAGCCTCTAATCTCTTCATGACAACTTATTATTGGGCCTCATTGGATAATGAGTTAGCCCAAACTTCATTGCATGGGTTGATTAAGCCATTGGATCCAATCCAATGCAACCCTAATCCAAATGTGACCAATCTAGGTCAATTTCGGGTCAACCTGCCAAAAATGAAGTTTGGCTCCAATAACTTTCTTCCAACTCATCAGGCCCATTGGTGCTGATGAAATCTTCCAAATTGATCCAAGTTATCCAATAACTTGATCATAAGGCTTCTGATTAAAGCAACGTCAAGAGTCTATTGCGTGTGACCCCGTAGGATCCATATGACGATGGCAATGATGTAAACATCATAAGTAGTGAGGGGTATCTAGCAACATATCACTACTACCCATCTCATAGGACTTAAGTCATTATGGCAACAACTCCTAACAAGCAACGAGGATTCCCATTGCATTATAGATCCCTTTGCCTAAACTGATATCCTGCCATTGGATTAGTCTCAAGTTTATCAATCCAATGCATTGGTCATGACTCAACAAGTGTGGCCACACATTCCTGTCATGCACCAATAAGGTGGGGCACCCCCGAGTGGATATCATGCCTCCAATAAGGAAGGGGCAAATCCTACTATTGGTCATCCATGTCTCTACATGACTTATGACATGCCCAATGTCAGTCGTTTTGGTCTCCCAATTATAGAGAGACGTAAGACTGTATCAAAGCATACCCATCATCAAATCTAGACATGAATACCTCAAGTATAAGGATCAATGCAAACCTCTTGCATGTGAGATTGACTTGTTGACTAGACAAGTCAATCCTCACGGTGGATCACTCCAGTGCATCCAATGCACCTGTATGTCTGCGTTACTGTGCCTCGCACTTAACCAGCCCATACACCAGTCTCACATGTACCAAAGCTGTCCCATATCTGCTAAGGTACCTTGTCTGGGGATTTCTTATGAGAATGGATCCAATCCAAACTCCTGGGACATTATACATGCAACTCAATACATCGACGCAAGTAGAGAAGTCTGCATAATAACGACCATGCCTATATAAAGAGTAATAGATCTATCAAAGTACATTCAAACAATGTCTGTCCATGTCCATACATTGGTCTTCAAGGCATATACACCAACAGTGCGCTCCTCGTTCTCATCATTCAGAAGACACACCTCCAGATGGTCAGCAGTTGTCGACAGAATAGGCTCAATATCGTCCTCCATGATGTCTATGCTGCAGCAAGATCTTGTAGAGGATGGTTGTTTTAGAGTGGAAGATAAATCAAGTTCTAATTTTTCTTCTCCAATGTTCAATGCTAATTTTTCATTTTTCACATCAATTACAGCGCGAGCAGTTGCAAGAAAGGGTCGTCCAAGGATAAGGGGTAGACGTGTATCCTCCTCCATCTCCAGCGCCACAAAGTCTGTTGGGATAAAAAAGTCTCCAACCTTTATCGGCACGTCTTCAATGATCCGAACTGGACGGTGTACTGATCGGTCAGCAAGTTGGAGAGATATGGAAGTAGGCTTCATCTCATCTATATCCAGGTTCCTACAAATAGATAGTGGAATTAGACTAATACTAGCCCCTAAATCACAAAGAGCTTTATCAAATGGCATATTCCCAATTTGACACAGAATTGAAAAACTCCCTAGATCTTTCAGCTTAGTTGAAAGTTTGTTCTAGATGATGGCGCTACATTCTTCTGTAAGAGTGATGACTCAAAAATTCACAGTATATTTTATATTGATTGTTTAGTCATTTTGAGTCATATTTATGCTCTTTTGCTTGTTTTGAAGCTTTATTTGTCAAATATTTTGGAATCTACACCTTTTTCTCATTTTTGATTAATTTCAGGCAAAAAGGGCTTAATTTTGATGGATTTTGAGTAATCTGAATGCATGAACAAATTTCAGTCATCAAGAGGAAATTATCGGTCAATTTTTAAGCAAATCAGAGTTTTCAAGAAAATTACGGCAGGCCCATAATTATTATTACGGCCGTGGTTTTGCTGGAGCTTACAGAATAAATCACAGCACCACTGTGATTTCTGGAGATTTTTTCACATAGAAGATTACGGCGCTGCCAAAAATTTTATTACAGTCATAATTTTATCAGGGTGAAATTGAAGCAATCACGGCACTATCGTAATAATTATAATCGGCCGTAGTTATCCCAGAGAATTACACAAAGCAAATCACATTACTACTGTGATTATTATTACAGGCCGTAATTGTTCCAGGATTTTGTGTAGAGAAGAATACGGCACTACCGTAATTTATTCCACGGCCGTAATTCTGAATTAACCAGCCAAGTTTGCCCGAGTCTTCCGCGAGTTACTGTAGCCGGAATTTGTGAAGCCAAATTTGGGAGATTTAGGACATGATTTCAAAATCGAAAAGAAGGGAAGTGATCTATAAGAGGTGGAGAAGATTTCAAGACATGTATCCCCAATTTTAATCCACAACAGAAGGAGAAATCAGGGAGATCACCACCACCTTAGGGTTCTTCGTTGAAAGACATACAGAGCATCTCATATGACAAAATTTTCAGGGAAGGTGCGCCTCATGGAGGAGAAGGTACACAGAAAGTTTCAGATCAGAAGGAGCTCGATTGGAGGAGAAATCTATAAAACTCGAGAAGTGGCTACTACTCACAGCATTTCATCATAGATATTATGGGCTGTGAAATTTTTCACACCCCTAAGAATAGTAACATTATTTTCCCTTTCTTTCGAATTCTGAATTTTCTGAAATGACATATTATTGTACAACTTCTACCATGATACCGTAAAAACCTTTTTGGGACAGGGGGGAGTAATCCTCTTAATTTCTGAAATGATTAGATAGTCTCTATTTTGTCAATTGTTCTTCGATATGATAATTTTACTTATGAGATAATTGTCTTTAATCTTTTTTAGTTTCTAAGTATTAACATGTTTTAGAGTTTGTAACATGTACTGAGAAGTGACTTACAAAACTCGGAACCCTTAAATTATGGCTCCCACTATTTTAATCGAATTGACAACCCACAAAGTCAATCAGGAAATGCGGGATTTCCTAGTGAGATGGGGTCCTCATTCCACATAGGGCTTCGCGTCCCACGAGGGTGGGATGAGATGCACAAAGTGACCCATGCTTCTTAAGGTGGGCACGCCGGCCGATTGCTCTAAGCAACTCCCCTTATTGAGACAGTCTAGGCATTTCATGTCCAGCGAGGGCTGGATACAGCATGAAACCCTAACCACTCAACGATGCCACTAGAGTTTCATCATGTGCCCAGCACATATGAAAATCTAGTCAAGTCCATTCCTAACCGTTATGCCTAGGGCCAATGAATTTCCTTGCGAAGGCACGTCTAGGGTAAAACTGGACTGGGGAGACCATTACCACCACACACCTTCTAAAGATAAGTGGGTGTGTCCCACGAGGGTGGAAAATAGTTCACAACACCACTGATCGATAGCTTGGTGAGGGCTACGCGTTAGAAGGCTACTAGACTTGATATTTTGATCGAGGGTTTTTGAGGTCTCATAATTTTAGTTTTATCTTATGTCTAACATTACAGGCATGCAATCCTATAGTGATAACATAACTATAAAGCATCACAAGCATGCTTTAACTTTTGAAAATAAAGCAATAAAAGGATGATGTGATCATAGCCCATTCAAGACATTGAACCAACCCATGCCAAAAAGGGGTTCATCTCTTGACCTAGGACTCAAGCCCCTAAAACTAGACCTAGCCTAGCCGGCCTCTAGCTTGGTCTTCAAGGTTGGCTCCAAGGTCCTCCTTTCCATGGTTTAGCTCTCAAACCCTAGAGTACTTTTAGGGAAACCCTAGAAGCATTCATGGGTTCGATCAATGCCATGGATTCTCCTCCAAGGAAGATGCGCCACCTTGCAAGCCACAAGAGGGATAGCTCACAAGCACAAGGCTCGGCCAAACCCTTACTTGCGCCCCCATGCAAGGATGCACCACCTTTGATGAAGCTTGTTGCGCCACCATGCAAGGTGCGCAAGCTTCATGCATGCACCATGCTCCAAGTAGATGCGGCACCCTAACCTTCTTCTTAGTTAAAAGAAAAAAGAAAAGCGGCACGCAGGCCTCACAAGGATACATCACAGGCATGCTAAGAGGCTTGACATATGACCACAACATCATGCACAAACAAGGTATTTACACATGCAATTCTACATGCTCATGAAAAACTCAAAATCTGAAATTTTAGTTTCTCATAAAACAAGTCTCTTTTCCTCATCTTCATATCACAAATCTTTTGGTTATTTGCGATTAACTTTTCATGATGATTTCATGGATTCTATCGGCTAGCAATTTTGTCAGATCAAGAGACCCGGCCAGTTCGTAGACACAATGTCCGTCCTACTTGACAAAACTACGTGCGCCTTTGATCTTAAATCAATCAAGAAAAATAACCCAAAATTCCAAAAGAGATTGACAAGATGATAGGAACAAGAAACTATAATTTTTCTTACTTAGAAAAATCATGCGCCATGTGATCATGCAATTTTCGAAAATTGAAACATGGCATGTGAGCATGGAAAAGAATGAAAGTATATCGTTCGAGGCTCGCAAGTCCCTCTGATACCACTGTTGGGAAAACCCGGGGATATTTTACAATTTTTCACAGAGAATATAATACATTTGCACAACGGAAGAATATTCCCGAAATAGGCCGGTCCCAAAAACCTAGTGAAGATCTTCTTGCGAGGGGGTCAACACGATGAGATAGAAAATACCTTAGGAGCAAGATGAGACTGATGTCTAGGTAGGCGCCCAAGTGTTCGCCCTCTATAGTCTCGCACACACGAATGCCTCGAGCTCTCTTCTTCCATGCCCGATGCTAGCCTCGGAAAGAAGATCCAAGCCTTAGGGAGTCTCCTACTCAAGTTGCGCCACCTTGATTAGAAGATGCGCCAAGAGGAGGAAGGATGATGCAATGCCGCCAAGCACTAGAATCTCTTGCGCCAAGAGGAGAATAGAAAGAAGCTTGCTTGCGGCCTTATGGAAGAGGTTGCGCCAATTACTAAGTGCTCTCGCCCCTTTAGTTGCTCACGCCAATGCTTGATTGCATGCCATAGCCTCACGCATATCCCTTTGATATATAGAGGCATGAGGCGGCTTAACAAGAGGGGTGGAGGCGCAAACTATCAAGAAAGGGAGGCTAGGGTTAATGGGTATGTGAGCAATTAGGGTTTAGGTTTTAGAAACTCTCCAAGAGATTTCCATAAACCCCTTGCAATCGCCCAAGACTTACCAAAGAAGTATGCCTTAGATGCATCAAGCCTTGCCATAGATGCAAGGTATCCATCCAAGCATGAAAGGGTTAGGTGCCAAAACCTCCCATAAGAAGCAACATGCGCCCATCTCACCCCATTATGCCCTTGCGCCAATGGGGTGGGATATTATCCCCATTATACCCTTTTGGCCCATTGCCTTTTCATGACAACTTGTTGTTGGGCCTCATTGGGTAATGAGCTAGCCGAAACTTCATTACATGGGTTGATTAAGCAATTGGATCCAATCCAACGCAACTCTAATCCAAATTTGACCAACCATGGTTAAATACGGGTCAACCTGCCAAAAATGAAGTTTGGCTCCAATAACTCTCTTCCATCTCATCAGGCCCATTGGCGCTGAAGAAATCTCCCAAATAGTTCTGAGTCATCTAATAACTCGATCATAAGGCTTCCCGATCAATACGAGAACTTGAGTATCAAGGTGTGTGACCCTGTAGGTTCCTCTGAGATTGGCAGTGCTGACCTAAGGTCACCACAAGCAGTGAGTGGCACCTAGCAGTGCATCGCTGCTACCCAAGTCATCGGAATGGATATCGATATCGACATCCCCATCATCGCAACTAGGTACAGATACATTATAGTCTCTTTTCCAAATTGATATCCGATTGGACAAGTGTGTCATCACTTGTTTTCACCCAATCACATGGTCATGACTAAATCAGGTTCTCACCTGGGTATGGCCATACACTTTCTGTCATAGAACCATAGAGGAGCTCCATGGATATCAAGCTTCCCTCAGGAAGGGGCAAATCCTCTATCTGTCCATTGACCTTCTCATATCGGTCGTGACATGCTCAATGACAACCGTTATTACCACCCAACTACGGTGAGGTGTTAGGTTGTATCAAAGCATGCCCCTAACCATATAGAATAGTCAATGACCTCAAGTCAAGGGATCAATGCATCTCCTGTCACTTGTGAGGATAACTCATGACACCAAGTCATAGCCTCACAGCGGGTCGGTCCAGTATATCCACCATTGATATACCCATATGTTTGCGTTAGCAACTCATGCCTAACCAGCCTATATACCAGTCTCACAAGTACCAGAGTTGTCCCATATCCACCCAGGTACATCGACTAGGGACAACCATTTGAGCACAGATCCAATCTGTCTCCAGGGATATTATCATGTAAGTACACAATCGCAGATGTAGACAAACATTGATAATGACAATGCCAGAATGATATAAATATCAGAGTCAAGTAGTACAAATATGGACCAATGCTAGGTCTCATGGCATACACACCAACAGAGAGGTGATTTGGATTGTTGGAAACCCTTAAGTAATACCTGTAAAATTAAGATATGAGAATATTTAATTTTGCTTAAAATGTTGACAGTAAGAATTAAGCACTGAATAGCAAGTCACGAGCGTGAAGGTTGTTTTATGTAAATTGTTCGTCCAAGAGGAGGCAATTTCTTTATAAGTAAATTTCATCTTTATCATAACAAGAATAACTGACAAACACTTATTTATGTGTAGTTATAGAAATTAAGAAGGATGAAACCCTAGTCCCGAATTTCTCTCTCTAATAATCTGTGATAGTTTCTTATCGTTCGCTTACGACTTATTTCATTATACACCGCTTGTTTAGTTAATGAGACCACAATTATTTGGTATTTAACACATAGGTCCCTGTGGGTTTGATATCTTTTATTACTTCGAGTATCCGTGCACTCGCGGACACAACAAAGAGCAACTGTTCCTTGTTCTTCAATCTTTCGCTTATTGGACAAAATGGTTTTTTAAAAATTTGGCATACGCAGGCATCTGCAAAAGAGCGTTAGTAAAAGGAATATTAATATAGAGCTTTTTTAATACCTCCAAAAACTTCCCAAACTGCCTATCCAATTTAGCCCTAGCCAAGTGCTGAGAGAAGGGGATTGTGTTGGGGTATGCCCTTAGCCTAATGTTTGAGGCCTTGGGATTGTATCAGTATCATGTAATAAACTTTTATGTTTATAAAGGCATGGTTATTATTCAGGTTGTTACATTGTCTGCTGCAATATATGTTCTTCTGAATAATGTCTCAAAGCTGTTCAGCTGGGCTGACATGCTGTTGTGTCCTTAGTCGATATATCTTGGTGAACATGAGACAGCCTTGATATGGTTAAGACTAATATGTGTTCTAATCTTATAGGATGCTTCGAGCATGGAATAAGATGTAGACTCATGGGTACATTGGATGTACTGGACAGACCCTACTAGGATATTCAATTGCTTGTCACAATGTGAATATTCCTTGAGTATGACAAGTGGCACATTTCCTCTGACTTGAGATCACTTGTGTTTTCTAAATGATGATTGTCATTGTTTTGAGTTAGTTCAATATCATTTGAAACATAATGATTATAGACTATCTTGGATGGTGAGCTTGAGTCATGTTAGGGCACTAGTGATAGACATAGGATTGCCGTCTCCTTGTTTAAGGAGTGTGATGTTCTAAAGGGGCCCCCTGGATGAGATGATTGAGAAAGTGTATGGCCATACCCAGGTGACTATGTTCATCTGATCTAATCATGCTCATCATATTGGAGCTACAAGCTTGACACGCTTGTCCAATAAGAACATCCAGTGGCAAAGGAAATATGTATGCTTTGTGAGTTGATTCACACTTGTGCTGTGGTTTGGGTGTAGTCTTGGAAGACTCTTTCCTTTATATCGGGAGACAGTGATGTGTTGCTAGATACCCCTCACTGATCGTGATAATGTAAATTATCGTTACCGACATTTAAAGGAAACCCTCAGGGTCGCACAATTTGATGATATGGCTTACTTAAGTCAGATCGTGAGGACTGAATTGTTTGGGTTCAGTTTAAAGGGATTTAATCTCTGATTGTAAGTGAGATCAAGTCTGATCATGTCTGATTGACTAGGGCTACAGATCGGTAAGCTTCGATTGAGAGAATGGATGCCAGATCGGTGAGATCAGAAGCATCTAGAGATCAACGGTCGGATCCAGAGCTTTAGGGTTCAATGTGATCTGGACTGATGGCTTGGGTCGAATTGTCTTTGAACCAGACCAAGTTGAACCGGCTCATGTAATGAGCGCATGGTTCAAGGCTTGGCGACATGTTCACTTGCGTGAACGTTGGGGCGAGTGGTGGTTACTATTTTTAGTAACCATGATCTCCACTTGGATGAGGATCATGTTCGAAGAGACCATTCCTCTATTCTCGCCATCTGAAGTTTTCCTCTAGACGTTTTTGCGTGAGGCGACAACGTGAAGAAGAGAGGAAGTTTCGACCAAGCAAGGAGTTGCTCTCTCCCTTCCTTTTCGATCAAGGACACCTTGGAACTTTGCTAGCACAAAGAGCACCAAGGGTAGGCGCATTGATCATCTTGTGTGTGAAACTTAGGAGAAGGCTCGCTTGCGTCTTTCCTTCCAAAGCTTCATCAAACCGATGGCAATGGTATGAGTTTTTCTTCATCCATTCAAATATTCGAAAGCTAGTTATATGACATATATAGATCTTTTGAAACCCTAATATCCCATGCGAAATTTTGTTGCGCCACCATATGGGTTTCTACCCCTTTAGAAGGGGTTCCCTTCAATTGGTATCAGAGCTAGGGTTATATGTTCATATGATTGCTTTGATTGTGATCCAAATATGCTTAGATCTTATATGTGCGAAACTTGTTTATGCTTTTCTTTTTGCGCATCTATGTTGGCGCATATTGTGGCTTATGTTTTCTCAAAAGGAAATATCACATGCGCGATTAACATTAGATCTAAGGCCATGCTATAAATCCTTAGATGGGTTATTAGGGTTGAAATCTCAGTCTAGTCAAGATCCAACCAGTCTGATCAGACTATCTGACAGCCTTGATGGGTCGACCAGATAGCACCTTGGCGCAAGCTTGAGGTGGCTATAGGTCGACTGCAGACAGGCGTGTAGCGATGTCTGATTGAGACGACCCATGAACGCACCTGAGTTAGGCCCGGGGTCACACCCGCTTGCCAGACCTCAGTGTGGTCGTTCAGCCCTTGGCGCATGCATAGTTGGCCTTTTGGTCGACTCAAGTCAGTTAGGACTTGGTGCATGCAAGGGCAGTGGATCTGACTAGGTCTGATGAGTGGATCCCTAGTAATGGACCATTGTAAGGTTGTAGGGCAAATAAGGAAAATTAAAATTGATCCCATGGGGTTTTCAAAAAATTTTAATTTTATGATGGATCACATGATTGTTGATTGATGCATATGTATGTTTATTTATTCTTATGTGGGCTGCCCGTGTTTTAATGTGTGCTGTGCTGGGGCCTGCGTGCCTGGGAATTAATTGTAAATTAATTTTTAATTTTGTGATCTGCGTATCACAGTTCAATTAATTTATAATGTGAAATTGACCTGCGTGTCAATCTTGTCTAGATAGTTAAATTTGTAATTTAATTAGACAAGAGCACAAAGCACACTTGGCAGAGGCGCTTGCAGCAGAGGCTTGACCAGGTGGGAGGTCCAGGGTTCGACTCTGGGACCAGGCGCAAATTCCTGGTAGGCGCACCTGAGTTGCAGATGGCGCTTGGGCCCTGGTTTGGGCCAGATGAGCAGCTAAAGACCCATGAAGAGCTCTTGTGAAGACTTAAGTTAGGTTAAGGTCTTACTTAGGCTCAATGGGCTTTTACCACATAAGATTCATGCTTTCTTTTATTTTATTGTTTAAATATTAGAATTGCATGATTAAGTTTATCTTCTGCTATCACCATAGGAATTGCATGATAGTGAAGAAGATAAAAGACCGTTAAAATCCAACGCTAAAATATCAAGCTCGTAAGCCTTCTGACGCGAAACCTCACTGTTCTGATTATCGTTGGAGCCGTGTTGTACCCACTCAGTGGGCACGTCCATCTATCTTCAGACGGTGCGGGATTACACCTGTGTGTTACAGAGTAGGGATTTATCCCTTCTCGTTGCTCAGCATAGCACATGGTGGTCCAGGGAGTAGGTCGGGTCAGCTTGACCGTGTAGGCTACATATGTGGCGCATATGGTAGCACATGGAGGCAGCCATCTGTGGGGTCAGAGACTGTGTTGTACCAACTCAGTTGGCACAGTCTGCTGGACTGCCCAGATGAAGGGGAATCGCACGGGTTGGCGATTGGCAGGGACTGCCTACCAGAGATTAGTGCTTGTACTCTCTGTGCATCTTATCTCGCCTGAGCGGGACGCGGAGACCAAGTATGAAATCTGGATCCCATCTCACTAAAAGAGTTCTACTCTTTCGGGCTGTTTTGTTGGATTTTTCAAGCCAGATAAAATAGTGAGAAAAAGAATCTTTCTTAAGTCCTGATTGATTCTTATACATTGATACTGACCTTGCTGTTCTTGCATTGTTGTAGATACCTGCAGCAACGAACACCATGAACTTCAATGTGCGATCCCTACTGGAAAGGGAGAAGTTTACTGGGCCGAACTTCTCTGACTGGTTTGGACACCTTAAGATCGTACTTAAGGCAGAGAGGAAACTGTATGTCCTCGAGACGGCGATACCGCCTCAGCCCGCTCCGAACGCCGCAAGGGCGGTTCGGGAAGCCTATGAAAAGCACGTCAATGATAGCATTGATGTCGCTTGCCTGATGCTAGCGTCTATGACGCCACCGCTGCAGCGTCAGCATGAGGATATGTCTGCTATAGACATGATAACGAACCTCAAGATGCTGTATGCTGCACAGGCGAGGACAGAACGCTATAACTTGACGAAGCTTTTCTTTCAGAGCAAACTGGCTGAAGGGAGCCCAGTGGGAGCTCACGTGCTCAAGATGATTGGGCACAAGGAGGCTCTAGAGAAACTGGGGCATACCATCAACCAGGAGCTTGCTGTGGATATTATTCTGCAGTCTCTCCCGCCTTCATTCGACGCGTTCATTATTAATTTTAATATGAACAAAATCGATTGTACTCCGGCAGAGCTGCTCAATATGCTCTTGACCACTGAGGAGACTCTGAAGGGTAAGCCTTCGACCTCTGTCTTAATGGTTCCTTCTAGGAACAAGAAGAAGGGGAAGAAGGGCAAGACCCCTGTCAAGAGCTACAGCAAGGCTTTGAAGCAAAAGGTCAAGCGGTCCAAGGAATACAGATGTTTCCACTGTGGCCAGCTGGGTCACTGGAAAAAGGACTGTAAAGCGCTCCAAGGAGATAAGAGGGGAAGCATCGCTTCTGGCTCAGGTATATTCGTGACTGAGGTCATGTTTTCATCTTCTTCTATATCATGGGTGTTGGACACTGCATGTGGAGTTCACATTTGTTCAAATGTACAGGAACTCAAGAGAAGAAGGCAGGTGGGACAGCATGAGGTGGACCTACGCGTTGGAAACGGGGCACGGGTTGCTGCTGTTGCTGTAGGAGACTATTTCATTTCTTTACCATCTGGACTTGTATTGGAACTAAACAGTTGTTATTTTGTTCCCAGTATTACTAAAAATATTATCTCCATTCCTGCTCTTGTCAGGAAGGGATTTTCCTTTGAATGCAATATTTCAAAGTGTGTTTTATCTTATGATAATATTGTTTATGCAACTGGTTCAATTAGCAATGGGTTATTCATGTTGGACATGGAGCGTTCTATACAAAATATTGATATTAAGAAAGCCAAGTATGCTGATGACAGCACCTTGCTATGGCATAGTCGTTTAGGCCATATAAACGAGAAACGCATTAAGCGGTTGCATGATTATGGACTGCTGGGGTCATTCTCCTACAAGGAGATTGATACATGCAAAGCTTGTTTGATGGGCAAAATGACGAAGTCACCTTTTCCTCACAAAGGTCAAAGGGCTTCAGGTTTACTTGACCTTATACACAGTGATGTGTGTGGGCCATTTAGTAAACATGCCAGAGGTGGCTATCAGTACATCATTACCTTTACTGATGATTTCAGTAGGTATGGCTATGTCTTTTTAATGAGACATAAGAGTGAATCTTTTGACAAGTTCAAAGAGTTCAAGAATGAAGTACAGAATCAGCTAGGCCGAAATATCAAGGCACTTCGCTCAGATCGAGGTGGAGAATACTTGAGTCATGCGTTTACTGACTATCTGAAGGAGTGTGGGATTATCTCACAGCTCACTCCGCCAGGAACACCGCAATGGAATGGTGTGTCCGAGAGGAGAAATAGAACGTTACTTGATATGGTTCGTTCTATGATGAGTCAGGCTTCTTTACCCAACTCCTTTTGGGGTTTTGCACTGGAAACAGCTGCAAAGGTACTAAACCGAGTGCCATCCAAGGCCGTTTCAAAGACGCCGTATGAGTTATGGTATGGGAAACAGCCGAGCTTAACATTTATCAGGATCTGGGGTTGCGAGGCTTATGTCAAAAAGCTCGCCTCTGGGAAACTAGAGAGCAGATCTGACAAATGTATCTTTGTCGGTTACCCTAAGGAAACTAAGGGTTATTATTTCTTCGATCCCAAGGAGAACAAGGTTTTTGTTGCTCGGACGGCCATATTTCTTGAGAAGGAGTTTCTTCTGCAAGAGGCCAGTGGGAGAGAAATAAAGCTGGATGAGAATCCAGAGGAAGGACAAAGTGCTCAAGCACAGTTGGATGAGCCTGAGCCGGTAGATCAGGTTATTGAACATCCTGAGGCTCAGATATCACGGGAACTGCGAAGATCGGGAAGGATTCGTCGACAGCCTGAGCGCTATGACGGAGTCTACATCATTGATAATGATGAACCCCTCACTTATGCAGATGCGGTCAATGGACCGGAGTCAGCGAGATGGCTTGAAGCTATGCGCGCCGAGATGGACTCCATGTCAGATAACCAAGTTTGGGATTTGGTTGATCCACCTCCGGGAGTAATCCCTATAGGCTGTAAATGGATCTTCAAGAAGAAGATTGACATGGATGGTAACGTGGTTACCTATAAAGGCAGGCTAGTTGCGAAAGGTTTCAAACAAATCTACGGGATAGATTATGATGAAACTTTCTCACCTGTAGCTATGTTTAAGTCTATTCGGATTCTTTTCGCGATAGCTGCATATTATGATTATGAGATCTGGCAGATGGATGTGAAAACAGCTTTCCTTAATGGAAATCTGGATGAGGATGTGTACATGACACAACCTGAGGGTTTCACTAATCCATCAGATCGTCATAAGATATGCAAGTTAAAGAAGTCCATTTATGGACTTAAGCAAGCATCGAGAAGCTGGAATATTCGTTTTGATGAATCAGTCACTGAATTTGGTTTCATCAAGAACGAGGATGACCCGTGTGTATATAAGAGGTTTAGTGGGAGCGTGATTACTTTCCTAGTCCTCTACGTCGATGATATCTTGATCATTGGAAATGACATTCCTGAAATGCATGCTGTGAAGGCATGGCTGAGGAAATGTTTCCAGATGAAAGATTTAGGAGAAGCAGCCTATGTATTAGGTGTGAAGATCTACAGGGATAGATCTAAGAGGCTTCTCGGGCTGTGCCAGAGTACTTACATCGATAAAGTCCTGGAGAGATTTCATTTAGAGAATTCTAAACGAGGATATCTTCCAGTCAGACATGGTCTGAATCTTTCGAAGAGTCAGTGTCCACAAACACAGACTGAGAAAGATGAAATGGACAATACGCCTTATGCTTCGGCTATTGGATCCATTATGTATGCGATGTTGTGTACTCGCCCAGACGTCGCTTACGGGTTAAGCGTGACCAGTCGTTTCCAAAGTAATCCAGGTATGGCGCACTGGATTGCAGTCAAGAACATCTTAAAATATCTGCGGAGGACCAAAGATATGTTCTTGATATATGGTGGTCAGGAAGAACTCAGTATAGAAGGATATACTGACGCTTCGTTCCAGTCGGACCAGGATGATTTCCGATCGCAATCAGGCTATGTTTTTAGCTTGAATGGAGGAGCAGTGGTGTGGAAGAGTTTCAAACAGTCAACTGTTGCTGATTCCACAACAGAAGCCGAGTATGTTGCAGCCTCGGAAGCATCCAAGGAGGCAGTGTGGATTCGTAAGTTCGTGAGAGAACTTGGTGTTGTTCCTTCGAGTGCAGATCCTTTGGTTATCTTCTGTGATAACACTGGAGCAATCGCACAAGCAAAGGAACCACGGTCGCACCAGAAGTCCAAGCACATACAAAGACGGTTTCATTTGATCAGGGAGATCATTGATCGTGGCGAGATCAAAGTTTGCAAGGTACATACAGATGACAATCTGGCAGACCCGCTTACCAAGCCTCTGGCGCAGCAGAAGCATGAGAAGCACTGTAATAATATGGGTTTGAGATTTCTCAACCATTAGATTAAGTGCAAGTGGGAGATTGTTGGGGTATGCCCTTAGCCTAATGTTTGAGGCCTTGGGATTGTATCAGTATCATGTAATAAACTTTTATGTTTATAAAGGCATGGTTATTATTCAGGTTGTTACATTGTCTGCTGCAATATATGTTCTTCTGAATAATGTCTCAAAGCTGTTCAGCTGGGCTGACATGCTGTTGTGTCCTTAGTCGATATATCTTGGTGAACATGAGACAGCCTTGATATGGTTAAGACTAATATGTGTTCTAATCTTATAGGATGCTTCGAGCATGGAATAAGATGTAGACTCATGGGTACATTGGATGTACTGGACAGACCCTACTAGGATATTCAATTGCTTGTCACAATGTGAATATTCCTTGAGTATGACAAGTGGCACATTTCCTCTGACTTGAGATCACTTGTGTTTTCTAAATGATGATTGTCATTGTTTTGAGTTAGTTCAATATCATTTGAAACATAATGATTATAGACTATCTTGGATGGTGAGCTTGAGTCATGTTAGGGCACTAGTGATAGACATAGGATTGCTGTCTCCTTGTTTAAGGAGTGTGATGTTCTAAAGGGGCCCCCTGGATGAGATGATTGAGAAAGTGTATGGCCATACCCAGGTGACTATGTTCATCTGATCTAATCATGCTCATCATATTGGAGCTACAAGCTTGACACGCTTGTCCAATAAGAACATCCAGTGGCAAAGGAAATATGTATGCTTTGTGAGTTGATTCACACTTGTGCTGTGGTTTGGGTGTAGTCTTGGAAGACTCTTTCCTTTATATCGGGAGACAGTGATGTGTTGCTAGATACCCCTCACTGATCGTGATAATGTAAATTATCGTTACCGACATTTAAAGGAAACCCTCAGGGTCGCACAATTTGATGATATGGCTTACTTAAGTCAGATCGTGAGGACTGAATTGTTTGGGTTCAGTTTAAAGGGATTTAATCTCTGATTGTAAGTGAGATCAAGTCTGATCATGTCTGATTGACTAGGGCTACAGATCGGTAAGCTTCGATTGAGAGAATGGATGCCAGATCGGTGAGATCAGAAGCATCTAGAGATCAACGGTCGGATCCAGAGCTTTAGGGTTCAATGTGATCTGGACTGATGGCTTGGGTCGAATGGTCTTTGAACCAGACTAAGTTGAACCGGCTCATGTAATGAGCGCATGGTTCAAGGCTTGGCGACATGTTCACTTGCGTGAACGTTGGGGCGAGTGGTGGTTACTATTTTTAGTAACCATGATCTCCACTTGGATGAGGATCATGTTCGAAGAGACCATTCCTCTATTCTCGCCATCTGAAGTTTTCCTCTAGACGTTTTTGCGTGAGGCGACAACGTGAAGAAGAGAGGAAGTTTCGACCAAGCAAGGAGTTGCTCTCTCCCTTCCTTTTCGATCAAGGACACCTTGGAACTTTGCTAGCACAAAGAGCACCAAGGGTAGGCGCATTGATCATCTTGTGTGTGAAACTTAGGAGAAGGCTCGCTTGCGTCTTTCCTTCCAAAGCTTCATCAAACCGATGGCAATGGTATGAGTTTTTCTTCATCCATTCAAATATTCGAAAGCTAGTTATATGACATATATAGATCTTTTGAAACCCTAATATCCCATGCGAAATTTTGTTGCGCCACCATATGGGTTTCTACCCCTTTAGAAGGGGTTCCCTTCAGATTGGCGGTTTGTAAGGCGGAGGTGGAATGTAAACTTGCTCTTCTAGAGTTCCTAATTTTTGTTGCTCTAGCTCTGGTTCACGATCAACAGGTGGATTCTCTTCAGCTGAAGCTTGCACTATTCGTTCCTTGGGTTCGGGCATTTTGAGATCTTCTAATTGAATTCTTCTTCGAGTGGTGATCGCGTTATAGTGCCCCTTGGGGTTGCCCTCTATTTGAGCTGAAAAGTTGACTAAGACTCTAGAAGAAGAACTGGCCTGCTAGGTAAGCTGAGTAATTTGGGTTTCTAACATCTTCGAATGTGTGGACATAGAGTCTACCTTCAAGTTCAGCTGGCGGATAGATTCATTGACATCGTTATTCTGCTTGATCTGTATAGCGAGAAAATTTTCAAGTATCAACTCTAAATTTGACATGTGAGGTGGGCTTGGCTGTCTTTGATGAATAGTTGGCGGTTGCATTCCGGGAGGTGGCCTGAAATTAGAAGAAGAATTTGGGTTAGAGAAATTCGCAGGAGGGACTTGCCCTTGATTAATCCTGTAGGAGAAATTCGGGTGATTTCTCCATCTTGGATTATACGTGCTCGAATAGGGATCGTTCTAGTTTCTGAAGTTCCCAATAGTGTTGACCTATTCAGAGGGAGTGTTCAAAATGTGGCAATCATCAGCAGACTGACCTGACACTCCACAAACATCACAAGTCACAGAATTAGAAGTAGAAACATTTATAGAATCTAATTTAGAAGATAATGAATCTACCTTTGCTACCAAAGAATTAATTATATCTAAATCATACTTCCCTGAATTTTGCACCGGTTGGCTCCTCTCTCCTGACCACTAGTAATGGTTGAGAGCCATGTCCTCAATCAACTCCATGACTTCATCATAGTTCTTATTCATCAGTGCCCCACCAGCAGCAGCATCTACAAAAAGTCTTTTTTGATACAATAAGCCACTATAAAATGTATGAATGATTACTCATTTCTGTAGACCATGATGTGTACACATTCATAGTAGTTCTTTGAACCGGTCCCAAGCTTCATAGAGGCACTCTCCATCTCGTTGAGCAAAATTAGTGATTTGGTTTCTCAGCTGAGTTGTCTTGCAAGGTAGGAAGTATTTTGACAGAAAGACTTGATAAAGCTGCTCCCACGTCGTGATGGAACCCTAGGGTAAAGATTGTAGCCATGCTCTGGCTTGGTCCTTAAGAGAAAATAGAAAAAGTCTTAATTTAATAGTATCAGGGGGAGCACCATTAATTTTCAAAGTGTCACAGACAGCATTCTAAAAAGATAGAAAGATGGAGGTTTGGGTCATCAGTAGCATACCAGAAATAGTGGGTGCTACAAAATCTTTGAGAGAGTGATTTGCCTCCATGGTCTGATTGTTTAAAAATTCTCCTTCAAGCTTTAATCTTTTTAAGTTCCTCCGAATCAAACGAAAGGTTTGCTCGATCTCTGGGTCCTCAGGTACAAGTTTCCCTGTTCGAAGAGTGTTCCTCGACATAAACAAGATCCCTTGACCAAAGAGGTTAGCAGCAATTACACTAATAAAATTACAACTAAAATAAAAATAACTAAGTAGAAAAATCTATAAAAATAGAAAATAAAATCTAACTAAACCTAGTCTATCAATGTCCTGATCGTGTTAATATTGGCTTACCTAGTCCCCAGCAACAGCACCAAAAACTTGATAGGTCGTACCGCAAGTGCATGGTTCTATCGCATAATAAAAAGTATCGATCCCACGAGACTAGGGGGTCAAGTACTAACTAATCAGTCTATTGAAAGCAAGGTGATCAAATAACGATGAGAGTTACTAATATCCTATTATAAGAAAGTAAATTTGAGCAAATGAAGGTGTGAAAAGTCTTGAGAGAAAATCAGGGTTTTAGATTTTGGAAAGATGATGCTAAAGGATTTAATTTGTTTATTCTGTGCTCATAAGGAAATTCTTCCTAGAATACAGATCATCCCCTCTCAGGCTACAATCTGATATCTATCTTAACTCAAATCTCCTACTTTCGTGGCTAACTGGGTTAAGTAGATCCTATGAGTTCCGTGAAGAATTATTAACTCCTCGAGTAATTTTGACCTACTTATTCGTGTATATGCCCTAGGACCTAATATTGGTCCATTATTGTACTACTTAACATTGATATTTATATATCATTCTGTCATTGTCGTTATCATCATTTGTTTACATCTGCAAATGTGTACTTATGTGATAATGTCCTTGGAGACATATTGGATCTGTGCTCAAACTTTTTGTCCCCAGTCAAGTACCTTAGTAGATATGGGACAACTATGGTACATGAGAGATTGGTATATGGGCTGGTTAGGTACAAAACGCTAACATAGACATATGGGTATATCAGTGGTAGATATACTGGATCGACCCGCTGTGAGGCAATGACTTGGTGTCATGAGTTATCCTCACAAGTGACAGGAGATGTGTTGATCCCTAGACTTGAGGTCATTGACTCTTCTATGTGGTTAGGGACATGCTTTGATACAACCTAACATCTCGTCATAGTTGGGAGGCCATAACGGTTGTCATTGAGTATGTCATGACCCATATGAGAAGATCAATTGACAGATAGAGGATTTGCCCCTTCCTGAGGGAAGCTTGATATCCACAAGGCCCCTTATGGTTCTAAGACTGAAAGTGTATGGCCATACCCAGGTGAGAACCTGATTTAGACATAACCATGTGATTGGGTTAAAATAAGTGGTGACACACTTGTCCAATCGGATATCAGTTTGGCAAAGAGACTATAATACATCAGTGCCTAGTTGCGATGATGGGGATGTCGATGTCAATATCCATTCCGATGACTTGGGTAGCAGCGATGCATTATTAGGTGTCATTCATTGCTTGTGGTGACCTTAGGTCAGCACTGCCAACGTCAAAGGAACCTACAAGGTCGCACACCTTGATGCTCGAGTTTTCGTATTGATCGGATAGCCTTTGGATCGAGTCATTGGCTAATTTAGATCTATTTGGGAGATTCATCAGCGCCAATGGGTCTAATGAGATGGAAGAAACTTATTAAGGCCAACTTCCATTTTTGGCATATTGACCAAATTAACCATGGTTAACCTCGTTTGACCTTGGGTTAAATTAGATTGGATCCAATGGGTTGATTAACATGCATAATGGACCTTGGGCTAGGCCCATTATATAGTTGGGCTTACTGATAAGTTAATTGGGCTTAAGGAGAAGAAAAGGTAAGCGCATATTTAACCCTAGTTAGACTAGGGTTAGCGCCTATGCCTTAATTAATATCATGTGATTAATTAAAGTTGATTTTGAATTAATCATTTGAGATAAAATAGGGGCTAATTAATTAATTAATTAGAGTCCTATTTTTGTGGAGATTTAATAGGGCTGATTTTATTTAAATTAATTAGAGTCCTAATTGGATTAGGATTTAATTAATTAATTCCTAAAATCATGCTCTCCTAATTCTTCTCCAAGCCACACATGATCTCTATAAAAGAGACCCTAGCCCGCCCCTCTCATGGCACTAATTCCTCTTGGAGGCATGGAGACAAGTGGAGGGGCGAAAGCTTGGGGTTCTTAGAGATTTTCTCCTCTTCTTCCATCAAGACTAAAGAGATCTTCTTCCTCTTCTTCCCTTGGCGCTTCCACACCTTGGTGATTGGCGCAAGTGTTCAAGAGGAACTCCCTTGGCGTGGATCTTCTTCCCGAGGCTAGCACCGGGCGTGGAAGAAGAAGACTCGAAGCATCCATGTGTGTGAGACTGCAGAGGGCACACACTTGGGCGCCTACATCAACATCATCTCAAATTGCTTCAAGGTACCTTCTCATCTCATCGTGTTGACTCCCTCGCATGACGATCTTCACTGGGTTTTTGGGACTGGCCTATTTCGGGGTTATTCTTCCACTGTGTTTTCTATGAAAATTTTTTAAAATATCCCCGGGGTTTCCCAACAGTGGTATCAGAGTGACTTGCGAGCCTCAAGCGATGTTTTTCATGCTTTTTATATGCTCACATGCCATATCTAATTTTTTCAAATTGCATATGCCATGCTCACTATTTTTCTAAGTAGGAAAAATTGTAAGTCTTTGCTTCCAATCCTCTATTTAATTTCTTTTGGATTATTGGATGATTATTTTTCTGATTCATTTAAGATCGAAGGCGCACGCAATTTTGTCAAGTAGGACGGGCATTGTGTCTTCGGACTAGCCGGATCTCTTGATCTGACAAAATTGCCAGCTAAAAGGATCTATAAAATCATGATGAAACATAATCTCAGATAATCAAAAGATCTGTGATAAGAAGAAGAGGAAGAAAGACATGTTTTATAAGAAACTAAACTTTTAGATTTTAGGTTTTTCATGAGCATATAGAATTGCATGAGTAAGTACCTTGTTTGTGCATGATGTTGTGATCACTAGTCAAGCCCTAATTGCATGCCTGCGATATATTCTTGTGAGGCCTGCGTGCCGCCATTCTTTTTCTTTTATTTTGTAAAATTCAAGATGAAGATTAAGGGGGCACATCCTACATAATTGATGGCGCAACAAGCTTCAACAAAGGTGGTGCATCTTCCTTGGAGGAGGACCCATGGCATTGGCCGAACCATGGGGTGTGCTTCTAGGGTTTCCCTAGAACTACCTCTAGGGTTTGAGAGCTAAACCATGGTGTGGTGGACCTTGGAGCTAACCTTGAAGATCAAGCTAGAGGTCATCTAGGCTAGGTCTAGTTTTTTGGGGCTTGAGTCCTAGGTCAAGAATTGAACCCCTTTTGGCATGGGCTTGTTCAATGTCTTGAATGGGCCATGATCACATCATCCTTTTACTGCTTTCCTTATCTGCTAAAGCATGCCTGCAATGTTTTATCTTTATGCTCTCACTGTAGGATTGCATGCCTGTAATGTTAGACATAAGATAAAACTAAGAGGGTGAGACCTCAAAAACCCTCAATCAAATATATCAAGTCTAGTAGCCTTCTAACGCGTAGCCCTCATCAAGCTATCGATCAGTAGTGTTGTGCACTATTTTCCACCCTCGTGGGACACACCTACTTATCTTTAGAAGGTGTGTGGTGACAATGGTTTCCCCAGTCCAGTTTTACCCTGGGCGTGCCTTCGCAAGAAAACTCGTTGGCCCTGGGCATAACGATTAGGAATGGACTTGACTAGATTTTCACATGTGCTGGGCACATAATGGAACTCTAGAGGCATCATTGAGAGGTTAGGGTTTCATGCTGTATTCAGCCCTGGCTAGACATGAAATGCCTAGACTGTCTCAATAAGGGAAATTGCCAAGTGCAATCGGCCAGCGTGCCCACCTTAAGAAGCATGGGTCACTTTGTGCATCTCATCCCACCCTCGTGGGACGCAAAGCCTCATGTGGAATAAGGATCTCATCTCACTAGAAAATCTTAGATTTCCCGATTGACTTTGGGGGTTGTCAATTCGATTAAAATAGTGAGAGTCATAATCACTTAACACAAGTCCAAGTTAAATGATTTGAAGTAGTACTAATATGTTGTTTCTTCACTGTTGTAGAACAATGGCGACAAATAATAGCGGATGGTCACTGCGATCAATCCTTGAGAAGGACAAGTTGGTTGGATCCAACATGATGGATTGGTATGTGATGACATGCAAATATATGATGTTTCGTGGCTTAATTTTATCATTATTTCAAAGTAAATTGCATGTTTTGTCGCATTTATGCACTTAAATGCTTCATATTCTTTAGAACTTTCACTTTTCCTCTGCTTTATTGAAATGTAGGTATTTTGCTTCAAAATTGGTGGAATTTGGAAGATCTGAAGATATGGGACAATTCCTCATGATGAGACGAGGCTACATGTGAAATTTCAGCCCAATCGGAGTCCTCTACGCTCTTCATGGCCATGGGTGTGTATTCATGCACGGCCATGCATGAGCTGACTACTCCAGGCTTCATCGAGCCGTACACAGGCATGGGTGTGCATCCATGCACGGCCATGAAGAGTAAGTTTTCCAGCTACTGAGCCGTACACGGGCATGGCCGTGCATCGTCTCGCACAGCTTCGACAGGCGTCCGGTTTTTCGCCCATAACTTTCTATTTTGGAAGCGGATTTCGCTGAAATTTGGAGGAGACCTTCCTAACTTAGCTACAAACGATTTGGGACCTGAATTATCAGATTTGATCAAACGGTTGAGGAGAACGAGGGACTTGGTTTGTGAAGGCCAAGTCGAGG
Organism: Costus lasius; assembly: GCA_027563935.2. Taxonomy (NCBI): domain Eukaryota; kingdom Viridiplantae; phylum Streptophyta; class Magnoliopsida; order Zingiberales; family Costaceae; genus Costus; species Costus lasius. Next base: position 21,073,497 of record CM050451.1, on the reverse strand, counting down.
GTTCGAATCCTGCTGCAGACGAAATTTGCACAGCCCAGGCATGGGGTATAACTGTGCCAGGATTTGACACCCTGGACCTTGCGGGTTAGGTCTCTGGGATGCCTAACATCGAGGGGATCGGTGGAGCTCCGCCGGTCCTTAATGTTGTAGGGGAGGGGGGCGAACATGTCAGACGCGCCAAATGAGGCAGGCATGGGTCGCTTATGTCCAGACGGCCCTTGTGAGGCAGACATACATGTCCGGACGGCCCTTGTGTGGCAGACATGGCTCTCTCCTACATCATAAAAGGTACAACTGATGTGGGGTGGAGACACGAAATATGATACTAACTAAAGTCCGATTATTATTTTTTTTTTTAATTTTCAAAATAAAGTGCAAAATTCAGAAAACAGCTAGAAACATAGTGTTGCAAATATATCATTTAAGACAAGTAAATATGCCTTGCAGGAAAGTCTATAAATCCAAAATTTGTTCCAATTAACCCAAGAGCTAGTACCAAACTAGTTCTTTTCAATCCAATAAAAATCAGATGGTGATGGGATATTAGGCATGTAAAATAATTGCAACTAGATAGCTAGTCGGATTAGAAAATAAGAGTTGTGCAGGAATGTATCATTCATCAAGATTTGCCATGCCGCCTAGGTTAATCTGTTGAAGCTTCGTTCGAAACTTCTAGTCCAATTGATAGATGAAGATGTGCGCTTCCGTGTCATGGAAAAATTCAAGACTTTTGTTGCGTCGATTGCTTACGATACCTGCAAGGAGAAGCCTAGTCATATTAGAATTAACTTAACTCGAAACAGTAGACACGGGAAATTCTTGGAAAACAAGGGAAATGGAGTAAGGGGCGGAGGTCGGCGGCGTTCGTCTGGTGGTGCACGGACATCGAAACTGCTACTAATGGAAGTTGATATGACTGTCAAGAGGATGTGGCCGGAGTTTCGGGGTGGGCAGTGGCTGGCCGGAGGAGGACGGCGGTGAAAGGCGGGAGTAGGGCAGAAACTGGGCAGTAACAGGGGAAGCTATACGGGTGGACAGAATTGCTCGCCGTTCGTCCGATGGTGGATGAACTCAAAACCTGCTTCAACTGGAGGCTCTCAAGATGGAAGAGAGGTCATCGCCGGAGTTTGAGGTTGATTGGTGGTTGGTCGGAGGAGAACGGTGCTGCAAGGCGGAACTAGGGCGGAAGGCAGGCGGAAATAGGGGATTCGAATGGACGTTCGATTCCGGCAATCCCAGCGGCCGATGGACGGATTCCGGCGGCTGGAGATTCTTCAGGCGAAGGATGCGTGGTGGCTGAAGTTTCGCGGAGATCCACTGGCTGGATCGTCGGCGGCGACACTCGAAATTTTGGTAAAATCTGAAGATGGCTGAAGCGTGCGGGTGATTGCAGCGGACAGGGAACTTTGGAGGAAGTAGAGATTATGGAAGAAGGAAGAAGGGAAAACTAGGTGACACAAGCACCTCAGAGTGGAAGAGGATAGGAGACATCCGATTCCATTGGAAAAACTATTTCATTCATCAAATTCGATTACAAAGATGCATACGTGAAGAGATACATATAGATGAAGCTTGAAGAGACGTTGCTGCAGGGGAACATTGCGATTTCCATTTTTGAGCAGCAAGGAGACGTTGAGAGGAACGTTGCAGCTTCCAAGTTTGATCAGCAAAGAGGATACGTTGGAGATTCCTTAAGAGGTGTATGTAGACGTTGAAGCTTGAGGCTGGATATTGGGCTGAGCGACGGTGGACTTTGTGAAGGAAGGTGCTCTTGTTGAGATGGCGTGGATGTGGTTGGCGTATGCAGACCACAATTTATTGAATCCAGCAACTTCTTCAATGGGCTTGGGCTTGGGCTTAGACATCTTGACCGTGAATGTCTTGATCATTACTTGTTGAAAGTAATTCTTCTATTATTGGGCTAGCTTTTGATTAAGCATGCTAGCTTATTTGTGACCTCACGAGTCTTTGTCTATGGCACCTTTAGGCTCCACTTGTATCTTCGTGGCTTGTGGTTCCTGTCCCCATCACCGCCTGTGACACCGCCGCCGCCGACCTTTCTCCTTCGACGCCGGCACCTCTGAAGCTTTCCCTACAGCACTGGCTATCTTCCTGTCATCTTCCTACACCTCCAAGATGTCTCATCGGAAGCAAGTTACCTCCAAGCATCGCGCGTCCACCTCCCAAGCCACCACCGAGCCTCATACACCGCTAGCCTTTCCGCCTACTCCGTATGGTATCATCTGTAGAGATCCTGAGCAGCTGGCCAGGCTCACAGGCCTCTCACGCCGGCCGGTGGTGACTACAGATCCCTCGATCACGGGACGCTCAACACCTTAGGCTTCTACGAAGATGTGCAATGGCTATTCCAATGTATAGGCTGGGAGCGATTCTTTACTATCTGCTATCCCACCTATATCTCTATTGTACTGGAGTTCTTGTCTTCCATGGAGTTTCATGCTAGCATCCACACTGACGATGATGATGGCAGTCTTTCCTTCCGGCTCAACAATACTGAGTTTGTGCTTATGTTGACAGAGCTGAATTCTATCTATGACTTTTCTACAAATGGGACGAGACTCACACCAAGCGAATTTAAAGCAAGCAACTTCTAGGCCGACTTGACTAGCTTCCGACCCTTTGACACCAGGACAGCTAGGGCCACCTGCCTGAGGAACCCCGTGGTGAAATATGTGCACCGTGTCTTGGCACATACTATTTTCGGCCGAGGAGAATCTGACGGTCTCATTCGAGCTTCTGAGCTTCAATTCTTATGGGAGATGCTACATGGGGTTCACCTCAATACTGCTTTTCACTTCGCTAGACAACTCCAGAAGGTACCTAGGGCACCGAAGGGTGCCATTGCTCTCGGGGGACTTCTTACCCCACTGGCTTATGTAGTAGGGATCCATCTCTACCAGATGGAACAAGCCCGGGGAAACGGCCGACTAGATCTTGATTCCTGCATCTCCATGCGGATGATAGTCAAGGAGGGATAATTCTACAGTCTAGTCTTCCCCAGGAGCGATGTCAAACTACCACTGCCAAATCCCGCGCGCACCACAGTATGCGAGCAGCAAAAGTGGAGAGTTGAGGCAGTCGAGGATTAGGACGTGCCTCTTGCGACTGAGCCTCCACCCCCTTCGCAGCGACCTTCTACCCAGCTTGACCGCTTAGAGACTATGATCCGCTTTGTCCGAGACGCCCAGCAAGAGACTCACCTGTCCGTCGATGCAGGAAATGACCGAATTCAACATCTTAAGACTGAAGTTGAGCGCCAAGGACGAGTACAGTCCTCTATTTTAGAGTCTGTGCATGACCCTCAGGCGAGACTTCGTCGGCGCTGGAGATGAGCATCATCGGTTTCACCCATCACTTTGTCAGCTTTCTGTTTTTCCAGTAGTTTACTTTATTGTGGTTGTTTGTCTTCTTTAGTTAACGCTTGCTAGTTTTAAGTTTGTCACTTCTATTCCCTTGCATGCTTTGTCAGTTAGTTGTTTCAACATCTTTAGTGTCTTGCCCAACCCCTACCTTTATGATATTTGCTTTGTCTTATGGTATTGCATTGTTCTATGAGTACTTGAATGATTGGAATGGGAATCTTGACTTTTCTTTGCCAACGGTCTATGATGGTTTTGGGTTACACATATGATTCTTTGGTGTAATGTAGTTGATTGATGTAATTAAATCAATTCATTATTGGTATGATCTTGTAGAGTGTGCTTGTTATTTCATCTTATCCTTGATATGCATCTCATGTGTAGTGATTGATTGAATCTCGCTTCATAACTCTACTTCATTTTTGCACTTTGTCATGCGAATCAGAAATAAAAATAGTGGTACCGAAGTGTTCTTGTACATTGCACATAGTACTTCCACTTGGCACTATTCTTAGCATCTCAATAGAAAAAGGGCTAGTGGTACCTAAGTTCCTTGTTCATCACACTTGGCACTAGCCCCTCAGTCTAAAATAATAACAGTGGTACCGAAGTGGTACCGAAGCAAAGCTTGGCACTTGGCACTATTCTTATTCAAAAAAAAGCACCACATAGGGACTATGTGGTACTGATGCTATTTTCCCATGACTCGTTGTACAATTATCTGCTTTGTGAATGCTTGATCAATCATGTCACTTGTGTGATATGTTCTGTAAAGGTAGGTTTTTTCCATACTGCATTACAACCCGAGGACTTGTTGTGATTAACCTACAACCTAAATAGACCACTTTAAGCTAGTTGAGATTCCTAATTTCATGTCATCACTGTGTTCTAGACAATTCAATTGCTTGAGGACAAGCAAAACTTTAAGTCTGATGTATTTTGATGACATGCAAATATATGATGTTTCGTGGCTTAATTTATTAATTATTTCAAAGTAAATTGCATGCTTTGTCTCATTTATGCACTTAAATGTTTCATATTCTTGAGAACCTTCACTTTTCCTCTGTTTATTGAAATGTAGATATTTTGCCTCAAAATTGGTGAAATTTGGAAGATCTGAAGATATGGGACAATTCCTCATGATGAGACGAGGCTACACGTGAAATTTCAGGCCAATTGGAGTCCTCTACGCTCTTCACGGCCATGAGTGTGTATCCATGCACGGCCGTGCATGAGCTGACTACTCCAGGCTTCACCGAGCTGTACATGGGCACGGGTGTGCATCCATGCACGGCAGTGAAGAGTAAGTTTTCCAGCTACCGAGCCATACATGGGCATGGCCGTGCATCCATGCACGGCCGTGCATCGTCTCACGTAGCTTCTATAGGCGTCCGGTTTTTCGCCCATAACTTTCTATTTTGGAAGCAGATTTTGCTAAAATTTGGAGGAGACCTTCCTAACTTAGCTACGAACGATTTGGGACTGGAATTATTGGATTTGATCAAGCAGTTGAGGAGAATGAGGCAAAAAGGCGACAACCTAGGGTTTTGGGGTGATTTTCTGGGTGACAACACTGTTCCAGCGTGATTCTTCCTCCGTTCCGACGTGGATCTTCATGCTGGGCCCTCTTCCATCAAGGATCTACCCTTCCCTTTGGTTTGATTTCATCTTTATGAGAGATATGATGTATTCCATGATGAATCTTGTAGCGTAAACTCTCTTTTCGGGGTTTGGGCGTAGCCCACTGTATGAATGTTGAATGTTATGACTTGATATTGGGTGATTTTGGGGTTTGGGCGTAGCCCACTGTAGCGTAAACTCTCTTTATTTCTCTATTTATCTTTGTTCTTATTCATGTCTAGGATGTTTTCATTCATGTTTATGTACTGGTCATATGTATGCATGCTTTAGATATTGTGGGATGGACTGAGAGGTGAACCACAATCATCGGAACCCCTTAGACTAGACTGGTGATTTCGTTTAGCGAGAGCACCCGAAATCACCCAAAGAACTCTAATCCTTCACAGAACCCATTGGGTCCGCTTAACCTGGTAAGCCACGAGAGTAGGAGACTTGGGTTAAGTCGGATACTGGACCGTGTCCTGAGAGGGAGCGCATATGTACCCCAGAAAGGATTACCTTGAAAACTTAGGTAAAACCATAATTAAAATATCAAACCTTAATATTTCTTCATGCTTCAGTGTGGTGAAACTCGATACCCCGATCTTCTATCATAAACTTAAAACCCCGATAGCTTTGCTCTCTACTCTGCTTGATTTCATTTGCTTTAGTTTAATCATCTGCAGTAGAATTCTAAACATTTTTTCATTAATCATTAACCTAGCTATTAGTTGAATGATTAGTTAATACTTGACCCCCTAGTCCTCGTGGGATCGATACTTATTATATTACGCGATAGACCGTGCACTTGCGGTGGCAGCCTGTTCGGCCCCTATCAGTATGTGAACTTGAGAATCGTGCTCAAGCTCGAGAGGAAGCTTTATGTCCTTGAGCAGCCTATTCCTGAGCCACTTCCATGCTCGGCCTCAGCGGTTGAGAAGGATGCTTATAATAAGCATCAGGCTGATACTTTGGAGGTTGCTAATTTAATGCTAACCAACATGTCGCCTGAGTTTCGAGGGAAATATGAATCTAAGAGTGCCTCTGAGATTATTTCTAATCTAAGGCAGCTCTTCGATGAATTGGTTAGGCTCAATCCTCCTAAAGTAGATATTCAATGTGGTGAGCCGAAAGGTTTGCCCAAGGGACTGAAACTAAAGATGGAAAGGATCAGGAATAATAAGTGCTACTCATGTGGAGGACCACCTCACATGATAAAGGACATGATGCGACTTCAGAATGAGAAGGAGGCAGGGCTTTGTCTTCAAGCTCAGGTATTTATGTTACCAAAGTCAACCTTTCTACTACTATGTCATGGGTATTGGATACTGCATGCGGACCTCATATTTATACAAATATGCAGGGGCTCAAGAAAAGTAGATCGGTGCGGCCTGAAGAGATTGACCTACATGTTGGAAATGGAGCACAAGTTGCTGCTGTTGCTGTAAGAATTTTGACTCTCTCCTTGCCTTCTGGACTTCAGTTAGAGTTATATAATTGCTATTATGTACCTTCTCTTACCAAAAACATTATATTCATTCCTTGTTTAGCAAGGAAAGGTTTTAAATTTGAAATAAAAGAGAACACTTATTCTTTTTCATTTGCAAATATGTTTTATGGGAATGGTACTTTATGCAATGGTTTATGTCTTGGACATGGATAGCTCTATTTGTAACATAAATAGTAAGAGGACCAAACTAAGTGGTTCAATTGGTGCTTTCCTATGGCATTGTCGATTAGCTCATATAAACAAGAATCGCATTCAACAACTCCATGCAAATGGGTTGTTAGATTCAAGCTCCTTGGAGGAATTTGATACTTGTGAGCCTTGTTTATTAGGGAAGATGACAAAGGCGCCCTTCACCAAGACAGGTGAGAGGGCAAGAGGTTTATTGGATCTTATACACAGTGATATGTGTGGGCCATTTAGTAAACAAGCCAGAGGAGGGTACAACTACTTCATCACATTTACTTATGATTTCAGTAGATATGGTTATGTCTATCTGATGAGACATAAATCTGAATCCTTTGAGAAATTTAGGGAGTTCAGACATGAAGTAGAGAACCAGCTTGGTAGATCCATTAAAACTCTTCAATCAGATCGTGGTGGAGAGTACCTGAGCAGTGAGTTCTTTGACTATCTGAGAGAGTGTGGGATCTTATCCCAACTCACTCCTCCTAGAACACCTCAATGGAATGGTGTGTCTGAAAGGAAAAATCGAACATTGTTGGACATGGTTCGATCCATGATGAGTCATGCAACTCTACCACCCTCATTCTGGGGTTTTTCACTTGAGACAGCTTCTCTTGAATAACGTTCCATCTATGAGTGTCTCCAAGATACCATACGAGGTATGGAGTGGGAGACACCCTAACTTCTCTTTTATCAAAATATGGGGATGTGAGGCTTATGTCAAACGTCAGGATTCTAGCAAGCTAGAGCCCAGATCTGATAAATGCATGTTTGTGGGGTATCCTAAAGAAACTAAATGATACTGCTTCTATGTTCCCACCGAGAACAAAATTTTTGTTGCTCGGGGTGCTGTCTTTCTATAGAATGAATTTCTCATGAATGAAGTTAATGGGAGAAAGTTTGACTTGGACGAGGTCCAAGTACAACCACAAGACACAGAGATGGAATCTGAGCCACCTGCACCGGTTGCTGGGCAACCTGAGGCTCAGACACAGGCCCCACGTAGGTCTGGGAGGATTCGTCATGCGCCTGAGAGGTATGGGTCGCTGCCGACTCAACACAACGGGATCTTCATCATTGAGGATGAATCCAGGACCTATGATGAGGCGGTCAGTGGACCAGACTCCGAGAGATGGCTTGAGGCCATGCGATCCGGGATAGATTCCATGTCAGCTAACCAAGTATTGGATTTGGTTGAGCTACTTGATGGGGTAAAACCCATAGGATGTAAATGGGTCTTCAAGAGGAAGACTGACATGGATGGCAATATAGTTACCTATAAAGGAAGACTTGTGGCTAAAGGATTCAAACAGGTCCACGGGGTGGACTATGATGAAACTTTTTCGCCAGTTGCCATGATCAAATCCATTCGGATTCTGCTTGCTATGGCTGCATATCATGACTATGAGATATGGCAAATGGATGTTAAGACAGCGTTCCTTAATGGGAAACTGATTGAGGATGTGTACATGACACAACCTGATGGCTTCATCCATCCTACATATGCCAATAAGGTCTGTAGGCTAAAGAGATCCATTTATGGATTAAAGCAAGCATCTCGAAATTTGATGAAGCTATGAGAGACTATGGCTTTATCAAAAGTGAAGATGACGCCTGTGTGTACAGAAAATTCAATGGGAGCTTGGTGACTTTTCTGGTCTTGTATGTCGATGACATACTACTCATCGGAAATGACATCCCTAGTCTTAACTCTGTAAAGACATGGTTAGGGAAGTGTTTCGAGATGAAGGACTTAGGGGAGCCTATGTTTTAGGCGTAAGGATCTACCAGGATAGATCCAAGAGGCTTTTGGCCCTTAGTCAAAGTACCTACATTGATAAGGTCCTGGAGAGGTTTAACTTGGAGCAATCCAAGAAAGGATATCTTCTAGTGAGACATGGCCTTACTCTCTCGAAGAGCCAGTGTCCCACCACACAGGCAGAGAGGGATGACATGAGTCGAGTGCCCTATGCTTCGGTAGTAGGCTCGATCATGTATGCAATGTTATGTACTAGACCAGATGTGGCTTATGCTGTGAGCATAACTAGCCGATACCAATCCAATCCAGGTCTACAGCAATGACTTAGTGTCATGAGTTATCCTCACAAATGACAGGAGATGTGTTGATCCTTAGACTTGAGGTCATTGACTCTTCTATGTGGTTAGGGACATGCTTTGATACAACCTAACATCTCGTCATAGTTGGGAGGCCATAACGGTTGTCATTGAGTATGTCATGACCCATATGAGAAGATCAATTGACAGAGATAGAGGATTTGCCCCTTCCTGAGGGAAGCTTGATATCCACAGGGCCCCTTATGGTTCTATGACTGAAAGTGTATGGTCATACCCAGGTGAGAACCTGATTTAGTCATAACCATGTGATTGGGTTAAAACAAGTTGTGACACACTTGTCCAATCGGATATCAGTTTAGCAAAGGGACTATAATACATCAGTGCCTAGTTGTGATGATGGGGATATCGATGTCAATATCCATTCCGATGACTTGGATAGCAGTGATGCACTGCTAGGTGCCACTCACTGCTTGTGGTGACCTCAGGTCAGCACTGCCAACGTCAAAGGAACCTACAGAGTCGCACACCTTAATGCTCGAGTTTTTGTATTGATCGGATAGCCTTTCGATCGAGTTATTGGCTAATTCAGATCTATTTGGGAGATTCATCAGCGCCAATGGGCCTAATGAGATGGAAGAAACTTATTAAGGCCAACTTCCATTTTTGGCATATTGACCAAATTAACCATGGTTAACCTCGTTTGACCTTAGGTTAAATTGGATTGAATCCAATGGGTTGATTAACATGCATAATAGACCTTGGGCTAGGCCCATTATATAGTTGGGCTTACTAATAAGTTAATTGGGCTTAAGGAGAAGAAAAGGTAAGCGCCTATTTAACCCTAGTTAGACTAGGGTTAGCGCCTATGCCTTAATTAATATTATGTGATTAATTAAAGTTGATTTTGAATTAATCATTTGAGATAAAATAGGGGCTAATTAATTAATTAATTAGAGTCCTATTTTTGTGGATATTTAATAGGGCTGATTTTATTTAAATTAATTAGAGTCCTAATTGGATTAGGATTTAATTAATTAATTCCTAAAATCATGCTCTCCTAATTCTTCTCCAAGTCACACATGATCTCTATAAAAGAGACCCTAGCCCGCCCCTCTCATGGCACTAATTCCTCTTGGAGGCGTGGAGACAAGTGGAGGGGCAAAAGCTTGGGGTTCTTAGAGATTTTCTCCTCTTCTTCCATCAAGACTAAAGAGATCTTCTTCCTCTTCTTCCCTTGGCGCTTCCCCACCTTGGTGATTGTCGCAAGTGTTCAGGAGGAACTCCCTTAGCATGGATCTTCTTCCCGAGGCTAGCACCGGGCGTGGAAGAAGAAGACTCGAAGCATCCGTGTGTGTGAGACTGCAGAGGGCGCACACTTGGGCACCTACATCGACATCATCTCAAATTGCTTCAAGGTACCTTCTCATCTCATCGTGTCGACTCCCTCGCACGACGATCTTCACTGGGTTTTTGGGACTGGCCTGTTTCCGGGTTATTCTTTCACTGTGTTTTCTATGAAATTTTTTTAAAATATCCCCGGGGTTTCCCAACACTACTTTCATGGTCGAAATTATAAGTTTGATCCTAAGGGTTCTGACGTTATGGTTCACCTCTCAATCCTTCCCATAACGTCTTAAACATACGAAAGCATGTCCAGTGAAATAATATAAAATAATTACGATTACGATCGAATAATAACAATAATAAACTCAAGCATAGTATTATTTAAGCATCATTAACCAACATCCTTACAGCAGGCTACGCCCAAACTCCGAAAATAAGTTTACTCTACAACTTTCATCATAGAATACATTAAATTTTTCAAGAAAAATTAAATCAAACCAGGGGAAAGGCTAGTTCTACGATGGGAGAGGATGGAGCACGATCTTCATCATCAAAACGAGGAAGAAATCGTGCCCGAACAGCCTCCGCCGTCAAGGTTTTTGCTAAAACCCTAGTTGTCACCCTTTGCACAAAATTCTCCCGACTGGCTCCACGAAATGGTAGAATTTCTATCCCAAAATGTTGCCTACCCAGTTAGGAAGCTCCCCTCCAATTTTGCCCAAATTCAGCTCAAAAAAAGCAAAAATCGAGTGAAAAACTAAACGGGTGTCGAACAGGAGGGAGTCTTCACGACCATGCATGGATGTACGGGTATGCCCATGATGACGTCAATGAAATCTAAAACTGCACTTCTGGAGTCTTCACGGTCGTGCATGGATGCACGGGCACACCTATGAACTTTTCGTCAAAGTCTGGAAATTGGAACTGAGGTCTTCACGGCAGTGCATGGATGCATGGGCTTGCCCGTGAAGGTCTCGGTGAAATCTGAAAATGCAGGGTCATACACAACCATGCATGGATACATGACCATGCCCGTGAAGATTGCAGAAGGCTCTATTTAATTTGAAAATTGATATGCAGCTTCATCTCATCATAAAAAGTCATTTCATATCTTCAAATTTCCCAAAATCCATCAATTTTAGGCAAAAATTCCTATATTTTAATAAAACCAAGGAAAAGTGAAGTTTCTTAAGAATATGAAGTATTTAAGCAAATAAATGGGACAAAGCTATGCATTCTAGTCCAAAATAATAATAAAACTAAGTCACAATGTATTATATATATGCATGATATCAACCGGCCAAAAAAATAAAGCTTTTTTGGTGAGAAAGTCGTCGTTCGCCATCAATCGCCCTAGAAGTCACTCTTTCATCGACTCTACCTCCAAATCTTGCCAAAAAAGTCCTGATAATCATCCCTTTGCTAGCTTATATACTTCCTAACCTTCCAAATAAGTTTCCCCCCAAAATTTGGCCTGAAAACGAGCCAAATTGAGAAAGAAATGATTGAGAAATTGCGTCTAGTGGATAGAATTACGGCCGTGATGGTGAACACGGCTGTGTCGTAATCCTGTCGTCGAATACTACCACAGAGTCCAAGAGAATTATGCCCGTGATGAAAATCATGAGCAGGCCGTAATTCTTTTTGTGAAAAATGTTGAAAAGTGTTGAAGGAATCATGGCCGTGATGGTAATCCCGGCTTAGCCGTAATCTTCTCGGCAATTTTTGCGATTTGCACCGAAGGAGTTATGGTCATGATAAATTTCACAGGCAGGCCATAATTTCTTATGTAGTCTTCCCAGCATTATGGCCATGATGAAAATCATGGGCAGGCTGTAATTTCCAAATATACTTCAATTTGCATGAAATTTGCTGGGCAGCTTTGTTTTAATATCTGGAATCCATTTGTGACCTCGAATCCTTCAAAATCCATCAAAAATTGTTTGTTTTCCCTTGAAATATGACAAAAGCAAAGAATAGTGAAAATTTTGAACAATAACAATAATTTAAGCCAAAATGAGTAAAAACATGATAGAAATAAGAGAGATTTTGTATAAAAAGCATAGTAAAAATACTATATAAATGCATCACATCAAGCACGCACCGCTCGCAGCAGTCGGGAGGTCGTAGATGAAGCTGGATGGGAGTCCACAATAGGAGGCGAGGCTGAGGAGTAGGCATAGAGGGGCGCTCATGTGGAGTGTCCTCGGGAGCTGCATCATCGTCGACCTGCGTAGATGGCTTAAGCCGCTAGTTTGCCAAATTACGCATAGTAACTTGTTATGGGTTCGGGTTGCGATTAGGATAAAGGGGTCCTACAATAAGTGACAACTTCGGTGCTATAAAAATGTGTAGGACCCAGTCTTGAATCTTTCTTTGGAAAATTATCTTCTTCTAACGCAGGAATGCAGGACAGTGAAAATATTCAGGCCCTCATCCTGAATCTTTCTGTGGAAAATAAAAAATTCCATTCTGCCCCCAGATTCCCTGGACATGTATCCCTTTCTATTAATCCAGAGCTTGTCAAGTAGTCTTCTTATTTCCGCTTCATTCAAATTCACAGTTTTGAATTCCAATCCCTTTTTCTCTCCTTCAAGTGCTCAGGTGGTAAGCTTTTCAGTCCTTGTTCTTTTTACATCTACTTCTGGACTCGAATTGAGTATGTCGATGTAGGCTTGTGCTTCAATATCAAGATATACATTGTTGTTTACAACATCCACAAGACATACTTCAAGTGGGTCTATGTTAGTCCTCATCACGTTGGTGTGAATTGCCACTTTCTCCACCAACAAGATTATGCAAAAGAGGGACTTTTTAGACTAGCAGAGAGGTCAAATTCAATCACATTTTCACCAATGTGCAGGGTTAGTTTGCTATGCTTTACATCGATGATGGCTCCTGTAGTAGCTAGAAATGGTCGGCCTAAAATAATAGACACTCGCGCATCCTCCTCCATCTCCAGAACAATGAAATCAGCAAGTATGAATACATTGTCAACTTTAATAGGGACATTTTCTAATATGCCTTCTGGATGGCGTACGTACGAAATGACCGACAAGTTATAGAGATAACTCAAAAATTGTCAACTTTATCCTTTTGAAGTCATCTTATTCTTTTTTTGCTTATTTTTTATTTATATCCTTTCAATTATTTTGGAATCTACACCTCTTTTGTTTTTCAACGTTTTCAGGTAAAAATTGCCCAAATTCAAGTATTTTGAAGGATTCAGAAGACATAAGTGGAATCATGATAAAATTTGGAGCTCATAGGGTAAATTTAAAAAAATTGGCCATAAAACCCATGTGACTGTTGTAGTCCGCAAGTGCATGGATACTCGAAGTAATAAAGAAAGATATCGAACCACAAAGACCTTATTGTTAAGTACCAAATATTTGTTTTCTCACTAGCTAAGCAAACCGAATATGATGGAAGTAAACTATGCAGAAAAGTACGCTAAAAGATAATCAGAGAGAGAACTGGGACTAGGGTTTCATCCACCTTGATTCTAATGACTAGATATGAATAAAAGGTCATCATTCAAATCTTGTTATGAAAAAGACTTAATTTACTTCATGAAGGGATTATCTCACTTTCGTGCAGACAATCATGCAGGAACCAATCCTCACTTTCGCACAAGATTTATCCCAGGCTAATGATAAGTAAATCATCAATCAAAGAATTCAAATATCACTTTCGTGCAACCGAATTCTAAGTTGATTGTCTCGAGCGGAATCTCGAGGATCACTTTCGTGCATCCGAGACTCAACACAAGTTCTACCTATGGTTCTCCAATGTTCCGATCCTCACTTTCGTGCAAGATCTCCACGTTTGACACACTAACTTAATCCTAGATTTATAATTATCAACATGGTAATCACGTCACTAAAATAAAGAAATAAGGACTTTAACTTAATCTCTTAGGGTTGGTTCCTATTTATCAATTTTAGGGTTCCAATTCTCAAGCAAGTCACATTTCGGTCCTTATTGCTAGAACTCTAAACATGATGACAAGAAGTAAACTAAGGAGAAATTTAGAACAATAATCACATAGGTAAAATTATCATGGCAAAATTATCTTGACGAAATAAAAAGTTATCTAATCATATAAAATCAAAGGGATTACACCCATGTCCCAAAATATGTTTAAGCTTGCATGGAGAAAGAAATACAATCAACCATAGTTTCAAAGTATCAGAAATTGAAGAGAATGAAGAAATAAACTTTACAACACGGCTGTAATAGAAATTACAGCCGTAATCATGCGTATGAACAGTGTCGGCAGCGTTCTTTCGTTGATTCTTCCTCCAATCAAACTCCTTTTGCTCTGAAACTTTTCGTGCGTCCTCCTTACCCTCAAATGAATCTTCTATGTGAAAATCGAGGCCTGACATGGTCTCTACGCCTCTCGGCGTGAGGCCAAACCCTAAGCGCCTCTCTATCAATTTCTCCCTTGATACTAGATAAAAATTCCTCGTTTCACTTCGTGTGTCTTCTTCTCTTAAAGATGAGTCTGTATCATCTTTCAGATCTCAATTTGGAGGTCTGGATCAAAATATATGGTCCTCACAATATTCGGACCAGTAAAAATCATGTTTTTGAATGAAATAACAGTACCGTAATTAATATTACGGCAGTGCCATAATTTTGGCTCTGTGAAGTATTTGTTAAGATTACAGCCCGTAAAAGTATTTACGGTCATGCCGTATTTGCTTCTATATGTTTCTGGACCAAAATACGGCCCGTAAAGATCATTACAGCAGTGTCGTAATCTCTGAAATCTCTCGGGTGGAAAATCATCTAGCATTACGGCACCGTAAAGATTGTTACGGCGGTGCCGTAATCGCCATGAAAACTCTGGTCAAAATCTTCCCAAATTACGGCACCTCTCAGGGATTACAGCTGTGCCGTAATTCTGTGGTGTAATTACGGTACCGTAAAATCCATTACGGGGGTGCCGTAATTTGCTCTGAAGCTCTGATTCTTCTGAAATTTGACGTATGATCTCCTCTTGATGTTGTGAATTCAATTATGCATCTGGTTTGCTCGAAATCGACTGAAAAGCATGCCTTTTTGCCTAAAAATAATCAAAAATAGAAAAGAGTGTGGATTCCACAAATATTGATAAAAAAAGGCATAAAAATAAGCAAAGTTTATGAATATGACACAAAAATACTAATGAAATGGCACAGAATTTACTATAAATTTCTGTGTCATCAAACACATAAGGCTCAAACTTTGCTTGTCCTCAAGCAAAAATCAAGAAAATTCAAAAATTGATCATAGGCATAGACTTTCTCATGAAGAATAAATTTCTAAAGTACAATCACCAATGAAAAATCTCACCTATTGCTTCATAAAATTTCAAATAAACACATCACTCTTTGAATTCAATTCTCGAGATCCACAACTTAATCAAATAAAATTTTGCAACATGTACAATAAGTAGAATATCAATCTCAAGATTTCATCCAGTTTCAATTCATAACTATCAACTTTTGTTTACAGGAATATGATTTCCAAGATCTTTTTCCACTCATAAAATTTTTTTTTCTATTTTTGTATCGTCCACATTCTCTAATTCGATTACCACCTTTTTTCTGGTGACGAAGTTAGAGTACACTGATCATATAATCAATGTAATAGAACTCATATCTTTTTAGTAGGAAGATTTTTACCAAAGATAGCGGAGTTAATGTGGATCGATCCCTCTCATGACATGCACCCACATAGACACATGCTTTTTCTATTTTTCTTTTCTCTCTTCCCCCCCCCCTTTTTTGTACTTCAACCCATGTCCTTCGGTACCACTGTCACTTTTACACAGTGCCAAGTAGGGGAGTCCTCACTTTATTTGGATCAAGGAATCTTTCTTCCCAACAAATAGCAAATAGCATGAATATCAACTAAATTGATCAATCAATATCAACTCAAAAAATCATACTCATATGCTAGTTTTATTCAAAGAAGTAGTTTCACTTTTAAACCAAATTCATCAAATAATACATCTACCCAAAATCTCATTCATCAATCAATGAAAAATTTCTAAAGCAGATATGTATTAGAGAAATAAATTCAACATAATAGATCTTGTCCTAATCTCATGCATGAATTCATTTATCATCAAGAAAGTTCTACACTTCTATAAAAATTTTCAAACATCAATAATGTCAACATTAAAAAGGTGTGAAACATCAAACTCATACAGTCAAAAGACAAAAAGTGATAGATCCGTATAATCACATAAGGCTCAAACAATGCAATGGATGTAAAGTGATGGATCTAAGAGAAGAGAAGTGTAGATAATCATATCAAATCGAATAATCACAAGAAAGTGCAACCAATACTCACAAAACTATATGGAAAGCTCTGACCAAAAATACATAAGGCTCAAACCAAAAATAGTGTCGGGGCAGATGCTGTAAGGTCCAAGTATGTGCCTTTCAAAAATTTTACCTGTAAATTTAAGGTACATAAGGCTCAGTCTGAAAATAGTCTCAAAAATAATAATAATAAAAATAATTCTCTCAAGGGAGAATCAGAGATGTCGCCGGAGGTCTAAAGAGGATGCCGGTGGAAAGAGTCGAGCAAGCAAGAAGCAGAGGGTGAACAGAGGCTAGCTGAAAAGCTGCTAGCAATGATGGTGATGGTGCCGACAGTAGAGTGAGTAATCTCTAGTGGCCTACTAGAGAATACAGTCCTGGAGGTGAGATCGTCGGCCGGTGGGTGTGAGAGATAGCACTGCAAAGAAAAAAAATTAGTCACTAATGAAGAGTCTGCTGCATAAATAAATAAAATCAATAGAATAAGAGGCAATAGAAGAAGTAAGAATCTGTAGATAGTATAATCCAGTGTCGACGGCTGGATACAGTGATGTCAGAGGCAAAGCAGTGGTGGCTAGAGGTGGAAGACAGTTGCTCTTGACGATTTTTGAATCTGGAGGCAAAATAAGCAATAACAGGTAGAAAGCAAACCGAGCAGTTTTTGAATTTTTTATGAAAAGTAGCCATACCCTAGAATAAAATTTAATGATCCAAATAGAAAATGGACAAAACCAGGTTGTAGAATAAGATATGTTCTTTTCAGACATATGAAAATCAAAGGATCAAAATCTGTCAGGAATTTAGGGCATCAGCAGAAAGAAGACTACTCAGATTACAAAACTGCAAAAACTCAAAAGTTAATCAGATTCGAAAAGTTGCTATGTGTCCTAGAATGATCAGAAAATATTTTCTTGAAAACAATTAATCCACAAGATAGAACAACACATGTTCTTTATATTCCAAGTGAAAAATCAGGGTTTCAAGTCACCGAAGCATCTTAAAAAGTGGCAGCAAAAGTGCTAATCAGATTAGTCAGAAAAAACTACTGCAGAAATTTATCAGAATCGAAAAATTGCTATGGGTTTTAGAATGATCCATGGACTTTAAAATTCAGAAAAAATATACAGATAATAGACAAAGATGAGTACTTCGTGATGGTGCCAAAAATCAAAAATTTTCGTGACCCAGATTCTTAAAATCGCAGCGAGAAAACACCTACTCGGATAAGCAGAAAGTAGTTCAAAAATTACGGGCGAAATGTTCTTTACGGCAGTGCCGTAATTGACACAAATTTCTCGGGTCAAAAATATCCAAAAATACGGTACCGTAAAAACCAATACAGTACTGCCGTAATATGCTAAAAACTCTCGGATGAAATCAGATCAGGATTACGACACCGTAAAGAAGATTACGGCAGTGCCATATTTTGCGCAAAATTTCGTTTCTCCCTGCAAAAAGAAAAGAAAAATTAATTCTAAAAATAAACTAAAATAAATGCAACTAAACTAAGTAAAAGTGCTTAGGTTGCCTCCCAAGAAGCGCTAATTTTAGGTCCATAGCTTGTCCAAAAATCAAAAATCATGGTGAAGCAGGTGAATCAGTACCAAAATAAAGAGCAAACAATTTTCTCCTTTTCTGCTGTCCAAAAAGTTTAGCCACTAATCTAAAAATCCTGAATTGCATATAAATCACAATCAAAGTGGCTTTCTTAAATATGCAGAAATCAAAATCAAAATTTTCAATGATCTTCCTATGCTTGTCAATGAGCAAAATCATAAGTCCTTTCTTCAAACTTCTATCTTCAATTGCAATAGGACTTTGATCAAAAGATTTAAGCATTGGATCATCAAAATAATTTTTATGTCTCAAATTTGGTTCTCAATAAAACTCAATTTTTCAAATAGATTAGAAGAGTGAACAATAGATATGGGCAAAACATTATCATGGTGAGATTCATCAATTTTTGTGATTTTCAAATCATCTTCAAGTTCCTCATGCTCACAATCAAATAATTCATCAATTTCAAAATTATCATCCAAATCAACGTGAGATTTTTCAAAATCAGTCCCCTCGTACCTTTCCACAAATGATTCATCATCAGAAGAGTCAAAATCAGAATCATATAAAAAATCATAATGAGATTTGTCAATGTTCACAACAGAATTAATAGAATCAGAGTTAACCACACAAGATTTATCATTAATTTCAACAATATCACCAAAATCAAAGTGGGGTTCATCAATGTCTATAGATTTTAAACCTTTATCAAGTTCATCAGATTTAACCATAAATGATACAACATCAAAAGAATCAATTTCATCAAAAGAGGGTTTTTCAAAATCAATTTTCTCAAACTTTTCTACAAACAAGTTATCAGATGAATCAAATTTACAGTCATCAAAATTAGAGTGAGATGCATTAATGTTCACATAAGGCTCAATCTCAAAACAATCATAATCAGTGGGGGAATTTTCTAGATCAAGTTCCTTAGTTTCAAACTCAAATAAACAAGCTTGTTGTGCTAACTGGGTTTCCAAAATTTCAGAATTAGCAGTTAAAGATTCTACATGAGATGCAAGCTGACTAATTGTTCCCTTAAGATTTTCAATTTCCTTACTTCGATTTATCATGATTTGGTTTTGATTTGACATGAATTTTTCAAGCATGGATTTTAACCTAGATTCCTTAGTGTCCTCAAAGTATGGTTCAGAGACATGATCAGAGTAATCATCATAAAAAGAAGTTTGATTTTCCCAACTAGAATAATAATGATCATCTTGATACCATGGTGCATTGGGATTTGCATGATTTCTAAATTGACATTCATAAGCATAATGATCATCACATTTACAAATATTACATCTAATAGAAGGAATAGAGTGTAATTTCAATATGTCCGCAAGAGTGCATCGTGAATCATCTTCATGCTTACCTTGTGGCATGTATACCTTACTTCTTTGAGATGCCCATGAATTGTGATGAAAAGACATGTTTATCAAATCTATCAAGAACAGAAAGATAATCCAACACCAATCAATTAGAAAAAAAAAATTTTCAGAATATATAAAAAACACATAAAATATAAAACACAAGCAAATTCACAAATTTCAGAAATACAAGCTCTGTCACAACTTGTGAAAATCCAAAACCTACAAAAACAAAAAAACAAAGTTAAATCTAAAACAAATAAAACTTAGTCTAGCAATACTAACAACTATTTTGATATTAACAAAACTAAGGTCCCCGGCAACGGCGCCAAAAACTTGTTGTAGTCCGCAAGTGCACGGATACTCGAAGTAATAAAGAAAGATATCGAACCACAGAGACCTTATTGTTAAGTACCAAATATTTGTTTTCTCACTAGCTAAGAAAACCGAATATGATGGAAGTAAACTATGCAGAAAAGTACGCTAAAAAATAATCAGAGAGAGCACTGGGGCTAGGGTTTCATCCACCTTGATTCTAATGACTAGATATGAATAAAGGTCGTCAGTCAAATCTTGTTATGATAAAGACTTAATTTACTTCATAAAGGGATTATCTCACTTTCGTGCAGACAAACATGCAGGGACCAATCCTCACTTTAGCGCAAGATTTATCCAAGGCTAATGATAAGTAAATCATCAATCAAAGAATTCAAAGATCACTTTCGTGCATCCAAATTCTAAGTTGATTGTCTCGAGTGGAATCTCGAGGATCACTTTCGTGCATCCAAATTCTAAGTTGATTGTCTCGAGTGGAATCTCGAGGATCACTTTCGTGCATCCGAGACTCAACACAAGTTCTACCTATGGTTCTCCAACGTTCTGATCCTCACTTTCGTGCAAGATCTCCACGTTTGACACACTAACTTAATCCTAGGTTTATAATTATCAACATGGTAATCACATCACTAAAATAAAGAAATAAGGACTTTAACCTAATCTCTTAGGGTTAGTTCCTATTTATCAATTTTAGGGTTCCTATTTATCAATTTTAGGGTTCCAATTCTCAAGCAAGTCACCTTTCGGTCCTTATTGCGAGAACTCTAAACATGATGACAAGAAGTAAACTAAGGAGAAATTTAGAACAATAATCACATAGGTAAAATTATCATGGCAAAATTATCTTGACGAAATAAAAAGTTATCTAATCATATAAAATCAAAGGGATTACACCCATGTCCCAAAATATGTTTAAGCTTGCATGGAGAAAGAAATACAATCAACCATAGTTTTAAAGTATCAGAAATTGAAGAGAAGGAAGAAATAAACTTTACAACACGGCTGTAATAGAAATTACAGCCGTAATCACGCGTATGAACAGTGCCGGCAGCGTTCTTTCGTTGATTCTTCCTCCAATCGAACTCCTTTTGCTCTAAAACTTTTGGTGTGTCCTCCTTACCCTCAAAAGAAGCTTCTGTGTAAAAATCACGGCCTGAGGTGGTCTCTATGCCTCTCGGCGTGAGGCCAAACCCTAAGCGCCTCTCTATCGATTGTTCCCTCGATACTAGATAAAAATTCCTTGTTTCACTTCGTGTGTCTTCTTCTCTTAAAGACGAGTCTGCATCATCTTTCAGATCTCAATTTGGAGGTCTGGATCAAAAGATATGGTACGCACAAGATTCAGACCAGTAAAAATTGCGTTTTTAAATGAAATTACGGTACCGTAATTAATATTACGGCAGTGCCGTAATTTTGGCTCTGTGAAGTATTTGTTAAGATTACAGCCCGTAAAAATATTTACAGTCGTGCCGTATTTTCTTCTGTATGTTTCTGGACCAAAATACGGCCCGTAAAGATCATTACAGCAGTGTCGTAATCTCTGAAATCTCTCGGGTGGAAAATCATCTAGCATTACGGCACCGTAAAGATTGTTCCGGCGGTGCCGTAATCGCCATGAAAACTCTGGTCAAAATCTTCCCAAATTACGGCACCTCTCAGGCATTACGGCTGTGCCGTAATTCTGTGGTGTAATTACGGTACCGTAAAATCCATTACAGGGGTGCCGTAATTTGCTCTGAAGCTCTTATTCTTCTAAAATTTGACGTGTGATCTCCTCTTGATGTTGTGAATTCAATTATGCATCTGGTTTGCTTGAAATCGACTGAAAAGCTTGCCTTTTTGCCTGAAAATCATCAAAAATAGAAAAGAGTGTGGATTCGTAAATATTGATAAAAAAGGCATAAAAATAAGCAAAGTTTATGAATATGACACAAAAATACTAATGAAATGGCACAGAATTTACTATAAATTTCGGTGTCATCAGTGACAAAATGAACTACAGGCGTCACAAGGGTGTGATTATAATTTTTGGGGGAAATCAGCCGCGTGGGCCCGAGTCTTTTGTCGCCCTAAAAACCCAATTTTTTTGACTCCAAATTAGAAAAATCCAAGGAGTAATCGGAAAATTTAAAACATAGAGTTGTTCTATAAATCAAAGAGAAGATTTAACCAAAATAGGATGCATTTTCATTGATTAAAGAGGGAGAAATCAATAGCAGCGGTGCTAGGGTTCCGTTTCCCATCGAGAGGCATAGAGACCATCTTCGGTGGCAAAATTTTTAGGGAAGATTCGTATCAAGGAGGAGAACGCGCATAGAAAATTTCAGAAAGAAATGAGATCAAAATCGGGAGAAATCAAAGAAAAATCAGACACTGCTATAGTAATCCTCGCGAACGCCTGCGACTACTGTTTAGAAATCGTAATCATAGGGCTGTGACGGTTTGTCCTACAGCCGTGACACCCTGTGAACACAATAAAATTTTTTATTTCCTTTTTTGAACTCTGATTTATTTTAGAATGAATAACTGTTGCGTTTTCAAAACCATGATAGCATAAAACTCCTTTTGGAACTTAGGGGAGTAATCCCTTTTAATTCTTGTAATGACCAAATAAATATCTACTTGTTAGTTATTCATGATTGTTAATTTTACCTCTATGATTTATTTACTTTGAAATTATTGTATTTTAATTATTTAAATATTTTAGAATTTATGATATGGACTAAAAGGTGACTCACAAATCTGAAACCCTTAAATTAGACATAGTAAAATAGACTATGCAAGTAGCTAAGTACTAGAATCCTTTTTTTTTTTTTGCTTATTTTACATGTGAGTATTTTTTTATTTATTAATTTCATTATGTTAGATGAGACAATTGCACTGAAAGGTGAATTAGATTGCTAGAACCCCTTAGGTAAAGCCTATAAGATTATGCTACGAAAGTATTTAATTTTACTTGAGAAATAGCACTTAAGAATTAAACCACAAGAGTGATCTTCAATTCTTGTCGTCTAGAATTACTTTTATTAAACATTGAACAACAAGTCACGAATGTGAAAGCTGGATCCGTGTAAGTTAGACATCCGAAAGGAGACAGCTTTTATTTTAGTAATCTTTTCTTTAATATGATTTGAATAACTAAACATGAATTTTTATTATGTCTAGTCATAAGAATTAAAAGTGATAAAACTCTGGTCCCAGTTTTCTCTCTCCGATTTCCAACGACAGTTTTGCTTATTCGCTCTTATTATATTCCTATCGTACATCGTTCACTTAGCTAGTGAAAATTTGATTATTTGGTACTTAACATATAGGTCTTTGTGGGTTCGATATCTTTTTATTACTTTGGCGTATCCGTGCACTTGCGGACACATCAAGTTTTTGGTGCCGTTGCTAGGGACCTTAGTTTTGTTAATATCAAAATAATTATTAGTATTACTAATCTAAGCATTTTTTTTTATTTTTATCTAACTTTATTTTATGTTTTTTTTTGTTTTCAGATTTTCACAAGGTTGTGAGGAAAAATCAGAGGGCTATGATTTTTGAAATTCTGAATTTTGCACTATTTTTTCTTTCTTTTAATTTTCTGTTAAAAATTATTTCTGGCCGATTGGTATTGAAAAATCTGCATTATGAGACTCTTTGTTTTTTTGCTTTTTCCATCACACCCTTGTGACAATTTGTCACAGGCTCATGTTTACTCATGCTGAGGATTTTTTCTACTTCTTTCTGAAAATTCTGAGTTCACACGATTGTTCTCTTTGTTTATGTGCAGGACCCTTAGATCAGGACAGCTATTTTCCTAGATTCTGAAATTGAAAAAAACTTTTAGAATGCATAGAATACTCAGATTTGAAGAGAGAAAAGAAGAAGAATCAGCCATGGAAGGAAGAATGTCACTTAGAGATTATGTAGCACCCAATCTGCAAGGAGTTCACTCTAGCATAGCCAGGCTGACAATTGAGGCCAATAACTTTGAAATAAAGCTGATCTTACTATCCATGATACAACATAGTCAGTTTGGAGGATCCCCACTTGAGGATCCTAACTAACATTTTTCTCTTTTTCTTGAATATTGTGACACCATTAAGATAAATGGTGTATTTAGTGATGCTTTGAAACTAAAATTGTTTCCCTTTTCTCTCAGGAATAGAGCACGCGCTTGGCTACAATCCCAGCGATCAGGAACATTTACAACATGGGATCAGATTTCACATGCTTTCTTTATCTAAATATTTTCCACCAAGCAAAACAATTCAGTTGAGAAACTAGATCACTAGCTTTGCGTAGAGAGATGGCAAGTCGCTGAGCGAGGCATGAGAGCGTTTTAATGAATTACAGCGGAAGTGTCCTCACCATGGCCTAAAGAAATAGGCTTTGATTCATACTTTTTATAATGGTCTTCTTTATCGCACTTGCCTCACTATTGATGCTATTGCAGTTGGAGCTCTTATGAATAAAAGCATCGATGATGCTTACACTCTAATTGAGGAGATGTCCTTGAATCACAACCAATGGACCACTGAACGAGGAGTGATATATCGTCCACGAGGTAAGAATAAAAATGATGCATGGCGTGCCCTCGCTAAAAAGGTAGACTCTCTAGCAAATAAATTGGATTCTTTTCAAATGCAAACTATTGTGGCTTCATCATCTATTGTTTGCGATATTTATGGTAATCAAGGGCATTGTTCTGAAGAATGCAAAGTAATTGTTGAACAGGGTGTTGAACAAGCAAATGTTGTAGGGGGATACAATCAAAGTAGAAATAATGACCCCTACTCTAGTATATATAACCTTGGATGGAAGAATCATCCAAATTTATCATAGAAGAATAATCAGGGGACACAAGCAAACTCTAGACCACAGTCCCATTTCCAACCTAGGGATGCCAACCCAAATCCACCACCTAAATCTAGCTTAGAGGTAATGTTTGAAAAATTCATGAGCACCCAGATGAAACAGAATGACGATGAAAATGAGACCCTTAAGCAAATAAATTCCAAGATGGATAATATGAATTTTAGGATGGAAAACATGAATGCCCATACCAAAAATGATAGAGAATCAAATTATAGAGCCCCAGGGAAATTGTCTGCAAATCCCGAGCTGAACCCTAGAGAAAATTGTAATGTTATAACTACCTGAATTGCAAAATAATTAGATGAACCAAGGGGTAGACCTGAGGATGATTATGAGGAAGAGCCTGACACTAAACCTAGTAGTGAGCCAGCCTTAGAGACACCAACTTGTACAAACCCCACCTAGCTCGCCGTCACAGTGGTGTGACAAGCCACGAGCCATCACAGGGTTGTGATGAGTCGCGCCAGCCTGTTGCTCCTAGCCCTAGTTCACCTGCTCCATATAGGCCTCCTATACCCTTTCCCCAGAGACTTGCCCACGTAAAATTAGATAAACAATTTGGAAAATTTTTGGATGTTTTGAAAAAGCTTTACATAAATATTCCTTTCGCTAATGCTTTATCTCAAATGACAACTTGTGCAAAAAATTTTGAAAGATATTCTATCAAACAAGAGAAAAATAGAGGACTACGGCATTGTGGCATTAACTGAGGAGTGTAGTGCCATTATTCAAAATAAATTGTCACCTAAATTGAAGGATTCAGGTAGTTTCTCTATACCTTGCTTAATTGGAGAATTGACTTTTGACCGAGCCTTATGCGATCTTGGGGCTAGCGTGAGTCTAATGCCTTTATCTATTTGTAGGAAACTTGATATGGGAGAGCCAAAGCTGACTTCTATTTTTTTTTATAGCTCGTTGATTGACCATTTAAGTATCATATTGGAATTTTAGAGGATGTTCCAATTCAAGTAGGTAAGTTTTTTATTCCAGCAAACTTTATGGTATTGGAGATGGAAGAGGATTCCAAAATTCCTATTATTCTTGGTAGACCATTCTTAGCTACAGGCGCAATTATTGATGTGAAAAATGGTAAACTCACTCCAAATATTGGGGATAATATTATTGAGTTTGATTTAGCAGAAACTATGAAAAAACCATCATATACTGGCTCTTACTATAGTGTTAACACTGTGAATGATATTGTGACTGATGTGCATAAATTGTTTGCTGAATATTTCAGTTCTGAAAGTTATACTTTTATGGATTGTGTTGCACATGCTAATGATAAGGAATGCCAGGCAGAGGAAACTCCAAAAGATGAATTAAAAACTCTACTAAATAATCTTGTATATCAATTTCTTGGATCTAATTCTATTTATCCTATTATTGTTAATGCACAGCTTAATAAGGAGGAGACTGATTTGCTTATAAAAGAGTTGAGAATTCATAGGAAGGTAATTGGGTATTCTATTGATGATTTAAAAGGAATTAACCTCTCTTTTTTGCATGCACAGGATACTTAATGAAGGAACATCACAAACCCCATGTAGATTTTTAGAGACAGCTTAACCCCTCTATGAAAGAAGTTGTGAAAAAAGAGGTGTTGAAATTGCTTGATGCAAGTATTATTTATCTCATCTTTGA
Organism: Costus lasius; assembly: GCA_027563935.2. Classification (NCBI taxonomy): domain Eukaryota; kingdom Viridiplantae; phylum Streptophyta; class Magnoliopsida; order Zingiberales; family Costaceae; genus Costus; species Costus lasius. Next base: position 21,047,294 of record CM050451.1, on the reverse strand, counting down.
TAGTAAATGAGTAAGTCTTGTTCACTGTGTTCATAAGAAAGAAGGTGTAACTATTATGAAAGGTAAAGATGATAATTTAATTTCTGTTCGGACTATGACTAGTTGGCGCATGTGCATTGATTATAGGAAATTAAATGTCGCCACTAAGAAAGATCATTTTCCACTGCCTTTAATTGATCAGATGATTAAAAGACTAGCTAATCTACACCTTTATTCATTAAAGCCGCCTGTTTCTACCCTAGCCAACACCTCTGTCCAATGTAATCCAAAGAAGCTCTTCTATCTAGTCCAAAATCTTTCTTTTTATAGTTCAATCCATGTGGGACCCTCTTAGGAAGGTTCTCCTAAGTTTTCATGAAGTTTTGACTCGATTCGAGGCCGAATCAAGTGTAAAACCGCTACTAGCGACAAAACTCATGGGTTGTCAACTATTCACGGCCACGGGTATAAAAGTTTCTATTTCTACACAATATTGTATTCACAGCCCATGAATGATTCCCGGCCGCACATGTGAAAATTTCGCACGAACTCCGTTTTGCCTCAAATTTGACATATGGCCTCGTCTTTTCATCGCGAATCCCCCCGTGATGTCAAAACTCATTAAGTCATTCATTTTTTTAGTGATATTTTCTGTATTTACATGAAAACCAAGCAAAGTGAAAATTCTATACAATATGAGAGAAAATCATCATAAAATTGTATAAAACCCTATAATTAAGCTCAAATAAGCATGTAAAATATGGTGAAAATATGATGTAAATGCAACTCATCATGTGGACACACTTTGTAGCTCCTTGAAGCTATCTCATGCCTCATAAAGTGACTCCTCTTCTTGTTGACTGAAGTTTGTAATTTGGTTTCTCAATTGGACAATCTTGCTTAGCAGAAAGTACTTTGACAAGAAAGCATGAGAAAATTGCTCCCATGTCTTGATTGATCCAGCAAGAAAAGATAGGAGCTATGTGCATGCTCTATCCTTGAGTGAGAAAGAAAATAATCTCAGTCACATTACATCATCAAAAACTCCATAACTTTAAAAGTGTCAACAGTATTCATGAAAGATGAACAGATGTAGATTAGGGTCATCTCGTGGGGAATTCCGAATTGGTTCTATTGAACCAAGTTTACGAGAGTTGGTTTAACTTCAAAATTATTTGTTGCAATCGCAGGGCGGGCAATGCTGGAGTGAAGGCCCTATGCATTCGAAATGGCGAAATCCCGAAGTGATCTATTCGAATCCAATACTGTCTCCTTTGGACTATCTTCCAGCTTTAAAGATTTCAACCTCCTTCGTATTTGGAAAGTGCGCTCGATTTCTGGGTCTCTTGGTACAAGTTGGCCCTTTTTTAGGTTCCTGGGCATACACTAGATTAGTGACTCAGATTGATCAAATAACACGAATGAAGTGAAACAGGAGAAGTAGAAATAAATAAATAAAATGAACTATCAAAAAGAAATATCTAGTCTATCAATCATTCGATCAGAATAATATTGGCCATGTTAGTCCCCAGCAACGGCGCCAAAAATTTGATATGACAACCACAAGTGCAAAATTTTAATATTGAAGTAATAAGTAATGATCATTCCCAGGAGGACAAAGTGTCAATTACTGTTAAATTGTCAGGTCGTTAGCTAGATAGTCAAATCAATATTTATAGACAATAAAAGAATGAAATGAACTACTAAGTCAAGGCGATTTATATAAAATAAGAATGACTGGTGAAAAGCTATGATAAGAGAACTCAGGACATTGGGGCACACCACATTGATATAAGCAACTGAACTGAAATAAATTAAATGATGATCTATTGCATTGAAGGGAATTTGTCTTAAAGTACAGATTGCCCCCTCTCAGCAGTACAATCTGGTGCTTAATTAAGTCAGTCTCCTACTCTTGTGGCTTACTAACTCGAACTAGGCCCATTAAGTTCAATGACAAATCGAAGAGTCCCTCAAGTGAGATTAATCTACTCTCGTGGTTAATCACACAAGCATGTACTTGATAGATCTGATATCGTGATTCACATCTTGATCCTTCTCACGATGTCCCAAATGCATAAAAACCTAACCAAGGAGATGACACTAACATAACATAACCAAATTCATACCAACAACAATAAATCACTTTATAGATGTAAATCAAAGAGTTCAATTACAAAATATCAATGGGTTAAAACCCCAAATCCGGAAAAGAAGATCTACTCCATAATTTCTATTAAGCACATTCTTGAGTTTCCTTAAGAATCACTTTACAAGACCAAGAAAGAAGTAAAGAAACAAAAAGAGGAAGAAAGTTAGTGTCTCCCCTTTCTCAAGGACGAAGAATCGTCAGTCGGTAGCCTCTTCTCCCCGTTTTTAGCTTCAAATCTTGATCTCCAGGTCGTTTGTGCCCTAGCAGTCGCCTTAGCCTTTGTTCCAAGTTTTTCCTCCCTTTTTTAAGTCCTAAGTCTCCCCATTTATACTTAGGGTAACCCTAGACTCTTTTAGGAAGTCTTCCCATGCACTTTCCCTCGCTTTTGATCCGAGACAACATCAAAAACGAGTTTAAAAAAATGTGTGCAGGCAAGTCTGGTGGAAAAGATCAGGGCTGTGAAAATATTTAGGACCCTGTCCTAAAAGTTTCTGTGGAAAACAAGCAAGTGCTTGCAGAGACTTCAGGACTATGAAGATTTTTAGGCCCCGGTCCTAAAAGTTTCTATGGAAAACTACAATTGTCCTACAGAGACTTTAGGATTGTGAAGACTTTCAGGACCCGGTCCTGAATCTTTATGTGGATATTTGCACCTCATCTTTTCATTGTGAATCATCTTACAACTTCAAAAGTCTTTGAAAACCCTTTGATATTGAGCTATATTTTCTGTAATCCAGCAAAAACAAGTGGAAGTGAAAATTCTAAAATAAGATAATAGAATGAGCCAAAAGGGGTTTAAAAAAAAAGCAATTTAGCTTATATTCATGGTCGATACACCATACAAAATGATATATAATTACAGTGCATCACACACCAATCAACGATGATCAAGTGACAGCGAAGCCTTATGGTTCCTGCTTCCAGTTAATGATGAGCAAGCAACAATGAAGCCCTCTGGTTCTTGCTTCCTACTTCTAGTCGATGACAAGCAAGCGACGACTAAGCCCTTTGGTTCCTGATGCCTTGTATTTTGGTAGTATTTTTTTTATATCAATTTATCTCAAAATAAGGCATATTCTGGTGCTTTTATGACAAACAAACTTGATACTGCCACAAGTGCACGGCTTTATCGAAGTAATAAAATAAGATTGTTCCCAACGAGGATCTAACGGTCAAGTACTGATTACACGACTTGTTTATATCTAGACGATTCAAAGTGTGATTTTGTTTTGAAACTTCTAAGTGTGAAAGAACAAAAGCTAGTGTTTCGGGTAGAAATCGATATGTAGAAAGTCAAGAGTCGGGGTTTCACCACACTGACAATTATGAATTTAGTAAAATAAAATCTTTGAACAGAAAAATAAAGTGTTGAAAGGGATTTTTCCTAATGTATAGATTACCTCCTCCCAAAGCATAATCTGGTATCTATTTACATCAATTTCTTGTAGGTTTGACAAGAATAGATCTGGCATCGCGAGCGCGATTCACCTCCTGGTCCTTCTCGCGACGTCTAAGACGTAAGCATACTTGGTTAGAGTAAATTACGAAATAACACAATTTTGATCAAATCAACTTAGTAATATTCATGACAAAGATCTAAAATAACAAGTTTAATTCATAGATTGTCAGTGGGCTACATCCCTAATTCCAAAAATAAGTTTAAGTGAACATGTTTATAGAAAATAGCATGTATATTGATGAACTTTGCATGAAAACTTAATAATATTACAAGAAAACACTAGATAAGTAATTGGAAACTCTTATCCTAGATTTCGAGATGAAGATGGAACGTCCAATTCTTCCTTTGTGTAATCTTCCTACTCGAATTTCGCCCGAAAATCTATTTTCGCCCTAACCGCCGCTTCTATTCGTGTTCGTCCAAAAAAGTCTATCTAACCATCCAAAAATCCTTCATTTTATACTTCAATCGATCTAGAACCCATCTATGAAGGCTTTTGCAAAATTTGATAGAGTTCTAACTCGATTCAAGGCCGAATCGAGTGAAAAAATGAGTTGGGCAGAAAAACTCACTGGTGATGAACAGTTCACGGCCATGGGTATGAAAGTTTCTATTTCTGCATAATAGTGTATCCATAGCCCGTGAATGACTCAAGGCCACGGGTGTGAAAATTGTGTTTGAACTCCGTTTTGCCTCAAATTTGACGTACGGCCTTGTCTTTTCATCACGAATCATGCTATGGCCTCAAACTCATAAAATCCATTAATTTTGGGTGATTTTACCTGTATTTTCTCAAAAACTAAGAAAAGTAAAGATTTCATACTATACGGGATAAAAACACTAAAAATTAGTATAAAAATTATACAATTCAACCCAAAATATCATGTAAAATATAGGAAATAACATGATGTAAATGCAACTCATCAAAACTCCTCCAATCGGCAGATCTAGTTTGCTCTTCCCATCTAGAACATTTTTCCCTGTATTTGTCTTTCCTTTGGATGATCTATTTGAGGATTTGTGTTAAACTCTTAGTTTTGGCTGCTTAAGCCCTTAATTCTGGATTTTGGGCATAGTTTTATGTTTGGATTCTTATCTTATTTCTTAAGACGGTTTGTGTAATGAATCATCTTTGTTTATCCAATTTTGCCTGAATTATTTGTTTGTGATCGCTTTGGGCAAGTTTTTCCAAATCTCAAACGTCGTGAGAAGTGTTGAAAGGTAAAACACAACATTGGATCTGCTTGATTGGACATGCGTAGTTCTATCATGAAAGTAGGTAGAACTTGCGTGAGGACATTGTTTACCTTAGTGCTCATTAGATTAACCTAGATCGATAAGTCACGAAAGTAGAAGATCGATCTAAGTTGGTACCAGGTTATAACACTGAAAGTGGGTAATCTGTACTTTTGGGTAAATCTTTGTCTCTTTGGATGATTTACACTATTGTTTTAAGTTCAGATTTTAATTCAACATGAAATGAACCCAAGATCTTGAATCTCCTCATAACTGCATTTCCCGATCCTAATCTCCTCATAATTGTATTTCCCGTGACTGTCGTTTTGCAACTAGGATCAACCAACTTGCTTAGTTCTATTGAATTTACTTTGTTTTCAAACCAATCTTAGTTCATCTAGCTATCGATCACACGATCAATCGGTAATTGTGACTTGTCCCTGTGGGAACGATATCTGAAGTACTACATTGGTAAGCCATGCACTTCCGGATTTTGTGCAATAGTTCCTGCTTCTAGTCAATGGCGAAGTCCTCTGATTCTTACTTCTAGTAGACAATGAGCAAGCGACGGCGAAGCCCTTTGGTTCTTACTTCTGGTTGATGATGAGCAAGTGATGGCGCACAAGCCCCTTCTGACCCATTCGTCTGCCATCGGCCCTGCTTCTTATGAGTTCTTGGTTTGGTCATTTAGCAATTAGCATTTGCACATGATCTGTTTTTATTGTTTAACTGTTTATGTACTCCACCTTCATGCTAGAGTTTAGTCATTTAGTAATTGCATCTTACAAGTTCCACCTTCTTGCTAGAGTTTTGATGTTTTTCTACCATTGGAACAAATAAATTATTTGACACTTGTTTAAATAATAAACTAAGAAAATCTAGCTTATTATTTGACCCTTGTTCAAAACCTGTAACTAGGGTTTGATTTACAGCTTTCATATTTATTTTGGTTCTCAACTTCTCATACAAAATTTGAAATTTTCTTTGTATATGCTAGTATGCAACAACATTTTTTATATTAATTATTATCAATTTGTCGCATATATTAGAAGTTACCTTAATTTTTCAGCATCTTCAAAACAAAACAAGGCAATTTACTGGTTTGAAAAATGACAACCATTAAATTAGATTACATGACTAAATCTTGAGAGAAAATTTCCTTGACAGAGTCACTATCTAGGGTATTGCGGAAGGGTAATGATCTCACCCTTGATTTTGCTCTGAAATTTGTGTTGTGTGTGATCATTAAAGTTGAGACTGAACAGCACAACAAAATCAATTTTGTTTGAAATTTGTGTTATGTGTGATCATTAAAGTTGAGACTAAACAACACAACAAAATCAAGGGTGAGATCATACCCTTCCCCAATTTTCAAGGCACTGAAATTTTTTCACATCTCTTGACCATAAAAGCAAACCAAAACAAAACTTTGGTAAAATAATATAAAAGTTGCACTTAAAAGAAGAAATGAGGTTAGACCACACTTGGGGCCACCTCGTCCTCAACAATATATATAACCAATAATTCAAAATTTGGTCAATACCACTCAATACAATAGTACATGTCGGTCCAATCTAGTATTGTTATCAATATATAATTGATGTCAAAATGATCCGCAATCTATTTCAACCCAACCTACCCATTTATTAATTGAGTCAGTTTAGGCTAACTCTAACACCCATTGTTTAAACACGGGTTAAGCCAACTTGACCCATATAATATATTTAATTTATAAATAGATAGATAAATATATAAAAATAAATATAAAATAACTATAATATATGTTATAATAATTTTTTATATGCAATTAAAAGTTTAAAATATAATATAATGTAGTATATATAAATGTATATATAATATGTATAATATAAATGGTTATATAGGTCAACCATTTATGATCTAACTCAACCAAATAACTTTGGATCATAATTGAGTTAACCTAATAATGACCCAAACATAAATAAGTATGACCCAAACCAACCCTTCTTTATGTTGGGTCAGGTTGGGTTGATAGGGAGGGTCAATTTTTTATATTGGAATGACATATTTAGTATAAATGATCTTTAAAATATTGTAGCATGGAACATTATCATTTATTAAAAAATGATGGAGACTATCATTACCTTATAAATCTAGGCTACAATTAGGATCGACAAAAATTAATTTGACTTGCCAACTCGACCTAACCTAACACAAAGTCAAATATAATTGTGTTCGGGACATAAGTGGATTAACCTAAAATTAATCATATCATGTCAAGTCATAAATGGGTTTAACTTACATGCCACCTGGATGCCCGCCCTCCCTCAACTCCCCCCTCCTCTCTCTCTCTCTCTCTCTCTCTCTCTCTCTCTCTCTCTCTCTCTACATATATATCAGCTCCCCCTATCCACTGCCGTTCAACTCCCCCCCCCCCAACCCAATTCAAGCCACTATCGCCCTCTCTCTCTCTCTCTCTCTCTCTCTCTCTCTCTCTCTCTCTCTCTCTCTCTCTCTCTCCCCCTAGCGGGTTAGTAGCGGGATGGGATCATGTAAGCGAGTCATCTAAATCTAAGTCATATCGGGGTGAATTAGTATGTATCATATATGATAAATGAGTCAATTATGTTATCTAACAGCCTATTTCTTTTGAGGGATAGAAAATTGGAAGGAAAAAAAAAATAATGAAACAAAAAAATAAAAGGAAAGGAAAACAGTTTTCCTTTTCAAGCATTCTGTTTCTTTGGGAGAAAAAAAAATTAGAAGGATTATTATTACTTAAAAAATCTAAAATAAATTAAAATAAAAATAGAGATACATATTTAATACAAATACAATCACAATTGATCATTGATAAAGAGCTTACAAAGTTACCAAAAATTTTGACAACATTTTCTCTGTACTATCAACATATGGAACCTATGTAATATATATCATATCCAATCATATCACCAAAATTTAACACATTATGTATTAATACAAATAAAACTATTAACTAAAACTAACATCAAAGTTTAACAAATACTAAAACAACAAATCATATATAACCGTTAATTAAAACCAAATACCACAAAATCCAACAAACTACCACCAAACCATACATATTGTTCATACAAATAAAATATCACCACAAGCCAATAAAATACCATAATGAGTAGCAAACCATACATAATTGTTCAGACAAACTAAATATCACCACAATCCAACAAAATACTACCAAAGTAGCATACAATACATCATCATCAATACAAACCACCGTAAGAAGTCTAAACACATCATGCATCAATCAACTCATTCACAAAGTCAAGTCACATATCTTCTGGAACTGAGAAGAAGAGTTCTGTGTTCTCTTTATTCTTACCAAGTGTGATATATGCATGAAGTATATGGTCGTGTGGAACACTAATTCTACTTAATTCTGTAAATATTTCCTTTTTTGTATACTCTTGCTCTGCAATTCTTGGATTTACTTGTTTCATATATTCATTGCTCTGTTTCATGCATATGACCAATTCCTTCAAGGTGCTATATGTATCTTGCAATGTAAGAGAATCAAATTTTCTCTTATTAGAACTAGATGATTTAGCCTAAGGTATACTAGATTTACATCCTGGCAGTGAAGGTGGGCTTATTGGATCAATATCTTCATTTAATTCATCTAGTAATGGTTTCTTCAGTTAATAGGTCATATGCTTGTTGTTTATTTTCTTTGCTCTAGGCATTAATAAAGTCTTTGTATGTACCAGACATACTTCCAATTGCTCGGTCTTTTGAAAATAATTCTTTAAGCTTATCGTAGTTATAAATAGGAGTGGTTCTCCACTTCTTCATAGAAGGACTAGCCTACAAAATAGAAATTCAATAAGTACATACAAAAGATAAAGGCTGTGTATAGCCCAGCTTCTCTTTCTAGCTTTTATTGGCTAAAGAAATATTAGTTGAAAAGATACTGGCTGAAGAAATTTAGAGGGTGTTGGGATGCACAGCTTTTAGTTAGATTATTCTATTTATAATAAATAATTTTTATTAAAAAATTATTAAAATAAAAATTATATGACTAAATTTTTAGTTACTATAATTAAAATATTTATTAAAAATATTATGAGTTATACTATTAATTTTTTAATAATAATTAAAAAACATATTTAAAATATTATAGGTTACACTACCAAATTTATTTAAAATAAATAAATTATAGTTAAAATAATTATTTTAAAAGCTAAAAATAAATTTAGTAGTGAGAGAGAGAAGAGGAAAGGGAAAAGCTAGGAAGGGATCTGGATAAGTATGTTTATCCCTGTTTTCTTGCTACAGTAAAACTTCTCTGGTTGGGACCGAAAAGTTGCAAAACCAAGCACTCCAACTTCTTAAAATCAGCTGGCTGCAATCCCATAAGCTACTAAATAAGCTGGGCCAAACGCAGCCAAAATAATTACAATAAATGAAAAAAAAAATAACTTCTAACATACCGTAATAAGCTCATCCCATATGCTCTTCTTTAATACGGCAAAAACTCTTTTAATAACATTGCGTGTCGATGCATGTTGATGATTATAAATTTCTTTTGCATTTCATAGAGTATTTTTTGAATACTCTTTCAAGTGGTACCATATTCCTCTATAAAGTGTCATGAGCCAAGTTTTGATCCCAAATCTAGCATCACCTAAGTAGTGTTTGCCAATGACACTAATACATTGTATTAGAAATGAATATGAAAACTAAGGACCCTTAAACTAATAAGTACATAAGTAAGTTTACCTTCTAGAATTATTAAGTTATCAGATCTACTAACAGCATCCTTTATTGCTCGTGAATCTGATATTGTCCCTTCCCACCCAGTCAACACATATGTAAATTTCATATCAAATAAGCATGCTGCCAAAACATTTATAGTTGGTCAATCCTTTTTTCCTCTATATCTAGGTGCATCACTAGAAGATACTTTTACTTGGATATGTGTACCATCAATTGCACCTAGACAATTCTGCAGTTTTATTTAATTAATTTAGTAACGAGAATAGTTACTATGAGATATCAAATATACTTATGAGATAACATACCTTAAAATAAGGATAAAGTCTATTGCTACTATATATCTCAGGAGGAACAACTTGTCCATCAGGCTGTGTGATAACTTGATCATATAAGTTGACGATAGCTCTTAACACAATGTGAAAATTATAGCTAATAGTTTGAGACCCACAATGAAAAAAAATATATAGTTCTCGATATTTGACATTATGAGCTATCAAATATAAAAATGCTGCCACTTTTTCTTCAATATTACAATTTATAGTCTCTCTCACTCGATCTGTGCCTTGTAGCAGCTCACACAAATGCTTGAAGACATGTACTCTTATTCTGATCATGTTACAACAATTGTGATCAGAACTCAAAAGTTGTTAAATTGTTCAAATTTTCCTTTCTTATGTTATCTCTATATTCATTACTTTCTCTCAATGATTTATCCACGTATGTTGGTTCTAACATTGAATTCAATTGTTGTACAACACGACACATAGCTACACATATAACTTGACAATTTCTATGGTGAAAGTTGAGAATGTCCTTATAACTCGATGGAGCCACGATAAAACCTATAAACAAATGAACACATTAAGCTTATTAGCATACTTACAAAATAATATAATAGGAGCTCATTTATAGGAGCTGATAAGCTTTATAGGGAGATATCATTCACAAGAAAAAGATGGATGATGTGATGCTGCTTATAGCCATGTCAAATGAGCCCGATTAATTAACTAAGAATCATGAATGCACAATGTACCAGTCATCACATTTTTTTGTTGTTTAATATGTTTGATGTTCTTGGTTGCTAGTGGTTGTTCCCTCCACTAAACTTGTTAGACTTTGGCTAGTTCTGCCAAAGTTTGCTGGCCAATTTCTTTAGCAGTTCTGCCAAATAGCAATTTGTCAAAGTAGCAATTTGTCATTTTCTTTCAGAGCCATTGCATGTGCTTGAAGAAAAAAATTGGCAACTTAAGGCTTTAAACTAATAGGCAAGATATCTTTGTTTAATGTTTAGCTAATAAATGCAGGCAATGAAGAAGTTAGTCTAAGGATGCAAACCATAAAAAAGGGTTTACTAATTAAAAAAGGGTTGGCAAAATTATTCATCGGGGTCGGGACCTGACCCGTTTACACCAAATTCGGGTGCTCGTTTATTTAAATGGAACGGATTAGATTTGATGAGTCAGGTTTTAATCAGATTCGAATTTAGTGATGTGGGTACCCGATACTTAATATCCGATTTCAATAATAAATAAATAAATATATATATATATATTATTAAAATATAAATAATAATAATAAAATAACTATTATATAAATATTTATTATTAATAAAAATAAATAGTTATTATATAAATATATTTTTTATTATTTTAATTTTTAAATTATATTATATAAAACATAAATAATAAATAATTTTATTTTAATTCGGGTTACCTAATACGATATTTAACCTGAGTTCGATCTAAAGTCAGGTATCGAATTTAAAAATCGAGTTGAGTTTAAGTTTTGTACTGGCAATGCAGTACTCACCCATCGCCACTGCTGCTACACCCAGCATTTACAATATGTAACCCGTTTCCTCCTCTCTTTCTCTGTTTTCCCAAGAACGATAAGATCCAAAGGACTGTAACCTACTCACCCCCTGTTTGACTAGCATCTCACCTCCAAATAGAGGTGGCCATGGGCCGTGCCCGGGCCGGCCCGGGCCCGGGCCCGCCTCGGCCCGTCAGAAATCGGGCCGTGCCAGGCACGGCCCGATTGTAATCGGGCCGTGCCAGGCACGGCCCGATTGTAATCGTGCCGTGCCGGGCACGGCACGGCACGCGGCACGATTAGGCGTGCCGTCGCCGGCACGGCTCCGCCGGGCCGTGGGCACGAGTCCGGCCCGCGGGCCAGATCCGGCACGCGGGCCTGGCACGGCCCGCGGGCTAACGGCGGCACGTGGGTCCAATACGGCCCAACGGGCCAATTAGGCACGCGGGCCGTGTGGAGCCCGGCCCGGTTTTGGCTCGTGGGCCGAATTTAAAAAAAAATCTTTTAATAAGTAAATTACTTAATTAAAATATATAAAATGTGAAAAAATAAAAAAAAATTGAGAATGTATATTACACAAATTTTTGAAAAAATGTTAAACTTTTATATATTTTAGACCGGACCCATTACAGGCTGCCTACGTACCCCACTCAAAGGAGGAATCAGGTCTACGTAGTTCTCTTTTTACAACTCTTTTTACAACTCTTTTTACAACTCTTTCTACAACTCTTTCTACAACTTTTTTACAACTTTTTTTATAATTATTTATTACAACGTTTATCCATTGGTGCTTCCGCTTGCACTTCCAAGACTTTGTTCATCATCATCCGATGAAGTTGAATGACCACCTTTATCTTGAAGACGATCTTCAGCATCTAGCCAATCTTTAAGACAAATACACATTTCCACGCTTTCTTCGTTCATTCGGCTTCGCTTCTCGTCCAGCACCCTGCCGCCTGCACTAAAACAAGACTCCGATGCTACAGTAGACACCGGAGGAGTTAGTAGATCACGTGCCATGGCAGAAATCACAGGATATGATTTTCCTTGTGATCTCCACCATGATAAAATATCAAAATTATCTATTTGTTCTTCTGTGAGTAAAGATGTATGATTATTTTCTAAAAAAAATGTTAATTCATTAAAATTACTAGATCTACTTGTTGATGTTCCTTTTCTATTTAAAATTGAGCGTATTCTTCCTGTAATATTTTTACTACTAGTAGATACATTAGTTTGAGAGGATGTTGGATTCATTGTATGTCCAAATTTTAAATTATAAACATTATACATTTCATCTAATAAGGTAGAAATTTCATTTTTTTTCTCATCTACTCCTTCAAGTTCCATATTTCTATAATATTCATCTAATAAAATATGAACACCTTCTAATTTTAATCTAGGATACATAATTGAAGCTAAACAATATAAAGGAGATATATTTTTCCAATATTTTTTAAATTTTGTTTCCATTTTAAAAATTACTTGAAAAACATTTTCATCATGTCTATATTGAGAAAACATTTCACTAATTAAAACTAAATGTTCTAAAATTAAACATGATGTAGGATAATAAACACCAGATAAATGAGTGCTAGCATTATAAAAAATTTCTAAAATATTATGTAATAATTTTGCTTTATCCCAATCATTTTCTTCAATGTTTCCATCAGGCATTCTTTCATTATAAAATAATATAAGAGGATCCTTAAATGGAAAACATGTTGTTAGCATATCATAAGTAGAATTCCATCGTGTTTTAATATCAAGTTTAAATTTTTTATATGACAAACCATAAGATTTACATGTTTGTCTAAAATCTTGATTTCTAGAAGTAGAAGAAGTAACAAATCTAACAGCATTTCTTAATTTAGTTACATGTTCATCTACTTCTCTTATTCCATCTTGAACACATAAGTTTAGAATATGACATGCACATCGTATATGAAAAAAAACACCATTAAATATTGGATGTAACAATATTTTTAATTTATCAATTGCACTATCATTATTACTTGCATTATCAAAACTAATTGAAAAAATTTTATTACTTATATTATATGAATGTAAAATGCTATGAAATTGTCTAACTATAGCATTTGCAGTATGAGGAAATTCAAAAATTTTAAATGCAATAATTCTTTTTTGTATAAAAAAATCACTATCTATCCAATGTGCCGTAATACACATGTATGACTGATCAGAATGATTACTGGTCCAAATATCAGATGTTAAAGAAAGACAAGAAGTTAATGTAATTAAAACTTGTAAAAGATTAGTTTTATATTCAGCAAAAATTTTTATAGCATCCCTACGCATGGTTTGTCTACTTATTTTTCTATATTTAGGTTGTAGTGATTTATGTATAAATTTTTCAAATTTATAATTTTCTGCTAAAGAAAATGGTTGTTCATCCCAAACAATAAATTTAGCTAATTCTTTTCTAAGAACTTCAGTAGAATAATTAAAAACTTCAAAAGAACTAGAGGAAAGGTTGAGAGTAGCCTGTGCACGATCGATTTGAGTTTGATGGCTTTTGATGTGGCGAGTCAAATGACCAGTTCCACCCGATGATTTGCAAGTCAGGACTTTTTTGCATTTCTTGCAGCTGGCTCTTTCTTCGCCGTTAATCATCACCACATCGAAGCTCTTCCAAACGTCGCTCGTGCGTTTTCTTGAGCCCGACGCAATAGACTCGTGAGGGTTTGCACTGCATCCCTCCTCTCCCTGCATAGTGTTAGTAGGCTCAAATTCAACATGCTCTTGCTGTTGTTGATTTGGGTCGTAAAGCGGAGGGTTGGCATCTTGATCTTGATCGGGGGGCATAACGGGGTTAGTTGTCCCTATTAGCTCCTGCTCTAATGCCTTAATCTCCCATGGCAAATAATCCCATGTATTGTTCAATCCCGCCATTAATTCTACATATAATATTTAAAGTTAGTCAAAAAAATTTATAAAATAAGATTAAATACTTACTAATAATAAATTATACATTAAAAAATTACCTTATCACGTGTTTGAAGATCGCTTAATAAGAACTAAGAAGTTGATGTTTCAGCCTTCAACAACCTTAATTTAAACATAATTATGAAAAAAATTTATATTAGAATAATTTAAATTTAAGTACAATTACATTATAAAAGACTAAAAGTAAATTAATTTACTACTTACTTGATCTTCTCCACGTGACTAGACCGAGGGAGCTTTGAAATCTTGATGGCTAATTGAAACTCAAGACTTAGAAAAGAGATTAAGAGAGTATTAAGAGAGAATGAGAAAGTAATCCAAAGTTAATTGGAAACTTGTGTGAAGAAATGAGAGGGTTGGGGGGTCAATTTATAGGGATGAATTGGGTGTAAATTTACATATTTATCCCCTATTTTTAATTATTAAAAGGGGTTAAAATGGTAATTTTATAACATAAAGACAATTATATCCCTAACTTTTAAATTTTTTTAAACCGTTATAGGGCTATTTTGGTAAAAACGCATGCCCAAATCAAATTTTCGAACGTTGCCGCCCATTCCAGCCGTGCCGTGCCCGTGCCGGCCCGCGTGCCGTGCCGAGCACGGCCCGCGTGCCGTGCCGAGCACGGCCTGCGTGCCGTGCCGAGCACGGGTCTGTGCCGTGCCGTGCTCGGCACGGCCCGACCCGCGGGCCGCTGGCCGGCCCAGCCCGTTGGCCACCTCTACCTCCAAATGATGAAATAGTGAGGAAAACCGAAAAGGCAAAAAAACTAATTTCCAAAAGAAAGGACCTGATTCAGATTGATCGCAAGATTCATCACAAGATCATATCAAAAACTGCGGCAATGCAAGAGGAGAGAGATCGAAAAAAGAGAGGATAATGAGTAGGGAAAGGAGGGGATTTGGGCAGACTTCCTGAAAGGGCATCTTGAGAACCGCTGTAATATCCAGACCTCTTTTTTGCTCTCGCAAATTTGTTTGTTTGTTTATTCTTTCTGGATTTCCCCCTTTTTAACGAAATTGGAATTCTGTTTTCGACTTTCTAAGCAGACCGATCGTTCTCCAAATGTCGTTTGGATCCCTGTGGATTTGTTTCTTTGTATCCGATCTAAAGCATTTCTTTTCTCGCAAGATGGATCCTGGGATAAACTGGGTAATCTTGTTGGTTTCCGAGCGGTTAGGTTTCGAAGAAATTGAAATCGTGGGACGGATGTGTTTGAGATCTAGGGTTGGGAAAGGAATCAGTTTTCGATGGTTAGTCCTGTAGGTAAGGTTAGAATACTCCTGTTCCTTTGCCTTTCTGTAAACCCATTTTATTCTCTTTCTACTTAAATTAAAAGGGACGCATTTCAAGTTTGTTTTGAGGGGCATATGGAAAATTGTCACGAAAATGCTTTCGACACGACTTTCTCAGTATCTCTTCTGAATTACAAGTTATCAACCGGGAAAGGACCGTGTTCATGTGATCAATGTATTATTCTAGAGGTACAACCTACATTTCCAATTTTGTGGAAGTTCATGGATTCTCCTATAACACTCCTTTATCGTTTGATTGACAATTTTTACTTGTATTTTCTGGTTGGTACTTGGTACACAATCAGTAGTCTTAATTATGACAAGTCCTTGTCCCACAATTCAAGTGCAGGTATAGGACTTTTTCGTAAATTGTGAAGCATTACTTAGTCTATAATGGTCGATACCAAGACTTTGCGAGCCTATATAGGGCATTTGGTTGTTGTCGCATGCTTTGTTAGACTTTGTTAATGTTGTGGATTATATCATACTACAATCCTCCTGCTATAAGGGACAAGGATAGCCGCTTGTTGGATTAAAGATCAAATATTCTGGTGATTAAAGCTATTTTGTGAACTTCCATTTCTGGTATGTTTTCCCATCCAATTATATTTCACATTGTTTTTAGTTATTTTTTTCCTACGATATTGTGCGTAAAGTCAAATCCTCCTAATGTTGTAAAAAAGGGGTTAGCATTCCAAGTGTCTGATCAGTTTATTGTTTACTTCTACAATATTTAGTTATTTCGCAAGGACTTTCATTTGCTAATCATCATGCCTTATATATGAAGTGAAAGAGCTGTTTCCATTTGTGGAAGATTCATATTCTCTTATTAAATAGGAATATGCTCTCTGCAAAGCTCACAGTCAACATGACATAACTATGCTCTTAGATGATAATATTTGTGGGCTCTGATGGTTTCAAATTATTGATAGGTTAATTTCTGAGAAGTTAAAAGACAGTGATGATGCTTTAGGGGTTTTTTTGTGGTTGTTATTCCAGGATAATTGTTAAAGAGATTGCATAGTGTGTGGTCTTTTCAAGAAGACATATGTTATAAATAGAAGGATGGTTGGAGGGAATTATAAGCATAAATTTATCATTTACAAAGTTATTACAGCTTTTAATGACATGGGAAATGTAAAATCAGGAACTAGGACATTTATGATCTTACTGAATATTGGAAATGAAAAGTGGAGGTTTGAATGATAGTCGGTGCATAAATAAATCATAAATGGTGTTGAGACTCAGAAAAACTAAGGTACCTTTTAATGAGAATGAATATTCTAAGATAAGTTATCTTTCAGGACAGGAAAAGCTGATGACTGAAAAGGAACCATGGTTTGAGAATTAAGATAGATAATAAAAAGAGTAACCTTAGAGTCTATGAAGACTTAAAATAGGTAAAGTATAGATCTAATGACACTCTTAGTATGATTTGTAGTTTAGACTTTAGATATCAATAACCTTATTAACTAATTAATTTAATGTAACTTATGAAAATTATAGTTGTGCTTTTATGATTAGGATGAAGTTCTTTATAGCCACACTTGCTTCAATTATAGGAGAATAAAAATAACGAGAGTTGGATATCAGGCCTTCTAGTGTAGAAATAGGACTTTATTAGGGGTTATTTCTTTGTTTCATTAGTTATATAAAATTATTAAAAAACTAAATAAATATTTGCCCAGATTTTTTATTTTGTGAAAACTTATCATATTGTTTCTTATATATAAGTATCATGGAGCTCCATGTATTGTTCTAGTGGAATGCTAGAAGTTCTAACTTAGACCAATATGGTGTGCACTAGTGGAATGCCATAATGACCATAACAATTTGTTGTATGTGGAAGTATGTTTTAAGAGCATCATCATGTGCCTATATATGATATAACACGATATATTGCATGGTAATCATTAAGTATAATTTACACATCAATATCTGGAACATGGTTAGGAGATGATGTGTTTTGTGTGTGCCATAACACTGTGTTTGCATTTATAATAATGTTTTTTTTCTTAACCTTCCCTAATAATTTGCAGTTTGCTTATTTGTAGTACCACATAATTATTCAATGATTTTCCCTTCATACTCTTATTACTTCCTTTGACTTCATACAAAATGTGACTTATACAAGTTCACTAAATTCCAGAGTGTCAGAGTTTTTAAGTTAATAATTATTCAGCCACATGAGTATTGTAATCTCTCGGTGCTAAAATATACATAATCTCATGGCTTCAGAAGTATGTTCTGGTAAAGAAAATTTGGAAATAAAACCACTTAAAACTCCATACCTGCCTGTTCGCTTGTGCCTTTAGATCTGCTGATGGAACTTGCAGTTGGACCTTTGGGTAATCACTTGCAACTGGCTCTCATGTTAACGGAAGTTCTTTAATTTCTCTTCTTCCACACTCTCTAACTCCAGATCAAGGCCAGATTTTGATGTTTGTTTCTGATTTGTGGGGTCCAAACTCCTATTCGTCTAGCATCGGGTAACTATTTTCCTTGTTGATGCTCCCAGTAATATCTGGATGATTTCCCAACTGCATAGCACCTCTTGATATCCCCAGCTAAATGCTCGTTTCAGTTTGACATAAGACGCAATTCAGATCCTCATTTAAGCACAGTTTAATAATTCTGTATGTCATTAGTAGTATGCCTTTATAGAGGATCCTAGTAATGGATTTCAATTTTGAGGGGAGCGTTTCTTCCAAATTTCCTGGCCTTCAGATCCCTTGTTCCTCTCTCTCTCTCTCTCTCTCTCTCTCTCTCTCTCTCTCTGGAATTACGTAGGCTGATCTAGCAGCTTTTTTATTTGTCATCTACCTTCATTCAATTGCGTTGGTGCCACTGGAATATAGGATCCTTGCAATAAGTCTTTGAATTGTTCAATCTCCTTTGGTTTTCTTGCCTAGCTCCGGCCAGCACATACTTTGTAACACGCCCATAGCCTTTGTAATTGTGAGCATGGCTTTGCCAATAGGTTATAAATATCCGTCATCGTACTTTCCAGCAATGGTTCACAATAGAAATAAGTGCGGGACACCCCCTATTTTATAGTTCAAACCATGAAGGTCTTTACCTTATTTATGTACAAATTGGCTATTTATGCGTGATAACATCATTTGTTTCTGAAGTATTTTTTTACTTGCGACTAATGTCCACAAGTTTCTTTTTCTTGCAATGACCCCACCATCATCTACTTAGCATCTATGTATCTCAAATATCTCACTCCTAAGTCTCGATTTCTAATCAGTGTTATGACAAGTTTACAGCTAACGAGACACTGGGATAATAATCTATCAAGAAAAAAGGAGTGTTTGTATTCATTTTTAAAATAATTTAGCAGAATGTTAGGTGTTGTATAAAGTGACACAACTAGCGTTGTACTAAGGTACCTTGACAAAGATTTTCAAGGGAATTTGTGTTGCTATAGTTGCATGAATTTAAATCAAAAGTTTGCTACTAGTAACTAAGATTTTTTTTCTGAGCTGCCATTAGCTGTTTCTAAGAAATAGTAATTTTGGCTGAGCAAGGAAGTTGATGGTTCATAGAGAGATTTATCATCCAATTGAAGCTGATTATGAAGCTTGATCACCCAACATAGTTCTCAAATATGTACTTGTGATCTATTGTTGACTGCGTGGTTTTTCTTTTTAACCTACTTAATACTTATAGCTCAGAGTTGTAGCTCAGTTACTGCATATGAACAATGTGTGGAATTTTAAGATAAACTAGTTTGTCTTTTTTATTAATAAAATTATCTCTGTTGATATAGTATGATCCAGTTTGAATTTGTTTCTTGCATTTATATATAAAAATGCCAACCATGTCTTACTGTTCAATGTTTTGAACGTCTTTATCACAGAAATTGGACGATGACAGATCTGAAAGAAAATAGTGCAAGTATAGCAGATATTTCTGCTTTACACGAGGAATTGGATGGGACTTCCTGCCCTATTTGTATGGAATATCCCCACAATGCTGTTCTCCTCCTATGCAGCTCTCACGAAAAGGGCTGCAGGTCTTACATTTGTGATACAAGTTATAGACACTCCAATTGTCTTGACCGGTTCAAAAGGGTTAAAGTTAACGGTCGTATGCCTTCTTCTGAACCAAGTGATCCAGCGCTTGAGAATTCTGACATTAGCAATATTGTCCAGAATATTTCTCATGTGTCTATTCCAAATTCAATGATGATAACAGACTTGGCTGAAACTGAAGGAGGAGGTGATTTGGTAGGGAGTTCTGATAGGTTTTCAAATACAAATGAAACACTCGAGCAAAATAACATTACACAAGAACATGGGGCAGTTATTCAAGCTCAGGATATAGAGATAACTGGACGAGAGGTATCTGGTGGATATGATATTTCAGAATCGAACTCTCTAAAGTGTCCCCACTGCCGAGGTGAGGTGATGGGTTGGATGATTGTGAAAGAAGCAAGAATTTATCTGGATCAGAAACCTAGGAGTTGTTCCCGGGAATCTTGCTCTTTTTCTGGAAACTACAGGGAGCTACGCAGTCACGCAAGGAGAGTTCACCCTACAATAAGGCCTGCTGATGTTGACCCATCCCGGCGGCGTGCCTGGCGGCACCTAGAACATCAACGGGAGTATGGTGACATCCTCAGTGCCATAAGATCAACAATGCCTGATGCTGTTGTGGTTGGTGACTATGTGATTGACAGTGGAGATAGGGAGCGTAGCAGCTTGTCAGATGGTTCTGGACCATGGTGGTCAACTTTTTTTCTTTTTCATATGATCAGCAGATCTGCTGAATCCCTTGTGGAACCTAGGGGGTCATCTAGAGCTTGGCGTAGACGTTCTGGTTATCGCTACCTATGGGGAGAAAACCTGCTAGGCATGCAACACGATAGTGATGATAACATGGACGATGATATACCGATACCAAGGAGGCGTCGGAGGTTCGCGAGAAGCAGACCTGATGAGGAACAACTTTGAAGTATATCTCCTGGTAATTATATGATTTCCAACTATACCTGAAAGCTAATTTCCCAGGATTCTATGGTGATTCCATATGAATTATTTTTCCTTTCGGGAATTTGATCCGACAAAACTGCTATATTCTGAAATATCATCTGATATCTTAGAGGCTGATGCATCTTGCAATTTCTGGACTGGCGAGCCTGTAAGCTTTAATGGTATTGCCAGCAACTGCGGATTGACCTTTCTGAATTGGTTCTGCTATGCGGTGAATCATATACGCAATTTCAATCCCATTTCCATGGATCAATAAATCGAACATTCTATTGTTGGCTGGGAACTGAAATGCCTTCATCCTCCTGTTTGTTATCAATGCCAAATCTAATGTGTCGTTTCTTTGCCGACAATCATCGCTGGTGCTTAGCAAATGTACATAAAGCTCCTCGCACGTTTCTACGCTACAACTTTATATTGCCATATTAATTTCATGTCCAAGAAGGAAACGATGTAGGTGGCACAAAATAGCTTGGGATATGTGATGTTGCTAACGTTGATCTATTGTGCTACGTGGATGGTCAGGTTTTATAATGAGCATAAAGTGATAGATATTTGCCGCAGAAATTATTAATTTTTTTGCTACCTAGTCATTTTTACAACTGATAACAACGTGACTAACTGTTCAACATAAAGGGTTCTTGGGAGCCATATTTAATTAAGAGAGCTTTTATCTTGTGCACATGATTGGATGGCTCGAGCTTGAGCCTTTATTCGATCTTATAGGATTGGTAAGTGTCATGTCCCTATGACCTGATACGGGTCTCTAGTGCACTTAAATGCAATCTTGCCCATCTTCAGACAAGTGGCTGTGTCAAATTGCATAGTGGTTCAATTATAGCATAGCCTATAGCTCACCGAACCCGATGGCATTATACAACTAGCTCACTTGACTTGGTAGCAGTGCATAGCCGAGCTCACCTGACCTAATTGAGTCAAGCACAATAATAAAAGCACCCACATAACACATTAATAGAGACATTATGCGTCCTTAATGCATGCAACACAACTATTAACATACAAATAAATGGCTAGAATAGGTCAATGCCTAAACTAATAAAGTTGCATATCATTGGCTCAGTAGAAAGCCATGACTACCTATACTTTTGTTTTATTTACTCATTCAGCATTCAATAATTCTTATGCCAATTTAAGCACAAAAGAAGATAATAAAAAGAATCATATAGATTTCCGAAGTGGTGAACGAGAAGCATCAATCAATCTTAATTTTAGAACTCACTTAAGAACAAAAGCAAAGGTTCGAATGCTCAATCAAACGACTTAGTCTAATCATCACCATTTTTTATCAAAACTAAATATCATACATGTATGTATATAATTATCTATATTTGTTTTGTATTGTAGAATAGTATGTCTGTTGTTACTCTAATCAATATTTTTATATCATGTTCATTTATTGTGGTACACTATCGACGAGAGGGAATAATTTGTTTTTACATAAAAAAAATTAATATGGTAACATCTTTATCCACTGATCTCTCATAGTTTGGCTAATTGTAAAGACGACCTTTCTAATTAAGGTTACAACAATTACCTCCATTCTCAATTTTAATGAAATAGCATTGAATAATTGTAGAAAAAAAGGTTAGGTTATTTCAACTTTTAAATTTATATTTTTTAAGATATGCTTAACGCTTATCAAATCTAACAACCAAGATTAAACTCACAAATATTTGAATAGGATAACTTAGATTCCTGGACAAAAAAATTATAGTTTGATAATATACCCTAGCCAAAGGAATAAAATTAGCTTTTAATTTTGTCACTTGTATAACACAAATCTAAATTCACATTGCTGAGTGCGGGAGGAGGGGCCTGTGAAACTTAAGTATTAGTTTTTATATAACTGTTATATATATCTTTGAGAGACAATCACATTGGAACGAACATGTTTCTACCTAAAGATACATTCCCTTGGCCCTTTTCGTACTATCTTCCTCTAGTGGACCTTAGTTATGCAACATATCTATTCATAGGTATAAACAAATGGAGGCCTAAACGAATGAGCTACTTCTCACCCAAACTGTAAGATAGATTAATATCTAAGTGACAGAATATGCATATATTAAGGTGAGCACCATGTTTCCCTCCATATGAAATTTTCGATGAACCATTCTTTTCTTTTTTTTAAAAAAAATACAAATCTATGGCACCAACTTTACAATCCTATTGTCACGCCCTATATTATACAATCACACGAATTAATTTTTAATTAATTATTATAACAGTTCTATTGCCACGCTGGCTTAAATTCATGATTCGTCTAAGTTCAGCGCGATTGGCAGGGATGTATCCGTGTGTACCCCTCAACCTCCACGAAGAGTTCTGACCTTCGTCCAGCCCAAGAAAGAGAGAGGAGAGAGAAATCTATGTTAGCATTCAAAATCAAAAAAAAGGGAAGACTTTATACCACAGCTTATTGGATCCAGACCCTGAGCCGTTCCCGAATTTACTCCTGTGCCCGAATTTCGCTTCGGCACTAAATCCACTCGTGGACCCCGGATTTCAGCCTCCGCCTAAAAATCTTGTCGCCACGTTCGTTTTTGAGTCAACGGGTCAACGCCCGCTTCGACGTCTTCGTTCGCGTTCGCAATCGACTCAAACGGACAATACATCGTCTCCTCCGACGAGCGTACCCGAGCTCGTCGCCTAGCCAGGAGCGCCGACTCGAGTTCGATGGAACTCAGGGAAGGGAATGTCGACGAAGGGGAGGAGGCGAGAGTTCCAACTAGGTTCACGGCGTCGCGGTTGCTCTGAGCCACCCACCCACACCATCGAAGCTCAAGCGAGAGGATGTCGCGAGTCCTTGTTGGGTGGCTGCGCGCCGTGTTCGGAGACGGGAAGAAGGAGAAGCGAGAGTCGGAACTTGGGAACTTCACCGTTCTTAGGTGAGTTCCGACCGTCGGAGCACCGATGTGCCTCCGAAGCCTCCGTTTGCTCTACTCTTCACAGGACAATGGTTCTTACCCCTTCCTTAGTCCAGCCTCCTTCCCCTCTAGCTCGCCGGCCTGCCTTTTATAGGCACTCGATCTTGCCTACTCCTCCTTGATCTCGGCGCAAGCGGGCGACATCGACCTGTCGTCTGTTGGTGTTATGTCCATGATAAAAACGAACAAATGAGAGCAAATTTTTGAAATAAAATAATATTAAATTAATCGAGTGATGGGACATTGCTGTAAACGGTAGTCAAACCCATCCCTTCACCCATCACTCGTTGTCGCGCGTGCCCCTTTTCCCTTTATTTCTTTCCCGTTGCCACTCGCCTTCTTCACCGAACGAACGAACAAGCTTTCTTCATTTGAGCTGCGCTCGCCCTCCTCCTTTGTTCGCGTCTCCACCTTCGTCCGGTGTGTCCCGACGAGCTCCGGCGAGATCCGGTGTCGGCGAGACCAAGATCTGCTTCCTGCGAGCAGATTTCCGACGTTGCTCCCTCTCCTCGCGCGAGCTTCCCTCCGACGGCACATGGCTGCTCTCCTTGCGCCGGCGACATTTTCCCTCCTTTCCGGCACCGACCTGTTGCTCTGACCACTGCCCTGACGAGCTCCTTCGCCAGCGACGACGAGACCTGAACCGGTGACGAAGCTCCTTTCCCTCTTTCACGCGTGCGGCGACGGGTGTGGCCGGGAAACCCTAAAGTCGACGCGATCCTCGTCTCCGGCGACCCTGGTGGTCTTCCCCACCTGCGACTGACATTTCCGCCGCCTCCTAGCCCATTTTCGGCGTCTCCTTCCTAGGCTCCGGCGAGATTGCGAACGCCACCGCCGACCAGTTTTTCCCAGATCTCCGGCGATCCCGACCTCCGTTTGCAACACCGACCGTACGACCAGAACCCCCTCGCTATCAGCTTCATTTTGGTCACCGGAGAGTTTTGATCCGCCACCGGAAATACTGTTCCGGCGGTACTATAGCGGCGGCGCTACTATTTCCGGTGAACATCGATTTCCATGCTGACGACTCGGTTACGCACGCGTGGTTGGTTCTCGCGTATCCCGACTTCCGGTGGTGATTGTTCGTTCACACAAGGCTGTGAACTAGGTTAGTACCCGAACCCCCTTCGTATACGAGTAAACGAATGCATGCGTAAACCGAACCTGGATCTGGACATAAATACCTGACGAACTTGGATTAACATGCTAACTAGTAATTACGATTAAAATGGAATATTGTGGACTTATACCTTGATTACCCTGCTAGGAACTGTTGGTTGATACGTGATTACCTGGTTGGTTCTATTTCTGTACATCTGCATCTGAGGTAGGGATCCTACCTCCGTTCTTTGTTACGGTGCCAACCGCATGTGTAGTTAACGGCACCTCCCTTATTGCTGATTATCACTGTTGATTACTGTTCTAACTCCTGTTCTGCTCTGAGTACATTCCTGTTGATATAACATGTTGCATGAAACACGGTATGAGTATTTTGTTCTTGCATGTTTATTGGTAGTTGGTAGGTGGTATGAGTTCTGTATATGTACATTGAGGATTGACTGTCTAGCGATAGACATGTCAGTATACCTCAGATACTGCCTGTGAGATTTCTGTTGAGACGCTGTGTGATCGTCTCTGACCGAGAGAGTCCGATGTTATGGGCTTGAGGTCTGTTATCAGCCCAATAAGGGGTTGTACTGAGTGTAGGACGCTACACTAGCGGGCTGTCGACGGACAGTCGTCTCTACTGTTCGGGGAGCCATCAGTAGGGACCACTCTATATTATAGAGTTGCGGGTCGTGGACCACTGCTGTACCAACTCCCAGTTTTTATCTGTGTATGAGGACATATATATTGATACGTACTTGAGATTTGATTATACTCTATATGGTCATATAGAGTCTTGGTTGTATTCTAGTAATTCCTTATATCTGATCATGCACCATATACATTGTGATATCCCTACTTAGCCTCCGGCTAACCCCCCCTTTGGTTTGCCTCCAGGTTCAGGCACGGCTCCACCTGGAGCAGAGTAGATAGTTAGTAGTTTGACCACCAGTCTGGGTGGGTTGTGATGCATATTAGTCTGTGGTTATATAATGTTATCTGTTGGTTCGGTTGACCGCTGCGCCGGTCTTGTTGTTTCTTATTGACCGCTGCGCCGGTCTATTCTTATCTGTCGGTGTTGTATTATGGATATTCGGGGCCGGGCTGGCTCTTGTTATGTTATTTTATTCAGTCTGTACCTTTCAGTTGTCAAGATTGATTTGACAGGTACAGTGTTGTGCGTCCCGAGGTCCGGGATTCCCGGCGCGGGTTCCGGGTGGATTTTGGGGCGTAACAATTATGGTATCAGAGCATAGGTTCAGGATCTTACATGGGACATAAGGACGTAAGATCAAACCTTAGGATTTAAGATCCGCATAAGTGTTAATCATATTTGATCATACTAATCTGTGATTTTAATTAACGTGACCATTTGTTGTTGTTGGTGCGTTACAGGAAATGGCACCAAAGAAAAGTTTCCGTCTTGGACGAGTGGCGGGATTAGCTCGAGAAGCATTGAGTGCGTCACTCAGTTGGATGCGTAGAGCTTCAGGTTCTGGCAGTGAGAGAAGGGAAGAACCCTCTGTAGCTGCCCCACGTATTCAATACGACGATGATGTTAGTGAAGTGGGAAGTAGACGGCATGCACCAGAACCTCCGGTCCAAGAACCTCCACGGCGTAGAGCGCGTGAAACTCCCTCGACTGCAGCGTTGGAGTTAGCGTCTCGCTTTACCACCATGGGGGAGCGACGATTTAGAGTGTTTTCTGGAAAACCAGATCCGTGGGAAGCCACAAATTGGTTGGAGAGTGTGACAGACACACTGAATTTATTAGGGTGCCCTAATGACCAACGGGTGAAATTGGCGGTTTATTTCTTCAAGGGTGACGCAAAGGCGTGGTTTGCAGGGCTTGAGCAGACTATTGGAGCAGCCCGCTATGATTGGGACATCTTCTGTGGGGCCTTCCATACCGAGTATTTTCCTAGGACTTTTCGGGAGACGCTGCGTCAAGAGTATGTGAATCTGGAGCAGAATGGGCGGTCTGTCGATGAATACTTAGCGGACTTCCAGCGATTTGTCGGTAATGTTTCCTACTGTGACCCCTACAGTTGAGGATAAGTCGGAACAGTTTATTCGTGGATTGGACCCTGAAATTTCACGAGGGACCAACTCAGCTCCTCTTGAGGACTTTTCAGCTGTGGTCGCTATGGCGTGCCGAACTGAGCAGTGCGAAAAGGCTATTGAACAGAAGCAGCGCAAGGGCAAAGCAACCGCCTCGAGTCACTCTAGGGAGTCTGGGTTTTCTGCCAGCCGGAGTCCACCTGTACATCATTCTAGTGCTCGTTCGATCCAGCCGGGTCGGAAATCATGGGCCCAGGGTCCATGTCTGCTCGTTCTTTCCAATCACCTCCGCCGAGTGTTGGATCTTCTCCGGACACGAGGGCCTGCTATCAGTGTGGGGAGGTGGGCCATATTTCCCGGGACTGCCCACTTCAGTATATTCAGTGCCACTACTGTCATGAGGTGGGCCACTACAAGAACCACTGCCCAAATAGGGGCAAGCAACCTCAGGTTGCCCCTAGTACACAGAGATCTGCTCCACCTGCTCGACGAGGACAACATCGACCTCCTCGCCGCAGTCACACTGCACCGACTCCCCAGGGCAGACCGCAGCAGACACCCACGACGGGCCAGACTTATGCGCTGACAGAGCAGGATGCACAGCGCGAGACAGGCAACGTCATGCGAGGTATCATTTCAGTATTCGGTACACCTGCATGTTTATTGATAGATACTGGTAGTTCGCACTCATTTATTTCGTATGCTTATGTGAAAAAGTTGGAATTAGAACCGGTTTTCTCTCAACATGATATGACGATATCTGTACCCTCTGGGGGTACGTTACGATCGTACTTAGAGGTACAGCAGTGCCCTCTGAGTTTCAACGGATTGATTATATACTCAGATTTGATGTTACTGGAATTCTCAGATTTCGAGATTATTCTTGGAATAAATTGGTTGTCCTATAATCGTGTGGTAGTTGATTGCGATGACTGCACGGTGGTATTCAAAGGTCATGATTATATGACATACACATTTTCTGGAGTATCTGGTCAGATTGCTCCTATAATTTCTGCTATGCAATCCAGGAGGTTACTTAGCATTGGATGTCATGGTTATCTTATGTCTATTGTTGATACGGGGGATCAGACCCCGATTCCTGTCGAACATGTGCCGGTTGTCAGGAAATTTCTTGATGTATTTCCTGAGGACTTACCTGGATTGCCACCCAACAGGGCTATAGACTTTGCTATTGATCTCCAGCCTGGTACGACGCCTATCTCCAAAGCACCGTATCGGATGGCGCCCCGTGAGCTTGAGGAGTTGAAAGTCCAATTACAGGAGCTTCTTGATAAGGGGTTTATCAGACCCAGCGCATCTCCCTGGGGTGCTCCTGTTCTATTTGTGAAGAAAAAGGATGGTTCGTTTCGGCTGTGTGTGGACTACAGATAATTGAATGCAGTTACAGTGAAGAATAAGTACCCTATACCAAGGATTGATGACTTATTTGACCAGCTCAAGGGTACTTCTGTCTACTCCAAAATTGATTTGAGATCGGGATATCACCAGTTAAGAATTCGTGGAGAAGACGTGTCGAAGACTACCTTTCGAACACGTTATGGGCATTACGAGTTTCTCGTTATGCCCTTCGGTCTGACAAATGCTCCAGCGGCCTTTATGGACATGATAAATCGCGTGTTCATCAATTATCTTGATCAGTTTGTTGTGGTTTTTATTGATGACATATTGATCTATTCTCGGAACAAGGCTGAGCACAAGAGACATCTTCGGCTTGTGCTGGAGACCCTTAGAAGAGAGCAACTGTATGCTAAGTACAGCAAGTGTGCTTTTTGGCTAAGTGAAGTTACCTTCTTAGGGCATGTGATTTCCGGTGAAGGTGTGGCAGTTGATCCTGAAAAGATTAAAGCTGTTGTAGAATGAAAAAGTCCGAAGACTGTGGCAGAAGTTCAGAGCTTTCTCGGATTGGCTGGATATTATCAAAAATTTGTAGAGGGATTTTCTAAAATTGCCGGTCCACTTACAAATTTGACAAAGAAAGAAGTTAAATTCTGTTGGGATGAAAATTGTGAAAATAGTTTTATGGAATTAAAACAAAGACTGATCAGTGCCCCTACCTTAGTACTTCCGACTGGTGACGAGGGGTATACAGTATACACAGATGCCTCTTTCCAAGGCTTAGGTGCTGTATTGATGCAGTATGGTAAAGTGATAGCGTATGCCTCCCGTCAACTTAAAGAGCATGAAAAGAACTACCCGGTACATGATTTGGAATTAGCTGCGGTGGTATTCGCCCTTAAGATTTGGCGACGCCGGACGAAATGACTTACTGTGTTGTCTTTTTCCCCGAGTCGCCTACGTCGAGACCGATGCCTAAATCGACGCAGTGTTGCCTCCCAACGTCAATCCCCATCCTAGCGCTACTTCCTCTGGTGAGATAGCGACCAGTGATCGCCGGAAAAATGTCGCCATCGTCAATGTCGATCGAGGCGGATGAATGATCTCGTCGCTCGACTCTTTTCCCCCAAATCGATTTTGGATTGCTGGGCCAATTTTATCCCGGTCAACAGCCTAGTTGACCAGGCGAGATGAAATGGGCCTTTATTTAGGGCTAGGCCTAACACCTACGATATCACAAGGCTAGATCGTGTGGTGGCCTTCGATGCACAAATAGCCATGTTATTGGTACACGTGTAACTTTTTATTTAGTCGAGGACTTATCAGTAATTATGTGAAACTTGCTTACCTTTTATTAAATTTCTTTTTAATCTCAGCCGATTTACCTCTCTTAATTGTTACACTAGTATTTTTTTTATTCTGCTCCATGCTTTGTCAGGATCGTTACGGACCAAACCCTAACTGTGACTCTAATAGCCTAATCTTATACCTAACTCTAATCCTAAACCCGTCAGAGATGAGAAAACCCATTCCAAACTCGATCTTGTCGGAGAATCTGGTACTTGCGGGGAAACCCGAGTCCGTAGTAATATGCGGGTGATGGGGATAGTGAACGGGCAACATGGGCTGCATGAGTGGGGTGGCACAAGCGGTGGGGGCGGGGTGACACAAGCAGGGTGCCCAAGTAGCGTAGCACGAGTGAGGTGGTGAAGACGGCATGAGGGAGGTGGTGAAGGCGGCATGAGGGCAGGTAGAGGTGGCCAACGGGCAGGGCCGCCCAGCGGCCCGGCACAACGTGGGCCGGGCACGGCATGGCCCATTGACTAAGTCAACATGCCGCGGGCGACCCATGGCCTGGCTCGGGTCGTGCTGGGCCGAAGGATCACGGCACGTGGGCTGGGCCGGGCACGGCCCGCAAGCGGGCTGGGCTCGGCACAGCACGAACCCGTGCTCGGCATGGCACGCGGGCCGGGCTAGGCACAACACGCGTAATTAATATTTTTTTATTATTTGACGCTAAAATTTAAATTTTTACCTATGTTATTTTACATTTATACCCCCTTAAAGTATCTAAAAAATTTAAATTTATAGGTATAATTGTCTTTTAGCTATAAAATTATTATTTTATTCTCTTTTAATAATATAAACTAGAGGATAAATTTATAAATTTACACTCATTTCATCTCTATAAATTCTAGATAGTTCCTTACATTTTCACACACAAAATTTTAGTTTGAATTTTTTTTATTACATTCCTCTTAATCACATGAGTTTCAATTACTTTGTTAATTGTGTTTGCAGTCTTGTAGGTGAGCACGAGGCATAGAGAAAAATGGCAGATAATAGAAGAGTGAAGATAATTATCATTCTGTCAAATTCTCAACATTTGATCTTCCTAACGTCAACCTTAAATTTCTTCAATGCTAAACAATGGAGAATCACTGTTTTAAGTGTTATTGAGCGTGTTGTTCAAATCATATGAATTGATGTATTTAAGTCTGAAGAACACTTTATCCACTTATATGATCATGCAAGACAAGAATTTTTGGCTTCTCCCTCCCCTTCTGGGGTTGAGATTGAGATAGAGGTTAAGGACTTTGAAATAAATGATACTGAGGAGGATAGTGATAATATCAACGATGAGCCGGAGCAATATATCGAAACAAACCAAACACAAGAATCACTTGAGTTTTTTATTGTCAAAGAAGGAGGTAGGGCTGAAAACATGGAGTGCGCAATATGCATAGAGAAGATGGAGTACGAATAGCAAGTATGCTTAACACAATGCTCGCACATCTTCCATAGTAGCTACTTGCGTCGCTGGCTACTGGTCAATTGTTTATGCCCATTTATGTCGGCAATTGATTTAAGCTTAAATGTATAATTTATGAATATGAAATTTAATCGAGTTGGTTTTTACTTTAGTCATGTGTTGTTAGTGTGGTTAATAAATAAATAAATTTTAATTAATAAAATATATTAAAATTAAAATTATATATTTTTACATAATTCTTAATTTCTCTTTTTTTTTAATTTTTTTCTTATTTTATATATTTTAATTAATTAATAATTTACCTATTTTTAAAATTTATTTTAATCAAAATTTTATATTATTTTTATATTCGTCATGCGGGTCAAATTCGGGGCGGGCCAGGCACGGTCCGCATGCCGAATCCTGACCCATTGGGCCAGATAAAACCCGCGTACCGACTCTAGCTCGCGGGCCGGTTTCAGCCCGCGTGCCAGATCCGGGCCGAGTGAACGCTTGAGCCGTGCCTGTGCCAGCACGACTAATCATGCCACAGGCCATGTCGGGCCCAGAGATTTTTCCACCGTGTCGGGCCCAGCACAACACGATTATAAATGGGTCGTGCCTGGTGTGATGTCGAGTTTCTTCGTGGACCGACCCAAGGAGTGGATGGATTGGGCAGGCGGCCCACGTCCACACGAACAAAGCTGATGAGGCCCAATGACCGCCACCCCATCCCGGCTTGGTGAATGCGCTGCTAGCACTGTCAGTGGCAAGAACACTGCGGCTTCCTCGCCTCCTTCCCCTGTGTTGGTTCCGGCGCCGACGGTGGTTGGAACTCCGGCAGAATCGTCGGCGAGCACGATCTGCGGCGGCCTCAGTGGTATCAGAGGCAGGTTTATGTCGGCGATAATGATGACACAAGGAGATGGCGGTGCGTAGGTGGGGCACCAACAGGGCGGTGGCGAGCCACCCCCCTGTTCCAGAGCAGGAGGCTCTGATGCCGTCGCCAGGTGGGCGACGAAGAGAGGTCTGCGAGATCTCTTCCCGGGACAGCGAGTTCCGATGCCGTCACCAGGGGGGTGACGAGGTGTTCCAACATCTGCGAGCAAGATGCCGATGAGGGATTTGCGAGGTCCCTTCCAAAGTAGTGGGCTTTGATACCGTCACCAGGCGGGTGACGAGGATTCTGACATCTGTGAGCGGGATGTCGATGAGAAGTCTGCGAGCGAGACTTCTTCCCGGAGCAAAACAAGGAGAGCTCCAATGCCGTCGCTAGGCGGGCGACGAGGAGTTCCGACGTCAAACAGGACGTCGACGAGGGATCTGCGAGGTCCCTTTCCAGAGTAGGCGGCTCTGATGCCGTTGCTAGGTGGGCAACGATGAAAGGTCTGCGAGGCCACTTCCTGGAGCTGCGAGCTCCGATACCGTCACCAGGCAGGTGACAAAGTTTCGGTATCTGCGAGGTGCCGATGAGGTCTGCGAGGCCCTTTCCAGGGCAGGAGGCTCTGATGCCGTTGCCCACCCGGCGACGAAGAGAGATATGCGAGATCTCTTCCCGGAGCAGTGGACTCCAACACTGGCGCCAGGAGAGCATCTGATGACGTCGAGGGCGACGTCCGAGTTTGGTGGGGGAGAATGTGATGCCGAGTTTCTTCGTGGACCGACCCAAGGAGTGGATGGATTGGGCAGGTGGCCCACGTCCACACAAACAAAGCTGGTGCGGCCCAATGACCGCCGCCCCATCCCGGCTTGGTGAATGCGCTGCCAACATTGTCAGCGGCAAGAACACTGCGGCTTCCTCGCCTCCTTCCCCAGCGATGGTTCTGGCGTTGACGGTGGCTGGAACTCTGGCAGAATCGTCGACGAGCACGATCCGCGGCAGCCTCAGCGGTATCAATGGCAGCAGATTATTGCAGCAGCGAGATCACGCGGAGGCGTGATTTCTGGAAGCTGGAGAAGGAAGGACAACTGGCGGGCAGCCTCCCTTCCAAAGTCAGCAACACCTCCTCCCCTTTAAAGCTTGGAGCAGTCGACGATGAGAGTAGGGAGCTCTTCCCCTGCTTTTCGATAGTAGCAGCGGCGACTCGTTCCTGCGAAGAAGAGACCTCCGTCCAAGTTGAGGGAAGAGGGGGAGGCGGGCGGAGCCACTGACGGCGTGCTTCCACCGCCTCCCCCATGCGAGGCTTTGAGCGTCTATAAGTCGATGGCGAGGGTCGCCGTCGACGGGAAGAGTGACGATCTGACGAGTGGATCAGTGAGGACCTGATCAATCGAACGTAAATTTCCCTATGTTGTTGTCTTCTCCGGCTCCGGCGAAAGCCTGGTGTTTTCCAGCGTCTCTTCCTGTGTTTCCGGCCATCTCCCCATTTCCATTCCAGCGACAAGGTTCTCTAGCAGTGGCGACTTCTGACGGCGAAGGCTGAGGCTGGTCCGAGCCTGCCGCACGCCTTTCCCATCCACTACAGCTATGGCTCCGACGACCGGCGTCATCAGCGAACGCATGCGGCGTTCGCTACTCGGCCGAAGATGCAAGATTTCGAACGATTTGGCATTCGAAACGAGGCTACGTCAGCGGTCAACGGGTCAAAATTGGGACGCGCAGTTGGAATCCGAAAACAAAGCGGTGAAATTGATTTCGCACGGTTTTTGGGGCACACAGTCCTATAGTGAAAATGCCTACGTGGACAGGCTTATTTGGGTGAGCGTGACACCTGGCATGGCCTGCCAGGAGTCGGGCTGAGGCGGGCCCGTGCCCGGGCCGGCCGGAGAAGGCCCGTTGGCCACCTCTAAGGGCTGGAGGGGGAGGGCGCAAGGATGAGAGGGAGAGAAGGGAGAGGGGCATGAGGAGGGGAGAGAGAAAAGAGAGAGGAAAAAAATTGAGAGGAGTCGGAAGGGGCGAGGAGAAAAGGGAGTGAGGAGGAATGGAGGAGACAAGTTAAGGAGGGGGAGAAGGGAGAAGGGAGGATTAGTGTTTTGTTAGTTTAGTTTAGAATAAAATTATAATTTTTACATGCAAGATAGTTTCGAGATTGAGTTCGAGGTGTGAGTTTTTAATTCATCCCTACTGCTTTAGCTAAAACCCTCTCTCTCTATTCTCTCTTTCCTTTTCTCAATCCTTAGTTGCTTTTTTTTTTTTCTCTTCCTCTTTTTCCCTTACTTGCAATCATAACTATATTGTTTTTTTTTCTATTTTTGTGCCCAATTTGCTGGGTAAAAATTTTGATTATTGTCGTTAGAGTTCCAGTTTATGTGTAAAATAAAATCTAAAATTTTCTAGCTTCAATTTGCATTGTTGTAGCTAGTTTCAGATGCGTCAGAAGACTCCTAAACATGTTGATATGTTTTTTCGATTGGATTGATTGGGCAATTAGGTTACCAACAACCCACGTTGGTACCTTAGCACCATTTATTATATTGGACTAGTTGTTACTTGTGAGGGTTACTACTAGGTTATCTCCAAACACCACAAGAGTTGCTAGGCATTGGATACAATACCATCAAGTTATTTGTGCATAGTCATTCTACTGTACAAGTTAGCATTGAAATTACTCTTCCAGGAATTTGACTCAAAATGTGACACTGGCTATTGTAGCTTATGGATTTTATGAGTTAAAATATATTTTATTTATTGGTTATTTATGTTTGATATACATGATATACTTATGTAGTATATAGATATATACAAATTTGTGGTATCTTATTGTTGAATATGTATTGATATTGATTAAATCCCTATTTAGCATTCTACCAACTTCCTTTTGACTTGCGTCCAAGTTATAAGTAGTTTTGTGGGAGTACTATTTTTCTCAAATAAATGGTTATAAAAATTTTTATAATTATTTTTTTAAAAAATATATGTTGTCAATTTTTATCTTGACTGTTGAAGTATTATTAAATTTAATTTGAATTATCTTACATTAATTTTTAATGAATAAATGAAAACATATAATTCAAAATCATAAAAATAAAAACAATAATTATTAAACTATTTTTTTTTCAATTTCCTTATCTTGACTATAGTACATAATATTGTTATTCTTATGTTATCTGTGCATTTAAATAAATGGTAATATTCATAATAATGAATCATAAATTTTAATTAATAAATGGTAATATTGCATTAAAGTAAATGGGAGCAGATGCAAAAATTATTATGATTATTATTAATGGAATAATAAAAATAATTATGATTAAATGATCAAATTAAAATTACCAGTATTCTTAATAATTTAAATAAAATTAACTAATTATAAAATTTTTTTGCTCACGATTATTGTATGCTTAATTTAGCGCTGATTTTGGATAAATCTTATTAAAAAAAGCCAATTATTCATGCACATAAAATGCTCTTCAAAGGCACCACTGTTATCCCAACTTGCGAGTTCTCCGCCCTATTTTATCCCGCACCATTCCTGATGATGGGGGCTGGGCGGCGGATGCGCCGATAGATCGTCGTCGTTAGGTTTCCTTGCTCTTCTACT
Source organism: Costus lasius (assembly GCA_027563935.2). Taxonomy (NCBI): domain Eukaryota; kingdom Viridiplantae; phylum Streptophyta; class Magnoliopsida; order Zingiberales; family Costaceae; genus Costus; species Costus lasius. Next base: position 21,011,958 of record CM050451.1, on the reverse strand, counting down.
TGATCTCGCGTCGCGCTTTCATCCGATTTCTGGTTTGGCTTTAGATTTCATTTCCTGACTTCAATCCGATTCAGCGGTAGCTGAAAAGGTATCGTTTCTTCATCTGGTTGCCCTTGCAACCCAGACCTTTTTATTGGTGGTCGTGTTTGTAAATTCGATGAGGATTTTTCGGCGTGACTCCTCCAACTTTTGTATCTGTCAGTGTGTTTTCTTCCCAACGACGACGTTAACGTGGTGTATGCTGTCTTGTTATTTATAATTTGGGCGTAGTTTCTTTTGAGTCGGACGAATATGGCTTCAACGACGAGCTCTTAGTTACTTTTGACTGAGCTTCGTTCTTTATTTGTTTTTCTTCCATTCTCCAAGAAATTTCTCCGCTTTCTCTAAGAGCTCTGTGAAATACTGTATTGCTATGTGTACCTTGGGTACCTGAATGATTATATATTTATATTCTAGGGTTTCACTAGATTCGACTCTCTTAATATGTTTTTTCTAAATGCATATTTTCTTGGTCTTAATCTTTCTTGTCTTGTGTTGATATATGCAATTGATTACTTGTGTAGACTTTTAGCGTGGGAAAAATCCACAAGGAAATCATTCCGTGTACCTTTATTTTCTAGGGATTTTTGGGGTTTCATAGAAAATGCATAAGTTTTCTTTTTATCGCTTTCAACGACTTCACAATTTATACTAAAAATCAGTATACATTTAAAGAGAAAATAGCACCTTTTTTTTGGATGTGATATTAGGGATTCGTTGGAGGACACCACTATCAGCATCCTAGCTGGTTCATCTTGTTGAGATGGATCCTAATCTGATTCTAGAAGTACCTGACACTCCTGAAAGATTGGCACAGTTGGCTGAGTTGGCATCTGGCAATCCTTCAAAAAGAATTTTCAGTGTAGAACTTGATTCATGGTCACCACATCAGGATGCAGAGGCAAATTCTTGCCGTTCAAAGAATTTTGGTGCAACTGATCTCACTAGTAAAAGCACAACTCTTGATGAACCTAAGCTTTTCCATAACAGAAGAAAGTTAGGACTGTTTCGCACTGAAACCCAGTGCAAGAGGACATTACTTAGCAGCTCACGTGAAGCTGATCAAATTGGGATTTCTACCGACTGTAAGCAGACGTTAGAAAGAAGTTACATGAACTCTGACACACGAATTTCAGTATGTAAACCTGCTGAGAGGAAGACCATTGTGCAGGATGATGCTTGTGCTGGTGTAAAGCATCAAGACAAGGGAAAAGGCGTCGAGTTAAGTAGTGATGCATGTTCTGATTCTTCTCCTGATATAGTAAGAGAAGAGGAAATCAATATTGCTCAGAGGCCTACAGGGAAGAGGTTAGTACGCAATGGCTGCATCTCTCCTTGTAACATAGCAAGGACTATGCGGGCATCAGAGGTTCACCATTTGAATGGAGTGACTTCTTCTGATAGTAGGAGCTGTCCTTCATGTGGTGGAAATAGCGAACAGGATAAGTCAAAAGGAATAGATATATTAGAGAATGTGCACCCCAGAAAGTGTCAGAGAAAGATGGTTAAAAATTGGTGCATCTCCCAGAATAGCAATTCAGATTGTTGGACTGTCAGGCAGCCAATGAAGGATGAGCAAGAGGCGAATGAATTCACGAGAGAGCCAAATGGTATTGGGTCATTACATCTAATTGACAATATAATTCCTGATTCTGAAAGATGCAGTCATAGTAATAAAGGGGAAGCACCTGATTCTTCTTCACTGACCGATGGACAGCATGGAAAAGCTAAGAGCAGGTGAACAATCATGCTTTACTACATGCTTGCAGATATCCGACTTAACTAATTTACTTTACGCTGTAGCTTGATCATTAATGCCTTTCATGGAGTTATATATGAAGTTATCGGTCTCCACATAAAAAAAAATGAACTTTCTGTTATTCTAAGAAAAACATGGAACTTATAACTAAACAAAATAGAAACATGCTTGTGAAAAAATATGAAAAAACTTTTGCAGGTTTCTTTTACACATTAGTTATCCATTTCAAGAGAATAATGCGATTTTAGTTGTTAATTTATTTAAAATAATAATTTTATAATTTCAATTATTATTAAATCTTGTGTTAGTGGGTAAGTGGTTAATAAAATATATATGTTGGGGGTTGGTGGGGTAGTGGGTTTTTTTAATATGTGATTATTATGATTTTCAAAAGTCTGCTTGCATAAGCCTAATCTAGTAAGATAATGTTTGATTAACGAATTGACTATTACTCTTTCTTGGTATCTCTCCCTCCTTGGTTTCTATTCTCTCCTCTCTTCCAATCCCCTTATAGCAAGGTTCTCTCTCTCTCTCTCTCTCTCTCTCCCTCTCCTCTTTTATCTCCCTCTACCTTTTAATCCTCTACAACATTACAATATGGGGACAAATATTATGCAACAATTTAAAGAGCGAGTAGACAACTAATAAATAATAATTAATAAGAAAGTTCAGCATCCAGTTTTATTGTCTAATGAGATCAAATTACTACAAATAGCACCAAAATTATGCATAGTTTCAAAGGAGCCATAACAATAGTTAAGATAGTATATAAAGAGATACTATAAATTTAATAACGAGTGCTTGCTATGTGATAGAAGCACTTGAATCAAGAAATTCAAAAATATTGAGTGATAAAAAAAACTATAGATGGGGTTGAATCAACATAAGAATGACAACCAGATGTACAAACTCGATATGAATTGACACAAATTTGGATCAAGTACTAGGGGCCTTGAACCATTAAATCAATGGTTAACTGACCGAACCAAATTTAAACTTCAGTTAACTAAATTGAGCGGTTCCTTAAATAGGTAGTTTTTTTATGTTTTAATCGGTTTATAGTTTGGAACCAGTTTGGGAGTAGGCTGAATTAGTGGTTAATCGAAATAAATTGATTCCATGTAGGTGATGATTGATTAACTAATACATATTAGATTAAATAGTAAAATAGTTTCCCCATTAAAATTCAAAAAATCACCTATGATTTGTGCTCATTAGATTCTATTGTAGACCTAAAAATACTAATAGACTAGCCTCAAGTTAATGTACATCTAATTACAAGTTTATAACATGTTCTTCTCATCAAGGATGAACTACATGTCACTCAACATGGCCTAACTGTTTCCACTAAAATTTAAGGACACTTATCTTATAAAGAGTAAGAATGATAATGGGATGTACAAAGTTGACATGAATTGACTCAAATTTGAGTTGAGTACTAGGGGCGCTAAGAAAACCTTGAATCATTAAACCGGCCAAACAAAATTGAAACTACGGTTAATTGAATTGAGTGGTTCTTCAAACAGGTGGTTGTTTATATTTTGATCAGTTTATTGTTTTATGGTTTGGGCCTGGTTTAGGGTAGGCTGAATCAGTGATTAATTAACCTGTCCATGTAGGTGATAATTGATTAACCACTACATATTTAGAGTAAATAGTAAAATAGATTGCCTATTAAAATTCAAAAACTCACCTTTGAGTTGCGTTCATTAGACTCTATTGTAGACTTACAAATGCTAATAGATTACCCTCGAGTTAATTAATGAACATTACACATTTATAAAATGTTCTTCTCGTCAAGGATAAATCTACATGTCACTCAACATGGACGACTGATTCCACTAAAATTTAAGAAGGATAGTTATCTTATAAAGAGTAGGAATAACAATGGGATGTACAAACTTGATATGAATTGACTCAAATTCAAGTTGAGTACTAGAGGAGTTCAGAAAAACCTTTGAACTATTAACTGATGGTTAATTGACTAAACCAAATTGAAACTATGGTTAACTGAATTGAGTGGTTCTTCAAACATGTGGTTTGTTATGTTTTGGTTGGTTTATGGTTTGGGATTAGTTTGGGGTAGGCTGATTTAGTGGTTAATTGAACCGAACTGATTCCATGTAGGTGATAATTGATTAACCAATACATATTAGAGTAAATAAAAAAATAGGCTCCCCATTAAAATTCAAAAACTCACCTGATTTGTGCTCATTAGATTCTATTGTAGACTTATAAATACTAATAGATTAGCCTGAAGTTAATTAATGAACATTACAAGCTTATAACATGTTCTTCTTATCAAGGATGAATCTACATGTCATTCAACATGGACTAAGGATTTAAAAGCAGGTTCGGTTTGGCGTACCGGTCCACGCTCGGACTGGTATGTACTAGACAAAATCTGCAGAACTGAGCGGGAGCTGCAGAAGAAGAGGAAGGAGGAAGAAGAATAAGAGGAGAAAGAATGACCTCACTTCTCTCTCGTGTCTGTATCCACCTCCGCTTGAAGCTTCGAGCGAGAAGAAGAAAGAAGAAGAGGAAGAGTAAGAAGAAGAAGAAGAAAAAGATTAAGAAGAGGAAGAAGGAGAGGCAGGCACCCCACTTTCGCTGCTCCGCTTGTAGTAGTCTGTGTTCCTCCGGATACTATTCTTCTCCTTCTCCTTCCTTTTCCACTTCTCTACTCGATTTCACCGCATTTGCATACTAGTCTTTGCTTGGATCGGTACAAATTGGTTGTACCAGCACAGATTGGTGCAAACCAGTCATATCACTCGGCAAAGACTAGTACCAATCGGTTGTACCATATGGACTGGTTTTAAATTCCTTGACATGGGCAACTAATTCCACTAAAATTTAAGAAGGATATTTATCTCATAAAGAGTTTGTAGTATATATGTACTATAAAAATTAAAAAAAATATATGTTAATGTCCCTAGTAGTATAAGAAAATATTTGAAACATGCTTTTACTCTCTCACACTTTGGATTCTAGATCCGCCGTTAAGGATGATAACAGGTAGAGTTTACCTCACTTGATTAATTAAGGTGCATCTATCTTAATGGGCTGAGGGCGGATTTGAGTACTATGTACACTACTCAAATAGGGTACAAGTACCATATATTTGAATTTATATAGGTATATAACACACAATTGCGCACACACATATACATACATATATATATATATATATATATATATATATATATATATAAATAAAAGTATTTATCAGGTACTTGATTAATTGTCTACTTACTTTCATCTCTTTTTATAATTATTAATATTTATTGGGTTCAAGTTGTTAGTCAGTTAGTAGTATAAATATAAATATAGTTGAATTTGGGTAGAGCCTTCAAAAATATTCAAATTCTAGTTTGGGTAGGGTAAATTTTAGAGATACCCAATGATATTTGTGTTCGCCATTATTTATCATGCATAGGCTATATAAATGATTATGTGAAAATTTATAGTTAACTAAAAACCAGTTGTAATGGTTCATGAAGGGTATAAGATTTCTTGGACACGATTTGGTTAACTGTGAACACTCCTATTGTGTACCCCATTACATAAGTGAAACCCAACTTAGGGTATATAAACATGTAATTAGTTCAATAAAAATTTTAAATTTTTATTTTTTTGTTAAATTAAAATATTTTTTATATGTTTTTATAATAATCAATTATATTTTTCTTGGTAAAATTATAATTTTATTTATATTTTGGTTTGGATATTGTGTATTGGGTATTCATATCTTTAGATCTTGACCTGACCCATTATATCGAAATCATTCTATAAGCTAATTGGGTACCCGAACCTTTGGCCGGTTCATACTTGATTGATTTGAGTTTAATTGCCCTTCCTAATCAACAATGGATGGAGGAGCAACAATAGTAAACTGATGAAGTTGTTTGTATTCAGTGGTAAGAAAGTAATAGTGGAGGCAATGCTTGAGGATGATGGAGTTTGGTTGTAGAGATCTAAGCATGCAAGGATGACCAATTTCTGTAAGAAGCACTCTATTTGATGATTTGGCTGCTCACAATGAGTATAAATAGGGAACATGACAGGACTAAAACTATGACTACAAGAATAGCACCCTCCATGGTAGCAAAGTCCAAGGTTTTAAATACTAGCCTATACTATAGACTGCCGATCAATACTAATTTGTACTGACACGGTACTGATGGTATGTGTCAGGGCCATTAATATATATATATTTTATGTATATTAACGTATATGTGGTATTGACCTTACAAGGTCGGACTAGTTTGTATTGTCTGTATTAGGACTAATTTTTAAAACTACTACTAATGATGCTAATATCAAGACTAAACTTTTACTTTACTATCAGGAAATGTGGATGAAACGACATAGAGAAATCATGTAAGACATTCTCTAAAAAATGGAAAACATAGTTTAAAAAATCAATTCACAGTAAGTTTGTACTAGTTTAATACCATGTGTACTAACCTGAATGTATTGATCGACCGGTACAATGGTTGGGCTAGTGTATAAAATTATGTATGGAACAATGGGAATTATAAGTTGAGTGTGTGCTGCTTTGTAGTTGTCAATTAGCCTAGAGGGGAACTAGGGTTTAAAAGGAAGTCATGGAAATGCTTGGAAAATTTTGTAATATTGTTTACGAGAGGATGATAAACGCCAAGTTCATCCATTATGCATGAACAAGGTATAATATTTTAATCAGAAAGCTGAAGAATTCTTCATAATGAGTATAGAGTTGAACAACATTTTTATTAAGAGAGTAGGTCTTTTGAATGCTTTTCCAAATGTTCTTCGAAGAAGATAGGAAGATGACCATGCTCTGGATTTTGAGTTTCATATTTTTTGCAAGAGGCAAGTGGAAATTGGAGGTTGTCATGCCATAAATTTTGAATTAACAACATTTGAGGAGGAGCATCAAGGTGCTATAATTTGGGGGCAGTAGAAAGATAAGTATAAAATGTATACTCTCACTGTCACATTAAACCATCAGAATAAAGGATAGCCCATTTGGGATTAAAGACACTCAAAGATATTTAACTGTTAAACAGTTGGATACAAATACCTGTTAGCATGTATAACATTATTAATGGTAGAGATCTAGTATAGAATCCTATGTATACATTATGGCAATAAACATTCTGTAAAGAAGCAAAATAAATAGAAATTTCAAACAACCAATTTTATTTCATTTTCATTGCGAAGTAACTAAAAGAATTAAAATGAAGATAAATTTCCTGGGAATGGGATTTAGACCAAGAGAATATTGTAACGATCCAACAATGTTTGGCTGAAAATTCTGGATTCAACCTAAACTAAACCCAATGTTGGGTTTAAGCAAAGAACTATTACTATCATTGGACAGAAAAAATAATTTCATGTCTTGAAGTTATTACTATCTAGGGAAGCAAAGGTTACTTGAATTTTGTTTGATTAATTAATTATATGATAAAATCATCAGTTACATACATCCTTTTCTATCCTTTTCTCTGAGGACCTTCAAGGTTAATGCTCCAGATTAACCTGAGTTGTGTTCCTTTAGTATCAATATCAAGAACTTATTTGAGGCTTATGTTACCAATTATTTTGCTGAACTCTATTGTTACTGTAGCTATTGTTGATGTAAAAAAGAGGTGTTTGGTAGGGTTGTGTTGTACTGTTGCTGTTATTTTGAATCTTACAAATTATAGTTAAGTTATAAATTTTTTCTCTTAAACTGAATAAATTATATATTAATATAATATAAAAATATTATAATATATATATTTTATGTATGAAGTCATAATCAAATAAGTGTGATTTGATTACAAAGCCTATCTATCTTTATGAAATTTATTGTATTATCTTCCAATAATTTGTTTTCTTTAATCTAAATGTATATCTCTTTTAAGAGTAATAGTAAAAATGAGGATGAGAATACTGAGAGTAGGGTTTGATATACAATCTACCTGTCCAAGCTTGGATTCATATGTATTGGTCTAAGCTTCGATCAATGTGTACCAGTTCAAACTAGATGAAATCGGCCAGAACTGCAGTGGAAGGAGAAGTTAGGAGCTTGTGCTCACGGTGGAAGCATGTGCACCTCCTTTCTTCCTACTCCTTGCTTCGCATGTCGTGGTGGCAGCTTGCATGCCATGTCTGCCATGATACATATTGGTTCGTGGATTAGGACTGGTACAATCTCTTATTGCCCGAACCAGTTTTTTAATCCTGGGAGTTAACAACACATATTTCTTATAATTAAATAAAATTTAACTTTTTATTTATAAAATTATATATTAATAATAAAATTATTAAATATATTAATATACATTTACATTAAATTTATATATATTATAAATGTTTATATTATACATATTTAAAATTTAAATTAATGCATTATATATATATGACCTTTGTTGTTGATAACAAGGTCTTGGGTCAAATCCCGCTCTCATTACTTCACTTGCCTATGTAAAAAAAAATTAATATTTAAATATAATAATTAATTATATGTATACATATCTAAAATTTAATATATATTTATAATTGTATACATATATAATTTAAATTTTTAATGAAGTTAATAATAAAATTATATATGTATTCTTCTCGCCACTGTACTAGAAGTAGTATTATTCCACCGACAACAGGCATACCAAACGCCTGAATACTACCTGTTTTTGTTGCAAGCGCAGCAGTACCAAACATGGCTTATATAATTGTATTTTACCTATTGTTAATTTCAAAGCTGTTGTTAATCCAACATATTGTTTGATAGAGATGATCAGAATATAAAGAAAAATCCAAATGAAATGTAATTATTTTTATTCTTATTTTGGTTGAAATTTTTGTTTATATGCTGATTATGTTCCTATAATTTTAGTGCACTTACAACCGTCAATGTACAAAACAAGTGAAAGAGTAATTTTAATCAGATTAGTTAAATTCAAATTCCATGATGCAGCTAATGTTTATTCTCTTATTTCTTTATCACATGATTTTTTTTAATAAAAAAATAATCTTACCAGGTATTGATATGATATATAATTCTAGTTATAACTACAAAAAGTTAGTCTTTTCTGATTAAATATTTTTGTAGGTTAGACATAGTTTGTTCCTTTGTGCTTCTGATTTATCCAGTGATATTATTGCCTGCACAGATGCTAAGGACTAGAATTGTTGCCTGACAGATGTCCGGGGCTAGAATTGTTGCCTAGCAACAGATTTTTACGTACTTTATTCATGACTTAAGACAAATTTGGAAAGATCTGTTAATATATACCAAGGTTTGAAAAAGGGACTGGTGTATAGGTCTGGTATTGGACCGGTACGCCACAGCACAACTGATAGCTACAGTAAACTGACGGTACCAACACAGTATTATATTACAACCAAAGTCATCTCAGACCAGGACAACTAGAAAATTTTGGCTAGTTCGGACTAAAATTTTAAACCATATATCAATGTTGCTTAAAACTTGCACGCGTGTCATATGTCTTTCTGTTTATAAAACCATATGCAAGGGCTATAATTAATTCTTAGACAGAAAAATATGTACGAATTCATCCTTTTGTTTATGTCAGTATGTAAACATAGTTTCGAGTGAATTTGGGGGCTCTTTCTCAAGGATATGCCTGTTGACAGGTCTTGTAGCGTATCAGGGGAAGATTTGACTGTTTATGGTGATTTTGAAAATTGTCATCTTGCCATTAAAGACCTTGGATGGAGAAGGACCCGCAATCATACAGAAAAGGAATCTACAGTGTCATTATCCAAGACCATTAACACTTCGAGAAGAGAATTTGTATCTTCTCAGTCGTCTAATCCAATAAGTAAAAATGCAGCAGGGAATCACTTGAAAGTTTCACACAATACTTCTGAATCATTTGCTTTGCCTGAGTCAAATACACGTGCAGAAAGACCATTTTTTCAGTTGGATCCAGACATGAGAAGAAAAAGGAATACAGATGGGAAGAGGAAGTATGGATCCACTAGTAATTATTGTGGTGAGAGCTCTAGGTCAGATTTTGAGGTCTCCGAAGTGTCATTTCCAGGAACATCTTCACGACCCTCAAAGTCACGGTCAAATAGAATTCGCAATTCTCAGCGGAGTGGCATTATTTTAGGACCAATTATAGAATTGGATGAATTGAGTTCACCGGAAGCCACCTCCAGTAATCGTCAAAGGCAAAGTTGCAATACTTCTACTAGCTCTGATACTCTGGTTAGACAGATTGAGTCAGATGAGATATTAGCTCAACAGCTCCAAGAGCAGTTTTATATTGAATCAGGCGGACGTGTATACAGTGAGGTAATTCTTATTTTCTTCTACATTTTATCTTAATTTTTTTTTTGTGGTAACACTACTGCAAATCTGTTTCAATTTTATGTACTTAATTATATGTGAATGCTACAATTCTGTTTCTGTACAGATTGATGAAGCCATAGCACGGTCATTACAGCAGGAAGAGAATGCTCGACATGCTTCTTTAGCATCAAACCCAATTCAGCATAGTCGTGTAAGTTGCTTTTCCAATTGCGATGTTTTTTTGAGCTGAAATGGTTTCTCTGCGTATAGCTATGCAATTATTTCTTATTGCTTCCTATCATCTATACAGTCCAATAGTTCAAGTTCACTATATCAATTTTTCTATGTCCAATGTAATTCGGCAATGTGAGGAAACTTTAGTAATTAAACTGTCTAAATTTCTAGGCATTTTCATCCTATCCCTAGAGATATATGAAATCAAGGGACCTATTATCAATAATGACATTTTAACTCTAGATTTGTGAGGATATCTTCCTTTGTCATGTAATAATCAGTTCATACATCATAGGCACATTTTAAGATACATTTCCACAATTAAGTTCTCCAAATGATCCTATGTTGTACTCCTTTCACGTCTATTAGTAATAATGTCCGTTCATATTTTACTTATTCCGTTTTGCAAGATTTCCCTATTAAACATCTGATGTAGCGAAACGAGGCTGTATGTCATACCCTAAAAAATTAGGCGCAAACATGTAGAATATCATTCTTGGGCACACGACAATTTCACTGTTGAATCCTATTTCAACATATGAATGAACAAAATATCGATAATTTTATCTATTTTAAAGCCAAGGGTAAAGAAAACCAAAGAAGCAGGGTGCGAGCATATCAAACATGTGGTCAAAAATAAGAAAACAAACATCATAGTGAATCATTCTTTGTAGTTTGTACAATGTTTATAATTGTAAACAGACATCCATCACTAGTTGATATTGCTAATTCAATTCGGATTGATCACGCTAAGATGGATTTCGCCATTAACATATATCACATGCATTCTGTAGCATATTGTCAACATCAAATATTAAACTATTACCGTTAAACATACATTATGTATGAAGATACAAAATCAGATCGATATATTGTTTGATGCTTAGTCTGGAATGTCTGATCTGCCAGCTATTAAGTCAACTTTGCATTCTACGTCCTTTTCAATCACTTATTAAAATATCATCTCAAGTCTCCAATTTAAAAATTCTGATCCATGGCCTACACACAATTTACTTTTTCACGGCCAGTTAATATCACTTGCCGGCGTATGATTGCACAATAAATCAATATCAATTATAAAGGTTTCACAATTATCAATTGCTGCTATATGTGTAATAAAATGAAATCATATTCACGCATCATTTTCCACGATTTAAATTACTCTTGTCATATATCATATATTAGGCATACCAACTCGTTAGTTTTTAATCAACAAAGCATTATATGAAGAGCGAAACTGTTCTGTAAACCATACAACAATTAGCAGAAACAGCTTTGTAAACCATATATCAATTAGCAGAATGACAAAAAGAGCATCCAAATGAAGCCAAGTCAATGTTTCATCTGGAAACTCTTAACCAACCCAATCAGATAACCACTTTGTCTAACCTGAAGCAAAGGTCTTAGCTCAACTCTAGTTTTGTTAGACAGTGATTTAGTTGAACTCTTAATCCACACAACCTAAACCTTTGGTCATCAACTTGACCAATCCTAAACATCACTGTAGGTCAAATCTAACCAACCACTTAAGTCATGGCATGATCCTCGATCCACCATATTTATTTCATTGTCTAAAATAACCTAACGCCGTGAGAGAATGAATCTGGAATTCTGGATAACAAACATCAACCCCACTCAGTCAAAACTGGACAACAATAAGATCTAACTCGCTGTCCAAATTTGGATATCAATCCAACTCTTCCTTCTCAAGGTTGGGAAAAAATGGTTTTGTCCACAAATTGGCAGCAAAACTAAAAAATGGGATAAAATGACACTCACCTCATGATATTTGGTACAAATAGCTATAAACATTTTCTATCATAATTCTACCATAATTTATAGACTTGGTATCAAGATAAACCCCTTGAAAGTTAAGGGAAGGTTCAGCTACAGTGGGCTGTTTTCGCTTCTAAATCATCCTAAATCAATTTGCAATTTTTCATTTGTCACAACTCACAATTTCACCGGAATATAAGCATAAAAAATAACAAACTCTGACATATTTCATAGTAACTCACCTAATGTGATAAGTTTGGCAATAACCCTACAGGTCTTAGGGTTTTAACTAACCTACTAAGCTACCAAGATAGATTTAATGCAAAAATCATGGCTATCACATGGGAAGAAGCACCATTTTGGTTACAAGAAGCACCAACTTTTCGAGCCTTAGTCTGCCACATATGTAACAAGCCAAAATGGTTGGTTACAAGGAGCACTAGATAGCAAAGAACAGGGGGATGGCATTGGAGAGGGCACGTTTTCTAAACGGACGGAGGCGCTAGGCGAGGCGCTAGCGTCGGCGAGGCACTGCCATCGACTTAGGGCAAGAACAAGGGCAATGGACGGGGTTGACTTAGGAGGTGTTGGCGTCGCCGTTGGATTGTAATTCCAGCCACGTGTTGCATCGCCATTTCCACTGGTTCGGATGGAATTATGCCGCCGTCGCCTCCCCCACCACAAACGCGCTCGGAGAAGGGGGAGTCAGAGGTAGTGGGCGGAAGCAAGCTTCTATCATAGGAGGCAGATTCGGTACTCTCCTCTTCCTCTTCCGTACTACCTCGGTCACCCATCGCTAACTTCTTCCTTGGTTCGTCCGGTTCAGTACCGGTGTGAACCTGGCCGATATGGCGGCTCAGACCGAGTTTTGGAACCTTGATAGAGATTGATACTAAGCAACTAATCTTAATCTCATGAGAGAATCTAGTAATATACTGTAATTCTGTTATGTTTTATGTTTAATTTATATTATGGCTAGTTTCAATTGTATTTGTTTTGGTACATGCCATCTGATCCATTACCTTTGCAGGTAGAACATGCATTATGGATGAACCGGGTGGGTGTGATGTCTGGTTTTGAACTTGCTTGAGATGGCTAAAATTCATCTTGAGTGTCCCAATTGTTGATATGGTACTGGTACGGTCCCTGGCTGAGAGTGGAACCAGTGTGGTTCCTGTTACCAGTATTTTAAACATAGGTTACACCAAATGATGATTTAAATATCAAAATCTGATCTGTGTTTTGATTTTAACAACTGCTACAAGTCTTTGGTCGTTGATATCACTATCACCAATGCTTTTGTTAAAATTTACCAATATCCACATTGCAATATCCTAGTCTGATATTGTAGCAAGGTGGTGCTGGTATTAGAATCTGCCTTGCAGTTTACACATCATTACGCATTTAGTTTTCACAACTATGTTTCATTGTATGGGTCCCTATAAGATTTGATAATTTTATGAAAGTTTTACTAGTCAAATGCTGTTTTCCTTTACTAGTGAATAATGTGCTGGCACTTCTTCTAAGATTGTTTCACTATAGAAAACTAGTTGTAAGTATTTGCTAACATGTGCTGCATCTACATCAAGTAGTATCCGTAAGTTGCATGCTAATAATACTTCAGCGGTCGTGTTTTTTTGACCTTGAACATGTCATCAATATATGTGCATCTTTGCTGTAACTAGGATATGTTTGTATTTAGAAATTAACTCTTAGTTTGTATGTGTTGCTTAGAGAGCCAGATTACTTGCTCGTCTGAATTCTCAAGAATCACGGCAACCATCCAGGCATCTTATTTCCTCGCCAGTTAATAGTGTTCGATATGGATCATTTGCGAGAACCACACCACTAGTGAGGGGTGCTGACTTTCAGGCTATGGTTATGAACATGGTAATACTTTTTTGTGTAGCTGCTTTATTCCCCTTTCCACTCACATTAGGTTATCAGGGAGAGAAGATATTTAATATTCTCGGTCATAGATAAAATGAACTCTATATATTCTTAAATACTAATATCTGGTATTGTTAAATATATTTAAATCTATGTTTGTATATTTAAATATTAATATCTTGGTCATAGATAAAACACAATCTATCCATATATATGTGCATATATATACATATACACACATCATCTATGTATTGTTAAATATTTATGTTATACTAGTACTTAATTCTATATATCCTAACTTTTGTGTATACTAGTAACAGTATAATAGCTAGTATTAAATGTAATTATTGATATTTATTTATGTAATACTTAAATCTAATATAATTTTGAAATTATGCATGAAGTCAATTTTGTAATAAATAATATATTAAAAACATAAACACAATCTAATGTACTATAACGCCAAATATATTATCTTATTATGTGTTATAATATATTGTTTTTAATCATTATATTTGCATCCTATATTTGTAGAACAAATATCTTATGTAATATTTAATATTTAAATCATGATATATTACTATTAGTAACTATAATATAGTGTACATTTAAATATAATAAGAATTTACATATTTTGTGTATGTCATATCAATTACATATATTTTATTGTTTAATATAATATTGTAAAAAGCTTGAGAGAGATTACTATTTCGATTAGAGTTCTGTGCACACACAGAATGGATCTAGATCCAGTAACAAAACAGACCTGGGTATTTACATAGGTCAACACTTTCACTCAAGTTGGAGCAAATACATCAAACATGCCCAACTTGTTACACAAAGCACAAAATCTAGTAGGACTAAGGGCTTTGGTGAAAATATCTACTATTTGATCTTTTTATTTAATATATGGTATGGTAATTTGATTGTTGATAATTGTTTCCTTGTATGATATTCAATCTCACTATGTTTAGTCCTTTCATGAAATACTGGGTTGCTAGCAATGAAAATGGTTGACTTGTTGTCACAGTGCATGTCCATCGGAGTGTGATATGAGATATTTAATTCTTGTAAAACGCTTTTAATCACATCATTTCACACATTATAGCTTTTGTATTCAGCTTCACAGCTAGATGGCTACTACGGTTTATTTTTTTTTGCCTTTTCAAGTAGCAAGGTTGCCTCTAACATAGGTATAGAACCCAGAGGTCCACCTCTAGTCATCAATATTCCTACATAATTTGTATTAGTGTAGCCTTTAACAGTGGCGTGACCATTTTTCTTGTAAGATACCATGACCAGGAGTTTTCTTAAAGTATTGTATAATATGCACAACAACATTCCACTAATGAAGTTTGGGTTTTTGCATAAATTTGACTTGACTACCCTACAATATAAGGAATGTCAGGCTGAATAACAGGGAGATAAATGAGCTTTCCTACCAACTAATGATATCGAGTAGGTTCAATATCCTTAGAGTCAATGTCACAATTGAATTTTTGATTTGGAATCAGAGTCTCAGCAGGTTTCAATCTAGCATTCCTAGTTCTTGTAAGAGATCAATTGCATATTTACATTACAACAAAGACAATGTTAGGTCATGATATGCTATTTCAATTCCTAAAAAGTATTTAGGCCTACCCAGGTTTCTTAAATCAAATTGAGTCTTTAAGTGTATTTTGGTTTCACATATGCCTTGGGTGTCACTCTTGTAAGAATGATATCATCAACATAGATGGCCGGAACAATAATGCCTTAGCTAGAGTGGTTTATAAAAATAGAAATGTTTGTCTTATCATGGTGGAATCCTACTGATTGCATTATCTAGGCAAACTTAAAACCATATCTAGGACTTTGTTTTAGGCCATAAATTGTCATGTGTAATTTATATGCTAGCTTCTACTAGCTCCTCTTCAGCAGCATAGAGGCTGCTCCATGTACACTCCACTCTCCTTCAGCGAGGTCTCCATATAAAAAGACATTTTTAATAATTACCTAATGAAGTTAAGTTAACAGCAAAACCCGAATAGAGTTAAGCTTAGTGACTAGGGAAAATATGTCAGGATAATCAATATCATATTCCAGGGTAAAGCCCTTGGCCACCAATCAGACTTTGTATCATTGCACAGGGCTATCTGGATTGTGCTTGATAGTGTATACCCATTTGCATGGTATAAGTTTTACACCGAGAGGAGGCTTGACAAGTGACTAAGTTTTTCTAGATTGTAGAGTGTCTATTTCATCCGTGGTTGTTTTTCACTCTAGAAGAGTAATAGCCACTAAGAAATGTTTAGGTAGTATGGAGGATGAAAGAGTAGCAAGAATTGTAAGATAAGATTTAGATAAAAGTGTGTTGGATACATACATGGAAATTGGATAAGTGGCCGTGGATCTGCCACCCTTTCGAAGAGCAATTGGAAGATCGTATGTGTCAAGTGAGGACCTGATGATAAGGGCAATTTAGTGGCGTGGACTTGTTGGCTTTGTGTATGTCTTTGAGTGGATAAACTTATAATAATGAAGGTTGAGCTTGCTCCAGTGGAGTTGTATCTATGCCCAACTTAATAGGAGTAGAAAGAGGAATCTTTGTTATTTTTCCTTGTGGTTTAGATTGGATTCCTAATGACAGGGAACAAATTCACAAAAGATAGCGTCGATGTTGACAAATGAGCAATGAGAGATAGGGTCATAACATCAAAACCTTTTTAAGTTTTAGAATAACCAAGAAAAATACATTTAACTGCGTGGTTGACTTAAGTGGTCTAGTTTAACACCAAGAATATGAACATTATATAAAGATCTAAACACACAAGAAGTAAGAGGAAAAGCCACTTGAGTAGGAAAGAGAACGGAGAAGGGCAACTTATTCCCCAACACGGAAGTTGGCATATGATTAATGAGAAAGGAAGTTGTAAGAACTGCGGTTGGCACATTCTATGTGAAACAACATGCTCCAAAGGCATTGTCTGATTCTTTACTTCAGCATAGGAACTTCAAAAAATAGAGTACTTGATTTTCAATAAGAAAATCCTAACACATATGAGAATGGTCATCAATGAAAGTGATAAAATATTAATGACCATAGTAAGGTACAAGACTTAGCCCCTATGTATTAGAATGAACAAGACAAAAAGGGGCATTACTCAAAATATTTATATTTGACGAAAAAGAAGAATGAAAGTGTTTTCCAAGTGGACAAGCATTATAATGAATTTGAGAGTATAGTTTAGATGAGACAAGCATATATAATTTATCCAATAAAGGATGACCCAAATGACAGAGTCACTAGGTAGGTAAGGTTCTCCAAGGAAAGATGAGCTAAGGATGTAGAGTTTGAGACACTCTATCAAAGTTGTCCGGATCGAGATCCTAGCTAGGAATGATAAAGGCTTTATAGGATCAAAACATAGGATCGAATCGTAAGATTATAAGATCCTACTAAATCACCTAAAATATATAATATTTTAAAATATATTCATTTAATTAGACTGAAGAGTATGATAAATATTCTAATAAGTAATAAGTAATAAAAAAATTAATATATATTTATTTAGTAATTGGTATTATGTATTAAGGTGTATATATATATTCAATATTTTATAATATTATATAGATGTATTAATGGTATAGTATAAAATTATGAAAACGAATATTTGTTAAGTGATAATGATGGAGATAAGTTAATAGAAGATGGATATTACAAAAGTGTCCAATGAAGCTTAGTAACAACAAAGGTATGCAATGAAATGAACACAACAACATGAAAACATGGAAAATGATGAAGATAAAGGTATATATGGTAATGACAATAATAAAGATCACAAAGTTGATTCTAATAAATAGTTGAAATAGACAAATATAGTTGTAGATGATAAGAACTTTAAGTTGATGAATGTTTGTCATGGAAAGAGTAAATGATGACAATTAAAAACAAAAAATTGCATCACATATCAATTTAAGACTTTTGTCATAATAGATTATTGATTTTTGATATAATAGTAATAAAATTTAAACTTATTTTACTTATTAACTTAGGATCGAGTAGGATAAGTGGGATGGTAAGATTCTACTCGATCCTAAGACTCGGATCGTAGGATCGTAATATCCTATCACATTTTAGATCCTACATTCGTTCTGGAACAGTTTGCCTAATTTAAGTCGTAGGATCGGAAGATCCAAGACCCGGAACACATTTTTGACAACATTGCACTCTATCCTATATACACCCACCAATCATTGCCCTTGTCTTGAGGTCTTGAGAAACAATACGAAGAAAAGGTCACTGAACAATTTAAAGCATTAGTTAAGGAAGATATGGATAGTAGATTAATAGGGAACTTGGGTACATGAAAAACAATGAGGTAATTCTATGTTGGATGTCGTATGGATGGTGCCAATTACCAAAGTTGGTGTAAGGGATCCATGCAAAAGGTGTGTATCAGGGTGCAATGATGTAAACAATGATTTGTTGCCTATCACATGGGAAGAAGCACCAACCCAAAGTATTATTGGTTGAGGTAAAAGTGGCTATACGAGACACGGGGGCAGTGGATGCCTTCATAGTGGAAGACTGTGTTTCACTTTCTTTGCCTGTAGCAAGTTCTCATATTCTGATACAAGGGTGGGCTCAGGAACATTAGTGATATTCTGATACAAGGGTGGGCTCAGGAGTATTAGATGTTGTCACGATTTGATTCCCAAGAGAAACATCATATTTAATGAAACTTTATATGCAGTCCTTGCATGAGGCGGCTTTCCAAATTTTTTCGGGCACTGATTAAACGTGTGATTGGTGCGGCCATAATGTTCGCATAGGGAAAAACCACCCCGCCTACTGCCGCAGCCAATACCCCCTCTGCGGCCTTGACATTCTTCGAGCTACATATATATATTCTTATGTGGAGCATATGTGGTAGCAAGGGAGTCCCATACCTCCTTAGTTGTGTCAAGAAACATTATAATGTTGATAATCTCTTGTTCTATACTGTTTTATAGGGAAGTAATATTGCTAAATGTCTTTTGCACCATCCTTCATATGCTAGATTTGAAGAATTGGAGGAAGGTCTAGAGTGTGTAGGCCCTTCTCATACGATCCAAGAATGAAATGCTAAGACCTTGCTCAAAGAAGGTAGTTCGCTCTGTCCAGCTTGATGGAGGGACGTCCCACTGAAAGCAACAGGTTTGGTTTCATTGTTTGAGAGTGTTGTCAAATCCATTAGAACAACTACTGGAAGGACTGAAGTAGTAGCAAAAGAGGCTGAAGAAAAAAAAAAGGTTCTTGGGACTGGAAGGATGCCCAGGGTTGCTTCTATGTGGAGAGCAGAAGAAGGCTTTCAGATGGAGGAGGCGAAAGCACTTCCGCAGGAGATGAAGGAGATTTCCGCCGAAAGGCGTAAAGGTCTCCAAGATGGGGAAGACACCTCAAGTGCTCAGGTTCTCTGTTAACAGATGAAGAACCACTTGTCGACAACGAGGGAAACACGCTAGCGAGTATGGAGAGGTATAGATACGAAGGAGGGAAATAGTGGGAGCGAGCGGTGAAAATCGAGTGCGGACTCTGATACCATGTAAAAAACTCTAAGAGAGATTACTATTTTGATTAGGGTACTGTACACATATACAAAGAATGGATCCGGATCCAATAACAAAACAGGTCCAGGTATTTACAGAGGTTAACAAATATTATATTTTGATATAATTCAAATATATTTTATCTTTATGGATAAAATATTTTATAATATACATGTCAATGGAAGAGTTTACTTGTTATACCAAACATATCATTGACAGGTTTCTTGTACATTTTGAGTTTATTCAATAAGTATACCAAACACTTAAGTAAGGTTACTAGTAATCTTCCATCGTTAATCTCTCTTTATGGTAATCCACATGACTATTAACAATATGTCTCTAAGGCCCTCAGCCACTTCTTTGAGTTTGCTAGATATGGTCGCTGGGTAATAATTACGGAGAATACCATAGCTCGACATCATTGAGGATATATTCTTTGATCTAAAGAACAAACAGGTGAACTTATATGGCTGGAGGCAGATCAACACATTGACAAGGAAAGGCAGAGAGGGCAAAAACAAGAAAGGCTCTCCTCATCACGGTTCCTCGTCTTGTCCAACTCTAGTGCCAGCTCTACTGGAGATCCTCATTGATCCATTCCCACACAGCAAGTCGGCAGGAAGAAAATCTCGATCAGAAATAGAGGAGGATAGCTTAGCTGCAATGCGAGGATGAACATTCTAGTTCGGTGAACTTCATCATGCTTGGCGAACAGGGAAAGCCTTCACATGGAGCAAAGGGGAAAGAAATTTCCTACTTCTTTCCTCCCGGACAAACTAGTCCCAAAGAAAATGGCAAGATTGCTACACGAGCTCCTCCCTCTCCTCTAGCTTGACACTAGTTTCTTGGGAAGAGACTTTTGAGCCCAATCAACGTGATAGGGAAAAGGGCAGATCCTGGACTCACTTGGCAAAGGGAAGCGAGAGAAAAAGGAGAGATCGTAAAGACAAAGTCATGACAGAGATGTGAATGACAACAGACAAAGACAGCTCATCATGCCAAAGCATTTGTGGGTGGATGTTCGATGAAAATCCCTAATCTTTCTCTTTTATGTAGGCGATTTGGCCGAAGGTCTCTGAGAGGAGATTTAGTGGTGATGCGGACGAAGATACAAGGCCAAGATGGTCCAAAAGAACCTATTAAAAGCCCATACGCTACAGGAGTTTGACTAATTAATTTGCATACAAAATCATATTTAGTTTTATTTAAATACTTACTTAGGGAACATTGGATTCATTACTTTGGCTTAAATGAATTTTCATTTGCAAGCGTCGTTGTTTTTCTCGCACCATTGGGTGTTGGCCGTGAGGGCTACATTTTTTTTCCTTAACAACGCTCCCTTGATTTCCATCTCATTCCACATCATGTCATCCTCTGCAACTCACCGCTCTTCCTTGCCGAAACTCAGCTGCACGTGCCTTCCCTTCCTCGTCCAAATCCTCCACGCCATCTGAACCCTAACGCCCCATCACCACCTGGGCAGGAATTGTCATTCCTCCCCCCCCCCTCCTCACATTGTGAGCTCCACCAATGCCGGTCGCCACCAACAGTCTGATCGTCACTTCCCTTCCCCTTCGTCCTGATTCCGTCCAACATTCCCCACGTATGCCGGATGGATTCTTTCCGATCCTGATCGACATCTCACCTTCAAGCTGTGTCACCACTTCCCAACATTGTTGTGCCTCCCTTGCTATGCTCACCGCTTCCCAACATTGTTGTGCCTCCCTTGCTACGCTCACCAATCGTACGACACATAACTCCAATCCCTCTCGTTGACGAGTTTCCCACGATCTGTAGCCCCTCGGCGTCATAGCAGCCCTATGAAGTCCGGTGCTGCTCTTCCCTCTTGATTCGCCACTTATTTGCTACCCTCCTTAAACACCGACCAGTACCAATGGATGCCTCCTGCATCGCCAGTCGCCAACACAGAGCCCAACTCCACTGTTTCCCTCTGACGAGTCCATCATCTACCCTACGCAAATGGCGGCAGCATCCTTCTGCCTCGCCCATGCCAATTCAGCACCACCAATTTTCTTCTGCAACTAGTGCGTTATTTCCTCTAGTTGGGATCTGTTTCAACCATGGTCACCAGGACGCAACTGACGAGAATTGCCACACCTGGATTGCATCACAGCAAGTGGACGTCGGCACTGGATCCAATCAGAAACGAATACCAGCTCTTCCTCACGCTCGTTTGGAAGGGTGAGTGACGAGTCGACCTGCTCGATTTTTGAGATCCAATTCGATTCAACCCCGCGCATCAACTTCACTTGTTACGGTAATAATCTCCTAAATTACTAGCTAGCTTTACAATTGATATTTTCCTTATTACATGCTAATGTATTTGCCCTATACTCCTCTGCAACCTGATAGATCTTCAAATATATTTTTTTGAGAGCCTCGATTATATTAGGAAATATCTGCATTGCAATTTACCGTTATTGCTTTGAGAGATTCGACTAGCCTAAACTAGTGTGAAGTTCCAACTTATAAACTTAGATTAGGATCCATATCATCTTTATCTATCTTGTGCTACATCAAATTGGTATAAGAGCCAAGTTGATCCCCTTCTATACACCAAACTGGGATCTCCACAAAAAAAGAAATCTAAACCCTAAACCCTAAATCCTAAAAAAAAACCAGTTCAGGACTTGAATATCAACCATTGTTTGAATCGAGTTCTACTAGCGATAGAGACCAGTTGTCTAAATTACTTACACGCTTGAATGCCCAAATGAAGGCATTTGATTCCAGATTGGGACAACATGATGAACTAGTACAACGTCTTCATAGTCGCCTAGATCTTTTAGAGAACCTAGTTTACCTCTCGTCCTAGGTCACCATTAGAAGACCAGCATAGACAACACTCTTCTCAAAGGCCCATTAATCCTGAACCAAGTCAACATCATTCCAGAATACACACTCCTGATCGACATGATCGGGAGATGGGGTTACCCCCACAAAGGGAACCTGCTGCACCTAGATGTAGTCGTCGGGACCGTGAGGACGATGACCTTGTCCGATCTTGACTGCAAATACCAACCTTTGATGGTAGCCTTGACCCATGTATTTTCCTAGTTGGGTAGTCGCTATAAAACAGTATTTTGACTAGTGTCTTTTGCCTGAAAATCACAAAGTTCGATTAGGTAGCATGACCTTACAAGGACCAGCTAAATTATATTGGACTAATTTAGAAAGATAATTAGCACGCACTCATCATCCTTCCATAGACATATGGGATGAAATAAAACTTAAACTGCGTGAAAAATATGTTCCCACCCATTTTAGAAAACGTCTACTTGAACAGTACCATAGAGTGCGTCAGGGTACTAGTACAGTCGTTGAGTACATGACTCGCTTTGATGAGCTCATGATTCGTTGCGATATGCACGAAGACCCAGAGCTAACCTTGGCACGGTTTGAACAAGGCCTACGCTATGAGAGTTGATGTGAAATGGTGTTTCATACCATTGACACAATCAAAGTGGCCTTTCAACGTGCATCTGAGATAGAACACTATTAAAAAGTTGAATTTCGTCGCTCTACACCATCAACTCAAAAGAGACTTAATCCTGACATGAGCAACCGACCCCCTAGAGTTACTGAACCACAGACATCACATGTACCTCTGGCCACGGAGAAAGGAAAGGCCCCACTTAACCGAGATGTTAGCAAAGTAGCTTGTTATAGATGTCATGAAAAGGGTCATTATGCATCAAAGTGCCCAAAATGATCGATGTACATCAGTGATGAAACACATTCACCTAGAGGGGAGGAGGAAGATAGGGAGTATCTTACCGATGAGTTCAACGAATACCTTAACACAGAAGAAGAGGACACGTTAGAGGATACACAACACACTAACGCTATTATTGTTAGGTGTATACTAGTCCAACCCAAGCATGGAGAGGATTGGCTAAGGACAAGTATTTTCTACACCTATACTAAATGCAACGGTCACCCTTGTGGTGATCGATGGGGGCAGCAGCCTTAATGTTGTGTCTCGCTCAGCTGTCACCAAATTTGGACTCAATCTTGAACCACATCCCCTCCCATATTTGGTCGCAAGGGTGGATAACTCAAACATACCGGTCACCCACAGATGTAAGGCGCCTTTACACTTTGCTACATATTCTGATCAAGTGTGATGTGATGTGCTTAGCATGGACGTTACCCATATTCTTTTAGGTTGACCTTAGTTGTATGACCTTAATGTTACTCACTTTGGGCACAACAACACCTATGTTTTTGAGTACAAGGGATAAAAAATTCGACTAACCCTATCTCCTCCAAAAGAATTGAGAGCCTCGACATCCAAAGGTGTGATAAAAAAAGACTCATCGAATGCTAAGCCCCTACACATTATTCGACCTACACCCTTTATTTCTGATATTTATGAGTCAAAAGTTGTGTTTACTTTGCTGATAAAGGAAGCCATTCTCCCTTCTGGCAAACCAATAGACCTCAACGTTTAGGTGTTACTAGAATAATTTGTTGATACATACCTGATGAATTATTTGATGAATTACTACCAACTAGGGACATTCAACATGCAATTGATTTAGTACCATGTTCATCCTTACCTAATCTCCCACATTATAGGATGACACCAACTGAGCATGCTGAATTACAACGCCAAGTCAATGATTTGCTTTACAAAGGCTTTGAGAGTCTTAGCCCATGTGCTGTTCCTACCCTCCTCACCCCTAAGAAAGATGGAAGTTGGAGAATGTGTATTGATTGTTGGGCTATAAATAAGATTATTGTGAAGTATAAATTTTTGATCCCTAGATTAGATGACATGTTGGATTTCCTCGTATGTTCGAATTGGTTTTCCAAAATTGATTTACGTAATGGATACCATCAAGTTCGAATTTGCCATGGTGATGAATGGAAGACTGCTTTTAAAATAAAAGATGGTCTCTACGAATGGCTAGTGATGCCTTTTGGCATATCGAATGCCCCTTCTATATTTATGAGGTTAATGACACAGGTTCTTCGGCCATTCCTAGGAAATTTTCTTGTCTATTTTGATAACATTCTCATCTATAGTAAGTCGCGTGAGGAGCATTTGGAACATCTTAGGTTCACTTTTGGCCTTAAAAATACTCCTTAATAGATCATGTTGTCTTCCTAGGTTTCGTTGTGTCGAAAGAGGGATTATCTTCCGATCTTGAAAAGGTGAAGGCAATCACGGATTGGCCTGAACCGACCTCTATACATGCTGTGCGAAGTTTTCATAAGCTCGCAACCTTTTATCGTCGATTCATTAAAAACTTTAGTACCATCATGGCCCTTATTATTGATTGCATTCAAAAAGGGGATTTTCAATGGACACCTGCTGCTAGTCGTGCTTTTCAAACCATTAAGGATCTCATGACCTTTGCTCCTGTACTATGCCTACTAGATTTTGCTAAAGTTTTTGAGGTTGCATGCGACGCTTCAGGCGTAGGAATTGGTGGCATGTTAAGTCAGGAAGGACACCACATTGCATTTTTTAGTGAAAAGTTACATGACACTAAATTGAAATATTCAACATATGATAAGGAATTTTATGCAGTTGTATGGTCTTTAAGACATTGGTGTCATTACATCAAGAGTTTGTTCTTTTTAGTGATCATCAAGCTCTGGCTTATCTTAATACTAAAAAACATTTAAATCCACGTAATGCAAAATGATTTGAATATTTGTAACAATTTTTTTTGTCATTAAACACAAATCTGTCAATAAAAATAAAGTCGCAAATGCTTTGAGTAGGATTCATATTTTACTCAACACCATGCAAGTTGAGATTATGGGTTTTGATGAAATTAAGAAAGCATATCATGACTGCTCAGATTTCTCGGAGACCTTCACCAAGTTGTCAAACGATTACTTGATTCTAATTATGCCCTACGAGATGGATACCTATATCACAGTAATAGAATTTGCATTCCCCGCATGTCGATGCGTGATTTCCTTATTTAGGAATTGCATTATGGAGGGGAGCCATATGACACCACGGTCGAGACAGGACCACTAGCATGGTCACCGATCGATTCTTTTGACCGAAAATACCTAGTGATGTCATGTGAATAATCAATCATTGTGGTACTTGCCAGCAAATGGAAACTCAAAAGAAAAATACAGGGCTATACACGCCTTTACCTATACCCGATGCCCCTTGGCAAGATGTTAGCATGGACTTTGTCCTAGGTTTACTGTGTACACGAATGCGACATGACTCTATCTTTGTAGTAATCGATCGATTTTCTAAAATGGTTCATTTCATACCTTATCAGAAAACCAACGATGCATCTCATGTAGCTTCTATATATTTTAAAGAGATTGTTAGACTGCATGGAGTTCCTTGAACAATCACTTTAGATAGAGATGTCCGATTTGTTAGCTACTTTTAGAAAACTTTATGGGCGCTCTTAGGTATTAAACTCAAATTCTCATCTGCTTACCACCCTCAGATTGATGGGCAGACTGAGGTAGTCAATAGGAGTCTAGGTGACTTGTTGAGATGCATTATTAGGGACCATGTGACCAATTGGGAAGCTATATTGCCAACAACATTCAATAGTGCAGTAAATAGGTCAACTGATCTCAGTCCATTCCAAATAGTTCTAGGTATGCAACCCAACAAGCCTATTGATCTAGTGCCTCTACCCACTTCTTCTCGTATATCAAATTCTGCATAATCCTTTGCCCGACATATTCATGAACTTTACATTGAGATAAGGCAAAAAATCTCACAAAGCAATGACAGGTACAAAAGCTTTGCAGATAAATGACGTAGGCCACAAATTTTCAGTGAGGGAGATAGAGTGATGGTAAATGCAAGAGGTCTATTTATAATAAAATATAATATAAGTGATAATGCCTATGTTGTAAATACGCCTACAAATTTAGGGATTAATACTGTTTTCAATGTGGAAGATATTTCATTGTACTATGAGCCAGAAGAACCAGATGCAAATATTATGCCACAGCCAAATTTACCAATCACAGTTGAGGAGGACCAGATTGAAATCATTTTGGAAGACCAAATAGTTTTCCATCCGAATCAATCAGAACATCAATTCTTGGTAAAGTGGCTAAATTGACCAACACTTGGATTTTTGAAGAAGAGATTCAACAGATTGCCCTAGAGACCTTACAAGAATATATTGTAAACAATTCACCGGAGGTGAATTTCTCCCACCCGGGGGAATTGATGCAGACAAAGATACAAGGCCAAGAGGGTCCAAAAGAACCCATCAAAAGATACAAGGCCAAGAGGGTCCAAAAGAACCCATCAAAAGCCCATACGTTGCAGGAGTTGACTAATTAATTTACATACAAAATCATATTTAGTTTTAGTTATTTTTGTCCTTACGTGAGTAGTGGTCATGTTTTTAGTGGTATGCGTATTTAGTTATTTTTACCTTTAACGTGAGGAATGCGATGTTTAAATTTTAGTAGTGTTTTATTTTATTTAAATACTTGTACATAGGGAATATTGGATTCATTATGGTTGCAAATGAAAATTCAATTAAGCCAAAGTAATGAATCCAATGTTCCCTATGTACAAGTATTTAAATAAAACAAAACACTACTAAAATTACACATCGCACTCCTCACGTCAAAGATAAAAATAAATAAATATACATACCACTAAAAACATGACTACTACTCACGCAAGGACAAAAATAATTAAAATTAAATATGATTTTGTATGCAAATTAATTAGTCAACTCCTGTTGCGTATGGGCTTTTGATGGTTTCTTTTGGACCGTCTTGGCCTTGTATCTTCGTTTGCAGCAAGTGGTCTATCCATTTTAATGAAAATGAACTACACTGGCTCTTATGAGGTAATCTACGAACAATAACTGCTTGACAGTCGCCTGCATTTGTGTCCTCTGGCGCGTGCATCGCTCCAAGAACAAACAGATTTTGCGTTCTGGGAAGTAACTGCTGTTTTCTTCCTCGCCAGAGTTCCACCACTTTAAGTCTTGCTATTAGCCATCATTAATGTACTGAATTCCAGATTGGGGACCACTGCCGCCTGCACTTGAATCCTCTAGCACCAGCAGCTCACCCTCGGTAGAACAATGATATTTTGCATTCCAAGAAGTTGCTGCTGTTTTCTACCTGGCAAAGATTTCACCTCCTCTAGTCTTGCTATCAGCTATCATAACAAGAGAGATAATGGCAAGGAAAAGAAAAGGCCAACTGCTAACCCACAATTTCACCAATTCTGAGGGAGAGGACCTTAGTTATCACTTCCTAGATTATATAGCAAAAAATATTGAATATAACAGTTACAGAAAAGATAGAGTGAAGGCAACAATTGATTCCAATATCTTGCTGTAAACAACTAAGATATTTATTAGCACCTTGCGTTTTCAATCTATTGTTAATTATTTGACGGTGATGTTATTTTGCATATTTTAGACATTTCAACTATCAAAATGACTTCCATCCCTACTTGCAGAGGTCTAACTTGCTTGTGGATCTGGAAACCGGGACTCACAGTGGAACCCAAATGGTGTTTTCTAATATTCTTAACAGTCAACGTGATTTCAATGAGTATGTATTTTCATTTTATTGCGTAACATTTTATACTTCTTCTAAATAATGCTTTCAACAAATAGATTTGAAATATTCTGCATATTATATAATCATATGATAGATTTCCATATAATTTATTTGATTTTGTTCTGCTACATTCTCATACTTAGATTTGTGAACTTTATACTGTGCAAAGAAGTATGTTTGATCACCTTGGACGTTAGTCACGTTACTGTCAGTTTAGCAGCTCTCTACATGACAAATATTGAGAACAAAGTTATTGGGCCTAGTAGTTGAAAAAATTAAACAATTATTCTGAATGGCTTTGGTGGTATTGGCAGAATATAGGTATGGGGTATCAACACAAATGTAAGGTAAGGTGAACTGGTTTCACATCACGATGAGGTGTTTGCATCTTTGTGAGTTGAATCAAGTAATATATAGAATAATCTCACCTTGTAGCGATAAGATTGCTTATACCAAATCTCCATGCACTTCGGGCTCGGAGGAGTCAATGTATTTTGGTTACCCTTTAGGGATCTCGCTAAATTACTACTATTTAACTGAGATCATCAATATAATCCTAAAATTTGATTACGATTAATTTGAATGAAGTGATTTTGATCCTGGTTTACCTTTTCTCACTGAACAGGTAGACTGACTCAAATAATTTGTTCAGGGATAAAGGGTATAAAGAGTTTGAAACAAGGTTTTTTAAACCAGTCCGAACTAGCTGATTTTTATAGTTTGAATTAGTTCGACAAAGGACTGGAGCAGCGAAATCGAGTGGAGAAGGAGGAGAAGAAGGAAGGAGAAGGAGAAGGAAGGAGAAGGAGAAGGAAGGAGAAGAGGAAAGGGAAGAAGGAGAGGAAGGAAAGCAAAGGAGCGTGTCCGCCGGGCAGAGCCAAAGCTCCTGGCAGGTGGAGTGGATGGAGCGGATTGTGGAAAGTTGGAGTGGACACTTGCCTGGTGTACATTCTGTACCTGGACTGGTACTGATTGGTATGAACCGGTCCGACAGCTGGTCAGACCAGTTCTTCTTACATTGGTTTGAAAAAATTTAGAGTTAACGTTTGAGTTTGAGATGGGTTATGGGAGAGGGTAAGTGAAATTGTTTAAGGATAAATATTTAATTTCAACTCTTGAACAAATCGTTAATTGTCAAAATGGTCATTGTTGGCTTAGGCATTGTGGGCACTGGACTTCGATGTACAGATCAAGACCTGTTGGTTTGGTTTGAGCATGAAAGGTGCATATGTTGTCTTGGATTGATGTGGACCATTTGCTCGGGCAGATTTACTTTGTCCCAGTGTCAAACCTTTACTAGATCCGTGTTACTTGATCTTATATTGGCACTGGTCTCGGCCAAAATCATTCGATTTTAAGCAGTCTCCCACCACCTCTTTAGTTTTATCTCACAAACTCTATTCAACTAAAAGCCTGACATTCAATTGGAATTTGGGAAAACTTAATGACTTAAGTTTATGTTAATATAAGAGCTGTTAATACAGAAATTTTTTTGCCGTGCATCAAAATTGAGAGGAATGAGGCCGGGCATGAACTGGTACCTATACACATCTCGATTCAATGTAATGACTTGCATGTTTATTTCTTTTTGATAGAATGTTTCTGACATAGTTAATTGGACAACTTAAATGATGCCTGAAATGTGAATACGTGACTCCTTTTTTCCTTGCTAGAGGTGACTACGAGACGCTATTGGCCCTCGATAACAACAACCATCAACATACTGGGGCGTCAGAGAGTCAGATCAATACGTTACCACAGTCAATAGTGCAGGTGTGTATCAACTGAAACTTTAATGTGCTTCCGCAGTTCTTTCCTAATTCTGGACTTTACTGCTTTAAACTAGTGATATTTTTGTGAAATTGCTTTTTCAACAGAATGAAAACTTTGAAGAGCCATGCGCTGTCTGCCTTGACAAACCATCTGTTGGAGAAGTAGTTAGACATTTGCCATGCTTACACAAGTTCCATAAAGAGGTATGTAATCCTCATGTTATTATGTCATTCCTCTTTTTGAATAATGATGATATAGGGCTAACGTTTTTATCAATGTTCAGTGCATTGACCAATGGTTAAGGAGGAAGATGCTGTGCCCAGTATGCAAGAGTGGTATTACGTAATAGAGTATTGCTGGCTGAAATATGGCAGAAGAATGACTTCGTATTTTGAATTTTAATGTTATGATCTCAGTATGCAATATGGTATAATTGTCCATTCCTTTATTTACCTGAGCAGTAAGTGAAATCTACCAAGCTTAGCATTTTGTGATGTGAAACTCAGAATAGACTATAGATTTGAGATACATTATTTGCTTTACATGTCGCATGAATGCATTAAGTTATTAATGCTGTATCACAAGTGTAACATGAGAAAGTATCAGATGGAGCTGATGAACAATTTTCTATTTTCAGAATTATGTTTGATTTGAAACATCATTTGAAGCATATTAGTAACATTGTGATAAAAGAAAAAATTTTCTAGGCAAGGTACCTAATTAGGAAAGTTTAGGAGGCCTCAAAATATCGTAGATAAATGTAGTATTATTGTGGATATATTATATTTATGTTATGCACTTTTTTTATTCTATTCAATAATATTTTTATTATTGTGGATAAGCATGATACGATTGTGCTTATCTACATAATAAGGGTGCTAATTTTTTAGTGTGGATAAACTTATCTATAATAATAAGGGTACTATTGGATGTAATAGAGTGAGAAGATTATATG
Source organism: Costus lasius (assembly GCA_027563935.2). Classification (NCBI taxonomy): domain Eukaryota; kingdom Viridiplantae; phylum Streptophyta; class Magnoliopsida; order Zingiberales; family Costaceae; genus Costus; species Costus lasius. The sequence goes on along the minus strand of CM050451.1, from coordinate 20,981,103 downwards.
GATATAGTTTATACACAGATTATATTGTACTTATTCACGATATTTTGACTCTTAACTTTCCTAAGCACTTCTAGGAAATGTTTTCTTGTGATAACTTATGATACTCATTTTTAATCAGTTTTTGATTACAAATATGTTATGCATTTACAAAAAGAGGTTCTGGTTAATACAAGTATCAGATGAAATACAAACCTTTTGTGGTCTGCCTCAAAAGCCTTCATAAGGCCTCAGCGCTCCTATAAAACGGCTGCTTTGATGTCTATATTACGATGAAAGTGTTCTATTACGAACACTCTTATGTTGCTTTTCGTTTTATGTTTTGCTTTTCGAATGGGTTGATTTGATGGAATTAACCAAACAATTCAAATTTGGCTCTTGGATTTTTTTTTAAAAAAATTAGTCCATAAATTTCCCGTATTAACTTATGGAACTTTGATACATTCTCCTAATTTGCATATCATTTTAAACAAGAAATGCCTTTTTATTTTTTTAAAATGTACTATTTTATTAGGTAATAACTAGGAACTATATTAGTAGAGAAAACTAGTTTAACACAATAAGAACTAAGCCACAGCAAGAAATAATTCTGATTGAGTGAAATAAGATATAAGTGTAGTCGCCATAATTGTGGTATCATAATGCAAAATCAAGATTGCATTTACATGGTAATGATCAGAGTTGTGGCAATTTGTCTTTGATCTCGAACATGCTTTGAGCTTAGACCCAGCATTGGTTATTTTTCTTTGGCTATCTAATAAACTTACACGAAAAGAGGGGTTATTTTAATTTATATTTTGATGCATAATATGGATTGTCATATGGTGAACCATAAAATAGAAGTTAAAGTATATTTGAGGTTTAGACTTATTGTTGTATCCTATGCCCAACTCTTTGTTGGTTTGCTTGTCCCTTGACTGTTTTACTAATATTACCTTTTATTACCAACTATCTACTAGGATTCTGGGCAAGGGTATATGTGTTGAGGTATGATAACTACATTGATGCCAACAATGATGTTTTATGGTGTGCGTATAACATTTATTTGGTGCATAGTGTGTGTTTTTTTTTATCACTGTGGGTTATTTTGATTGGTTAGCAAATGAGTTATAAATATTATTCTTACAATAGTGTATAACGCAATAATGCTTATGATCAGTTAAATCTCATGAGCTCATCACTTAAGAAGGGCCCACGTAGCACCTTAGATGCTCAATCACCTCAAGAATTCGAGGCTTTGTCACCTTAAGCACATAGTCACCTAAGGTGTTTGTTGTTCACCTTGAGCACTTAGACACCCCAAGAAAGTTTTCTAGTAACTCAGGTTATGCAAGTTGAGCATATGCAAGCTTTGTAATCTCTAGGTAGCTTATGACTTCAAATTTTGCTGGGCATTGAGTGATATCCGTGTGAATTGTGCTTAATTTTGCCTACATCACTCACCAAATGCATATGATATATTACATTTCTTAGCATTTGTATTTTTTTAAAAATTGACAATCGTAGCTAGAGTGCATTGAACCTTAATAATCAAAACATCCTTACTATGTCCTTAAACATAGAAATTGAGTACAAGGAGTTTAACTTCTCAAATTCCCTACCAATGTCGATTTGTTTGATGAAGTGAACATATAAATCTCCACCCCTCCATGCCTCTGATGGATCTTAGCCTGATTGGTTTCATTCCACTAGTGTTTATTTTCATGCTTTATTTTTCATGGAGTGGGGTTGCATTTTCATTAGCTTCCGAGAAATTTGGAGACGTTTTTGAGCAATAGTCAAAAGAGATGTGCTTCTTCCTACCTCCATTGTCCTCATTCTTTAGGTTCCAAAGCTTTTGTGTCCAAGCGTGTGTCTAACTCTATTGATCTTTTTCTCTCACAAAATATGAGATTGATCTCTCGAAAAAAATACTAGTATTATAGGATGCAAAATAATTGTTACTCCTACTCTTATGAAGTAGTAATTATAACACTAGAGATATAGATCCTATATATTTTTCAAAAAAAAAAAAAAATCTTAATCTAACTTGGCTTGATATCTCTTATTGTATTTTGAGTTAGTATATATAAATTCTCAAGCAAAGTTATTAGGATCTTATAATTATTCAATAAATGAAAGTCTCACTTGAAAAGAACCTATTTAAAAGACATGAACATCTATGAATTAAGTCTTACACTAATGTTGATTTTGTTAGTAGTAGGGAAGTCAAGAGATTCACATTTTGCTAATGCACTAATGTTAGAGAAATGTCATAACTTTGAAAGGTATAAAAAATGTGGTTGCCAAATCAGGTGATGAGGTTGAGTAAATAGTAATGGCACATACCACTTGTGAGATATTATGGTTATATTCTTTTATGAAGGATTTAGATTTGTTTTATAGAAATAGGATATAGATTTTATCCATAAGGAGTCTATAACTATCAAGTGTGAAAGGTAAGCAACTATCGAAGGGGAAAGAGGAGAAGGTCGTTGTTTTAGTTTGATTGAAGTTATGAGATGGATTTTGAAAGAATCGAGCATGTCCTAATTTTTCAGACGCCTTTACTGATTCATGGGTAATGACTATAAGCTGAACACAATCATTGCCCATGACTTTTGGTAGTGAGTCTTCAATGGGGACTTATCAAATCATCTATTTATTTGTTGTTCACACCTTATTGAGAGTTTATGCATGTATAAGATGAACATTGTAGCTTAAATATCTCTTCGAAACATGGGGAGTAGCCCATTGATTTTCTTATATTAAAAACTTGCATGTTTGTCTCTGTTTGCAATTCAACTCAAGTTAATTTCATTATGGGTGAATTATTTCACATGTTTTTATTCTAGCAATTAGATGTGGTAGATATAGTAAAATGCACTGAGAGGTGATTTTATAGTATCAAAAATCTCATTATTAAACTTGTAAAATTTAGCCTACGAGAGACTAAAATTTCTTGAGGCTTTAAAATTTGTCATATAACTTAATGAATTTGTTTAACTTGGTATATTACGAGAGTGTTTATTAGGTAGTCTAATATTGGGGTGGGCTGACCTATATTTTAGGACAAACCTATTTTTAATTTGTTGGATTGATTTAACTAAGGAATTGACTTTTCTAGATATTTAAAATCATTGTGGTGAAACTCTAGTTCCGAACTCTTCATAAATTGAAAATCTTGTTTGAATTTATGCCATTGTTTTAAATTTGCTTTTCTCAAGATTAATTTAATTCACCAGCTTTGGTTCACCTAGCTAATAAGCTTAAAATTTATTACTATTTAACATATACATCTATGTGGGATTAATATCAATTTTATTATTTTGATTATCTATGCACTTAAAAAATATCAAGTTTTTTGCACCGAACATTTTTCTATTTATCATTTTGTATTTTCTATTGTTAAATTTTAGGGTTTCTGTATTTTCATAGCCAGTGAACATTTTCATTGCTTGTGACAAAACTAGTAAAATATATTTTTTGTCATCTAAAAATTTTAAAAAATATTAAAATTTATATCTATCTAGATTAACTGCATAATGTGATTTTTGCTGATTTTCTAAAAATTATTATGAAATTTCACTAAGAGTCTTAGGTAGTGAATATTTTCATTGCCATCTGAAAATTTTTTAGTTGATTACTTGATTTCTTTAGAAGTACTGAATTATTTTTTATTATACAAATTTGTGTAATTGATTATTAGATATTATTTTAGAGAAAATTAACTTGGTATATGCATAGGACACTTTGATCAGGACTAATTTTACCTAAGGATCCCAAGAGAGGAAAAACTTTTAGATTACATAGGAAGTTGAAATTTAAAAAGAAAGGATATCCATAAATCCTACTAAAGATGGATGGTTAGAGATTTTATTATGCCTAACTTGCAAGGATTGGACTCAAGCATTGCACATCTACCTATAGATGCAAATAACTTTGAAATAAACAATTTAGAACATTTTTAGAAGTTTTAATGAAATATTACATTAATATTCTATTTATTGATGCGTTATTTCAAATGCCTTCATATGAAAAATTTTTAGAAAAGATTTTTTCAAATAAGAGAAAAATAGAAGATTATGGAATGGTTTCTTTAACTAAAAATTGTAGTGCAAGTATTCAAAATAAATTACTGCCTAAGTTAAAAGAACTTGGTAGTTTTTCTATATCTTGTTTAATTAGAAATATGAGCTTTGAAAGAGCATTATGTGATTTAGGTGCTAGTGTGAGTTTGATGTCCTTGTCTATTTGTAAGAAATTAGTCATAGGAGATCTTAAACCCATCATTATATCATTGCTGCTAGCTACTAGGTTTGATAAATATCCTGTGAGAATCTTAGAAGATATACCAATATAAGTTGGCAAGTATTTCATACTTGCTGATTTTATAGTTTTGAAAATGGAAGAGGATTTTAAGATAGACCTTTCTTAGCTACTACTAGTGCTATCATTGATGTCAAAGATGGAAGCTAACATAAATATAGGTGACAACATTGGGAATTTGATTTAGTTAAAAATATGAAAAAGCCATCCAAGTTTTTTGTTGTAGTGTAAATATTGTAAATGAGATTGTAAATAACCAAGGTATTGTATAGACTGATAAGGACCCTTTAGAGACTTGTTTGGTAAATGAAACTATCTCTGAATCCGAAGCTAAGGAGTATACTCAATTGTTAGAATCAACACCTATTTTAGAAAGGAATGAATATTTTGTTAAAGGAAGGAAGCAAACTCTCAACTGAATTTTAGAGAAGTCTAAACCTAAACATGAAGGAGGTAGTGAAAAAAAGATAATTAAAAATTTCTTGATGCAAGGATAATTTATCCAATTTTAGATTGCCAATGGGTAATTCATGTACATATCATTCTAAAGAGAGGTGGTACGACAATAATTAAAAAATAAAAATAATGAGTTAATTCCTATGAGAACTGCCATAGGGTGGCACATTTGCATTAATTTCAAAAAACTTAATGCTGCCACTAGAAAAGATCTTATTTCATTGCTATTTATTGATCGAATACTTGAAAGATTGGCAAACCACTTGTCCTTCTGCTTTTTGGATCGTTATTCTAGATTTTTTTTTTCAAATGCCTATATATCCAGATGACCCACACAAAACTATTTTTACTTGTCCATATAGAACTTATGCTTATCCTAGAATGCCTTTTGGATTATATAATGTCCGAACTACTTTTCAAAGATATATGATGGCTATATTATCCAAATTTATTGAAAATGTTATGGATGTATTCATGGATGACTTTTCTTTTTATGGATCTCTAATTTGTCCAAAATTTTGCCTTGTTCTCAATTGGAAAAAATGCCACTTTATGGTTAGACAAGGTATAATTCTAGATCATTTAATTCCTAAGAGAGGTATTGAAGTTGACAAAGTAAAAAAACAAAGTGATTGAGAAAATGCCCCCTCCTACATTAAGGGGAGTTAGAAGCTTTCTTCGGTATGCATGTTTTTATAAAAGATTTATTAAACATTTTTTTAGAAATTACTAAATCTCTTACTAATTTGCTTTCCAAAGATGTGGATTTATTTTTTGACTAGGATTGTGTGGAAGCATTCAATAAATTGAAATAAGTATTAATTTTAGCACCAATCATGCAACCTCTAGATTAGACTCTACTATTTGAACTCATGTCCAATGCAAGCAATGTTATAATAGGAGCAGTACTTGGACAAATGAAGGATAAGAAGTCACATGTCGGCTCCATTTGGCACAGCTGAAACTTTTAGCTTTTGTTGGTTGAAAAGTTAAAAGGTGTTTGGGTAAATTGTTATACTAGACAATTTTTTTCAAAAAAATAAAAAATATTTTTAAAATAATTTTTTTTAATATAGTTTTTTTTTAAAATAAAAATTTTAAATAATAGTAATAAATAATTTTAAATTAAAAAATAAATTTAATAATAATAATTTTAATAATTTTTTAAAATAATAATAATTTTTTGTTAAATTTTCTATAAAAGGGAAAAATTAAAATAATAATAATAAATAATTTTAAATTTAATAATTATTATTAAAATAATAAATTTTAAAAAATAATTTTTTCATTAAAATCCCACATGAATATAGGTGTGGACATAGGATGTAATATGAAAAGATTACTTATAGTTGGAAAGCAGCTCCCTCACAACTTTTCCAAACTTGTGCTGCTTATTAGTTTGGAACTGAGAAGTAGTTTGTTAAACACCTAAGCTTTTTAAAATTTTACTATGTTGACTAATAAAAGCAGCTAACTAGCTATGCCAAATAGGGCCATCACCTATTATGCAAGCCAAACCCTAAATAAAATGCAATTAAACTATGCAACCATAGAAAAAAAAAAAACTACTAGTGAGTCAAATTAGGATAAAAAATAGAAAGAAATTATGATAGGCATACAATATTATGGCCATGATTGTGTTCATAGTATAGTTATGATCCTTTCTATTCCCTTTTGGCAAAATTGACTAGTGGGCATTACGACTATGATCATCATGACTAGCTAGCCATGATTGATTTTGTGCAGATTTTGCAATTTTGGGTCAGTTGTCTTTATAGCCATGATTGTTATCACAACCAAACCATGATTCTCTTTGGACTCATCTAGAGATTATGGTTGTGATTGCCCTCACTTGCTAGTTGTGATGTTCTCTAGTATCTCTAATTCGCATGGAATTCGATGGGAAGCTCCATCTTGTCATCAAGAGTCATCCCATAGCATCAAATCTTCTTAAATCCTTTAGATTTTGTCATTATTTCTTAAATTTTTGCAAAAACAAGGGAACTGTAAATTTCAAACAATTACAAATAATTAACCCTAAATAGATGCAAAAGTGATGAATTGCGGTTCAATTTGGCAATTAAAACATACTAAAAATCTTATATAAATGCAAGACGAGCAACACTCACCAAGAAAAACTGGAGGATCCTTATATCACTATCATAACTAGAGTGATCATGAGATTACTAACAAAAACCTTAGATATGATCATAATCAAGTCAAGCACAATATCCTAACGCAGACAAATATGACAATACGATCATAATCCAAAGCAGATGTCATCAATGAGTCATGAGAAAGCATAATCCAAATTAGAAAAAAATATGATCAAAGAATCACAAATATACTCATAATCTGAATAAGATAAAATATATATGATTATCAAATCACTAGAAAGAATTTCGGTGAATTTCTCTTCGTGTGTGATCTTGTTCATAGCAATATTGGTACCATTGGATAACTCTAGATGTGTACATTATTTCTATAAAAAAAATTTTAAAAAATATTTTTTAACCCCAAAATGGGGCACCTTGCTACAAAATTTGCAGCACCCCCCTACACTGCAAATTTTTTTCCAGATGCAGGGCTTTGATATCATGCCTGTGTTGAGTGAGTTTGTTTACTATTGAAGAAGGAGATAGAGCTATGGATATACTATGAGCAATATGCTTATAAAAAATGGTGCAACAAGTATGCATGGTGTCATGCTCACACGTTTTCAACAACCGGTTTAGCTTTAAGTTGTAATATATAATTCATAAATATGTGGTTTAAACTTTTATCAAGTAGGTTTACACTTTAGTCGCATGACTAACATGTATGCTTACACCTCCTTATAATAGATATATAATATATTATTTTATTTAAATTTTCTAATATAATTTTATTTTATTTATAATAGATATGATATGTGTAATTGTGTATCATATGTTAAGACTTCTAATTTTTCTTTTTGTTTTGTATTTTTATGATTGCAATTTTTTAAATTTTTTTTTATTCCTCCTTCCCGTATTCTTTTATTCTATTTTTATTATTTTTTATTTTTTAAATATTTTTCCGTCTATCGTGTTATGCCCGGCCTAGTTCAGTCTGGTCATGTCATGTGCTATGCTGGGCTAAGCTAGAAATTTCGACCATGCTAGGCCGAACCAAAAAATTTTTAGATCATGCTAGCCCAAGCCAAAAAAATTCTAGGTCGTGCTAGGCTTAGTCCATGTAGAACTAGGCCCGCGGATTGGCCTTGTTTGGGTGGAGCTAAGTTCTTTTATAAGAAGGCAAGCTACTACAGATGAACCGCTAATTGACAATGAATGAGGACTAAGGACAAGCCAATATGAGTAGGGATGTTATATATTTTGGATCAACTAAAAAAAGATGAACCGAACATGAAGCAAATTTTACTCAAATCAGGTTAGCTTATTTTGGTCTTTTCTAAAAAAAATAATTTAGCTTTTAGTTCAAAACTAAAATTTTATGGTGGAGTCTCTCTCTCTCTATGCTTAACCTGAATTAAATAGAATATACCAAAATTTTATTAGTTTACTTATTTGCGTTAATTATCATTTTAATTATTTAAGTAATTATTTTGATTATTTTAAATAGATAATTAATTATTTATTTAAAATCTAGTCAACATTAATGTTTTATGATCAATTGTAACTTAAGGCATCACGCGTGTAGGTAAAATATTTTCTTATATATATGAAATAATATTTATTATTATTTGATCATTAATAATTTTAGATATAATTTGGTATTAAAATGTTCACCGCCCAGTATTATACAATACAATAAATCAATTTTAATTAATTATTATAAGAGTTTTATTGTCACACATGGCTTAAATGTTCAATTCCTCCAGATTTAGTGCGACAAGAGTTCTAATCTTTGTCTAACCTAGGAAAGAAAGAGGAGAAAGAAAATGTCATGTCAATATTAAAATGAATTAAACAAGAGAATTTAAATAAGGGAATTATACCTTATTGGGTTTCGGATCTTTGCCCGAATCCGTACCTGAAAATCAACCTGCGCCCGAAATCAAATTCGCGCCCCGATTTCACTTCGTCACCGAATTCAATTGTCGATTTTGGATTTCGGCCTCTGCTCGAAATCTCGTCGCCGCGTCTGGTTTTAGGTCAATGAGTCAACGAGCTTATCCACGTCAGCAACGAAATTGGAGCCGAGCATACGAAGCTCGGCGCTGCGTCGTCTCCTCCGATGAGCATGCAGACGGGAGGGTTGGTCCAAGTTCGTTCTGTACCTAGACGACCCGATTTTACCTCATTCTCGTCGCCGATCCCTCAGCCGTTCACAGTCCTCCATTCAGCCTCCCTCACCGGACGTAGGTTTACCTCTACCAACGTTTCGTTTCTGCCCCTCTCTACCTAACAAGCTTGGCTCCTCGCTGACTTATAGGAGCCGCGGCATCATCTTCCCGCTGTTCACAGGCGTTGGTTTTCATGCGATGGTGACCTGACGGCAGCGCCCCCATGCTGCTCCGGACGCTTGCCCATGCCTCCCCATGCCGCCTACAGACAGCTGCAGCATTCCTCCGGTCGGCCTGCTGGACTGAGCGTCGCCGCTCCCTTTTGCCTGCTGGATCGAACAACGCTGCCTCATTCTCCTCTGACTCCGCGTGCTGAGCTCACGTCTGCATCACGCGACGATCCGCCAGGCTAGCGGCGATGCTGCTGGCGATGGGACTAGACGTTGGCCAAGTCGTTGCTACCAGACGCCTGATGTGACGATTCCTCTCGCGTCGTACTTCCGTCCCGTTGCCTCGTCTTAGTGTTGCCTATGTCGCCTAAGCATGTGGTGCCACCTTGCTAGCCGGTAGCGCCTTGCCGGCCGGGAGATTACTGTCACACCTCGCGAACGGGTATTCCGACAAACTTGAGTTTGTGTGCTGTAGTTAAAATTTTCACCTTCAATTTTGACTCCATGTTGGACATTGAGTTGGTACTCTCTCGTCTTGTGCTTCCTCATGCTCGGTTGAGTCACTTTCAATCGCGCCATCATCTTATGCGTACACACGTAACTCCACCACCAAAGAACTTGGATGTGTCGGCAAGGAAAGGACCTCACGCCTTACCCTTAGTTTCGTCACCATCGTTTATCAGCCCACCATTGGAACGATATAGGAACTTGTTGCTAGAGACAAGGGATAAGGAAAATTTCACTCATTTTATTCCTCTCTAAAATAAGTTACAAAAACTCTGTAAACGCATCAAACATATTGACTCAGCACGCTTACCTTATCAAGCCGACTGCCACCGTATACACATCGAGGATATTACAGACTCAGCAACAAATATTACAGACTCCGCAACAAATAAACAGCCACCATTGTTTCCCAATAAAGGTGATCTACCTTCCAAGCAAACACCATTGTTTCCCAATAAAGATGATCTACCTTCCAAGCAAAACTAGTCGGAGATCAAATCAAATCAAATCAAATCACATATTGATTTGCAAATCAATTGTAAATATTGACATTTATGTATCATAGCACTCTATATATACGCCTATATGATTCTTTTGTAAAGACAAGGAGAAATAAAAATATTTCACTCCACATATCTGCTGTACCCATACAAGTTCTTGGTTGCTCGACATCACGCCATCTTACATGGTATCAGAGCCAATTCCTGTTCTCTCTATCACTCTCTGACGAGGTCTCTTCATCGACGTTCAACCTCCAAAATCAAGGTGGATCTTTCTCTCACGTGGTCTCTCTGGAATCAAACAGAGCACGCGCTACTTGCTGCAAATTTGTGGATTTTCAGATTAGCGTGTCCCGACGAGAGCCTTGGAAGAGATGGTGCTCTGATTAAGCACCGAGGCCTACCCTGCCCCACGTCTCCACCTTTGTTTACGACTTCATCTGCGACTGGTGAGAGATTCCAAGCTTTCTTTTCGCACGCTAACTCTGGTGACCTTTTGTACGTAATACTTGTTATGGATTCTGAGCTCAATTCCGCATCCTCACAACACTCAACTGGTTCAACGAACTCATCTATTTCTCTTAGTGGAGTTCCCATCTTACCACTCAAATTAACAAATGATAACTATTTGCTGTGGAAAACTCAGTTTATTCCTCTCTTCCGAGTTCATAGATTACTTGGTATTGTTGACGGCACCGACCCCATACCATCACCGACTGATCCAAACTTCCATGACTGGATCACCAAGGACCAACTTATCCTCACCTGGATCAACGCTACACTTACCGAAAGTGTCTTCCCCATGGTGGTTGGCCTCAACTCTGCTCACGAGGTATGGACTGCACTTGCTAGAGCCTTTCAATCAAATTCCAGAGCTCGTGTGCTACAACTTAAAAATCAATTACATATGATTCAACGGGGGAGCGACTCTGTTCATGAATATATGCAAAGGATAAAATCTGTTGCAAACAGCTTAGCTGCAATTGGAAATCCGATTCCTGACGCGGACCTGATTATGCATGTTCTTAATGGGCTAGGTCCTATATACGACAATCTTATACCTACCATTACTACACGTGTTGATGATTTCACCTTAGAAGAAGTTCACGGCATGCTCTCCTCTCATGAGCGCCTTCTTCAAATGCGGCACACTGATTTTCTTGCTCCTTCCGTCCACATCGCCAGCCACCAGGACAATTCGTCCAACCGCCACGACAATATCAGCAGCCAAGGTAGAGGCTTAAACATCAGCTATAATACCAATAGCCAAGGCAGAGGCCACAACACCGGCAATCGTGGCCGTGGACGATCCCGTGGCCGAGGCAGAGGTAGATGTCAAATATGCTTTATTCCTGGACACTATGCTCATGAATGTCGCAAAAGGTATGACACAAATTTCGTTGGGGGGTTCTCTCAACAACAAACAAGATTTCAATCTCATCCACGGGCCTACTCAATGACTGCGGCATCACCTAATCCAATTGAGTCACTACCTCCTCATGCATCAGCTTCATGGTATCCTGACTCAGGCGCAACTCATCATGTCACGCCGAACCTTCAGACCTTACAAGGGGCTGCACCTTATGATGGTCTTGATGAAGTCCACATTGGCAATGGTACAGGTTTGCATATTACTCATGTTGGAAACACATTACTCCCCTCTTATGCTCACAATCTTACCATGCACAATGTCCTTTGTGTACCATCTATAACAAAAAAACTTTCTTTCTGTTCGTCAATTTACTCATGATAACAATGTCCTTTTTGAATTTCATCCTAATGAGTGCTTTGTGAAGGATCGCACAACGGGGAGCACTCTTCTGCAAGGAACAATTAAGCATGGTCTCTATCACATTTCTTCACCGTCCAAAGCCACCTTCCTTGGAGAACGCGTCAGCCCATCACCTTGGCATGCCCGACTTGGCCATCCATCCCTTCGCATCGTTCGACAAATAACAAGCCACTACGGCCTTCCTACTCATCACTCTACTTCTTCTACTTTATGTGATGCATGTATGAAATCAAAATGTCATAAGCTTCCATTTTCTCCAACTCACAATAAAACTTTGGCTCCTTTGAAAATTATTTATTCTGACATTTGGGGCCCTGCTCCTATTCTATCAAATACTGGCTATTCCTATTATGTCTCGTTTATTGATCATCATAGCAGGTACACGTGGCTCTTCCTAATGAAGCGAAAGTCCGATCTATTAGATATTTTCTGCCATTTTCAGAAACACGTGGAACGTTTTTTCAATAAAAAAATTCTAAACGTCCATTCCGATTGGGGTGGGGAGTATCAAGCACTGCATCGGCATCTCATCAATTCTGGCATTGCTCATCGCCTCTCCTGCCCACACACTCCTCAACAAAATGGCACTGCTGAACGTAAGCATCGCCATATAATTGAAACTGCACTTGCCTTACTGAATCATGCATCAATTCCCCTCAAATTTTGGGATGCTGCCGTCACCACTACTGTCTACCTCATCAACCGCCTTCCCACTCCTCTTCTTCAAAATATCACGCCATTAGGTAAACTCTACAATTGCGCTCCCAATTACAAGTTTCTTCGAACCTTTGGTTGCGCGTGTTATCCTCTTTTACGGCCTTACAACAAACACAAACTTCAACCTCGCTCAGACTTGTGTGTTTTCATTGGCTACAGTAATATGCATCTTGGCTACCGTTGTCTCCATGTTCCCACTGGGCGGATATATATCTCTCGACATGTTATTTTTGATGAAACTTCCTTTCCTTTTGCAACAGCCACACAGCTAGGCTCGGCCTCCGCCTCGCCATCTCCGCTCACTTTACCCGGTCTCCTTGGCGCGGCTCCACGCATGCCTGTGCCTGGTATACGGATCCAACCTCCGGTCCAGGCTGACGACAACTCTCCTGCTGCTGCTAATTGCGGTCCATCCACCGCACAGCTCGACTCAACATCCTCGACGCTTTAGCTAGTAAGGGAATTAAAATGATAAAACCCATGACTATCTCGCCAGAGGATCTCGGCGGATTAGATTGGAATATATCTAAAAATTTAGAACAAGAACAAATGCTTATTCCCGAAGACAGCATAATGTTAAAAAATTCCGATGACACATATAACTTGAGATTTTCAAGTTATAGGAAAAAACAAACCCATGATGATGAAGCTTCAACATCACACTAGCTGAAGGCTCGGGTCGATTTCCGGATTCAATTTTTTCTATATGGCTATAATCAGATTCGTTATGGTCATAGGAATGCCATTTATTTAAAGGATTTTTAAGGATCCTTACTGTGTCTGGATCATCATATGTGATAAATTCGTCAATTTCATCATCATCTGACAATACTCCAGCCTCAGGAAGAGGATGGGATTGAGAGTCACAAGAACACCCACCACGCTTCGCAGGCGTAGAGGTATACGGGATTAAGGTATGGGGAAGGAAGTATAGGCCTTCCGTAGTAAGGGTAACCCCTTTATAAGAATTGATCAACATGTTGAGACCAATTATAAATTTCGTTTTAACCAAGCTAAGCGGGCGAAGACAAATACGCCCAATGTAGGTTGGTGGGGTATAATGCGCATTTCCTAAGGAAAAGGAAAGTTTATGTTTAGCCAATATATATTCATAGAGAAACAATTGGCCGTCCATTTGTTCTGCATGGAATTTATCTGCAGGATCAAGTGGAACATGGTATTTATTAGGTACTAAAGCCATGTCAAGAATAGTATTACTACATCCTGTATCGACTAAGGCTTGTACTTCTAATTTCCAATCAGAAATTTGAATAATACAATTAATTTTAATTGAATACAACCAAGAAGGTTGTACTGGTTTATGTAAAAAGTCAATTTGTCGTTTTGACAAACATTCATTTGTATGTTCATTGTAATCTGTATTTTCATACAATATCAGATGTTCATGTGTAGGAGGTATGGGGCGACTCCTTTGATCTAACTCCTCTAATTTTTGAGAGAGTTTATAAACTTCATTTTCCAGTTGTAAAATACGAAGTTCAATTATTTCAGTTCTACTTGGACCTGTTGATACAGGTTGACTAGTACTTGGTAATGATATTTGTTGTTTTTCTAAACAATATCTACATGCTTCGGTGGAGCATATAATACATTGGAAGCGAAGAGCCATGCTAGGAAACATGAAACAGTATATGCAAGGATGGTCTTGACTTCCACTTCGAGCCTTCCACTTATGCTCATGTTGTGGCATAAGTTTTGGAGTCATTATCTTATATGGAGTAGGCTCCATAGTCATAAGTGTTCAAGATATGGTTTTAACATATCAAGTTGGTTTAGCATTGGGTCTGCTAAATATTCAGTTCCATAAGGAGACTGAAGTTGATCAGCCTTGGTCAAAAGATCTGAAGTGAATTCCTCCAATTCACTATCAGAATCCTCATTTTTAGATGTAATATCAGGGATAGAAACAATACTATATATTGATTCAGTATCTGATATGTATTCGTCTACATGGAGCAGATCTTCTTGTACACAATCAACTAAAATTGATTGTTTATTATATAAATTTTGTCTCTTAGTACAATCTCGTGCTAAGTGGTTTTGGCTTCCACATGTAAAGCATGAAAGCTTATTTTTATAATCCCGTTTAGGGTTATATTTCCTTACATGCTTTTCTCTTGCAAGGTAAGGCTTTTTTGCCGTTGATTTTCTAAGAAAATATCTCTTGGAGGTCTTGCCTTTAGAGGCCTTTTTAGAAGACTTCCCTTGACGAGACATCTTATGTTCTTTATCATATGTTTGGGGTGTATATAGCTCATTACAGAAGCTAAATTCCCCTTTGAGATGTCTATCTCCTTTTAGACGAGTACATCTTTCAACCAATCTATCTATGATAAATTGTATTCGTGCTGTAATATTGTTTAAGGCTAAGGAAAGTTGAGCCTTTTCAGGATCATTATTCCACGCCTGATGTATTTCATGACCGATTGGAGCTGGTAATTTTAAAAATAACCTTTCTCCTAAGGCCTGATCATGATATGCTCCTGCCTTACAAGTATAATATAAAAAATCTTGTAAGAACGGTTTTATATATTTCCAATTTTTTATTTGGATTATTTCAAGCTTTCGTATTGCTTCTTTTTGTTGGGCATTAAATCCCATATTTGGGTTAGATCATAAGATCATGATTTTCATTCGGTTTGTAAAATTGTAGGGATTGACCCCTAATGAGATATCCTGTTGGAAATCAGTAGGGCAATTTAGTTTGTAGGATTCCCAAATTGCTCTTGCTGTTTCTCCTAAGAAATTTTCCAAATAGGAATACATTTCTTCTGCTGTAAAGTTTCCAAGTATTTTGGTTACTTCCATAGAAACCATGGAGGCCCAGTTATCAAGAACTGTACTCCAGGTTTGTGGATCATGGGCTGCTAGATTTAAGATTCTTCCCTCATCTAGAAGCTTTCTCCTATCTATGGTTTCTAGAGGTTGTCTTTTTCCTCTAGACCACCTATCTTCCCTTTCTTCGTTATATTGTGTATATGTACTATACGATTCTCGAGGAGGTTGTCCTATAGGATAACTTCTTATATGTGACGTACTAGGCTGGGCCGTACTTGCTGAAGCTACTGCTTGTCCTGGATTATTATACACAGGGGTAGCATTACTGGCCTGTTCTTGGCCTGTCATGATTGTATCCATCAGATTTTGTGGAATACTTTGGATACTCTGTGTATCAGAGTTATCTACACAAAATTCTGTTCCTAAAAAGGTGTTTTCTAAGAAGGTGTTTATTATGTCTTCTTCTGTTTGAGTGAATTCTGTTTCTTTAGGTTGTGGATTGTTACAATGGCACACCCTAATATTACCTTCTTGGTCATAGTCTAATTTATGACAAGGCAGTAATCGTCCTTTATTTATAAGGGCAATCTCAAGACTTATCATTTCTTCAAATGTAAAGTCTAAATGTTTAGAGACTATAAGACTGTTGTCTTCTAGTATCATTGTTCTAAGAACTTTTCTAATCCTGATGTTGAAGCTTCATCATCATGGGTTTGTTTTTTCCTATAACTTGAAAATCTCAAGTTATATGTGTCATCGGAATTTTTGAACATTATGCTGTCTTCGGGAATAAGCATTTGTTCTTGTTCTAAATTTTTAGATATATTCCAATCTAATCCGCCGAGATCCTCTGGCGAGATAGTCATGGGTTTTATCATTTTAATTCCCTTACTAGCTAAAGCATCTATTACGTTTGATATGTAGAGCTTGTAGCCAGTATTAGAGTTGTTAGTTAATTTGCCTAAAAATCCTAATCCTATAAGAAGGTTAGAATCCCCGGCAAAATCTTCGTATCCACGTGTTTGGATACCAATTTCTAATTCTCCTAAGTCTTTTATACTTATGAGAAAATCTGGGGCACAATAGAATATACCCTTATTATCTGTCATGTCAACTTCCATACAGGCGATCAGTGCCTTCCTTGCATCAGATTTCCATCGTTTGTCAAGGATTGCAATGAGAACCTTTGTACCTAGCTTTTTACGAGCTAGTCCTTTAACTGACACAACAATCATTCCTATATGGGCTAATGTTTTCCCAGATAGTTTTAATTTATTTAAGGAATCTCGAGATATAATTTTCAGATTCCTTGGTTCAGTTGTGACAGAAAGATGTTCCTCACGTGTTATCCGAAGAAGTTGAGTTCTAAGATTTAAAGGTCCAGTCCTATATAATAGTTGTGGACGTAAGATTTGTAATCTATTATTCTGGTAGGCTTCAAATTGTTGATCTATATCAACAACTTCTTCCAGAACTTGTGCTGGAATCCCTTGTCCATCAAAAATCCTATTCAGGATATTTGGAATGGGGTTACTTATAGATAACCTTTCATTCTGGTTATTTTCTCTAACTGTTGTAGTTCCAGTTAAAGTAGAAGAAGTTCCTGTAAAAGGTCTTGTGCTCATTTCCAAAGGAATTGAGTACTTCTGGTTTGTCTTGTAGACACTGAGGTTTGAGATGTTCCAGGTTGTGTTGGAGACATCTGTACTACTCTGTGTAACTGAGTAGTTAACTCATTTATTGAGTTTTGATACTGTTGGGCTTGTACACCTAACATATTTTCGACTACCTCATGTTGCCTGAGTAAGATTGTAGAGATAGATCTTATCATTTCTTGCTGGGCAATCAAAGTGTCAGTGTTCATTTTCACGTTAGCAAAAATGAGATTTAATTTTGTATTTAAGTGTATTAAATAAGCAATGATAAAATTGTTTTGTCTAACAAAACGTTTATCTGATGCGCCTTGTGGATCATCAGTAATAATACCTAGAGGATTATCTAGGTAATTTCCTGTTTCTGTTAGAATTTTTTGATATTCTTCATCATGGCCTAATGAATCAAGCCATTCAGGGATAGGTATATTAGGCGTTAGGTTCGCCATTCAACTTTGATGAGGTGAATTTGGATTTACCATTCTTCTGAGTTTTTCTGTAATTTTTCCAGAAGGGCGGCTGTTTTTGTGGTTTGATAGTCAAAAACCTTTGACTGTCTATGGAGATTATCTAGTATCTCTTTTAACTCAGCTGTGAGTTTTTGTTGCAATAATAAAGATCTTTCGATCTCTTTTACCATCGTGACCAGATACGTATACTGGTTCTTGATGTATTCTTGGTTTTCATGAATATTTCTTAATAAAATATTCTTTGTTAACATTTCAGTATGTACTGTCTTCCATAGCTCAGTACATATATGATTGAATTCTCTAAGGCTTTCTGCCTGAGAGATTTGGAAGTCAATTATTGTGTTTAACTGAGCATTCTCAGTATGTAATTGATGTCCGTATCTACCATTTTCTCTAGGAAAATAGCATTTATGTTTAGTTGCCTGGGAATTAGCTTGTGTTTCCCAGTAATTTTTAGCTAACTTTAAAGATAGATAATTTATATCCATCTCTTAGGTTTTTGTAAGTCTATGTGTTGAACACAATAAAAAGAGCAGGTACTGAATAAAACAGATCTACTAGGTACTCACGTATACTTGTATGGTCCTATGTTATGATGTATACAGAAGGTTTTCTAAGGATTAGTAATACTTGTTATCTATAGATTCCTGGTCATTCGGATACTTTGTTTTCCTCTAATATCAACCGCTTTACCATACGCGTATAGAGAAGAGACAAAACATCATGCTACATGGTCGTTAATCATGCTGTATGTCCCGGTGACGCTCCTCGTCTGTGGACGTTTGCATGTCAAGCCATCAGCCCTTTAGTTCAGTTTTTTCTCTATACTATGGTGGCTTAGGCAGCCCCGGTATCTTTAGATGTGTATAAAAAACAAAGTATGCGACAACCTATCTGAAATAACAAGCATACTATATCGGCTTAGAGCCTTCCGTATACTAACATGGATTACTCCATACTTATACGTTTTCCCGTTCAATCAGATAAAGGAACAGTAACGAAGCTCTGATACCAAAAAGAGGGAGGGGGGGGGGGGTATTTTATGAACAAAATACTTAAAGATAAGAGGTGCTAACTATTTATTAATTAAGAAAGCATGACTTACAAGACTTCAGAGAACTTAACACACACTAGCTGAAGGCTCGGGTCGATTTCCGGATTCAATTTTTTCTATATGGCTATAATCAGATTCGTTATGGGTTATATAAATTGATTGTTTATTATATAAATTTTGTCTCTTAGTACAATCTCGTGCTAAGTGGTTTTGGCTTCCACATGTAAAGCATGAAAGCTTATTTTTATAATCCCGTTTAGGGTTATATTTCCTTACATGCTTTTCTCTTGCAAGGTAAGGCTTTTTTGCCGTTGATTTTCTAAGAAAATATCTCTTGGAGGTCTTGCCTTTAGAGGCCTTTTTAGAAGACTTCCCTTGACGAGACATCTTATGTTCTTTATCATATGTTTGGGGTGTATATAGCTCATTACAGAAGCTAAATTCCCCTTTGAGATGTCTATCTCCTTTTAGACGAGTACATCTTTCAACCAATCTATCTATGATAAATTGTATTCGTGATTCTGTTCCTAAAAAGGTGTTTTCTAAGAAGGTGTTTATTATGTCTTCTTCTGTTTGAGTGAATTCTGTTTCTTTAGGTTGTGGATTGTTACAATGGCACACCCTAATATTACCTTCTTGGTCATATCAACAACTTCTTCCAGAACTTGTGCTGGAATCCCTTGTCCATCAAAAATCCTATTCAGGATATTTGGAATGGGATTACTTATAGATAACCTTTCATTCTGGTTATTTTCTCTAACTGTTGTAGTTCCAGTTAAAGTAGAAGAAGTTCCTGTAAAAGGTCTTGTGCTCATTTCCAAAGGAATTGAGTACTTCTGGTTTGTCTTGTAGACACTGAGGTTTGAGATGTTCCAGGTTGTGTTGGAGACATCTGTACTACTCTGTGTAACTGAGTAGTTAACTCATTTATTGAGTTTAGTTTTGGCAAAAGAAATTCCTTCTGTTACCATAGGTGTTGGGCTCTGGGCCACTTTCTTGGTCTTTTGGGCCTGTTTCGTGCTTGGGCTAGAAGAACTTGCCATTTCCTGTATAATCAGATTCGTTATGGTCATAGGAATGCCATTTATTTAAAGGATTTTTAAGGATCCTTACTGTGTCTGGATCATCATATGTGATAAATTCGTCAATTTCATCATCATCTGACAATACTCCAGCCTCAGGAAGAGGATGGGATTGAGAGTCACAAGAACACCCACCACGCTTCGCAGGCGTAGAGGTATACGGGATTAAGGTATATCAAGTTGGTTTAGCATTGGGTCTGCTAAATATTCAGTTCCATAAGGAGACTGAAGTTGATCAGCCTTGGTCAAAAGATCTGAAGTGAATTCCTCCAATTCACTACAGATCCCCTGCTTTCATTGTGAATAAACACAGTGAACAAGTAAGAGGAAAATCCCGAATGGTTATTGACTATCGTCGCCTTAATGATAACTTAGAAGATGATAGTTATGACATTCCAGACAAAACAGAGTTGATAAACTCTATACAGGGAAGCATATGCTTCTCAAAATTCGACTGCAAGTCTGGTTTTTGGCAAATCAGGATGGCAGAAGAATCAATACCATGGACAGCATTTACATGTCCATTAGGAAGTTTTGAATGGCTTGTTATGCCATTTGGGCTAAAAACTGCACCCGCAGTATTCCAAAGAAAAATGGATGAGGTTTTTAAGCCTTATCAAGAATTTGTTTGTGTGTATATAGATGATATTCTAGTACACAGTAAAACAGAAAAAGAACATACAAGTCATTTAAAACTTGTATTACAAAAATTTTATACTAATGGGATTATTGTCTCCGGACAAAAATCACAATTTTATAGAAAGAATATTGACTACTTGGGAGTAGAAATAGGTCACGGAGTTATAAAACTCCAACCTCATATTGCTTCAAAAATAAAAACTTTTGAGGTGACAGATACCAAAAGCCTCCAGCAATTTTTGGGACTTATTAATTACGCTAGACCTTTTTTAAAGGATCTACATAAAATGAGTGGACCACTCTACTCAAAATTAAGTCTTACTGGTGTTAAGAAATTTAACACTGAAGACTACAAACAAATTGATAAAATTAGGCAACTGGTAGAAACACTACCTTTGCTTAAATTACCTTTGGACAGTGATTATCTCATTGTTCAAACAGATGGATGCGAACATGGATGGGGAGCAATTCTCCTCCGAAAACCCCACAAATACTCTACAGAGGTAGAAGTAATTTGCAGATATGCTTCTGGCAAATTTCGCGAGAAAAATGTCACAAGCAGTATTGATCAAGAACTCTTGGCTGTTTGTTACGGCTTAGATGCTTTTAGACTCTTTTTACTAAATAAAAAGGAAATATTGGTAAGAACTGATTGTGAAGCAATCGTAAAATTCTTCCATACAAAAAATGAGAAGCGAATCTCACAAAAAAGATGGCTCTCATTTACAGATCATTGCATTAATAATGCATACAGAATTATCTTTGAGCATATCAGAGGAAAGAATAATGTCATATCTGACATATTATCACGCCTTTTACAAAGGCCAAATGAATAAGTCTGCGGACTTCATTATCAGCCTGAAGGCTATCAAATAATAACCTTTGGGTTATTCAATATATCAAAACTGAAATACAGTTGTTATACAGGAAATGGCAAGTTCTTCTAGCCCAAGCACGAAACAGGCCCAAAAGACCAAGAAAGTGGCCCAGAGCCCAACACCTATGGTAACAGAAGGAATTTCTTTTGCCAAAACTGTACAAGATGGAGAAGAAAAAACACCAATGTTCCTCTTTCGAGTACCTAGACACTATACAGCTTTAACTGGTCATGATCGGACAATCCTTGATTTACTTTGGAAGGATCACCACAGTGCCGGGTTTCTTACGGCTATGAATACACTGGCTGGGCATCTCCAGGCCCTCAGATACATGAAGACGTTGCCCTCACCAGCAACATCATCACCAGTAAAATTGGAGCCGCATACCTTGGAGGCTTATATTGGGAAAGAATTAAAAATTTCTGAACTAGAAAAAGAGTTAAGCCAAGTAAAAGCAAAACTCTTGACTATTGAAGCTGAGAAAGCAGAACTTCAACAAAGGCTAGATCTGTATACCACAACCTGGCAAACAGAACTAGAAAATCAATGGGCCCAAGCCCGAACCAGAATTCCACCACAGCTGTTCCCAGCCCAGCAACATATTTATGAACTTGTGAAAGCCAAACAGCATCAGAAGTTCATAGAAATGGTCAGCCTACTTCAGCAGATAGCTCTGAATAAAACAACGAGACCAAGAGGTCTCCATCTTACAATGGTTTCATTGTTTCGAGAAAACCAACATCCTGATGAACCCCACTGTCACTGCCATAAGGGGTTCACTATTATAAAAGCAGCCATCGATTTGGCAGAATGGCAAGACTGTATAGTCATGGGAATACCAGTTTCTCTTCTGGATCTTTTCCAATATGGACTCTTGGACCGCCTGGTAGTTCATGCACTCCATCTGGACAAAATAGTCTCTTTCCCCTGGAGACTCAAATATTGTATTAACCACATGTACAAGTACCACAGGTTCCATGGGTATCTGGACCTAAATATTAGCACTTGTCCTCCATGGTTTTTAGGGTATCCTAGTGATGCCAAACATCAAGTGTTAATTAAGTTACAGCAGGACTGGCTCCCAGATTTTTGGGACCGCTATTCTTTCCAGAGAGAACTTCTTAGAGTTCAAGACCAGCCTTTGGAACAACAAATATTACTCTGGCGTCATTATACAATGACCAAAGAATATCGGATTCTCTATCCTTCGTTTCTTATGGCCGAAGATAAAACCATCAAGGTATATGTGGATGATGAGCATGAGGTGACCTATGTCCCTTTCCCCTCACATTTTATCACGCATCCAGGTCAGCATGAGCATCTTCAACAAGTAAAAAATGAAGGCTCTTTAATAACAGAGTTGAAAGATTATGGACGTCAGGATCACCACATGGACGATGCTGATGACGACATCCTTGAAGACATTCAAGATGATTAAGGTGGTCCCCAGATCACGTGAAGGGTCAGATTCTCTCCTCAAAACTTGATATAAATCTGTTGTGCAGAAAATGGCAACTGCCCAAGGATCTTCTTCTTTAAAGAAAACTGGGAAAAAGGCTCTGCAACCCCTAATGGCAGATCCTATGGATGTGGAAAAAGAAACATATGCTCAAACACTCCAGAATACTCCACCAAAAGAACCACTATATCTGTTTCGAACTCCAAAGCATTTCACGGCACTCACAGGCCATGACCACATGGTCCTAGATTTGTTATGGAAAGATCATCACGGGGCCGGATTTTTAACAGCAATGAACACACTTGCTGGCCACTTGCAAGCCCTTAGGTATATGAAAACGCTACCTGCTAGTACAGCACAACCAAAGCTGGAACCACAGACACTCGAGGCCTACATAGCCAAGGAATTCAAAATCTCTGCTTTAGAAAAAGAGCTCAGCAGTCTGAAAGGCCAAATAGCAGACCTGCAAACTCAGAAACTAAAGCTAGAACAAGAAGTCCAGGAAATGACTCAAACCTGGAATCAGGAGATGGAGTCTGAGTGGGTAAACTCAAAAGCAAAAATTCCACCAAGCCTCTATCCAGCTAAACAGCATATCTATGAACTGGTAAAGAAAAACCAACATCAAAAGTTTCTAACACTTCTATCTTATCTGAAACAGATAGCTTTGGATAAGATAACCAGACCAAAGGGTCTCCATTTGACCATGATCTCTATGAAGAGAGATACAGCACACTCAGATGAACCACATTGTAGGTGTCATCAAGGATTTACTATCATAAAGGCTTCCATAGACTTAACTCAATGGGAAGATTGCCAAATTTATGATATGGAGGTTTCTCTATTGGAACTTTTTCAATATGGATTATTGGACCGTTTAGTAATCCATTCTCTTCACTTGGAAAAACTAGTTAGTTTTCCTTGGAAGCTCCGATATTGTATAGAGAAGTTCTACAAGATCCATGATCTTCACGGATATCTAGACTTAAACATTAGTTCATGTCCCCCTTGGTTTCTTGGATATCCAACTGATGCAAAACACCAAATCTTAATTAAGATTCAGAGAGATTATATGCCAGATTTCTGGGACACATCTTTTGCTGATGATGTCAAAAGCACAAATCTTGTTCCCCTAGGACTACAAGTAAGTCTCTGGAGAGACTATGTCATCACAGAAGCCCCTCTGATATTTCTTCAAGCTACGTTGGTTTCTGAAGAAAAAAATATAAAGATCTTCGTTGAAGATCCAAATGATGTGTTTTACACTCCTTTTGCTTCACAATTTGTTACCCATGCCGGACATTATGAACATTTTACTCATGCTAAAGGTGAAGCCTATGTCAAAGAATACAAAGATTATGGGCGGATGATTTTTCCTGCTGATCATGCTGAGGACATCCTGGAAGAAATCCAGGAAGATGACTAAAAGATGACTTCAACAAAGCAGTATTAAAGGTTCACGTGTTGAAAGAGACGCGATGCCGGCGCAACATGCAAGGCGGTCTCTACCCGGAGAATCTTTCGAAGGGTTAGGCTCTTTCCTCAAGAGTCATTTACTATTTAAAAAGTCAAGTTGCCTTTTCCTTTTTCTAAGGGTCATGTACTATTTACTTTTTGAAAGGTCATGTAATGTTTGCTTTTTCTAAGAGTCATGTAATGTTTGCTTTTCCGAAGAGTCATGTAACCTTTACTTTTCTGAAGAGTCATGTTCTTATGGCTATATAAGAAGAGCTAGTGTGTTGTAAGAAGGCATCCGGAAATCGACCCGAGCCTTCAGCTAGTGTGTGTTAAGTTCTCTGAAGTCTTGTAAGTCATGCTTTCTTAATTAATAAATAGTTAGCACCTCTTATTTTTAAGTATTTTGTTCATAAAATACCCCCTACCCTCTTTTTGGTATCAAACCACAAGTAAAAAGAGATACTAGATAATCTCATCCAGCATTGGGAGGATGTCAAGCGTATACTCCGTTACTTAAAGGGTACCATTCTTCATGGCCTTCTTGTTCATCAAAGCTCTTCTCGCGAGCTACATGCTTATAGCGACGCTGATTGGGTTGGCTCCCTCACCGATCGGCGCTCCACAAGCGGTTTTGCTATATTTCTCGGCCCAAACCTAATCTCCTGGTCCTCTAAGAAGCAGGCTACGGTCTCACGCTCCAGCACCGAGGCTGAGTACAAAGCTCTTGCAAACGCCACAGCTGAAGTCATCTGGCTCCAATCTCTCCTTTCCGAACTTAACCTATCTTCCACCATAACTCCAACTCTTTGGTGCGACAACATTGGCGCTACATACCTCGCGACCAATCCTGTGTTTCATGCGCGGACAAAACATATTGAGATTGATTTTCATTTTGTCCGGGAACGAGTCGCGGCGAAACAACTCAATATATCATTCATTTCCACACGGGATCAGCTTGCAGATATATTCACCAAACCTCTATCTCGTGTTCGTTTTTTATACTTAAAGACCAAGCTCAACGTTGTACCTACTACCGATGAGCTTGTGGGGGAGTGTAAACGCATCAAACATATTGACTCAGCACGCTTACCTTATCAAGCCGACTGCCACCGTATACACATCGAGGATATTACAGACTCAGCAACAAATATTACAGACTCAGCAACAAATAAACAGCCACCATTGTTTCCCAATAAAGGTGATCTACCTTCCAAGCAAACACCATTGTTTCCCAATAAAGATGATCTACCTTCCAAGCAAAACTAGTCGGAGATCAAATCAAATCAAATCAAATCACATATTGATTTGCAAATCAATTGTAAATATTGACATTTATGTATCATAGCACTCTATATATACGCCTGTATGATTCTTTTATAAAGACAAGGAGAAATAAAAATATTTCACTCCACATATCTGCTATGCCCATACAAGTTCTTGGTTGCTCGACATCACGCCGTCTTACAAACTCTCCCTCTTTCTCTAACATATCTCTCGTCAGATCAACCCTTGTTACTACAACAGCACACCTCTAAAGTAACGTTACAATAGTGCTCCTTCTCTCACTCGCCACACATGGTGGTGACGCCTCTTGCGCACACGTGAAAGGGGGCTCTTCAGCCCCAGTGGAAACGCTCTCTGTCGCACACCATACTCACTAAAGAAGGGGCTCCTCAGCCACCGGTGGAAGCACTCCAACAGCGCACACCGCCTCGGTGACACAACTCTGCGCACACCCTCTGCAATTACCCGCCTGGTGATTATAAAAAAAGGCGAGAAGATGCCGTTCGTGTCCGCGCCGCATGCGTGGACCACGATGCCACGACACAACCGTCACCCGTTGCCACGCTCCAGAAACCGCTGCTCCACTACGCCCGAACCTCTCGCCTGCGCACGTCGCAGCCGCTGGAGGAACCGTCCGGAACCGCTGCTCACCTCGGAGCCCTCGGCATCCACCTCGGCAACCGTCCGCAGAGCTACATCCTTTGCTCGAACCGTCGAAGCCATCCACGCACGCCTCCACGCGTGCGTTTGCATTCTTCACCTAGGTCGAGCTCGCCAGCTCCGCATCCGGCGACCTCGCCGACGCTAGCCGCCTGTCTGCGCCTCTTCAACGTTGCCATCCGCGTCTGGAAGGCACGCCGAAGACGCTGCCAAAGGCGAGACCCTCCACCGAAGAGCTCGTCAGCGCCTCCGCGAAGATCACCTCGCCCGTCCACATCTGCGTAGAGCTTCCCGGCGACGACGCCTTCGAAGCTGCTCGCCTCCGCCGACGAACAGCCCCGCCCCTCGTCTCCGTTGAGCTCGGGGACGAGGACGACGCTGGATCAGCCGAAGAAGACGCCGCATCTCGGTCAAAATCGGACGCCTTCCGATTTTGACCCCTTGTTTGGGTTCCGCTCCTGGCTGTACTGGTGTGGGTTTGGGTTGTGGGCCAGCCCAATCGAATTTGGCCCCGGCCTCACAGTCACGGATCTGGGTATCACAATTACCACCCAACAATGCGGGATTGACCGGCGACACTTCCTCCGGCGAGCTCAAGCCTTCTGATCGCCGAAGATGCCGATGAGGTAGCCTTCGATCGAGCGGGCGAATGCGCTTCCGCCGATCAAAATTTCCAAATCGAGCTTCGATCTCAATTTTGGGTTTTTGGTCTATTTTGACCCAGTCAATAGCACAATTGACCGGGTCTTAGTCCAATGGGCCTCTGGGCCTAACAGCTAGCATGAATCAATAAATTTTAAATATAATATATTAACTATCTAATAATTTAATTAAATACTTTTTAACTTTTTAATTAATATATTTTTAATAAATACTTTTTTAATTGGCAAAAACTAAAAACACTTAGAAATGCTAGATGTCATTCGTGTTAGAAACAAAAAGAAAAAAAAAAGATTTTATTCCCCCTACTTTTTCTCTCCTCTGTCTTTCTCCTTTACCCTCTGTTTCCTTGGAGGGAAGAAAAATTATAGGGAATAAAAAATTGCAAGGAAAAAAAATTCCAGGGAAAGAAAAAAAATTCATATCCTGTTTTCTTGAAAGGAAGAAAAAGAAGAAGGAAAATTAATTTTGAAGATCGGACAAAGTGGCATTATGTTTTCTTTAATTTTATAAAATTTTTTATCCACTTAAATTTTTTCCTTCCGCCCAAGAAAACAACAAAAAACTTTTTTTTTTTTTTCCTTTAGTTTTCCTTCCAAAGAAACATATCCTTACTGGACATTTTTTTAGCGTCAAGGTGTATACAATTTCGCATGGGATATTTTTAAAATAAGTATTGTGTTTTATTTAGGCTGTGCTTTGTTTGTATGTGAATTAAGTCAACAAAAAATACATTTGCCAATAAAAATAGCAATTTACCACAAGAAATCTTAATTATTTTTACAATATTTTGAGAAAAATTTTGGCACGTTAATAATGTTCAATTATCAAAAACTAATCCCTCATTTAATAAATAGCATTATCAATTACTAATCAAGCTCATGCTAAATCAAATAGAGTTTTGATTAATATTAAGTATAAGCTTCCACATCAATCAAGGTATGTGTCAATTAATTCTATCGATAAAGATTTTTATTGTTAATAATAAAATTTTATTAATAAAAATTTTTATTGTTGATAAGAAAATTTTAGAATCAAATCCCGTCTTCATTAATTATTTATCTATGTTAAAAAAAAATTATGCTCATCCATGGACCCTACAAATCTGAAAATTTCCAGCTTCAATGTATTGACTTTGAAGCCGGCTGAATTCCACCGTGACACTTTAAAAAAAAACATGTAATAATGGATCCTACAATTCCTAGGAAGACCATGCAAACTTAGAAACTTCAATGCCTTAGAAATATTATACTTGTTATAAAAGTACTACATACACCAAGCATCAAACCTAGGAAAATGGATGGCACAAAATACAAAACAATTGGAAATTTGTAATTAACTTCACCCATCCATAGTCTCAATATCAGATTCATGCATGAATGTAGAGCAATCCCCTTTCCCATATGCAAAGAATTTGCGTCAAATTAAGTGACGCAAAGGATTCGTTGTAGTTTCATCATAATGTGAGAGGGGAGGAGCATGAACTTGGCACTTCTTGGAATCCAACAAAAAGATACTGACTATGAGGATCTTTTTTTGTAAAATTTTCTAATTCAATAGCGATGTGTGTATTTGTAAATGCAGGTCATATGCATGCACCTAAGAGAGAAGCGTTCAATAAAAATAAAAATAATCTTTTTTTATGTGTATGCTATTTACGATGATTCTTTAATACTGCGCATATGGAAGCCTAGAAATCTGGAAAGATTTGTTGAACTCGACTCAATAGAGTCAGCTGATTCCTTACTCCTTTTTTTTGAAAAAAAAATTACAGAGCGGCACATGTAAAATGGTACAAAACATTATGAGACATAAAAAAAGAATAACATAGATTTTCTATTAGATTTATAAACTAATCATATAAATCTCTCACTTTTAAGCATCTAAAGTTATGCACTCAATTCATATGTTCATCTTAATTTAACTTAAACGGAAATGAAAAAATAAAAAATAAAACACAAGCTTATTTTGATGATTGTAGAACAATATAAAGAAAAATTAGTTATTTTCTATTTTCTCCTAGTGGGTAATTCAGGGAATTATACTATAGTTATATAATAAACTGTTTGTAGATTAAAAAGAGGCCCGTCACAAAATTCTGGATAACAAAGAGATAAAAAGTATTGTGATCAAACGCTCAATCTCTACAATTTTACCATGCACAATAAATGGAATTATAATTTAGTTTTTACTTTTTTAATCAAGTATTTACTTGCAGCTTTAAATCGAAACCTATTTCAAATTTGATATATAAAAATCTGAGCATGTTTTTATTGGGTATTTGGATCACTTACTCTTAGAATTATCCCAAAAGTCAAGCATATCACACTAAGGCTTATATCAGAATTTCTTTATCCCCAGAAAGAACCTTGTATAGCTCGTGGCTAGGTGATCATAATCCAAAGATAATAACTTTTCTACAATCTTTTTAAGAGTGAACATAAATCTCCGTGGGGGACTATGGAGCTTTCTTTGAGTGTAAGCAAAAAAAGATGCATTGAATTACGAATGATAAACAACTTCTCTTAGTTTAATGCGTCCATCGGCTAGGAAATCGCCTTGAAGGACACCAAATTAGCACAAAGGATTAGTTTCTAATTGACAACTTTTTATAACTTTTTTGTTGTTTTCCTTTTATTCTTATTTTCCCTAGGAACATGTGCTGTAACAAGTTTATGTTCTCCTCAATGTGCGTGGCATGGTGTTCATGCACCATTTGGGTAAGCAGGATTAATGTGATGATTGCTATTATTCTTTTGCCACCTTTGGGCAAAGCTAGGGGTTGATGGAGGATGGTTGTACTCATTGAATTCTAGAACAACCAACATAAAATAAGGCTAAGCATTGATCACTATCTATCCCATCATCATATTAGAAGAAAATTATATAAAAGAAAGGAAATCGGTACCAATCTCTCTCTCTCTCTCTTCAAGTCTTTCGAGCGATAGGAACGTTCCTGCTCATCTTCAAAGTGGCACTATCTCAGAGACCAACGCCAACCCGAACACTGCATTCCATTAAAACCAAATTGTTTAGCATCAAGTTTTAGAGTAAATTTAAAACTTAGCCCCTAGCATTTCATGAAACTATTCTGTTTATTAAATTACCAAAAACAACCTTAACTTTCAACAATTAGCCCCTAGCATATAAAATCAAAGAAAGTTTGAATAAACAAGGAAGTTTTGAGGAAAATAATGACAATAAGGGTTGCATTTATTAACTACTCAAAAAGAACAAATTTAATGTATATGCAGGTGAATGATTAAAGTATACGTGAGACCAGCATAATATTACTGGTTTGATTTCCCAGCTCTCTTTGACACTTTCCAATGTATTGCTGCACAGTGGACTTTACATTTTTTCCAGACAATGATTCTTTTGGACTGTAGAGCACAAGTTGGAGAAGAGGAGGATGTTGTTCTTCACTCGAGATAATGCACATGAAGATAGGAAGGCAGGCTCCAGGTAGGAGCAAACAGTGTGGTTATGGGCTGTGGGGAAACGCCATCTGTCAATGATGGATGGCAACTGGGCATGGGAGGCACACATGCAAGATGCTCTTCTGCCATCCTCAGCTGGACCGAAGTGTCACACCACCGGCCGTCATTGTTCTTTAATACCCCTATCTTTGCGAAGAGCCTAAGAGACTGCTCTGTGGCAGGATCAGTGAAATATGGATGTCACAGTCTCGAGAAATTTGAGTGAATGAATATATATATATACACACAAAATGATTCTGCCAAAAAGGACATTCTTTTGATGAACTAGACATGAATATAGTTTGCATTTTATGCAGAATAAAAATGGAGAACGTTTTGATGCAGAAAATTGCATTTAAAGGAGAGATATGATGGGTGAGTGTATCCGAGATCAAGCTAATCCGGATAAGAAACTAAATAGTGTGAGCCAGCAACGAGAAGATAAAAAAATGACTAAAATATCTGAAAGACACGGTTCAAGTTCTGCAGCTTTCATCAAGATGGCATGTGCTACTCATCTTTTTTCTGTAACTTAATATGCTCACAATCATGCAAATTTGCAATCAACATTTCTTAATCACAACTTGAGTCACCTTTCCACTCTTAATCTGCAGGTAGGGAGAAATGGTAGAGACTAATCATGTCAAAGGTTGCTGATGAAACTAAATAGACTAATTACTTGCTTACCAGTTAGCCTTCTGACACATGCATATACGTGGATTCAACTCATACTAAGAAATTGTACTTCGACCAAGAACATTCCTCTTTGTTTCAAAATCTGGACATGGAATGTTAGTTTAAGGATAAACAACCATGAATTTTATAATTTTCTTTCAAAGTTCATAGTGCAAACTGAAAACATTTCAGGTGAGAGAAATACATTTCACTCTGACTCACAAGTTGAACACAAGCTCAATTATAGTTCTTTTAGTAAAAGGTCATAATAGTTCAAATAGGAGTTATATGATGAGACCAGTTTACACCTTTTACTCCCTTTAATCAGTACAAGTAATGCACATTGATTACGATAAAAGAAAGTAATTTAGCTATGGCACTGGAGAGTTTGAACTCAAAAGAAATTGCAGAGAACAAAAAACAGAAAGCACAGTTGATTTAAATTTTGATTCATAAGAAATAGGATTGAGTACTAAGATGAATCATGTGCTATGTGAGGCCAACATAGATTAGCACTAATGTCTGTTTCATGAAACATCAACAGACCAACAGCATTGAATAATTAGTGATATTAAGCTAAAAAATTATCAGATAAATAACTTTTAGATGAATAAGAATAGTTGAGATTCTTCATGTGCTAAGAAAACAAAGCAAAACTTGATTATACCAATCTAAGCTCTTTTTTTTCTTTAACTTACAGAAATTACTGAAGTTAAAAGTTTATGTCAGTTTCCTGGAACAAGCAATAAGTGTGATTTCCAGTTCATCAATATAGTTCAATAAATAAAGCTTAAATTGTTAGTAGCTTACTGTTTAATCATTAACTATTCAGCAAAAAAGATCAAGTGATATCTTCTTTATCTTCCAACTGCTAAAATAGAGCAGCTTCTCTGTATCATGTTGATGCAAATATGTAAAAAAATGTTGGCCAGGGTATTTGAGCAAACAGTAGTACATAAGGCATATACTTCGTTTATAGTTGAAGCATATTTTTCTGAATACCTAGTGCAGTGTTCTTAAGTTACTCGTATCAAAAGCGATATTTCAGAATGACAGGAACTTAAAAAAAAAGTCATTTAACAGCTCAGATGGCGCTAAGACAAGGACACGAATCTAAGTTTGGAGACTTGCACATCACGTGCCACTCACCTGTCCTTTGGATTTAGAACAGTGAATATTGACACCTAACAACTGGCTACAACTTCTACATTTAATCAGTCCTACTCGAAGAGGTGAATGATTCTAACCTCAACATACAACAAAGTCCACTGCTTAAATGAATTACGGAATAATACAATTCAGCTAAGCATTTAAAAGTAAACCCAACAGTCAAATATATGCTAAGAAAACGTTGAACTCACAGAACTTTATGAACCTAATGAACGCTTACATGGATAACATTCATAAGTAAGTTGAAAGATACACACGGTTCTGAAATTTTCATATGGATATTGAAACTTTGAAGGTTACCAATGATGGGGCAGAATAAGATGAAAGCTACAAGTAGACTTCCAAGAGAGCAAGAAGCAAGCTACTCCAGAGATCTCAGCACAAAGAAAAATCTAGTGGCTCTTAAGTAGGAATGATCAAAAGAAAATTTTGTTTGTGAATAAAACAAGAGGTCAGCAGATGGACATGGGCTTTGTGAACCAAAAATGTGATAGGATGCAGGTCAAGCTCCTCATCCCGATCACACTCATCATTGAATTGTTGGCAGAATGATTATTCAGCTCTGCTATTTATGCTGACAATGAGAAAGTGATTGATCAAAAGCTACTGATCTAATGATTGAATACATAAGAGTATATAATTCTTACGAGATCTGAAGATTCTGAAAGACAACAAAACTTCAGTAAACGGGTGATTATTACATGCAATGTTGCATATGTAAAGAAAACATTGAAGTGACTGAATAAAATAATGAAATAGTATAAAATTGCTAAAGAGGACAATAATTTATACATTAACTTTTAAGAATATCTAAGATAAGTCAGACGTTGAACTACAAATGGAACTGTTGATAGAGTGTAAAAAGGATAACTCTGTTACTCCAAGCATAAAACTTGAATCGATTTCAAAAATCACAAGCACTGTACAAGATCTTCATAGCTCCAGAAAACATAAAACTAATTTTTCTTATTTCAGTATTTCGTTCACAAGATCATAAACACAGAAGAAATTTATAAAAGTAAATTTTATCACGATATTAAAGAACAAAGCAAAACGATTCTTCTCTTTTTGTGATCAAATCAGAATACACTATGCTAAAATATACCAATGGAAATCGACTCGCATCTTCACAAAAATATCAAATTATATTTGAAGTCCATTTTTATCTAGGCTTTAAAAGCATTGCCAAAACAATCATAACTATTCCGCGCATGCTCATCTGAGAGATCAACATGTAAAGTCTGCAGAAAAAAGTACGTCATAAACTCAATAGAATATGACAAAGTAAAGGTACATCACCAAAAATTATCATAGAATATAGACCTTGCTCATAAACTACTTCAAAATTACAATTTTCAAGTTAAAAAAATAGATCACCACGGCCTATGGGCTATTACTCATCATTTGACAACGACCTTTGAGTCACCAACTTCCACCAGCACATGCAATTGGCCATCCCCCTATTTAAGCACTTCCCCGTTCCAACAAGCTTCCTTCACATAGTACAACAAGTCTACATTGCTTCATTCTCTTCCCCTTCCAACTCCCTTTCCGTTGCACTATCTAACAATCATTGGTAACTCCCTCCTACCTCCTTCCCATCTTCAAAATCCACACTGAGCTCAACAATTAGCTAAGCATCGAGTCATGACCACTTTGATCAATCAACATTACCTCATGACACGGCCGTGCACGTGGGTAAACGGCCCTGTTATCGTCGGGGCAGGGCCGTCCGGGCTCGCTGTCGGCGCGTGCCTGAAGGAGCAGGGCGTGCCCTTTGTCATCCTCGAACGCGCCGACTGCATTGCCGCCCTCTGGCAGAAGCGCACCTACGACCGCCTTAAGCTCCACCTGCCCAAGCAATTCTGCCAGCTCCCTAAGCTCCCGTTCCCGGAGCACTTCCCGGAGTACCCCTCGAAGAAACAATTCATCGAATATCTGGAGAGCTACGCCGAGAGTTTCGAGCTCCGCCCCCGGTTCAACCAGACCGTGCGCTCCGCCAAATACGACAAGGCGAGCGGGCTCTGGAGGGTGAAGGCTGTCGGCGCTGGCGCGGAGGCGGAGTACATCTGCCGGTGGCTGGTGGTGGCTACCGGCGAGAACGCGGAGCAAGTGGTGCCCGAGCTGGAGGGGCTGGATAAGTTCGGCGGTGACGTGAAGCACGTATGCGATTACAAATCCGGCGAGGCTTACCGGGGGAAGCGCGTGCTGGTGGTGGGCTGCGGGAACTCCGGCATGGAGATCTCCCTCGACCTCTGCGACTACAATGCCTCCCCATCCATGGTGGTGCGCGACTCGGTGAGTGCGTCTCACTAAAAGTAGTTACATAAGCAACGAAAATTTTCAAATTGAAAGCTTCCCTCCAAACAAGACCTAATTAATGCCAACCAACTTGATCGCCACAGGTCCATGTGCTACCGAGGGAAGTGCTGGGGAAATCGATGTTCGAGCTGGCCGTGCTGCTGATGAATTGGCTGCCTGTGTGGATGGTGGACCGGATTCTGCTCGTGTTGGCGTGGATTGCGCTCGGAAACATCGCCAAGCTCGGACTGAAGCGGCCTTCCTCCGGTCCTCTGGAGCTCAAGAACACACAGGGGAGGACTCCGGTCTTGGACACTGGTGCGCTGGCCAAAATAAGGTCCGGCAAGATCAAGGTGGTTCCAGGAATCAAGCGCTTCTTTCACCGAAAAGTCGAGCTCGCCGACGGCCAAATCCTAGACGTTGATTCGGTGATCTTGGCCACAGGGTACCGCAGCAACGTCCCACAATGGCTCCAGGTACTAAAATGGCCAGTGTTAGGGTTTCTCATGTACCAGTAGCAGCAAAGGAAAGACGCTAAAACCTGATACCAAAATTGGTTCTTTTTGCAGGGATGCGATTTCTTCTCCATGGATGGACTGCCTAGAACGCCATTCCCCAACGGATGGAAGGGGAGTTCCGGTCTCTATGCCGTCGGCTTCACCAGGAGAGGCCTAGCCGGCGCCGCCTTCGACGCAGTGAGGACGGCCGAGGACATCGCCAGAGCATGGAAAGAGGAAACCAAGCTACCACAGAGGACGCCACAGCTGTGATGACAGAGCAAGCAACATGTAGATAGATAGCGTCCATGGAGCCCAAGTTTTGCTGTACGGATGGGCCTAATTACAATGTACATACAACAGTTTGATCGATGGTGATAGTTTTAAGCTTCTTTGTGCAATCTTTCAAAGTGTTGTTAATTCAGTGAAAATTGTTCTTTTCTCCCCAACAAGCGCAATGTTGTTTTGTCGCTCCGCTCACAGCTGTGCTTCTGCCGCCATGGCGGAAGGGAAAGGCTGCTGAGGTTCCCGAGTGAAGTCCATCAACGTAGCTGTACAGCATCAATGGTTTGTTTACAGGAATTGAATGCGAAGAAGGCTGACAGGGCAGTGAGGGATCCTGCAATCTGCGTGAATAATTTCTGAAAAGGAAATAAAGATCAAGCCTTTATTGTGCTGGGGTCAGCAGCAACTGGAAGAAGAGCACCCAGCCACATGCCGACGACTCCCACTAAATCATTACCTCCTCCTAAGATTCCCAAGTGGGTTAAATGCTCCATTAATCATCTCCCCAAATCTTCAAACCCTAAAAAGCTCTTGTTCAATGGAAATGAGGGTAACCATTTCAGAATCACAACAGATGCAAACTAGTACAAGATTCAGAGACCGGTGGCAGGCATTGCATCATCAAGACATCATCTTGCAAGCAACTAGCATGTATGTTCCTGGACCATCCCTTCCCCTTGTCAGATCACAGGAGTAAGCAGCAGTATGCCTTTTGCAGAGCACCTCTGGTCCACTGGGATCACTCAGAAATCTTATGTTGCACAGAACCACAAGCCACACTGCACCTTCACATGCACCCCTAAGCAAGGGGCTCACAGCACATGGCCATGGCTACCTATGACTACTAGAATGGTAAGCTTTTGTAGTTTGAGGAAAAGGAAAGGACGTCCTACAAATCAAGGGATTGTTTTAGTCCAAATTGCTGGTTTAGAGGAATTCGGTGGCAGGGATCAAATTGGTCCTCCTCCATTGTAGGAGCTTCAAGATCTTTGCAATATCTTAAAGAAAAAACAACAATGCCACTGAGGAAATCAGCAGGATGTATGTTCTTGGTTTCTGAATTGGAGGTTGACAAAGATTGTAAAAACTTGTTGCATGTGAGACAAGCAATGCCAATGGAATTATTGTTCAGAGCCTCAGACCAACATTCCAATTGCTGTGCATAATTCCCCATGATTAGATAGTGATTCATGATGTTACATTTTCCAGCAACAACTCATCAATTGCAACAGTAGATGATTAGAGAGACTAAGATTGTCACTGTAGCTGATGCATAAGCCTATTGTCATATGTTTCATGATTTTTATAAGGGAGATAAGTAATTAACAACAAAAAGTTATTTTTACTAAATTATTATTATTTAGCTTATTATATGTAGTTGGGATTCAGATTATAAATTATAATGCAAGCACAAAATTATAAATTTACTTTTAAAAAATAATAATTACAAAATTAGAAACTAATTAGAATAGATTCTATATTTGATTTTAGCTCATAAGCCATAAGGAATATATTTTTAATTAAACCCATACATTTATTCGTACATGTAGTATGAATAGTACACTATTTGTCCATATTATGCGGACGATATATATGATCTTAATATATTTAACAAAATTATTACTTTTACTTGTGACAATTCTGCTGAGTTAATTGTTTTTTTTTAAATAATAATTTTGTACTTTAAGTAGTACAAAATTGGGTCTAGTGCAAATCAATTTCAGGTCCCAACGTAGATGGTGATTGGTGATGTAGATCTATCATGCCTTTCTCAGTTACACCCAAACTTGGAAAGCTATTTTCAATTTGGTCCCTATTATTACAAGGTTTTATTTTTACTTATTTGGATACAAGTTGACGGATTTGGGTTGAATGTAATCATATATTCATATTCCTATTTATGATCTTATTAATTATTTAAAAAGGTTATTTTATAAACAAATATCAACACTGAATTGTGATTATAATGTTATATTATTTTAAATCCAATTAATAATATCCAAGATTCAAAGGTACATAAAAAAAAGTATTAGATGATTTTCAATGATTTATAAGTCGCCTCAAATATGCTAAAATTATAATATATTATCAATCATTGATATAGTCATTGCATTTGTTATTATAGGCAACGCATCAATAGTCTATTTCACAAGCACTCTACACCATCATAAGTGGCACATCGGCATTCGATGTAGTAGTTGTTACATCCTATCAAAATATGTGGATATCGATTTTACTTAAAAATCCTACTTAGGTTAATACTCTTTATAACCTTTATTGTTATTATTATTATGAAAGTCAATGTGAATTAATAAAATGGGCTTTCCATTTGGGCTTTACAAGATTGGCCATACGACTATGTCCCACATTAACATGGGCCGTGACCATTGACTTGTAAAGTCGAAAGATGATTAAGTATAGATTATTACAAGTTCAAAACGTGTATTGATAGTTAACACAAAAAAGAAAAGACAAGTGCAAGGTGATTCGATACTTTTGCGGCTCTCTTTGGACCAATTGGTGGAGGTGGTGGCTTGGCAGCCACCGTAGCTCCGCCGTAGGCCGCCGGGGCTGGTGGCAGTGACGCAAGGACGCAGTGGAGGTGGAGATTGCAAGGCCGGAGATGAGCACGAAGCTTGAAGCAGCAGGTCGCCATGTTATAATAATAATAATAAAAGGATAAGTAGATTTAAATTTGTTTAAACCTCCCTAGACACAAAACAATCTTAAAATTAGCGATAAAATAGGTCGTGGCAGTGCTGGGTTGCATTTGTTCCATGCTAAAAATGAGGTGTTTAAAATATTTAAAAATGAACAGAATGTAGCTTTTCAAGGCGAGGAAGTCATAGGGACTACTTGGAGAGTCCGATAATCTTATTATCTAAGACATTTGACACCCGTGAAGTTAGACATGGAATCTGTTGCGGGGAATTTTTCAATAATTTATTTTAACAATTGTTTTGCATGCGTTCATAAATATTAATTTGTATAAATTAGAACAGAGTTCAAAAAAAAAAAAAAAACCCTAAACTGCACTATAGCTTGCCCTTAATGAAAATTTCAGGCTCTCATTCAAGTTAGTGATGAATCCAAGACCCGGAGGTATGTGAGAGGCAGTACAATAAGAAGATATATATAAAAAAAATACTAATACACAATTAAGAGCAAAACATAAATAAAAATAAAAACTTAATATTGATATATTTGAACATACTTACATAGACATTATAATTGCCTTCAACGAGTTCTCATGACTCAAATCTTTGAATGATCAATTCATTGTCAATAATGTCAAAAACATACTTCTCTATATAAGTGACCAAAAAATTATTAATCCAACTATTTTTTATTCGATTTTGTAATCTAGCAACAGCAACAAGCAAAATAAGAGCTAACTTTATAAATGAATAAACTAATGGTTATAGTATATTTCTTTTTAATTCAACTAACTTTTCTACAAGGGCTGTAATTCCTATTATCATTAAGAATTCATCACTTGTGCACATGTCAATTATATATATATATATATATATATATATATATATATATATATATATCTCAAACTGGGTATAAAAATACTTTTTATTTTTATTATTTACTGTTTGGCACATGCGGCAGGCTGCTGCCCAATGGGGAATTTCATACGTTGACATTTTTCATTCGGGCATGCATGCAAATGCCGACAACTAAATAGGTAAGAGGAGTATAATATTATATCTGTCTATATAATTTACAAATTTAGCTCATGGGGCATCTTCCCACACTAGCGTATATATATCTCCGCCACTAGTGCGAGTTGATTCCGAATTAAATACTTAGGATATGATCAGAATACTCTCCTGTGAGTCATGATTGTGAAAAAAATGACTAGATATTCTTTTAGCATTGAGGCGCAGAAAACTAAAAATGATGAAGAGGAAAAAGAACAGTAAATAAAACTTGATTGTATTTTTGCTTGTATTTAATCCCAGTATTAATCAAAACGCCCAATTGAATTCGAATTCAATTCCAAGAAATCGATTGGCCAAAACTAAAATCAATTGGATTAAATTTAGAATTAAATTAATCCTAATCAATTGCCGAAAGCAATCGACACTTCAGAAGAATAATCGGTTGACTGATTGTTAAAGTAAAAAAGAAGTGTTTAATGTAATTCATTTTTTAAATTTTATTCTAATAATCCCACAAAAATAAAAAAAATAAATATAATTAAATAAAATAAAATCAAATTGCTACTCATTACTTATATCGTGCAGTCAACAAAATGTACTTGACATAACTTTTACTTCTAAAAATATTTTCATCTAAAAGAAAAATAATGAATTAGTGTTGAACTACTTTCTTTTGACTCATACTATAACAAATTTACACGCAATATAGGGTTTGTCTGATTATGGGGTTGCATATTTTTAGCTATGTGCATATATCTTCATGAGAGCTTATGAGAGTTGTGTTGGGCTTAAATACTACTAATTGGGCTTTGACACTTTAGTTCAAATACTTAGTGGGCTGATTTCAATTGAGCACAATAATACCACACAAATACTATTGCAATTAAGAGATTGCCTAATAAATAACTTGCTGCAATGATAATAAAACACAAGCAATATCACCAATCGCTAAGACAAATGATTTACGTGGAAAACCCTCCAATGAGAAGGGAAAAACCACGGGGCAATCAATCCAAAATGTAATCACTAGTAAGATATAGAGTATCACAAAGTATTCTCCACTTAAGCTTATTGCCCTAAACTTAAGATACAATCCAAGTAACAAACACAACTTGTTCTCCAAAATGATAAGTAAGAAACAAGCTGTAAATGAAATGATAATATATTATCTCCCATTCTTTGTTATTTCCTTGGATGATGGGCTAGCTTCTTCTTCCTTTGCAGCAGTCTTCGGCAGCACTTTAATAGCTCTCGGCTCCTCCACACGGAATCGGAAGAACAAATGAGACCTTGCTACACTCGCAGTTTTTTCAGCCGCCACTGTACCCAGCTCTCGGCTCACTTCAAAAGCAAAGAATAGAATGATTAAGTGAATCCCTAACTCTCAACACATCCCAGCCATATGATGTGATTAGGTGGCATCATCACCACCACCAAAGCAAAACCAAAGAAAGGAAACTGTGAGCTATAACATAACATAAGATGAAAAGCCACACAGGAGAGAAAAGCATTAATAATAAACTAAGATAAATGGGGTTGGACCCACATGGACTAATACAAGTCCAATAATCTCCCCCTCCAACCCATTAGGGGAAGATTTCAACATGTAGCCTTCTTTATCTGAAGCTCATCTTGGCCGAGATATCCATTTCGGCCAAGCTACAACACAACTCAAGTTTTTCTTTAGTAACAACTTTTGTTAGCATATCTGCAGGGTTCTTATCTGTATGAATTTTTATCAACTGCATTTCACCATCTTCAATTGTTGTGTGCAACCAATGATACTGAATATCAATGTGTTTGGTTCTTGCATGGTACATGGTATTCTTGCTCAAGTCCAATGCACTTTGACTATCACAAAATACCACATGCTCTCTTTGCTTTAGTCCTAGTTCATTTAGGAATCTTTTCATCCATAATATTTCCTTACAAGCTTCAGTGGCAACAATGTATTCTGCTTCTGTAGTAGACAAAGCAACACACTTTTGTAGTTTAGATTGCCACGATACAACTCCCCCAGCAAAAGTGAATAAATACCCTGAAGTAGATTTTCTATTATCAAGGTCCCCTGCCATATCTGAATATGTAAATCCTTCTAGGACTGCCTTTGACTTTCCAAAACTTAAACACAACTTTGAAGTACCTCTCAAATATCTGAAAATCTATTTAACAACTTCCCAATGAGCTTTCCCTGAACATGAAAGAAATCTGCTAACAAGTCCAACTGCATGAGCAATATCAAGTCTGGTGCAAACCATTAAATACATTAATGACCCTACAGCTAAAGAGTAGGGTATAAAAGACATATCATGTTTCTCTTGCTCTGTACTTGGGCTGGATTTCTTACTTAACTTGAAGTGATTTGCTAAAGGTGTGCTACCTGACTTAGCATTTTGCATGTTGAATATCTTAAGTATCCTTTCAACATATTTCTCTTGTGATATCCACAGCCTCTTAGATTTTCTATCACGGATGATGTCCATCCCTAGAATCTGTCTAGCTGGCCCTAAGTCCTTCATATCAAAGGACTTGGATAACTCACCTTTCAGCCCTTGAATCTAATTGGTGTCATGTCCCACAATTAACATATCATCAACATAAAGCAGAAGAATAATGAATTCTTCATTATCAAATGATCTAATGTAAACACATGGATCTGCATCAGTTCTCTTAAAGAAATGAGCTATCATAAATGAATCAAATTTCTTATACCATTGTCTTGGAGCTTGTTTCAAACCATACAAGCTCTTCTTTAACTTACATACTATGTGCTCTTTTCCTTCAACTATGAATCCCTCTGGTTGATTCATATAAATTTCTTCTTGCAAATCACCGTGCAGGAATGCAGTCTTAACATCAAGCTGCTCTATCTCAAGGTTTAAGCTAGCAGCTAATCCAAATACAACTCTAATGGAAGTCATCTTAACAACTGGAGAGAAGATCTCATCAAAGTCAACTCCCTTTTCTTGGGCAAACCCCTTTACCACTAAACGAGCTTTGTACTTCACTAGCTTATCACCATCCTTTTTCAGCTTGAATATCCACTTATTCTTAAGTGCCTTTTTCTCTGTTGGTAATTCAGCAAGTTCATATGTATCATTCTTCTTTAGAGAATCCATTTCTTCCTTCATTATCTCCACCCAACACTGCTTATCTGAAGTAGATTGCACATCATGGTAACTTTCTAGTTCTCCATCTTCAGTAAGTAGTAGATACTCAGAACTAGGATACCGGGTGGATGGTTTGTGCACTATAGTAGATCTTCTAAGCTGAGTCTCCATGTGATCAAGTAAGGAGGAATGCTCCCCCTGCTCAAAACCTACTGCATCTGGTTGTGCACTGTCATGAACACTATCTGACTCATCACTAGTTGTTGTTGGCTCACTTGTATCAAGTTCTGTCTCTTGTGCAATTTCATCATCATGTATGACTCTCCTTGGTAAGTTTGTCGTTTGTTCCATTTCATCATAGGCAACAGGAACACGGGATGATTTTTCTGGTTTCTCAAAATTAGCTATGGTCTCATTCTCATGAAAAATGATATCCCTGCTTCTAACAACTTTCTTCCTTTCTGGATCCCATAATCTGTAACTAAACTCCTCACCACCATATCCAATGAAAATGCAAGGAGTGGCTTTACTATCAAGTTTTGACCTCTGTTCCTTAGGCACATGAATGAAAGCCTTACACCCAAATACTTTCAGATGTGAATATGAGGGTACCTTTCCTGTCCATACCTTTTCAGGTATATCAAAACCTAATGGAACTGATGGAGACTTGTTAATTAGGTAGCAAGCTGTTTTGAGTGCTTCACCCCAGAATGCCTTAGGCAATTTTGCTATCCTTAGCATGCATCTAACTCTTTCCACAAGGGTGCGATTCATCCTTTCAGCTACGCCATTGTGCTGGGGTGTACCAGGTTCTGTTAACTCATGCTTTATCCCATGCTTAGCACAATATGCCTTAAATTCAAGGGATGTGTATTCACCACCATTATCTGATCTAATACACTTCAATGGTAATTGAGTTTCCCTTTCTACTTTGGCATGAAATTTTTGAAAAACCTGTAGTACCTGGCTTTTGAATT
Source organism: Costus lasius (assembly GCA_027563935.2). Lineage (NCBI taxonomy): Eukaryota > Viridiplantae > Streptophyta > Magnoliopsida > Zingiberales > Costaceae > Costus > Costus lasius. The sequence continues at coordinate 20,938,129 of CM050451.1, read as the reverse complement.
GCAAACAAAATATCCAAGTCTTTCGTGAAGCATTATCAATAAAACTAACAAAATACCTATTGCCACCTAAAGATTCTACCTCCATGGGACCACATACATCAGAATGTATCAATTCTAATCTAGTGTCTTTTCTTTTAGCAGGTATAGAAAAAGAAACTCTTCTATGCTTACCAAGTAAACAATAATCACATGAATTAATTGTCATACTTTTGCTAGCCGCCGAAGGGATAGGAATGAGAGATTGCCTTGCCAATAGTTGCATCCCCTTCTCACTCATGTGTGCTAGCCTGTTATGCCATAGATTTGGTGATGCATCATCTTGGACTGCATTGATATGACTTTCAGAATGCTTTAACCAAATCTTGTACATTGTGCACCACAGCTTTCCCTTTGCAACTAATACAGACCCTTTAAGGAGCTTCCACTGTCCATCCTTATGTTTGCTATCATATCCTTCCTTGTCAAGGACATTCACTGCAAGCAAGTTCATTCTCAAATCAGGAATGTGTCTCACATCCCTTAGAGTCAATGTACACTCTGTGTTGGTTTGAACAACTATATCACCAATGCCTATAATTTGTGATACACTTTGATTTCCCATCTTGGTGTCTCCAAAATCACCAGCTTTATAAGTGGTAAATAATTCTCTCTTTGGAACACAGTGGTATGCTGCACCTGTATCAACAATCCACTCTACTTATGGGTCTCCTACATGGTTGCAATCACCATGCCCACAGATTAATGACACTGTCTCTTTCTCAGATGTAACTGCAGTAGTGTTACTCTCCACAGAGTCTTTCTTGTTCTTGTTATCTTTTCTCTCTTGCTTTAAGGTCCAACAATATTTCTTGATGTGACCAACTTTTCCACAATGATGACATTTAATTGGTTCTCTTGACTTGGACCGATTCTTGGATTTACTTCTACCCATGAAATTTTGACCTCTATTCTTGAATCTGCCTCTGTTTTCTGTAACAAAAGCATGATTTGACCCTGATTCCATATTGTCTCTCCTTTCTTCTTCATTAAGTAAGCTATCTTTTACCATTTGCATTGTTACCTTGCCATCTGGTGCTGAATTAATCACAGTGACAACTAGGATATCCCAAGTGTCTGGCAAAGACCCTAAAAGAAATAAAACAGTAACTTTATCACCAAGGTTAATTTCCATAGTGGTCAGTTGATTCAATAAGTCTTGATAGTCACTCAAATGTTCAGCAATAGACCTTCCATCCTTGTGCTTAAGGTTTGAGAGCTTTCTAATTGCAAATGTCTTATTCATAGCAGTTTTTCTTTCATACAGTACTGCCAACTTCTTCCATGCAACAGATGAACTTGTCTCTTATGCTACATGATGAAAAACACTAAGGTCAACCCATTTTCTGATTGTGCCTAAAGCCTTTCTATCCAATCTCCTCCACTCATCTTCTAACATGTCTTTTGGTTTAGCCGAGTCACCTAATACATGATCAAATAGATCCTTACAGTATAGGTGATCTTCCATCATTGGCTTCCAAATGGAATAGTTTGATGCTGTTAATTTCATCATAGTTCCCATATCTCCTTCCATGAGTGAAAGAATATAACCTCCCTCTGATACCACTTGTTGGGCTTAAATACCACTAATTGGGCTTTGACACTTTAGTTCAAACACTTAGTGAGCTGATTTCAATTGAGCACAATAATACCACACAAATACTATTGCAATTAAGAGATTGCCTAATAAATAACTTGCTGCAATGATAATAAAACACAAGCAATATCACCAATCACTAAGACAAATGATTTACGTGGAAAACCCTCCAATGAGAAGGGAAAAACCACGGGGCAATCAATCCAAAATGTAATCACTAGCAAGATATAGAGTATCACAAAGTATTCTCCACTTAAGCTTATTGCCCTAAGCTTAAGATACAATCCAAGTAACAAACACAACTTGTTCTCCAAAATGATAAGTAAGAAACAAGCTGTAAATGAGATGCTAATATCTTATCTCCCCTTCTTTGTTATTTCCTTGGATGATGGGCTAGCTTCTTCTTCCTTTGTAGTAGTCTTCGGCAGCACCTTAATAGCTCTCGGCTCCTCCACACAGAATCGGAAGAACAAATGAGACCTTGCTACACTCGCAGTTTTTTCAGCCGCCACTGTACCCAGCTCTCGGCTCACTTCAAAAGCAAAGAATAGAATGATTAAGTGAATCCCTAACTCTCAACACATCCCAGCCATATGATGTGATTAGGTGGCATCATCACCACCACCAAAGCAAAACCAAAGAAAGGAAACTGTGAGCTGTAACATAACATAGGATGAAAAGCTGCGCAGGAGAGAAAAGCATTAATAATAAACTAAGATAAATGGGGTTGGACCCACATGGACTAATACAAGTCCAATAAGTTATCTATGTCCTCAACCGCAACCATATAAGGACTCTCTCATATATGAAGTTCCCTATAAGGGATGAGTGTAGAGGCTCATCTCATGATAATTAACCACTTTGGGAAGTTTCCTTTCCTCTACAATATAAGCATAAATCTATCCTAAAAAATGGGAGTGTAGAGTATCAATTATATCACATAAAATTTTATTCACCATAGTGTTTTATATTTTTATTTTTCAAAGTGCTTATTGACTAATTAATTAGCTTGTTATTACTACATTGAACATCCTTCGGGATCTCCTGTCATAGAGGTTGGGCTCCCACCATTGAGAGGCCTATTTATAAACTAATTCTTATTCCTTTCATTACTTCTAGGATCTTTGTCATAGGCAAGCCTTAAGTCAAGTCATCGGCTATATTGTGGTCAGTTTTTACAAAAGAAAGAGCTATAACTCCATGTGAGTCCAACCATCTTATATAATTTTGTCTAATTTTTATATGATAACTCATTTTAATATTTATTAATTTCTTTTTATAAAAATTCTATTACTGCTTATGAATGATAATGAACAAGAAGAGAATGGAAGAGAAGAAATTAAGTTTTTAAGTCATTCGACTTCTATACAAGTGGTATCCAAAGCCACTAATTCTGCTTCCATAGTGCTCCTAGCAATTATAGATTATTTAGAAGATTGTCATGTGATGACACTTCCACCTAATATGAATATACAGACTGAAGTATATTTAATATCATTGGAATCAGATATCCAATTGACATCACTGAAACCTTCTAATATAGAAGGGAATCCAATAAATGTCAAACCATATGAAATTGTGCCCTTCAGGTATCTAAATAGTCTATCTAGAGCATTCGAATAAAATTTACTAGGATTACTAGTATACCTACTTAATCTAGATACTACATAGGCTATGTTAAGTCTCTTCCTATTTGAAAGGTATAAGAGTGATCCTATACATTGAGTATATTTTTCTTGATTTACAGATTTCCATTATTCTTTTCTAATGGAGCACTAGGATCATAAGGAGTAGAAGAGAAGAGCAATCATGCAATCCAAATTTTTTTTTATAATTTTATTTGTGTAATATCATTAAGACAAAAGTAATGTATTTGGTGATTTTATTTTTTTCATTCATAGAATGACATCTACTTATCTTAAATTTTTCATATCAAAATCATCTGAAAGAAAAGATTTAATTTTAATTATTAAATCTAAGTTAGGAGCTAAGATGAGAATATCATCTATATATAGACATAAGATGATGAATTTATTCTTATCAATTTTTTTAATATATAAACAACTATCTCATTCATTTATTTGACCCTACACATTGACTTGTTTCAGGAGCCGGTGCAATGGCCAGTGAGGTAGTAGTAGACCCTTACACATTCACTTGACTCCCTTCTAAATTTGTCACACGGTTGGTAAACCAGCTTTTCAAGCTTTTCGCCCGTTCACGCGTTGACGCTCTTCACGTGTTCGTAGTTCTTCCAGATCACGTGTCTCCTCCCCTTGTTGCAAATCGGCGAGCAGAATCTGGTGGTAGTAAACTCCTTCCGGTGCCCCTCCTGGAAGCTGCTAGTGGCGAGCATGGTAGCGAGCGAGCAGAGTCCTCCCCTTATTGCAAATCGGTGGCACGGTGACCTTTTTTGTTATAGATCGGCAAAGTGACTGGCGGCGAGCGAGCACGGTGACCTGTGAAGACTCTCCTGGCGGTGATCGGTGGCGTCCATTGCTGGGATGAACCCTATGTCTTCTTCGCTCTTCTTATCGCTTTGTTCCAAGCCACATTTTGGAAGAAAAAAAAAACCTTGGCAAGGAGAGGGATGGGGTCAACGGGGAGGATGAGGGTGGGGAGGTACTAGTTGGGCGAACCCTTGGTGAGGGGACTTTCATCAAGGTGAAGTTCGCCAAGAACTTGGAAAGCGAGGAGGTACGAGCTGGGCAAACCCTTGATTTTTGAAAATGCTAAAATTTTGTGTAATAATTGCATAGCTTTTCGATGAATTTATTCTCATCAATCTTTATAATATATAAACAATTATCTCATTCATTTATTTGAAAACCAAATGAAAGTATTATTTTATAAATTTTTTTATGCCATTGTTTATATGTTTGTTTAAGTCCTTACAAAGATCTTACTAATTTGCAAACTTTATTTTCATTTTCAGGTGAAATAAATCCTTCTAGTTGGTTCATATAATTTTTTTTTAGATCTCCATGTAGAAAAGCATTCTTCACATCTATCAGAAAACAGATTATGCATGGAAGCAAATACAAGTATAACCCTTATAGTAGTTATTCTTACAACAAGTATGTAAGTATCAGAGTAGTAAATTTCGGATTTTTTTCTATCAAAGCCTTGAGCTACTAAACGTGTCTTGTACTTTTCTACAGATCCATTAGTTCTTAACATTTTTTTAAATATCCATGTACATCTAAAGGTTTATTTCCAGGAGCTAAATCAGTGAGAATCCAAGTACGATTACTTATGATTGATTCCATCTCGCTATGTATGCCTCATTCTAGAAATGAGCATCAGGAGAGTTAATGGCATCTTGATAAGTACTTGGTGTGTCTTTAATTAAATATGTTATGAAGTCATTGCCAAAGCTCTTTTCAATTTAACTCTTTGACTCCTTCTGAGTTCAGAAGGTTGACTAGGATTGGTTAGTAAAGGTGTTGAAGAAGTTGAAGGTTGATTCGAGTTTGCTTGAATGCTAAATAAAATTTTATTTTTAAAAGGGAATATATTTTTCAAAGAATGAAGCATCTTTATATTCAATTAATGTATTATTTGATATTTTAGGTATTTCAGAATTAAATACTAAAAATCTATAAGTGTTGCTGTCTAAGGAGTAACCAACTAAGACAACATCTATAATTTTAGGACTTAATTTTCTTTTTTTAGATTCAATTAAATTAACCTTTGCAAGGCACCCCCCACATTTGGAGGAAATTAAGCCTTGTCTTATAACTCTTTCAATTATTTTTTAAAGGGATTCTATTAAGAATGAAACATGAAGATAATAATGCTTCACCCCAAAGATTTTGAGGTACTCTAGAACTTAACAGCATGGAGTTAACCATGTCTAGAAGAGTTCTACTTTTTTTTCTTTCAGCAACACCATTTGATTGAGACGAATAAAAATATGTAACTTGATGAATTATACTATGTTCTTGACAAAACAAGATAAATTCATTATAAACATATTCACATCCTCTATCCGATATAATTATTTTAATCTTTTTATCATGTTGATTTTTAACTTCTACTTTAAAAATTTTAAATTTATTTAAAATTTCATCTTTAGTTTTAATTAAATAGGTGTAATAACATATTGAAAAGTTATCTATAAAAGTTACATTTATTCAATATATTATAATAAGTGTGATAATATATTAAAAAGTTTTAATTAAATAGGTGTAATAATATATTGACCAAGAAGGAGGAAGTTTGTCTAAGAGACAAAAAATTTGATAAGATTCACTAAAAATGATTTCATTCCTATGAATTTCATTAATCAAGTTTTGGAAAACATGAATTTGATAGTTTATAGGAATATGATCAACCATCATGTAGGAGTTGAAATTATAAACAATAAATCTGATTGCACCTTCAAGGTCTTTAAGTACGTATCTTCTAGTGCATTCCAAATTTCTTTTGTAGTTTTATATTTTCTATATGTTTCATATAAGTTATCACTCACACAAGAGAGGATATGAAACATGTATAGATATCCAATTTCCTTAGGTGATTTAGTATAATGAGAATTAGAAGAGGGAGGGAAAGATGAAATTTTTCCTAAAGGAGCAATTAGTCCTAGTAAGATTATCCATACTTCTAATTGCTCTTACCGTTGGGTAAAACCAATTCCATTAAATTTCTTAGGTTAAAAGTTATCTTCTAAAGCCATTTTTATTTTAAGGGGAATAAAAAAATTATTTATCTATATTATATATTATATATATTATGTTCATTATGGATTCCATGTACTTCATGTCAATTATGATCAATATACTTTAATAAGTATATTATGTGTAAGATGTCCAAGTGTTGCAAGATATCTAAAATTCTAATTATTGTTAAAATAATTGAGTTACATATTATGTTAAAAAAGTCCAGCATGTTTGTAATAGAATAGTAAATGGAAAATAGAAAGTGATTACAAATGCAATTCTAGTTGAAAGTAAATTATAAGAATATATAAATCATTTTAATTAACTATTTAAATATTATTTGAAATTTTGTGCAAAATCTAATGTAGATAGGTTATTATTATTATTATTATTATTATTTGGAATAACTAAATATCTTTTGTCAGAGATGTTAAAATTTTTTGAAAGCTTTAATTTGCACAACACAGAAACCTTAATAAGAGTTAATTAAGTTTAGTCAAAACAATAACAACAAATTGTTTAATAAAAATATTGCAACACTCTTACATACTGTTACAAACAGAACGGTAACAATACTAAAACATAACAGAGATCAAAATAAAATAATCAAACAAAACTGTTAAAGAATAAGATTTTTATTTTACTAGTAATTTATTACAATCGTTGAATAAAGTACAGAACAATGTTCTGATTATATTGCATAATGCTAAAATTAAATATTTTATTTCAGTAAAATTAAATATTTCAGAAAATATTTGTAAATAATAAATATTGCAATACTAATTATAAGAAATTTAAAATTTTAAATAATTAATATATATATTTCTGAAAGGAAGCCTAATTACAAAATTTGTTAACAAACAATGTTAACCAAATCAATAAACGGCAAAAAAAAAAAAAAACTAGATTTAATCGTGCACAAAAGTGAAAATATTTGTTTTTTTTTTCAGGAAATCTGACAAGATAAAAAAAAAAGCGAGACTAAGAAATAAATTAGATTTGGAAGGCTTAATCTGGAAATAGAAATAGAAAAAGATTTAAAAAAAAAACGAGTCTAAGAAAGATTTTAAATTGATTAAAATTACCTAATATAGATTAGCATACAGAATATGTATAATTAAGGGTTGACAATTTGACTCGTGGTCAGATACCTATTTTCCTAAATAGGACGATTCAGGTTTGATGGGCCGAGTTTTAATTGGGTTTGAGATTAGGGATACGAATATCCGGTACCTGATACCTAATTTCAATAATAAATATAAATATATTTTTTATTATTAAAATATAAATAATAATAAAATAACTATTACATAAATATTTATTGTTAGTAAAAATATAAAAAATAATAATAATTAGTTATTATATAAATATATTTCTTATTAATTTTAAAATTTTAAAATATATTTTATTTAATTGGATACCCACGAGTACCCATTTAAATATCCAACCTGGGTTTGTATTATACAATAGGGGACTCGAACCTTTGGGTCAGTTTCGGGTAGTGGGTTTTCTCAATCGAGTCGGGTTCGGATTCAATTTTAGAGTGGTAATACAGTACCCGACCAGTTACCACTCATATGTATATATAATAAAATTTCTTGATTTGAATTAACAAATTCCTAATTTATTTTTATATAATTCCACGATAGTTTATGTACAAAAGTTAATAATTTTATTTTATATCAAATACAAGAACAGTATAATTTTATCTGTGAACAATAAAATTGACAGAAAATTGTAATTGACAATTAGCATACAAAACTTACATGATTGTTGTGGGGAATTTTTTAATAATTTATTTTAAAAACAGTTTTACATGCGTCCACAAAATATTAATTTGCATAAGTTAGAAAGAGAGTTCAAGAATAAAAAAATTCATATGCGCTTTACGACTTGCCTTTAGGTGAAAGTTTTAAACTCTCGTGCGAGATAATTCTATATTAAACACCCAAGATACAACCAGGATACCAGAGAAGATGACAAACACTCTTTTAATGTTGAGCAGCAGAAAACCAAGAATGATGAGGAGGAAAATGAATAGTAAAAAAAAAACTTAGCTTGTATTTTTACCCAGGTTAAGCAGCCTTTTGTAGGATGAGATCAACGACAAAAGGATAAGAGGATTAACGTGAACAAATGTTAACGTTTGTTAACATTTAATCCCAGCATTAAGAATCAAAACGCCCAATTGGATTAAATCCCAATCAATTGTCGTAAGCAATTGACACTTCAAAACAATAATCGGTTGACTCATGTTGACGGATTGTTAAAGAAAGAAAGAAATATTTAAAGTAATTTATTTTTTTTTAATTTTACCAAGACTAATTCAATATGTTTAGATTTGGTGTAAAGTGTACAAATGAGTTTATTTGAGATAACTTTCTCTACCAATTGATAGTCAATTTTAATATGTTTAGTTTTCTCATGAAATTTTCATGTGAAATTATTTATAATAAAAATAGTAGATTAATTGTCATTGACCATTGGTATAGAACATGTGAGACTTAACTCTTGGAGAAATTTTTTTATTTACATTATTTCACATGTAGTTTATGTTATAATACTATATTTAGCTTCACAACTTAGCCGAGCTACAATTACCTGTTTCTTGCTCTTTAAGTCACTAAGTTTACTCCTAAGTAAGTTTAGAACCCAAATCTAAATTTTCTATTGTTAATATCTCCAGCGTAATTAGCATATGTGTAAGCTTCAATTTTAATATGTTCATTATTTTTATACACAAGGCTTTTTCTTGGTGAAGCTTTATTATATTATAGAATTTTTATAATAGCATTCCAATAATATTGTTGGAGTTTTTTTGCTAACTATACCCACAATAAGAAATATTAGTTCTAGTAATAGTGAGATAAATCAATATTTTTCATCAGTCAATTGTATCTTAAGGCATCCACATACAAAGAATTGATATCGACTTTGTATTTTTAATTCAGAATAATTACTGCATCAGTAGGTTTACAATCCTTTATTCATATTTCTTTTAGTAAGTCTAAAACATATTTTTATATTGAGAATAAAATATAATAATCTTTATATGCTATTTTAATTCCTAAAAAATATCTTGATTTTTTAAGATCTTTAAAGATGAATTGGGATTTCAAGAAATTTTTTATTTTAATTATGCTAGTGGTATCTTTTTGTGAGTATCTAGACGCCTATTCTAAGTGATTTGGATTAGCTTATTAGGCTTTAGGCTCAATAAGAAGCAAGCATTACACTTGGGTACATGGCGCCTGGACTAAGGGCACCAATGAGGCACCAATGAGGCCTCTATACAAGCAGCTAAATGCATGAAAGAATGCATTTGGTTGCTTTATTAAACTTTAGACCCAATGAGCACATGTGTTTCTTTAAACTGGACGGGTGCCCCATTTGGCAGAGGTGTCAACTCTGGTGCATATCTTGAGCAGATAAGGTGGGAGATGACTTAGTACATGTGTTTGTCATACTGCTATGAAGCATTGATTAAGGGGCACATGGGGTAGACACTATCCGTAGGCAGCTTAACATGGTAAAGATGTCGCTTGAGAAAGGTTCGATTTGGTCAAACTTAAAGCATGGAAGGTGATTTTCTAATTAATTGGTATCTATTATGTAGTCGCCCTTCTTGCCCTTAGCCCGTTGTCACGTTGCCCTCAGCCAGTCCAGCCGCTAGCTGTCCAGCCCGCTCATGTCCTCATGCCCTTGCTCGCATCCTCAGCCCGTCGCCCTTTAGCCCACAGTCGTGTCTCCATCTACCCGCAATCGCATTGCCCTTAGCCCGTCGCACCAGCTCCGATCCGTTTCACACACTGGACACGTGACTCTCACATGATCCCTCCCTGCGGATTATTGATCCGTTCCTTTTTTCTTTACATCCTTATAAGGAAACACACTGTGAGGGAGTGGATGCGGTGGAAAGTAGGGTGGAGTTAATCAAGGCGCTTCCACCGAACTTGGAAGAGTAGGTTTGGCTTTCCAGTGAGCAAGATGAAAGTTTAAACTAGTTAAGTAGGTTTTGCAAGTGTTGGCAGACGGGGCCTTAGGTGAGATGAGGGCTCCAAGATATTTGAAGGCAAGTTCCCTCCATGACCTATAAAAGCTATAGGATACATCTTTTCATCGATGGAAGGAAACCTTTTGGGAAGAAAAATGCTTGATTTAGAAAAATTAACCTCGAGGCTTGTGAGGTTGTAGCAGATTTGCAAACACTCCAGAATTTTGCAACAAAATTTATTGTTGGCCTAAAGGAAAGGATAAGATCATCCACATATAATAAATTGAAGATTTTGGGCAATAGATTTTGAAATTGCCCTTGACTCTATCAAAAGCTTTTTCAATGCCAATCTTGGTATTTACTCTTTGAGTTGAATATGGAGTGAGTTATCTCCTCCACAGTAAGAATGTTATGATGAATACTATGGCCTTTAAAGAAGTCGACTACTTTAGGTGAATGACCTTTTGGAGAATAGCTTTTATTCTATTAACCCTCAATTGGCTTACGATTTGGTCTGATTATTTACATATTATTAAAGTAGGATAGGACAGAGCAAAACCCCAGAGGAGAACTGGAGGCTGGATTTAAGGTAAACTACAACTTGACCAAGACTGAAGGCGAGCTGCTTCACAGCTCAAAATGAAGCAGGAGGTGGGACAGAGGGAAGACGCAGAGGCAAACTGTAGATGGGGGCAGAATGGGACAGGGCTAGAGCTAAAGTGCAGTTGAAAGTGTTGGAAATCCCCATGCTATAAGAAAACGAAAACAGTGGAAGCGAGCCTGAAACGAGATTCCTAATTCAACAAGAACTGACTTACAAAGAATATAAGGGATGTGATAGGGGCAGTACCTTATCAAGCAACTTTTAGAAGCGGCCGATGATGAAGACGCGTAAGGGCCCATCCTTTGCAATTGCGCACACACGGACTCCTCGAATCCTCTCCAATCTCCACGCTGGGTGCTAGCCCCGGAAGATGAGATCCATGCCTCTAGCCTTCTCGACTTGCGCCACTGCCAAGGAGAAGAAGGGATGTTGGCGACAAGGAGTGGGTAGCACTGCCACTTGTCCCAACCTTTGATACCGAAAAACTTTTATTGTCGTCACCTCCTAGACCCTCACGCCAAGGAGCAGAGGGGAGGCGACAACCAGAGACAAGAGAAGAGTCTGGTACAAAGGAATCTCCTAGGTGAGCCTCTCTATTTATAATAGCAGAGCCAGACGCACACTAGAGATACTTCCCATGTGGGATAATGATCATAGGCGTCTACCCACAATTACGCGTCATGGGTTCGAATTCCCGCATACACAATTAATTGTAAATGCGCCCAAGCATAGGCACCTACTCACAATTAAACATCATGGGATCGAATCCCCGCAGACGCAATTAATTGTAAATTGGGCCAGGCTTATTAATTAGCCAAGAGAAAAATTTTCTTGCCAATTAATAATTTTATTCATGTGACTAATGTGCCAAGCCCAAACTTGCACCCAGACCCTTGTTTGACTCATTTTGACAACATAGGTCAACAGAGGTCAAATGTGGTCCACTAGAGTCAACTAGTGGTCAAACATGAACTAAAATAAAATATCATCCTCTCTATAAAAGTCTCAATGCATCAGTTCCACAAAAGATCTGAATCACACAATGATTCGATCAGAGGCTAAACGATCAGTATGAGAACTCGAGTGTCAAGGTGTGCGACCATGTAGGTTCTTCAGATATTGGTAGTGATGACTAAATCATCACAAGCAATGAGTGGCACATAGCAGTACATCATTGCTACCCAAGTCATCAGAATGGTGTCATCATCGACATCCCCTAAAACTGCGACAAAGTACAAGTGCAGCCTTGTCCTTTTGCCAACTAATGTCCAGATTGGGCAAGTGTATCACACTTGTTAATCCCAATAATATGGCATGACTAAATTAGGTTCTCACCTGGGTATGGTCATACACTTTCAGTCATCCATATAGGGCGCCATGGACAATCAAGCTTCCCCGTAAGGAAGGGGCAAATCCTCTATTGGCACATTGAATCCCTCATGTAGGTTATGACATATCCAATGACAACCGTTATGACTTCTCTTTTACGGCGAATTGTTAGGTTGCATCAAAGTACATCAATCACTATATAGAGATATCAATGTCCTCAAGTCTAGGACAGGCGCAACTCTATCACTGTGATATTCATCTCGTGACACTGAGATGAATCCTCACGGGGGGTCGATCCAGTATATCCCCCTTGATATACCCATATACCTGCGTTAGCAACCCGTGCTCAACCAGCGCATATACTAGTCTCAAGCGAATCATAGCTGTCCCATATCCACCATGATTCTCGATCAGGGATAAACACAGAGACTAGATAAAATCTATCTCTTAGGGACATTGTATATGCAAATGTACATATGCGCAGATGTACAAACTTGCATGACAACGACAATGCCATGATAACTCATCTATCAACTAGATGTGATACACATATCCCAATGGACCATCCTGAGGTCCTAGGGCATAAACACTAACAATCTCCCACTTGCACTAGGACCTTGCATTGAGCAACCTCAACACCGTGTCCTGCACGACCTGCCACGCTCCTGTTGCGCCAGAGCATCTGTCTATGGGCCTATCACGATTGTATCAGTGTTCATATCTGCTATATATCAAGTACCTCTGTCTCCGTGACAAGATATAAACATCTGAGTATGCTTGCGAGGTTCAACAAAGAACTCCCACTACTTCCCAAAAGCACTTGCATACTCTACTTTCAAGTAGCCTGCTCTGAAGCTCCCAAAGCTTCCAGCACCACTACAAGAACAGCTAGACTGTCATTGGTCTGACTGGAACAAGCTGCCAAGTGAATCCACTGAGCTTTTCCTGTCATTACTGACCAAGAACCACCTTTTAGTTCTACATAGAACCAAAGTGTGTTCTTCATTCCTTATCCAGTGTCATGCACCTAGATTGGACCTACTATCAATTAATTATGCTCTCGGCACAAACCACATCTGGTCTATAACATACCATCATCGATGTATGTTATCTGACTTAGCACTTAGAGTTTCTTTGACTTATCAAAAAAAAAAACTCTGACACCTACCCCATAGGTGATGTTCACTAAGTCATTCATCACAAGACATTTCTCAATCATCTATTCACCAAGTGAAGGATCAGGATATCGTCTTTGATGATCTGTATGTCCCCAACATACAAGACCAGAGATGTCATCAAGCTTCCACTGAACTCAGGTATTATAAGGTGAAGATTCTTTGTCCAAGTTAGGAGTTACCCATAACACTGGCATACATGAATCGATTCAGCCTTTTTCCCATACTTTCTGAACCTAGGTTGCCCCACAACCTATATACGAGGCTCAGATTCCATCTTTGACCATCTGTGCTAGGTGGCTGACCTTGGACTGAATCCAAGTCATAATTTCCTCCCACTTGCCATTTGCAAGGAAATACATTTCCAAGAAAACTAGCATTAAAAGCAACAATCATTTTTTTTCCTGTGGGTCTATGGAAATTAGTATCCCTAAGTCAATTTAGGATACTTCACATACACTTATCAGATCTTGATTCTATATCACTAGATTCAGATGTATGACCCCCAAAGTCTCACATCTATAGATGCTGATAATTAGTCATATCATCTCCTTCCTTGGAGATACATTTAAGATGAAATAGTTCAGTGTTGAAGAAACTATCAGCATAACCTCAGTAGAGATATGGATGACTTTCAATTCCTCCCACTAGAACCACCTGCCAAGGTGTTCTTCAGGAGTTATGAACTATGAGCAAACCTCATACTCACTATGATAGTCACCTGTGGCTCAAGTACTCTTCATCCAACCTGGACTGAAGATCACTTATGAATTTTGATAAGCTGGTTCCATAAATATTTTGGTAATCACCAATTCCTATCTTTTGACCTTTTAGTCCACTTCACCTCACATGGTGAAAAACATTTATCAGCAAACTAGTCTTTTGTCCATCTACAACATCTCGAAAGAGGTTAAGATAGTCAATCTCCTAGAAGGAGTTCGAATCCAAGAATTCATGTGCATGAAGTCAGTGGATGCATTACTTGTTTATGATAAAATGTCTGGGTCAGAAGATTGGCATTCAATTTGAACCACTTATTTAATTCAAGTTATTCTATTACCTCATTATTTTTGCACAATGTAATGACAAAAGATTTGCAAATGAAAAGAATAATAAATTCCTTTATTCCAAATATCTCTATTCCCAAGGAATAGATACAATGTCAATTACATGTTTGCAAAAATAAAACAATCCTATCAATGACAAAAGAAAAAATAGCTCGGCAGCATCAACGCTCCAGCAGGATCTTCTTACTGTCATCCATGTCCTATTTCTTTGGAGCTCCTACATATTTTGCAAATATCAGTCTCACCATGCAGTATAGAATACCCATGTACGGAAATAGACAATATAGGATTTGGTAATAAAATTACCTGAGCCTGAAGACGAAGGGTTACTTCTCTTCATCTCTTTCTGAGGATGCTTGCAATCTTTGCGCCAATGGCCCTCCTGGCCACAGTTGAAGCACTTGTTCTCCCTCACCCTGTCTTTCTTCAGTGCCTTGGCCTTGGACTTGCCCTTACCCCTTTTCCACTTCTTATTGTCCTTGGAGACTATAAGAACGGACTTGGGTTTGGACCTGACCATTTCCTTCTTGGTCGATTCCAGCAGTTTAAGCAGCTCCTCATGAGTACAAGCAATTTTTTTTTATATTGAAGTTAATGATAAAAGAGCTATAACTCGGAGGCAGCGACTACAAGATAAGGTCCGTAGCCACATCCTGATCCATCGGGTGTCCTAGCCTAGTGAGATGTGACAAGTACCCAAGCAACTTGAGTACATGTGGTCCCACTGGAGCACCTTCAGGCATCTTGTACTGAAAAGCAGCCTTGGATGTCTCAAACGTTTCTGTTCTAGCCTGTGACTCGAATAGTTGCTTTAGATGCGAGATGATCTGAAATGCATTCTGATCCTCATACTGCATCTGCAACTCGGACGACATCGTGGCTAACAAAAGGCAGCCAACATCCAGGGCATCATCCTAATGCTTGCGAAAAGCATCCCATTCAGCCGTGCGGGCTGTTGATGACGGTTGAGGAGGAAGCGCTTGCTCTAAGACATACAGCTTCTTCTCCTGCTTGAGGATTATCCTCAAGTGCTGGTACCAGTCCATGAAGTTAACTCCAGTCAACTTCTCCCTCTCAAGGAAGGAACAGAATGACAGTCCACTGTTGTTATTGCTTGTAGAAGGCCATCTACAATACAAACAAGAGCAGATCAATATCACATTTCAATCATTTATTCTGGCCTTTTATAAATGACTGTTTCTCACTATTTTATTCGAATCGATAATCCTCAAAAATCGATCGAGAAGTCGCCCGACTTCTTTAGTGAGATGGGATCCTTATTTCGTACACGGCCTTGCGTCCCACGAGGGTGGGATGTACTGCACACGGTGACGCATGCTTCCTGAGGTAGGCTCGCCGGCCAATTGCTACTCGGCAATTCCCCTTCTCAAGACCGTTCAGACACTTTGTGTCCAGCGAGGGTTGGATACAGCACAAAGTCCTAACCTCTTGAGGCTGCCTCTAGAAATTTCATCATGTGAACCACCACATATGAAAAATCCTAGTCAAGTCCAACCTGACCGTTATACTCAGGGCCAACGATTTCCTTGCGGAAGGCACGTCTAGAGTTTTAACCAGGCTGGAGAAATCATTGTCACCACACGCCTCCTGAAGATAAATGAGTGTGTCCCATGAGGGTGGGAAATAGTGCCCAACACCATCGATCGACAGTTTGACGAGGGTTACGCGTCAGAAGGCTAAGTAACGGGACTTGATATAATTTATCGAGGATTTTTGTGGTCTCAGCACCACGACTTTTTATCTTATTCTACCAATACAGACATGCAATCCTATGGTGGAATAAAACAAAGCAGTAAAGGCATGATAGAGCAGAAACAATAAATATGATGTGATCAAAGCCCAAAGCATGGGTAACAAGCCCCTAAACCTAGTCCTAGCCACCTAGCACTACCAAGGGCAATGAGCCATGGGCCCATGCCAACAAGTCCTTAGCTCATCCCTGAGTGCCCTATGGGCTCTGCTCCAAGGCCCCACGATGCGCCACCTAGGTCTTCCGCTCCATGGGTCAGCTCGCGAACCCCAAAGGCACCATCCAGGAAAAACCCTAGACCCCCTTTAGGTTCGGCCAGCCCGAGTCTTCTCCGTGAGCTAGCTCGCAAATCCTAGGCTCCTCCCAGGATTCGGCCAACTCATATCTCTTCCTAGAGGATAGCTCGCAAGCCCTAGGCTCCTCCTAGGGTTCGGCCAAACATCCATGTGCCATCTCTTTGTCAGGTATCTCACCTCAATGCTTGATACGAATCATCCTTTGCAAGGTGCGCCACCAAGAGGTGCGCCCCCTTTGCTTGGATGTGCCATCAAGCATCATTGGTGCTCGACCTTCCTCCATCAGCCCATAAACTTAAGAAGCGTCCAATGGACCTTCAAGCTCTTGGCTAATGATAGAAGACCAGCCCTTTGCAAGCTTGGAGCGCCAATCCTCTTCCTCAACCCTTGAACCTCAATATGCACCACTAGGAGACCTAGAAGGCATCAAGGTTCGGTCAAAGAGTTAGATCAGCCCCCTTAGGTGGCTTGCTTGACTAGGTTGCACCATCTCTTTATCCAACCATCATCCCTTAAGTGAACCAACTAGGTAACCCTAGAAGTTACTTCAAGGTTAGGTCAAACAAGGGGATGTGCCACCTTGGGAGGTGAGGTGTGCCAACCCTAACCCTAGCCGCCACCCCCTTAGATGCGCCCCTAGGTTTAACCCTAGAAGCCACCCTAGGGTTCGGCTAGGTGAGAGTTGAGCCACCTTGAGAGATGCGCAAGGGAGAGAGAGAGGAAAACGCCATAGAATGTCATTAAAGCTTTCTATTTGATTTACAATGTAGAATTGAAAACACAAGATTGAAAATCGGCACGCAGGCCTCACATTGATACATCACAGGCATGACAATAGGGCTTGTCTTTGATCATATCAAATGCATAAGGAAAAACACTTAAGACATGCTCTTCTATATGCAATGAAAAACTACATAACCAGATTTTAGTTTTTCACTAGAAAACATGTTCGTTAAATCTCTGCGATCTTATCGAAAATTTAGATATTTCATTTTCTCTCAGGAGTCTACAAGTGGCCATATATACCCCGATTATCAATGCCACTTGCAATCCCTAACTTATACGGATTAGGGCAATCACCCAGTCCATGCCCCAAAATCTAGATACAAGTCTCACATCGTTGGTCTATCCCATGAATATGAGGAGAAATAAATTCTCACACATAGAGTCTATCCCCATGCGTAGAAAACGAAAATCATGAATTTCATAAGAGCGAGAAATAACAAACCTAGTATTTTTCTACACATAAAACATGGCATAAAGATTTTAAAAATTTCTATGACATGTGCATGCTAGAAAAAAAACCCATACACCGATGTATCTCGTAAGTTGGCTCTGATACCACTGTTGGGAATCCCCGGGCTATAAGAAAATGAAAACAGCGGAAGCGAGCCCGAAACGAGATTCCTAATTCAACAAGGACCGACTTACAAAGAATACAAGGGATGTGATAGGGGCAGTACCTTATCAAGCAACTTTTAGAAGCGGTCGATGATGAAGACGCGCAAGGGCCCGTCCTCTGCAATCGCGCACACACGGACTCCTCGAATCCTCTCCAATCTCCGCGCTGGGTGCTAACCCCGAAAGATGAGATCCACGCCTCTAGCCTTCTCGACTTGCGCCACTGCCAAGGAGAAGAAGAGATGTTGGCGACAAGGAGTGGGTAGCACTGCCACTTGTCCCAACCTTTGATACCGAAAAACTTTTATTGTCGTCACCTCCTAGACCCTCACGCCAAGGAGCAGAGGGGAGGCGACAACCAGAGGCAAGAGAAGAGTTTGGTACAAAAGAATCTCCTAGGTGAGCCTCTCTATTTATAATAGCAGAGCCAGACGCACACTAGAGATACTTCCCATGTGGGATAATGATCATAGGCGCCTACCCACAATTACGCATCATGGGTTCAAATCCCCGCATACACAATTAATTGTGAATGCGCCCAAGCATAGGCGCCTACTCACAATTAAGCATCATGTGATTGAATCCCCGCAGACTCAATTAATTGTAAATTGCGCCCAGACTTATTAATTAGCCAAGAGAAAAATTCTCTTGCCAATTAATAATTTTATTCATGTGACTAATGTGCCAAGCCCAAACTTGCACCCAGACACTTGTTTGACTCATTTTGACAACATAGGTTAACAGAGATCAAACGTGGTCCACTAGAGTCAACTAGTGGTCAAACATGAACTAAAATAAAATATCATCTTCTCTATAAAAGTCTCAATGCATCAGTTCCACAAAAGATCCGAATCACATAATGATTCGATCAGAGGCTAAACGATCAGTATGAGAACTCCAGTGTTAATGTGTGTGACCCTGTAAGTTCTTCAGACATTGGCAGTGATGACTAAATCATCACAAGCAATGAGTGGCACATAGCAGTACATCATTACTACCCAAGTCATCAGAATGGTGTCATCATCGACATCCCCTAAAACTATGACAAAGTACAAGTGCAGCCTTGTCCTTTTGCCAACTGATGTCCAGATTGGCCAAGTGTGTCACACTTGTTAATCCCAATAATATGGCATGACTAAATCAGGTTCTCACCTGGGTATGGTCATACACTTTCAGTCATCCATATATGGCGCCATGGACAATCAAGCTTCCCCATAAGGAAGGGGCAAATCCTCTATTGGCACATTGAATCCCTCATGTAGGTTATGACATACCCAATGACAACCGTTATGACTTCCCTTTTATGGCGAAGTGTTAGGTTGCATCAAAGTACATCAATCACTATATAGAGATACCAATGTCCTCAAGTCTAGGACAGACGCAACTCTATCACTGTGATATTCATCTCGTGACACTGAGATGAATCCTCACGGGGGGTCGATCCAGTATATCCCCCTTGATATACCCATATACCTGCGTTAGCAACCCGTGCTCAACCAGCACATATACTAGTCTCAAGCGAATCATAGCTGTCCCATATCCACCATGATTCTCGATCAGGGATAAACACAGAGACTAGATAAAATCTATCTCTTAGGCTCTGTTTACCAGGACGGATTGAAGGCGGAAAAGGATGGATTAGTGACAAATCCGCTGTATACCGCGGCGGACGGATTATACGAGGGATATGCTCGAAAGTTTCCGTTGTTTTGTGATCCGCCCGAATCGGGCGGATTCACATCGCAGCGTCTTATTCTCACGCCCTCATGCCCGCTCTTCTTCGCTCGAAAAAACTCTGTCGCAGCGTCTTATTCACATCGCAGCCTGAAACCCTATTTCGCCCTCTTCGCCCGCTCGCCGCCAGGACATTGCCGCTGCCGCCATTCCAACGTTGCTGCCGCCGGTCGACGCTGCGTCTCGCTCGCCGACGCCAACATCGCTGCTCTCGCTCGCCGACGCTGACGCCATTGCTCTCGCTCGCCAACGCCAACGCTACTGTCACTATTCCGGTTAGCCGCTGCTCTCCTGTTCCCTTTCCTTTTCTCTTTCCCTCTTCTCGCTCACACACATCGCCACTGTGCAGTTTGCTGCCGTCGACAATAGCTCCCCCCCACCGATAATAGTTCCCCGCCACCAATAGCAGCTCGACGCCATCTTACAGGGTATGGATTTTCTATTGTTTTAGCGTGTCCCCTGAACCAATTCCATCTGAGTTGCTTCATCTCAGAGATTTGCTTTTGCCCTAACCTGTTGGCGCTAGGTGCCATTTCCATTTTTTGCTTGGATTACATGTTGAATCATGTTTAATCATGTTGGGATTACATGTTGAATCATGTTGAATGAATTTCTCGTCACTGTTAGAAATGTTCTGTAATGGTAACAACTATGTTGAATGAATCTATTTTTTTATATATAAATTCATAATTTTCTTGTAGCATATGCTCAAAAGAAGCAATCTAAGAACAAACGTAAGACTAGGCAAGCAAAAGCACTTGAAAATGCAAAGAAGAATAATTATAAACATGTAAATTAGCTTATTATGCTTATCATGCTTATCATGCTTTAATTGACAATCATGTGTTTTACTTTATTCATAGGTTTTATTGTAATGGATCGAAGAAGTGACAAGGTGAAGAGATTTATTATAATGCGCCACCTCCACACTAGGACTTCTCATCTAGCAGCTATAGCTGCTCATTATATTATACAACTGCAACAACTTCTACTAATATTAACACACTCATCCTATATTGATAAGCCATTAGTAGAATGTACTGAATTTAAGGATCACAAGCGAACAATCCTATTGAGAAAGCTAATTACCTCTGATCAAATCTGTCATAACATTTTAAGAATGAGTAAGAATGCCTTTTCAAATCTGTGTGATATACTACGTGACTCAAAGCTAATCAAAGATACCAAATACTCTAGCGTTGAAGAGAAAGTTGCAAAGTTCTTATATTTGGTTTCACACAATGTGAAGAACAGAGCACTTTGCTTTTTTTTTCATCGTTCCCCTAGGAGTATTAGTTGTCATTTTCATGAGGTGTTGAGAGCTATCATTAGCCTTCATGAGCACTTTATCCAACAACCTGATGGTTCAAGGGACGCTCCTGAGATATCCAATACAAGCAGATTTTATCCTTATTTCAAGGTATGTTATTTAAAAAATATATTAGAACGAAAGATCTACGTTGAAATGTTAAATCAATAATATAACATTGCAGGATTGTTTAGGTGCTATAGACGGGACACATGTTCGTGTAAAAGTCCCTTCTAAGGATGCATCTAGATTTAGGGGAAGGAAGGATTGGCCAACAACAAATGTGTTGGCAGCATGTTCGTTCGACATGAAGTTTACTTATGTCCTTCCTGGGTGGGAAGGGACCGCATCTGATTCACGGGTGTTAAAGGATGCCCTCAATAGATCTGATAGCCTAACCATTCCAGAAGGTAAATATTACTGTTTTATTATTAGCAGCAACTATGTACATGGGTATTTGGATTTGTTATTAAATACGTTATACCATTCTTGTAGGGAAGTTTTATTTAGGTGATGCTGGATTCGGGATTAAACGTTATCTTATCACACCTTATAGAGGAGTCCGGTATCACCTGAAAGAATATTCAAAACGTGCTCCAGATAATGCAAAGGAGCTTTTTAACCATCGACATGCATCTGCTCGAAATGTGATTGAGAGAGCTTTTGGTGTATTAAAAAAAAGATTTCCTATTATAGCTAGTGGAACTGAACCATGTTATCCTCTTAGGACGCATATTCAAATAATCCTGGCATGTTGTGTTCTACACAACTATTTGATGGGTGTTGATCCTAATGACCAGATAATTGCAGAAGTGGACGAAGAGTTAGCAAATGCAACGAGTCAAGTTATAGAAGTTGCGGAAAGAATAGATGAGGATGTGAGAAAAGGGATTGCAATGAGAGATGACATAGCTAACGCAATGTGGAATGATTATGTGTTGTGAAATTTGGGAGATGGTTTTGTTGTTGCACTTTTTGATTACTAGAACAATGATGTATTAAACTGAAAACTTATGTGGTTATGTTATCTTGCATTTCTGTTCGTTAAACAGTAATCATTTTGGTATCTTCTCATGTTTATTTTCTATGTTTGAATAATGATGGATTGTGATAGCTTAACATTCTATTTGTTTTGCATTATATAAGATGAGTAAAAAAGTCAAGGTTGGTGAGACCTCAAAGAGAGAAAATATCAAATGGACCGAGGAAATGGATAGCTTATTCATTGATGCTATGTTGGAGCAGCAAACTAGAGGTTTCAGAGTGGATGGTACATTCACCTCAGCAGCTTATAAAAATATGATCCTTATATGTGGTCCAGCATTTGGTTTTAGCGTAACAAAAGATCACTTGAAAAATCGCATTAAAACTCTGAAAAATAATTTTAATACTTGCCATGAGATGTTCAAGAATCTAAGTGGCGTTGCATGGAATAGTGACACAAAAATGTTTGAGGCTGAAGACCAAGTGTGGGATGACCTCATTAAGGTAAATATCAATACTTCTATTTGTATTTACTTATATATGTTGTTAATTGTAGTGTGTTGCATATTCAGAATATTTTTATTTTGTTGTACTTGCAGGCTCATCCTAGTATGAGGAAGTGGAGGAGTACTCCTGTTACTAATTATGAGAAGTTGCAAGAGCTGTTTTCTAAGGATCGAGCCACTGGCAGCATGTCTAGCACTTGTAATGGGTTCATGAACATTTGGAGGAAAGAAGCTACAGACAAAGATGATGTTGAACCTATGGCCCAGCAGGAGACATCGCAAGAGGACATGGATGAAAGTAATGCAGTAAACCATCCGAGCCCCCATCCTGATAGAGTAGCCTTTGATGAGGGAACAAGCATCAAAAGTGGTAGTAAGAGGAAGCAGCCAAAGTTTGAGGAAGCTGCAATGTCAATGTTTGAGAAGAGCACAAACAAGTTGGATGACATAGTGAATTGTATGAAACATTCAAACCAATCTATGGATTCATTTCTAAAGGGTGATACTGAGATAAATGACAATGCAAATATGAATATATTGGAGGAACTGAAGAAATGTGGAGTGCCACGTCATAGATTGGCTACTGCTTATGTGGTTCTTGGAAGCAACAAAGAAAAAGCTAAATTATTTTTCATGGCTCCCGAAGAATTAAGATTGGAAGTCCTTAATGCATTGATGGATGTTGAGCCATGAAGGGTTTGATATCTCTTTTGTTGTAGTTTGATCCAACATTTTGTTTAGTTGTAGTGGTTGATGTAAGACCACTTATTTTGGATAGTTCTACTTGATATGTTTGGATAGTTGTTGTTGATTGTCATTTTGATAGTTGTTGTTGTTTGGATACTTCTACTTGATATGTTTGGATAGTTCTATTTGTAGTTTATGAATTGAAAACTATTTGTAAACATGGAATGATATGTTAGTTGTGTTAACAATGTGTTATTTGTAATGTTAGTTGTGTTATTGTGGTGTTAGATGTGTTATTATTCTGTTAGAATTGATTAGTGATGCTAGTGATGTTAGTTGTTTTATTATAGGTGTTAGTTGTTTTTATTGTGATATTAGATGTGTTATTATTATGTTAACAATTATGTTTCCAACGGTTTGCTAAATTAATAGTGATGCTCTTGTTGTTGTTGTACAAGTTGGAATTAATATTTAACCTTATTTAATGGACCAAGGATATTTAATTATATTTAATGGTTAATTAATATTTAATTATAATTTTAATAATTTTAAGTTAATTATTTTACTAGTATTTAATTATATTTTTTAATATGGGTATAAAATTATAAAAGGAGAGTGAACATATCAAATGTATTCCTTCTTTCAAACTTTCCATCCTTCCCGATAAACACAATGAGGGAAACTTTTATTTCTTTTCCATCCATCCTTATATCCTTTCCATCTAACTATCCTTCCCCTTCTATTTTCCATCCGTGCTAGTAAACATAGTGTTAGGGACATTGTATATGCAAATGTATATATGCGCAGATGTACAAACTTGCATGACAACGACAATATCAGGATAACTCATCTATCAACTAGATGTGATACACATATCATAATGGACTATCCTGAGATCCTAATGCATAAACACTAACAGAAAGTGGGATTAAAAGCACACGCGCCATCAGTATGAGATCGGTGCTGAATTTTCACCACAGTTGCTCCATCAAATCTCTATGCTTCTTCCCTGCAAGTGAAAGAGATATCAAATCGCCATCGTGTAGAGTGGCACATGAAATTATGCAACCAATAGAGAACAAACTCAAAGCTCCTCGCATTCAATGCGAAGGACTCAAAAAAAAAAAAAAAAAAAAATCTCAGGACTTCGAAATTCGTGAGCAAAATGCTCACTAAATGTCTAGGACCATTAATGGATCCTCCCTCGCACTCAATTATTCAATTCTCTCTCACTCAAAGAGTAGAGACAGACAGCAGAATCCTGCTTCGTCTTTTGAACTCAGGCAGTACTACGATTAGCTCCTGCTATTCAATGCCGATGCATTCCTCTCCTTATCTCAATCTGGAGGAAGCACAGAAGCCCTGCAATAACTCACACCAATGGATCCCGTGAGACATCTCAGCTCCCAGAACGCTGCTGGCGCTCTCCTCTCCTCCACAGTGTCCTTCCCCGTGAGACGAGGAGAGCTTCACCCTTGCCTCACGAGGTTTCCCTCTCCCTCTGAAATGCTTCTTCTTTTCAAACTCCCCTGCTTACCCCTTCAAATATACACACAGCAGAAGCAGCAGCAAGTGCCACACAAATTGCATTTCCACCCATGGAATTCCTTGTTCCCTTATTCCTCTTCTTCAGCCACTTGGTTCCCCTCCATGCTCAAAGCTTCCAGACATACATTGTCCAGCTTCACCCCGATGCAATCTCTAGCATCCAGACCAAACTGCACTGGCACCTATCCTTGTTGGAGAAAACAGTAGTTTTGGAGGATGAGGAAGCAGGGGATGCTTCTTCACGACTTCTGTACTCGTACCACTCTGCAATTGAAGGTTTCGCGGCCGCGCTCACTCAGGACGAGGTGGCAGCCTTGAGAGCATTGCCCGGCGTCGTCTCCGTTCAACCCGATCGCCGCCTCCAGCTGCACACTACTTACTCCTACGCCTTCTTGGGACTCAATTTTGCTCCAGGCGGCGCCTGGTCCAGGTCTAGATTCGGCCGCGGTACCATCGTCGGAGTGCTTGATACTGGAGTGTGGCCGGAGAGCCCGAGCTTCCGCGACAACGGGATGCCACCGGTGCCCAGCCGGTGGAGGGGCGTGTGCCAGGCAGGCGAGGATTTCAACTCCTCTAACTGCAACAGGAAGCTCATTGGCGCCCGGTTCTACTCCAAGGGCCACCGGATAAACTTCCCCGAGAAGTCCGCGCCGGGCGTTTCCCTGCTCGAGTATGTCTCGCCGCGTGACGCACACGGGCACGGGACGCACACGTCGTCGACAGCGGCAGGGAGCGTGGTCCGGGGCGCTAGCGTACTCGGCTTGGGCACCGGCGAGGCACGCGGCATGGCGCCTGGCGCGCACGTGGCCGCCTACAAGGTTTGCTGGTTCAACGGGTGCTACAGCTCCGACATCCTCGCGGGCATGGACGATGCCATCCGCGACGGCGTCGACGTCCTCTCGCTTTCCCTCGGTGGCTTCCCCATTCCGCTCTTCGAGGATAGCATCGCAATCGG
Source organism: Costus lasius (assembly GCA_027563935.2). Taxonomy (NCBI): domain Eukaryota; kingdom Viridiplantae; phylum Streptophyta; class Magnoliopsida; order Zingiberales; family Costaceae; genus Costus; species Costus lasius. The sequence continues at coordinate 20,912,472 of CM050451.1, read as the reverse complement.
CAGCTTCCGCGCAGCAGAGCGCGGCGTCGTCGTCGTCTGTGCGGCCGGGAACAACGGCCCCTTGACGAGCTCCGTCGCTAACGAGGCACCCTGGATCACCACGGTGGGCGCGAGCACGCTCGATCGCCGGTTTCCAGCTGCCGTCCGCATGGACGATGGGAGGGTCCTCTACGGCGAGTCGATGTACCCGGGAAATCACTTCTCCAAAAATGGCGGGAAGGAGCTGGAGCTCGTGTACGAGTACGGCGGGCAAAAGGGATCGGAGTTCTGTCTAAGGGGATCCCTTTCCAGGGCAAAAGTTGGCGGGAAAATGGTGTTGTGCGATCGAGGCGTCAACGGGAGGGCCGAGAAGGGCGAAGCGGTGAGGGAGGCTGGCGGCGCCGCCATGGTGCTGGCCAATTCAGAGATCAACCAGCAGGAGGACTCCGTCGACGTTCACGTACTGCCTGCGACTCTGATAGGGTACAGGGAGGCCACCATTCTGAAGAGCTACATGAACTCCACCGCTCGCCCCGTGGCTAAATTCCTCTACGGAGGGACGCGGCTCCGGCGGTCGCGGGCGCCGGCGGTGGCCCTCTTCTCGTCACGCGGACCGAGCCTAACGAATCCATCCGTCCTCAAACCAGATATAATAGCACCAGGAGTCAACATAATCGCGGCCTGGCCAAGCAACGTCGGGCCATCCGGTCTGCAGGAGGACCACCGGCGTTCCGACTTCACCGTGCTGTCTGGGACCTCCATGGCGTGCCCCCACGTCAGCGGCATCGCCGCCCTCGTCCGCGCGGTGCATCCCACATGGTCCCCGGCGGCGATCAAATCCGCCATCATGACGACCGCCGACGTGACGGACCACCTCGGGAAGCCCATCATGGACGGGGAGACCCCCGCGGGGGTGTTCGCAATGGGCGCCGGGCACGTCAACCCGGGCCGGGCCATCGACCCGGGCCTGATCTACGACATCCGGAGCGAGGACTACATCGCGCACCTCTGCTCTCTAGGGTACAGCCAGGCAGAGGTGTTCACCATCACGCATCGGAACGTGAGCTGCGGCGATCTGATGCGGGGGCGCAGGCGGTTCAGCCTCAACTACCCGTCGATCTCGGTGACATTCGGGCGAGGCAGGACGTGGATATTGGTTCAGAGGCGGGTCACGAACGTCGGTGAGGCAGAATCGAGGTACACGGTGGAGGTGGTGGCGCCGGAGGGAGTGGCGGTGAGGGTGATGCCGGCGGTGCTGACGTTTGGGGCGGTGGGGGAGAGCAAGAGCTACGCCGTTCTGTTGGAGTCGAGGAAGAGCAAGGATGAGGGTGGGAGGTCTGCGGAGGGGCAGCTGGTTTGGGTGCACAGCAGCGGCGCCAAGTATCGAGTGAGGAGCCCGATGTCTGTGGCCTGGGCAAGCTGAAGGAGTTCGTAATAGAATTAATTTACATAGGACAGGTGATGATGTGAGAATACGGAGGAAACTTCTTTATTACCTGTAAAGAAGCGGAGAGCAGAGAGCAATTTATATCAATTAATTTACGCATTGCTCAATGTACACTTTCTATCTCCATGTCAGTTTGTCGTGCCCTTGTACAACCACACTAAATACACAATTAATAGAAATCTGAATGTGAAAATAAAAATAAAGGCTTAAAAAAAAAAGCAAGTCATGGTTAAACATAAGCACTAATGATAGTAACCCAACTTTAAATTAGAATATCTTTACTTACAAAGTTTAATCGGTAAAAGCAAGCCATATCTTTACTTACAAAGTTTAATCGGTAAAAGCAAGCCATTGTTACGTGCTTGTTAGTGCTAAGAAAGTCCCGTAACAAAAAAGCATATAAAATAAAAGCTAGTGCTAAGAGTATTGACTCTTAATCGAGTTTATAAATAATTGCCTTTAACAACCGAGAGAAAAAAAATAGAAACTCCACTTATATGAACATCATAGTGGTGCTCCTTTAATAAAAAAATATTGACTCTTTTATGAATGTTTATATATTGAATTTGCACATGATCATATATAATAGTACTAAAATTGTTTGAAGAAAATGATTGGAACATCATGACAAATTTTACATGTGAGATATCTTTAGTATTAACTCAATGAGTTACGTACAATCTGTTCAACATCAAAAAAATATATATTTGGTAATACTGTGATGCTGTAAATAATGTTGTGAATGCTTTAAGTAATGGCATCTACAAGTTCATCCTTTTCTTATGGACCCAATCACATAGATTCTCATAACTTTGCTGGTCCAAGTACTAATAGAAGCATCTAAGGCTGGGGTATAAGTTGATACTAATTACCTTATGCTAGCTGAAAGGGTTATTTTTTTTTAATCTAAATAAAACCTTGAATGAAACACTGAGATGGATCACATGCAGTTTACAGGAAAAGAAAATTCCAGAAAATAAAGACTAATTGGTGAATGCTATGGTTGCTTAGAAGCTGGATTTGTTATTGGAACCCCATTTTGTTCATGTCCTTTGAATGTAAATTCAGCTACAGATGAAGTTAGTCGACTAATTGGTGAATGCTATAGTTGTTTCATCATGTTATAGTATAGTCTTTTACCACTGGAAATCTATTGAAGAAAACAGATGGGAGTCTCTTGTGCCTTAGTATGCATTATATCAAATGTGGACGTACACTAAAGAAGATGCATAATGCTGCAAGGATCAACCAGGCAAAAAAAAAAAAAAAAAAAAAAAAAAAAAAAATCTTGAACCATTACAAGGAGAAGAGTTAAAATTAACTTTGACTACAAACCAAATTGAGAATCGCATTGAGAGGAAAATAAGTGAATCATGCGCCAGCAATTCACAAGGTGAAATTAAATGGAACAAAATCATGCGCCAGCACTTCACAATGAATCATACTCCAGCACCTCCAATCAGAAGAGAATAAAATAAAGAAAATGACCTATAGCTGCTAATAAAATCGATGAAGAAGCGCTAGCAGCACAAAGATAAAAGGAAGCTTTAGTGGAATAGGCATCGGCTGGACATAAAGAAAAGGAAACCGATTAAATGGGATCATGGCTGATAAGGAAGAAAATAAAAACGCTTGCAGCAGTTAACAAAATCGAAAGAGAGAAGCGCCAATAATAAGGGGTTCTGACAGCGGATAAAAAAAAATCAAAAGCTGACTCATAAGGCAAAACATTAAAGCTGTTGACAGAAAAATCGATGATAGAAGCGGAAAGAAACTCACGGCAATAAGATTGAGGGTGTTAGGAAAAATCTCATGGCAACAAAAATATAGAAGAAGAGGAGGCACTGCATATCTCTCGACTAATAAAAAAAGAAGAAGAAGCGGCTTAAAAAAAAATCTCTCGACAGAAGGAAAAAAAAAAAAAGAAAGCTGAGAAAAGGGGTGAACTAAAAAAAGAGAGAAGGAAACGGCGGAAGAATTCGGAGCCAACATAAAAATCAAGAATTGAGAGACAAAATAGAGGGGAACACAAAAAGACAGAATACAACGCCGACAGGATGAATCAAGGAGTAATGGCATACAAAAGGAGTGTTCTTACAGAAGATTTATGAACAAACTTCATCACGGTAAAAAAAATTGACTGAGGAACAAGAGGAATTTTACCTCTAACGTCACCGGCCTTCAAACTCAGACGGGCGAAGTAGAGTGTTGTCCAGCCATGATCAAATCCGAAACTCCAATCTGAAATTCAAAGAATGTCCTTGGGCTCGATTGGCCTGTTATCGGAGGATCCAATCTGATTTGTTCTCCATGATCAACGAACTGACCCCTGCGATCGTCACGTCACTAGGGTGTTGGTTCCTTGCTCGCTCTTCTTCGACATTTCCTGTCAACCTTCACCAGTAGATGAAGAAAATCAGGGATTTCACTCTTGACTCCCTTGTAAACATCAGAGGGCTCATGGAGTTTGTCGCCTCCATCATCGGAGAATGTTGGAATCTCAACTGGCCATGAGCCGAAAGTATAATTGAAGCAGCCCCATATTTGCCAGCCATCATCCCTTCCGTCGACTCAATCTCATATTTCCGCCTCTTCCGCCTATGCTCAGCAGCACCATCGCAACCTTAGAGGCTTGATAATGCCATTTTCGTTGGTTTCTTTGTTAGGAAGGCTGGTCTCCTTCAACGGTTCAGCCCAACAATTCCATCCCTTCTTCTCCATCAAGCTGGCTGCTGTAGCCAGTAATCTTGTCGTTGGTGTAGAATCTCAGCTGATTGCTGGATGAGGATTCAATTGAAGCAGCGCCATAGCAAACCTGCGACGCTATCTCTTCTACCGATGACGCCAGTGAATATGCCCCAGTTAGCTCTTCACCAATCACTGGCGCCGTCTTCTCAATGATCGCCAGCGCCATTCCTGCTGTCGTTGTTGACGAATGTCATCAATAAATCCGCCCCAAACTAGCTTCAATAATCACCGACGCCAGCTTTCTCGGAAGTCGCCTGCGCTAGCTTCCTCATAGATTGCCGCCGCCTGAATCTCCGCTCCCGCTTATTCGGCTAAATTGAAGCCCAAGGCTAAGCCATCCGCCATAAGGCCAGCCTGTTGCGGCGAAGAACAAGGCCACTATGACCAGATCAAAGTCAAAGGCAGGGGCAGCACTTGCGAAAGCAGCCAAGACCTCATCTTGGCCCTCCAGAAGAAGTCTAGTTTTGCACATCTCTCGTCTTCTCTTCGTTCGGCTCGGTTCGATGGTCGCTGGACAGGGCGAGATTATGGTAAAGCCCACAAAGGCAGAGAAGACGGTCGTCCACAATATTGCAGTCATCTATGAAGGCAGATAATGTGGGATCTAGTCAGCTTCAGAACATCCGGCTCCATGGAGATCCAATCGCCCTTATTCTCCTTCACCAATCTCTCGCCTGCACTTCCATAAGCAAAGTTATGAGAGATTTGGCTATCAACGATAGATTAGACTTAGTCAAAGAGTAAAGTTTTGACTTACTCTTTGACTAAAGAATAATTAAACTAAAAAAACAAAACAATCGTGACGTTGGTAACCTCGGCAAAAATCAAATTCTAAACACATCAACATTAACACAGTTATGACTGGTTTAGTCCCCTTGCTAAATGACTCCAATCAAATTCCAAATGTTGACTCCTAAGTAAAATCATTAAAATATTCTCAAATTGGATATTCATAATACCAAAAGCCTTGGCACCGTAAATGAAATATTATTTGGGAGGTGTGTACGTCGACGTTTTATCGTCGGGGCGTAATTCCTCAATATGACGTTGCGTTCGTTAAGGCTGAGGTATTTATCCTCGCAAATTTAAATATACAACAAGTCGTGAGATCAGATAATTTTTCAAATTTAAATATCTAACAAGTCGTAAGACCGGATATCAAATTATCCAACACGCCGCAAGGCCGGGTAATTTCCCCAATCAAATTATCCAACAAGCTGCAAGGCCGGATAATTTTCTTAAGTTCAAATATCCAACAAGTCGCAAGATCGGATATTTTCAAATTAAATTTAAACTATCCAACAAGTCGTGAAACCGGATAATTTTTCAAATTTAAATATCCAACAAGTCGCAAGACTGGATATTTCCAAAATTGAATTATCCAACACGTCGCAAGACCGGGTAATTTTTCAAATTAAATTATCCAGCAAGCTATAAGGCCGAGTAATTTTTCCAAATTAAATTATCCAACAAGCCATAAGGCCGGGTAATTTTCCAAATTAAATTATCCAACACGCCGCAAGGCCGGGTAATTTTTCAAATTTAAATATCCAACAAGTCGCAAGACCGGATATTTTCAAATTATCCAATACACCACAAGGCAAGGTAATTTTTTAAATTAAATTATCTAGCAAGCCGTAAGGCCGGGTAATTTTTCCAAATTAAATTATCCAACACGCTGCAAGGCCGGGTAAATTTTCTAAATTAAATTATCCAACAAGCCGTAAGGCCGGGTAATTTTTCCAAATTAAATTATCCAACACGCTACAAGGCGGGTAAATTTTCTAAATTAAATTATCCAACAAGCCATAAGGCCGGGTAATTTTCTAAATTAAATTATCCAACACGCCGCAAGGCGGGATAATTTTCCAAATTAAATTATCCAATACGCCGTAAGGCCGGGTAATTTTCCAAATCAAATTATCCAACAAGTCGCAAGACCGGATAATTTCCCAAATCAAATTATCCAACAAGTCGCAAGACCGAGTAATTCCTTAAATTTAAATATCCAACAAGTCGCAAGACCGAATATTTTCAAATTATCCAATACGCCGCAAGGCCGGGTAATTTTCCAAATCAAAACATCTAACACGTCGTCAAAGCCGGATGACCTTCCAAATCCAAAATATCTATGCCTTAATACATTACGATGGAATATTGTTTGGGAGGTGCGTATGTCGATGTTTATCATTGGGGCGTAGTTCCTCAATATGACATCGTGCTGCCAAGGCCGGATATTATCCCGGATTCGAACGTCTAATTTGTCGTCGCAAGACCAAACACAAATACGAAGCTATCCAAATTGATAAAAGTCCCTCTCTTTTATCGCTTACATATCATGTCAAACCATGTATCTTTGTAATTTTTATAAATAAAATTGTCTGGTCTTATATTTTATTTCATGGTATAGATCTCTTAATCAAAGGTTCCCTAATTTTAGGGGTAATTAACAATGAATGTTTGCGCTCATTAGAAGCCAGAATCCATTAAACAAAAAGCCTTATTGATTTAAGATTAATTTAATAAAGATCATATTATATTTTTAAATGTAGCACTTTTTGGCTCCATGCAATCAATGAAACTTATAACTTTGTTAGAGTTTTAGTATATTTACACTAACTGTGGATTCAAATCAAAAACATCCACTTGTATATATAATATTTACTTGGCACAAAGTAATAGGTTATAACGAGCACATTTTCTAGGAAGCCGCGGCTTCCTAGAATTTTAGAAAGCTTTGCACATGACCGTTCGATGGGTCAATGTTCAAATCTCAAAATCTCTCTAATACTCGTTTTGCGTGCATATTAGGGAATCCCTGCACAACACTTATCGTGTGCACATCATCAAGCACCGTGAACGGTGTTGATGTGGGGATTCATAATATTTTAGGAAGCCGCAGCTTCCTAAAATTTTTTTCCGGTTATAACTATTGGGGATTGTTAGATAGTTGTGACCATTTGGCGGATAACAATAGCCCCACATTGGATGTGGTAGAAAGATTTTACGTGGTTAAATGCTTTGGTTTTTTTTATTAAGCAAAGAGTCTTTGGACCTATTATGGACAAAGTGGAAGACTCTCTTATGGCCCAATAGAAATATTTCTGTCAGACCGATTCCAATGCTTGATCAATTCTATTCTCAATAAAATTCAAACAATAGTCACCCACATAAATAGAAGTAGCCATCATCACCAGACAACTCCAAATCTAGCAGTGGCACTAGGGCGGATCAACGACTACTGGAGGGGGCGAGAAAATGAAAAATATGATATCTCTTAATTTCTAAGAAGAATTTTGGGCAAATTTAGGTTGAATCCTATTTGTTATATCTCTTAACCGAACCGTGCAGCAATTTTTTACCCCAAACCGAACCGACCGGTTCAGGAAAATTGAAAATCGTTGACCGATTGAAAATCGTTTCCGAACCGTTGACCCGGTTAACCGTTGACCGATTAACCAATTTTTCGGTATGGTTAACCATAAACCGACAGTTAACCAAATTCTTTACTTATAAAAAAATATTTAAAATTATATAATAATTTAAGATAAATAAATATTAATATTTTCGGTTAACCGTTGGTTTACGACGGTTAACCGTTGGTATCGACGGTTAATCGATTCGATTTTAGTATACAATATTTATTTGTATATATAAATAAATATTATATATGTAAAAATATTATATATACAGTTCAGTTCGGTTAACCGCAGTTCGACAAAGTCCCGAACCGTGAACCGTTATATCTAGGAAAAAACCGACCGATCGAAGAACCGTTGGTTCGGTTAACTGCCAAATCGGTTTTGTTCGACCGGTTAACCGCGATTCAACGATTCGGCCGATTTTTTTTGCACACCCCTAGAGACCATGGCAAGTGACGCGGAGACGCAGTCGACGGCGAGATTTTCGGACGAATTGGAAAAGAGAGGTGCAGCAGGCTTTTTGGATGGGAGAGATCTTCAGCGCGAGAAGAAGCACTGCGGTTGTTCTTCCCTTTTAAAAACCAGTGACGGGGCAAGGAGAAGACGGATTGAGTAGCAGCGAATCTAGCAATCATCGAGTGATCATCCTCCTCAGCAAGAAATAGGAAGCTTGGGGTAGTTTCTGGCTAAGATCCAACGTCTGGGGAGACGTCGACGACGAGTGATAGTCGTGAGCGACAGTGCTTGTAACCGGCGATGGGGGTCATCGGCGAGGGAGGGTTAGAGGGGTCGCCGACGGGGGTCGACGACAAAGGAGAGGTTTGTAGCTACTCTGGTAATAAAGAAGCTTTCCTCTTCACCTCCCCTACCTTCCCCTGTTTCGCATATTAAGAGCATCATCGACAACGAGAGTACTGGTAGCAGGCGGCTCCCGGCCAGCGATGGGTAGCTGGGACGGATCGCAGGTAGCGCGGCGTCCGTTCCTTGCCAGATCTGGCAAGGACACGACGGCGAATGAAACGCAAGTGGCGTTCGTAAGCCGCTGCGTGCGAAGAAGACGAACAACGAGTGTTCGTTCGAGGGAACATTGACCGGGTCAACGATTCCAGGCAAATTCAAAAGTCGCCGTTCTTCGATCTCACCTCCTCGTCCCCACCTTCTTGCTTCCGGTGACTCCTCCAGCCAGATCCAGAGTCTGCGACGACGAGCCTTAGCCTTGCGAACTGATTCCGGTGTCGATTTTTCCCTTTCGCTCGTGAGTTGTGGTTCGGCGACGAGAACGCGTGCGAGCCCTAGATCCGATGCGTCCTTCGTTTCCAGCTGCTCCGGCGAGTTCCTTCGACTGCGGCGGACGTTTCCGCCGCCTGCTGGTGTCTTTTCGAGGGTCGTCTTCTCCGACTCCGACGACATCCGAGTTCGACGCCACCCTTGGTTTTCTTTCTTTCCCCGGTGATTCCGGCGTCTTCTCACGGAAAGAACTGTACGGCCGTGCTCCTCTCTGTGCTGGCTCTGTTTTGACTACCGGAGAGCTTCGATCCACCACCGGAAATACTGTTCCGGCGACACTGTAGCGGCGACGCTACTGTTCCGGAGAACCTCGTTTTCCATGCTGAAGCTTAATTGGGTTGATTCTTGCGTTCTCCGTCGTCACGTGGTGTTATTCATTCGCACGAGGCTGCGAACTCGGTTAGTGCTCAAACCCGACCTTATACGTATACGAATGCATGCGGTTAACCCGAACACATGTATAAGATGACTAACTGTAAAATAACCTGAATCTAATTGGATTATATAATGAACCTAGATTAGCATGATAAACGATAAATATGATTTAAAATGGATTAAATGGAACACTGTAGCTTATACGATGCTCTAACCTGTTAGGACCTGTTACCTGATCTCATGCTTATCGGGTTGGATCTGTACTGTTCATCTGCTGTTTGAGGTAGGGATTCTTCCTCCGTTCTTTGTTACGGTGCCAACCACATGTGTAGTTAGCGGCACCTTCTTATTGTTGACATAACATGAATGCATGCTACACGGTATGTGTATTTGGTATGGTCTGTCAGTTGGTATTTTTGTTATGTCATGTTGTAGAGATATATATATTTATATACATGAGGACTGGATATGTAGCGATAGATAGTCCAGTGTACCTCGATGTATTGCCTGTGTGATTTATGTTGAGGTGCTGTGAGAGGCTGTGTGATCGTCTCCGAGACGCTCTATGATTATCTCCGACCAACATAGTCCGGTATGTGGGCTTGAGGTCTTGGTTTATCAACCCAGTGAGGGGTTGATCGAGGTGTAGGACGCTACGCCAGCGGGCTGTCGACGGACAGTCGTCTCTACTGTTTGGGGAGCCAACGGTAGGGACCGCTATATTTTATAGAGTTACGGGTCTTGGATTAACTTCTGGATTCAGCTCCCAGTTTTACCTGTGCATGTTGACACGTATATTGATTTATACATTTGAGTTTGACTATACTCTATATGGGACATGTAGAGTCTTGGTTATATTTCTTGGTAACTTTTCCTACCTGATCATGCACCATATACTTTGTGATATCCCTACTTAGCCTCCGGCTAACCCCCTTTGACTTGCCTCCAGGTGCAGGCGCGGCTCCCTCTGGAGCAGATTAGATAGTTAGTTGTGACCACCAGTCTAGGTGGGTTTGTGTTGCATTTATTGAGTTTGTGTCGGTTGTATTATTATGTTATGTTGTTTTGGACTTATTGACCGCTGCGCCGGTCTTGTTATCTGTTGGTTCTGTTGATCGCTGCGCCGGTCATGTTCTGTTGGGTTTGTGGACCGCTGCACTGGTCTTGTTGTTGTGAGTCTGTTGACCGCTGCGCCGGTCTTATCTTCTGTTGTCGGGTTGTATTCGGATATTTGTGGCCGGGTTGGCCTTTGTATGTTATTTATATTTCGTCTGTACCTCACGATTGTTGTGTTGATTTGACAGGTACAGTGTTGTTGCATCCCGAGGTCCGGGATTCCCGGCGTGGGTCCCGGGTGGCGCTCCGGGGCGTAACAATTTTGGTATCAGAGGTTTGGTTTAGGATCTTACATGAGACATAAGGACTTAGGATCAAACCCTAGGATTTAAGACCGCATTAGTCTCAATTGCATTCGATCATGATAAACTGTGATTTTAATTAACGTAACCGTATGTTAATTTTTGGTGCATTACAAGAAATGACACCAAAGAAGACATCTCGTTTTGGGCGTATGGCGGGCTTGGCCCGCGAGGCATTAAGTGCGCCACTTAGTTGGATGCGAAAGACATCTGGTTCTGGTGAGGAAAGAAGGGAAGAACCTTTTGTAGCTGCTGCTCCGCGTGCAGTGTATGACGACGATGTTAGTGAGGTTGGAAGCAGGCGACACGCTCTAGAGCCTCCGGCCCAAGAGCCGCCACGGCGTAGAGCGCGTGAAACTCCCTCGACTGCAGTGTTGGAGTTAGCGTCTCGCTTTACTGCCATGGGGGAGCGACGGTTCGGAGTATTTTCTGGACAACCGGACCCGAAGGAAGCGATGCGATGGTTAAAAGCTGTAACGGATACCTTGAATATATTACGGTGTCCGGATTGATCAGAGGGTGATGTTGGCTGTCTACTTCTTTTCTGATGATGCCCAGGATTGGTTCGAGGGGCTCGAACACATCATTGGTGAAGCCCGTTTCGATTGGGAAGTCTTTCGCGAAGCATTCCACACTGAGTATTTTCTAGAGACTGATCGGGAGACTTTTCGGCACCAGTTTATGACCTTGGAGCAAAACGGCCATTCGCTGGCTGAATACTTGGCAGAATTTCAATGATTGGCCAAGATGTTTCCAGCAATGGTACCTACTGTTGTGGCTCGGTCGAACCAATTCATACGGGAGCTGGATCCTCTTATTGCGCGAGGGACTAATGCAGCGCCTCGCGATGACTTCCAGGCTGTAGTTGCTATGGCCCGCCAAACTGAGAAGACCGAGAAGGCCATCGAGCAGAAAAGCTGCAAAGGCAAAGCACCTGCCTCGAGCACCTCTAGGGATTCTGGGTTTTCTGCGAGCCGGAGTCCACCTGTGCAGCGATCTAGTGCTCGTTCGATCTAGCCGGGTCAGAAATCATGGGCCCCTGGGTCCGTGTCTAAGCGGTCTTTCTAGTCACCTCCGCCGAGCGTTGGATCTTCTCCCGATACGAGGACTTGCTACCAGTGTGGGGAGGTGGGCCACATCTCCCGAGATTGCCCACTTCAGTATGTACAGTGCTACCACTACCAGGAGATGGGACACTACCAGAGCCACTGTCCGAGTATGGGTAAACAGCCTCAGGTTACCCCTAGTACGCTGAGATCCGCTCCACCTGCTCGACGAGGACAGCCTCGACCACCTCGCCGCGGTCACACTGCATCGACTCCTCAGGGCAAACCGCAGCAGACCCCCACGATTGGCCAGGCTTATGCACTAACTGAACAGGATGCGCAGCGCGAGACAGGCAACATCATGCGAGGTATCATTTTCGTATACAATATGCCTGAATGTTTATTGATAGATACTGGTAGCTCGCACTCCTTTATCTTGTATGCTTTCGTGAAAAAGTTAGGATTAGAACCGGTTTTCTCTCAGCATGATATGACGGTATCTGTACCCTCTGGTGGTACATTACGGTCTTACTTAGAGGTACAGCAGTGCCCTCTGAGTTTCAACGGATTAATTATATACTCGGATCTGATGTTACTGGAGTTCTCACATTTTGAGATTATTCTTGGAATGAATCGACTGTCTTATAACCGTGTGGTGGTTGATTGCGATGACTGCACGGTGGTATTCAAAGGTCATAATTATATGACGTACACATTTTCTGGAGTATCTGGTCAGATTGCTCCTATCATTTCTGCCATGCAAGCAAGGAGGTTACTTAGTAGTGGATGCCATGGTTTTCTTATATCTATTGTGGATGCGGGGGATCAGACCCCGATCCCTATTGACCGTGTGCCAGTTGTCAGGAGATTTCCTGATGTTTTTCCTGAGGACTTACCTGGACTACCCCCAAACTGGGCTATTGATTTTACTGTTGACCTTCAGCCTGGTACTGCGCCTATCTCCAAAGCACCGTATCGGATGGCGCCACGTGAGCTTGAGGAGTTGAAAGTCTAATTGCAGGAGCTTCTTGATATGGGATTTATCAGACCCAGCGCATCTCCCTGGGGTGCTCATGTTCTCTTTGTGAAGAAAAAGGACGGTTCATTTCGGCTATGTGTAGATTACAGACAATTGAATGCAGTTATGGTGAAGAATAAGTACCCTTTACCGAGGATTGATGATTTATTTGATCAGCTCAAGGGTACTTGTGTCTACTCCAAAATTGACTTGAGATCAGGTTATCACCAGTTAAGGATCTGTGGAGAGGACGTGCCGAAAACTGCCTTTCAGACACGTTATGGGCACTACGAATTTCTTGTGATGCCCTTCGGCTTGACTAACGCCCCAGCGGCTTTTATGGATATGATGAACCTGGTATTCATTGACTATTTGGACCGGTTCGTGGTTGTCTTTATTGATGATATATTAATCTATTCCAGTAGCAGAGTAGAGCACAAGAGACACCTTCAACTTGTGCTGGAAACCCTTAGGAGAGAACAATTGTATGCTAAATACAGCAAATGTGCCTTCTGGCTGAGTGAAGTCACATTCTTAGGACATGTGATTTCTGGTGAAGGTGTTGCAGTGGATCCTGAAAAGATTAGGGCTATCGTGGAGTGGGAAAGCCCAAAGACTATAGTTGAGGTTCAGAGTTTCCTTGGATTAGCGGGGTATTATTGGAAATTTGTCGAGGGATTTTCTAAAATTGCTGGTCCACTTACAAATTTGACAAAGAAAGAGGTTAAATTTTTCTGGAATGAAGATTGTGAAATTAGTTTTATGGAGTTAAAACGAAGATTAATCAGCGCACCTATATTGGTACTGCCGACAGATTACGAGGGGTATACAGTGTATACAGATGCATCTTTCCAAGGCTTAGGTGCTGTATTAATGCAGTATGGTAAAGTTATAGCTTATGCCTCCCGCCAACTCAAAGAACATGAGAAGAATTATCCGGTGCACGATGTGGAGTTAGCCGCTGTAGTATTCGCTCTTAAGATTTGCGGCATTATTTATACGGAGTTACCTTTAAGATTTATACGGATCATCAAAGTTTGAAATATTTATTCTCGCAGAAGGAATTGAATATGAGGTAGTGTAGATGGGTGGAATTCCTTAAAGATTATGATTGTACGATTAATTACCACCCGGGAAAAGCCAATGTGGTAGCAGATGCTTTAAGTAGAAAGAGTGCTGGGGTATTATCTCATTTACGGGTGACTCTGACGAAATTAGCCAGACATATGGCAGATTTGAGTGTGGAGATTGTGTGCCCCACTGAGCACGGGTGTTTGGCAGTTATGATGGTACAATCCTTAATTGTGAAGAAAATAATTGAGGCTCAACCCAATGATTGGTATTTGCAGTCTGTGATTTCAAAGGGTAAGAGACCCGAATTTACCCAGGATGATCAGGGTGTGATAAGATGTTGGAATCGGCTTTGTGTACCAGAGATAATTAAAGACGAATTAATGGAAGAGGTGCATAAGTCAAGATTTGCGGTGCATCCTGGTGCCACGAAGATGTATAGGGACCTTCGGAAATCGTATTGGTGGGAAGGCATGAAAAAAGACGTGGCAGATTATGTTGGACGTTGCCTGGTGTGTCAGCAAGTAAAGACTGAGCATAGGAAAGCACCTGGACTCTTACAGAATATCCCAATTCCAGAGTGGAAATGGGAACATATTATTATGGACTTCGTGACATATCTTCCAAGGTCGCACTCTAGCCACGACTCGATTTGGGTGATCGTTGACCACTTGACCAAGTCAGCCCACTTTTTACCTATAAGAAAGAATTACTCTATGGACAAGTTGGCAAGGCTATATTGTCAGGAGATTGTACGTCTACATGGGGTTTTTGCCAGCATTATTTCTGGCAGAGACCCACGGTTCACATCCAGGTTTTGGGGCAGCTTACAGAAAGCTTTGAGAACTGAGCTACGATTTAGTACTGCGTATCACCCACAGACGGGCGGCCAATTGGAGCGAACTATTCAGACACTAGAGGATATGCTCCAAGCTATTACCTTGGACTTTACGGACGGTTGGGAGTTACACCTGCACTTAGTGGAATTCGCTTATAACAATAGTTATCATTCGGCGATCCAGATGGCACCTTTCGAGGCTTTGTACGGTAGGAAGTGTAGATCTCCGGTGCTATGGGACGAAGCTGGTGAGAGTCGTGTGTTAGGACCAGCTATGATGGAATTGGATGCTGAAAGGGTTCAAATTGTTAGGCAGAGATTACTAACTGCCCAAAGCTGACAGAAGAGTTACGCGGATAAAAGACGACGTCTGCTTGAGTTTGACATTGGCGATCACGTGTTTCTTCGGACTTCTCCGAAGAAGGGTACGACTAGATTCGGCTATTCTGGTAAATTGGCTCTGCGGTATGTTGGCCCATTCGAGATATTGGAGAGAGTTGGACCCGTTGCCTATCGGTTAGCACTTCCGCCAATGTACTCACACATTCACCCAGTGTTCCACGTGTCTATGCTACGCAAGTACGTGGCGGATCCATCCCATGTGTTGGCCCATGGTGCTGTTCATGTCAGTGAGGATGCCACGTATGCAGAGATGCATATGGAAATCTTGGAGCGTAAAGAGCACTAGTTGAGGAACAAAGTAATCAGCCTAATTAAAGTCAAATGGAGACATCACCCTGAGAGTGAAGCTACTTGGGAACGTGAGGACGAATTTATGAGAAACCATCCGGATCTGTTCCCGGATATGGAGGAGTAGACGAGTGATCTTTGTACGAGGGACTTTTGTAATATCACTTGTGTAACCCTGTTGTTACCGTTAATAAATGTCGTTGTTTATCGTTAATAAATCTGTTTGGAATTTGGGGATCAAATTCTTTGAAGGTGGGAATAATGTTACGACCGTGATGCAAAAAGGCAGAAGAGAAACAATAAAATAAAATATATTAATTTAATAATCTGATTTGATGAGACAGTGCTGTCTCATCCGGTTCCCTTCCCATCCCTGGCACTGTGCACTCGTGACGAAGCCACGCCTCGCCCGTTTCTCTCTGTCGCGTGCCTTTCCTTTTTTTCCCCCATCCGCTCGGTTTCTTCACCAAACGAGCGAACAAAGCTTTCGAAAGTCGCCGTTCTTCGATCTCACCTCCTCGTCCCCACCTTCTTGCCTCCGGCGACTCCTCTAGCCAGATCCAGAGTCGGCGACGACGAGCCTCAGGAACTGATTCCGGCGTCGATTTTTCCCTTCCGCTCGTGAGTTGTGGTTCGGCGACGAGAACGTGTACGAGCCCTAGATCCGACGTGTCCTTCGTCTCCAGCGGCTCCGGCGAGTTCCTTCGACTATGGCGGATGTTTCCGCAGCCTCCTGGTGTGTTTTTGGGGGTCGTCTTCTCAAACTCCGGCGACATCCGAGTTCGACGCCGCCCTCGGTTTTCTTGCTTTCCCCGGCGATTCCGGCGTCTTCTCACCGAAAGAACTGTACGGCCGTGCTCCTCTCTGTACCCACTCCGTTTTGACTACCGGAGTGCTTCGATCCACCACCGGAAATACTATTCCGGCAAACCTCATTTTCCGTGCCGAAGCTTAATTGGGTTGGTTCTTGCGTTCTCCGTCGTCACGTGGTGTTATTCGTTCGCACGAGGCTGCGAACTCGGTTAGTGCTCGAACCCGACCTTATACGTATATGAATGCATGCGGTTAACCCGAACACATGTATTAGATGATTAACTGTAAAATAACCTGGATCTGATCAGATTATTAACGAACATGGATTAGCATGATTAACGATAAATATGATTTAAAATGGATTAAATGGAACACTATAGCTTTTACGATGCTTTAACCTATTAGGACCTGTTACCTGATCTCATGCTTATCGGGTTGGATCTGTATTGTTCATCTGCTGTTTGAGGTAGAGATTCTACCTTCGTTCTTTGTTACGGTGCCAACCGCATGTGTAGTTAGCGGCACCTTCTTATTGTTGATTAATCCTAATGATTACTATTTGATCCTGTTCTGCTTTAGTCGTACTTTATGTTGACATAACATGAATGCATGCTACACGGTATGTGTATTTGGTATGGTCTGTCAGTTGGTATTTTTGTTATGTCATGTTGTAGAGATATATATATTTATATACATGAGTACTGGAGATCTAGAGATAGATAGTCCAGTGTACATCGATGTATTGCCTGTGTGATTTATGTTGAGGTGCTGTGAGACGCTGTGTGATCGTCTCCGACCAACATAGTCCGCTATGTGGGCTTGAGGTCTTGGTTTATCAGCCCAGTGAGGGGTTGATCGAGGTGTAGGACGCTACGCCAGCGGGCTGTCGACGGACAGTCGTCTCTACTGTTTGGGGAGCCAACGGTAGGGACCACTCTATTTTATAGAGTTGCGGGTCTTAGACCAACTTCTGGATTCAGCTCCCAGTTTTACCTGTGCATGTTGACACGTATATTGATGTATACACTTGAGTTTGACTATACTCTATATGGGACATGTAGAGTCTTGGTTATATTTCTTGGTAACTTTTCCTACCTGATCACGCACCATATACTTTATGATATCCCTACTTAGCCTCCGGCTAACCCCCTTTGACTTGCCTCCAGGTGCAGGCGCGGCTCCCTCTGGAGCAGATTAGATAGTTAGTTGTGACCACCAGTCTAGGTGGGTTTGTGTTGCATTTATTGAGTTTGTGTCGGTTGTATTATTATGTTATGTTGTTTTGGACTTATTGACCACTGCGCCGGTCTTGTTATCTGTTGGTTTTGTTGACCGCTGCGCTGGTCATGTTCTGTTGGGTTTGTGGACCGCTGCGCTTGTCCTGTTGTTGTGAGTCTGTTGACCGCTGCGCCGGTCTTATCTTCTGTTGTCGGGTTGTAGTTGGATATTTGTGGCCCGGTTGGCCTTTGGTATGTTATTTATATTCCGTCTGTACCTCTCGGTTGTCGTGTTGATTTGATAGGTACAGTGTTGTTGCGTCCCGAGGTTCGGGATTCCCGGCGTGGGTCCCGGGTGGCGCTCCGGGGCGTAACATAGCATGTGGATTTATTGATTATGCTTTGCTCTAGAGCATTTGTTATCTATGGTCTAGTTTGAAGGAAAGTATTAATGCTACATTTACTATAAAGGAAAGGATGAAGGAAAGGATGGAAACATCAGGAAAGAAACAGGGAAAATAACCCTTTTCCCCTCATTTCTTCATCCGCCCAAGTCGGGCATAAAACCATCTCACGCTGCTTCTTCCTTCGCTGCCGCCGCTTGTTATCGCTACCTCGTCGGATTGCTGTCATTGCCTCGCCGGTTCACCATCACTGCCTCACTAGATTGCCATTGTCGCCTTGCTGGTTTGAAGTTGCCGCCTCGTCGATTCGCCACTACCTGCTCGCCATTGCTCACTCACCCATTTGCCGTCGCCAGTTCGCCCTCTCGCTATCGCCTTACCCTCTCGCTGCTGCTCGACTCCGCTTGCCCGCTCACCTCCGATTGCCCATTGCCTCTCCTGCTTGCTGCTTGTAGTTATCGCTACTCGCACGTTCGCTGCCGACACCACCTACCCCTCTCTTCGCCGGGGGTGGGGTGGGGTTTCCTTCCCTGTTGGGCACATGAGAGTCATGTGATCCAGCATTCCCCTGCTCTCTTTTTTCCCTTCTATCCCCAAATATTTTTCTTCTAACTTTTCCATCCGCTCTAGTAAATAGGGCATAAAATTAACTATATTTTTATATTGATTTTAGTCCCATGTTAATAGTTTAGGGTTTTAGTATTTAACTTAGATTTTAGAAACCAATTTGTACTACCGAAAATTTTAGGTACATGTAATGTCGGTACACCCTTACCACTATAGTACAATGTCAATATGTTCTATACAATCTAGTACACTAGTATAGACCGAGATAGCTCAAGCAAACTTATTTAAATGAATATATCTTTCCACTTGCATAATTCCTTGGATAGAGGACATCAATGCTGATTTTAGATATAATATTACATGTTACTGGATTGCCATTTCGCTAAGCAAGCAATAAGGTTACTCTTTTAACAATTAGATAAAAACCATGTTCATATTAAGATCTTACAGGTTCTGCGAGGATGTTTATTTCGTTGCCATCTCAGTGGCAATATAGACAGGAACAAACAACAGGACATTTCAGGTTCCGCACCCTGTTTTTATTGTTTCATTCTATAAGCATATTTCGTGGTGTAAAGAAACAAGGAGACTTCATTAATTGAAGTACCTGCGAATGACATCCATTGGATTGAGAGAAAACGAGGTACAAGGCTTCCAGAAGAAGCAGTGTTAGGTGATGCTGACATTCACTAGCTTGACAGGGTGTGCGAATGAGGAAAATCAGCTTTAAACATTCATCAATGACAACTTATTGTACATGCTCCTTCACAAAACAACAATTCCATCAACCACGCAATCTTCTTAAAATGTTTGGTGGATCAAAAGAAGAAGATTTCCAAGTAATCCTCCAGTGAAGACAAGAAAAAAAAAAAAGAATGATTCTTCCCATGCGAGGCATCAGCAAGTTCTAACATTCCCAATTTCTCATTTTAGGTTGAAACAATCTATTTTATGCTAGGGGCATCGATACAGAAAGGTAGTGGATGATGATTAAATAGAATTGTAGCACTTCAAGCTATAATGCTGTTACATTTTAAGAAATAAAATAATATGAGCAAATGGGAAAAGGTGGCGCTGTCCCCGTCCCCGTCCCCGTCCGCTCAATCTTTTTCCCTTCCCCAGCCGCACCTTCTCCTTGTCGCTCCGCCTCCTCTCCCTCACACTCTCCTTGCTCACCAACGCCAATGTCGACAATCCACCTCGTCGGTCTTTCTAGACTTATCACCGTTGCCTCGTCCCTCTTCCTCACTCGCGTCTTCCCTATTGCGCTTACTCGCTCACGCTCCAACAAGCCGGCTGCGACGAAGCTTCCAACTAGCGTGTGGCTGGTGCTACGGGTGTCGGCTTCCCTCCGTTCACTGCTTCAGTGGAACCCCTGAGTGTGTGGTGGTGTTCTGGCAGCACTCTGGGAAGATCACAGCGCCGAAGAAAAAAGATACTGTTTTGGCAAATTCCGATGAAGTCTCTGATCCTGTCGGTCGCTGTGTACACAACTACACGTGTTGTAGGCGAGGTTAGTATCTGTCTAGATATTTATGCAAATACTTATTTAGAATAACTAGTGAGACCTATATACAAATGAAAAGTAGAGTAAATTACCTGCATGTATATTAATAATTAATTATAAAAGTAACAAATGAGAAAATAAACTAAAATAAATAAATAAATGTATATATAATAATATGAGTTAGACAAGAAGATTAATATGTATTAAAATTTTCTCATTATAAGGATCGTAGATTTGGATGGATCGGACTTGCTGGACAGAGGATCGAAATATATCAAACCTATAGAAATCAGGTAGAGATCATTCTTTACATTTTGATTTTGGTGCATACCATTTGATGAGGAGGCATCTTATAGTTTGGTGTTAGTGCTTGAGTAGGGGCAGCTTACTCATTTATTATATTCTGTTATTTTCTTTTCATTAGATTGTGTTATTATTGTTATATTATTATGAATGATAAATATTTGTCTACTGCATAATATGGAAATCTT
Source organism: Costus lasius (assembly GCA_027563935.2). NCBI lineage: Eukaryota > Viridiplantae > Streptophyta > Magnoliopsida > Zingiberales > Costaceae > Costus > Costus lasius. The sequence goes on along the minus strand of CM050451.1, from coordinate 20,892,134 downwards.
ATCCTAGATTACTAACATTTAGTATTTATTTAATGTGCATTCATACTATTCAGCATAACATGTTAACTTATGAGGGTCGTACTAGCAGGAGTGTAAAGCCTAGTCAGCCGATGTTATTTGGGCCAAGTTTATAGTTCTGTGAAGAGCAACCTCATATGCTATAATATTGTCAGTCAGCATCATACAAAGGTGCTATTATAGCTCGAGTATGATAGCATATTAGACACAATACTCGCGGGCTATCGACGATTAGTCATATCTAGTGTGTTGAGTTGATATTAATGAGTGCGTCTTCTTTGGGACAAGTTGGCCCCTACCTCAATGTTTGCATTGGTGTACTTCATATGTACATGAATATGAGCACTCTAATATAAACCTAGGACTACTATCCCTAAACCTTGGCATCTTGGAGTCGCCACCCCGCCAGTATGTGTCACAAGTCCCAAATGCATGCATGCTACAGTGATAAGAATAACCTAGGACCCTATACCATCCACTACATGGATAATCGTGTGTGCTCAATTAAGTATCATGCAAGTAAGGTATGACTGGTATAACAAGTATAGTATCATGTAGATAACATATGTATCTAGCATCCAATAAGAATAAATGTGAACACATTGAATGATGCCAATGTTGATAAACCATATACTGACACAAGCTGCATTATACAACAAGAATAATTGTATGCACTATATTAAAATTGCAATAACAACAAGCACAAAAATAGGCAAGAATCAACAATAATAACATAGGAATTTAACATGAAAATTTCTTCAATGTAGAGGGGAAAAATCATGGGGCAAACGAGATCAAAACAATCTACTAATAAAAGTTATACCGATACAAATTTTTATACCTTAAGCTTATACTCAAAATTTAATAATCAACTAATTTGATGAACCACAATAAGTAAATTCCTTGAGCAATAAATAAATCTAAAGACAAAATCACATCCATTAGTTGAAGTTTTATCTTTCCTTGAAGAGACTTGCCCTATTGAAGAGAGAGAAAGTAGAAGAGAGAGTGAAAACTTTTTTGCTTATTATTATTTAAGTGGGGTTGGATCCACTGTTGTATCCCAACAAGTAGCTAGATAGGAACTTATCTCTGGCGTTGCCGCCAAAAACTTATTATGTCCAAAAACTTGTTGTGTCCGTAAGTGCACGGATACTCGAAGTAATAAAAAATATCGATCCCATAGAGACCTTGTTTGTCAAGTACTGAATAATCGATTCCTTATTATCTAGGCAGTCGAAACCATGCAAGTGAATTATCGAAAGCTAATGAAAATATCAGAGAGAGAAACTGAGACTAGGGTTTCATTCACTTTGATTTCTATGACTAGATATGAATAGAAATTCGTCAGTTTAATTTTATCATGATAAAGATACAATTTGAAGGGAAGCTCCCCTTTCACTTCTTACAACTTTAAATTTTATGGTCTGGATTGTCCACAATCGATCCCGCAAAAATCGGACTCAAATTTGACCATGAAAATCGTGTTTCCAGGTTGTAATTATGGCCGTATTTTTTGTTACGGCACTGCCGTAATTTCAGTCGAGTTCTCAGATCGAAACCATCTGGCAATTACGGCACTGTAAAATTAGTTACGGCAGTGCCATAATTTCAGCCAAAATTTTTGGTCGAAAAGCGCTCCGAATTACAGCTCGTGAAAATCTTTACAGTAGTCCCGTAAATTCCAAAATTCTTTCTGGATGAAAAATTCCCAAATTATGGCAGTGCTCTAATATTATGGTAGCTGATGAAAATACGGTACCGTAATATAGATTACGGCCCTGCCGTAATTTGGTCTGAAGCTCCAATCTTCATGAAATTTGACGTGTAATCTCCTCTTGATGGTGGAAACTCATTCATGCATCTGGAATTGCTTGAAAACGCCTAAAAATCGTGCTTTTTTTTACCTAAAAATCACCAAAAACTAAAAAGAGTGTAGATTCCGTAGTATTTGATAAAAAAAACATAAAAATAAGCAAAGGTTCATGATTTTGACACAAAAAGATATATGAAATGACACAAAATTTACTATAAATTTCGGTGTCATCAAACACATAAGGCTCAAACTTTGCTTGTCCTCAAGAAAAAATCAAAAATTGATATAGGCATAGATTTTCTCATGAAGAATAAATTTCTAAAATACAATCACTAATGAAAAATCCACCAATTGATTCATAAAATTTTAAATAGACATATCATTCTTTGAATTCAATCCTCAAGATCCACAACTTAATCAAATAAAACTTTGCAACTTGTATAAAAATTAAAATTTCAGTCTCATGAATTCACCCAAGTTTCAGTTCAAATCTATCATACTTTTGTTTATAGGAATAAGATATCCAAAGTCTTTTTTCACTCAAAATTTTCCTTTTATTCATTTTTCTTTTTATTCTTTTTGTGTTTTTGATGGCATGTACCCACATAGATACACACTTTTTATTTGGGACTTCAACTCTTGTCTTAGATACCACTATCAATTTTACACAGTGCCAAGTAGATGAGTCATTTTCTTTTTCTTTCTCTAATTTTTTTTTTCTTTTCAAACTTCAATCCATATCTTCTGTGCCACTATCAATTTTACATAGTGCCAAGTAGAGGAGTCACTCACTATTTTTGAATTTTGGATTCTTTCTTCCCAACAAATAGCAAATAGACTAAACATCAACTAGACTAATCAATTGACATCAATTCAAAATTACACTCATATGCTAATTTTATTTAACAAGTAGTTTCACTTTTAAATTAAATTCTTCAAACAATATATCCACCTAAAATCTCATTCATCAACCAATGAAAAATTTTAAAAAGTAGATATGTATAAGAGAAATAAATTTGACATGATATACCTAGACCTAATCACAAGCATGAGTTCATTCACCATCAATAGAATCATACAAGTCATCAACAATAAATTCCTTAAAAATATAGATCAGGCCATAAATCAATCATATCAAACTAAAAATATATTCATCAGTATGAAAGTAACACAATGTTATATCAACAAGCATGCACCTCCACAAGGTGCTCAAAATATCAAATATCATCATACAACCATATCGAAATAACTATCAATATCAAAATGTGATAATACAAACCCCATCGAATGAATAGAAATCAATATCATCATCATACAACCACATCGAAATAGTCATCAAAGCATATAGCAGTAGTTGACACAACAAGTTTGTAGAGTTATCCCTCCTATAAACAAATGAAATATCAGTAAGATAAGGAAAATAGAATGCAAAAAAAATAAGGAAAAGGGATACTCACAAAACTCTACTCATCATCTGATCTAATCTACACTGTGTTCTCCTCTGCCGCATCTATAGGATCAAAGGGCTGCTCTATCTGGTGCCCGTTATGGTCTCCACCTCTCCTCGAGTCCTGGAATCCAAAATGATCATATAAGAAATTCCCCATCTCTTCCATATAGTTGCTGAGATGTTCCACATCATAGTGAAGGTGATGCATCGAGTCCTTCATCTGGCCCATGGTACCCATCATCCTCTCCATACGATGTCCCTAACGATATATTTCAGCGGAGAGTGCCTGGAATCCGGGGTCAAAAGTACTAGACCATCCTCCAGTAGGTCTGTGGGAAGAATTAGCAGCTGGGGGAGTAGGATCAGCTGGCCGGTGAGATGCTGACTCTATACAATAAGGATCATCTCTTCCACCCCAAGTGGGTGGTGGTGGAACTGCACTCAACGGTGGTGTAAAGGCGGCTTCGGTAGTGCTCGGTGAAAGCTTCCAATTCGCTCTTTCTTTCACAGTGGTCTTCTCTACATGGCGTAATGGTAGAGTAGGGGCATTTGGTCCAAGGACCAAACAAAAGACATCCCCTTCTCTAACGATCATTTTCATTGCCATGCAAGACTCAAGATCAAGCCTTGCATTCCCCCTTGCCACTTCTATCCCATATGGTTCAACATTCAGATGTAGGGCTATAGGTGTAATCAGCCCTTCTATTACAATTGCTCCCTTTTTTGCCCTTACCACTTTATCCATGTGCTTCATCAGAAAGAATGCAACATCTACTACTACTGCATTCAGCATCCCCCAAAGAAAGTAAAGCTCAGATTGTCTTACTATGCCATCACTGTCTCCTCTGCCAAAGATAGTGTGGGCAAGAACTCTATGAACATACTTTACACAAGGATTTGCAATCTTTGAAGCTCTAGCAGAAACAGCAGAAAAGTGAGTCTCGTGGGTAATCTGGTTCCAGAATACATTCTCAATGAACCCAATTGGTATTTGGGTATACCCTCCAGAACCTAAGTGAAAGATAGACCTGACTTCCCTCAAATTTAACTTCCTCTCCACATTTGCTAATCTAAATGTGATATCTCCTTCAGCAGGTCCATCAGAAAACTCTCTTAGATCCACATTCAAACTACTCAAAAACTCCAAAGCTAGTGGCAAGTAGGTATAGGGCGTCATCTCAAAAAATATTTTGGCTCTGATTTGCTCAAACATCCAAGATACATCCTCATAAAGCCCAAGTGCCTCTAAAGTCCTTCTATCAGCATATTTGGTATTGATAACCCTTCTTTCCACCAATTGATTGTACCTTGACTCTTGAATTTCATTTCTAAACACAATGCCATAGGGATTTGGTGGTGAAGAGGATGTGGCTAGTCCTTTTCCTCTCTTCTTTGAAACTACCTGTTTGATCTTGGGTGCCATGAGTGAACTAAAGCTGCAACTTAAATTTCAAGACAATATAGCAACTATGGAACTCAAATAATACTTCCAATCATGAACATGAATACTCATTAAGCATCATAGAAGCAAAAATCAATTGAATCTAAGCCTAAAATCAAGATTTCAATTAGAGATGAAAAGGGGCGAAATGTGAACAGTGAACTTTCAGCAAATCTAGCTTATTTGAACTCAAACTACTCACAGATATTGGTCAAAAACTCTAGAAATGGACAAGAACTGGTCGCCTATCATCTAAGAAGTAAATGGCCACAAGAATCCCTGAAAACAACCAAGAATCAAAAACAAATGATGAAAGGGGCAAAATATGCGTAAAAACTCACCAAAATCAAGAAATCAGCGGCGATAACCGGAAAGGAAGGGTCGCCAGCGAGCTCTGGTGGTCGGGGAAGGTTTGAGTCGAAGGTTGGCGCGAGAACGAGTGAGAATGAGTGAGAAAACTCAAAACACGGCCTAGAAAATCCTTAAAAATGGCACAGGAATCGCGGCTAATAATAGAATTACGGCTGTAAAATCCATTACGGTAGTGCCGTAATCTGGAGAAATTAAAAAACACGGGCCGTAAAACGAATACGGTAGTACCGTAATTTCATCCTAACTCTCGGGTCAAAAAACGTCCCTAATTATGGTACTGTGAAAAAGCTTACGGTACCGTCGTAATATTCAGAAAACTCTCGGGTCAAAAATCAGTAGCAATTACAGTACTACAAAAATGGTTACAGCAGTGCCGTATTTTGCTCGATATTCTCTGATGAGATAACTGTCAAAATTACGGTGCCGTGAAATTGAAAACGGTAGTGCCGTAAAAATTAAATTTTTTTTGAAGGAAAATAAAATAAAAAAATCAACTCACAAATACGGCACCGTAAAAATCATCACGGTAGTGCCGTAAAAGCAATGAAACTCTCGGGAAGATTTTGTACACAAAATACGGTACCGTGAAAATACTTACGACAGTACCGTTATCTCGTCAAAACTTTTTGCCCAAAATTGACAGGAATTACGGTACCGTAATGTGCATTACGGTAGTGCCGTAATTTACGCCAAAACTTGCTTACCTACAAAAATAAAATAGAAATTAGTTCTAAGGGCAAAAGTAAAAATAAAGTGAAAAAAACTAAAGTTAGAAAGCTTGAGTTGCCTCCCAAGAAGTGCTAATTTAAAGGTCTTTAACTTTACCCTTTTGCACTCAGTTTTGATCTTGAATTCCTCAATTTCCAATATGATTTTTCTTTGATTTGAGCATCTCTTTCAATCACATAAGGCTCAGCCTTGAAATAGTGTCCAAATTTACTCAATATCTTCTTCCCTTTATCAAACAATCTAGAGCCTCTTCTTCTTCTTCTCTTTTTCTTCTTCTTCTTAGAATCTTGATATCTTTTCTCCTGCAATTCTCTATCAATATCCTCAGAAAAATTGTTAGTTCCAAAATTAGAGGATTCATCAAATAAATTACAAACATCATAAACAACATCATCAACTATGTCAACACTACAACACGATCCCGAATATGAAAGTTTATTCAAAGAATCAGCAAGATCAAACTCAATTATTTTTTCACAAATATCAAAAGTGATTTTTGCCTTTTTTAACATCTATATGTGCACCTGCAGTAGCCAAAAAAGGGTCTACCAAGAATTATGAGATTTTTATGATTTTCTTCCATATTAAGGACTACAAAATCAGCATGTATGAAAAATTCACCTACCTTGATTAGAACATTCTCTAAAATACCTATAGGATACTTTACCGAGCTATCAGCGAGCTGTAAAGATATGAATGTTGGTTTACGCTCTCCAATGTCGAACTTCCTGCAAATAGATAAAGACATTAGACTTACACTAGCTCCTAAATCACATAAGGCTCGGTCAAAAGCCATGCTTCCAATAGAACAAGGAATAGAGAAACTACCTGGATCCTTTAGTTTTGGTGGCAATTTATTTTGAATGACAGCACTGCAATCATCAGTTAAAGCCACAGTACAAGTACCATAGTCCTCAATTTTTCTTTTGTTAGACAAGATCTCTTTCAAAAATTTTGTATATGATGGCATTTGAGATATAGCTTCAGTAAAAGGAATATTAATGCAAAGCTTTCTCAACACTTCAAGAAATTTGCCAAATTGTTTATCTAGTTTTGTTTGCACTAACCTTTGTGGAAAGGGTATAGGTGGCCTATAAGGTGGAGGTAAATTAGGTTTAGAATCATCTTTCTCACATGGCACATCCCCTTTTGGTTCATCACCTTTTTGAGGTGGCAAACTAGCTTAGGTTTGCTCATGCTCAGAAGATTTTTCTAACTCTAATTCATCATCATGATCATCATTAGGTTCTTTTTCATTGATCACAACTTTCCCTTTGGGTTCCTCTAATTGTTTTCCACTTCTAGTGATAATAGCATTATAGTGCTCCCTAGGGTTCAACTTAGGTTTAGCAGGTAATTTTCCAGGGGGTCTGTAAGAACTACTAGCTTGTTGGGCTATCTGATTTTCCAAGATTTTGTTGTGGGCTGCTAAAGATCCTACTTGAGATGCAAGTTGACTAACCATTCCCTTAAGATCTTCAATTTCTTTGCTTTGATTTTCCATGAACTTTTCTAGCATGGACTCAATATTTGCATTCTGATTTGAGTTTTGATTTTGATTTGGCTTTAGTTGGTATCCTCTATTTTCAGTTTGTACTCCTACATTGTTATTGTTTTTCCAAGACAGGTTGGGGTGATTTCTCCATCTAGGGTTGTAGGTACCAGAATATAGATCTTTGTTTCTACTTTGATTATAGTTCCCTAATGCATTAACATGTTCACTATCCTGACTAGCAATGACTTTACAATCTTCATAGACATGACCATTGTTACCACAAATATCACAAACAATAGATGAAGAAATAACAACAGTTTGCATCTTAAAGGAATCAAATCTGTTACACAAAGAGTCTACCTTTTCTTCCAAGGTGCGCGAGCCATCACTTTCATTCTTACTTTGAGAAGGTTTATAAAGCACTCCTCTCTCTGAAGTCCACTGGTTATGATTCAAAGCCATCTCTCCAAGCAATTTCAAAGCATTATCAATGGTTTTTCTCATCAGAGCTCCTCCTGCAGCAGCATCAACAGTTAGTCTGGTATTATAAAGCAAACCATTATAAAAAGTATAAATTAAAACCCAATTTTCAATGCCATGGTGAGGATACTTCCTTTGTAAATTATTGAATCGCTCCCATGCCTCACTAAAAGATTCACCATCCCTCTGTGCAAAGCTTGAAATCTGATTTCTCATTTGGATGGTCTTGCTCGGTGGAAAATATTTCATCAAGAAGGCATTGGACAATTGCTCCCATGTGGTGAAAGTACTGGTAGGTTGTGCTTGAAGCCAAGAACGTGCTCGGTCCCTAAGAGAAAAAGGAAATAATCTTAGTTTTAATGCATCGTTAGAAACTTCATTAATCTTAATTGTATCACAAAGTTCAAGAAATAAAGAAAGGTGTTGGTTAGGATCTTCAAGAGGAGATCCTCCAAACTGGTTCTGTTGAATCATCAATAAGAAAGCAAGCTTGATTTCAAAATTGTTAGCCTCTATCACTGGTCTAGCAATGCTAGAATGAATCTCTCGTGGATTAGGGGCTGTGTAGTCCCTAAGTGATCTTTGTTCTGCCATGGTCACTTCTACAGTTTCTTCTTGTTGACTTTCCTCAAATCTCAACTTCCTGCACAGTCTAAGAGTTTTATTTATCTCAGGATCAAAAGGTACAAGAGGTCCTGATCTAAGATTCCTGCGCATGCAAAGTAGATAGATCAAATGATTTCAAGAGAAAAAAAAATAAACAGAAAAAAGGAAAATAAACAGAAAATAAAACCTAGTCTAGTAATACTCTCAATATCTTCAATATTGACAAAACCAAGGTCCCCGGCAATGGAGCCAAAAACTTATTGTATCCCAACAAGTAGTTAGATAGAAACTTATTTCTGCGTTGCCGCCAAAAACTTGTTGTGTCCACAAGTGCACGGATACTTGAAGTAATAAAAAATATCGATCTCACAGAGACCTTGTTTTTCAAGTACCGAATACTCGATTTCTTACTATCAAGGTAGTCGAAACTATGCAAGTGAATTATCGAAAGCAAACGAAAATACTAAAGAGAGAAACTGGGATTAGGGTTTCATCCACTTTGATTTCTATGACTAGATATGAATAGAAATTCGTTAGTTTAATTTTATCATGATAAAGATACAATTTACATCACAAAAGGATTATCTCACTTCCGTGCAGACAATCATGCAGGGACCGATTCTCGCTTTCGCGCAAGATCTATCCCAAGCTGAAAATAAGTAAATCATCCATCAAAGAACTCAAGGATCACTTTCGTGCATCCGAATTCTAAGTGGATCATCTCGAATGGAATCTCAAGGATCACTTTCGTGCATCCGAGTCTCAACACAAATTCTACTTATTGTTCTCCAACGTTCCAATCCTTACTTTCACACAAGATCTTCACGTTTGATAAATTGACTCAATCCTAGATTCATATTATTAAACATGGCAATTATTCTTCTAAAATCAAGAAGCAAGAACTAACCTAATTTTTTATAGTAAGTTCCTAACATTCAATTCTAGGATTTCAAGTTCTCAAGTAAGTCACCTTTCGGTCCTTATTGCGAAAACTCTAAAACATGATTAATAACATGTATCTATGAAGAATCAAAGAACAATTATCACAAAAGTAGAATTATCATGCTAAAATTATACGTGACGAAGTAATGAAAAGTTTATCTAGTCATTAAGAAATCAAAGGGAATTACTCCCCCATGTCCCACAAAAGGTTTAAGCTAGCATGGAGAAAAGATTACAATAAACCATAGTTTCTAGCGATCAGAAATCAAAAAGAAAGGGGAAGAACGAATGACCACACGGCTGTAATGAAAATTACAGCCGTAATAATCGTATGAATAGTGCTGGCGCTGGGTTCTTCATCGATTTCTCCTCCGATCGAGATCCTTTCGCGTTGAAACTTCTGGGGTATGTTCTCTGGCTCCAGGCGAAGCTTCCCTTCAAATTTCACAGCCAGAGATGTGTTGTACGCTTTCCGGCAATGAAACCTAAGTCGGCGGCATGAAACTCGATTTCTCCTTTGTTAGTGGATGAAAATTAGGGCTTTTTGTGTCTCCCCCTTCGTCTCGTCGAAAGCTCCCCTTTTGCTTCCTACAGCTTTAAATTTTACGGTATGGATCGTCCGCAATCGATCCCATAAAAGTTGGACTCAAATTTGACGGTGAAAATCGCGTATCCAGGTTATAATTACGGCCGTATTTTTGGTTTAATTTCAATCGAGTTCTCAGATCGAAACCATCTGGCAATTACGGGTTACGGCAGTGCCGTAATTTCAGCCAAAATTTCTGGTCGAAAAGCGCTCCAAATTACGGCCCATGAAAATCTTTATGGTAGTGCCGTAATTTCCGAAATTCTTTCTAGATGAAACATTCCCAAATTATGGTAGTGCTCTGATATTACGGTAGCCGATGAAAATACGGTACCGTAATATAGATTACGGTCCTGCTGTAATTTTGTCTGAAGCTCCAATCTTCATGAAATTTGATGTGTAATCTCCTCTTGATGGTGGAAACTCATTCATGCATCTGGAATTGCTTGAAAACGCCTAAAAATCGTGCCTTTTTTACCTGAAAATCATCAAAAACCAAAAAGAGTGTAGATTTCGTAGTATTTGATAAAAAAGACATAAAAATAAGCAAATGTTCATGATTTTGACACAAAAAGATATATGAAATGACACAAAATTTACTATAAATTTCGGTGTCATCACCCACTTGCCCCGAAAGCCCACCAAAGCTAACAGGTAAACCTGGTATATGTATATATATACATATATACGAATATACACCATCCACACATTCTACCCTCAACATCAACATCACCATGCAAAAGGTGATGTCTCCCGTACTCAAGGACATTACTAGAAGATTTTTGGCAGTGGTGATAGGCTCTACAAGTATACGGACTATCGAAGTAATATATATGTATCAATCCCACGGAGACCAAATATTAAGTACCGACTAATTGAGTTATCACAAGCTAGACAAACCTTAGTTGTTGTAAATAGGTTGCTAAGTTAAAGCTAATTAAGAAAGCAAGGAAATTACTCGACGAGAAGTCTTAGGATGCACGAGATTAGGGCCAAGGTTCGCTGCCTTGACGCGTCATGCATGGATAGTTAGTAATATAAAATTCTCCCCAACAATTCTAGAGTAATCAATAAAGGTACAAGTTGTCCTCTCTCAAGGATGCAACAAGGTATTTACCCAGCTAGACGTCTACGTCGTAGTACGCTTACCCAAATAAACCCAATGAGTGCTAGATTGTGTACACCACCCCTTCAATTGTACAAGTCATCCTCTCTCAAGGGTACAACAAGGTATTTACGTGGCTAGACGCCTACCGTCATAGCACGCTTAACCAAATAAACCCAATGAGTGCAAGATGGTGTACACTACCTATGAACAATCTACAACTTTCGTGTGGTGATTGATATACTCATACCTAGGTGATTCAACATCAAGATGTGTCTCTCAGCGATACAAGATGTCTAAAACATGAAGAAAACAAGATGACATTCCTCATTCATATGGTGCAACTAGGTATGATAGAACAAATTAGGGATTACAAAATAAGGGTTAACAATCCATGCATAAAACATACAAGGGGCTTTCCCTAGCCCTAAAACAAGATTAAGCTACAAGATTCATTGTCCAAGGCAAAGCATTGATTAATCTCAACGTGACATCTATGGAATAATGAGAAGAGTAAGAAAAATTGGAAAGAAGACGATGAGACTCCCTCAAGGAAGAAGAAGCTGCAGGACGAGGTCTCCTTCTTCCCCCTTTTTGGTCGTCAACCCTTTCACGTTCTCGCAGCAAAGGGTTTCCTATTCTTCTTAGTTCGGTCGCCTAGCCTCTTCCTCACGCCCGACGTCTCTCCCCTTTTTGCCCAAAGACGTCTTGTTTTATGCCCTCGCCTCCTCTCTGTCGAATTCCCTTTTTGCCTTTATGAAACCTTCTCTTTAGCGTAGTGAAATCTGAAAAATCAAGGTCAGGCAATACAGAAGCCATGGGGTGTGATTCTAGTCGCTGGGTAGGTCGTGATTCTCACTAATCCAGCTAAAAATGGTTGCGTCGCCTGGCTGTTTCCCTGAAATGAAGCAAAAACACAAAAGAGTATAGACCCCGAAGACATCGCAATAATTCAAAGTATAATTAAGCATAACTGCGAAACTAAGTGAAAATATGACAATAAAATCACATGAGAAACACTATATAAAAATGACTTAACAAGTGGCGGTGCGACAACAGCACAACCACAACACAATAGTGGTAGAAAAATAGATGAAAATGGCAACAACACAGTGCCCGTTTGACACTACACCGCTTCCTGCAGTGTGGCGACGGGCAATGGCTTTGTATTTTTCTTTTATTTGGAAGCAAACTTTAGATGTGTAATAGTAAAAGTTTTACACTGTTGCTCAAAGCTGGATTTGCCAGCTTTCGCAGCTGCCAAAATATGCTATAGTGTTTTGCATTTATTTTATACCTTTCATCTCTCACTTCTAATATATAATATTAATTAATTTAATAAATATTAATTTTAATTAATTTTTTTAAATATAAATTAATTATTAAATTTTATATTATAAAATAATTATTTAATCTTATAAAAATTAATAATTTTCTCAAAATAATTTATTACTTAATATATAAATTAATAGTTTTATAAAATTAAATATTTAAAAAACTTAAAATTTTAGGAAGATTACTTAATTATAATTTTTAACACATTAAATTTACCTAAATAATTTAAACTAGCATTTGCTATAATGACAGTGCAGTTATCAAAGCATATTCACCTAAACACCCTCTACAGCAGGTACTACAGTAACAGCGCAACTATCATATTGCAGCTGTGGCAGCGCAGCAGAACCAAACTAGAAGATAATTGTCAAACTTATTGTTATTTGTTCGGTTGTTCCACCTAACAAGCAACAACCCAGTTGCTGGAAGCCAACGATAGCAAAACAAGCTCCGACTAGAATGTGTCACTGAAGCTCACAAAACAAAAATTAAATCCTTGCCGATGCTACTGGATGGGTCGCACAACATCACCCATGATGGAGGGAGGAGGCCCAGAACTCAACTGACAATGATGCAAGGCTCAACTAACAAAAATGGGAAGAGGAGAGGGGGAGAACATGAACGGTAAAGAGAAAAAAAGAAGAAACATGAAATAATAATTTTTTTTATTTTTTCCCTTCTAAACAAACCCATAACTTCAACATATTTATAGAGTAGGACTATGCATATAACACACACCCTTATTACTATCTGTCTAATTGAGTTACCATAAAGTTGAATTATACAACTTTTTCACATAAGATACAAATTCTCATTCATATAAACTATGACACTATAGAGAGACAACCATCATTGCCACTTTCCTACATAGTTATAAGATTTCATCAGATAACTGATCTAAGCAACTCTAAACTTTGCTAAAATACACTCTTTCAACAGTGACTAAATTGAGCATGGAAACAAGGACATCACCTACACCTAAAGAGACTAAGGTCCTATTTGGTCTTGCTTTTAATAGCTTTATAACTGTGCTAAACTGTGTTGTGTTTGTACTGTACTGCATTGTCAAAATTTATAAGACGTTTGGTTACTAACTTTTTAATTACTATCAAAATTTAAAATAATAAATAAATATATAATTTTAATTTTTTTAAACAATAATATATTTTTTCTATAGTATTAAAATTTTAAATTATTTTAAATAATAATACTTAAAATTCTAAATGAAATTATATAAATTACTTTTTTTTAAAAATAGAAATTATAAAATCATCAAATTAAGCTAAATTTGAAGATTTAGCTTTAGATGTTACACCTAATCCTCATCAAAGATCATATGATCTAACTAGATACGTGACAAGGATTCTTCATTTGTAGGAATTCTATGCTAGGGAAATTTGTAAAACTTTTCTTTCAATTCCACCTCTTACCTAAATAAAAATCTAAACATACCTTCATAAAATCCTTATGAAGAATTAATGGCCCATTTAGCCCCACTACTAATAGCTTTATAATTGTACTAAACTATGCTATATTGTACTGTACTGCACTATTAAAATTTATAGGATGTTTGGTTAATAACTTTTTAACTGCTATCAAAATTTAAAATAATAAATAAATATATTATTTTAAATAATTTAAAATAATAATATATTTTATTTTTTTAGTATTAAAATTTTAAATTATTTAAATAATAATATCTAAAATTTTAAATAAAATTATGTAAATTACTTTTTTAGAGAAGCAAAAGCTGTAAAAGCATCAAACTATAGCTTTTCCAACTTCTACTTTTTTTATTTTTTTTCTACTTCTACTTTTAATTATTAAATAATTTTAACTATTGTTTAGTTAAAAACTATTTAAAATCAGCTTCAAAGTGGAATAACAGACTCTAAATTTAATTCATTCTTTCAAGACGCTTACGGAGCCCTCTCATTGAAATTGAGAAAAATATTATTATGTTTTGTTTTTTCTTTGATGGAATGGGTAAGTCCAAGGTTTCTCCGTCTTGCCAAATTCTTCTTTCTTATTATATATATATTAATGTATTATCCCTTCGTGCATATCTTGGATTCAATTTGACATAGGCAATCCCTAAACACCTCTACTAGCAATGCGTAAATTTAATAGTAACTATTACAATAACCACCTTACGCATGTATCGTCTAGACATTGTTTATAGTGATTCATAAAATAATTTTAATATTAATTATTCCCTCTTACTAAAGTATTTCACTTAATTTTTTAATAATTTAAACTTGTAGGCAAAAAACACTCCCTAAAATTATAAATTTATGAAAACTAAAATTTCATGGAACGGATTGACAAAATATTATAAATTTAGGGGTGCAACTGAAAACTGCCGCGTTTTTAAATATACACCCTATGGGACACCTACGCAGTGCTATGGACGAAGAAATGGCCTAACCTGGGTACCCAGTAGCGATTTTTAAGCTAGGTACCCTAATCACCGTCCGATCCAAATCAGGATGGACACGGATCTCACAGCAAACATTCCCGTTAGCTGCCCCGTTACCGCCGCTTGCGTAACCCAGGTTAAGTTTTTTTTACTATCGCTTTTTCATTTCCCCCCAAAACCACGTGGTTAAAAACTCTTTCTTCTTTTGTGACATCTGCTTTATGTTCTCCAGCGTGTCTCTCTCCGGCGAAACTCTTTAAGCTTCCATCTCCGGCGAGTTTCTTGTAACACTTCCGACATTCATCTCCAGTCACTTCATCTCCGACTAACTACCAAGCAGCAGGTAAAGATTTGTCAAAAACTACATACGTTTATGATTGATGCATATAGACATTCATCAGGATGGACAGTTTACATTTTCATTGACGAAATAGACCAAATGTCTTCATACACTAAATGTGTTTATGCACTAAATGAGTTGATGCACATAAACGTTAGGGTTGATGAACTGAGTTTACTCTGCGTTGATGTGTATAGAATTTAATCATTGAATTTGATATTTTCCTAGTTCATACTCATTGATACACATATTAATTCCCTAGATACAATTAAATTTGACATGTTAGAGATTAAATTAGGGTTGAGACACAAGCATTTTGGGTTGATGCATAGACATTAGGGTTGATGAACATAAACATCAGGGTTGATGTGCATTGTCATTAGGGTTGATGTGCATAGACATTAGGGTTGATGAACATAGACATTGGGGTTGATGCGCGTAGACATTAGGGTTGATGAATATAGTCATTAGGGTTGATGTGTATAGATATTAGGGTCGATGAACATAGACATTAGGATTGATGAACATAGACATTAGGGTTTATAAACATATACATTAGGGTTGATGTGCATAGACATTATGGTTAATGTGCATAAACATTAGGGTTGATAAACTGAGTTTACTCTGCGTTGATGTGTATAGAATTTAATCATTGAATTTGATATTTTCCTAGTTCATACTCATTGATACACATATTAATTACCTAGATACAATTAAATTTGACATGTTAGAGATTAAATTAGGGTTGAGACACAAGCATTTTGGGTTGATGCATATACATTAGGGTTGATGAACATAAACATTAGGGTTGATGTGCATAGACATTAGGGTTGATGAACATAGACATTAGGGTTGATGCGCGTAGACATTAGGGTTGATGAACATAGTCATTAGGGTTGATGTGCATAGACATTAGGGTTGATGTGCATAAATATTAGGGTTGATGTGCATAGACATTAGGATTGATGAACATAGACATTAGGGTTTATGAACATAGACATTAGAGTTGATGTGCATAGACATTATGGTTGATGTGCATAAACATTAGGGTTGATGAACTGAGTTTACTCTGCGTTGATGTGTAT
This sequence comes from Costus lasius, assembly GCA_027563935.2. Classification (NCBI taxonomy): domain Eukaryota; kingdom Viridiplantae; phylum Streptophyta; class Magnoliopsida; order Zingiberales; family Costaceae; genus Costus; species Costus lasius. Next base: position 20,875,915 of record CM050451.1, on the reverse strand, counting down.
AGAATTTGATATTTTCCTAGTTCATACTCATTGATATACATATTAATTACCTAGATACAATTAAATTTGACATGTTAGAGATTAAATTAGGGTTGAGACACAAGCATTTTGGGTTGATGCATAGACATTAGGGTTGATGAACATAAACATTAGGGTTGATGTGCATTGACATTAGGGTTGATGTGCATAGACATTAGGGTTGATGAACATAGACATTAGGGTTGAGACACAAACATTTTAGGTTGATGCACATAAACATTAGGCTTGATGAACTGAGTTTACTCTGCGTTAATATACATAGAAATTATTCATTGATTTTGATATGAATGAACTTGATACAATTAAATTTTACATGATAGAGATTAAATTTTTTTGAGATAGAGATATTTTGGGTTGATACACATATAAATTAGCGTTGAGTTTACTTTGCCTTGACATACAATTTTTCATCATTGACATACAGTTGTATAACTGTACTATGGGGTCAAATGATAAATCTTGTGAGGAAGACGATGCATGTGCATCCACAAGAGTTGGGGAAACTGAATCTTCATATGTTGTTCCAACTGTTGGTATGGTCTTTAATAGTGAAGATGCAGCATATGATTTTTACAATCAGCATGCGAATAGACTTAGATTTAGTATCAAAAAATTATACCTAGAGCGTAGAAAAGATGGTTCATTGAAGTATCGGACATTTTCTTGTAGCAAACAAGGTTTGAAAAAAGCTTACCCCACACATGAGACTAAGAAACCACAAGCTGAGACAAGAACAAACTGTATGGCCCGGGTGGATTTTAAAATTTCAATCAATAATGTTTGGACAATATCCAAAGTTCAGATCAATCATAACCATCCAATGACTAGTCCAAATAAGGTCAATCAGCTTAGATCACATAGAAAAATACTACCTTACCAACGTTCTCTTATAGACCAAATGATTGCATCTGGTATGAAGGCTCATAATATTCATAATTATTTTCAGTCCGGGGCAGGTAATATGGATGTTGGATTCATAAGAGATGATACTACAAATTATATTAAAAAACAGAGACGGAAAAGATTGGATGGGCTGGAAAAGAAGGGTATTTTGAATTATCTAACGGAGAGGCGAGTCAAAGATCCTTCTTTCTTTTCTGCTATTGAAGTTCATAATTTAGGCGAGATTACTAATTTTTTTTGGGCTGATGGTAGATCAATCGTAGATTATTCTTATTTTGGGGATGTTATTTCTTTTGACACCACATTTCAAACTAATGAGTATGATATGTCGTTTGCTCCAATTGTTGGTGTAAATCAGCACAAGCAGACAATTCTTTTTGGTGCTGCATTATTATATGATGAGACAACTGAATCATTTATTTGTCTGTTTGAAACCTTTTTGAAAGTAATGTCCGGCCGGCATCCTGTGACCATTTTTATAGATCAATCGGCAGTAATATCGAAGGCAATAGAGATTGTAATGCCAAATACAGCACACCGTTTGTGTTTATGGCATCTTTTTAATAATGCAGTAACACATTTAAGCCATGAGATTCATAGTAGTGCTGGATTTCTTGAAGATTTGAGACATGTGGTATATGAAAGATGTAGCATAGATAGATTTGAAGTACTATGGACTAGTCTAGTAAATAAGTACTAACTTAGTGAGAATAATTGGATACAGAATTTTTACAAAATACGTACTAGGTGGGCTACATGCTATCGTGCGCAGACATTTTGTGCAAGTATCAGCACATCACAACGAAGTGAGAGTATAAATGGTCATTTTAAACATTTCTTCAAGAAAAAATTATCCCTGTTTGAATTTGTAGAACAATATGATAAGGCAGTCACATTCTTTCGTGAGAAAGAATTAAAAGAAGATTTCAGGAGTAGAAACAGCACACCAGTAAATGCCTTCTGTAACATGTTAAGAGAAGCAGCTTCGGTATACAGCATAGTTATGTACACAGAGTTTGAGGAAGAGTTTAAGATGAGCTTTGATTCTAGTATTACATTCATGTCAGTAGATTCTGATGATGACTGTTTGACATTCAAGGTCATTCTTTAAAAAAATGGTAGAGATGAGTTCGTGATGTACAACCCTTCTTCTGTGACTGTCAACTGCACATGTAAACTCTATGAATTGAATGAAATTTTATGTGGTCATTGTATAAAAGTTCTTGCAATGAACAATGTGAATTCAATACCACACCATTATATATTAAATATGTGGACAAAGTATGCTAGACAAGGTCACGGTTGTCATATAAGTTCACCTATCAGGGAAGGTCATGGAAAAGAGAGTTTGACATCTATATATAACCGAGTCTGTCAAAAGCAATTTTGTATGTCAACAAAGAGTATACATTCTCGAAAAGCGATTGAAATGATAGAAGTTGCAACTAATCAGCTAAGTATACAAGTTGATGAATTATTGTGCACCGAGCCTATAATTATTGACTCACAATTTGAAAGCAATGAAATTAGTGAAGCTGATATATTTGAAGAGTCGATTATCACCATCAAGTCCCCTGTTGCCAAAAAAGGACCAAAGGAGAAACGAAAGAAGGGTCTTCTAGAGAGAATAAAAAAGAACAAAAAAAACCCACAAGTGGGCGTTCTAGCTTACCTTTGAGTAATTTAAATCTAGTTCCTGCATTCAATCCAACTTCTATGTATGCAAATACACAGGTAATAGTTATTTTTGAAGTAGTCATAAATATCATTGATATACTCATATTGATTTGTACATTTGATAGGTCCCTCAACCTTCTACAATGTACACTCCTGGTAATCTCAACACTGCTCTTCCGATTTCTGTTTTTTCATGTGTACAGTTGGATGCACAAAGCTATACTCATAATGATCCACCACCAGTGTTTTCATATAGTCAAATGATGATGGAAAATATGTCGACATATGTAAGAGGCAGTCACATTATCATATGTTTTTAAATTTGTGATATCAGCTTATACTAATTAATCTTAATTCATATCCAGTTTTCAGATGAAGCATCACAGGTTGCTCAGCCACAACTATCATCGCAAGAAAACGAGCCATCTACTTGGTGATAAATAGTCCAAATAGTGTTGATGTACTATTTATGATGCAAACATGTACTGTATAAATATATTTGATGTTTATGTATTTAGGGTTGATGTGCTGTATTAGGGTTGATGTGCTGTACAATATGCGTTGATGTACATGAACTGGGAATATATCTTTCATACATACATATCTACACTCCTGGAAATTGGTTGATGTGAATGCGTTAGCGTTGATGTGAAGCCTCTGATTTTACTTTCTAATACGTAAATATGTAAATCTGGTTAACAGCATACAAATTAGGGTTGAGGTGCATTATTGGGTTATCGTTGATGTGCATTAGGGTTAGCGTTGATGTGCATATAAATTTTTAAGTACATCAACGCTAATTCAGGTTGACACATACAAATTATGGTTGATGTGCATTATTGGGTTATCGTTGATGTGCATTAGGGTTAGCGTTGATGTGCATAGAATTTTTAAGTACATCAACACTAATTCTGGTTGACACATCAACCCTAAACACATGAACATTTCAGCATATCACTTTCTAATTCATACACAAGAAATGCAAAATAGTACATCAACGCTATTTGAAAGCACATCAACGCTAACACATTTCAGCATATCACTTTCTAATTCTGGTTGACACATACAAATTAGGGTTGATGTGCAGCAATTTAAATGTGTACATCAACACTATTTGAAAGCACATCAACGCTAACACATTTCAGCATATCACTTTCTAATTCTGGTTGACACATACAAATTAGGGTTGATGTGCAACAATTTAAATGTGTACATCAACGGTATTTGAAAGCACATCAACGCTAACACATTTCAGCATATCACTTTCTAATTCTGGTTGACACATACAAATTAGGGTTGATGTGCAGCAATTTAAATGTGTACATCAACGCTATTTGAAAGCACATCAACGCTAACACATGACATGAACCATCAATGTATTCACGTATTTACTTTCTAATACATAAATATATAATTCTGGATGATACATACAAATTAGTGTTCTTATTCAGTATATTCACTTTTTAAGCATACTCTAAATAATTCCATGCTGGTAATAGCTCTTAATCTTGGCATATCTGCCTGCGAGAAATCAAACTTGGTCTTCCTACATATACAATCCATATACATCATTACAAAAACTCCACAACCCTTGGACTCATACTGTTTAGGGTAGTTAGCATCCCATATTTTTTGGTACTGCATGAGATCCCAATCAGCCGCACATTTCAACCCTTCAGTCTGTCTGTTGAAATGAGAATTTAGTAGTTTTATCTGCATCAACAAAACTAGAAATGACGTAAGTTTAATAGCATTGAAATTTAATTAAAAAAATAATACAACAGGTAGGTGAATTAAGATACTTACATAACCATCTACATAAGACCTATCTGTGGCTGTTGGTTGTAATAAAGAATTAAAAAATGTTATGCGTTTCTGCTCCCTTTCTATGTACATCAGAAACCAATGCTGGTCTCGTCCAATTGGGCAGAAAATTCTTTTTATATTTGGTAGCGTCTCTCTATGGAAGTTATTCAAGTATTCATGAGACATTTCATATTGACGTGCTACATCCAATTGATAACAACTCCCGGAGATGTAGGCAAATGTAAGATATTTTCGTTGCTTCACATATCTTTTACTACGGTTGTGAAGTAGGCGTGCATATGCGTCAATCACCTACAATGAATATGTAAAACAATCACGCAAATTACGAATATGCATATCCAGTTGGTACTGCAGATGTTGGTACTTACATTATCTTGCACCATTTCGCCAAATAATAGACCACAAAGGGTGATCTTTTTTACTTCACAACCGTCCCCAATAGTGACCACGTCTATTGGCACTTCCAGATGGAAATTTATTTGCTGGCGTTGAGAATCAGTTATTAAATTGTGTCCACAATAATCTCTTCTACCAATATACTGTCATACGAAAGCCAACAGTTAAATATATTTAAATCTAAGTACATAATTTACATGGTTTAATAAAAGCAAGGTAACTCAGTATGAAGAAGGTAACTCAGTATAAAGCTATGTACATGGTTTAATAAAGCTATGTACATGGTTTAATAAAGTTATGTACATGGTTTAATAAAAGCAAGGTAACTCAGTTCATCAACGCTAATGTCTATGTTCATCAACGCTAATGTCTATGTTCATCAACCCTAATGTCTATGTTCATCAACCCTAATGTTTATGCACATCAACCCTAATGTCTATGCACATCAACCCTAATGTCTATGTTCATCAACCCTAATGTTTATGCACATCAACCCTAATGTCAATGCACATCAACCCTAATGTCTATGCACATCAACCATAATGTCTATGCACATCAACCCTAATGTTTATGTTCATCAACCCTAATGTCTATGCACATCAACCCTAATGTCTATGTTCATCAACCCTAATGTTTATGCACATCAACCATAATGTCAATGCACATCAACCCTAATATCTATGCACATCAACCCTAATGTCTATGTTCATCAACCCTAATGTTTATGCACATCAACCCTAATGTCAATGCACATCAACCCTAATGTCTATGCACATCAACCCAACCCTAATGTCAATGCACATCAAACCTAATGTCTATGCACATCAACCATAATATCTATGTTCATCAACCCTAATGTCTATGTTCATCAACCCTAATGTTAATACACATCAACCCTAATGTCTATGTTCATCAACCCTAATGTTTATGCACATCAACCCTAATGTCAATGCACATCAACCCTAATGTCTATGCACATCAACCATAATGTCTATGTTCATCAACCCTAATGTATATGTTCATCAACCTTAATGTCTATGCACATCGACCCTAATGTCTATGCACATCAACCCTAATGTCTATGTTCATCAACCTTAATGTCTATGCACATCAACTCTAATGTCTATGCACATCAACCCTAATGTCTATGATCAGCACATCCCTACAGTCTATGTTCATCAGCTCTAATGTCTATATTCATCAATCATAATGTCTATATTCATCAACTCCACAATCTATATTCATCAACTCCACAATCTATGTGCATCACCCCTAATGTGTATGTGAATCAACCCAAACTTTCTATGCGCTAATTTAAATTCTACCAGGCAAAATTTAAGTAATTTTTGTTTGTGTATAAATGATAGTTTACCAGTTTCGCAATTAACTAAAGATGACTCGAGAGCAGACTCTCCTTTTCCTCGGAGGCGACACAAGCTTTACAATGAGAATGTTAGAAAGAAGAAAATAATGTTAGAGAAATGCGACAATGAAGCAGCTTCAACATTAAGATTTGTGTCGAAGACGACATAGAACAAAGAAAATGCGCAACTCACCTGCTTTAATCTATTGCTAGGGAGTTAGTCGGAAATCGCTGGAGAGCAAGCGGCAGGAGATTCGAAATCGCCGGAGAGCAAGCAGCAGGAGATTCGAAATCGCTGGAGAGCAAGCGCCGGTCACCGGAGAGCAAGCAGCAGGAGATTCGAAATCGCTGGAGAGCAAGCGCCGGTTCGTTTCGGATGATTATGGAGATGTCAGGTTAGGTTAATTAGGGTTGATGTGCAGGGTTTTGGGGGAAAATGAAAAAGCGACAGTAAAATAACCTTAACCTGGGTTACGCAAGTGGCGATAACAGGGCAGCTAACGAGAATATTTGCTATGAGATCCGTGTCCATCCTAATTTGGATCGGACGATGATTAGAGTGCCCAATTTAAAAATTGCTACGGGTACCCAGGTTCGGTCATTTCTTCGCTATGGACGGCACAAAGCTGGAAGCGTCTCCGATGTGACCGGGAACAACGCCCGACCCATGCCTCCACGTCGGATGGCCTCCGATCCGCGCGTCCCTCTTCCAGATCCTTCGCCCTTCCTCGTATGCAAATCCCGCAATACGGGCGACGCAGCGCCGTTCATTGGCGACGCCTTCCTTTTCTTCTCTTCCCCCCGTGACAACGACAATGCCCGCACAAATCTCGCATTAAGCCAAACAATCCTTAATCGGCTTTACATTCAAATCCCACCCCCTTTGCCCCGTGACTGCGAAATCGTCAACCGCAATGCCGGCTTCCGTCGCCTCCCAATCGCCTCAATTTTCTTCCCTTTTCTTTGATTAATTCCCCATTGTTTCTTCTTCTTCCTCTTCGCCATGATTTGCCTCGCGAAGCCCACCCCGATCCACCTCCAGCCCTTCAATCTTTCGTCCTGCAGACTAAGAACAAGAGCGAGAACGAGCCTTGTCCACTGCCATGGGAGGAGCCCCTTTCTTCAACCTTTCTCCTCCCCTACCACCGTCAAGAACAACAGGGCCATCACTGGTTCCGTCATAACTGCCAACACCACCACCGCCACCGCTCCCACCTTCCGTGAGCAGGAGCAGCAGCAGATTTGGACTTTGTGCGGGTTTGGGTACTGGGTGCAGGGGTTCCGGTGCTTCCCATGGTTGGCCCTCAACTTCCACCTGGTCCACTCCCTCCACCTGAGCCCTTCCACGCTGCAGTTGGTGCAGCACAGCGGGGCGCTACCCATGGTGGCCAAGCCCCTTTTCGGGGCTCTTCTGGATACCGCACGCATTGCAGGTGCCTGCAGGATACCCTACATCGCCGTCGGTGGTTAGTTCGCCGTGCTTTTGAATCTCTTTATTTTTGGAAAAGAGCACGTTGATAGGAATGTTCCCTTTTGCGTTTTCGCGAATGGAAGGTTTATACTTTATAGGAAGCTTTCTTTTTTCCTCGGGTCGTCTTTGTTCCTTGTTTGGGAATAAGGCAATGCATATATGTAAGCAACCACTGGCCTTCTAAATCACTTCACACGCCTAATTAATTCCCCATTTCCTCAAAAGCGTATATGTAATTGGTATTATATCCCCCAATCTATTGGTTCACGGATTTTGGGTATCGTGCTTATAACATTTTAGAAACCACACAAATCATATGTTCTGAATATTTAGACAAAGTTGCTTGTGGATAAACCGTTGCGATGTGCATAAACTTCTGTAGAATTTCTACATTAAAGGGTCAAAGAATTATTGTGAACCGTATACAGATGAAGTAGTTACTAGTGGCAATCAGTAACACTTGCGAATTAAAAATAAGTGTTTATATATTTGATGTGTCTACATTTCTTTAGCAAATAGTTAATATGTCCTTTCTTATCTTGCAAGTTTAAGCTTTGTGTCTTTTGTAGAATGTAAATACTGCCTGATTGCCGCAGCTCACTGCTTTATTATTTTCACGAATGCTTTTTAAATGAATGCTTGGTTTTGATAGATCATCCTTGAAAATCCAAGTGACGCATTTATATCTGTAAATAACTATATGTCTCCTACTTGCTTGCATGCATCTAGTTTCCATAAAACAAATCCTGGTTGTAATTAAATGGGCGTTTATTCATGAACTTTTTTTGTTGCATTCATCCTATCTACATTAAAGTAAACTGAAAATTAGTTGATTAGTTAAATTAGTATGAATTTATAGCAGAATTATCTCGGGACTGTACTTGTGGAGTCACATAATATCATGGAAATTTTGATATAAGATTCAAAACCAAATCTTTTTCTAAGTCATCAAGTTTATCTCAATTAAAACAAAACAACCATTAGTATACTTGATACGAAATCACAGTGTTGTATGAGAAGAACTTGTGGCAGGATTACATTAGGGATTTACTCGTGGAGCCACAATGATATTATTTGTAAAAAATAAATGATAGAAGAATTAAATCCTAGCCTGATCAAAAGGTTATTGTTGATTATGAACTACCATTCTTCTTTTTTTAAAAAAAAAATGAAAATCAGGGCAGAAGCGCCTACTTTCTATCTTCATATAGATGTCAGAACTGCTGCTATCTCACTTTATGGTAATAAGGTGGTTCTTTTACTGGAAAAATGTTGTTACTGCATAAACTTATCTCTGTTAAAATTCATGTCAGTTCTTTCTATAGATATTTACATAAACAACAGGCTGTTCTCCTGGAATAGGTGCTTTAAGGACCTCAGATTACTTCTGTGTACGATACACAGAAAACGAAAGGCTAGTGTTATTATTTTGTGGCTAGTGAGTATTTGCTACATTAAGAAGAATAGTAGAAACTGTTTGTAGTAGTCAAATAAATATTTATTTTGGTATTTATTTATCTGATTTGTAGGACGTGCCTGCTGCCCTTGCTTAACATTGAGTATATTTTTTTTACAGCATTTTTGCAACTTATGTCTTGGGGGACACTGGCACTTCTCGATGATTCAGGAAAATTATTTTTTATGCATATGGCATGCATTTTCTCTGGAAATCTTGGGGCATCGGTTACAGAAGTGGTTGGTGATGCATTTGTTGCTGAGCTTAGTAAGACACAAAGGGACGGTAAGCTCCAGTCTCACGCACTCATGGCTCTAACAGCAGGAGCACTCTTGGGGAACTTGTCTGGTGGATTTCTCCTATTAAAAATCCAAGAGCCAAAATTGATGTTCTTCACCTTCTCTTTCCTACTTGCCATGCAACTAGCTCTCTCCTTGTCTACAAGAGAGACATCAGTTTGTGCACTACAGAACGAAAACTATCAAATTGTTCACCAATCCGTTTCAAAAAACATCAGTTGCAAGTTCTCTGACCTCACAACAGTAATCAATGAGAAGCAAATCTTTCGGCCTCTTTTGTGGATTGTGGCTTCTGTTGCTACTGTTCCCATTCTCTCAGGATCTATGTTTTGTTTTCAAACGGAATTCCTGAAGCTCGATCCTCTTATAATTGGTCTATCCAAAGTTATCGGTCAGTTGATGGTTCTTTCCGCAACTCTCTTTTATGAATGGCATTTGAAGAGTATCCCCATGAGAAAATTGATATTTGGAACGCAGATCCTTTACGCTTTTTCCCTTCTATCAGACTTTTTCTTGGTGAAACAAATCAACACTAAACTTGGGATATCGAATGAAGTTTATGTTCTTTGCTTTGCTGCACTAGCTGAAGCTTTTGCACAGTTCAAGATCCTGCCTTTCACTGTTCTGTTTTCACGGAGATGCCCTTCTGGAAGTGAGGGTTCTCTCTTTGCGTTCTTTGCTTCAGCAATCTGTCTGTCATCTATACTAGGGGGAATTTTGGGTGTTGGGCTCGCCTCTTTGATTGGAGTATCCTCAGGGAACTACTGGAGGTTGCATTGGGGCATACTTTTGCAATTTATGGCTGCTTTGGTTCCTTTGCGTTGGATATCTTACGTACCAATGGCGAGGAGCTCGGAGATGAGATTAGCTAAAAGTAACTAATCACACAAAGTTGTTGATGATTATGCCGTGTTAAGCTACGTGGAAGTGTCCTTCAATATGTTCAGTTGCCTGCAGTTAGAGTGCAGTGCTCGGCTGATGACAAAGCCTTTTGCCATTTGCAATGATTTAAATTGCAGAAGCTGTCAAGGATCTGGATTGAAGCCGATATGTTCCATTGCCGATTTTGTTTCATAATATGCACGAGTGTACAGTTCATGGAAGAATTTTCAACTTTTAAGTGTTAAAAATATTTATTCCTTCAAAGATTCTTTCATTATATTCTATAAGAGATACATAGATTCCACTGTTTCAGAAACCATTGCTGTTGAAATTTACCATTTGAACGCCATTTTTTCCCTCGGAGTGGTAGTTCCGAAAGAAATCCCACTTTGAAGGAGAGGTTTATAGCTGAATATTCAGAACCCAGCTTCTGGAAGTTAAAACATATATAAAAAATCAGTTTGAAAGCATCAGAAGTTCTTGATTGAAAATTTCACATTTAATTAAATATAACTTTCAAAGCCATTGAATATCTCGATTCATTCTAATACGAATCCCGAATGAATCCGAATGGTTTCCTGGTCGACGTCTAGTTCAGGTACTGACAGCTCGGATTTAGTTAATTTTATATATTCTTCTAAAGTTTGATTTATATAAGCAATCTTGGAAAAACTCGAAATTCAAAATCCAAAGCTTGTATATGTCAAGGTTTCATTATATTAGTAGGATTTGTTATGTTTTTTTTATCTTTTCATAATTAAAATATTGCATATAAACTATTAATTCAGTCATAATTTTTTTTAGGTTTTGTACGGCTTGATTTTGAGTTTTTATAGATTTTGATTTTAATTATCGAGTAATTGTTAATTTTTGGGTTGAAATTAAAATTTCCAAGGTCTCTCAATATACTATTTTTTTAAAAGTGATAGTTTATAACCATATAAAACCTATAAGCTTATAACTCAAAACCATATTATCTCTAATTGACTAATATTGGTCACCCTAATAGTAAGATTATCTCATGAACCGTACATTCGTGCGTATTATGAAACAAAATGGGCATTGGAACATATTAGCTTCAATCCAAATCCTCGGCCGCTTCTGCAACCTAAATCATTGCAAATAGCAAAAGGGCTCTGTTATCAGCTGAGCAATTCACTCTAAATGCAGGCAACCAAACATATTGAAGGACACTTCCACTTCCATGTAACTTAACACAGCATAATCATCAACAGCTTCGGGCCTGTTTGACCCCGTTTTGAAGCTAATTTTAAGTAGTTTTTAAGTAGAAAGTAATTAGAAAAACTGTTTGGTAATGAAAAGTAGAAGCAGAAAAAAGTACTAAAAAACAGAAGTTATGAAAGCTACAATTTGATGCTTTTACAGTTTCTGCTTCTCTAAAAAAATAATTTACATAATTTTATTTAAAATTTTAGGTTTTATTATTTTAAATAATTTAAAATTTTCACATTAAAAGAAAATAAAGTATTATATTATTTTAAATAATTTAAAATAATATATTTATTTATTATTTTAAATTTTGACAGCAGTTAAAAAGTTACTAACCAAACATCTTATAAATTTTAACAGTGCAGCACAATACAGTACAGCACAGTTTAATATAGTTATAAAGTTATTAACAGTGGGGCCAAACAGGCCCTTCGTCTAATTATTTACTTTTAGCTAATCTCAGCTCCTCGCTATTGGTGTTAGGCACGATTTTGACCGATCAACTTGGGCTATTGACTAGGTCAAAATTGACCTAAAACTTAGCACAGATTGAGATTAGGGCTCTTGATCAAGAAGAGGCGGCGGTGGCATTCCAGGGAGCAGCGGACATCGGTGCAGATGCAGCAACTATTGGCTGGGACTTGCAAGCGCATGCCAACAAGTGGGGACTCTGGCCAGGCGCAATGCCCCATGGCGACTCCACGACAAACAAGGTGAGCAGTGTGGGAGCTTCAGCCAGTGGCACCATGGTGAGCGCAGCAAGTGAGGCCGAGGCGTGTAGGCAAGCTCAACGGTCAAGTTGCGTGGGAGCTTGGGCCAGCAGGGTGATGCCGCGTGCTGCGGGACGATCCGGTAGTGCTTTAATTTTCAAAGGCATGCAGTGATATGCACCGCAAGCGCTAAAAAGATATCATTATGGGACAAGTCCCAATTACCAATTAATCGTGTAATAGATAGCTAGATAAATTAAATATTGTTTCAATGTAAAATAATGTAAGATAAACTAAACTAATGAGTCGAATTAGTTACCAAATAAGAGATATGAGTTAAATGCAATTTCGAGATAATTTAGGACATTGGAGTTCATCACAATGATAGATCTATACTTGACCAAAATAATAACAATGTAATTGATCTAAACTATTTAAGCACTTATCCGTAGGTACAAGTTACCCCCTTTAGTAGTATAACCTGGTACTTAGTCAAAATGGTCTCCTACTTTCGTATCTTACCAAACTGAAAAGATTCAATGAATTCAAGGATAAACTAAATGTCCTCGCACGAATTCTAACTACTTTCGTGATAGAATAACGTGAGTCTGATCTAAGTAGATCCAACATCATAATTCACCTTTCAGTACTTCTCACGTTATTTTAAACATGTAAAAACTTGGCCAGAGTAAATACGAATAAAAATTATAGCAAAGATCGAATAAAACAAAGTAGATTAGAAGAACACTTACAAAATACTACACTTATAAAATACTGTAGACATCAAAGTAGACATCATAATTCGCCTCTCTCTCATTTTTAAATAAAATCATATCATAAAATACTACAAAAATGAAAGACATCATGCAGCTGGTCGCGGTAGGCGAGGTCGACGGTGTCTTCGGACAGAGGGACAATGCCATGTGGTGCAGCTGCAGCGGGCAAAGTCCGTGCGTGGAGGCTGATGCTGCAAACAAGATCGATGGCTTTCGGCTAGTGGAGATAATGCCACGTGGCATGATCCGGCTGGTTCAGGTCTTGAGCTTGAGGCAAGTAGAGTTGACTAGATAGCACTATAGGGTCCTTGGAAAGAAAGAAAGTTTTGTTATCCATGGAAACAAATGCATGTATGGAAGTGTTAAATGTTGTACCACTTGGATGGTGTAATATTTTGATGTCATGTTGTGATGGATGTAGATCAACATCCTATTTTGATAGTCATAATTAGGCTATTTTCGTGTTGATATTACTCGATTAATGTTATAGCTGACTTATCTTATTAGATGAACAAACTTCTACTCTTGTCATTGTATTGAGGTTGTGTAGATTATAATTGTACTTGTGGTTGTGAAGATATGCAAGTTTGTGTTTGCGTAGTGTATAGCGTTAGCAGGTAGATTGCCATGCCACAAGTGATCGCAAACTGGCGGGTCCCTTGTCCCTTGTGGGGCGTAACATAAGGGGTTAGTATAAAACAAATAAAAACATAAAAACAACTTAAGTGTTGGATGTATTAGATACAATTTAAGGAATCTCAAAGGTTCATCCAAGTTCATTGTCTTTGACTTTAACTCATTTAAAATGGGTGACCATATCCATATAAATGATTAGACTTATATACTCCAAAAAATGATACCTTAAATTCATAGGTGTGACACAACCTTTAGCAAAAGCTATAAGTCTCTTGTGTCATAAATAAGCTTCCTTCCTTTTAGCCTAAATTTGGCTAAGATATTAACACTTTGTTTACTAGGAGGGAAAGGGTGAGGGAAAGGATGGAATCTCACTCTTTCCCTCGTTTACTAGGGCGAACGGAAAGAAGGCAACGGAAAATAGGAAGGAAACTTCACCCAAAATCCGATGTTTCTGAATCCGCTCAAATCGAATGGATTCCTCCTCTTCGTTGCTATTCGCTGCTAAACCATCTCTCGCCCGTGTTTTCTCCTTCGTTCTCTGAAACCACTAGCCGTCGCAACTCTCGCTTGCTACATAGCGCTCGCCCGTCGAGCTCTCAGTTGTTTCCATCCCCCTCCTCACCCGCGCCCCTTTTTCTCCTAGCTTGCCGAGCTCTTCGTAGCCTGATCTCCCTCCTCACTACAGCTCTCACCCACTACACAGTACTTGCCCACCGTACTCTCACCTTGCCCTCTCCTCTCGCCTCATTGTCGCTCGCCTACCTCCCTCTCTGCGCCGCTGCTCGCCCTCTCTCCAAGTGGTTTGCCGACCTCCAAGTATGCCATGGCCCTTGTCAGACTCCCTCCGCAATGCCACTACCTCGTCAACTTCTCCACTAGCATCTCTGGCTCCCTCTCTGCCTTCTTCATCACTGCCTTCCCTAGCGTCAGTCGCCTCAGCCTCACGTCTCCGGTTCCCTCTCCACCTTCTTCATCAGCCCCTTCCCTATCCTCAGCCGCCTTAACCTCGCGTCTCCGGCTCCCTCTCCGCCTTCGAACCACTACCTTCCCTAGCCTCAGCCACCTTGCCTCACCTTCAACTAGTTCTACATCTTCCGCTCCTGTACACAGGCACGTGAAAGTCACGTGTCCTCCAATTCCCTTTCCTCATTGTTTCTATTCCACTGCTTCTTCCTTTCCTCCCTTGTTTCCATTCGCCCAAGTAAATAGGGTGTAAAGGATCTCAATCCTCTCTTTATCCGCGGCATGCCAATCAATCTATATAGATAGAAGGCCAATATACAACCTAAGAAAATAATAATAATGCACACTAGTAGTGGTCTGCCCTTATAACATAGGTATCATAAGATGATATACTCATCGATAATATAATCAAAATCAAGAGATCTCCATAATAAAGTTAAAACAAATACAACATACGTCGCTATATGATATAATAATAAAATGCTACAATAGTTAGAATACAATTATGTTAATTGTAGGTCATATGTTTAAATCTCCTTGAGATGACAAAGCCCTATAGAGTTATCTATAATGGGTGCTTGAATGGTGAATGACATTGAACATGTGATGTCGTCCGCAAGTGCACGAAAATGTCGAAGTACTAAAAATATCGATCCCACAGAGACCAATGACCAAGTACTAACTTATCTTAGGATCGTTAGCTAGATGATTCGAAAAAGAGTTTAATTTTTGTATAAGAGAGAATGAAAATACGAATGGGTTGCAATCAAATTATGGAAAATTAGGACTTCAGGTTCACTACACTATGTTTCATGACTTTTTATAATTAAAAATATCTTAAGAAGGATTTACTGTGCCGAAAGGGATTTATTTGCATGTACAGATTGCCCCCTCTCAGCAGTACAATCCGGTGTCTATCTGAATTAATCCCCTACTCTCATAGTTATTAACTCAAAATAGACCCAATGAGTTCTTAACAAATCAATAAAATCCCTCAAGCCGATTTGAACTACTCTTGTGTTCGAATCAACTTGTCCAAAAACTATAGATCCGACATCACAATTCACTTCCAGTACTTCTTGCGATGTCTCTAGCATACAAATTATGGCCAATAATCAACATGTAAATAAACGCAACAATAATTGAATTTAACATAAGTAAATTACTTCAAAAGATGAAAATCAATGATTAAGTCATAATACAAAGAGGGCTACGCCCTAGTCCTGAAGAAAAAGTTACGCTAGCATGGTGTTCATGTTCATGTTGTAAAAATCCATATTTTGATTACAAAATTGGCAAAATAAAAATAAAATTGACTAGGAAGATGAGAATCAAGTGATGAAGATCAACTCCAGCTGACCGAAAAAATGAAGCTTTTCCGGTGAGAAAGTGAAGATCGCCGCCATTCACCCTTGATCTCGCCTCTTCGTTAAATTCACATTAAATCCTTGTCAAAAGCCCCCAATAATCACTCCTTTAGTAGCTTATATAGTTCTCTATCATCTAATTAGGGTTTTCCCAAAATTTGGCTCGAAAACAAGCCAAATCGGGCAAGAAACGAGGTCAAAATCAAAACTGGGGACAAAAATATGGCCGTGAAAATAAATATGGCTTGACCGTATTTTTTCTTTGTCTTTTGGAAATAAACCCGACAGAAATACTTCCGTGAAAAATATCACAGGCGGGCCGTATCTCTTTCTGTGGATTTTTTTCAATAAATTACTGTTGTGAAACATATCGCAAGTGGGCCGTATTTCTTTCTATGGATTTCTGGTATTTTGTGCTGCATAAAATTCGGTCGTGATAAATATCACAGGCATGCCGTATTTATTTCTGTACTCTTCCAGAAAATACAGCCGTGAAAATAATCACGGGCGGGATGTATTTTTCAAACTAGCTCCAATTCGCATGAAATTTGATGGGTGACTTTGTCTCGATGTCTGGAGTCCATTCGTGCACTCGGATCTTTCAAAATCCATCAAAATTTAGTCGTTTTCCCCTGAAATGTGACAAAAATGAAGTGAGATGAAGATTTCGAACAAACAAAAGAATTTAAGCCGAAATGAGTAAAAATATGATAGAAAAGAGAGATAATTGATGGTAAAAGTATACTAAAAATACTATATAAATGCATGATATCAAATATCCCTAGACTTAAACTTTTTCTTGTCCTCAAGCAAATAAATAAACCAAAGAATAATGCTAAGTATGGAAAAAATAACTCACTAATGAAAAATAAACTTCCAAAATATAATCACTCATTAAAGATTTTCAACTCATGTCACAAAAGATTCTAGAGAAATAAACTATTCTTAGAATTTAAACCGTAAGATTCACAATCCAAAACAAATAAAATTTACAACTTGCATAATAATCTGAATCTCAGTCTCATGAGTTCACCTTGTATTTAGTTCAACACTATAATGTTTTTGTTTACAGGAATAGGACCTCCAAAATCTTTTTCTGTATTTATTTTTGACATTCTCTAAATTGATTACCACCTTTTTTCTGGTGATGAATTTAGAGTACACCGACCACATAATCGATGTAATAGAACTCATATCTTTAAGCTAGCGGAGTTGCAGCTCATAGCCAAAGATAACTAAGTTAATGTCAAATGACTTTTTCTTTGGCATATAGCCCAAGATAATGGGTCAGCCATAATCGTGTTCGGGTCATAAACAAGTCAACCCGTTTATGACCCAAAAATAATCGGGTCGTGTCGAGTTGTAAACTGGTTGATCCGCTTAACCCGATTACATTATATATTTATATATAAAAAAATTTAAATATAGGTTCATTTAACTCTCATTACTAGTGCATAAGCCCAAATATCTTCTAATTATCTTTTAACCCAAAATTTAGCCCACATATAAGCCCAAAATTTTATTAATTTTAATAAAATTTTTATTAATTTATTATTTATATTTAAAATATAAACGATAAACGGGTTAATTAGGTCGTGTCAGGTTGACCCGATTATATTCAAGTCGTGTTCGTGTTAGACAGATTGACCCAATTAATTAAACGGGTCGTGTTCGGGTTGGCTTAATCAAGTCATGAGTCATAGCTGACACGACCCATTTATGACCCGCTGACCCAAATTGTCAGGTCTACATAGATACATACTTTTTATTTTTCTCTATTTTTTTTAGACTCCAACTTATGTCTTCGGTACCACTGCCAATTTATCGTAGTGCCAAGTAGATGAGTCTTTTTTTTCTTTTATTTTCATTTCTGGGTTTTGGATTATTTCTTCCCAACAAATAACATAATAGATCGATCAAATACAATGCTAATCATTCAGCATCAATTCAAAAAAAAAATTATACTCATATACTAACCTGATTTGAAAAGGAAGTTTCACTCTCGAATCATAGTCCTCAAACAATCTACTTATCAAAATCTTATGATCAATAAACAGAAGATTAAATATGAGGATATATATCAAGAAAATAAATTCAGCACATAGAGCAATTAATTCATTCATAAACATTAGTATATGATCATCTACAGCACAAATCATCAATAATATAGAACCACACATCATCATCAATAGAACCTCATATATCCAAAAGATAGAAATAATCCTAACACGATAATCAAAGCAAAATGAGCATAGCATCCACATATGACGCTAATCAAAATACATCAAAACATCATAACGTGCCTAACACATAGTGCCAAACCATAAATCTAACAATAAAGTCAAAATTATACAATTCCAAGAAACAAATAAAACATATCCTTCCCTACATAAAGAGTGCATCGTCCTCAATGCAATTAATAGAGAATAAGAGCATAGGAGAAGGGATACTCACAATGCACTACTTGTCTGCACCGCTGTCCGAACCACTTTCCTCGGAGCTGACCTCTTCCTGGTAAATGTATCACAAAGCTCCTACATAGAGTATAGATAATGATCAAAAGGGGAAACTATTCTAAAAGCATCATATAAGATTGATAGCGTAACTCCCAAAAGCAAATAACTAACCTATACTACCAAGAAGTAAAATAACATAAAATAAAAACTGAGAATGGAAAAGAGAGATAGTGCTTGGGTTGTCTCCCAAGAAGTGCTAAGTTTAAGGTCACTAGCTCGACCAGAATCAAACATCATGGTGTCGACGGTGAATCAGTGCCAAAGTATAGAGTATGTAATTTCTTGTGTTTCCGCCACTTTAAAAGTATGTCCACCAAAGTAATTATCCAAAGTAGTAGGTGGATTATTGTCATTTTGAATAATCTGTGTAAGTAAAAATAAAAGTTAATACTCACAATATCATCAAAAGAATACCTTATAGCTTTTCTGAACTTATCTATTATTGAACTTGTTTGTTTTTCATGTTTCTCTGCATTATCAATTATAGAAAGAGCAAAATCAAAGCACAGAAATTCATACCTTGCATTATTAGGAAGAGTTCTGCATTCAATTTTTGGCTTTTTACTTACCTAAAGAGTAGCATGGTATAAATTTTCTCGTTCTACCTTATATATGTCAATGGCAGGAATTGAATCAACTGGTTGACAGTAAGCCTTGGTACTATCTTCAGTCACCCTATCATCATCATCAGCATCCATTACACAAATTTCCAATGGGCTTTTGCTAGTTTGGGTGACATTGGTTTCCTTAACCATTTTATCTAAGACATCTACACTATTACATGAGCCAAATTGTTTATCAAGTGATGCTATCACCAATCTTTAGGGAAAATGAATTGGTGGTTTATATGGTGGAGGTGGAATGTATATTGGTTCTTGTCCCCTATCTTGTGAAGATGAGTCGCCTTTGGTTCCCTGATGCCTTGCATTTTAACAGTAATTTCTAGCATAATTTCATCTCAAATTTAGGCCTATTTTACTATTCTTATACTCCTTTTAGGCTTATTTACTTGTTTGCTTCAGAATTTTCACTTTTCCTTGTGTTTATGGAATTTCAGGTAAAATCACCTAATTTTGAAGCCTTTTGAAGATTCTAAAGTCTTGGGATGATTCCTTACATGAAGACGAAGTTGCACGTCAAATTTGGTCCCAATTGGAGCTACTTTGAAAAATACGGCCAGGTGAACCCGGCGGGGTTCACCGATGCTTTCACTAGATGTCCGAAACTCCACAGAAAGCTTCACAACCTAGTGAACCCAGCCCGTGATTCTCTTACAGGAAGTTTCCGTAGAGATGTACAGTACACTTCACTAGCTGGTAAACCCGGCGGGGTTCACTGGTGATTCTTACCTAAAAGAACTGCACGGTAAACTTCACTACCTAGTGAACCCGACGGGGTTCACCCGTGATCGTGACTCTGCAGTCCAACCCACGCTCGATTTTCCTTTGATTTCGAACCACAAAGAAGTCCAAAAAAGGCAAGGAGGCACGTTTTGGAAAGCTAACAGAAAGGCGAATCCAAAGAATATGAAAGCCCTTTCTATTATTTCCAAATCATCGAGAAATCGGTGAAAAAAGTGGCTAGGGCGAATGGAAGAGGTGACGAGGCAATTTTGAAGCGATTTCGAGAAATTGGAGCGTTAGATCTTCACGATTTTTGGGGATCTTGTTCAGTTCATCCTCTCCTTTTCTCTCCAAAATGATTTGTAGCAATTTTCCTATTATTTTAGAGAGATCTATGCGAGCTTTCATGTCAATCGTAGCGTAAAACCCTTTTCAGGACTTGGTTGAAGCCCGCTGACGATTTCTTTTATGCTATTTTAATTCAATTCTATTATTTGGATATTCATATGAGTATATTTTACCTTGTTGCACTTATTTCATGATGTTGCTTTGGCCACATAATATCGTGTACTGGCCGGCGCAATCACCACCGAGAGGGGGATCGTGGCAGTGGAACTCCTAGGTAAAGCTTATAAATCCATGACATGAGAGTGCTTGATTTTCACCACCGAGAGGGGGATCGTGGCAGTGGAACTCATTGGGTTTATTTGGAACGATCCACCACGAGAGTAGAGGGTTGTTCCAAATAAACACCAAGGTGTACTGATAGGTATCCGCAAGTGCACGGATTTATCGAAGTAATAAAAAGATTATCGTTCCCAATGAGGATCTGGCGGTCAAGTACCGATTACATGTTTGATCTATATCTAGACGAATCAATATGTGGTTTTTGTTTTGGCAACTTCTAAGTACAAAAAGAAGCAAAAGCGAGCGTTCGGGTAAAAATCAATTCGAATAAATTCAGGATCTAGGGTTTCACTATGTTGATGATTATGAATAAAATTTGCAAATAAATCTTTTGATCAAAAAATTATAATTTAGAAAGGGATTTTTCCTAAGGTACAGATTACCTCCTCCCGAAGCGTAACCCGGTATCTATTTACATTAATTCCCTACTCCCGTGGCAATTAACATAAATAGACCCATTAAGTTCTGTGAAAAACCATGGTAATCATTCAAGCGAATCCGAACTACTCCCGTGATCAGATTCACAAGTTTGAAAAGAATAGATCCGACGTTGCGATTCACCTCCCGGTTCTTCTCGCAACGTCTAAAACGTAAAATTACTTGATCAGGGTAATTCACAAAATAAGCACAATTCTAATCAAATCAAATCTACAAAAGATCATGTCAAAGATTTAAAACTATGTATTTAATCCATAAATCGTTAACGGGCTATTCCCCAAATCCCAAAATAAGGGTTTACACGTTCATGTTCATAACAAACAGCATGTTTATTGATGAAAATCACATGGAAACTCAATAAAAATACAAGAAATCGCTAGACAAGATAGTAGAAAGGCTTCCCCTCGACGTGGAGACGAAGATCAACCCTCTAATTCTTCCTTTGCGCGGCTTTCTTGTTCGTTTTCTGCCTTGGAATCAATTCTCACTATCGCCGCTACCTCCTCCCATTTTTGTGCCTAGAAGCCCCCGAAACCCTTCCAAAACCTTTCCTTTTATAGTCTAATCAGTATAGAACCGATCTAGTTAGGTTTCTGGAGAGTTTGGTTCAATTTTGGTTCAGTTTGGAGTCGAATCGAGTGAGAAACACGAAGGGGCGGAAACTTTTACGGTCGGTGATGAGTTTACGGCTTCGGCCGTAATTATTTTGGTGTATAATGCTTTTGGTCACAGAAACTTTTACGGCCCGTGATGGAATTACGGCCTTGCCTGTGAAAGTTTTTGTTTATTCGTCCTCTGTTCGTCGTCGCTTTTACGGCCGAATCAGCAATTACGGCCAAGGCCGTAAATGTCTCGTTCTTCACCTTTTTCGCCCTAAATTGGACATGTGAGCTTGTGATCTCCTCGGGAATCATGCTTTGGCTTCAATACCCTCAAAATCCATCATTTTTAGGCCATTTTACCTATATTTTCTTAAAAACCAAGAAAAGTGAAGATTCTGTGCAAAGATAACCCTAGACTTAGAATTTTGCTTGTCCTCAAGCAATACCTTGATATGTATAAAGAATGTAAAGATAAGGATTTTTCAATTGTTTTTGCCCCTATTAATATCCTCAGTTTACGAATTAAGCAATCAATATTTTAAACTCAAATAATTCAAGAAAAATCATAATAGAAATAAATTCCCAAGAGGTTACAATCCAAGAAAGATAAAATTCACAATTCATGTCATAACATCTATTCAACACACACTAAGCATCAAATACTTTCATCTTAATAAATCCATTTCACTTAACAAATAAAATTTCTACTTCAAGAATTTCAGTGATGTTAAAGATAAGAGATTTTTAAAGCAATTTGGTCTTTAAACTATTATATGTTATTTACTGTTAGCATCATAACATGTTTAAAGTATACTACAAAGTAGTATAATTTAACTCATAGTCTCAATCATGAAAGTCAGCGGAGTTGTCCACATGGCCTACAGCTTTCTCTTTTTCTCCATTTTCATCCTCTCTTTTTTATTATTAATATTATTAGACTTCAACTCATGTCTTAGGTACCACTGTCAAATTAACAGTGCCAAGTAGAGGAGTATTTTCCCTTTTTTTTTTTCTGGAGAAAGCCGGTCAGTGGCATGGTACTTAAATCGTTGTTGATACTTGATCGCAATAGATTTAAAGTATACCAACTCATGGTATAATATAACTCATGACTTTAGATTTCTCAACTAGAGGAGTTGGAGCAAATCTCAATTTAAAAAGATAAATCACCAAATTTCTATTCATAAAAACTTCCATCAAGCAAAAAAAAGATAAATTAAACTTCAAGTATAATGATACTATGCACGTGTCGTTTGAACATATAACAATTCACATATATATTTTATCAATACTAGAATTGAATTTACTCAACAATTTAAGTCTACATGAAATTTCAAAAATTCCCTAAGTTATCAAATCAATCACTCAAAATGTTTCTTAAGTCTAAAATCAAGGGTAAAACAAATTTGATCATCCTTAACAATTATAAACATTCAAAATACATATTTATAAAGCTCTGAAGAATAAGCATATCATGAAGGACACCCTAGACTTAAATTGTTGCACATACATAAAGATTAACTCAAGTCATAATGAATTTCAGAAAAAATTTTCAAGAGTTCCTTTTAAAATATATTATGATTCCCTATGGAATTATATCAAAATATGAGAACATGACCTAGAAAAATCTAGAAACTGCATCACATTAATGATAATCAATTTTTACAATGTAAACAAGTTTCAAACTTCAAATACTGTCATGTTTCATTATCTAACTCACATTTACCATTTCAAAAACTCTATTCATCTTAATATCAAAACCAGTATCAAAATCTTCTAAAAAATTTTCCAAATCATCATCACAGCATTACAAATCATAACAGAATATTACAGGTGCATGATAGGCATCTAATATATACAATACCATCACGTTTAACCATGTACCACATCTAAAATCTTAATACTAACTCAAAATATCCAATATCAAGTACAAATCCAGAAATACATCATAGAGTACTAAAATACAACGCACGCAGACGAATAAAACACAAAAAAAAACATATGTGCGTTAAAATCAACATCAAACAACTATCAGCTTTTGCTCAAAAGGGAAGATGCATATGAGATATCACGAGAAAGTGAGAGGCATCATACTCAATGTATAAAAAAGATATAAAATAATGACAATACTCACAAAGAATATCAATCGATCTTGGTGTAGTAGCTCGGATACCATGGAGGAAAGGGTCTTCCAATTATTTTCTAACGGTCCTATATGCTCCAGTTCTCATCGTTCTTTTTAGAGCCATGATTTTGTAAAAT
Source organism: Costus lasius (assembly GCA_027563935.2). Classification (NCBI taxonomy): domain Eukaryota; kingdom Viridiplantae; phylum Streptophyta; class Magnoliopsida; order Zingiberales; family Costaceae; genus Costus; species Costus lasius. Next base: position 20,852,069 of record CM050451.1, on the reverse strand, counting down.
ACACAAATTTTCAAAATTTTCACTTGAAAACTCGAATGAACAGTACCAGCAGGAAGGAACTCGTCCATGAGTCAAAAGAAATCCCTGTAAATCAATGAAAACCAGTTTCAAAATTGAAACAAAAGCATGACAATCTGATAGAGAATCAAAAGCACTAAAGCAGAGCAAAAATTTGTCAAAAGTCATGAAGAAATCAGGCTAGAGTTGAACGTCGACGGTAAAGTTGTGCTCCTGTGGTCGTCCGGCGATTTTCAAGAAATTCCGGCTGGAATCTCGTCGGAGGATCAACGGAAAGGGTCGCCGGCGATGAAGGAAGGTCAGGAACAGAGATCCGTCGCTTGAGGTGGAAGGAATCGATGAGAAATCGGGTTTTTATGGTCCATGAGCCGTTCACGGCTGCGGCCGTAAAAGTTTCTGTGACTTAAATCCATCTACAAAAATTAAATTTACGGCCGTGAGTGACTCACGGCCACGCCCGTGAATATCTCATCAAATACCTTTTCTTCATGTAAAAATTTTTCAAAAATCCCTGCAGATAAAATAACTTATTAAAAGATTTTCTATCAATAAAAATTCATCAATACATGCTGTAAAAATTTATTAAAATTTAAAGAAAAAAAACTAAGAGTAGTAAAATTTAAAAATTTGGGTTGTCTCCCAAAAAGCGCTTGTTTAAGGTCATTAGCTTGACCAAAGCCTCATGTCATGGTGGAGTTGGTGAATCAGTGCCATAGTAGAGAGCATGTAGTCTTCTTCTTTTTCTTCGTCTCATGAGTGTGTCCACCAAATGTATCCAGTTAAGCAGGTAGAGCCATGTCGCAGTGACCAATACATGCATGGAAAAATAAGAATTAAAATCATGCAAAGAATAATCAATAATTTTCCTATATTTATCCAAGAGTAATATCATGCATTCTTACTTTAGATTTATATTAGCAATTGGAAGAAGATTAAAATTAAAATCAAAGAATTCATACCTTGGATTGATCAAAAAGTTTTCAAATTTCAAATTTGGTTTTTCATTTACCTCAATGCCAATGAAATCAAGAATCTCATGCGCTATCTTCTCTTGGGTACCTGTAGCTAAATTTGCATCAAATAATATTTCAATCACTTCATCATCATTATCCTTAAAATTATCATCTTCATCATTAATCATGCAAATTTCTAATGGATTTTCCTGGAGAATAAGAATTGATGGTACAATATGCATAAGATCCTCTTCCTCATAATTTTCCTCAATTTCTTTCTTTTCAATGGGGCATTTCATCTTAACACTGTCAATTTCATCCCCATCTATATTATTAGTTCTTTCTTTAGGATCTTTAAATTCATCATCCTTCTTCTCACAAGACTCAAAAAATTCATATATCTCTTCAAACATGTCCCAAGTATTTGTGTTGCAAGACACTTAATTATGTGAGAGGGGACTAGATGGCTGGTGAATTGCAGAGGAAGGTAAATCATAATCATCCAAATCATCAAAATTCGAAGAAGGTAAATCACAATCATCAAAATTTGCAGAATCCTCAAAATTTTCGAAAGGTAAATTACAATCAGGAGTTATGACTAATGATTGATCTAACTCTACAAAATTCTTAGATTCATCATGGATTTCTTCCTTTATGTCATTTTTATTAGTGCCATCAATCATACTATGAATATCTTCACTTTCCAAATCAAACTCAAGTATACAACTTTGTTGTGCTATCTGTGTTTCTAGCATTTTAGTATTAGCACATATAGATTCTACTTGAGAAGTAAGCTGAGCAATCATCTCACTAAGATTTTCAAGTTCTTTACTCTGATTTATTATAATTTTTTCAAGCATGGATTCTAGCATAGATTCTTCAGATTCCTCAAAGTGTGGTTCTGAAATATTATTTGAGAAATCCTCATCAAAAGAAGTTTGCTGATTTTTTCATCTAGAATTATACTGATCATCTTGGTACCGTGATAAATTAGAACTGGCAGGATTTCCAAATTGACACTTAGAAGGATAATGATAATGACTTCCACAAATATCACAAGTAACATAAGATTTCATTCTTAAATATTCAGTGTGTTGAGAAAAAGAATTTACCCTTGCTGCAGGTAATTGAAATGCAATTGTGTCATATTCTCTTGTCATTGCCGGTGGCACATATGTCTGACCTGACCATTGACATTGATTAAACATTATTTTTTTCAATAAAATTTAGAAATATAAAATGTAGAATAGGAAATGCAAAATATGTAGACAAGTGATTTTTGAGTTCTCCTGTTCATGCAACGTGTTAATCCAAAAAGAGGAAAATAAAATAAACTAACTATATAAAAAATTACGAAAAACAAATACAACAAAAAAATGAAAACAAAAACAAATAAAATAAATAAAATAAAAACAAAGATAAAAACAAAAACAAGTAAATAAAAAAAATGTCTAGTCTATAAATCTCACGATTAAATCAATATTGACTGGCCTGATCCCCGGCAACGGCGCCAAAAACTTGATAGGTATCCACAAGTGCACGGATTTATCGAAGTAATAAAAAGATTATCGTTCCCAACGAGGATCTGGCGGTCAAGTATCGATTACACGTTTAATCTATATCTAGACGAATCAATATGTGGTTTTTGTTTTGGCAACTTCTAAGTACAAAAAGAAGCAAAAGCGAGCGTTCGGGTAAAAATCAATTCGGATAAATTCAGGATCTAGGGTTTCACCACGTTGATGATTATGAATAAAATTTGCAAATAAATCTTTTGATCAGAAAATTATAATTTTGAAAGGGATTTTTCCTAAGGTACAGATTACCTCCTCCCGAAGCGTAACCCAGTATCTATTTACATTAATTCCCTACTCCCATGGCAATTAACATAAATAGACCCATTAAGTTTTGTGAAAAATCATAGTAATCCTTCAAGCGAATCCGAACTACTCCCGTGATCGGATTCACAGGTTTGAAAAGAATAGATCCGACATTGCGATTCACCTCCCGGTCCTTCTCGCAACGTCTAAGACGTAAAATTACTTGATCAGGGTAATTCACGAAATAAGCACAATTCTAATCAAATCAAATCTATAAAAGATCATGTCAAAGATTTAAAACTATGCATTTAATCCATAAATCGTCAACGGGCTATTCCCCAAATCCCGAAATAAGGGTTTACACGTTCATGTTCATAACAAACAACATGTTTATTGATGAAAATCACATGGAAACCCAATAAAAATACAAGAAATCGCTAGACAAGATAGTAGAAAGGTTTCCCCTCGACGTGGAGACGAAGATCAACCCTCTAATTCTTCCTTTGCGCGGCTTTCTTGTTTGTTTTCTGCCCTGGAATCAATTCTCGCCGTCGTCGCCGCCTCCTCTCGTTTTCATGCCTAGATGCCCCCAAAACCCTTCCAAAACCTTTCCTTTTATAGTCTAATCAGTATAGAACCGGTCTAGGAAGGTTTTTGGAGAGTTTGGTTCAATTTTGGTTCAGTTGGGAGTCGAATCGAGTAAGAAACACGAAGGGGGCGGAAATTTTTACGGTCAGTGATAAGTTTACGGCTTCGGCCGTAATTATTTTGGTGTATAATACTTTTGGTCACAGAAACTTTTACGGCCCGTGATGGAATTACGGCCTTGCCTGTGAAAGTTTCTGTTTATTCGTCCTCCGTACGTCGTCGCTTTTACGGCCGAATCAGCAATTACGGCCAAGGTCGTAAATGTCTCGTTCTTCATCGTTTTCACCCCAAATTGGACGTGTGAGCTCGTGATCTCCTCGGGAATCATGCTTTGGCTTCAAAACCCTCAAAATCCATCATTTTTAGGCCATTTTACCTACATTTTCACAAAAACTAAGAAAAGTGAAGATTCTGTGCAAAGTAAGATAAAAACACTAAAATTAGCACAAAATCATGCAAATAAGCCCAAAATATGATCTAAAATATAGGCAAAAACATGATGTAAAAATCACTTATCATGTACCACCGAGACGGGGCATCCTATACCTTGGAGAAAATTCCTTATACAAAATTGTGAATTCTTATAATAGGTCTTTTATATCGCAGTTAGATTCGTCATTGTGGTGGATACCGAAGTCCTGATCTCTCTCCTATAGATAACCTCCTCGTAATTGCATTCGATTTCTTGTCTTTGCTTATTGATTTCAAAAACCTCGTTTTGAATTGCTTAGCTATTGAAACTTAGACTTTTAGTATTTAACCTTGCTCTCTGTGGGTTGAACAACCTTTTATATTACTTCGACATAACCATGCACTTGCGGGATGTGTCATTCCCTAATGCTTAATAAGTTCAGAATTTTGCACCTCTTGGTCTGGTGTTGCGTCGCTTGCCCATGGTTCCTATAGTTGTTTCCCACTGCGCGTTGTAATAGCATTGCAGTATTCACGTAGGTTTGCCTCTAGTTGCTCGGGTAGCCTCTCTATCAGTCTACTTGAAGAGCTGGTCTGTTATGCTATTTGGTTCTCTATCATCTTTTGGTGGATTGCCATATATTCCATTTTAGATGCCAGAGTTTTATAGTTTTGCTTACTTGTCTGAACTCAATATTACGCTTTGTCTGTGCAGCTATGAAGTTCTCAAGTAGTATCCCCATATTAGACTTTTGAGGGGCTTAGGGTTGGCTATATTATATTTGTTGGAAGCTAGGGGTTTGTCTAAAGTTGTCTTGAGGTGTTGGGTTCTGATTATTCCTTTGTGTCTAGATTCAATGTGTTTTTCATTCTTTCCTTTCAGTTTTGCATTCAAGGAAACACACTAGTAAGAAAAATTTGGATGGTTCCGCCATCCTGGGTTGTAAGTGCTTAAGTATGGGTCATTTTGAGGTCTAGCATTATAGTTCCCAATGGCGTTAACTTGATCAAAATTGCACTCGCTCTGTGTGGATATTCCCAACTGACAATCTTGCGTATAATGTCATGTATTACCACAAATCTCGGACGAAACAGAATTAACAGTGGCAAGATTAAAATTCAAAGAATCAATTTTATGAGTAAGAGAATCAACCTTGGCAGTCAATGAAGTAATAGCATCTAAATCATACATACCTTGCGTCTTAGAAGACGGCCCTCTCTCACTGTCCACTGACAGTGGTTTAAAGTCATTTCCTCAAATAAGTTTATCGTATCCTCCACATTCTTATTCATTATTATGCCACCGGTGGCGACATCAACTGTCATACGAGTGTTGTAATTAGGTGTATTATAAAAAGTATGGACAATCACTCATTTCTCAAGGTCGTGATGAGGGCATATTCTCTGGAGCTCCTTAAATCTGTCTCATGCCTCATACAAAGATTCATCATCTCTCTAGACAAAGCTCGTTATTTGAATCTGAAGTTGCACGGTCTTGCTTGGGGGAAAGTATTTTGATAAGAATGCATTCAAAAGTTGCTCACAAGTTGTTATAGAACCATGCAGAAGGGAGTGTAGCCAAGCGCACGCTCTGTTCCTGAGAGAAAAAGGAAAGAGTCTAAGTCGAAGTGCGTCACTATTAACCCCATTCATTTTAAGTGTGTCGCAGTATTCAAGAAAAATCGAGAGATGAATATAAGAGTCCTCAGAAGGCAAGCCTCCAAACTAGTTCTGTTGAACCATGGAAAGCAAGGACGACTTCATTTCAAAACTGTTCGCCTCAATGATGGGACGAGCAATACTAGAGTGGACCCATTGCACATTTGGGATTGCGAAATCCCTCAATGATCTATGGCCATCCATCTTTGATGTTTGATAATGCTCAAATAATACAATTCCTTTCTATTTTCATTAGAGCCAGAATGTTCTTTCGATCTCTGGATCCTCTTTGAATAGCTTTCTATCCTGAGAACTCCTAGGCATAAACAAGCAATAACAATTAGGAATAGATAGAAGGGTAAACAAAAATAAAAATAAGAAAAATGAAGTTAGAACTAGAGAAACTAAAAAAGCAATAAAGAAGTATCTAAGAATCTTGTACAAAAACCAAGTGAGATTACAGCAGAGATAAAACAAAATTTTCAATTAATATGAAAGAAATAAAAATCTAAAAAAAGTATTTATAAAAATTTAAATTATATAAAAAATCACAAAGAAAATAAAGGCAAATAAAAATGCAGTAAAATATCTAGTCTAACAATCTTTAGAATTAGTCAATATTGGTAAAATTGGTCCCCCGCAATGGTACCAAAAACTTGATGTTGTCCGCAAGTGCACGGAAACGTCGAAGTAATAAAAATATTGATCCTACAGAGACCAATGACCAAGTACTAACTTATCTTAGGATCGTTAGCTAGATGATTCAAAAAAATGGTTTAATTTTTGTATAAGAGAGAATGAAAATACGAATGGGTAGCAATCAAATTATGGAAAATCAGGACTTCGGGTTCACCACACTATGTTTCATGACTTTTTATAATTAAAAATATCTTAAGAAGGATTTACTGTGCCAAAGGGGATTTATCCGCATGTACATATTACCCCCTCTTAGTAGTACAATCCGGTGTCTATTTGAATTAATCCCCTACTCTCGTGGTTATTAACTCGAAATAGACCCAATGAGTTCTTGACAAATCAATAAAATCCCTCAAGCCGATTCGAACTACTCTCGTGTTTGAATCAACTTGTCCAAAAACTGTAGATCCGACGTCGCAATTCACCTCTCAGTACTTCTTGCGATGTCTCTAGCATGCAAATTATGACCAATAATCAATATGTAAATAAACACAACAATAATTGAATCTAACATAAGTAAATTACTTCAAAAGATGAAAATCAATGATTAAGTCATAATACAAAGAGGGTTATGCCCTAGTCTTGAAGAAGAAGTTACGCTAGCATGATGTTCATGTTCACATTGTAAAAATCTATGTTTTGATTACAAAATTGGCAAAGTAAAAATAAAATTGACTATGAAGATGAGAATCAAGACTCCCTGATGAAGATCAATAGCCGGCCGGAAAAACGAAGCTTTTCCGGTGAGAAAGTGAAGATCGCCGCCGTTCACCCTTGATCTGACCTCTTTGTCAAATTCGTGTTAAATCCTTACGAATAGCCCCCAATAATCACTTCTTTTGTAGCTTATATAGTTCTCTATCATCTAATTAGGGTTTTCCCAAAATTTGGCTCGAAAACAAGCCAAATCGGGCAAGAAACAAAGTCAAAACCGAAACTAGCGGACAAAAATACGGCCGTGATAATAAATATGACCTGGTCGTATTTTTTTTTTGTCTTCTGGAAATAAAATCGACAAAAATACGGAAAAATATCACAGGCACGCCATATTTCTTTCTGTATATTTTCTTCAATAAATTACGGCTATGAAAAATATCACAGGCGGGCCATATTTCTTTCTGTACTCTTCTAGAAAATACGGCCGTGAAAATAATCACGGGCGGGGTGTATTTTTCAAACTAGCTCTGATTAGTATGAAATTTGATGGGTGACATCGTCTCGACATCTGGAATCCATTTGTGCACTCGGATCTTTCAAAATCCATCAAATTTTGGTCGTTTTCTCTTGAAATATGACAAAAATGAAGAGAGGTGAAAATTTCGAACAAACAAAAGAATTTAAGCTGAAATGAGTAAAAATATGATAGAAACGAGAGATAATTGATGGTAAAAGTATACTAAAAATATTATATAAATGTATGACATCAACATGTATGCTTAGGTGGTGGGTGACGTGGCCTTTGGGAGATGAGGTGGATCTTGGATGGCTAAAAGAACAACTTGAGATGGCTAAGAGAGAAAGAGAGTGTGCTAAGGTCAAGAGGCACGGATTTAGGCTGTGTTTACAAGAGAAGAAAGGAAATAAGAGGAAAAATGAGGGAAAAGAAAAAAGGGTAGAGAGAAAAACAAATGGAAAAGAAAATGAATCACGTGATTCTCACGTAATTCAGAGAAGGAAAAAATATTACATCAGCGATAGTGGCAAGCGTCGAGGCAGTCGAGTGGCGAGGCTGGCGGACGAGGCGGATGAGCGATCAAGAAGGCGATGAGGCTAGTGGGTGATGAGGCAGATAGCAGGCGAGGAGGATGGCAGGTGGGTGGGCAGGACGAGCAGCAGGTGGATGGGTTTAGCGTAGAGAAGCTGAGGAGGGGAGAGAGATGAATAGAAAGCATCTAAGTTGGTTTTTCGCCCAATTTAGGTGGATCGCATTTGTATGAATTTGAAAAACTAAGAGAGTTTTTCTTCCTCAATTTTCCTTTCCCTCCAAGTAAACAAAAGAAAATAGAGATTTTTTTTCTTTTCCCTCCTTTTCCTTCTTCTTTTCCTCCCTAGTAAACAGGCTATTAAGCAAAGGGCTTCACAAGCTCAAGCCAGCTGCCTTATTAGGTTTGAGCTAAGGGGCTGATGGGTTTAGGCTAACCTTACTAGTCATTAGTTAATTAGACCTAATCACTCAAATTATACTATTAAAATCTAACCATTCTAATCAAACCAACCAAATCAAATTACCTAGTTCTAATCATCTAGATTAGTTCGCCTACATTTGATCGTCTATATCAAATTAGATAGATTTGACTGTCCGAATCAGATCAATATATGTTTCTAAGTCAAATCAAATAGAATTGATTGCCCAAATTAGATAAAACCAAATCAATATGTTTAGTTAGAAAGTACCGTACAACTATTTTCTTAATCATATCATTCAGATTTTATAATATAAATTCTATCTCTCACAAGCTCCGACATTAGAACCTTTAGAAAATTGGAAGAAAGTATTTGATCAATCACACTAATATTGGCATTGCCTACTTAGCATAAATAAAGGGGGCCATGACAAGCACATTTATATGGTGTGTGGGCAAGAGTAGAAGACTGATGTTTTGATAAGGCATATATTCCCCACATGGTGGCTCAAACACCATGAGAAGAGTATAAATCGTTCAAGCTCTCATGACCATGGTACTAATAAAGTACTTACTATGTGTAGTTTTATAAGATTTCAGCCCTGCATACTCTGTTATTTCAGGCTATATTGAGTGGTCTAAAGTGAGCAAACAAGAGATTCAAGTGTCATAGGTGTATATGAGGATGTTAAGATTATGATTGTCTCCTTGCAAAAGTATAAACCTAGTGGAAGACAATGAAACATACTCCACATTCATGTATCCATCCTTTTGATCATTTTGGAGCTTTTGCAAGATAGTTGTGCATGCATATGTTTTCCAAGAACCTTACAAAGTGGTGCTACTTTATGGACTAAGATTATGCTTTGTCATAATTAGGTAGCCACAATGCCTCTTTCTTTTATTAATTTTAGGTAAACATCAACATTGTTGGATCTTTTAATTTGTACATTTTTAAAAGGGTTTTTATTTCTTCATAATTTACTCTCCCCCTTTTTTTTCCTCTTGAGAAGGTTCTTCCTACTCTGTAATTAAGCCTCAGTAAATCCGCTCTGCTGACAGTAGAAAGCCTGCAGGGTTTGATGATCTTGCAGTAGCTGCAGGCCATGGTACTGCAGACCATCATCCTGCAGGCTCCAGTTCCAGAGGCTCCCCGACGCCCACGATCCGGAGCAGCAATAGTCTTCCTCCGCCGCCGCCGCCGCCGCCGCCGCCGCCGTCGATCCATCGCCGGCGATAGCACTCGCCGCACCTTGCAGCTGCTGCTGCACGTACGTCGACATCTCCTGCCTCACGTCCTGCGCCACCGTGACCTGATTGTTCAGCGCCATCAGCGACGCCCTCACCTCATCCATCTGCTGCTGCTGCTGCTGCTGCTGCTGGTGGTGGTGGTGATGCTGTCGCCTGATATTCAGGTACCGCGCTCTCGCGGTGCCGCTTTTGGCGGACGGCCTGCTCTTCTTGAAGTGCGTCCGCCAGTAGTTCTTGATCTCGTTGTCGGTCCTCCCGGGCAGGCTGCGAGCAATCGTCGACCATCTGCGTGCACGGCGCACAGATTCAATCAATTAGCAGCGCCCCCGCGAATATCAATCGGCCGTAAATTGACAACCTGTTTCCCCACAGAGCATGGAGCTCGAGGATGACGTTCTCCTCCTCCGGCGTGATCTTTCCTCGCTTGAGGTCGGGCCGCAGATAATTCACCCAGCGCAGCCTGCAGCTCTTTCCGCTCCGCCTCAACCCTGCAGCAATGCATGCAAGATTACACACATAATTTACATGTAATTATGCGTTAATTATCTGCTAAATCGTTCACCTGTAAGCTTGGAGACGCAGTTCCATCTTCCTTCGCCTTGGAGGTTGACATGGTCGATGAGGAGCTTGTCCTCCTGGGCAGTCCAGGGACCCTTTCTCCATCCATCCTCTGCTCCGGATTGCCTATCCATTTAAATCAACTTGAGGAAACAAAGATCCTTAATTAAACAATTAAGGAACTTTTTGCATAAACTTGTAGATTAAGAGTTAATTACAAGCACAAGTAGCTTGGTCTTTTTCAGAACTCTGTAATTTGATCTTGAGTGCAGCAGCTCATTTATATTCCACACGCGTTGATATCACTGTCATGTCCCCTTCTTTTTTAATGCAAAAGCGCCTACCATTATCGCTATAATCATCCTCCTTCCTTGGCAATAATTGTTCATATGCCTCCTTCTTCTGTACTTGCAAAGTTATGTGTTCGTCATCTTTATAATAATTTTCATAATTACTTATTGCAAGAACAAATTCTTTTTAAAAAAACAATGCTAAATTATGAATATCCGTCTAATTAAATGTTAATTCACTAATCAATCCCTATCTTAAAAAAGAAACGTTCACCACGTCGAAGAATGCAACCAACAAGCTGGCCTAACTAGAGTGACTACTTGGCCTTCAAATTTTAAATGCTAGGCATTTCGAGAATCCAATACTCCAATTCTACACGTGTACGCTAGGAAAAGGTGGCATTAGTTAATTTAAACATTCACCATAAAGTTACAATTGTACTAGATCCTTCTCCAACTAGAGAATTATTATTATATTATTATTATTATTATGTGCTCGCCGTCACTCGGCACCGCGGCGGGACCTTCACTGACGTGAGCACGACTGGCCAGTAGACGGCGCCCACGTGATTCTCGTCCAAGCGCCGTCGCCGGCCTCGCTTTCGGCTGGGACTTGGCTTCGAGGCGACGCCGTTGTGGATTGCGGGCGGGCGTGGGATTGCTGGTTAGTTGGGGCGCTGCGGGCGCAACACGTGGACGGGTGGATTTTTGGTGTGTCGGGTTTGTGGGGGGACGTAAAGCACGTGAAAATGATGGACTCCGTCACGCGTTAATGTTCCATCACTACCGAACATTTAACCCACGTGGAAAGCTGGAGGAACGACAAATTAGGGTTCTTTTTGTGAAGGCTCAATATTCTCGGGTCATTTGAGCACAGAGATTCTAACTTGGGTTCTTTTTGTGAAAGCTCAATATTCTCGGGTCATTCGAGCACAGAGATTCTAACTTGGCTTCTCCGGAAAAAAATTTAAAAATATATTTTACTTCAAAAATCATTGTTAAAATATGTATGATCGGATAAGTCCAAAAAAAAAATCAACAAGTAGATATAGTGATTAAACTTAAGTTAATCAAATACCCATTTTATAACGAGTTCACATACTTAATTAGCTAATTAGGACAAGTTCAAATTTAATGAGTTATGTTTGAATTTGAAGGTATAGATACTCAGTATCATTACTCAATTAAAAAAAAAGTTTATAATAATTTTCTATCAAATCCTCCACTTAAACAATAAGTTATTAAATAAATAATTGAATTTATTTTAATTTGTATAACTATTCTTTGCAGAAGAATTAAAAATTTTAAAATAAAACTTTTTTTTATGAAATCAAGTATCTATGGGTATCTATTTATAATAGGCTATCTAACTAGGGTTCAAATTAAATTTAAGTATCAAGTTTAAGCAATCCATTATATTTAGTATATTAAATAAAAACTAGATGTTCGATCAATTACTATTCCTATGAACTCGAATATAGAAGCTCATTAGTCTTCGTATTATAGTGAATAGTAAAATCTTAGCTTTTTAGCTACTTTTTCTTGCCGCAAAAGTAAATTTTTAAAAGTTTGGATGTTTGGCTATCGGCTTTTGTAGAAGTAGCTGCTTTCCTTAGAAGCTGCCACCCACTACTTCAAGCTAGTCAAAGCTACTGACTGGTCAAAAAACTTATTTTACATTTTCTCCTCACACACAAAAATGTCCCGAAGCCTACTGATCTCCTTGCACATATAACAAATATTAGAAAGACTCTTACAAATTTTTCAGAAATAATATGCTTAATAGCATAACATAGTTGCTGACCAGTATAACTATTTATCCAAATATCTTCAAACTTTTCCAGCCAGTTACTTTTTAACCAGCACTTTTTCAACCAGTAAAAGTTAAAATTTTTAACTATGCCAAACTACTCCTTTAATTTTTCAAAACTTTATTTTTTTTGAGTAATAGACCTAAGAACCCAATTTCCAAATAAGCTACAAGGACCTTTGCTTGAGTACGTACCTTAGAGAGCCCTACTCTCAGACAAAAGAAAGAAGATCACGATGGTGTTAAAGCAACCTTATTCTTAGGTAAGAACTCAAAATCCACCTATAGATCTAGGTGCATTCCATAAAAATTAATCATTAGATGATGCCTTTAGTATATATTTTTTATATTTATATTCATATTTTAATAAAAGGATTGTCATTATTTTATTTGCTTAGTATTTATGCAATATAAATGATTAAAATAATATCTTTTTGATATAGATCTCAAATTAACCAACAAGAATCTGCCATCATAAAGTCTACGCCCATGTGAAATGCCATGTTAAAAAGAGAGAAGTAGATCTCTACCTCAACTAGCTAAATAATATTCGTAGAATAATATAATTGTTCTTAAACTATTATGAGCGGGACCATAATAAAATGTTAAGACTAGCGTATGTGGTTATTTGGGGGGAGATTTCATGCAATTACAAGTTTTTAGGAATAAATCAATTATAAAACAAATAAAGAAATAAAGTAAAAGAGGAGTTTAGAATAATAGAACTTGGAGGCACAATCAAACTAGACGTTTGAAGAAAATCTTGCATTTTGTATAAGTTAACTTGACTTGGACACCCTACGATACTACCAGTGATCCCCTTGTGAGAGCCATGGGCCCCGTTTGGCCTAGCTTCTAGGCTTGCTTATGACTTTGCGGTCAGTAGAAATTAAGAAGCTGAGGTGTTTGGCCCTGAGAAGCAAGGGTGAAACTACTTCTCTGGCCCCACCTACTTATGCTCAATAACCCTTATATGTAATAATAATTTTTTAATAGTATAACTCATAATATTTTTAATAAATAATTTAATTATAATTAACTATAAATTTATTCATATAATTTTTATCTTAGTAATTTTTTTAATAAAAAATTATTTATTATAAATAGAATAACCTAACAATAAGTTGTGCATCTAAATACCTTCAAACTTTTTTAGCCAGCATCTTTTCAACTAGCAAAAGCTAGAAACAGAAGTTGTGCCAAATGGAGCCTTGATCATAGAAAGGTTGATTGGGCATCCTTTTTAGTGATGAGTAGCAAAATGAAAAAAGTAAAAAATAAAAAAAAAAGGAAAGAGGTAATGGCTATGCCATATGGCATTGTACCATCTACCTTTGTCCTATGGTTAGATGCTTTTTTATAGGCAAATCCCAAACAACTAGGTAAATCTCATTAAATCATATGGTTGCTAACATTTGCCATTAATAGCCAACATAAATAATTAAAATAATTAATTTATAATAAAATAAAATTTAATTTTTTAAAATTTTATTTCAACAATCCCCATAAAATTAAAATATTTTTATGAATATAATTAAAATCAACAAAATGATGAAACTAAATTATTGTTTATTGTCTATATCATGCAGTCAGTAAAATGTATTTAAAGACATAACTTTTTTACTTAGTAAAATATTTTCATATAAAGGAAATATAGTGAATTAGCCTTGAACTAATTTTCTTAAACCCAGACTTTAATAATTCCATACACAATATAGGGGTTGACTAATCACGGGGTTGTGTATTCTTTTTATTGTGCATATATCATTCATAAAAGCTTTTGAGGGTTGTCTATATCCTTAGCTATGGCTATACATGAACTCTCATATAGGAAGTTCCTTATAAGAGATAAATATAGAGACTCATTTCATGGTATTTACCAATATCACAAATTTTTCTTTACTTTATAATAAAAGCACAAAATATATCATTAGGAATAAGAGTGTAAAGTATCAACTTTATGACATAAATAATTTTTTATACACCATAGTAATTTTATAAATTTTATTTTCTAAAGTGCTTCTTAGCCAATCAATAAGCTTTTATTACCACATTAAACCTCTTTCATTGGATCTATTGCAGAGGTTGGGTTCCTACTACTAAGAGGTTATTTTCAATTTTTAAATAAGAAAGAGCTAGAATTTTATATGTGTCAAGTCATTTTATAGATATTTATATAATTTTAATATGACTTCTCATTTTTTATATTTATTAACTAGGCTTCTAATTGCTTTGCTCACAAGCAAAGCCAATTACATACTTGAGTTATCTTTCAAATCCATTTCTAAACGGAATAATAATAATTTTATTATTATTTTCCCTCTATGAAAATTATTTTAATCATTGTTCAAATAATTAACATGTATATTATGATCATCATGTTTATTGTGAGGCCAGGCACTGGGCCCAAGCCCAGGCCCAGGCCCAACTAGCTACTGATAGGGGTCCCGCAAGTCCACGGGTGATGCAACTACTATAGGTGGGTTGGTCCTTAGTTCTATACTCTATGGGTGTATGAGACAAAGATCAGAAAACGTGAGAGGGTCTTGAGACGAGAGAAGTAAAAAAGCATCGGAAAATGAGCAACAAGAAAACTGGCGAGAAACAATGCGGAAGACGACAATGAATACGTTTCAGGGCAACATAGACGACGAAGAAACCAACGGCACCCAATTACACAAATGAAGCTCACTAACCTCTCGTAGCGAGCGATTTAAGCACAACATGGCAACACGGGCACCGAACTTAGCGGCAACTCAGCTTGCGCGCCTATGAACTTGCGATTACACCAAAGCTAAGGAACGTCCACGTCTCCAACGTACGGATGCCCGTGGGTAAGGAAATCAAACAAGAACAACACAACCAAATCTGAAAACAGGCGAACCTGATGTACCGACGGTGCGATTTATTTCTTTGAAATGAAAGACGAGTACAACCGGAACGGCGAGGTAGCAAGACCGAGCCAAGGATCACACACCTTGCTCGTCACTCTAGCGTCGCCACTAACTCTTGAGTTGAGGCACCAACCTCACTCTCGAAACACACTGGAGCGAATTTATCACAAAGAAGAGCTAAGGAACAAGCTATAATCCAGCCGGAAGAAGAAAATTAAGAGGCAGAATAGGACAAATTTTGCGTCTAATGGCTGAAATGAATTTGATTTTCAATCTTTCTAGTCAACAAGGATGCAAAATCTTGAAACCGGAGGAAATCTCGAGAGCAAAAGGCCGTATTGTGGAGCAAAAGGCCGTAATGGCTTAAATGAATTTGATTTTCAATCTTTCGAATCAACAAGGATGCAAAATCTCGAAACCGGAGGAAATCTCGGGAGCAAAAGGCCGTCTTGTGGAGCAAAAGGCCGTAATGGATTAAATGAATTTGATTTTCAATCTTTCCAATCAACAAGGATGCAAAATCTTGAGACCGGAGGAAATCTCGAGAGCAAAAGGCCGTAATGGCTTAAATGAATTTGATTTTCAATCTTTCTAGTCAACAAGGATGCAAAATCTTGAAACCGGAGGAAATCTCGAGAGCAAAAGGCCGTATTGTGGGGCAGATCAAGACCGACAAGACGTGCCCTAGATAATACAAAAGAAAGCATATAAGGACGAACCTTGGACGATCTGCTTTCGGATCTGAATAGCCGGAGGCCTCCAGAGGACGACGGTGGCGGACTTCGAGCCGTGGAGTCCAACATCTCCGACGAATCGCCCCAAGAAGATATCTGGCTCCAGTGTCTCCCGTCCGCGAGGCTCCTTGGTAATCGCCGTCGTCATCATCTACCGGGCTACGAGCGCACAGATTGAACCAGGGCGTATTCTTGCCTTTCAACCACGAATAATTTGCTCAAAAATACTAATATAAATGTTATCTATCGACTCCATCTCTAATAAAGTAGCTATAGATTTGGAATAATTTAGTGAGGTTAAAAAGTTTGAAATTATCAAACAAAAACACATGTAATAATGTGATCATGAAAGTAAATAGATCCATTAAAATAGCGCAAATGAAATTAAATCAAAACTCTGAAGATGTCTTCATAATTTTTTTTAAGGAAAAAAAGAAAACAGGATTAATTCATTTGTAAAGACGAATAGTTTGTTTTTAATTTCTTAACGCTGATTCGGCGTTCTAGATTTGCAGTTGATAGAAAAAACGACACGGGAACTTAATTACCAATTAAGCTTCTCAGAAAATAGAGCTACTACTTAAAAAAAAAAGTTGAGTTACTGAACATTTCTGATACTTTTAAATTATTAAATATTTAAATGAAACTTTTAGTTTCATCAGTACCAAACTCTTAAAAGACAAATATGATAAGGTATTATAAGTGAGTTATATCAATATAACTCATAATCTGTTTAAACCTAACTGGAATCGGATTTATTAATTGAGTCAAATTCAATTTTACTTGAACTTGAATAATTTTATGTCATAAATGGGAAAACCCAATTATAACCTAAATGCAATTGTACTTGCTCATTTGTCAACTTTGATGTGTCGAATGATATGTTCAACTTTGATGTATTACCCCTTCCAGGGAAGTTAATCTGACCTACCCCTTGACAACCCCATTAGGCGTCAACCCCGTTAGACAAGAGGGAAAAAATTAAAAAAGAATATAGCTTAAAATGTGCATGAACTTTACGTTGTCAATGATTTGATAGATTAAGTACAGATAGAACGCCTTCCGTGGTGCAGCTGTTGTTGTAGTAAAAGGGGCAATGAATTAATTAAGTAAAACGCTCCCCAGTTCCGGCCTTCTGGCCTCCATCCAAATGTCACCCGCTCATCAGAGCCATCACAGCCTCATGCACGAGCGAGCCGGTGGCCTGCACCGAGAGCTCCGCCTCCCGCTCCACCTGTTCCCGGCACGGTCCCAAGGCTTCCCTCCCCTCAGCCATCCTCTTCACGAACGCCACGAAGCGCCTCCAATTGTCCTCGTGGAATATATCCGGCCCCATGCGAAGGTACGTGAATGCCACCATCTTTCCTTGTTCACCTGCACCCAAGGTTGCGGTTTTAATGATTTGCTGGTGCGCCGCCTCGTCGTACCTCGGGAGCGCATTCTCCCCTGCCAGCCTGACGCCAGCCTCCCTGGTAGCCGCCGCCACCTGCTTCACCAGCTCCTCCGGCCGGCAGCATGCGTCTCCAGACTGCTCGTGGTTGCGCATCTCCACACATGTGAAGTTGAAGACGGCATTGTAGCGTTTCAGCATCTGGGCTATAAGGAGGTAGCCGTCGTGGAATCGGGTGTTGTAGTAGCCTGCGGTGAGCTCCGGGGCATGGGAGCGGGTTCCGTAGTGCCAGTGGATTCCGGCCACCTTGACAGAGATCCTAACGCGGGTGGAGTCGAAGATGGGGGTGGCCGAGGAGAGGATCCGCTCGCCGTGCTCGAGGAGCATATCGGAGTACCATGAGAGAAAGAACTCCCCGTAGGGGCAGTTCCACCCGCCTTCTTTCCGGAAGAAATCGGTGTCCTCGGGCCAATTGTTGTAGCCTCCTGCGTCAGTAGGGCCACCATGTCCCCACTCCGGCTTCCCTGCTTTCTTGGCCGCGTCCTTTAAACGATCCAACATGTACTGCAACAAACCACTGCCGTAAGACTAGTACTTTTTCTTCAGTTAAAAAGCATTTTAAAGGAAATTGATTCGAGGAAAGATCATTACACTCAAAATTGCACACCTTATCATAACATTGGAATGCTCCAACGCCGGGGAACCTCCACGTGCCGTTCTGTTCGGGATAGGACGGGTATCTTAGTTCGCCGGCAGGTCCCATTCCCACTTGAATCTCCTGCATACGGCAGATTTGATTTGATTTGATTGATCACATTTTCATGCTGTGATGGTGCCGTGAATTAAGGCTTACGATAATGGTGGTGCCGAGCAGGTGACGGAAGTGGTCGCGGAAGGCGCGCATGAAGTCGGCGTAGCATTTGATTGGGGTGCGGCCCCTGAGGGCGGACACCTTGTCGCAGCCCAGCGAGACGTACTCGTAATTCCGGCGGCCCCACCGGTCCGTGTACGTCAAGTCCTGGTCCTTGTCCATCGCTTCCAACACCCATTGCGGCAGCGGTATCCTGCATCGAAATGCAAGTTAACTATATGTAATGTTCCAACTTCTCTATAAAGCTCATCGAGGGTCCCGCCAGTGACCCCACTCCTGAGATAAAGCTACATGCAATGACTAATAAGGGGTCAGATTTTTGCAGAGGGTGCCCCTCCGCAAAACTTGCGAGGGGTTCTCATTTTTAATTAAAAAATTTTTTTTTTAAGAAATATAATATGCATCAAGACCTATTCAATAATATATATATTGAGATATTTTAGATTTTATATACGTCTAAAATATTCTATACAAGATCACATGTAAGACAAGATTATATATCTTAATATATATATAATTTGATAGATCTTGATGCATATTATATTTTTAAAAAAAGTTTAAAAAAAAGATTTTTTAATTAAAATAACGGACCCTAAACAAATTTTGCCCTGAAAACACTGCAAGAAAACAACGGCGATAAGGCCGAGAAGCAATGTTCAGGAAGTTGGTGTGCCCTCATAACAAAATCGCTGTGAATGTGGCTGATGCACTCAATGTTAAATCATTTGCAAGCTGGAAGATGAACTACAAACAAAATTGAATTATCGGAATCCGAAGCAGGTTGGGGAAGAGAGAATCGACTGCTTCCCCATTAAGTGTGCATTAAAATGAATCAGATTTATCAAGAAAAAAAAAAGGGAAAAGAGAGAGAATTAAGAGAAAATGAATGTTCAATACCTTTTTTCCAAACAAAAAACTAGAGAATAGTTCGCTCAGTGCTGAGATCTTTTGTGGATTTCAAAAATTACTAAATCAAAAGTAATCGCAAAAAAAGTAGATGAAAGTGAAAAAGTGCATTTACCCAACAAGAATATTTGAAAGAAGAATCGCGGTTCAGGAAAGAGGGGAAAATGGGAGCACAAATGACATACGTGACGGAGTCGCCGACGTTTCCGCCGCACTGGTGGAAGGACATGACGGCCTGGACCTTGAGCTTGATGCGCTCCGCAATCTCCATGAGATCCTCATAGCCGCGCCAGTCGTACTCCTGCGGCCGCTCCCGCTCCACCAAACCCCACCAAACGTCCACCATCACCCCCTCCACCCCCGCGCTCTTCAGCGCCTCCATGCTCGCGTTCATCGCCTTCTTCCGATTCAAAACCCCCCCAGGCCGCACCGTATCGAGCGGCAGCATCACGTAGACCGGTACACCCTTCATATTCCCCGCCTCTCCTGCGCCGTGTTTCCTCACCTCTGTCTCCGCCTCCTCGTCCGCCGTCACCGCCTCGGCGTCCGCCACCAACGCCTTGCACGCAACTGACAGATCCCGTCGTATCGCCGACAGAGCCGGTGCCTGGGACGGGCTCATCGATGGCGCCTCCTGCTCGACCTCCCCCGCCCGCTTAATCTGGCATCGCAAGTTTGGCGCACCCGACGCCTGGGGCATCCACACCGCCGACGTCGATGGCTGCTCCCCTCCGGCCGCAGCTCCTATCTCCGCCACCACCGGCGTTCCGCACAACGCCCCGATCTGGTGAGCCAAATTAAGCGCCATTGGATCCCCTGTCCCACTCTTTCCCCTCTCCCCCTTTTAATCTTCTATATTCTCCCTCACCCCCAATTAGCTTTCACGGCGATGCAGGTTACCGGCGCATGGGCGGTAACTCTCTTATAGGCGAGAGGAAAAGGAAAAGATTGAGCAACGCGGTAATCTCGGAACGGCTGGGAGACTTGCGGCTGCGATCGCTCGCGGTAACTGATGGTCAGACTAACCGGTGAGGGGATCGAGCAGATCGCGACCGCAGACGAGGTTGAACGGATCCGATTTGATCAGCAGGGGTTCGGGCGTTTGGGACCTCCCACATGGACTTTGACATTTGGCATCATGTGATTGATCGGATCGAACACCAATTATTTGTTTCGGCATCATTGGCTGGTAACTGGATTTTGACCGATAATGTGGTGACTTACTCTGGTTTACACTTAAAAGAGTATAATTTGAGTGATCCTAATTGACCACGTGCTTGCCCATTAATTTAATTTTAATTCTTATATGACAGAGTGAAGTTGACAATGTTAATATTTTGCTAGATAATATTAAGTAATTCAGCTGACTTTTTTTTCCAATAAAGTCAACGCCTAAAGGGAAAAAAAAAAGAATGATACTAAAAACTTGTGGTCAATCTCAAATCAATGACCAATCATTTTTTCTTTATCCCTCTTAATAAGATTTGCCGCGTGCCCATTCATCTCCTGAATATTGTTGAGAATGGACAAGATACTTCATATTGGTCAAACCACTAGAGGTTGACCTTCTGGGGGATTAGAAAGAGATGTCTCCTAACCGTCGTTCAATAATTAGAGGATGAAATTGTGTATTATTAGGATTTTTTTTTTCTAACGCAGATATTTGATGTCTATTGAAATGTTTGACCCTATTATTAACCTAGGACTTGACTTAATAGAACTTGTTTAGCTATCTAAGTCAGAAACCGAAAAGTGAATATTTTATTAGCTAAATTAATGCTTAGCCAACCAGCTTCTTTGTTAATCTTCTTAGATTAGAAGCAAGATGTAATGTCAACTAGGTAGATGAACATGGAAAGATAATGACTAGTTCCAATGTCCCTAAAATTTATGATGTAATGAGTTAAAAGTTAGATACTTGACTTAGATCCATCAAATTTAGGTTTTGTAAACAATTATATGGATGATAAGGTTTTTTATTTATTTATTTATTTATTGCATAGGTAAGTAATAAAGAGAGAACTTGACCATAACAGCTTGTTATCAGCAACTAAGAGTCTGTTAATTACTTTATAATCATGTTAAATTGTGCTATATTGTAACACTATCAAAATTTATAAAAACATTTAATAAATAACTTTTTAACTAATATCAAATTTTAAAATAATAAATATATATTATTTTAAAATATTAATATTATTTATTTATTTATTATTAAAATTTTAAATTATTTAAAATAATAATACTTAAAATTTTAACTAAAATTTTTTTAAAAAAATTTAAGAAGTAGAAGTTCTAAAAATATCAAATTGTAGTTTTCTATATTTTTATTTTATTACTATTCTTTTTATTACTAAATAATTTTTTAATTACTTTTTACTTTTTAAATCAGATTAAAAGTAACTTAAAAACGGAGCCAAATAGATCATAAGATTCTTATCATTTAGGGCTGTGCATGGGTGGTTAACCAAACTGGTTGACCAAGTCAACCGGTTAACCGAACCGTTCGGTTCAGCAAAAACTGTGAACCGTTCCCGAACCGGTTTGACTGGTTAACCAGTCAACCAGTTAATCGATCACAAATTATTTTTCTTAAATTATCTCGTTTGACTGGTTAACCGCTAGTTTTCGGTTAACCTATTCAGTTAACCACTAATTTTTTGATTAACTGTTGGTTAATTGGTTCTATTAATTATATAAATATAATTATTTTAATATAAAATATTTATTTTTATATATAAATAAATATTTTATATAAAATATATTATATACCGGTTCAGTCGGTTAACCGGCGGTTCGGCCAAGTCTCGAATCGTAATCGACTCGGTAACCGTTGGAACCGTCGAAAAATCGACCAATTAAGGAACCATTGGTTCAGTTAATCAGAAAACCGGTTCGATTTAGTTTGATTAACTGCGGTTCAACGATTCCAACGATTTTCTTGCACACCCCTACTTATCAATTGAACTAAAATTGATATTTCTTTATCAACGGATGCGATATGGGATCATGTAAACTTATTCCCTTTCTTGATGTTAATGATCAACATATAGTCTGAAATAAAATTTAAAATTATTTAGTTCAAATAAAATTAATTATTTCCTTCCAGTAATTTGGTTTCCTCTTCTTGCTCGCTTCACTCACACACCCCTAAAGTTTGGTAGCAGTCGACGTTATTGCCCGTTTCCTTTCTTTGATCTTCTCTCTCGCTGGTCCGAGGATCCCGCACTTGTCTAGGGTTTTATGAGCCATTCCCGCCGGTGCTGTCTTTTTCCGCTGGCGGTGGTGGTTAGGCGGCTTTGGAGTTGGGCCATTTTGGAGTCCACAATGGCGATTGCACTGCCAAGCACGGAGCTGAATACCTTCTGAGGGGAGATGTCGGGGTTTCTGGTGCTGCTTCTTTCTCTGCTTCGATTGACCTCGAACGATACTGGTACAGTTTTCCCCCTTGTCTTTACAGTCATAAATCATGATGTGTTCAACATCATGCCTTGTTAGACTTTGAGCCTGTGATGTCTCGTGGCGACTGGGTTCAGTTCACTCTCAGCTTTCGATTTGGAGTAGACAGGAAAAGGGGGGCAATGTGGTATAATGCTTCGCAAAGTTTTCCCTTTTAATCATATGCAGTTCATTAGGAGTTCCAATGCCAAGTGATAACATATCGAGCATCCGTTGTTTCAATGTGCGATTTCTTGAAATTTTTTTGATGGTGTCATGTAATCTTTGGCACAGTTCTGCGCATTGCTGTTTAATAAAACTGGAATGCATTGTTTTCTGGACGCATCACTGTTAGTTCTCTGTACCTTAGTTACAGATTGTTTTACTCATGGTACGCCCTTTTCACGGTGGTGGAGTGATCTTAGACATTGATAATTTATTCACGAGGTTGATATCGCACTAGTTTGTCTGTTTCAGAAGAAATTCCTAAGTGTAATGTTTGTGCCAAGATAATATTGAAGAAAATAAACTGCATTGGATGAAAAGGATAGAATATTGTATGATAATGGTATTACAATATGAAAATACATAATATGATATTAACAAAGATGATGGTGAATGTGAGGGCTAATTTGTGAATTCACTGTTTCTATAGTTAAAAAAAAATATTTGAGAAGGCTAGTGTGTCGCCGGTGCAATACAATAGGGTTTGAAGAGAGATGGAAGAGATGATAGGGAAGAAAACATAGACAAAAGGAATATAGTGAAGGTAGGGAGAGAGAGAGAGATGTTTAGAGATATCGAAATAATCAAAGTTGCCTATTACAATAGACTTAAATTCTGTAAATATACTTCTAGATACCCATTACACAAATACAAAGCACATGTTAAAAACCTATCACTAAATCATGGCATAACTAGCTAACCATTAACGCAGGGCATATTAAAGTCTTACTAACATTTATATAATTTAATTAAATAAATTGCATAACATATTCTTTTCAACTAGAAAAGAAACTTGACTCTGGTGACTTGAACCAACATATGGAATTATTACTTATTGTTGATGCTTATTTTAAGAAACTTGCATGCCATAATCTCTATTTCATTTCTTATTTTTCCTCATTTTTGAATTTTTTTTTCTTGCTTTAGCTATTTGATGTTCATGCAATTGTTTCCCTTTTTTTCTTTTAGTTCGTGCTGTCACATGGTTATGATCATGTTTCCTTTTTTGTTGTGGATTTCCCACACGCCCGCTTAATAGGGTTTTGAGTTATGGCCATCAATTCCTCCATGAAGGCTATGGGTTAGCAAAAAGGACAAAGGTGATCTTCTGTAGCAGAGTTGGTGAGAGGTGGCGATTAGTCTGGCTTAGATGCCACAGGTGTCCCCTTTCCTTCTTTGACACACCTTTCATTTGATTCTAACACTGAAAACTAGGTTGTTGATGTTGAGACAATGGTTGAAGAGCTGCATCAATGTTGATGCCATGAATTGAAGGTTGAGGAGATAGAGAATGAGAAGGCAAAGGATCATATTGGGTAACGAGCTGATGAGGCGGTTACTGTTTACATTGAACTAATAGATATGCTTGATGAAGGTTGGCTTTGGCCAAAGATGAGGAAGATGATAGATGGCTATTAGCGAACAAGTAAGAGAATATGTTAGTGGTGTCGAACACTTCATTTGATGGCAGTGATAGCAAACCAAAGTGGCTATAGGTAGACAGGTGAGAATGAAGTACAAGTGAGAGTTTCACATTCAATTTGGAGAGAATCCACTGGCTTGGTTCCAATGGCAGAGAGCTATCTTGTGGCCCCAATTGCTAGTGGCTGTAATGTGAGTTGTTGTATGAAAAGAGAAGGATTTATTATGCAGGAGGAAAAGAAGGGTAGACTAATCTATTGTGAACAAGGGAATAAAGGGTGGGCTTGATACTAAAGCGATGCAGGACAATAAGGTTTAAAAAGAGGAGAATAGAAGGGAGAAGAGATAGAAGAGAGGAAGATAGAGAGATCAAGGAATCATATGTTATTAATCAAAGTTATTTATTTAATGTATTTAAGCACTATAAATGGGATTTTGTACACTCTACAAATACAAACCCAACATTAAAACCTACCGCCAACCACAACTTAAGCAACTACACATTAGTACTCAAGTTGGTAAAATATTACTAATGCACTAATATAATATAATTAGTTACTGGCACTGCATCAATTGTCGTAGTGGGATCTTTCTTGTATTCAACCTTCCATTTACTCTAACATTATATTTTTAAACACTGCTTGTGAACTCAAGGTGACAAAGTTGTTAATATATTGTGTTGCATTCATGTGGATTGATTGCATAGTGCCTCATATATAGATACTTGATCACAATGATAATAAAAATATATGATATGGAAAAACATAATCTGATAGTAAAAGATGTAATGATAAATATGATAGAAACTGGATCACTTCACATGCACACAACCGAGACAAGGCTCGGTGTGAGGAGAAGGTTTGATATGAAATGCTACTGAAGTGGATTTATTTTGGTAGAAGGAGTACAAAGGTGTTTATAGGGAGAGATTACAACTTTTTGTCTCCCTAAATTTATTACAAACATTAATAACAAAATCTAATTGAGACGTTGATGCATTCACTGAAGTGTTTGTTGAGTTGACCGAGGCATTGCTTGCTTCATCCGAAGTGGTGGATTAAATGATGCTTCTTCCAAAGCATTATCAAGTTTACTATTTAACAAAATATGGGTGTTAATTTGGGAATATGGCTACATGAAAAGAGGATTTGATAAGGTTACTAGCATTGCCATTGGGGTCTCTTGTGGTTTTCAACCTTTATATCTTCTAACAAACTTGTTATATTGTTGTGATGGTTGTAGGACAAGAAAGAGTCAATGGCCTGTAATAATGTTTGACATTGAAAAAAGGTTCAAATTAGTCAATCTTTCATGAAGCTGCTTGCTGCTTGTTTCCTTTTATATTATTTTTCTTGTTTCTACAGCAAGTAGATCTCCAGTTCAGGGTAGATGAATGACTTGATGACTTCAACACAGTTGACCTTGGATTAAGTGTTCACATGTTTGGAAGTTCTGAGCTGAAAAGGTTACTGGAGAAATTCCGTTTGCCCAGAAGCCAGGATACCTTTCGAGTTATTGGCTAAAATTTTGAGATGCTAAAATTGCAAATGCCGGTTCTGGTTGCCATCAGGACCCTGGACATTGTGTGTTTTGTTGCAACTTAAGGTGCATTGTCCACATGCCCACATGCAATAATTTTCTGTTTGCATTAAGTGCAAGCTAGCCATCTCCTTCATTTTACTTGTTGACGACCACCACCTATTTCATAATTCTTTCGGTTGTCATGGTTTTTTGTATGACCATTTTGACAACTCTTGCTTCCACTACCTAGTCGAATAGCATTACTAACTTAGTTGCTGAAGTTTATTGTGATGGAACTAATAGATGAAATATCTATTTCTTTATCATTTGTGACAGTCACAGAAGACTTGATATCCTTGTTGCAATAGTGGCTTGGGATGTTAACCATAAGATTGAAGCCTATTCTTTTCTATATTATCCATGTTTATCCGTTGATACTTCAATATTTGGCATGCCTACTACGGACAAATGAGCTCTCAGAGATGCAACATTGTTAGAATGAATATGTTTGCTGTGATGCCCTAGGATTTAGCATGAATCCCAAGGCATATTGAACACGATGGATGGCGTTGATCCTTGATCATCCGGTGTGGTGGACAGACACAGAGATCGCCTGAGCTTGGAGTGGTTAATTGTATTTAAATTCACTAAAGGTAGCCCCGACTGGTCACCTTAATTTAGGGGTTGAGTAACAAACATCCAAGGGTGGCGAGGACGCTCGTCTTAATATGTGCGAAGGGTGTGCACATAATTATAAATCTTGACCTAAGGTTCAAACTAAACCATTGGCCCATGGTTCAACTTAAAAGAGTGGCCCTAGTAGCGCACACGTGGCACGTGTGTGGGCAGCGCTCTAAGTTTTAAATAGACTTCAGTGGCTGCAGGGTGGCGGCAAGTGGTGTTGACGACTCTAGGTTTTCCTAGAGCTTTTGTGCTAATGGCTGGAAACCTAGGCGAGAGAGGAAAGTGCAGTGCGCTTCTCCAGTTACATACACGCACGTGCCATTGGGGTGTCGTGTGGCGGTAGCAGATGGCACAAAGGTTCGGGTTGACGTGGCGCTTAGCCGCTTAGACAAACCTTACGTGGAGCTTCTTTGAATGTTCGAGGCACAAGGACTGAAGCACGCTACGAGGGTAATATCTAATTTTCTCAGGTTTTGAACTGAACAAGCGTACTTGTATCGTCGGTGGAGTTCTTCCGGACTTTCTAATTGATCAATCTCTTCTACTAGAGGGTGAGCCCGTTTAGGGCTAATTATTTATTATTTGCTATTATTCGGCCGGCCCCTCGAATGGTCGCCCCTCAAATGGTCGGCTTGACTTGCTCGTGCATAGTACTATTGTTTATCTATCGGCCCGATTTGGGTATTACAACTAGTGAGGAGTGCTGGTTTAGAGATCTTTAATTGATGTGATTTTTGTAACGTACTTGTAGGGGCAGTGAGTCACTGAACCTCTCTTGAACATGGGTGATCGAGAGTCCTGATGCTTCCGCTTAAGTGTTCGGATACTTTAGATTAGGGCTTGAGGGCTTCAAAAAAAAGTCCTGCTGGTCTCGATGTAAGATTTCTAGATAAAAGAAAAATTGCTCATGATATTTGTTATCTCCTCTAGACACTTAATTGATATTATTTTCCTTTTGTTCCCATTGATTATGAATTAGTATTGGTGCTTCAACTGATCAACTACTATAGTTATCCTACTACACATACTTAGAGGTCTCTTATTGACCTTGTTGCTGAAGTTTCTTGTGCTAGAACCGGTGATAGTTGAAATATCTATTTCTATATCATTTGTGATAGTCATGTAAGACTTTATGCCCTTGTTAAGATCCAAATCTCATATATGACCAATTTGTACCAGTTCAAGCAGGGACCAGGATGCCGACGCAGGTGGAATTGAGCATGAGTAGTGGAAGAGGAAGGAGAGAAAGGAGAAGAAGAGGAGCAGAACATGAACTACTGCGGACACGAACATGGTGGAGCAGCTGAAGCAAGTGGTATCTTCCTTGCTCAAAGCACACTCAGCTGCTTCAAGCGAAGGCAAATGCGGACATGAGAGAGGAGTGGTCTTCTTCTTCCTCTTATTCCTCTTCTTTCCTCCTTCCTCTTCTTCTTCCGCTGCCTTCGCCCGGTTCCATTGATTTCGTTCAGTACAAATTGGTACATACTAGTCCAAGCGTGGATTGGTATGTTGGTTCGGACTGGCTTTTAAAATCTTGTATAAGTCCTGTTTGGCACAGCTGGTCAGCTGCTTTTTCTAGTCAAAACAGTAGAATTTTGAAAAGTTGAAATGTTTCATAAGCTGCTTCTAGGTTTGGGGCATGGGTTTGGAAAAGCTGGGAGAGAGCTGCTTTCTAGCTATAATAGTTACAATTCTTTTTGCATCTCATATCTACATCTACATTCGGGCATCCTTTTAATGATAAAATTATTTATTTAAAATTATTATTTTAATAAAAATTATTTAATCTAAAATTATTTTCTATTATTATTTAAAATTTCTCTTTTACAAAAAAGTTAGTAAAAATTAATATTATTTTAATAAAAAATATTAAAATAGTTATTATTAAATTTATTTTTTAATTAAAAATTATTTGTTATTATTATTTTAGTTTTACTTTTCAAAAAAAATAATTTTTTTAATTTTGAAAATATTATTATTTTTTTAGAAAATTTAACCAGCATAACAATTTAGCCAAATACCTTTTAACCTTTCCAACCAGCTACTTTTCAACTAACAAAAGTTAAAAGTTACAACTATGTCAAACGATACCATAGTCTAAAATAAGATTCTTGATGTCAATTTATATTCATACAGAACAACAATTGGTATTAATATTATATATAGATATTAACCTAACCAAACTTGTACCAGTGATGGTATAAGGTTGGACAGGTACACAGCGCCTGTATGACACACATACTAATTTTTCATTCCGTGGTCCGAGAGTCATTATTTGTTGATTTCATGTAAGGCAAAAATAAATCTTGCAATAGGTGATTGGGATGTGCAAGATTGTAGTCTATTCTTTTCTATTTTATCCATGTCTATCCATTAATACATCAATATTTGTATGCATACCTCTAGAAAATGTGCTCTTTGAGATGCAAAATTGTTAGAATGAATATGTTCGTTATCTCATCCGGTCACTTAATTGATATTTTTGCTCCTTTTGTCCCCATTGATGATGAATTACTACTGGCGCTTCAACTGCTACAGTTACCCTATATTCCTACCTCACATATTAGAGATCCGTGAAATAGCGTTGGATATTTTACATGCAATCTCTTAAAATCTGAATTACTTGCACAGGAATGCATACACCAATAAGTCATGCGGTGGCTCCAACAGGCCCATTCAAATCATTGAACACCAAGCCTTTGAGGCTGGTACCTGTCCCAGCTGTGTCTCCTGAACATCATGGTAATCACTATTTTGGTTTAGATTATTTATTTTCCTTGTAAAATAACAACTAATGATCCATTTCAGGTTTCATCTCAAAACATCATGGATTGAAGCATCGGAAAAGTTTGCCCTCCGTCCCTCCAACTTCAATTACATCACCAAAAACACAAGGTTAACAATCTTGACTTCAGCTTAAACTAGATAGCTACGCACTGCATCAATGATGACCACAACGGCATTTTCTGAATGCAATTCAGCATAATTGAACCTTTTAGATGACTTGCACGACTTATTTATTCTATTTCGTTAAAATTAAGCAGATTGTGATGAAATATCTTGCTCCGAACCACTTACTTCAACCCCAATTGGTTCACCCTGTGGTTGTGTCTATCCTATGCAAGTTGGAATAGATCTGGGTGTAGCACCATATGAGTTGTTCTCTAGAATTGCAGAGCTAGAGGTTAATATTGCAGCTGGCACTTTTCTGAAACAAAGTCAGGTAAGAATAATGGGTGCAAGGGCCAGCATTACGGACCCGGAGAAAACAACGGTTACTATTGATCTGGTGCCTCTAGGTGAGAAATTTGATAAGATGACTGCATTACTGACTTCTGAAAGATTTTGGCAAAAGAAGGTGCCCATAAACATTTCCCTTTTTGGTGATTATGATGTGTTATATGTTTATTATCCAGGTAATCTTATGCATCTAGTTTGCATATTTTCATCAACATGACATACTCTCTGCTAAGCATCTAGAAATGTCATGCAGGGCTCCCTTCTCCAACACCTTCATTTGATGGGCCACTAGGTCCAAGTGGAACTCGAGGTCATCAATTCCCTCTCACAGCAGACATATCAATGCACAAAATACAGAAACTTAATGGAAGACTAATTGCCGCTATTGTGTTATCTTTATTCATATTTGTACTAATATGCTCTGGATTAGTGTGCTTGTTCCTGAGATTGATGAAGATAAGGACTTCAAGTTCTGTTGGGCCTACATTTACTTCTTCAGGAATCAGAAAAACAGGTAAGATATATTTACATTTTTAGTTTCAAGTTTCATTGATGCACTTTTGCATTTGCAGTTAGGAGTGTATGAATCAATTTAATTATGGATATTTCAAAATAAGAAAAGAATCTGATAATATTATATTGAACTTTCAGAAGATGATTAATGTTGAAGATTGCTGATTCATTGGAAAAAACATCATGTTTCTTGTATGTTTGAGCTAATCAAATAGAATTACTTCGGAAGAGTTGTACAGCTACAGTATTTAAAAGAGAGAAGACCCATAACCCTAACGGGTTATCGGGTTTGGATCACATAGCTTCTAACACTCCCCCTCAAGCAGGAGCATGAATATCAATCATGCCCAGCTTGTTATATAGAGAAGAAAATTTTGCCCAGTTTGTTACATGATCCTTTATAAGCGAACTCAATACTCAGGAAATACTTAGGTGTGCCCAGATCTTTGAGAGCAAGTTGGGAATGAAGATAAGCCGACTTTGGAGTTGCTGCCAGTTAAAAGGATGTCATCCACGTATATAACAAGAGTTACCAAACCTTTATCAGTGTGACGAATAAAAATAGAATGATCAGCTTTGCATCCTCGAAACCCAATGACCGAAACGATATGTGAGAATTTGTAAAACCAAGCTCACGGGCTCTGTTTCAACCCATAGATGGCTTTATGTACACACCAACTCCCCTTAAGCAACATACCCAGGAGGTTGCTCCATGTAGACATCCTCACTAAGATCACCATAAAGAAAGGCATTCCGCACATCCATCTAAAGCAGGGGCCAACCAAGGTTAAGAGCCAAGGAGATGAGAACCCGAACAGAGTTGAGACGAGCAACAGGGGAAAATATCTCAAAGTAATCGAGGCCGAATGTCTGGGTAACTCTTTGGCAACAAGACGTGCCTTGTAATGATCAATCGAGCCACCCGGGGCATGCTTAATGGTATAACCCCACTTACAAGCCACAGGGCGAACCCTAGGAGGGGTCGAAATCAAGGACCATGTCTAGCGAGTACGAAGAGCATCCATCTCAGCTTCCATAGCAACACACCACTCAGGAACCAGCTTAGCTTCCTCATAAGATCTAGGAAGCACGAGAGAAGAAAGACCAACCAGAAAAGCACGATGCAAGGAGGAAAGGCGGTGATATGAAACGTAATTGCTAAGAGGATAGAAGCTAGTGTGGCGTTTACCTTTACGCAAGGCAATGGGAAGATGTAAGTCGTCGAGGAGGGGACCAGCAGGCGAGGACGATGAGTCGGCAGGTGGGGGAGCCGTGGATGGCCGCAGGTGGCGACTGTAAACCTGCAAAGGCGGAGTTGGTAAATGGGGATCGGGGAGGGTGGGAGGGGGGCAGGCACAGGGAGAGGAGCAAGGGCAGGCAGAGGGATAGGAGATGTGTGCGATGTGGGCTCCGAGCGAGAAGAGAGAGGGAAGTAGGGAGATGACTCATGAAAAGACATATCAGCACTAACAATCAACCGACGAGAAATAGGATCATAACACCGGTAGCCGACTATAACCCAAAAAAATGCAACGAGTTTCGCGAGGTTGCAATTTGTTGCGATGAACGGAATGAATGTGAGCATAACACAGACAACCAAAAACCCGCGGAACGACCGGAAAAGCAGCATGATGAGGGAAGAGAATAGAAAAGGGTGACCTGCCACATAGTATCAGCATGGGAACATGGTTAATGAGGAAGGCTGCAATCAGAACGGCATCACCCCAGAAATGACGAGGGACATTCATGTGAAAAAGAAGGAACCTAGTCACATCAAGGAGGTGACAATGTTTACGCTCAGCAAGGCCATTTTGTTGAGATCTGTAGGGGCAGGTGGTTTGATGAAGAATACCCCTGTCATGACAAAAAGACTGAAATTGCGTATTAGAGTACTCCAAGGTATTATTAGAACGAAGAATTTTTAAAGAGTAACCAAACTGAGTATGGATCTCCTCAGAAAATACGAAATATATTGCAAAGTTCAGAACGATATTTTAACAAAAACAACCAACACATACGAGAGTGGTCAGCGATAAACGTAACAAAATAACGATGACCCTCACGAGTAGGAACAGGACTTGGACCCCAGATATCGGAATGAACGATATTAAAGGGGTCACTACTAGGAACAAGACTGCGAGAAGAAAAAGACACACGACGATGTTTGCCTAGTTGACAAACATCACATTGAAAAACAAGACACGATGACAAGGATAAAAACTGTTGAACTTTGATAGGAGATGGATAACCAAGATGGCAGTGCCACTGAAAGGGCGAGACCACAGCAGAAAGATAGGCCGACGAAGGAGCAGTAGACAACACGTACACGCATTTGTCCCTACGCCCCCCATCAATTATCTTCCTCGTCTGCTGGTCCTGAAAAGTACAATAAGAAGGGAAAAAGGTCACCACACAGTTTAAGGTTTGCGTGAGAGCACATACAGACAAAAGGTTATTAGGAAACTGAGGAATATAAAGAACATCTATAAGAACAAGAGTAGTACTAATATGAATAGTACCAACACCGGAAACAGAGACAAAGGAACCATTAGCAATGCGAACCGGTGGATGGTGGGTATCAAAGGTGATAGAGGAAAATAATGCTTCATTACCTGATATGTGGGAAGTAGCTCCTGAGTCAAGAATCCAAGAAGTATTATGAGTAGCAAAGAAAGCTATACCAGAAGATGTGGCAGCCAAGCTGGTGGATGGTGGCTAATCAGAGAGCGCTGGAGGGTGCACGTCCATGGTACTCGAGGGATCAACAGCCAAGCGAGCATAGGGAGGTCGGCCAAACTTAGCCCAACACCTATCAAAGGAATCATTGGTGCAGCCACAATGAATGCACACTAAAGGACGACATCCACGCCCCCATCCACGAATGAGGCCAAGACTCATGCCCCTAGACCCGTCACCCGACTGCGGTGCAAGAAGAGCACTCCGAGGTTCAAAAGAGGAGGAGGTGGCTGGAACACGAAGGAGCCTATAAAAAGCATTTTGAAAGGTAGGCACAGTGGGCTCCACGAGCAGTTGGTTCTGAGCAGCAGAAAGGTGCGCATCAAGACCGGAAAGAAACTTGGCCACAATAAAATCTTCTTGTTGTTGTAAAATGATAGCAATATCAGCAATAGGAGGATGATATTGATGCAACTTATCCCATTTAGCCTTCAACTGGGTATAATACTCTTGTAAAGGGCGTCCATCCTGTTGCATAAGGAGAATCTCTTCATATAGTTGATAAATCCGACTAATGTTGTATTGAGGAGTATATGTGCTAGCAAAAGTATCCCAGACCTCCTTGCAGTATTGTAGAACATAACAATGGAAGCAATATGAGGCTCCATACTGTGAAGGAGAGAGGTAACTACTGCGGCATTGGACATACTCCAGGAGGCATACTGGGGATCAGTGGATGCGGGGGGATTCACTTCAACATGCTGCCGTTTGCCATGTGAGCTAAGGAAAAACAGCATAGCCCTAGCCCACAGTAGGTAGTTTGTCCCATCCAGTTTCATAGTGGTGCCAAGATTATTGGCTGGTTTGACATCAAGTGAAAGTTGCAATTGGGAATCCATAAGAGATCCAAGATTCACCCAGTTTACACTCAAGATTTGTATTAAGCGAACTCCTCAGTAGACCGTGAAGATCACAGAATCAAGAAAGCATGTGAAACATAATAATCAGCCGCAGGCAGGTTAAGCTACTGTGTGGATCAAGAGACAACATACGCAAGGAAGTCCAAAAAAGAAATATCAGGACATCTTGGAGAACAAAGGGAGAGCTTCCATTTTTGAGCAGCTTTCCAAGCAAGAATCAGGCGCACGAAACCGGCAGAGTTCCTTCTCTAGTTATGATGCTGGCAGAGACTACAGAACAGATCGAAAGCGCCAAGAGAACACAGAACGATAGAGCCATCCGCTGTGAAGACCAGGAGAAGGCAAAAGGCGGAAATCTGTGAGGACGATGCGAAGGAACCAGGAGAAGGCGGCGATTCGAAAGAGAAGGCGGCAATTCGAAAGGGAAGCAGGCGGAAGAGACGCAGAACTAGGAGGAGGTGGCGAACAAGGGAGAAGCGGGTGGAAGTCGTCGCCTCTCTCTTGCTAGCTTCCTTGGGCGGGCGGCGATTCGAACGGTACACACCTCTGATACCATGTTAGAGCTAATCGAATAGAATCGAATATAATTACTTCTGAAGAGTTGTACAGCTACAGTATTTAAAGGAGAGAAGACCCATAACCTTAATAGGTTATCGGGTTTGGATCACATAGCTTCTAACATTGTATAGAAGCTAGACTGCTCCTTCAATCTGTGTAACGTATAAATCATTCAGCTATTTCAACCACCTCTCTGTCAGTACTAAACCTCTGAACTACTAGAAGATGAGTTAAGTACGACATGACACTATTAAGAAAAGTCAAGTAATAGAATAAGATTACCTCAAGAAAGACTTTTGCCTATTTTTGGTTTAGTCACTTCCATGGTTCATCACTTCAGATTCTAGTGTGATTCTAATTGTCTCGTAGGTTTGACCAAATTTTGTCAAAAGATTGAATCAAGGTTTTAAAAGTCTGGAATAAAAGTCCCTGCCTAAGGTTGGGGAACCACCTCTCTATCAGTACTAAACATCTGAAGTACTAGAAGTTAAGTAGAGTGAGACACTATTGGTAAAAGTCAGTGCCAAAAGTTGGGGAAAGCCTTGATGGACACATGTAAGGACTACTTGTAGTTCAATAATGGAATAAGATTACCTCGAGAATGACTTTTGCCAGTTTTTGGTTTAATCACTTCCATGGTTCATCACTACAATTTCTAGACAGTATGGAGGTACTGGGCTTCAAATGGGAAGAAGAAAGAAAAAGAGGAAGAGGAAGAAGAAGAAGGACTCGACTCATCTCTAGTGGCCGTCTGCCTTCACTCCTCTTCTTCTCCTTCTTCTTTTTTGTTTTCTTCTTCCCCTTCCTCTCCTTCCTCTTTCACTGCACCCACTCAGCATCGGTCCCTACTTGGACAAGAAGAAACAGGCACTACTAGGCGGTACTAATCGGTTTTTAATTCCATGGATTGAACTGATTACAAGATTTTGCTTTCTCTGCAATGAGAAGTAACCTATCCTACCAAATAGATTAAATGAGCATTCTGTAAAAGCATAAGGTTGTTGTCCAATAAGTGCACTATTCTCATGCCAAATCTCGTTATCAAAAATCGTTCTAACATAAAATTACTGCTCTCTATTGTTATGCAAATCAACTGAAATGTTTTAATAGCTGGATTTAAGCTCATGGAGTGAGAAGAGTGTGATTTTGGTCTGCCGGATATAAAGAATTCCAATAAACAAAGAATTCCAAGAAACTTGACTTCATAAATTGGAAATTGCTTTTTATCCATTTTAAGATTTTTGTAATTCTTCACTGTGCCAGTTTCCTGTTTTACCAACAGGCCTTGCATTTATGCTAGTTTGTAGATGATGGGATCTTCTGTATCACATGACTTGTATCAGTGGACTTGCTTCAGTATATTCCATTTCCTTTTATCCTTTTCAGAGGCTCACTTAACTCACCCTTTCTGTGGTTTTCTGTTTTTGATTATTCCAACTGGGCTTGCATTTTTGGTCTTGTCATCTTGTAATTTCACAGCTGCCATGCATGTGTTTTTCAATGATAACTTGTCCTCTTAGTGTGTGAAAATTACTGATACAAGTAATTGTAGATCTGGCCTTGAGTTTTCTTTTAATGCCTTAGCCTTATGGCTTCCATGTCTTGCTAGGTTGGTATTAATTATAAGTGTTTAAGTTGTTCCACTGGAGCTTGTTCTCTAGTAAGTAATAACTGTTCCTCTTATTTCTTGATGATTATTATGGCATTGATTGCATAGTTTGAAACCCATTCATGGATATGTTTGTCTTAGATGATGCAATTCTGCATTTTTTTTCCTTCTATGAACTTAGAGAGATAACTATAACATAAACCTCATTATTCAAAGTCTTCACAGGATTAATGATTATCTCACTCTTTTTGAAGACATCAATGAAATTGACGTTTGTCTTAATGCTACATATCTCTTTGCACAGGTATCAGATCAATAATATCCAGTAGTTTAGCCAGCTCCATGTCAATGTCTTTTATTTCCACCAAGGCTACCTGCCCACCTTCAGTGAGAACATTTTCTCTAACTGAGCTTGAGAAAGCAACAGATAAGTTCAGTTCTAGCAAGATTCTGGGAAAAGGTGGATTTGGATGTGTTTACCATGGCGTTACGGAGGATGGAGTTGAGGTTGCTGTTAAGTTGCTTTTCAGGGAGGGCCAAAGTAGTGATCGGGAATTTATTTCAGAAGTAGAAATGCTTAGTCGTTTGCATCATCGCAACCTTGTTAAGTTGATTGGTATATGCATTGAAGGGGGAATTCGATGTTTGGTTTATGAGTTTGTTCAAAATGGAAGTGTCGAATTCCATCTTCATGGTATGGATCTTCCTGTGCTGTTTTTTACATTTAGAGATCTTCATGATTCTGAAAATAAGAGTAACTAGGGATCTTACTATCACTGGACTTTGTTGAGCATGAACCCAGATAATCTTGTACAAGCTTATAACATGCATGATTACTATACTTCTTCAATGGCTAATAAACCAGCTGCACTACTACTTTCAAGCTATTGCATCCCACCAGTAATGATTTGTTCTTAAGAATCTGGATGATCTTTTGACATCTCCTGGCAATTTATAGGAGACATTGTAGGATCGTCTATTATTTTCATTCTCTTTTATTGAGCCCCATAAAGTATCTGCTAATGTTTTCTCCTAGTATCTACTGCACTAACTTTGCTCAAATGCTGTTTTGTGATACTGCTCTGCCTCCATTTCAGCTGCTAACAAAATGAAGGAACCTCTTGACTGGGACACAAGGATGAAAATTGCCCTTGGTGCAGCAAGAGGACTGGCCTATCTTCACGAGGATGCTAATCCTCGTGTCATACATCGTGATTTCAAAGCTAGTAACATCCGACTTGAAGATGATTTTACACCCAAGGTTTCAGATTTTGGATTGGCTAGGGAAGCGTCAGAAGGAATTAACCATATCTCCACTCAGGTTATGGGTACTTTTGGGTAATTTAACATTCCTCTTCAACCATCAATCTGTGGTTTGACATAAAAATATGAATTTTCTCTGCATGAATGCCCTCATTGAAATTCTTAAAAGATTTTCCAATTGAATCAGTTATTTCCACCGGAAAGTTATTTTCATCACATGTTCAGCTGCATATAATCTTATGCACCAGGCATCAAGACTGGTCAGTTGAAGGATACTAATATTATACCTTCTACTTTATGATAGATTGCGTTTAATCTAACATGTCTGTTATTGTCGTCTAACCTATATATAGCATGCCGATTACTAGTTAAGTGAACAGTTCAGACGCCCATTTTGAATGAGATGGCACAGCTCTCTTACTGCATGCTTACCTTTTCGGTTTCATCTTCTTCATAAGTGACTGAACTTGGCAGGTACGTTGCACCAGAATATGCGATGACTGGACATCTGCTTGTCAAAAGTGATGTTTATAGCTACGGGGTCGTTTTGCTGGAGCTTTTATCAGGTAGAAAGCCAGTTTACATATCTCAGTCTCAAGGTCCAGAAAACCTTGTCACCTGGTCGCGCCCTCTGCTGTCTACCAAGGAAGGTTTGGAGCAGTTGATCGATCCATTCTTAGCTGGAAAGTATGACTTGGAAGCTATGGCACAAGTAGCAGCAATTGCATCAATGTGTGTACACACTGAGGCATCTCAACGGCCATTCATGGGGGAGGTCGTACAGGCACTGAAGCTCATTTGCAATGACATAGATGAAGCTTGCGATAACTCTGTCAGCCAGAAGGAAGAATCACTGGGAACAGACTGCGATTCACAAGAAGACTTTGCTAGCGAGAATAGTTGGTGCAGTGGTGCTACACCAAGTTTCACATATTGTGGTGCCTCTTCTTTTGTGACCATGGAGTATAGCTCAGGACCGTCGGGAGAAATGCGGAGACATTCAACATCCATTTTGGTAGGAGGAACAGAAGAGTGGGTTAGGCCTAATGGATCTGGCCCGTTGAGAACAAAGAGGAAGAAACAATGCTTCCTCAAATTGAGAGCAAGTATGAGTGACCATGGTCATCCTTCCAATGTCTAGGCCCCAACTATGCCTACTTTGAGTTCTGTGAAAGGAAATGCTCTTTCCTCCGTTTATTTTTCCTACAAAATGTACAGTTCCAGGACGTTATCTTACATGTTTAACTTAACGTCATTTTTGTTATATTGATTCGATTGTTGGCGCTCGAGAACTACAAAATGTCCTGGATTTATGCCCCATTTTTTTTTCTCTTTTCACATATCTTCGGTAATGTTCTAACATTGTAAAGGAAATAATCAGAATTCTGACCACGCTCTTTGTTTTCTTTTTACCACTTACAACATCCTTTTCCATTTTCTTCTTTTCAGGATTTTAGTATATGACCATTTTGTTTCTAAAATTATTTCTTTTATCTTGAACAAAAGTGTTTTACAAAAAATGGTTTGTTAATTATTATACTATAGTACAAAAAGATAAAATAGTTTTAAAAACTAAAAAAATGCTTATAAATAACATTAAAAGTAAAATTGCGCATATTTCTTTACTCTCAAGAAATATCTTTGCACAAGTATTTATTTGCTACCTAACTATATAAACTTAATTTTTTTAAAAAATAACTTTTAACAAAATATTTATAAGCAAAAAAGGGCTAAACCAAAGTGCTTAAATTGTTTTCCCCATTTTTAGTATGTTTTTGCTTTATTTAAAGTATACTAATTTTTTAAAAAACCAAAAATAAATAGAAGAAATATTTTAGTCATTTTTTTTATCAAATATGTTGCATAATTTTTTATAACATAAACCATTTTATAGAAAATATCTAATTGTCACTTAATTATACTACTTATGCTTTAATCTTTTTTAGAAAAAGTTTATAAAGAAGACTCTATAAAGATATTTGATTAATGTTTTGAATATATTTTAGAGTTTTTATGAATATAAATAATTTGAATAAACAAATATTAGTTAGCACCTATGCCCAAACTAATTAAAAATAATTTAAAACCTCTATAGGAATATTTTAAGACAACGAATGCTTTTATATGTTTCTAGTGTCACGCCCAAAATTTACACTAATAAAATTTTAACAAAATTACAAGCGAGTCAACACTTGACTCACACCCAAACACACCCATGCAGGAGCTAAGTGGTTGAACCATAGATCTGGACGTGACTAGCAGGAGTACATCCCCGACGTGCTCCTCAGCCTATCCTGGATGACCACCTGTCTACTTGACGAGTTGGAGACCGCCATGCGTCTGCTAAGGACCGCTACACGAACCAGCTCCAAAGTCCACCTGAGAACATAACCTGAGACTCGATGCTGGCGCAGCACGTGTACGAGTTCGGTAAACCAGAAAAGAAATAAAACTGCACGCAAGCGGTGGCGCACACATGCGCAATAGACGACGTCACGCAGGACACCGGGCACACACCCTAACTCCGACCAGACCGCACGCAAGTGGTCAGACTTACCCACTCGACCAAAAAGTAACGTCTCGCAGACGTCCGGCACAAACAATCCGGCAAGTGTCGGGCAACATCACACAAGGCTGGTGCACTTGACCAGAGCGCAGAGAGAGGCGAGGAAATGCCGACCGAGAATGACAACTCGGCCGGGAGCGCGGAGTGCAAGAAGCCGGAGAGAGGAAGACGTCGTCCGAGGACAGCTCATCAGTCGGGAATGGGAACCACATCCGGAACACACAAGAGGCATGGGCATGAAAATTGAGGCAGCAGATCAGTAGCCGGAGCTCGCTGAAAACCTGCCCGAGGCTTGCTGGAGCACCGTGAGGCCGAGCCCAACCTCGCCGGAAACTAGGGAGGCGCCGACGAACCGTCCAAGCAAGGGCAGAACTGCCGCCCAACCACCAGCAGCTGGAGACACCGACGAACCCACCTTGTTCGCTGAACATCGCCAGGAAGAGGGGGCCGAAGCCCTAGCCCCACCGGCCGTCCAAGTTCTCGCCAGAAGCAAGGAAGGTAGACGATGCGGCAGAGGGGAAAACCAAGGTCGGCGACGCTCGCCGACCGAAAACCTACCCGTCGGACGAAGCCGAAGCGGGAGGAGGTAGGAACGTACCTAAGCGGATGTCCATCCGCCGGCTCCACCACCGGCGACGCCGAAGAGAAAGGAGGAGGAAGGAAGGGGAACGCTGCCCAATGCTCTGCTGCGTCCCATACCACCTCACCCAACCCACCGGGAAACCGTAGGAGTCATCGCAGTCACCAGAGACCACGTTCGCTAGGAAGCCGTTCGACAGCGAAGGGGAGATCGGGGGAGAAAGGGGGAAGCCGCACCGCCGTTCGCGTTCGGACGAATGCGTACTGTGCACGCGAGCGAACCCACCTCGCACTGTAGCCCTAGCCCTCAAAACGGAGCTCCACCCCGCTGACCCAATTCGCACTCGCAACCCGTTAACCCACTTCCCTAAGAATGGGCTTGGGCCGTGAACTGGGCTTGGGCCTAACATTTTCCCCCACCTGAGGTGGTCACCGTCCTCGGCGACTCGAGGTAGCTCTTGAGCTCAACCTTGTATACCATGCTTTGAAGCCTCATATCAGGTGGCTTCTTCCCCAGGTAAATCATCCCAACGAATGAGAAACACCCATTGTTTACTCATTCAACTGTGACCCAAGAGTCAATAACCTAAATCTCGACAATCCTTAGATCGAATCTCATCCAAACCATCGGAGGAGTATAATTCGGAAGCTTTGTGCTAGGTTGCTTCCTTCATCGGGGATTCATCCTAATGGATGAGAAACTCCATACATCGGTTCAGCTTACTTTGCCCCAACACCTAGTGATCTAAAATATCACATATCCCTCGGTCGAGCCCTGTTCGGACCATCGGTGGGGCTCGGTAAGACAATGAACTAGAAGGATCGTCCAGATCTAAGTGAAACTTCCATAAGTTCATATGGAATGTAGGGTGCATCTACATTCTCTATTGGAGTTTCAAACGGTATGCTACTAAGCCCACTCGACTCAGTATCTCAAATGGACCATCATATCTTCGGACAAGACCACGGTGAGGCTCCCTCACCGAGACCTTCCTATAGATCTGCGAGGAATGTCAAAGAAGAATTATGTCGCCCACGACGAATTCTTCATCCCGACATCGACGGATTGAATACTTTTGCATCCGTTGTACAGCCAACTCCTAGCTAACTCTAGCCTCTCGGAGTGAATTGATTCATTCCTGAGTCTTTCATTGAGTCGTAGGGCACTTCCTCTCGGAATCCCTATGCACCTCGTTAACGGAGTTAGGGGCTGACTCCTTACTATTAGCTCAAAGCTTAAATGAGATGGGACCTGTGGATGCTGACCTTTGCAAGTCTTAGGCATACCATGCCACAACCATCCACTTCATCTAGTCCTTCTGATTGCTGATCATAATCTTCCACAAGAGCATTCACCCGCTCAGTTTGCCTATCTGCCTAAGGATGACTAGCTGTGGAGAAAGTTACCTTGGACCAATGCTTATTGAACAATGTGGTTCAAAAGCGTCCAGTAACAATGGGCATCCTTACCGCTCACGATATCCACTAGGATGCCAAAATGTTTCACTACATTTTGGAAGAATAGATCCATCCATGGAGAATCTATCCATGGCTACCGGCACTGAGCTTTTCGCGTCAGCCGTATGAACCCACCAATAAGGTCCTTGGACACCCTTGTCCAGGATATCTCGAGAACAAGCAATGGTTGTAATAACCCTGCCTCTAGTCTCCGATCGATCTTACCTTCCTGGTAATTTCGGTAAGTGCGGACATACATCCCCATGTTTGCCCTCGTATTGGGCTAATAGCACAGTTGTGCTGACAGGACAACTATCCCCTTTTGTCCTGGATGTCTTGCCCAAAGTCTGTCACGGAGGTCCTCAGTAGCTCCCGGCGCAATCTGCCCGTCGATGGGACTAGTGGCCTATCGCCTCTGGTCATGACAATGTCATCTGGACATAGATAATAGTGCCGGATCATGCCCGACATAATCTGCTAAACTTAGCTTTTGATCCTCCCTATCAAAAGCTGAGGCTACTTTTTATTCTGCCTAACAGATTCCTTCCACTCTGGACAGGGTACAACACATAAGGGCATTAAGTTTACTGAGCTCGTCTGGAATCACATTAGTTTTACCCGATTTCTGTTCCCCCTAGAACTGGAATTCACCCAAGAATTCCGGTCAACGTGCCTATTTTGCCGATAACTTTTTTTTATGTGGTGTAATGTTGTCGATCTTCGTAACCTCGAGAAGGTTCTCCACATTTGGAGATAATAGACTCCTACCACTTTTTCCTCCTCATGGTCAAATATAATCGCTATGTCCTATTATCTTTCAACTCTCCAAAGCTAAAGGATGCCCATACTATAAAAGTATTTCACCGATAGCTTGCTCCAAAGCATCGATGTAAAACTCGAAAGGCATACTGAAGTCAGGTAACTCCAAGATCGGTTCAAAGGCGATACGGACCTTCAACTCCCAGAAGGCCAGCTGATACCGATCATGCCACTCCTATTTCGAGTTCGTTTTTAGCAGATTACTCAGGGTAAGGATTTCCTCAAACAGCCTGTGATGAACTTTCGATAGAAGTTCACCACACCGAGAAAACTCTATACCCGGTTTAATTTGAGAGGGCGCGCCATTCCACAATGGCTTGGATGTTTACCTTGTCCATGCGCACTTGTCCGTGGTTCATCCCATGACCAAGGGAAGAAACCTCATTGATGTGTCTGCAAGTGCACGGATACATCGAAGTAATAAAAAATATCGAACCCACAGGGACCTACATGCTAAGTACCAAATAATCGTAAGCTATCGATATACGATGGAATAAGATAAAAACAAACGATCGGAAATTGTTATGGATTATTAGAGAGAGAAAATTGGGACTAGGTTTTCATCCACTTAATTTTTATAACTAGATATAAATGAGTGTTTGTCAGTTTATTCTAATCATGATAAAGAAAAGTTTACTTATAATGAAATTGCATCTTCTCATATGAACAATTTACACAGAGCAACCTTCACTCTCGTGACTTGCTACTCAGTGTTTTAATAAAAGTAAACTAGTCAAGAGAATTAAAATCACTCTCGTGGCTTAACTCTCAATATCAACTTCTCAAGCAAAATTAAATACTCTCGTATCTTAACCTTGCAAGTTTTACTTAAAGGTTTCCAACTATCTAAATCACTTCTCAGTTTATATTATCATGTTTAAATTAATAAAACTTCCTAGATCAAAATATTATCATGTAAATATGTTTTAAAAATCAGGAATTAAGAACAAATCTATTCTCATAGCCTAAGTTCCTAAAACCATAATTTAAGGATTCTGAACATGTTGATATTTTAAAACTAGAAAAGATTAAAGATAATAATCACATAAGTAAAATTATGATATCAAGAACAACTGACAAAATAGATGATATCTAGTCATTTCAGAAATTAAGGGGATTACTCCCCCTGTCCCAAAAAAGGTTTTTATGCTATCATGATGGAAGTAATACAATAATTATTCATCTCAGAAAAATCAAAATTCAAAAAGGAGAAAAATAAGTTTACTGATGTTACGGGGGTGTGAAAATTTCCACAGCTTGCAATTTTGATGAAGAACAGTAAGCAGTTTGTCGATGAATAGTAGTTATCCACCACGCCTTTCTTGATTTCTTCTCCAATTGGATTCCTTTTGCTTTGAAACTTTAAGTGTATCTTCTCCTTCACCAGACGCACCTTTCTTGCAAATTTTGTCACCGGAGATGAACTCGTTGCTTCCCGGTGATGAACCCTAAGGTGGTGGCGGCGATTCTGAATTCTCCCTCTGTGGTTGATTAAAATTAGGGATACTTTGCTTGAAATGTCCTCCTTGATTTATAGAACACTCCCCTTCTTTTAGATCTTGAAATTGTGTCCTAAATCTCCTGAATTTAGCTTCGCAAATCTCGGCTATAGAAACTCGACAGAAGACTCAAGCAACGTGGCTGTTTAATTTAGAATTACGGTCGTGGAATTTATTACGGCAGTGCCGTAATTTCTTCTGTGAATTTTCCTGGAACAATTACGGCTCGTAAAAATTATCACGACAATATCATAATTCTCTCTGTGTAAAATCTCCAAGAAACCACGCCCGGTAAAATAATCACGGCAGTTCCGTGATTTATTCTGTAAACTTCAATAAAACCACGGCCGTGAAAATAATTACGGCAGGGCCGTAATTTTGCCTTAACTCCGATTCACTTGAAATTTGACGGGTAATTCCTTTTTGATGTTTGGATCTCGTTCATACACTCAAATCATTCAAAAACCCATCGAAATTTGGTCGTTTTTTCCTGAAATATGCCAAAGCCAAATAGAGGTGAAGATTCCGAACAAACAAAGGTTTTAAGTCTAATTCAATGAAATCATG
Source organism: Costus lasius (assembly GCA_027563935.2). Lineage (NCBI taxonomy): Eukaryota > Viridiplantae > Streptophyta > Magnoliopsida > Zingiberales > Costaceae > Costus > Costus lasius. Next base: position 20,807,480 of record CM050451.1, on the reverse strand, counting down.
CTCAAAACAGGATAGATTATGCATTAAAATCATAATAAAAATACTATGTAAATACGATGCATCACTCATCCACCACAAATGAATATTTCTCTAACTCCAAGTAGAGTTGGTTTTTCCCTCAACACCAGCCATAGATGGCTTAGGCATTCATCAACATTTGAGAAGAAAACCACGATATGGTCTAAATATATAACTACGTAGTCATCTAAAAAAAGGGGTCAACACTTGTTCATTAGATGACAAAATGCAGAAGGGGCCTTAGTAGTTCAAAGGGCATCACTTTGAACTTCATGACTCATGTCAAGTTACTCATATGGTTTTCTATTCGTTGCTCTCAGTAAAATGAATTTGCCAATCACCTGCCCTTAGGTCTAGCCTCAAGAAAACCTATGCTTTCCCTAATCGATCTCTTAGATCAGGGATAAGCAGTACAAGATAATAATCCCTCACCGTTATCTTATTCAAGGTTCTGTAGTCTACCCAGAACCTTAGCAACCAACCCTTCTTCTTTTAGAAGAGGATCGGGGGTTCTCTAAGGCGATACCATAGGCCGAATGAACTCGACTTCTAGCAATCCACTCAATTGCTAATGAAGCTCGGCCAACTCCATTGGAGAAATACGGTATAGAGCCTTAGACGGAGAAGTAGATCCCTTCACAAGCTCAATCTTGTGATGATCCTTCTCCTTAGGGAAAGGTGTTTGGAAAGCCCCGAGGATAACTCATCGGAGAACTCTTCCAATGAACCTTCACCATCGAGGGAACCTCTCTTTCGCAAGGAGAGTCGTCAGCATATGTCTCTCTATGACACGACCTTATAGGGCATTGCTAACAAACGAACTCCTCTATCTCAAGCATCACCTGGGAATACCACTGGATGTAGTCACGTATGGCCCAGTATACCTTAGTCGTTTTAGGTTGTCTCGCGCAGCCCACGACAAGTTCCCTAAGTAGGAACTAATCCTAGATCTCATCTTTTGAGTTCTCCTCACGAGAGCTCAAGGGTCGGATTGAACCCCAAAAGTCTGTGTACAGCCTGAGTCCGCCACCACAGCTTTGCATCTCTAGAGAGATATGTGATACATGTTCCTATCTGCTCCTCAGCAGGAACCTGAGTATTCTGGAAATATACTTCTAATACTCTCCAAGAAAGTTCTCAACTTCCTCAGCACAACAACCCCCACAAAAAGGGTGCTGACTTGTGAGTGCACCGTCGCACGGCAGTCACATGGTCACTCTTGGTCGGAGTTCCGGACAAGTCATCGCACGACATTTCTTAGGCCATAATGGCCTTAGTCCCTAGAACGTGTCATCGCATGACACTTATTTGGCCGCCATCGGCCGGTCTCTGTGATACATCATCGTACAACAATCCTATGGAGATATCAGCTAGTGTCCGGAACACATCGTCGCACGACTGTCCTATGGTATCATTGATTGATATCCGGGGTATATCGTCGCACGACTATCCCCTAGACATAATTGACTGTCCTTTGGAACATGTCGTCGCACGACCGTCCCCATGGCCACCCCTGGCCTTGGTCGGTGCTATAGAAGCTGCGGTAACGTGCTTCAGCTACACGACCTCCATAATATATATCTCCGCTAGGGAGACAAGAAAATTGAGCCGTGAGGCTCTAGTTGGACAAAGCTAACTTTGTCGATATTTTGGAGCAAAGCTCCTCTATATCCAACAGTCTCCACCAGCATCTCAATGCTGTGGACATTGATAATCATTGTAATGGTCACCGCTGCCAAAAGTGTACAAAGCCAACGTACAAGTTGGAATGTGCAAAACCTGGGCTTTGATACCAGACTGTCATGCTTAGAATTAGGCTAATAAAATTTTAACAAAATTACGGGCGAGTCAACACTTGACTCACACCCAAACATGCCCATGCAGGAGCTAAGCAGTCGAACTGTAGATCTGGACGCGACCGGCAGGAGTACGCCCCCGATGTGCTCCTCAGCCTATCCCGGACGACCACCTGTCTGCTCGACTCGACGAGTTGGAGACCACCACACGTCTGTCAAGGATCGCTACATGAACCAGCTCCAAAGTCCACCTGAGAATATAACCCGAGACTCAACGCCGGTGCAGCGCGCGTACGAGTCCGGTACACTAGAAAAGAAACAAAACCGCATGCAAGCGGAGGCACACACATGCGCAATAGACGACATCATGCAGGACGTCTGGCACACGCCCTAACTCCAACCAGACTGCACGCAAGCGGTCAGACTCACCCACTCGACCAGAAAGGAATGTCTCGCAGACGTCTGACACAAACAATCTGGCAAACGCCAGACAACATCACACAAAGCCGGCGCACTTGACTGAAGTGCAGAGAGGGGTGAGAAAACGCCGATCGACAATGACAACTCGGCTAGGAGTGTGCAACGCAAGGAGCCGGAGAGAGGAAGACGCCGGCCAAAGACAGCTGATCGGTCGGGAACGGAAAGCGCGTCTGGAACCCGCAAGAGGCATGAGCACAAAAATTGAGGAAGCAAATCAGCAGCCAGAGCTCACTGGAAACCCACCTGAGGCTCACTAGAGCACCGTCCGGCCGAGCCTGACCTCATCGAAAACCAGGGAGGAGCCGGCGAACCCATCCATGTTCGCCGGACCCCGTCCAAGCAAGGGCAGAACCGTTGCCCAACCACCAGCAGCCGGAGACGCCGGCGAACCCACCTTGTTCACCCGACGTCACCAGGAAGTGGGGGCTGAAGCCCCAGCCCTGCTAGCCGTCCAAGTTCTTGCCGGAAATGAGGGAGGTAGACGACGCGGCAGAGGGGAAAGCAGGGTCGGCGACGCTCTCAAAATCACAAGCAATCAAACTATGACCTACAATATTTCATAAAAACCTATCAAATTGAACAAATGCATGTCACTAGAAGCAAAATATTCTAAATTCATATCATCTCATCACAACTATTATAACATCCAATTTAATTACAACTGTATTGCATTTTCAAGTATTTCAATTTTAGATATTCTAAAAGAAAGGAAATTGAGGATAGAAACTTAAGCGAGGACCGGAATAAGCTACTAAACAGATTAGACAAGAGTTTTTTCAGTGGTTGAATCACCACACATGGTTGTAACCTTGCCCATATGTTGGGAAACCCTGGGGATATTTTATAAAATTTCAGAGATACAAACACATTGCGCAGGGGAAGAATACCCCCGAAACAGGCCAGTCCCAAAAACCCAGTGAAGATCGCATGCGAGAGAATCGACACGATGTGATAGAAAATACCTTGAGGAAGATAAGGATGATGTCGTAGAGGCGCCCAAGCATGCGCCCTCTGCAGTCTCACACACACGGATCACCACGAGTCCTCTTCTTCCACGCCCGGTGCTAGCCTCGGGAAGAAGATCCAAGCCTTTTACACCTTCTTCACTACTTGCGCCACCTCCAAGGAATTGGCGCCAAGGATGAAGAAATAGGAAGGAGAGGGAAATCTCCAAGCACCACTAAGTTCTTCACGCCAAGAAGAAAAGAAGAGAAAGTGTGCTCGGCCTTGATGGAAGAAGAAGCACCACTCTCTCCCTTGCACTCGCCCCTCCTCTTGATCACGCCTCCAAGAGATTAAGTCTCATGAGAGGGGCGGCTAGGGTCTCTATTTATAGAGACCTTGGGCGGCAATGAGTGGTTATAATTTAAACCAAGTGGGTGGCTAGGAGAAGAAGTGGGAATTTTCATTATTTTAATAATTAACCAAGTCCTAATCCAATTAGGACTCTAATTAATTATTTAAATAATCAAGTCCTAATCCAATTAGGACTCTAATTAATAATTAAATAATCAAGTCCTAATCCAATTAGGACTTTAATTAATTATTTATCCCACAAAAGATTAATTAATTAAGTCCTAATCCAATTAGGACTCTAATTAATTATTTAAACAATTAAATCCTAATCCAATTAGGATTCTAATCAATTAATTAAATAATTAGTCCTAATCCAATTAGGATTCTAATTAATTAATTAATTAATCCTTACATGATTAATTTCAAATTATAGGCGTTAACCCTAGTCTAACTAGGGTTAAGCACACGCCTACAATCTTCTTCTCCTTTAGCCCAGTAAGCCCAACTTTACAATGGGCCCAGCCCAATGTCCATTATGCATGTTAACCAAGCCCTTGGATCCAATCCAATTTAACCCAAGGTCAAATCGGGCTAACCATGGTTAATATGCCGTAAATGGAAGTTGGCTCCAATAAATCTCTTCCATCTCATCAGGCCCATTGGTGCTGATGGAATCTCCAAAATAGATCCGAGTTATCCAATAACTCGATCATAAGGCTTCCCGATCAATACGAGAACTCGAGTATCAAGGTGTGCGACCCTGTAGGTTCCTCTGACGTTGGCAGTGCTGACTCTTAGTCAGCACAAGCAGTGAGTGGCACCTAGCAGTGCATCGCTGCTACCCAAGTCATCGGAATGGATATCGACATCGACATCCCAATTATCACAACTAGGTACAGATGCATTACAGTCTCTTTGCCGAACTGATATCCGATTGGCCAAGTGTGTCACCACTTGTTTTTATCTAATCTCATGGCTATGACTAAATCAGGTCTAACCTGGGTATGGCCATACACTTTCAGTCATAGAACCATATAGGAGCTCCATGGATATCAAGCTTCCCTTAGGAAGGGGCAAATCCTATATCTGTTCATTGACCTTCTCATATGGGTCGTGACATGCCCAATGACAACCGTTATTACCTCCCAACTACGGTAAGGCGTTAGGTTGTATCAAAGCATATCCATAACCATATAGAATGGCCAATGACCTCAAGTCAAGGGATCAATGCATCTCCTATCACTTGTGAGGATAACTCATGACACCAAGTCATTGCCTCACAACGGATCGGTCCAGTATATCCACCACTGATATACCCATATGACTGCGTTAGCACCTCGTGCCTAACCAGCCCATATACCAGTCTCACAAGTACCAGAACTGTCCCATATCCACTCAGGTACATCGACTGGGGACAATCATTTGAGCACAGATCCAATCTGTCTCCAGGGACATTATCACGTAAGTACATAATCGCAGATGTAAACAAACACTAATAATGACAATGCCAGAATGATATATAAATATCAATGTTAAGTAGTACAAATAACGAACCAAAACTAGGTCCTAGGGCATATACACCAACAATCTCCCACTTGCACTAAGACCTAGAGGTTGAGAAATCTCAACCCTATATCTCTAGCGTGACCATCATGCTTCTGCTGCGCCAAAGCCTTGGTCAATGGGTCTGCCAGATTGTTCTCTGTGTCAACCTCTGTCGATGATCTCTCTGATCAGGTGAAATCTCCTGAGTATGTGTTTGGATTTTTGATGAGACCGTGGTTCCTTGGCTTGTGCAATTGCACCATTGTTATCACAATAGATTTCAATGGGATCCACTGCACTGGGAACCACCTGAAGTTCAGAAATGAACTTCCTTATCCAAACAGCTTCTTTGGCTGCCTCAGAGGCGGCCACATACTCAGCTTCGGTTGTAGGGTTAGCTACAATGGATTGCTTAGAGCTCTTCAGCTCACAACACCTCCACATAATATGAACACATAGCCTGTCTGTGATCTTAAGTCGTCAGGGTCAGACTAGAAAGACGCATCAGTGTAGCCCTGCATACTGAGCTCTTCCTGTCCCCCATAGACCAAGAACAATTCCTTAGTTCTTCTTAGATACTTTAGGATGTTCTTTACAGCCACCCAGTGCTGTATTCCAGGATTGGATTGGTATCGGCTGGTTATGCTCATAGCATAAGGCACATCTGGTCTAGTACACAACATTGCATACATGATCGATCCTACTGCCGAAGCATAGGGCACTCGACTCATATCATCCCTCTCAGCCTGTGTGGCGGGACACTGGCTCTTCGAGAGAGTAAGACCATGTCTCACCGGAAGGTACCCTTTCTTGGATTGCTCCAAGCTAAACCTCTCCAGGACCTTATCAATGTAAGTACTCTGACTAAGGGCTAGGAACTTCTTGGATCTATCCCTGTAGATCCTCACGCTTAGGATATAGGCGGCCTCCCCTAAGTCTTTCATCTCAAAATACTTCCCTAACCATGTCTTCACAGCTTGAAGACTAGGGATGTCGTTCCCGATGAGTAGTATGTCATCGACATACAAGACCAGAAAAGTCACCAAGCTCCCACTGAATTTTCTGTATACACAGGTGACATCTTCGCTTTTGATAAAGCCATAATCTCTCACAGCTTCATCAAATCGAAGATTCCAACTTCGAGATGCTTGCTTTAATCCATAGATGGATCTCTTTATCCTGCAGACCTTATTGGCCTCTGCAGGATGGATGAAGCCATCAGGTTGTGTCATATACACATCCTCAGCTAGCTTCCCATTAAGGAAACCTGTCTTCACATCCATCTGTTATATCTCATAATCATGATATGCAGCTATAGCAAGCAGAATCCGAGTGGATTTGAACATGGCAACTAGCGAGAAGGTTTCATCATAATCCACCCCGTGGATTTGTTTGAATCCCTTAGCCACTAGTCTACCTTTATAGGTAACTATGTTGCCATCCATGTCTGTCTTCCTCTTGAAGACCCATTTACACCCTATGAGTTTTACCCCATTAGGTAACTCAACCAAATCCCAGACTTGGTTAGATGACATGGAATCCATCTCGGATCGCATGGCCTCAAGCCATCTCTCGGAGTCCGGTCCACTGACCGCCTCATCATAAGTCCTGGGTTCATCCTCAATGATGAAGATCCCGTCATGTTGGGTCGGCAGTGACCCATACCTCTCAGGTGCATGACGAATTCTCCCAGACCTACGTGGGGCCTGTGTCTGAGCCTCAGGTTGCCTAGCAACTGGTACAGGTGGCTCAGGTTCCATCTCTATGTCTTGTGGTTGCACTTGGACCTCATCCAAGTCAAACTTCCTCCCACTAACTTCTTTTATGAGAAATTCTTTCTCTAGAAAGACAGCACCCCGAGCAACAAAAACTTTGTTCTCAGTGGGAACATAGAAGTAGTAACCCTTAGTTTCCTTAGGGTACCCCACAAACACACATTTATCAGATCTAGGTTCTAGCTTGCTAGAATCCTAACGCTTGACATATGCCTCGCATCCCCAGATCCGCATAAATGATAGCATTGAGCGTCTCCCAGTCCACAACTCATGTGGGGTCTTAGGAACACTCTTTGACGGAACGTTATTCAGTGTCTTGATAGCTGTAAGTAATGCAAAACCCCAGAAATACGGAGGTAGAGTTGCGTGACTCATCATAGATCGAACCATGTCCAACAAAGTTCAATTTCTCCTCTCAGACACCTCATTCCACTGAGGTGTTCCAGGAGGAGTGAGTTGGGAAAGAATCCCACACTCTCTAAGATAGTCAACAAACTCATGGCTCAAGTACTCTCCGCCTCGATCAGACCGAAGAGCCTTAATGGATCGTCCAAGCTGGTTTTCCACTTCATTCTTGAACTCCTTAAATTTCTCCAAGGATTCAGACTTATGTCTCATCAAATAGATATAACCATAGGGAAACTCGCTAATTGTCTGTACTCTTGAGCTAGCAACTCATCAAAGCTAGAGCGTCCGCTTTGCCTGCGTTATTCGAAAGAATACGCTTGAGCTAGCTCGTCTTGGATGAGGTTTGTAAATCAGATAATCATAGGGAAACTCGCTAATTGTCTGTACTCATCCAAGACATTGCCTGGGTCTTAGACGCGTCGGGGAGACCCAAAGTCCGACCGCGCATCAGAACCATTAGGTTGGGAGTTTATCAATTCCGTTGGTGTGCTATGCCTGCGTTGCCCGAAAGGGAATGTTTGAGCCTTTAGTTTCTTGCATGGGGTTTGTAAATCAGGGGCTAGGGAAAATCCACTTGACGAACTGTACTCTCTTGGCGTGAGCTTCTGGATCTTAGACGCATCCGGCAAACCAAAAGTGCGCCGGTACGTTGGACTATTTCTGGGTTCTTTGCCTGTGCTGCTCGATAGGGCACGCTTGAGCCAGGAGTTCCATTGGGGAGGTTATTAAACCAGGAATTCTCGGGGAGGACCGCTCTTGTTAACCTGTACTCGCCTTGAAAGTTTTAGAAGCTTAGATGCTTCGGAAAGACCACAAGTCCGACTGGACGTCAGAACCTTGCAGATTTGACCGGTAGCCTAGTCCATGGGAACGGAAGAGGATATCAGAGGGTGCAACCTACACATTAGGAAGCAGAATCCCTTGAACTAGACAAAGGTTAGAATTAGAGTTTGACTATTCAACTGTAAGAAGTCAAGGCGGCGAACCCATATCCTGATGCTTCTCCCCCATTAAAATTCTCTCATGTAATTCCTCTATTTATGTTCTTGTGCATTTAATTAGTTTAACACTTCAAACTTCACCAATTTCTCCGTCGTCTAGCTAGCAAATTCGAGATATGTTAGTACTTGCCCATTAGTCACTATGGGATCGATATTTTACTACTTCGATACACACGTATACTTGCGGGAAAACTATTAAGCATCCTTGGGTCTATCATGTTTTTGGCGCTAGTGCTAGGGACTAATTTCGACAATATTGTCAAGATTTAGAAATTACTAGACTAGACACTCTTAGCTTAATTATATATATTAGTATACTTTCTTTCATTTTTGTTTTACACCTTTCTTGATTTAACGAGTTACTTGCCGTGTTAGACTTTAGTTTTTGCATAGAACTTACCACCCAGGACCTGCAATACCATTTGATTCGGAGATTGAAAGAACGTTCTGGCGTCGGAAGAAACTTCAAAAACTTCAACCTGAAAAGAATTCGCAAACATCAATCATGGACGGTAACACGCTCCGGGACTTCGCAGCACCTAATGTCCAAGGATTTCATTCTAGCAATGCACGTCCACCGATAGAAGCAAACAATTTTGAAATAAAACTGTCTCTTCTGTCAATGCTATAGCAAAACTAATTCGGTGGATCACCGACTGAAGATCCGAACATGCATTTATCTATTTTTCTTGAATACTGTGACACTCTTAAAATGAACGGTGTGACCACTAACGCTTTGAGATTTTGACTTTTTCCTTTTTCACTTAGAGATAGGGTGCGAGCATGGTTACATTCTTTACCATCTGGATCCATTACCACATGGGAACAGCTCTCACATGCCTTCCTTGAAAAATATTTTCCTCCGAGCAAAACCGCGCAACTGAGAAACCAGATTACCAATTTCTCTAAAAAAGAAGGAGAATCATTATATGAGGCGTGGGATCGCTTCAAGGAATTGCAACGAATGTGTCCTCACCACGGCCTCGAGAAATGGGTACTGGTACACACTTTTTATAATGGCTTTCTTTATAACACTCGTCTTACTGTTGATGCAGCCACTGGAGGAGCCTTAATGAACAAAGCGGTTGATGACGCTTACAATCTGATTGAAGAGATGGCGCTCAATCATTACCAATGGTCAGGCGAGAGAAGTACTTCATCCCGACAACCCGGTAAGTATGAACTTGATGCTCTTAGTTCGCTCGCTGCAAAAGTAGATTCATTATCTCTTAAGCTTGACTCCATGAACATGCGTCCTACTGCTTCTAACTCTGCTATGTGTGAAATTTGTGGAGTGGAAGGTCATCTTTCTGACACCTGTCAATTAGGAATTTTGATATCACAAGACTCCCCACCCGCTTGTGTGAACGCTATAGGGAACTTTAACTCGAGGGTCCCAAACAACCCTTATTCAAACACCTACAACCCCGGGTGGAAGAATCATCTTAACTTTACCTATAGAAACAACAATGCAGCCCAACCATCAAATTATAGGCAACCACCTGGATTTCATCCGTCCAACACCGGGTATCAACCTAAGCAGTTTGACCAACCCCCACAACCAAGTACCAACAAAAAACTGCAGGAGCAAACCTTAGAGTCACGCTTTGACAGCTTTGTGTCAACGCAAACCAAGGCAATAGATAGTATCTTAGAAGTAATCAAAAGCTTAGCCACACACCAAAAGATGCTAGAGAACCAAATAGCCCAGCAGGCTAGTACATCTACTAGACCGCCAAGCAAATTGCCTGGACAGCCTGAAACGGACCCGAGAGAACATTGCAATGCCGTTACCACGCGTAGCGGCAAACAACTTGAGGAACCAGAAATGCTTAAGGATGAACATTGTGAGGATAAAGCCAAGACTCCTGAGTTTGAGGAACCCACTGTCGTTGAGAGTGAACCGCAAATGAAAGAGAATGAACCTGTCTATGTTCCACCACCACCTTACAAACCGCCCATTCCATTTCCCTAGAGGTTGGCAAAAGCAAAACTTGATCGTCAATTCGGTAAATTTTTGGAAGTTTTAAAGAAATTGTATATTAACATACCATTTACCGATGCTTTGTCACAAATGCCATCCTATGCTAAGGTTTTGAAGGAGATCTTATCAAATAAAAGAAAGATGGAAGAACACGGCACTGTAGCGTTAACTAAGGAATGCAGCGCAATCATCCAAAATAAGTTATCGCCAAAGTTGAAAGACCCAGGCAGCTTTACCATTCAATATCTAATTGGAAATACGCCCTTTGACCGAGCTTTATGTGATCTTGGTGCTAGTGTAAGTTTAATGTCACTCTCTCTTTGCAAGAAATTAGATATCGGAGACTTGAAGCCAATGAATATTTCTTTGCAATTGGCTGACCGCTCCGTACAACATCCGGTAGGAATTTTAGAGGACGTGCTAATAAAGGTCGGTAAATTTTATATTCCAGCTGATTTTATTGTATTTGAGATGGAAGAAGACTCCAAGCTTCCTATAATTTTGGGCAGACCCTTTTTAGCAACTGCTAGAGTTGTAATTGATGTTAAAAATGGGAAGTTAACACTGCGCATAGGTGATGAAACAATTGAATTTGATATCACAACGAGTCTAAGGAAACCTATTCTTGCATATTCCTGCTACAAAATCGGAATTCTTGATGACGAAAATAATTCACCTCGCATTCCTCGAACAGACATCGACCCTCTCGAAGTCTGCCTGATGGATGACGATGACGATGAGCGAAAAGAAGAAGTCCAAGTTTATGCTCAAATCCTTGACTCAAGCACAAGAATTAGCCCAAGCGAGGAGACACTAGAGGAATTACCAACGCCTAATTCTGAGGTTTGCGAATGAGCCAGCCTTGAGCTAAAATCCTTTCCGAGCAACCTCAGGTACGAATTTTTGTGAGAGAATTCTACTTGCCCCGTTATTGTAGCTGCCCACCTTGATTCAGAGCAAACAAGCCTTCTCCTTGATGAGCTTCGAAAACATAAGAAGGTAATTGGCTACACTTTAGATGATATAAAAGGTATTAACCCTTCCTTATGCATGCACAGGATATATTTGGAAGATGGTAGCAAACCATCCATCGAATACCAGAGATGATTGAATCCAAACCTGAAGGAGGTGGTTAAGAAAGAAATTTTGAAATTATTGGATGCTGGGGTTATTTACCCTATTTCAGATAGCTAGTGGGTAAGTCCAGTACATGTGGTACCCAAGAAAGGAGGGGTAACGGTAATAAAAAATAAAAATGATGAGTTGATACCGCAAAGAACCGTTACCGGATGACGCATGTGTATCGACTACCATAAATTGAACTAGGCCACCCACAAGGATCATTTTCCTCTTCCCTTTATTGATCAAATGCTTGAAAGATTAGCCACTAACTCTTATTTTTTTGCTTTTTGGATGGGTACTCAGGTTTCTCCCAAATTCCGATACATCCTGATGACCAGGAGAAAATCACATTCACATGTCCCTTCGGCACTTTCGCTTATCGGCGTATGCCGTTTGGTTTATGTAATGCGCCAGCTACCTTTCAGCGATGCATGTGGCAATCTTCTCCGATTTCGTTGAAGACATTATGGACGACTTTTTGGTATACAGATCTAGTTTTGATTCTTGTCTATCTAATCGGACCCGAGTTTTGTAGCGTTGTGAAGAAACTAACCTGGTGCTCAATTGGGAAAAATGCCATTTTATGGTAAAAGAGGGAATCGCTCTTGGTCATTTGATATCAGAACGCGGTATCGAAGTTAACAAAACAAAAATCGATGTGATAGAGAGAATGCCGCCTCCAAACTCCATCAAAGGAATAAGAAGAAAGATTAACCACTAACTCTTACTTTTGCTTTTTGGATGGGTACTCAGGTTTCTTCCAAATTCCGATACATCCTGATGACTAGGAGAAAATCACATTCACATGTCCCTTCGGCACTTTCGCTTATCGGCGTATGCCATTTGGTTTATGTAATGCGCCAGCTACCTTTCAGCGATGCATGTGGCAATCTTCTCCGATTTCGTTGAAGACATCATGAACAACTTTTCGGTATACGGATCTAGTTTTGATTCTTGTCTATCTAATCGGACCCGAGTTTTGTAGCGTTGTGAAGAAACTAACCTGGTGCTCAATTGGGAGAAATGTCATTTTATGGTAAAAGAGGGAATCGCTCTTGGTCATTTGATATCAGAATGCGGTATCGAAGTTGACAAAGCAAAAATCGATGTGATAGAGAGAATGCCGCCTCCAAACTCCGTCAGAGGAATAAGAAGTTTCTTAAGCCATGCAGGCTTTTATAGACATTTCATTGAGAATTTTTCTAAAATTGCTAGACCTTTAACATCTTTACTTGCTAAAGATGCTCCGTTTATCTTTGACCAGAACTGCATGGACGCGTTTCAAAAATTGAAGAAGGCATTGATTTCTGCTCCCATAATGCAACCTTCGGACTGGGCGCTACCTTTCGAAGGTATATGCGATGCTAGCGACTATGTGGTAGGAGCCATCTTAGGACAGCGGAAAGACAACCGAACACATGCCATTCATTACGCCAGCCGAACACTCGATGGAGCACAGAGCAATTACGCCACAGCAGAAAAAAGAACTCCTAGCTCTAGTTTTTGCGTTTGACAAGTCTCGATGGTATTTAATTGACTCGCGTGTTATTGTTTATACAGATCATGCGGCGATCCGGTACCTTATGATGAAGAAAGACGCAAAGCCACGACTGATCAGGTGGATACTACTATTGCAAGAATTCGATATTCAGATTAAGGATAAGAAAGGAGCCGATAATTTAGTAACAGACCATCTATCCTGCCTAACAGCCACTTCCGAGAACAATTCGGAAGAAGAGATAGACGATGAATTCTTGGATGAAAATCTGGTAGCTGTCACCATAGTAAAGACACCCTAGTATGCCGATCTAGTAATTTTCTTGGCGGCTGGTATTTTGCCTCCGAACCTCACATACCAGCAACGAAAGAGGTTTATATCAAATGCGAAGTACTATTATTGGGATGAACCATTTTTGTTCAAACGTTGTGCCGATTGTATCATTCGGAGATGCTGACCAGAGGAGGAAATTTCAGATGTCCTATTCAAGTGTCATTCTTCTTCCTATGGAGGGCATTGTAGAGGTAAGAAAACAGCATATAAGGTCCTCCAATGTGGTTTCTTTTGGCCGACCATGTTTAAGGATGCAAGAGACTATGTACAATCTTGCGATCGCTGCCAAAGGGCGGGTGGAATATCATGAAGAAACGAGATGCCTCTTAATACCATTCTTGAGATCGAGATTTTTGACGTATGGGGAATCGACTATGTCAACTTCTAGCCTCACCACAGGATGACTCTTGTCAAGAGCATGTCAATGCTTTAGGTAACCAAAATCAAAAGTAGGTGAATGACCCTTATTCAGCTACATATATTCCAGGCTCGAGGAACCACCTCAATTTGTCATACAAGAATAATCAAGGGCAAGTTCCTCAGCAATATAATTAGCAGAATAATAGGCCGCCACCAGGTTTTCAGTTTAGGCAGTTCAATCAACCTCAAAAGTCTAACTTGGAGTCTCTTTTAGAAGGTCTCGTTGTTGCTCAGAAGAAGCACAACCAAGATGTCTCTGATGCTATTAATCTAACATCTTGTATGGTTGCTTTGGCAACCCATAACAAAATGTTGGAGAACCAAATAACTCAGCAGACTAGTACCTCCAATAGGCCTACAGGTAAACTTCTAGGCCAACTAGAGTTGAACCCCAGGGAGCATTGTAATGTTGTCACCATTGTGAGTGGTGAACATATTAATGAACCTGGGATGCCTAATGAAGAGCCTATACCTGAAGAGGAGATTCTAGAGGAAAAGGATAAGAAGGAAGTCTATATGGGTCTGCCTGAATATATTCCACCTATTCCTTATCCTCAGAGCTTAGTAAGAGCCAAGATGGAAAAGTATGACGCTGCATCACCTGAGTTTGAGCATGGAGAGGTAAACCAACCCATAGTGGTAAAAAAGGTAAAAGATCCTAGAAGCTTAACGATTCCTTGCCAAATTGGTAAGATTTCTAATGAACATGCTTTATGCGATCTAGGGGCAAGTGTAAGTTTGATGACCCTATCTATTTCTAAAATGATTGACAGTGGAGATATGAAACCAACAAAAATTTTGCTTTAATTTGCTAATGGTTCTGTCTAGTAACCTGCTGGAATATTAGAAAATGTTTCTGTTAGAATTGGTAACTTTTCTATTTTAACTGACTTTATAATTGTTGATATGGAAGAAGACATTAAGTTACCAATTATTTTAGGTAGTACATTTTTGGCTAGCATGGGTGCTATTGTTGATCTGATGAATGAGAAACTGACTTTGAATTTTAGAAAGAATAAACTATGTTTTATTTTTCTCTGAAGTCTGAAAAGCTTTCTTTTGCAGAGTCTCACCATATCAAAGATGGAGAAAGCAAGACCAATGGTGGTAACACTACAAAAGTTGACAAGAATCCTTCGGATGAATATTTAAAGCATGATGAGGACATAGGGAAAAGAGATGGAACATGGGCACGATTACAAATGACTGATTTAAGCCCACAAGTCAACTCGAGAAGGCGTGAAGATGAAAGGTTTCATATAATTCATTAGGCCTTGGACCCACCAGAACATCCAAAACTTTGCCACGGTGAAGCTATGACCTTAAACAAGCGATTTTTAGGAGGTAACCTAATGTTTTTGAGTTCATTAATTTTAGTATTTTTAGTTTTAGTTTATAATTTTTTTAAAATTTTTAAATATTTTAAACAGCATGATTTGATGAACTTTTATACATGAAAAATCTTCTAAATATGTTGTTTTACGTGCAGAATTTTTTTAGAAATTTTCTGGGAATTTTTTCATGAAGAACTGAGTTTTGGCGAGATTTTTATGGTTGCGGCCGTGAATCACTCACGGGCCGTGAGTTTTATTGGTAAATGGGCTAAGTCACAGAGACATTCACAGCCGAAGCCATGAACGATTCACGGACCGTGAATTCTTACTCTTTAAACTTAACGGGCGAAACTAGAGTTTACGCCCATGCTCGTTAATCGCCGATTCTCTCCGATTTCTTCCACCACCTGCGACAAACCCTTCCTCTGACCTTCCTCCACCTCCGGCAAGAGTTTTTTAACGACCTTTCACTAGATTTCGACTGGATTACGCTTCGGGAGGAGGTAATCTGTACCTTAGGGAAAACCTCTTCCAATGCTTTAATTTTCTATTCAAAGGTTTATTTTTATCAAATTCATAATTGTCAATATGGTGAAACCTCGAGTCCCAATCATCTAAAGCCTAATTTCAACCCCAAAACGATACCTCTGTTATTATTCATAGAGTTCACGCAAAATCACAATTTGATTCGCCTAGATATAAACGAGTTGTGTAATCGGTACTTGATCTCCAAATCCTCGTTGGGAACGATATCTTATTTTATTACTTCAATAAATCCGTGCACTTGCGGACGCATCAGGGAGTTCGCCGAGAGGATTCCCGAGCACCTCTAGCCACCAAATTTGTGAGGACATTGCTCCCAATGGAGTAGAAGATACACGTAAAATTTCAGAATGATAGGAGATTAGAGTTAGTGAAAATCTATGTTTGCGGCATAAAGATTCTGAGAAGAATCAAGGCTATGATGGAGTAGAGAAAACCTTGTAATCATAAGGCTGTGATCATTTACTCAGCAACCATCACACCCCTATAATTACAGTGAAACTGAAACCTAAATTTTTATTTTTTTTCACGCATATCCCTGATCTGTAAAAACAATAATCTATGAATTTTTATTGTGAATTCATTTCTTTTATAGCGTAAACTTTTCTTAGAATTAAGAGAATAACCCTCTGATTATTTGGTGATTTGATCTATTATAATTTATCTTGTCTTTTTGTTTGTGTGATGCTAATTCAATTAAAATGAGATTATTGCACTTGTAATTATTTAAATTTAAATTATTACATTTCTTAGGGATTATAACAAGTACTGAGAGATGACTTATAATCTCAGAACCGTTTAATTTTACCTACAGAATTAGACTACGAGGGTAGCTAAACCATAATAATGAGATTATTAAAGTTAATCCTACATATAATAATTCTAGTTTATATGGTTGCATTGTTTCAGATATTATAGTTGCGCTGAGAAGTGAATTATAATATTAGAACTATTTTAATTGAACATGTGATCTAGGCTATGAGAGTAGCTTAGAATCACTTGAGAGAAGAATTTATGAGTTAAGCCATGACAGTCTCTCTTAATTCATTAGGGATTAACATAAATTACCATAAAAGTTAAAACTAGAATAATAAGTCATAAGAGTAAAGGTTGGTTTAGCAAAGCATTGGGCATTCGAGAGGAGACGACTCTAAACTTAAAGTAATATCTGATGCGTTGTATTTACATCATATTTTTGCATGTATTTTATGACCCCGAATTGAGTCAGATTTGAACCAAAGTCTCCAGAATTCTTCCTTGAAGGGTTCCGAACTGATTAAACTATAAAAGGAGAATTTTTTGGAGGGCAAAGGAGGCTTCTATGGACGAACATGAATAGAGGCGACGGTTAGGGCGAAAATCAATTTCTGGCGAAAGATCACGCAAAGGAGGGATTTGAATGCTTCATCTTCATCTCCAGATCAAGGGGAAGAGTTCTAATTACTATCCTAGTGTCTTTTTGCATTATTTTTGAGAGATTATGTCGAATTCATCAATATACATGCTGTTTTCTATAGACGAACGTGAAAACTTATTTTTGGGTTTTGGGGAGTAGCCCATTGATTGATTTATGAATTAAATCTTTTGCATGAATCTTTGTTAAGAATATTATTAAGTTGATTTGATTAGAATTGTATGTATTCCGCTTTAATACTCTGGATAAGTTTTATCGCGTTTGAGACGTCGCGAGAAGGACCGGGAGAGGAATCGCGACGTCGAATCTATTCTTTTCAAACATACGAATCCGATCATGAGAATAGTTTGAATTTGTTTGAAGGATTTACATGATTTTTCACAGAACTTAAAGGATCTAATTGCGTTAATTGTCACGAGAGTAGGGAATTAACATAATTAGGTACCGGATTACGCTTTGGGAGGAGGTAATTTGTGCCTTAGGAAAAATCTCTTTCAACACTTTAATTTTTTGTTCAAAGGTTTATTTTTATTAAATTCATAGTCATCAACATGGTGAAACCCCGAGTCCCAACTCTCTCCGTATTGATTTTTACCCTAAACATTTCCTTTTGTTTTCTCATACTAGAAGCTTCCAAACAAAAACCACACTTTGAATCGTCTAGCAATAGTTCGATCGTATAACCGGTACTTGACTGCTAGATCCTCCCCGGCAATGCTTCCAAACATCACAAGAGAAAGTTAGGGTTCACGCCTACGCTCGTAACTTCTGATTTTCTGTTGATTCTTTCCACCTAAGGCGACGAATCATCTTTTCCGACCTTCCTCCATCTCCAGCGAGCCTCTTCCGTTGGTCTTCTAGCCGATTTTGGCCAGATTTCGTGAAGAAGCAGCAGATGACCTCAAGAACACAATTTCGTCGCTGACACCTGATTTCAGCCCAATTTCACCCAAATTTGTGAGAAATCTTCACCCGGCTATACTCTTTGGATTCCTTAGCAGACCTGTAAACTTTTGGTGATAGATTTGATCTCGGATTTTGCTGATTTGTGGGGATTTCTATTGATTATCGGGTGAGGGTTTTTCTTAGGTACTATAGATTACCGATTTTTCAAAAATTCTATATAAATCTATGTTGATTTGTTAAGAAAAACATGGCTCCAAGAAGATCAGTGAAGATTAGACCTTATGGGGCAATAAAGAAGACTAGGAATTTCGGTCCGACACTACGGTTTATATACAGGATGGTACACGGGGTTTTACCCCATCAATTTGAGATTATATCATATGATGACCCAGAGCCATAGACTCAGACGCAGACATCAGAGGTTTCGTGCGCATCTTCAACTCCGAGTACATCTGCTGGATCAAGTACATCGCAAACAGCAGCTGAGTCACCTAGCTCTCCAGAGTTAGAGATTATCCTAGAGAGGCCTGCTAATAGGCCTAAGAGCAAGGCTAGACATGGACATTAGAGTCTCTTCGCACGATAGAGGAGCTTTTGCAGCATCATGCAGGAGAAGATGAGGCGGACAACTCTGAGGACACGGAGACAGATTAATGAGCTTTGTGAGTATCTTTGCTATTCTATTTGTTTTTATGCTTAGGTTTTTATTATTCATAATTCTCTAGAGATATCTTATATGCATTCTTCCACTTGAGTAGGGTTTGATAGAGTTGGTACTGATGCAGTGCACACACTGTTCTTTTATGTTTTATTTGTGTGTGTACGTTATATTATGATATTCTATGATGTATTTCTAGATTTATACATGATATTTGATACTTGAGTTGGCTTTGTATATATACATGATGGTATTAGAACTTTAGGTGTGGTACATGATTAGATTGTTATGGTATTGTATATGATTGATTCTTACCTTGTATCTGTGATGATTTGTGATGCTCTGATGTTAGTTTTGATTGATTTTCAGTTGATTTTGGTATTAAATTTGATATTGAAATGAATAGTTCTTTTGAAATGGTAATTATGATTTATGTTTGAAACTTGTTTACTATATAAAATGTGAATATCTATGATGTAATACAGTTTCTGGATTTTTGTTAGTAACATTTACCTGCTTTGATATAATTGCACAGGGTTTCGCTCATATTTTAAGGGGAACTCTTGCAAAATGTTTCCTAAAATCTATCATAACTTGATTTAATGTTCATGTTTATGCAACAATTTAAGTCTAAGGTGTTCCCATGTATTTTGCTTCTCTTCAAGTTTTATAGGTATGTATTCTGAATGTTTATGATTGTTAAGAATAATCAAATTTATTTTATCTTTAATTCTGAACATGGAAAACATTTTAAGTATTTGATTTAATGACTTAGGGAATTTCTGAAATTTCATGTAGACTTAAATTGTTGAGTAAACTCAATTATGGTATTGATAAAATGCATTTCTGAATTATTATATATTCATACGACACGTGCATAGTATTTCTATACTTGGAGTTTAATTTATCTAACTTTGCTTGATGGAAAATTTTTTATGAATAGGAAATTGGTGATTTTTCTTTAAATTGAGATTTGCTCCAACTCCTCTAGTTGAGTAATATAAGGTCATGAGTTATATTTACTATGAGTGGTATACTTTAAGTCTATTGCGATCAAGTAATAAAGGGAAATCTTAAAATAAATATTTAACCCTCTTGTAGAAAGATCGATAATGATTTAAATATCATGCTACTGGTCGGCTTTCTCCAAAAAGTTAAAAAAAAAAAAAAAGAGAGAAAGAGAAAAAGCTGTAGCTTGAGTTGATAACTCCGCTGACCTTATAATTGAGACTATGAGTTAAATTATACTGCTTTGTGGTATACTTTAAACAATATTATGATGCTAATAGAAAAGGGCATATAACCGTTTAAAGACCAAATTACTCTAAAAATCTCTTATCTTTAACATCACCAAGATTCTTAAAATAAATTTTTGTCTATTGAGTAATGTGGATTTATTAAGTTGAGAGTATTTGATACTTAGTGCGTGAAGAATGAATATTATGACATGAATTGCGAATTTTATCTTTCTTGGATTGTAAACTCTTGAGAATTTATCTTTATTATGATTTTTCCTGAAATTACTTGAGTTTTGAAGGATCTACTACTTGAATTGTGGACTAGGGACGTTATTAAGGAGAGAACAAATAAGATTGTTCCTTATCTTTACATTCTCCATACATATCAGAATATTGCTTGAGGATAAGCAAAGCTTTAAGTCTAGGGTCTTTTGATGCGTTGCATTTATATCATGTTTTCCTGTATTTTATATAATATTTTGTGCTTATTTTACGATTTTACACTAATTTTTAGTGTTTTTACTTCACATGGTATAGAATCTTCACTTTTCTTGGTTTTTATGAAAATGCAGGTAAAATGACATGAAAATGATGGATTTTGCGAGTTTTGAAGTCATAGCATGATTCCCGAGGAAATTACAAGGTCGCATGTCAAATTTGGGGCGAAAATAGTGTTAGACGTGATATTCATGGCCGCAGCCGTGAGTTTCTCAGCTATCCGTGAGTTTCGCGTTCAAGGGGCGAAATCGCGGCTAAGTTAAAAAGTTCATATAAACTTTCACGGGTGAGGCCGTAAATCTTTCACGGGCTGTGAATATTTCTGTGCAGAAAAGACTTTACTCATAGAAACTTTCACAGCTGCAGCCATGAACAGTTTATGGGCCATGAATATTTCTGCCCTTTCACATATTTCACTCGTTTCGACCAATTTTTGGAGGGCAAAGGAGGCTTATACGGATGAACACGGACAGAGGCGGCGGCTAGGGCGAAAATCAATTTCTAGGTAGAATTCCGGTGAAAGATCACGCAATGGAGGGATTTGAATGCTTCATCTTCATCTCCAGATCGAGGGGAAGAGTTCTAATTACAATCCTTGTGTATTTTTTGCATTATTTTTGAGAGATTATGTTGAATTCATCAATATACATGCTGTTTTCTATAAACATGAACGTGTAAACTTACTTTCGGGATTTGGGGAGTAGCCCGTTGATTGATTTATGAATTAAATATTTTGCATGAATCTTTGTTAAGAATCTTATTGAGTTGATTTGATTAGAATTATACGTATTCGGCTTTAATACTCTGGACAAGTTTTATCGCATTTGAGATGTTGCGAGAAGGACCGAGAGGTGAATCGCGACGTCGAAGACATAAACATACTTGATCATAACGTCTAAGACGTAAACATACTTGATTAGAGTAAATTATGGAATAAACATAATTCTAATCAAATTAACTCTATAAAAATCATGACAAAGATTTAAAACAATAGATTTTAGCCATACATCGTCAATGGGCTACACTCCTAATCTCGAAAAAGAGTTTAAGCATTCATGTTCTTTGAATACAACATGTTTAGTGATGAATTCAACATTTAATATCAAATAAATTGTAAAGAGACACTAGGAAAGTAATTGGAACTCTTCCCCTTGATCTGGTGATGAAGATGAAGTGTCAAATCCCCTCCTTTGTGTGATCTCTCACTAGAATTCTGCCTAGAAATCGATTTTCACCCTAGCCGCCACCTCTGTTCTTGTTCGTTCGTAGAAGCCCCCTTAAACCCTTCCAAAATCCTTTCTTTTATGGTTTAATTAGTGTAGAACCCATCTAGGAAGGCTTAGCAAAGTTTTGTTAAGTTTTGACTCAATTCGGGGTCGAATCGAGTGGAAAAACTTATGGGCGGTGAACTACTCATGGCCACGGCCCTGAGTTTTTCTGTTTTTGCACAGAAGTGTATTCACGGCCCGTGAATGTACTCATGGCCACGGCCCTGAAAGTTGCATTTGACCTCCGTTTTGCTCCAAATTTGACGTACAGCCTCATCTTTTCATCACTAATCACCCAGTGGTATCAAAACTCATAAAATCCATTGTTTTGAGTGATATTCATGGCCCAAGAAAGACACACGGGTGCAACCGTGAATATTGCATCTGGCCTTCGTTTCACTTCAAATTTGATATGCGACCTCGTATTTTCCTTGGGAACCGTGCTATGGGCTCAAAACTCTCAAAATCCATCATTTTTATGCGATTTTACCTATGTTTTTGTAAAAACTAAGAAAAGTAAAGATTCCATACAAAAGAAGATAAAAACTCTAAAAATTATATAAAATCATTTAATTAAGCCTAAAATATCATGTAAAATACAGGAAAAAATATGGTGTAAATGCAACTCATTAGAATACCCTAGACTTAAAATTTTATTTGTCCTTAAGTAATACCATAATATGTAAAGAGAATGTAAAGATAAGGAATACTTGCTTATTCTTTCCCAATCATGTCTTTAGTCCACAGGTTAAGCAATTAATCTTTCAGAACTTAAGAAATTCAAAAAATAACATAATAGAAATAAATTCTCAAGACTTTACAATCCAAGATGGATAAAAGTCATGATTCATGTCGTCTCAACCAATCTTTACTTACTAAGCATCAAATACTTTCATTTTAATAAATCCACCTTACCTGACAAATGAAGTTTCCATTTCTAGAATCTTGGTGATATTTAAGGTAAAGAAACTTTTAAGGCAATTTGGTCTTTAAACGGTTATATGCCCTTTCTTGTTAGCATCATAATATTATTTAAAGTATACCACATAGTAGCATAATATAACTCATAGTCTCAATCATGAAAGTCAGCGGAGTTATCCACGTGACCTAGGGGTGAGCATTCGGTAATTACCGATTTACCAATTATCGATTATACCGATTTTTTTTTCATTACCATTACCGTTACCAATTATAAAATTATCGATCGGTAAGATTTACCGATCAGTAAAATCAATAAATTACCGATTTTGCTATTGTTATATATTTTTTAATAAAATTAATAATTTGTTAAATTAAAATATATTATTTACTGATTTTTACCAAAGATAAAGGTAAATTTTTTACCCAAGGTAAAGGTAAATTTACTATATCGTACCTTTACCTTGATAAATCGGTAAATCAGTAAATTTACCAAACCAAATTTTTTTTACCGTACCGGTTACTGAATACCAAAAATCATAAATTTTTTTACCGTTACCGTTACCGATTACCGATTACCGATTTTACCGAACCAATTATACCTTTACCTCCAGTAAAATCGGTAATTACCAATTAGTACTCACCCCTAACTTGACCTACAGCTCTCTCTTTTTCTCCATGTTTATTTCTTTTCTTTTTTTTTTTTTGAAATAACATAAATCTAGAGAGAGCCGATTAAGTGCATGGTACTTAAATCGTTATTGATCTTTCTGCATGAGGAATAAATATTTTTTTTAAGATCTTCCCTATGTTACTTGATCGAAATAAATTCAAAGTGTACCACATAGTGGTATAATATAACTCATGACTTCAAATTTATCAACTAGAGGAGTTGGAGCAAGCCTCTTTATAATAATGTCACCAATTTTCTATTAATGAAAAGTTCTCAATCAAGCAAATATAGATAAATTAAACTTGAGTAAAATTTTCTCAACTTGTATCACAAGGATGCACAATATTTCATACATGCATTTTATCTATACCAGAATTGAATTTGCTCAGCAATTTAAGTCTACATAAAATTTCAAAAATTCCTAAGTCATCAAATCAATTACTCAAAATGCTTTCTAATTATAGAATCAAAGATATAACAAACTCATATATCCTTAAAAATCATAAACATTCAAGATACATATCTATAAAGCTTGAATACAATCAAAATACATGAAGACACCCTAAACATGCATCATCGTACAAAGAAAAGTATGCATCGCCCTCGATGTATATGAAAAGAATAAAACAATAAAATACTCACGGAGATTATCAATTACTCTCGGTGTAGTCCTCTAGTATATCTATGTGTAAGTCAGGTAGAATATCTGATGGCAAATCAGCAAAAGCCTTAGCTGGCTGTGGTGAAGGTGTATCCTCTAGAAGCTCTGGCATAGTAGCTCAGATATCTTGGAGGATTGGGTCCTCGTCTTCTAATTTTTCTAACTGCCCCATACGGTCTACCTCTCGGTGCAAATATCATAGTAAATTCCACAGAAATCAGAAATTGCCCAAATCCACAAAAGAACCCACACAACAATCGACAGGAACAACACAACAAATGTGGGTCCAAGAATTTAGGAGAAAATCCACTCAATGTCAACCAATCTAGAGAAAATCGGTCGCAAATGCCAACAAATCTTGATAAAGAAACCAAAGACTACAATCAGGCATAGTTTTCTCATGGATTTAGGTGGATTTTGGTTGGAATCAAGCATCGGTGATGAGTCTTGTGTTCTTGAGGGCGTCCAGCACTTCATGATGAAGTCCAGCCAAAATCGGTTGAAAGAACGTCAGAAAACACTCGCTAGAGGTGGAGGAAGGTCGGAGAAGATGATTCGTCGCCTGAGGTGGAAGGAATTAACGAGAAATCAAAGTTTACGAGCATATGCGTGAACTCTAGTTTCGCCTATTAAGTTCAAAAACGTAGCATTCACAGCCCGTGAGTCATTCCCGGCTGTGTCCATAAATGTTTCTGTGACTTCAGTCCTTTACACAAATGAAACTCACGGCCCGTGAGTCATTCACGGCTATGGCCATGAAAGTTTCTATGAACTTTGGCCTTCTCATGTTTCCTTCAAAGGCAGCATTCACGGCCCGTGAGTGACTCACGGCCACGCTTGTGAATGTCTCTTCGGACACCTGTTCCTCATGTAAAATTTTTTGAAAATTTCCTGCACATAAAACAACTTATTAAAAGATTTTTCATCAATAAAAATTCATCAAAACATGCTGAAAAAAATTCCAAAAAATCTAAAAAAAACTAAAACTAAGAATCACAAAAGTCAGAAATTTGGATTGGCTCCCAAAAAGCATTTGTTTAAGGTCATTAGCTTGACCATAACTTCATGTCATGGCGGAGTTGGTGAATCAGTGGCATAGTAGAGAGCACATAATCTTCTGCTTTTCCTCCATCTCAATAGTGTGTCCACCAAAGTATATATCCAGTGAAATAAGTAGATTAATGTTGTAGTGGTCATTACATGCATATAAAAACAAAAATTAAAGTCATGCAAAGAATACCCAATAATTTTTCTGCATTTATCCAAAAGTAATATCATGCATTCTTTCTTTAGATTTATATCAATAATTGGAAGAAGACTGAAATTAAGATCAAAAAATTAATATCTTAGATTGCTCAAGAAGTTTTCAAATTTCACATTGGGTTTTTTACTTACATCAATGTCAATATGATCAAGTATCTCATGTGTTATCATCTTTAAGGTACATGTGGTTGGATTTGAATCAAATAATAGTTCAGTCACCTCTTCATCATTATCCTTATAATCATCTCATTCATCATCTATCATGCAAATCTCTAATGATTTTTTCTGGAGAAAAGGAATTGATGGTTCATATGATGGTAGTTGTAGAATATGCATAGGATCCTCTTTCTTATTTTTCTCCTCAATTTCTTTCTCTTCAATGGGATACTCTATCTTAATACTATCAAATTCACCCCCATCTATCTCGCTACTTCTTACTTGACGATCCTTATTCCTCATCCTTCTTCTCACCAGACTCCAAAAGTTTAAATTTTTCTTCAAATATATCTCAAGTATTTGTGTTGCAAGGCACTATGTTATGTGAGAGGGGACTAGATGGTTGTTCAAGTGTTGAGAAAGGGTTAATAGAGTATTTAGAATTTTTGAAAATCTTAAAAACTTAAAGAATATAAATCATTATCAGTGACTGGAGTCATGACTAATGATTGTTCCAACTATATAAAATTCTCAGATTCATCATGGATTCCTTCCTCTATGTCATTTTTATCAATGCCATAAATTATACTATGAAGTTCCTCACTTTGTTTGTTCATAGTAGCTATAGAATTTTCAAGCATGACTTCTAAGTTGGATTCTTGAGGTTGACTAAAGTTTAATTATGGAATAAATGTTGGATCGTTCTGATGAAATAAGTTTTGATGGTTCTCCCAACTTGGATTGTAGGTACTAAGGCATGAGTTAAATGACAAAGCAATCCCTAATTGACATTCGGTATAATGATGCCCATGATATCCACAAATATCGCAAGTAATAGATTTCAACATAGAATATTGCATGCTTAAATAATCAGTTTATTGAGTAAAAGAATTTACCTTTGCTGAAAGTGATTGTAATGCATCTATACCATATTCTCTTGTCATTATTAGTGGTACATACCTCTGATTTGACCATTGACATTGGTTAAACATCATATTTTCAATTTATGAAATAAAATGTAGAAATACAAAGTGTAAAACAGGAAATACAAAATAAAGCATAGAACAACTAGTCTAGTGATTTATGAGTTCTCCTGTTCATACATCGTGTTAATCGAAAAAGATAAAAATAGCTTAAAGTAACTATAAAGAAAAAGAAAGCAAAAAACAAACAAAAAAAAATAAAAATAGAAATAAAAAAAATGTCTAGTCTATAAATTTTACAATTAAATCGATATTGACTGGCCTAATCCCTGGCAACGGTGCCAAAAACTTGATGCATTCGCAAGTGCACGGCTTTATCTTCCTATGCAGTCGAAGCTCATCAAGCAACTTTTTTGTTTGAACCTGATCCAAATCCGCGCTGATGATAGCCTCCGCAAGTGCACAGATTTATCGAAGTAATAAAAAGTTATCGATCCCACGAGGATCAGGCGGTCAAGTACCGATTACACGGTCGATCTATATCTAGACGAATCAAATCTGTGGTTTTTGTTTTGGAAATTTCTAATGCAAGAAAATAAAAAGGTGGTTTTAGGGTTTTGGCTAAAAATCAATTCAGATAAAATCAAGACTCAGGGTTTCACCACATTGACGATTATGAATTTAGTAAAAATAAATTTTTAATCAGAAAATTATAGTTTTGAAAGAGATTTTTCCTAAGGTACAGACTACCTCCTCCCGGAGTGTAATCCGGTATCTATTTACATTAATTCCCTACTCCCGTGACAATTAACATAAATAGACCCATTAAGTTCTGTGAAAAACCATGGTAATCCTTCAAGTGAATCCGAACTACTCCCGTGATCGGATTCACATGTTTGAAAAGAATAGATCCGACGTTGCGATTCACCTCCCGGTCCTTCTCGCAACGTCTAAGACGTAAAAATACTTGATCAGGGTAATTTACGGAATAAGCACAATTCTAATCAAATCAAATCTATAAAAAATCATGTCAAAGAATTAAACAACAAATTCAATCCATAAATCGTCAACGGGCTATTCCCCAAATTCCCGAAAATATGGCTTACAAGTTCATGTTCAAAGAAAACAGCATGTTTATCGATGAATTCAACATGTAAACTCTCAAAAATCGTGCAAAGAGACACTAGGATAGTAATTAGAACTCTTCCCCTTGATCTGGTGATGAAGATGAAGCGATCAAACCCCTCCTTTGCGTGATCTCTCACCGGAATTTTGCCCTAAAACTAATTTCCACCGCCGCCACCGCTACAGCCCTTTGTTTTCGTGCCTAGAAGCCCCCAAAACTCTTTCAAAACCTTTCCTTTTATAGTCTAATCAGTATAGAACCCATGTGGGAAGGTTTCCGGAGAGTTTGGTTCAATTCTGGTTTAATTTGGAGTCGAACCGAGTGAGAAACACGAAAAGCAGACGTTTTTACGGCCTGTGATGAAATTACGGCCACGGCCGTGATTATCTCTGTGTGTATATCCCTTTGGTCACCGAAACTTTTACGGCCCGTGATGGATTCACGGGTTCGGCCGTGAAAGTCTCTGATCACTCTGACACTTAGCCGTTTTTCTTCTCCGCTCGTCGTCGCGTTCACGACCGAATCTGCAGTTACGGCCAAGGCCGTGAATGCTTCGACTTTCACCGTTTTCGCTCCAAATTTGACTTGTAAGCTCGTGATTTCCTCGGGAATTGTGTTATGGCTTCAAAACTCGCAAAATCTACCATTTTTGTGCCTTTTTACCTATATTTTTATAAAAACTAAAAAAAGTGAAGATTCCGTGAAAGTAACGCAAAAGCACTAAAAATAGCACAAAATCATGCAAATAAGCCCAAAATATGATATAAAACATAGGCAAAAACACTATATAAATGCAACGCATCAAAAACCCTAGACTTAAAATTTGCTTGTCCTCAAGCAATACCTTGATATGTATAAAGAATGTAAAGATAAGGAACACTCATTTGTTTTTGCCCCTAATAATATCCTTAGTCCATAAGTTAAGTAATCAACCTTTCAAACTCAAGTAATTCAAGAAAAATCATAATAGAGATAAATTCCCAAGAGGTTACAATCCAAGAAAGATAAAATTCACAATCCATGTCATAATATTCATTCTTCACACACTAAATATCAAATACTCTCATTTTAATAAATCTATTTCACTTAACAGATAAAATTTATACTTCAAGAATTTCAGTGATGTTAAAGATAAGAGACTTTTAGAGCATTTTGGTCTTTAAATGGTTATATGCCCTTTCCTGTTATCATTATAACATTGTTTAAAGTATACCACAGAGTAGTATAATTTAACTCATAGTCTCAATCATAAAGTCAGCGGAGTTGTCTACTTGACCTACAGCTTTCTCTTTTTCTCCATTTTTATTCTCTTCTCTTTTCTTTTTCTTTTCTTTTCCCCCTTTTTTTTCTCTCTCTTTTTTTTTTCTGGAGAAAGCCGATCTGTGGCATGGTATTTAAATCGTTGTTGATCTTTTTGCAAGAGGGTTAAATATTTGTTTTATAAGTTCTCCCTCTGTTACTTGATCACAACAGATTTAAAGTATACCAAACGATGGTATAATATAACTCATGACTTAAGATTTCTCAACTAGAGGAGTTGGAGCAAATCTCAATTTAAATAAATATCACCAAATTCTATTCATAAAAATTTCCATCAAGCAAAAACAGATAAATTAAACCTTTAAGTATAAAGATACTATGCACGTGTCGCATGAACATATAACAATTCACAAATGCATTTTATCAATACTAGAATTGAATTTACTCAACAATTTAAGTCTACATGAAATTTCAAAAATTCCCAAGTCATCAAATCAATCACTCAAGATGTTTCTTAAGTTCAAAAATTTAGGGTAAAACAAATTTGTCTATCCTTAACGATCATAAACATTCAAGATACATACCTGTAAAGCTTTGAAGAAAAAACATATCATGAAGGACACCCTAGACTTAAATTGTTGCATATACATGAACATTAAAATCAATGAATGATAGATTTCAAAATTTTTTTTGCAAGAATTCTCTTTGTAATGTTGGCGAAAACCTGTGCAGTTATATCAAAACATGCAAACGTGACTCGAAAAAAATTTAAGAAACTATTTCACAACATATATATCAATATTTTCCACTGTGAATAAGTTTCAAACATCAAATACCATCACGTTCCATCAATCAAATCAGTATTCAATATATACTCACAAAGAAGATGCCGCAAGATTCACGGTCCGTGAGTGTTTCACGGCTGCACCCGTGAACACCTTGTTGATCCTCTTTCATTCAAGTAAAAATTCTCCAAAAATTTTCTGCAAATAAAACTACTTATTAAAAGATTTTCAAAGAATAAAAATTCATCAATACATGCTGCAAAAATTCCTAAAAATTAAAAGAAAATAAATTTAGTAAAGAAAAATCAAAACTAAAAATGCTGGAATGAATAAAGTTCAAAGCCTTTGGGTTGCCTCCCAGGAAGCGCTTGTTTAAGGTCATTAGCTTGACCATAGCTTCATCTCATGGTGGAGTTGGTGAGTCTGTGCCAAAGTAGAGAGCATATAATCTTCTACTTTTCCTTCTCCTCAAGAGTGTGTCCACCAAATATATCCAGTTAAGCAGGTGGATCCATGTCGCAGTAATCAGTACATGCATACAAAAACAAGAGTTAGAATCATGCAAAGAATAATCAATAATTTTTCTGTATTTATCCAAGAGTAAAATCATGCATTCTTCCTTTAGATTTATATCAGCAATTGGAAGAATATTAGAATTAAAATCAAAGAATTCATACCCTGGATTGATCAAGAAGTTTTCAAATTTTATTTTTGGTTTTTCAGTTACCTCAATGCCAATGTGATCAATAATCTCATGTGTTATCATCTTTTCAGTACCACCTGTGCTTGAATTTGATTCAAACAATATTTCAATCACTTCATCAGCATTATCCTTAAAATCATCTCCTTTATCATCTGTCATGCCAATTTTCAATGAATTTTCCTGGAGAATAGGAATTGATGGTTCACAAGGAGGTGGTGGTGTAATCTGCACAGGATCCTCTTCCTCATAATTTTTCTCAATTTCTTTCTCTTCAATGGGGCATTTCATCCTAACACAATCAAATTCCTCCCCATTTATCTCACTATTTCTTACTTGAGGATCCTTAAATTCATCATCCTTCTCCTCACAAGACTCAAAAAATTCATATATCTCTTCAAACATGTCCCAAGTATTTGTGTTGCAAGACACTTCATTATGTGAGAGGGGACTAGATGGCTGGTGAATTTTTGAAGAAAATAAATCACAATCATCCAAATCATCAAAATTTGAGGAAGGTAAATCACAATCATCAAAATTTTTAAAATCATCAAAATTTGAAGAAGGTAAATCACAATCATCAAAATTTGCAGAATCCTCAAAATTTGCAGAAAGTAAATTACAATCAGGAGTCATGACTAATGATTGATCTAACTCTATAAAATTCTTAGATTCATCATGGATTTCTTCCTCTATGTCATTTTTATCAGTGCCATCAATCATACTATGATTATCCTCACTTTGCAAATCAAACTCAAGTATACAATTTTGCTGTGCTATCTAGGTTTCTAGCATTTTAGTATTAGCACATATAGATTCTACTTGAGAAGTAAGCTGAGTAATCATCTCACTAAGAACTTCAAGTTCCTTACTCTGATTTATTATAATTTTCTCAAGCATGGATTCTAGCTTGGATTTTTCAGATTCCTGAAAGTGTGGTTCTGAAATATTATTTGAGAAATCCTCATAAAAAGAAGTTTGCTGATTTTTCCATCTAGAATTATACTCATCATCTTGGTACCATGAAAAATTAGAACTAGCAGGTTTGGCAGGAATTCCAAATTGACACTCAGAAGGATTATGATAATAGCTTCCACAAATATCACAAGTAACATAAGATTTCATTCTCATATATTCAGTGTGTTGAGAAAAAGAATTTACCCTTGCTGTAGGTGATTGAAATACAACTGTGCCATATTCTCTTGTCTGCATCGCCGTTGGCACATATGTCTGACCTAACTATTGACATTGATTAAACATCATTTTTTTTCAATAAAATTCAGAAATATAAAAAAAATGCGAAAAACAAACAAAACAAAAATGAAAATAAAAATAAAAAAATATAAAATATAAAAAATATAAAAAATATAAAGAATAAAAATAAATAAATAAATAAATGTCTAGTCTATAAATCTCATGATTAAATCAATATTGACTGGCCTGATCCCCGGCAACGGCGCCAAAAACTTGATAGCCTCTGCAAGTGCACGGATTTATCGAAGTAATAAAAAGTTATCGATCCCACGAGGATCAAGCGGTCAAGTACCGATTACACGGTCGATCTATATCTAGACGAATCAAATCTGTGGTTTTTGTTTTGGAAACTTCTAATGCAAGAAAATAAAAAGGTGGTTTTAGGGTTTTGGCTAAAAATCAATTCAGATAAAATCAAGACTCAGGGTTTCACCACATTGACGATTAAGAATTTAGTAAAAATAAATCTTTAATCAGAAAATTATAGTTTTGAAAGGGATTTTTCCTAAGGTACAGACTACCTCCTCCCGGAGTGTAATCCGGTATCTATTTACATTAATTCCCTACTCCCGTGACAATTAACATAAATAGACCCATTAAGTTCTGTGAAAAACCATGGTAATCCTTCAAGTGAATCCGAACTACTCCCGTGATCGGATTCACATGTTTGAAAAGAATAGATCTGACGTTGCGATTCACCTCCCGGTCCTTCTCGCAACGTCTAAGACGTAAAAATACTTGATCAAGGTAATTTACGGAATAAGCACAATTCTAATCAAATCAAATCTATAAAAAATCATGTCAAAGAATTAAACAACAAATTCAGTCCATAAATCGTCAACGGGCTATTCCCCAAATTCCCGAAAATATGGCTTACAAGTTCATGTTCAAAGTAAACAGCATGTTTATCGATGAATTCAACATGTAAACTCTCAAAAATCGTGCAAAGAGACACTAGGATAGTAATTAGAACTCTTCCCCTTGATCTGGTGATGAAGATGAAGCGATCAAACCCCTCCTTTCCGTGATCTCTCGCCGGAATTTTGCCCTAAAATTGATTTCTGCCGCTGCCGCTATAGCCCTTTGTTTTCGTGCCTAGAAGCCTCCGAAACTCTTCCAAAACCTTTCCTTTTATAGTCTAATCAGTATAGAACCCATGTGGGAAGGTTTCCGGAGAGTTTGGTTCAATTCTAGTTTAATTTGGAGTCGAACCGAGTGAGAAACACGAAAAGCGGACGTTTTTACGGCCCGTGATGAAATTACGGCCACGGCCGTGATTATCTCTATGTGTATATACCTTTGGTCACAGAAACTTTTATGGCCTGTGATGGATTCACGGGTTCAGCCGTGAAAATCTCTGATCACTCCGACACTTAGTCGTTTTTCTTCTCCGCTCGTCGTCGCGTTCACGGCCGAATCTGCAGTTACGGCCAAGGCCGTGAATGCTTTGACTTTCACCGTTTTCGCTCCAAATTTGACTTGTAAGCTCGTGATTTCCTCGGGAATTGTGTTATGGCTTCAAAACTCACAAAATCTACCATTTTTGTGCCTTTTTACCTAGATTTTCATAAAAAATAGAAAAAGTGAAGATTCCGTGCAAAGTAACGCAAAAGCACTAAAAATAGCACAAAATCATATAAATAAGCCCAAAATATGATCTAAAACATAGGAAAAAACACTATATAAATGCAACGCATCAGCTGATAATCACTAGGTATGTGGAATCTTCTCCCAAAAATTCATACCTTAAATTTGGTGGGAGTCATTTAAGTTCCAATTTATTTGTCTTCATTCGTTTAGGTTTTACCAAAATAAGTTTCTCAGCTTTGGCTTTATGTGGCTCGATTGTCAGTCCTGTATCTATAATTTTTGTATAGGCTTGAGCTTCTTCCCCAATATCTTCTTCTTCACCCTTTTCTTTGACAAGACAAATCTCCAAAGGGTCCATTACTTTTTTCATATTTTATTCTTTTGACTCCAGTTCAAGTGCATCAATATTAAAACAAAAATCTACAAAAGAAGGTTTTTTTTAGAGAAGAGAAAAGATCAAAATCAATATTATTCTCACTGATATTTAAAGTTAATCTCTCTCTCTTCACATCTATCACAGCGCCTGTAGTAGCTAAGAATAGTCTCCCCAAAATGATAGGCAATTTAATGTCTTCTTCTATCTCCAATACTACAAAATCTGCAAGTATAAAAAATTGACCAACTTTAATTGGGACATCCTCCAAAATTCCCACAGGTCGTCGAATAGACCGATCAACAAACTGTAGTGAGATAGTGGTCGGCTTCATGTCTCCTATATCAAGCTTTTTACAAATTGACAAAGGCATCAAGCTTACGCTTGCGCCCAAGTCATACAAAGCTCCTTCAAAAGACATGTCACTGATCTGGCACTGAATCAAGAAGCTCCCTACATCTTCCAACTTCTAAGATATCTTGTTCTGGATTATCGCGCTACATTCCTCTGTAAGTGCCACAGTACCATACTCTTCAATTTTACATTTGTTGGAAAGGATGTCTTTTAGAAACTTCGCGTATGTAGGCATCTGTGATAAAGCATCAGTAAAGGGAATGTTAATGTATAACTTTTTCAATACCTCTAGGAATTTGCCAAATTACTTGTCCAACTTCGCCTTAGCTAGCCTCTGAGGGAAAGGGATGGGTGGAACATATGCAGGAGGACCTACATAAACTTCCTCCTTCTCCTTCTCCACAAGTTTCTCTTTATCATGTGGAGATTCCTTAGACTACTCTTCACCGACTACAGGTGTAGGTTCTTCATCAGGCATCTGGGGCTCATCCAATTGCTTACCACTCCTTGTGGTTATTGCACTACAGTGCTCCCTAGAAATCATCTCTGGTTGCCCTGGAAGTTTACTTGTAGGTCCCTTGAAAATTCTTGCATGCTGAGCTATTTGGCTCTCTAGCATCTCGTTGTGGGTTGCCAAGACATCCACACGAGATGTTAGATGCTTAATAGCATCAGAGGCATCTTCGTTGTGTTTCTTCTGAGCAACAACAAAACCTTCCAAAAGGGACTCCAAGTTGGACTTCTGAGGCTGATTGAACTGCCTAGACTGAAAACCTGGCGGTGAACTATTATTCTGCTGATTATATTGCTGAGGACCTTGCCCTTGATTATTCTTGTATGACAAATTGAGGTGGTTCCTCTAGCCTGGATTATATGTAGCTGAATAAAGGTCATTCACTTGCCTTTGATTGTAGTTGCCTCTGCTCTTGACAAGAGTCATCCTGTGGTGAGGCTAAAAGCTGACAATCCGTAGAAATATGACCTGAAACACCACAGACCTCACAAGAAACAGAATTAACTGCAACTGAAGAAAGAGTAAAAGAATCCAATTTCTGAGCTAAAGAGTCAACCTTTGCAGCTAAAGATGTTAAGGAGTTACTACTATACTTACCCATATCCATTGATGTGGTACCTCGCTCATTGGACCAATGGTTGTGATTCATGGTCATGTCCTTAAGCAAAATCATCGCATCTTCTATGTTTTTACTCATGATAGCTCCCCCAGCAATAGCATCCACCATGACCTTTGTGCTGTAATCCAATCCACTATCGAAGATATAGATTATGACCCACTTCTCAAGCCTATGATGATGACACATGCGCTGGAGCTCCTTGAAATTATCCCAAGCATCATAAAGCGACTCTCCTTCTTTTTGTCCAAAGCAAGTTATCATATTCTCAGTTGAACTGTCTTGCTGGGTGGAAAATATTTGGTTAGAAACGCACGTAAGAGCTCATCCTATGTAGTGATCGATCCAGTAGGAAGAGAATATAACCAAGCCCGTGCGCGATCCCTGAGAGAAAATGGAAATAGTTTTAGTCTTATCAGAAGATACACCGTTTACCTTAATGGTGTCACAATATTCTAAAAAGACAGCAAGATGAAGGTTAGGAACCTGTGTTGGGGAACCCCCAAACTAGTTCTGCTGAACCATAGTCACAAGTGCTGGTTTTAGCTCGAAATTGTTCGCTTCCACATTAGGTCGAACGATGCTAGAATTAAAACCCTGTATGTTAGGTACTGCAAAATCCCTTAGTGACTGATTGTTCACCATCACGCCTTCTTTTGCAACTTTCTTAGTCTGGAACTGTAGTTTTCTTCGAAGGCAAAAAGTGCGTTTAATCTTTGTATCTTCAGGAAATAGAGTACCTGTCTTTAAGACTCTGGGCATACAATGTGTTAATCAATAAAGAATAAAACTAAAAATAACAAAAAATAGCAATGAAGAAAAACTAAGTAAATGCTAAAATCAAAAGAAAAATGCCTAGTCTATAAACTTATCGATTAAATTGATATTGTCTGGCCTAATCCCTAGCAACGGTGCCAAAAAATTGATGCCTCCGCAAGTGCATGGATTTATCGAAGTAATAAAATAAGATATCATTCCCAATGAGGATTTGGCGGTCAAGTACTGATTACACAACTAGTTTATATTTAGGAGAATCAAATTATGATTTTGCGTGAACTCTAAGTATGAAAAGTAACAGAGGTAGCATTTTAGGGTTGAAATCAGGTTTTAGAAGATTTGGACTCGGGGTTTCACCACATTGACAATTATGAATTTGATAAAAAATCAATCCTTGAACAGAATAATTATAGCTATGAAAGGGAATTTTTCTTAAGGTACAGATTACCTCCTCCCGAAGCGTAATCCGGTATCTAGCAACGCTAACTCCCTACTCTCATGACAATTAACACAACTAGACCCATTAAGTTCTATGAAAAACCATGGAATCCTTCAAAAGAATCCAAACTACTCCCGGGATTGGATTCGTAGGTTTGAATAGAATAGTTCCAACGTTGTGATTCACCTCCCGGTACTTCTCATAACGTCTAAGACGCAAATATACTTGGCTAGAGTAAATTACGTAAATAACTCAATTCTAATTAAATCAATACTATAATAATCATGACAAAGAGTAAAAAATACA
Organism: Costus lasius; assembly: GCA_027563935.2. Classification (NCBI taxonomy): domain Eukaryota; kingdom Viridiplantae; phylum Streptophyta; class Magnoliopsida; order Zingiberales; family Costaceae; genus Costus; species Costus lasius. The sequence continues at coordinate 20,771,257 of CM050451.1, read as the reverse complement.
AATTTTAATGCATAAATGTCAGTGGGCTACATCCCTAATCCTAAAAACAAGTTTACTCGCTCATGTTCAAAGAAAACAACATGTTCATTGATGAAACTTGCATTGAATTCTATCAAAAGTACAAGAAATCACTAGGAAAATTATTAAAAAGCTTCCCCTCGATCTGGAGATGAAGATGAAGTGCTAAAATCTCTCCTTTGTGTGAATTCTCGCCGGAATTTCGCCCTGGAACCCGATTTCACCCTAGCCACTGCCTCTAATCGTGTTCACACATAAAAGTCTCCTTTGCCCTCCAAAAATTCCTCCTTTTATAGTTTAATCGGTTCGGAACCCTTCATGAAAGAATTCTAGAGAGTTTGGTTCAAATCCGACTCGATTTGGGGTTGAATCGATGAAAAACGTGAAGGGGCGAAAAAACTCACGGCTCGTAAACTGTTCACGGCTGCGGCCATGAAAGTTTCTCCGAATAAAATCCTTTGTGCACAGAAATATTCACGACCCGTGAAGGATTCATTGCCTCACTTATGAAAGTTTCTATGAACTTTTTTTACTTAGCCGCCTTTTCACCCCTTGAACTCGAAATTCACGGTCAGTGGAGAAACTCACGGCTGCGGCCATGAATTTCGTGTTTGACACAGTTTTCGCCCCAAATTTGATGTGCAATCTCATAATTTCCCCCAGAATCGTGCTATGGCTTCAAAACTCATGAAATCCATCAATTTTATGCTATTTTATTTGCATTTTCATAAAAACTAAGAAAAGTGAAGATTCCATACCAAATAAAGTAAAAATACTAAAAATTAGTATAAAATTATAAAATAAGCCCAAAATATCATATAAATAGGTAAAAATATGATATAAATGCAACACATTAGTCCGCAAGTGCACGACTTTATCGAAGTAATAAAAATAAGATTGTTTCCAATGAAGATTTGGCAGTCAAGTACCGATTACATGATCAATCTATAGCTAGGCAATTCAAAGTGTGATTTTTTTGTTTGGAAACTTCAAAGTACGAAAAAAAGCAGAGGTAGCGTGTTGGGTAATAATCAAATTAGAGAAGGTCAGGACTCGGGGTTTCACTACACTGGCAATTATGAATTTAATAAAAATAAAATCTTTGAACAAAAAATTACAACATTGAAAGAGATTTTTCCTAATGTACATATTACCTCCTCCTGAAGCGTAATTCGGTATCTATTTACATTAATTCCCTACTCTCGTGCCAATTAACATAAATTGACCCATTAAGTTCTGTAAAAAACCATAAAAATCCTTCAAACGTATCTAAACTACTCTCGTGATTGGATTCGTAGGTTTGAAACGAATAGTTCCGACGTTGCGATTCACCTCTCGGTCCTTCTCGCAACGTCTAAGATATAATCATATTTGATCAAAGTAAATTACTGAATAAACACAATTCTAATCAAATCAACTCTATAAAAATCATGACAAAGATTTAAAACAATAGATTTAATCCATAAATCGTCAATGGGCTGCACCCCTAATTTCGAAAAAGAGTTTAAGCGTTCATGTTCGTTGAATAATGCATGTTTAGTGATAAATTCAATATGTAATCACAAATAAATTGCAAAGAGACACTAGGAAAGTAATTAGAACTCTTGCCCTTGATATGGTGATGAAGATGAAGTATCAAATCCCCTTCTTTGCATGATCTTTCGCCAGAATTCTGCCTAGAAATTAATTTTCGATCTAGCCACCATCTCTGTTCGTGTTCGTCTATAGAAGCCCCCTTAAACTCTTCAAAAATCCTTATTTTTCTAGTTTAATAAGTGTAGAACCCATCTAGGAAGGCTTCTGCAACGTTTGGTTAGGTTTCAACTTGATTCGGGGTCGAATCGAGTGAAAAACCGAAGGGGGCAAAAAAACTCATGGGTGGTGAACTGTTCACGGCCACGATCCTGAGTTTTTCTGTTTCTGCATAGAAGTGTATTCACAGCCCATGAATATACTCACAGCCACGGCCCTGAAAGTTGCGTTTGACCTCCGTTTTGCTCTAAATTTGACGTATAGTCTCGTCTTTTCATCACGAATCATCCCGTAGTATCAAAATTCATAAAGTCCATTATTTTTTAGTGATATTCATAGTCCATGAAGGACTCACGGGTGCAACCGTGAATATTGCATCTGGCCTCCGTTTCACTCCAAATTTGATATGCGACATCGTATTTTCCTTGAGAATCGTGCTATGGCCACAAAAATCTCAAAATCCATCATTTTTATGCGATTTTACCTATATTTTTGTAAAAACCAAGAAAAGTAAAGATTTCATACAAAAGAAGATAAAAACACTAAAAATTGTATAAAATCATTCAATTAAGCCCAAAATATCATGTAAAATACAGGGAAAAATATGGTGTAAATGCATCTCATCAGTAACCAATAGCTTTCTTGTGTTTCTTTAAAACATTTACATAGTGTTTCCTTGGAGGGAAAACTAGAGGGGAGGAAAGGAAACTATCTTTTTTCCCCCGTTTACTTGGATAGATTAGTTAGCAAAGACAGAAAAATGAATGGATTCATGCCTAAAAATCCCTCATTTTTGATCCCCCTAAAATCTAGCGAAAATGCTCATTGCTCGCATTCTCGTCCAAAAATCATCGTTGCCAGTGCCTTTCCCAACTCCTCTCGATCACATTCTTGTCCCAAACCTCATGGGCTCCCAACTCTTCCTCTCCCTGTCTCCCTACCTCTCTCACGCGATTAGCCCTCTCTCCCCCTCATCTCTCGCATGAGGCTAGGGCGAACTAGGATTTTCTCCTGCTCGCGTCCATGTCCTGCTGCTCAGTGATCGTCGACGTCTACCTGCTCTCATCATCAACGTCCGCCTTCTCTCATTGCCTACATTTACCTACTCCCATTCGCTACTCCGTGAGGGTTCCATCTGCGCACTATCTTCCAAGTAAGCTTCCCTCGCCATGCTTCTTTCATCCATCCCGATTTTTGGTATTTGGAAGGTTTTTATCCCCGATATTATAGGGCTATAATCTAATGTTGATCATTCATTGTAATCTATGGACGAATGCACAAAACTATTTTATTTCGGTTGATCAACCTTATTTTTGTTCGTGGCTTTGATGCTCCTACAAGGAAAAGAAAGGTCTTGAAAGGATTTATAAATGTTTTGTATCAGTTTTGTTATGACCCGCTTAGTAAGCAAACTATTTATCAACTTGGTAGGCCAAAATGGCAACGTGACCTAATTTATTAAAATGTTTAAGCCCAAGTTAACAATAGTAAGTCCATTAAGCCTTACATATCATATAATCTTTTCTCCCAGATCTAATGTGGGACAAAATTAAGGTATTACAATCTTCTCCACTTAAGACTTGACATCCTCGTCAAGCCTAAACCTTAACACAAGCCGAAGAATCATCCTTAGTCGGTAGCATATGAGATTAGCCCAATGTGGCTCTACCATCCTCAGTAGCCCTTCCCTATTGAAATTTCATCATGCTTAGAACTATGTTTTGTGCTCTGATACCATTTGTTATGACCCACTTAGTAAGCAAACTATTTATTAACTTGGTGAGCCGAAGTAGCAATGTGACCCAATTTATTAAAATACTTAAGCCCAAGTTAATAATAGCAAGTCCACTAAGCCTTATATACTATATAATCTTTTCTCTTACTTCCAATGTGGAACTAAACTGGGGTATGAGAAGTTTAAGACCCTTGATTATGCTAAAGTTTCATAAGCATAAACAAATTCCCATCTCATAAGCTGTTGTGTTACTTCAGACAAAGTTTTAGTATAAACATAAATAAATTCCTATCCCATAAGTTGTTTGTTTGTTTTCAGACAAGTACTCTATATTATATAGTTGGTCTACAAACAATATAGTAAATTGGCCAAAAAGATGAAGTTTATGTTTATTCCAAATAAAAAAGGCTTCATTTAGTCAATGACAAAATTGAACTTTGTGATAATCTACACTAATATATCATGACAAATACATAGCAAGCTCCACCTCTCCTAAGAATTGATTATCCAAACATAAAAAGAATAGTTGTAGGTTTGTAGCATATAAAAAACCAGCCTATTTTAGCTTTGACTTTTGTGTAACTCTTTAGAGGCTTAGCAATAGAGGCAAGTTGCATTAGGAAATGTGAGCTAATTGCTTGATCGGTGAAACACTTATTATAGCATATGTCAGGTTATAGATATCAAGTACACTATTCCATTTTGGCAAGGTCATGCTTGTAGCTAGACCATGCATTGCAGCTCCAGGATACAAGAGAGCCTTGACAACAGATGCTGGAAAATAAGTCTTATAGGTGTTGTATTACTTTTGTGTTTTGTGTTGACAATACTATGGATGAGATGGTTGATTGATATGGTTGGATTCTTTTTGAATTCATATGTGTTGACAATACTATGGATGAGATGGTTGCTTGATATATGGTTGGATTCTTTTTGAACTCATATATGTTGACATTATGCATGCTTTACATAATTATACTAGCTTGTGTTTTGTTATCTATCTTATGATCAATGTTCTTGCTCAAAACAAATAACTATGATATACCTAGCTTCTAAATTATTTATTTGATACATGATGACTTCCTTTTTATAGGACCAGCGATATGTAGCTATTAGATGTACAAGTATTTAGTTTGTAGCATTTTTACCCATGTGGTTAGTAGTAAAAGTGTTTGTCTATAATTCATTGAGCTTTGAATAAATTATAACAGGAAAAGTAGAGTTCGGCCCTAAATAGTCATATCTTAATTTACTTGGTAGTGCTTTAAGTTCTACTTTTGGTTGCTCTTTATTTTTAAGTTCATTTACATTTTTCATGTTCATAGTTTCAACTATGAGAGTTGAATTCAAAATTTCTACATATTCTTGCACTTCATGTTGTGTAGGTTCGTGTTTCATTAAATAGATTTCTAATGGGTCTCTTTCATCTTGTATTATTATCTCATTCTCAATATTCTATTTATAGATATTTATATGACGCCAAGAGTTAGTGGAGGAAGGTTTTCTTCATGCTTTTAGTTAAGTCAAACTCCACAATATCATTTCCTATATTCAATGAATGTTTTCCATATTTTACATCTATAAGTGCTCCAGTAGTAGCTAAATTAGGTCTATTGGTATTTTAGAATCTTCTTCTATTTCAAGTATAACAAAATCGTAGGAATATAGTTTTTACCTACTTGGGTAGGGACATCTCTAAAATACCAATAGGAAATTTTAGAGATCTATCAACTAATTGCAAAGATATGGAAGTAGGCTTTAAATCTCTAATGTCTTACTTTTTGCAAACATATAGAGGAATTAATCTAATGCTAGCCCCTATGTCACAATGTGCTCTATAAACTACAACTTTAGAATTCACAAGATATGATCTAAATTTCTCAAAGCAAAAAAAAAAAAAAAAAAAAAAAAAGACTAGTAGTTCCTTTTGTGGTGGCATAATTATGTTGTGCTTCATTCAAAGTTTGACTAGCATAGTAGATGCGTGTGACTTTTTATCCTTTCGTTGTCTAAGAACCACCCCCTACTATAGTGTTGCTTGCATCGCACATGAGTTCAAAAGGGAGAGTCCAATCTAGAGGTTGTATAATTGGTGTTGTAATCAATTCTTCCTTCAACTTGTTGAATGCCTTGAGACAATCCTGATTAAAACAAAAATTCACATCTTTTAGACATTAAATCGTTAAGAGGTTTAGCAATTTTATAAAAATCTTCAATAAATCTTCATTAGAATCTTGCCATGCCCAAGGAAACTCATAACTTCTTTTACAAAAGTAGATGGGGGCATCTTCTCAATGTCTTATATTTTTTGCTTTGTCTATTTTAATATCTCTTTCTAAATTAAATATCCCAAAATAATACCTTGTCTTACCATAAAATGATATTTTTCCTAATTATGAATAAGGTTTCCTTCCTCATATCTCTACAAAATATATAAATTAGTGAAACATGATTCAAAAGTAGAGTCATAAAAAGAAAAATCTTTCATGAATATATTTATGATGTTCTGAATAAATTCAGAAAATATAGCCATCATGCATCTTTGAAAAATGGTTGGAGCATTACATAATCTAAAAGGCATTTTATGATACACAAAATTTCCATATGGACATGTAAACGTGATATTTTGTTGGTCATTTGGGTGTATAGGGATTTGGAAAAATACATAATAACCATCCAAAAAGCAAAATATATGAGTGATTTACCAATTATTCCAACATTTGATCAATAAAATCAATGAGCCAACGCACCTAAGCTACCCCATAATAGTTCTACTTGGAATGAATTCATTATTTTTATTTTTAATAATTGTAATACCTCTTTTCTTTAGGATAATATGTACTGGATGTACCCACTCACTATATGAGATTGGATAAATTAACCATGTAGCAAATAGTTTGAGAACTTCCTTCTTTACTATCTCCCCTATGTTTGAATTTAGCCTTCTTTAGAATTGAATGGAAGATTTGCTTTCATCTTCCAATATGATCCTGTGTATACAAAAGAAGAGTTAATATCTTTAGAATCATCAAGAGAATAACCAATTACCTTCTTGTGTTGTCTTAATTCTTGCAATAGCAACTTCATTTCTCTTGCATTGAGTTAAGCATTTACAATCACAAGAAAAGTAGAGTTAGGTCCAAAAAATTCTTATCTCAATTCACTAGGTAAAGTTTTTAATTCAACTTTTGGAGATTCTTCTTCTTTACTCTCAATTTGATTTATGTTTTCATGTTCATTCTTTTCAAGAGCAGGAGTGGATTTTTTCATCTGAGCATGCTCCCTAGCTTCATAAGCAAGATCAATTTCATCTTCTAAATAATTTTCTTGAGTGTCTTGATAGGGCCTAGACGGCTGCTACCGCAAGTGCACAGTCTATCACGTAATAAATAAGATCGAACCCACAGGGACTAGGGTCAAGTATTAATTGATCGGTCAATTCGTAGCTAGGTTAACCATTAAGGGAGAAATGGCTAAAATCCTAGTGCAAGTAATTAAACTAAAGCGAATTAAGAACAAGCAGCGCAGAGAGCAAAGCAAATGAGATTTTAAATCTGTGAGAGAGATTCGGGGTTTTAGGTTTCACCACACTGAAACATGCAGAATTATTAGGGTTTGATGTTCTAATCAAGCTTTATCTAAGTTCTCAAGGTAATCCTTCCTAGGGTACAGACGCGCTCCCTCTCAGGACACAGTCCGGTATCCGCCTTAACCCAAGTCTCCTACTCTCTTGGCTTACCGGGTTAAGTCAAATCCAATGGGATTTGTGAAGGATTAGAGTTCCTCGGGTGATTTCGAGTGCTTTCGCTAAACGAAGTCATCAATCCAGTCTAAGGGGTTCCGATGACTGTGGTTCACCTCTCAGTTCTTCCCACAGCATCTAAGACATGCATACATATGACCAGTACATAAACATGAGATAAAACGTCCTAGGCATGAATAAGAACATAGATAAGTAAAGAAATATATAGATCAAACCATAGTATTCAACATTTATACAGTGGGCTACTCCCAAACCCCGAAAGGTGAGTTTACGCTACAAGATTCATCGTTAAATACACAAAATCTCTCATAAAAGTCGATTCAAACCAAAGGGAGGGGTAGATCCTTGATGCAAGAAGGTCCAGCATGAAGATTCATGCCGGAACGACGAAGAAATCGAGCCGGAACAGTGTTGTCGCCCCAAAATTGCCCGAAAACCCTAGGTTGTCGCCGTTTTGACTCGTTCTCCTCAATCACTTGATCAAATCTGATGATTCTGGTCCCAAAACGTCCGTATCCAAGTTGGAAAGGTCTCCCTGAAATTTTGTTCAAATCCAAGCCAGGAATAGAAAGTTATGGCCGAAATACCGAGCGCTTGTCATGCAGGATGCGGGACGATGCACGGTCGTGTATCGGTACACGGGCACGCCCGTGCACGGCTCGGTTAGGACGATTCTGATGACTTACGATGCACGGCCATGCATGGATACACACCCATGACCGTGCACTCTATAGAAGGCTCCGATTAGGCTGAAATTTGGTGTGTAGCTTTGTTTCATCATGAGAAATCGTCCCATACCTTCAGATTCTCCAAATTCTATCAATTTTGAGGACAAAAACCTACATTTTCATAAAACAAGGAAAAAGTGAAGACTCTGAAGAATATGAAGCATTTGAGTGCATAAATGAGACAAAGCATGCGTTTTACTCCAAAATAATAATAGAATTAAGTCACAAAATATCATATTTTTGCATGTCATCGTGTCTTTATCTTTATGTACAAGATCACTATTATTTACAATGTCCTCTACAATATTCATAACTTGAACATGTGAAAAATATTTTCTACTAAATCAAATTCTACAATGTTGTCACATATGTTTAATGTTAGTTTTTTTATTTTTCACATCAATAATGGCACTTGTAGTAGCTAAGAAAGCTTTACCTAAAATCGTAGGTATCTTAGAATCTTATTTCATCTTGAAGACTACAAAGTTGATGGGTATGAAATACATACCCACTTGTATGAGTAAATCTTCTAAAAGCCCTATAGGACATTTAATAGACTTGTCATTTAACTATAAAGAAATAATGGTGGGTTTGAGATCTCCTATATCTAGTTTCTTATAAGTAGACAAAGACATCAAACTCATGCTAGCCCCTAGATCACAAAGTGTCTTTTTCAAAGATCATATCTCCAATTTAGCATGGAATGGAAAAACTACATAGGTCTTTCAACTTAGGTGGAAATTTGTTTTGAATGATACCACTGCACTCTTTAGTTAAGGAAACTATCCAAATATCCTCTAATTTTCTTTTATTTGAAAGAATTTTCAAATTTTGCATATGAAGACATTTGAGATAATGCATTGGTAAATGGAATATTTATGTAAAGCCTTTTCAATACTTCTAAAAATTTTCTAATTTTTTTTTGGTCTAATTTAGCCTTCACAAGTATGTGAGGAAAAAGAATAGGGGGAATATAAATTGGTGGTGCTATGCATTCAGGTTCAAAATTATTTTTGGATTCTATGTGGTCATAGTCCATGACTGGGTTCACAATAGGTGATCTTTCATGTTCATCAATTTTTGTTTTTTGCTTCTGCATTTTCTTCTTCTTCAACATTCTCATCAGTTCTACCCTTATGTTCTTCTAGTTGTTTTCCACTTTTTGTTATGATTGCATTACAATATTTCCTAGGGTTTATTTTAGTTTGCTTGGCAACTTTCTTGGTGGTTTATAGGATGTGCTGGCTCGTTGAGCAATTTAGTTTTTTAGCATCTTGTTATGGGTGGGAAAGCATCAAATTTTGAGTTTGGTGATCTTATGGACTCATTTACGTCATCATTTTGTTTGCTCTGAGTGGTTATACATTTGTTAAGTAAAGATTCTAGGTTTGACTTTTGTGTTTTGTTATATTGCCTCTGTTGATATCCTAAAGGTGTAGAGTTTTTATGAGTGCTAATATTTTGATTACTTTTTTAGGATATATTTGGATGACTTCTCCGTCATGGGTTATATGTGCTAGAGTATAGGTTGTGTTATGTGGTTAAAACTACCAATTGCATTAACTTGTTCGAAGTTTTATTCTATAGATGGATTTAACACAACATCACAGTTATCAACATTACGTCCATAGTTACCATTGATATCACATAAAATAGCATGTATAGATTGCATGGCAAAAGAATTAAATTTATTAGCATGCATGTCTACTTTTTGTGCTAAAGTTTGCTACATCATTCTCATTTTTACCTTGTGGTTGTGGTATATAGATCATACCTCTTTTTATTGTCCATTGATTTGATTCATAGCCATGTCTTCTATGAATCCAGAAGTTTCATTAATCCCTTTGGTCATCGGTGCTCCACCTACTATTGTATCCACAAATAATAATCAATTCCTCTTAGAATTGAGCCTTAGCTTTCTCGCCAAAGGTAGAAGCCGCCACAACCTTCTTCTTCCTTGAAATCTTCTTCGAATCCCCCTATTAGGGTTGCTTTGATCTCTATTTATCCTATAGGAATCATCTTCCTTCGCTTTTGAATCTTTCCCTCTCCAAAAATCCAAAAAATTTGTGATAGAATTGGGTCAAAATTGCTTGGTGGACACTGGACTACTCACAGTCATAACTTATACTTGATTGTAACCACAGTTAGTAACGATGGTCATGGAACTTGACTATGCAAAAATTCTAAAATTATCATTCAACATCTTTTTGCTAAGTGAAGTCATGTCTTGGCTTTAATCTTCACTGAGTTCCACTAAATTTTGATGTTTTTGCCTAAAAATACGCAAAAATAAGAAAAACTATAGGCTCTTGAACTAATAAGCATATTTAGGTTGAAAATGATATAAATATAATGAATACTATAGAGCTTAGGTACTCATACTCTTTGTTATAGAGCTTCAATCTTTTGATGCTAAAAATGTATGTTTTTAAACAATAAATTGTCTTCTCCTTCTCATGGATTCTTGATGGGAAACAAATAACATACCAATAAAAATGTTCAAATAATTTAGAAGGCATACTTGGGTCAATTTTAAACAGTTTTACTCTGCACCAAAAACATATTGTGCAATATAGTTTGGGGAACAAAGAAAAAAGTGCTAAAAAGTTGGCAGTAGTTATGGTTATAATAGTTATACAAATTGATATACTAGAATATGACAAGTTAGGTATGCAATCGAGAATTACAATATTGATTAGAATTTTCTTAGCAAGTTACTTACAAATTGCCATGTGAAATAGTGAAATAGTTACTTACGTCAAATCAATTAATTCATGATTAATAGATAATGTAAGCCCCATTTGAGAGAGTTATAAAATGAATGACATAAGTATGGGTGGCAATGGGTTGAGTACCTGCATTTTTATTCTAAATCTGAACCCGACCCGCTTGCTCGCTATTTGCACCTAACTCAAACCTGAGTCAAGTACCCTTGGCAATAAGTTAGGTACCTGTGTTTTTACCCTAAACCTGAACCCAACTTGAACACAAATTGGGTATTTAAATGGGTACCCATGGGTACCTGACTAAATAAACAATAAAAAATAAATTATTTATATTTTATAAAATATAAATTAAAAAAATTAAAATAATAATAAATATATTTATATAATAATTATTTATTATTATTTTTATATTTTTAATAGTAATAAATATTTATATAATAGTATATTATTATTATTATTTATATTTTAATTATATATATTTATATTTATTATTGAAATCGATTATCAAATATCGGGTACCACATCTCTAAATCTGCACTCGATTAAAATTCAACTTATCAAACCCAAACTCATCCTGTTTAACTAATTGAGTACCCAAACCCCTCATAAAATAGATTGGGTCAAGTACCAGTCCTAACACGGTTAGATTGCCAATTCTAGGTATAAGTGAGCACCACTTAAAGGTGAAAAATCCTTATATATTTTGTCATAAATACTTGCAAATCTTGTAGAATTCTTTTGAGTACTTTCTTCTTTTTTACCCTCTGTTTTCTTGGAGGGAAGAAAAACTATAAAGAATGAAAAACTGCAAGAAAAGAAAACTTTAGAAAAAAAAATCTATATCCTGTTTCTTTGGAAGGAAGGAAAAGAAGAAGGAAAATTAATTTCGAAGGTCGAGCGAAGTGGCGTTGTGTTTTCTCCAACTTTTCCATCCGATTTGGGTGGAAAAGTTCCAGAGGAAAAGTTATAAAATTTTCCATCTACTTTTCCACTCAAATTTTTCCTTCTGCCCAAGGAAACAGCGGAAAACTTATTTTTCTTTTCTTTTCTTCTAGTTTTTCTCCCAAGGAAATAGACTCCCTCTATTTCCTTGGAAGGAAGGAAAACTATAAGAAATGAAAAATTGCAAGGAAAAAAAACTCTAGGGGAAAAAAAAATCCATATCCTATTTCCTTGGTATAAAGGAAAAGAAGAATGAAAATTAATTTCGAAGGTCGGGTAAAGTGGCGTTGTGTTTTCTCCAACTTTTCCGTCTGATTTGGGCAGAAAAGTTTCGGAGGAAAAATTACAAAATTTTCCATCCATTTTTTCACTCAAAATTTTCCTTTCGCCCAAGAAAACAACGAAAAACTTTTTTTTTTTCTTTCCCTCTAATTTTTCTTTCAAGGAAACAAACCCTTAATTCTTAATGTCGGTGTGAAAAAAAAAACTGAGGTTAATTTATTTAGATAGTAAATTTCTTAAAAATTGATTTATTTAGATACTTTTCAAAGTAATTCATAAATAGCCGTCTTTGGCTCACGTGGCAAACTACTTATAACATTTTAGTAAATGTTTTTATTGTTTAAGATAATCGAGACTAAAATGTGGAGGGACCTCTAGGACGTCGTCACCGCCTAATTCCACCATGTTCATTCATGGTTTTCTCCGAGTCTTCTAGAATGTTGAGGATCCTCCGTTCCGTATGCTTCTTGCACCTTCCTCTCGTATCTCTCTCTCTTCGTTATCCTCCCGTGCCGCCAGGAAGCACAACGCGATAAGAACCATCCTTTTCGCTACGCCGGCCGTTACTCCCCGCTCCCGGATGGCTTCTGCCAAGTGCTCCTCCATCTCCCTCCGCTCCTTCCACTTCCGCAATCTCGCTCCCCTGCCTCCTCCGATCCTTCTTCGCCTCAAGACCCGCCGCCCCCTTTCTGGACCTAGGGTCCTCCTGAAGAGCGCGATGCACTGGAGGGCAAACCGCAGCGCGAAGGGCATCTGCCAGGTTGCTCGTTCCTCCGGCGAGCTAACTACCCCGAACTCGGTCTCGGTAGAAGAACGGCCTCCTTTTGATATTAATCTAGCTGTTGTTCTTGCTGGATTCGCCTTCGAGGCCTATACGAGTCCTCCGGTGCGTACTTGGCGGGTGCTCATATTCCTTTGCCTTTTCAAATATAAGTTTGTGATTTTTTTTGCTTTCCGATTGTTTCCTTTTTCTCATTTTGAATGACTTGGTTCTTTTGAACAGAAAAATGTCGGGTGGCGTGAGGTTGACACTGCAGATTGTGAGACAGTGTTCCTTTCCAAGTACGCCCCTAATCCTTTCCATGCGCTTGTTTTCTGTTACAATATTGGGCGATCAGCACGCAATCTATGAATTGGATAAGAGGGTCTTTCCTGCTTATGGACCCATTATGAAATCACATCATCGCAACTTTAGAAAAGTTATTTCCTAGTGTTCGTGTTGATTATTCTGACCGAATTTTGCTTGTCAGAAAACTTTCTCTTACTTACGGCCTTCTCTGGTGAAACATGCATTCAAATAATATGCTGCCTAAGTAACCTATGTTTTCTCCGTCAGGAAATTTTCTCGCTAGTTTAGGTTCTCTCCTTGTACAACTCTTATGGCTGATGGCCTGTTCCCTCTATGACTGATGCTTTTTGAACCAGAAATTTGTGGAATTGGATTTCCAATCTCATTAGTTTTTCTGAATTATATGAGAACTTGGGAGAAAGTTTTAACTGTAAAAATTTTGTGATTCTCCATATCCTATTTGCTTATGTTTGCCAAAATACTTTGATTCCAATAATTAGTCAATTACTTGATTCCTGAAGCAAGAAAAATCAAGGCAGTTTAGTACGCCATGGTTAGAAATGGAATTGTAACGCTTTAGAGAAACACATGAATTTGAATTTAAATTCTTATAAATTCAATTCTGTTATGGGATTAGATTTCTTTTTTTATGAGAACTGATTTCAAACAAGTGGTACTTTTTAAAATTATTGTTGGTTTTTTTTTTTCATTTCCCAAAACATAGTGAACATATCTTTTATTCTTCAAGAGAGTTTTAGAATCCGCATCACAATGAAGCACTTGTGTCATGCTAAACTAATTTGATAAATGATATGTGTATGCTAGTTCGGTTGAGATTTGGGATGTCGACCCCTTGTTTGAGGCTCGACCCTCTTGTTTCAAGAAAATAACTATCGAAGGTCTTTTGGACCATTGCTGTGGCACATTGCAAGTCAATACCCTTTTCTATACTTTGTGCATGACTTCCTTTGATACACCAAGCCATGGGGCAATTAAATCTATGGATTTTTGTGATGTTGATCAAGAGAATACAAGATGGGACACTTTTGGCTAACATCATAGTGATCCAATGTCAAATGAGGCACAAAGGAGGGATGAACCCTCAACCACACCAAGTGCCTAGTGGCGTTGGCATACCTATGATACAAATGTAATGCATAAAGGGAAGAAGAGGCACACCTATGATATGAGTTTGTCGAACATAGGCATGATAATGGGACATAATGGATAGGTAGGTGAGGTTGGTAGTGTGCATTAGTGTCATCACCATAAAGGGACAAGTGAGATTGAGACATACCATGTCACAAACAAGGTTTTGAAAAACTAATCCATATAGCATGGCATATGCAATACGTACCTAAGCCTAGTCTGGTATTGATATGTGTAGTTTGTACTTTGTACCAGCTTGAAATCAGTCTGGTATTAGTACATGCGGTATGTACTTGTTCGAGATTAGTCTAATATCGGTACATGAAGTATTGGTGGTATGTTTGATATATACCAGTCTAAGACAGAACACGTACATTGGTGCAGATCAAGATTCTAATCCTTGGTCACTATTGCTATGCAATGGGTGTGTTGTGCATGCCTATGTCATTAACATTGAGTCTTAGCACAATTGTATAATGACACATAATAGATGGGCAAGTGAAGTTGGCAGTGTGCATTAATGCCATTGCTATAGAGGGAAATGTGCTATTGAGGCAATATCACATCGCGGTTGCTGAGCAATAGTGTGTCATGCATGCTTGTGTCATTAGGATCATGAGTTTGGTGTGATTGTTCAATGACACATCATGACATGCAGAATGCAGTTTGTAGGGTATAAAATGGATTTATGTGGACAAATGTTGCAAGCAGGTGAAGTTTGTGGATGGCATGGTCCAATGCAAGGTAAGGGTGGGGTTGCATAAATCAACTCACTTAACGCAAAGGAAGTGTTTAACATGCCTTAGATTAGATGCACCTAAAGTAGTGTTTAAATAGACTTTGATGATCAGTAGTGGATCCAAGACTCAAAGGTGCATGGACGTAAATATAATAATACAAATATATAAACATATAATTAAAGGTAAGACAAAAATGATGACAGTGGCATCCTAAGCTCTTGGTGAACACCAAGCACAACCATTAGAAAGTGGCCACGGTTCATGTGATCGGATCACCAGTCTATGGGTGCTTTTGGTCGGTTAATTGAACCGTTGACCTCAGTCAACCAGTTAACCGTACCATTCGGTTCAATAAAAATT
This sequence comes from Costus lasius, assembly GCA_027563935.2. Lineage (NCBI taxonomy): Eukaryota > Viridiplantae > Streptophyta > Magnoliopsida > Zingiberales > Costaceae > Costus > Costus lasius. Next base: position 20,755,990 of record CM050451.1, on the reverse strand, counting down.
GTGAGCCATTTTCGAACCGGTTTGACCGGCAAATGGTTAACCAGTCAACCGGTTTGGTTAACCAGTCAACCAGTTTGGTTAACTACCGGTTAACAGGTTTGGTTAACCACCGGTTAACTGGTCATAATTTATTTTTTTCTTGAATTATAATACATTTTCTAGATTTTTTTAGATTGGAGAGTAAATATTAAGTTATTAACTCCCCTTATAAAAAATTATTAAGAACATATAGTATGCATCTGGACCACTGGTAGAGGCGTAGAGCTGCACCCATACTTCTGAAGTGCTGATTTCGTGGACAGGTCACAGGGAGCAATCTCTCATTGAGATAAAGCTACAAATGTGTTATAAATTTATAATGGATTACAAAACTGCACATTTCAATGTGCACGTCTGGAGTACTGAGATAAAGAAAAGGTCTACATGGAGGGATCACAAATTCACAACAATGGCAGGTACAAAAACTGAGAGTTAAATTCATGAGAGGTTGCAAATAAAGTTTCACATGAACAAACTAGCTAGAGCAATTTCTAAGAAGCACGAACTGTGTGACGAGTAATAAGATCAGTGGAGATTAAAATTAGGGTTAGAAATAGAAAGTTAAAAAAATAATTTATCAAATATAACTAAGCCTAGTAGCCCACTAGTCCAGTAAGGCAGTAATCCACTGGCCCATTTTTTAGGGATTTGAGTTAATTTATCAAATGTTGGTCGTTGAGTAAAGTTGTCTAAGTCGAATGAATCAAATTAATAAAAATAATTAATTTATCTTATATTATTGGTTGGCGGTTCAGTTAATCGCCCTTTTGGCTAACTTTTGAACTATAACTGAACCGATAACCAGTGCCCAAGTAAAAAAATCGACTGCGTAATAAACCATTTGATTCACCATTCGATTCGGTTAATCGTGGTTTGACAGTTATGGTTTTTCTGCACACCCCTAATCACTTGGGTCTGGTCATTGATGGTGGTGGTTGCGGTGCATACTGTATAGTATCCACTAGACTCCATAGTATCCCACTAACTTCATGGATCCTTTGTCTTTGTCGATGACTTAGTAATTAGCACCAAACTAAGTTGATTAGCGATTCTATCACCTATGAGGCAACATTGGCTATCACCTAAGAGGCAAAATTGGTATTTGTGATTCTGCTGTCCAAATGACTGATAGGCACTTGAGCCAAGAGAAGTTGTTAGGCCAAGTCAAATCTCGAATGTAGAGATCGTTGAATTGGGATGCTTAGTGAAATGTTTGAAACATTGAACACCAAATGCAGAATGCGAATAGTTTGTAATCAAATAGACAATAATATGAATAGTATTCCAAAGTCCGAACTTCAAACAAAAAGAGAATGTTCTAACTTCCAAGTCTAAAGCATTGCGGTAATTGCAAATTTTTATGTGATTTGCCCGTAATTGCATTGCAATAGCTATTTTTTTAATATAATTGGGTCTAGGAAAATATATTTTTTTTACATGGTTCATACATAAATAATTTTTTTAATAAAAACATTGTTAGAAAAATGAAAGGGGGCAAACAGATATAATACATAGATTAAAATTTGTTGATTAGAGGCAAATTAAAGTTTATATATATATGTATATATATATATATATACATATATATGTATATATATATGTATATATATATGTATATATATATGTATGTACATATATATGTATATATATGTACATATATATGTATATATATGTACATATATATGTATATACATATATGTGTACACATATGTGTACACATGTGTACACATATGTACATATAATATATGTACATATATATGATATATATATACATATATATATATGTATGATATGCTAAATAGAGTTAGTATTAAGGATCAAAATGAATGGGGGCTCTTCTGCATGGCATAACCACTACTGATGATAATGGTGGGAGAAAGCAATGATGGTAGTGGGGAAATTTTTGCCGGGCATATCCATGTATGAGATGAGTTTGATATGTGGGGTTGTAGGTCTAGCTAATATTTGAGATGCCTAGAGCACACCTTTGAATATGGTGGCAATGATACAATTGATGGCATGCTCCTTAACTAGAAATGGTCAAAGAATTCCATGGGATCGGCATTTTCCCTACTATCCTCCACATTTTATCGACAAAGCATGCACTATGGTACTTGGCACACAAGGAATATAGACCATCCCATGACATGCTTGTGATGGAAGCACACATTGACATGACTAGCATGTGGGCAAGTGTGTGACCTTAGATGATTTGGTGGTCATGACTCGATGAGTGGTGGTTTTATAGCTGAGGTGGTAATGTGTAGGTTAGCAGACATCACTAAATAACTATAGATGATGTCTTCCTTATGGAGATATCCTTCTTTGATATTCCTCCCTGATTCAAGAAGCTTGTAGGCAATTGAATGGGCTAGGACAATGAGAAAAAGGCACTTGTTCGGATTAGATGTTCTATAGTGCAAGGTTTGCTCCATATTGGTGTATCTATATTAGGTTGAATTTATGTTGTCTAGTAATATTGACACATTGGTATTAGTTTGGTCTGAGTGCTGGTGCTACTCTAGACCAAACTATCATACTAGGCAATAAGCCGGATATGGTTTGATTTTAAGAATGAAGGAATACTCCTATAATGGGAACATGTGCTTTTCATTAGAGCTGAATGGATGGTGTAGCCTAGTGCTAGATTCAACCTAGTGGGGCGGGTTGTGCATATAATGATTTTAGTGACATCTAGTGAGAGATTTAGAGGAGGCTTGTGATGTGTTTTTTTTGTTTGGGGGGGGGGGGGGGGAGCTTCATAAGTATATCAGTTGGGCTTTGATATCAAGCTGATGAAAAGATGAGGGAGAAGAGTTGGGCTTTGATATCAAGCTGATGAAAAGATGAGGGAGAAGAGTAGACGACAGGAAGAATAAAACCAATAGAGTATAATTGGTATCAAGAAGAATAAATTCAATTTTTTAATTAAAGGCTACCTACCACAAGCACATAAAATCCCTTTAGGCTTTAAGCTCTCTTTTATGTACAATCTTAATTAAATATTAGCTAGTATAAAACCCCCCTAGCACATGATTTAACAACTAATTGTCCACTAACAAAGCTTTACAATAATAAAATAAGATTATTTAACATCCCTATAATATAATAATGTAATTAACACATCACAGAGTTTCTTGAAGCTTTCCATATGTTAAATTAGATAGTTATGATCAGTTCATATATCATGGAGTCCAAATCCATGAACACATCAAGGATGTAGAAAGTCAGTTTTCCAAACTATTGAACTGCAAGTTTACTATTGCTTGCATGAACGGGTGGAACATGAAAAACATTGAGGAGTCATTGTTTTATATGGTTGAACTTAAAATACATGATTTGTATTCACCTGATAAATGAATTCTAATATAGTCCTTATATTTTCTAGGCAATTTCTTCGTGAGATATATGATGGACAACTTCGAATTAAGTTAAAGAAAGGTGTAGATTTGCCTACAATGGACCCATGGGTATGTCTCCCCCTTGCATTCACTCTAGAAAATGAACATTTTTTTTTTGTACATTTTTTGCTGCAGGAGCAAATGTTTTGACCTTGCTATATATGTATTGTTTCATGCACTTATTTCCGTTTCTCTTTTATCCCAATTGTAATATTATATAGTGACTAGTAGAAGTTATGTATCCAATTGTATATAGAAGGTTTTCCTTAATTGTTTCTTAGTCCTGCCACTCACATGATGGGACCCTTGTGGGTATTTATTATTGACACATGCACTTGATTTTGCCAATTCATTATTGTAGGCAAATTCTTGGAAATGAGGTTTTGTTTTGTCATTAATTGACTGCTCATACAGCATAGTGAACATATAAAGGAGCATGCTGTGTCATGTACAAGCAAGATACACTGCATGCTCACTTTTGTATGCAACGCCAATTCCACATGCTTCATTTGAGTGTTTTTGGCCAGCACAAAATATCATAATTTTACTCATTGTCAAACTCCCAAACAACTCAAGTGGGATGGCTTAGTGGATTGGGAAGTGAGTTCTCTTTGTTCAATTCAATCAGAATATGGTAGATAGTCTAAAATTGAAGCTTGTTTGTAGATTTGCTCATGGACTCAGTTTGAATTATAAAAATCTATTTTCATTAATAAAATAATCTAACACAACTATCCCTAGATCTGATGAGTTCGTGCCAAGCTCACACCCTAAAAAGAAAAAACAACTCTCAATAATGCTCCTATTAACCCCCCAAACCCTAATACATACTACTCCTGCCCATGGTTTTAAAAGTTGGTTTGGCGACTCGGTTCGGCGAGTCACTGGACCGATATAAACAGTGCGTACCAATACTATACTATAGTGATTTTGCCTGTACCGATTGTGTGCTACGGTGATTTCATCTCGTACTGGACTGGTTTGTGTTCGGACCGAAATTTCAAACACTGCTCCTACCTTGACATATTGGGTCCAATATATTGACCCAGATTTGCTTTATTACTAATAGAGTTGGGCCATAACATTGCCTCTCTCATGGACTATAACCTTGTCCCTAAGGCATATGACTACTCAGAAAATTATTTTCAGCTTGGCACTTGAGGTTGCTGCCACCCTAAGTTCCTATGTGCTCCTTTTTTGGCCCTTTCCACGTCTTCATCCTTTGTGAACAAAATCAGATGGAGACTTTTGTTCCTATATCGATGCATCAAGGTGATCACAATGAAAACACATTCATTTTTCTCTTTTATTAATACAGTCTTGGTAGGACATGGTTATGCTCCCTTTATGTGGTTGCCACTACTTAGCCCTTCTATAGGGCCATAGGGCCATGCCGGCTGATTCCTCTACTCTCCGCATGTGTCATGGTACTAGAGTAGATGCTAGTACTTCTCCTCCTTAATTGGGGAACACTATAGATCTAATCAGCTCTTAAAAGTGAATATGATAATGCTAGATACAAAGGAGGACTTTCTCCTAAAGAGTAGTTTTTATAACCTAATTGGCTTTTGCTTGTCACTCCTTCAACCCTATCTGCCCCTTCATTGTTGCTCCCCCTGTCATCTCTCTCTCAATGTATGACGTTGATGGAAAAAAGCTCACTCCTCATATATTGTTGTTCAAAAAAGTTGGGTATTTATGGGCCTATCTCCTCCAAGATGTCATGTACTCCATAATAGGAATGAGTCCCTACTTAAGGGCTACAAAGTGCTCATACACAGGTGGCTGAAAATTTACTATATCTTTACAACATTTCCTCTTTCAATATTTCCCTAGTGAGGTTAGAAAATCTCCACTTCATCCATCTGCACCAATGATCCTTCTTCCATACATTGCGCTAGTGCTAGTTGGTGGTTGTTGGAGTCTTGCTTAGGTTTACCCTTCTCTCGCCAGTAAGCCCTCCATCTCATCCAAAACCATAAGGTGATGATCCATCTCGATTTGGTGTTGTGTAATCTCTGCTCGCTCCTCCTGGTAATGCTGTTATTCCTTTACCACCGCCAAGACTTCCATCCTAGAATTCCACTTGCACTACTACAATAGAACTCTGAACTTCTAATAGTGTCTTCTCAAGTGCTTCTAGTCATGTCTCTCCCCTCGTCATCGCCGTGTTGCAATAGTTGTTGCTTTCAAAGTTTTTTTTGCCTCTTGGCTTTTGAAGCTTTGCTTCCACTAATCTTCTACTTTTTTTCCCCTTCTCTTATTGAACCCTAATCTCCTCTTACTTCTATTGACAGAACTCCTCTAATCTCCTCGCTTGCCTTCATGCAACATGTGATGTGTCACCCAGATTTGTGTCGCTGACTTGAATAGTGGAGGGGATTCGACGCTCGTTCACTGCACCTTCCTATCGTGTGAGAGTCCTAGTTGCACTTCACGACCTCTAATTGCAACCTCTTATCGAGTGGTAGAGCCAAATTGTTAGGTAGACCCAATAATGCTTTCTTTAAGCCCCAAACCCTAATACATACTAACTCTCCTACCATCGTAAACCGATTCTAACCCAATGACCTAGATTAGCTTTATTACTAATAGAGTTGGACTAGTAACATAATCTCTCTTCATAAAGCTTTGTTCTTTTGACATTTCTTACCTATAGGGTCTCAAGCTGAGCTACTGCTGAGTTGCTTATCTTTTAAGACCAACACTTTTGGTCTGTTGTGTATATCTTCTCTAGTTGTTGCTTCGGAGCAGGAATCCGCATGTTGGCCAAGTCAGTGATTGTGTTGACACACCATGTAACTTGTCATACCTCTAAATACCAACTGATCACCTCGACACCTCGTTGGGGTACCCTTGGGAACACATACCGACAATGTCAATAAAATGCTTTAAAGTAACTCATATGTTCATCTCCAAATAGTAATTACCAGAGTGAAAATATATAGAATTATATTTTAGCATCAAAACGGATTCGCATCTGCAACATAACTTAGCAATCCAGAATAGAGAAATCCAAGTACTCAACCAAAAACTTCTTAAATATAAGAAACAGCTAGGAAGTAGAGATCCACAAATTCTTCATTAAATTGTTGGACGTAAACTATAAAAATAAAATCTGAAAAATTCATATGGAGATCTATGTTGTTCTACTGTTTGTGGTTAAAATTTCAAAGAAAAACCCATGTCTTGTGTAGTTTATAAAAATTCTAACAAAGTGCACAAAAAATCCAGCAAAAAAGTTGGGATAAATACAACATCAAATCAAGTTGATTATTGCAATTACAAATAGACACATTTCAATGGCTAACATTTTTCTAAAACAAAATGATCTTGTGTATTTTCTTAAAGAAGATGAAACCATCATATTTGTTTATATCGAATTTTGATAAATAAGTGTTAATAGGTTCAACCTATTTACTCTCTCTTGTTCTTGTATTTAAATCTTATTGCCTTTTGTTAATGGATTAACCTAGTCTTTTCTCTTATCTCTCTTATCTCAACGAATCCTTGTTTTGTTTCTCGCTGCTAACCTTAACTTTATACTAGAATGAGTAACATTGTCCGCTTGCCCCTTACCTATTTCTAGTTATTACCAAACTTTTGTTTTCTTGCCTGTCACTTCGACGAGCTCCCATATGAGTAACAACTATATATCTTATTTCTAATTTTGTTTTCTATTATCGTATGTCGTCTAAGTATTGCAGATTTTTTACTACTCTCTCCTCTTTCAATATTCCCAGAATCATGCCGAGGTTATGAAAATATCATAATAGAAAATATCAAAGAATGAAGTGATGGATATACTTCAATCATAAGAAACTTGGACATAAGTCTCTCTTTCGCCGGGAGCACAACTTTTTCTTTTCTTTTTGCTGTTGGGTATACACTAAATATATTGAACTATTGATAAGTACATAGTTGGCTTAGTCGTAAAAGAGTTCACTGTCATCTATGGAGTTGATTTCTTTGATATATTCTCTCTTGTTGCTTAATTAAACTTAGTCCTTGTTGTATTGTCTATTGTAGTAACATTAAATGAATGTAAAAAAAAATGTATTTCTTTGTAGTGATTTATCTAAGTTAGTTTTTATAGAGCAACCTCAATAAATCAATTTATAAACTTAAACAGAGCCTATGCACATGGTTCATAAATTCTTTAAAGTGATGTCCTTCTAATAATATTTTTCTAAAAACTCGGTGTACTCTCAAAGATCTTGGAAAACCAAAATACTCTTTTGTGATTGAAATTCCATATAAAGATCACAATACTTTTTTGGGAATTGGAAGATTGTAAACTTGCTAATATACTAATGGTTCCAAATTAAAAACATGACATCAATGTGGAGTTTTCTTATGTGGTTGCTATAAGGTATATATGTTTGGTAAGAAAGTTAAGCTATCTCACAACCATAAGGTCTTATATACCCTATATTATAAGTATAATCAACCAATTTATATAAAAACCCCAACAATGTCTCTTGGATGTAGCCATGAAAGTACTATAATACATTAAAAGAGCTATGGAGAAAGGTCTTGTATACAAAAAATAATGGATATATTAAAATTGAAACTTATATAGATGCTGGAAATGTTGATAATAAAAAAATTTGATTTATGTACCTAGAAGAAAATTTAGTTGACTTGAGAAGTAAAAAATAGATTGTTGTAGTTTGGTGTGATGGTGAGGCTGAATATAGAGTAATGAGATTACTTGTGAAAAAATGTAGTGGAGAGAATTTCTATGAAAGTTAGGTATCACATGCTCAATTCTCATAAATATGTACGGTGACAATTAATCTGTTATATTCATTGTTAGTAATCCGATATTTCCTAAAAGAACAAAGCATATTGTAGTGGACTATCACTTTATTCAAGCAATCACAAATAAGCTAATTTGTACATGATGCACACACCGCAAGCTCACAGCTTATCGATGTAGTACTTCAAATGTTGATTCGCAATTATTGATTAAAGATGTAATCAATAACTAGATGAACTAAAGATGATTTGATAACAAGGAGAGTACAACAAAACTAGCAAGAAAGGTGGTCTTAATTGCAAATCAACAGTCACGAGAAATGCAGTTATGAGGAGATTCAGGATGTTGGGTTCATTTCATGTTGAATAAATATCTGAACTTAAAACAATAGCGTAAATCAACCAAATAGACAAGGACTTACCCGAAAGTATAGGTTATTCCCTTTCGTTATAACCCGGTACTAACCTAGATCAATCTCCTACTTTCGTGGTTTACCGATCTAGGTTAATCCAATAAACACAAGGATAAACAATGTCCTCACGTAAGTTCTCCTTACTTTCATGATAGAACCATGCGTGTCCAGTCTAGTAGATCCAACGTTGTGATTCACCTTTTGGTTCGTCTCACGACGTCCTAAACAAGTACAAACTTGGCCAAAGTAAATACAAGCAAACAATTCAGTCAAGGCTGGATATACAGAAATGATTCATTACACACGGAAACTGTATCAAGAAACAAGATAGAAATCCAAACATGAAACTACACCCAAATTTCAAAATTAGAGCTTAAGCCGCCATTATAAGAAGTTTAGCACAAATCCTCAGTTTGATCGTCTAAAGGAAAGACAACTAAAATGAAGTGTGTTCTAGATAAGAAGAACAAACTAGATCTTGCCGATTGGAGGAGTTTTGCCTGAAAACACCTTTTTTGTCCGTCTACCGCCTTCATCGCTGTACGTTCGTTCTTGATGATTTTCTCCCCTGATCACCCTCTAATCACACCTCTTCGTCTTCGCTTTTGTCCGTCTACCGCCTTCGTCTTCCCCTTTATACTGGGTGGAAATCTAGTCGGATTTGCCACAAAATTGTGAGGAATCACGATCGGTGGACTTCATTACGGGCGCGAACGAAGCCTTATGTGCATTTTGGTAAATATAATCATGGCTAAGCTGTGAAATCTTCTTTGGATTTCAGACTTGATGATTACGGGCGTGAAGACATTCACGATGATCATCTCGGCAAAAATCTTCATCAAGGCCTTCTCTAGGATAATCACGGTCAAGAAAACGATCACGACCAGGCAGTGAAGACGTCGTCGTCCAGTAGTTATCACTGCCGTGAACATAATTACGGCCAAATCATGATGTTTATGGGAAGCTCCGTTTAAGTATAAATTTGCTGTCCTAGCTCGTCTTTTCGTCCTGGATCATTCAGTGGTCTTAGAGTCATCAAATAGGCTCCTAAGTGAGTGATTTTATTGGAAAATGCATAAAGACGAGCAAATGTGACGATTCCAAACAAAATAAGTAAATTAGCCTGAATTTGACATATAAGCACCAAAGTATGACTTGTTTTGAGATAAAATCATATCATATAACACTACCAAAATACAAGTCACCAAAATCTCCCAAACTTAAATTCTTACTTGTCCTCAAGCAATAAAAACAAGATGATTCACAAATTATACATGAAATGGACAATTCAAAGCTAAAAAAAAAAATCACAAGTCAAAGCTTATCATGAAATAGTGGAATCAAATTTTAGAATTCATAAGAGGTCTATCGTCAAAGATCAAATCAAAGAGGCTCTAGAATCCCTAGTTGAAGAGACTTTCAGCAAGTAAAACACATATTCCTATTTCATAAATAAACCTTATTCACATTTTAATTCATCCAAAGTCAAGTGTTGAGGTCGAATTCGAATGCATTATTTTCATGTCGGACATTGAGTTTTGTTTTCCTCCTTTTTATTTTCTTTTTTTACAGGCAAGATGAGCGCTCTAAATTATTGGCGATTTATGACGCGAAGCACAATTATGGGTGAATTGTCGCCCCAGACACTCAACGGATAACACATTTAGAGTCTACCTACCTTCCTCTAGCTTTCAAACACGAAGCACAATCATGGGTGGATTGTCGCCCCGATTATTCAGCTAGAATCGGTTAAGTGTGCTATAAGAACTCATGACCGTAATGCACGTTTAGCACGAAACACAAACATGGGTTGAATGTCGCCCCGGCTACTTTGTGCATTACTAAGTCAGTGGAGTTGCAAGTTTACCGAGCTGAGTAGTGAACACTCCATCACGAAGGTAGAAGAGTCCACAGCAACATGGAGAGATCAAAATGTACCATCCATCATCACAGTTATTAGCAGCATCATCAGAGAAATCCTCAGAATAGCAATCATAGCACAGTATCATTATTATCATCACAGAATTAGAGACAAAAGAGTAGTGTCACCATGATCACAAGACAATATAATCATAACTTTAGAAGAATGGTAGAATCATCACCAGCACCATAGTGAAAAGAGTCACATCATAGTCATGTCAGAATAAGTATTAAAAGTTACAATACCACGAATGCATAGTTAGAAGAAGGAAAACCAAAACCACCCCCTCCCCACATAAGAATTTGCATAGTCCCCTATGCAATCCACGATATGTGAGAGTGGAGAGGGTAATGCTGCAGGAATATATTCACTTCTTTTTCCTGGGCTTCAATTCCTCTTTCTCGTCATAGTTGGATTTCGTGGGGTTCCTCGTCGTCTTCATCATCGTCGCCGTTGCCTCTGATGTCGTTGTCGTCGTTGTTGAAGCCTTGGGAGAGGTTCTTTTCAATCCCACTCACGGTCTCCCACATCGAGCTCATGAAGCAGGCTTGATGGCGTTGTTCCTCTCGGATCTCTCGTTCTAGGGTGCCTGTTATTGCTGCTCAAGGCGCATATTGTCCATAAGCTCATAGAGATTCTGTTGGACTTGCCCTTAGCGTAGCATCTCCTCCTGCATTTTAAGAAGTATCTGTTCCTGGTTAGAGGAGGAAGAACTGGCTAGGAGGAAGAACTGGTTCCATAATACCTGGATGACGAGGGTGGTGCCGTAGAGATTGGGGAATGTCCTTGCAAGGGGTAGGGTAAAGCTTTCAATTGTTGCGATCTTGCACAGTTGTGCAAGATTGACGATTGACAAGCCAAAGGAAGTAGAGAGCCAGAACCCCGGAACCGCAAGCAATACAACTCGGCACCCCGAATAATCATCTTCATGGCGATTCATGTCTCTAGATCAAGCCGGCAGCTCCCCTAAACACTAGCACAAGTCCTAGTGTCCCAAAAATTTCTAACAGATCACGACATCACGGCCGTGATAGACATCATGGCTTGCTCACGTCATGGCCTGAAGCCCATTGTAGAGTTCGCAAAAAAACCTAATGACATGGATCACGGCTTGGCCGTGAAGCATTTTGTAGATTTTGCAAAAAACCTAGAAAACATCACGACCATTATGGAGATTATAGCTTAGCTGTAGAGCCATGAGGATCACGGCTTGGCCATGAAGTATTATGTGGATTTCTCAAAATGGCCTAGGAACCATCACGACCGTGACGTACATCATGAGCTAAAAAAAACCAAAGTAGCCTCTTTCGAAAGTTCTATCACGATCACAATGTCCTAGTCAAAATCTTGAATGGTACATGAGAATAATTAACCCTTCTTTGGCTCATACGGAGCCTATTCTGCCCATGTGCTTGCTTCCATGACATAATAAAGAGCCCCACCCAACCCAGTGCAACAATCGGCTATCAAATTTGGCGCAAAGAATTTGCTATGAATGCTCCAACCATTTGCCGATTTTGCTGTTTCGTCGTGGCGTGCTCGGAGATGGTATAAATGACCCATTCGGCCCAACAAGGCTTGCCCAAGTGCCAGCCTAGTCAAAGCCTGTGTAGTCTACTTTAGTTATTAGGATTTTATTCCATGTTTTACTTTTTATCTTTTAAGTTGTTAAGCTAGTTAGAATATTCTAACTACCCTATCATGTGTGTTGTGAATCCAGCCCCTTAGCTTATAAAAGGATGACTTAAGAGAATAGAATTTTGCTTGCTTAGAGAGTGAAGCTCACTTGGGAGAATTGCGAGAGTTTTGTAGCTTAAAGACATGAATAACCTCCAAGGGTCCAGGCCTTATAACTCCTCGTTTCCCTACTTGAATGAAGTAAATTGCGCTTTAGCGCATCAGGGTAACTCTAATTTTTACGCTTGTGCCTTTATTTCATGTTTCTTTCCTCTTTGACATGATCCCTGATGCCGAAAATGAGGGAAGTTCTCATTTTGGTGTGTTTAGGGCTAAGACAGTAAGTTGTTTACTAGACCATGTGGCTGCCCTAAAGTACTCTAAGAATGAAATTTGGCTTGCTTTAGGTTAGTAGTGTTAAATTTATGTAGATTGGATGCCATTGTCCTTTTCTTCTCACTGGGTTTCTCTTTGCACATATTTCACTTCCCTCATTTTAAGACCCTCTTACGACTTTATAATTGCATTGTCACTTAAAACCCTAGAGTCAGAACTAAGGATCATCCCTCCTATTATTCCATCCATGTCAAATCTGGTATTAGAGTAGGCTGCGAATAATCTCTATCTATTCGCAGTGGTCTGCTCATTGCATTCGATTTTCTCAGTGTTTGTAATATGTCAGTTGCCATGGTGCAACAAGTTGTAACATCGGTCCAGCTATTGGCTTCTCGCCCCAAACCATCCGAGTTTAGGCACCAGCCTCATGATGTTCGATTGTCTCTACCCTTGCGGGTATCGGCTTAGGACATGCATCAAGTTGACGAGTCTTTTAGAACTGACCATAGCCATTGCCGTTATGGTAGCTTGGATCGCGTAGATGAACCATTTGAGTAAAATCTTGATTGGGCTATGAAGAGGCCCGAACCTAGACCTAGGTTTGCTAGAAATCAAGAAGATGATGATGCCCGCCGTCTTGTTCAGGTCTCACTCCCGCCGTTTTCTAGATTGGAACACAACTGTTGACCAGTATCCTGAATGGAGCGGCATGCTTGAACATTTGCATGAAAATTTTACGCATCTCCTCTACCCTTGCGGGTGTCGGCTTAGGACATGTGTCAAGTTGACAAGTCTTTTAGGACTGACCATGGCCGCCGCCGTTATGGTAGCTTGGATCGCGTAGATGAACCATTTGAGGAAAATCTTGATTGGGATATGGAGAGGCCCGAACCTAGACCTAGGTTTGCTAGAAATCAACAAGATGACGATGCCCGCCATCTTGTTAAGGTCTCACCCCTGCCGTTTTCTAGATTGGGACACAACTATTTGACCACTACCCTGAATGGAGCAACATGCCTGAACAATTGCGCGGAAACTTTGCGCATCTCCTATTAGTTGGCCTAGCCTGCCTACATTGGACCAATGTAGAATGATGAAATAAAATCTAGAATCTCCCTTCGATTGTGCATCGGGAGGAAATGAAATATCAGCTTAAGGAAAAGTATGTCCTGCCATCTACTAGTAATGTCTTTTAGACCAATATAATAGTATTTCCCAATGGTCAGGTTTGGTAGCCGAATACATGATTTGGTTTGACAAGTTGGCAATTAGATGTAACCTTAGAGAGGACCCAACTTTCACCCTGTTGCGATTCAAGAATGGCCTCCGTTCTGAGATCCGACGCGCCCTAGTTGCTTACACTTTAGATTCGCTAGACCAAACTTTTCAACATAAATCGAGCAGGACTTAAAGAACCACCCGTGTTGACCCGAATTTATTCTTTCTGATTGACCTTAGGAGTAGGATCTGTCCATCCGGAGCCATATCGGGCTCTTGCTATACATAACCCACCCAGGCGCACCCCATTAGAGAGTGAACCCCATTGCCTAATGTGGGAGGAAAAAGGAAAAACCCATGGGGAAGTCCCTTCACATCGTGTCATTTGTCACCGTTGCTAACAACTTGGGCACTGTTAGGGATTACCCTTGCATGTCGATCATGACCGATGCCATTCGACCCCCTCGACCCTAGATCATGCCCCTCTGAAGCACAATTATGACTTGGAGTGTTATACGAATGAGAAGACCTCTCAACCCATGCTTGCGGTAGTCCAATGTCCCTTGTTTAGACTCCGCCCTTGGAAGATTGATAGTGCATATGTATCTTCTACACCTATATTAAGTGCAACACACTTGTGGAAGATTGTCATTGATGGGGAAGTAGTCTCAATGTGGTTTTAAGGCTTGCAATCACCCATTTTGGCCTTTTGGTTGAACTTCACTTAAAACTCTACTCGATTACATGGGTTGATACTTCGAGTCTTCTGGACACCCACTGTTGTTAAGTCATGATCAGTTTCAGCGATCTTGGAACAAGGTTTAGTGCGATGTTGCCTCTGTCAATGTCGCACACATTCTCCTAGGTCGGCCTTGGTTGTATGATCTAGACGTAGTCTACTACAGCCAATCGAACACCTATGTGTTCCATTACCATAACTAGAAAATCTGTTTAAACTTGGTCCCACCCAAGGAATTGGGTGCATCATCATCCAAAGTCATGATTGTCCCGCTTATCTCGATTAAACTTTTGACTTTTGTGTGCACCGGCACGTTAGCTTGTGAGACTAGTGATAACAGACTGCTGTTTGCCTTGATGGTGCATGAGGTTGCATGCCCCTACTAGAAAAGGAGATCCCAGCTGAAGCTGTCCAGATATCATCCAGCTCCTAGCAGAGTTTCAGGACATTGCCCCGACTGACCTCCCCACGGGTCTTCCACCCAAAAGGGACATCTAGCATGTGATTAGCTTGGTCTTGGGGTTACCCTCTCTAACCTACCCCAACATCATTTGAACCCAACTGAGACTTGCAGAGTTAGGTGGATGACCGGTTGACCAAGGGGTTTATCTGTGAGTGCTTGAGTTAGTGCGTTGTTTCGGCGCTTCTTACGACAAAGAAAGATGGTACTTGGCGTATGTGCATTCATTATAGGGCCATTAACTGGATTACCAGATCGTCCTAGTTTTCCAAACTCGACCTTAGAAGCGGCTACTATTAAGTCCGCATCTGAGAGGGTGATAAGTGAAAGACCGCCTTCAAGACTAAAGATGACCTATACGAGTGGTTGGTTATGTCATTTGTGCTAACCAACGCCCATCCACCTTTATGCGACTCATGACCTAGGTGCTCAAGCCATACCTAGGTAAATTTCTGGTCATTTTTTTGATGACATCTTGATTTTCAGTCACAGTTGTGATGACCACCTAGAGCACCTACGCTTTACCTTTAAAATCCCCGCAAGGAGCGTCTTTTTCTGAACGCCAAGAAGTGTTTCTTTTTGGACACCCAAGTCCACTTAGGATTTGTTATGCCCAACCAAGGTCTCATGATTGACCCGGTGAAGGTAGATGTCATTCTCCATTGGCCCGATTCCAGCTTGATCACCGAAGACCGGAGTTTTCTAGGGCTGGCCACCTTTTATTGTCTGTTTATCAAGGGGTTCGACACGATTGCAATCCCGTTGATCAACTGTCTCTCTAAGGACGAATTTGAATGGAACCCAACAACACAACGTGCATTCCTCATCCGTAAGGATGCTTTGACCTTTGCCCTTGTCCTTCATCTCTTTAAGTTTTTAAAAGTCTTTTGAGGTCATGTGTGATGCCTTTGACACTGGGATCGGAGGTACTCTTAGTTAAGAAGGATACCCCGTGGGCTTCTTCAATGAGAAGCTTAATAAGGCCCGATAACAATACTCCATGTATGATAAAAAGTTCTATGCCATTGACCAAAACCTCAAGAAGTGGAGGCACTATCTCCTTCACCATGAGTTCGTCCCATATAACGACCTTTAGGTCTTATTGTTTTTTGGGCCCAAAAGAAATTTGAGTTTTTGGCATGTTAAATGGGTAGAATTCCTGCAACAATACGAATTTGTGATTACCTATAAGGCCGGTAAGGAGAACATAGTTGTGGGCGCGTTGAGTCGCATAGGCAACTTGTTATGCGTTTTGTCCACTCATTGCGTTTGACCATGTTAGGGACAAGTATGCTAGTTATCTAGATTTTGGCACCGCATATGCCATACTTATCGAAGTTGGACCATCAGATTAGCCCTACTGTCTTCACAATGGCTACCTCTTCTATGGTAACTGCCTATGTATTTCTAGGTCATTCTTTAGGGAGCACTTGTTGCACAAGCTGCACGCTAGTGGTGTTATAGGACACCATGGGTATGATAAGACTTTTGAGCTAGTCGAAGAATGGTTCTTTTGGCCATCATTCTACAAGGATGTAGAGTGTGTCGTATGTCATTGCGACATGTGTTAGTTTGCAAAGTCTCGCCCTTCTAGTACGGGTCTGTACACCCTACTCCCTGTGTCCCAAGGCCCATGACACAATCTTAATATGGACTTTGTACTGGGGTGGCCGAAGACTACATCTCGCTTTGACTCCATCTTCGTGGTTGTTGATCGTTTCTTTAAGATGACACACTTGATTCCGTGTGCTAAGATTTTAGATGCCTCTCATGTTGCGAGTCTGTTTGTCCGGGAGATTGTTAGCCTCCATGGTCTTCCCCTATTGATCATCTCTAATCGTGACTCATACTTTCTCAGGTACTTTTGGCAATATCTATGGTCACTTTTAGGTACCACTCTGAAGTTCTCCACGGTTTACCATTCGCAAATGGATGGCCACACCAAGGTGGTCAACCAGAGTCTAGGGAATCTACTTAGATGTCTAGTAGTGATTACCCACATAGTTGGGATATGCTTTCAAAATTGCCGAATTCGCACAATAGTGCTATCAATCATTCCACTAGTTTGAGTTCCTTTCAAGTGATGCTAGGGTAGCAACCTCATACACCCCTCCTTGACCTTGATAGCATCATGCGTGAACCTCACGTGTCCAAGTCAATATTTGTATTTGGACAATATTTAGCGGGTTTGCATGAATAAATTCACTATCGGATCTATTTGAACAACACCAAGTATAAGCTGACGGCCAACAAACATTGTAGACCACATCATTTTGAGACAGGTGATTTGGTGAGGGGGTGAATCCACCCAAAGAGGTTAGCGAGTCAAGCCAATTTGAAGCTTCAAGTGCGTTACATGGGGCCATTCACGATAGTGCGATGGATCGGTCCTAACACCAAAGAACCAGACTTTGGCCCATCAGAAGTATTACTAGTAGCTTATTCTCCCGAGGAAAATGGAATTTTTCTGACCCGGGGAGGGTTGATGTAGTGCAAATCCTAGCATCCCAAAAATTTCGGCCTCATGGCCTGCCCATAACGCTAGATTACGACCATGATGAAGATAACCTGACCGTGAAGCCCTCTGTGGAGTTCACAAAAATACCTGGGAAACATCACAATCATGATGGAGATAACGGCCTGGCTGTAATGCCGGATTACAATTATGACGAGGATCATGACCTGACTGTGAAGCATTCTATGGATTTCACAAAAACAATTTAGTAAACATCGCAGCCTGGTAGTAGCATTAGATTATGACCATGACGAGGATCATGGTCCGGTCGTGAAGCATTATTAGATTTCGTGAAATGACGTGTGAACCATCGCAGCCTTGATGGCCTGCCTATGACGGCTCCGAAAAAACCAAAATAGCCTCTTTCAAAGGCCCTATGACGATCACAACATCCTAGTCAGCCTCCTGAACTATACATGGGACTAATTAGCCCTTCTTCGGTTAATACAGAGCCCATTCAGCCCATTTGCTTGCTTTTATGACTTAATGAAGTGCCTAACCCAACCTGGTACAACAATCAACTATCAAATTTAGCATAGGAGTCCGCCAACACTGTCATAAACTAGCCAACCATTTGCCGATTCTGCTGCTTCATCATGGCGTGCTCGGAGATGGTGTAGACGATGTTCCATTCGGCCTAATAAGGCCCAGCCTAGGCACTAACCCAGTTAAAGTCTACTTTAGTTGTTAGGATTTTATTCTTCGTTTTACTTTTCAACTTTTACGTTATGGTAGTTAGAATATATTCTAACTATCTTAATCATGTGTGTTGTGAACCCTAGCCCCTTAGCTTATAAAAAGATGGCTAGGGGGAGAATAGAATTCAGCTTGCTTAGCGAGTGAAGCTCACCTAGAAGAATTACAAGAGTCTTATAGCTTGGAGACGTGGATAACCTCCAGGAGTCCGAGCCTTGTAACTTTTTGTTTCTCTACTTGAAGGAAGTAAATCATCCTTCAACACGTTAGAGTAACTTCTGTTTTTACACTTATGCCTTTATTTCGTGCTTCTTTCCTATTGGATGTGACCCCTCGTTCGGCCGATATTGGAAACATGGGAAGTTTTTATTCTGGTGTGTTCAAGGCTAAGACACCGAATTGTTCACTAGATCATATGACTGCCCTAAAGTACTTGCTAGGAATGAAATTTGGCTCGCTTGAGGTTAGTAGTGTTAAATTTTTGTAGATTGAATGTCGTTGTCTTTCGTCGCTTATCTGGTATTACTCAAATACACATCTCGTCGGATCTCTACATTACTTCTCATCAGATTTCCTTCTTTATGCTTTTTACTTCCCTTGTCTAAAGACTCTCTGACGGCTTTACCACTGTATTGTCACCTAAAACCCTAGAATCGAAACTAAGGACCAACCCTCCCATTATTCTGGCCGCATCACAAGATTATTTGTTATATATATAAGTTGGGTTTATTTGACATTCTAACTCCATCTTGAGGGAGAGTGCTAAAATTTGATTAACCTAATTTTATTTTTTTCCACCACTACTTCAACTATAATAATGTCTTCATTACAAGAAGATAGATTAATCATAATATTCTAATTATTACTATATAAGACTAATTTTCCACTTTCTAATACTATTATTTCCAATAACATACTCTCTGTTATTATATACTTTCCAACATTTTGGCGAGATAAAAGTTTAAATGTTGATGTATTAAACGAAATTTTTGTGTGACATTTAACATTTAGGCCTGCAAATTGCTTTTACAGTCATGTGCAACCTATGGAGTAAGTACCCAAGCTGTTTCCCAGCACTTAACTGCCTAAACATAAGCATGAAAACTTTAAAAAAATAAATTGAATCATGGCAAAACTCTACATAATAAGAAGCTAAGAATACTATTAATTATTTGTTCTTTTCTTGTACTTTAATTTCTTTGGCTATTTCTTAGGAGAGACAACTTTCAGGGAACAAGTGACCCTTATGTAGTCTTTCAAGTTGAAGATCTGGTTGCAAAGAGCAAGGTCAAATGGGCGTAAGTACTCACTTTCTGTATATGGAACTCAGCGGTATATTTCCACATGATATTAATTCAAATTATGATATGAACTTACCTCACTATTTGCATGTTGCTATTGGCCAAAGTTATTTTGTATAATTTCTGTTCGCAACTTTTCCTACAGTTTCTTTATTAATTTGCATTAGTATTAAAAAGAGCATCATACCCAGATTAGTATCTTAGTATGATCTCTTACCATATTACTCCATTCTAAACATGTCATGTTTTCTTAATTTGAAGCCACATAACATTGTAAGACATGTTTTTGATCCCAACACAAAATGTTCAGGCAGAGTTTAAATTTAGGCAATCATGCAAATGGATGTGTAAATAATTTATTGAATGAGTGCCCTAAATGATCTATCAACATCTCTACTGTTTTCTTTACTCATAAACTCTAGGCATACTCTAGGTTTGCAGTATTTGATAATTACATGTTCTCATTTTTGTTGCCTCAAAAATTGTAGTGTCACACTGTCACTATACTTTTTGACTGTAAATGATTTCACAACAAGAAATTGCTTGTGATAAGCAAAACTGATCCAAACTACCCGGAGTTAGCTGAGTTGGCCAATTCAATTACATGAGATTAAGGATATGATGGAGAAGAGGGAATCTAAAGTGCAAAAAGGGTAACATGAGATTATTACGCCTAATTATGGAGATCCGTTAGTATTACTCTTTAATGCACTCATCATGTCTTCACTTGCTGTTGATGTTTACCATTACATTTTGAATTGAGTTAGGAAATTAAAAAGGGTAAAATGCACTTAACCTCTTCAAAATGCTAGGAAATAAACGCAATAGAATAAAACCCTAAACCTCTTTATGTATGGGAAAATTTTCTCTGGGAGATGATACTTGTATATGTCCTTTTTGATAAAGTTTGTTTTAATTGTTTTCTATTACCTCAGAAAATTTATCTATTGTGATTAGGAA
Source organism: Costus lasius (assembly GCA_027563935.2). Taxonomy (NCBI): domain Eukaryota; kingdom Viridiplantae; phylum Streptophyta; class Magnoliopsida; order Zingiberales; family Costaceae; genus Costus; species Costus lasius. The sequence continues at coordinate 20,735,553 of CM050451.1, read as the reverse complement.
ATAGTTTATACCAAGGTTCGTAAAACCGTCGGAGCGTACCGGTCCGGTGTACCATCCGATTCCAGACACTGCAGTAGCGGCGAAGGCGGCGCGGCGGGCGAATCGTGCACAGGCGAGGGCAGAAGCTTCGATCGAAGCTTCCGCCTACGCCAACGCCAACGCCATTTGCCCGCTGTCCGCCGCCGACCATGCTTCGGAGCATGTTCCGCGACCGGCCTTCCACCGGACCGGTACATACCGGGCGGTATGTCTGGTACTGGACTGGTACGTACCGGGCGGTATGCCCGGTATCGGACCGGTTTTAAGATCACTAGTTTATACAGTTGGTGTATTAATAAAAAGGAGGATATACCAAGTGTTTCTTAAATATATTTGTGGAATGTGTGTACTTGTTATTTCTAGTTAAGTTTCACAAATAGATGAGATGAGCGTTAAAAGAAATTCTTCTAACATGTAACAAAAGTAATTTCATTAATTTCTTAGTTAACCGTTTGACAATCTGTATATCTGCTATAATTCAATTAATTTTTTTTGACAAAATTGTACTTTGTTACGACCATAAGAGTGTCAATTATGCTTGTGTTTGTTAGCATACGCTTATTGTTAGTTTTCATGTTCCTGTGGTTCAGTTTTGTTGACCGAGTAATTATGGATTTCAACTTGGTTCCTTTGAATAAGATGGAACTGGTTCTTAACTTTGCCGCCTTCTTTGGTGAACCATGTGATCTTGCACAAAGAGGTGAGCACGGAGTTGTATGTGGGTGTTTCCTCTCCTATTGTCAAGTCAAGTGTAGCTCATGAGATGAAAAAAGGATGCTATAGACTTTTCAATGGACTTGAATGCTTAAGAGTTTGTAAATGTACCATGATGGGGGAATGTGCAGCTTCATGCGAGTAAGTGTTTGATGCGAGTAAGTGTACCTCGTATGATGGTATATTTATCCTATTGCTTGATGGTGGGATGTGCAGCTTGATGCCCAGATTTTCTGTTTGTTGTGATGGAACTAAAAGAGGAAACAACGTTATGATATAATACGTCATAGCAAGTAGCAGTTGGACCTCAATGAGCATTAAGGAGTTTTGGCTACCGTTATTGTGACGTGTCAAATATATCTTCTTTTATGAACCACATGGTATGCGGTTAGAAGGTTGATGTCACTAACTTGAGGGGCTGTCACATGGATCTTTGTAAGCTTAGTGAGGATTGTTAGGCACCTTTATAGTAGCATGTTACAGGACTTATATGAATCACATGGGATGTGTTGCTAAGTTGTAACTCATGAGATTCCGAGTGATTATCAATATCCTAAATGAGGGGATTACTAAAGCTGTGTTTAGTAGGAGGGAGGGAAAAAAGAAGGGAAAGGGAAGGAGGGAAAGGAAGATAAAATCACTTGCTACATGTGAGCTCACGCATGGACGGAGGCAAGGACGCAGGGATGGCAATGAGGATGAGCTCAAGCTCGTGCTCGTGTGGATAATGGTGAGGGTGCATGGAAGATGGCGAGGGCGAGGCGGATGACGACAAGGGCAAGCTTGGTGCATGGACAACAATGAGGGCAGTGTGTTTTAAGCTTTCCGTTTGATTTGGGCGGAAGCATTTCGAGGGAAAATGGGTATATTTTCTCCCTTCTCATCTTTCCTTCTTTCCTACTAAACAAGGGAAAATAAGATTTTCCTTTCCTTTTCATCATTTTCTTCCTATTTTCCTTCCTGCGAAATATAGTGTAAATGTTGAGTTATATCACTTGATTCTTTGTTGGTTGTAGCAGATTAATACTAATAGTCAATCCACTAGGGGTAGCTCTAAGGTCTCAAGCGGCACTCAAGTGACTCAAGTACATTTTGGGGTGCCAATCATTTTTGTAAAGGTTCACGAGTGATATGGGCTGAATGTGCCAATTTGTATAAGGGTTGTAACTAATTGAGCAACTTAGTCTATGGTTACTAGCACGAATGGGAAAGTAGAGTGACAGAAAAAGAAGGGGGAAGGAAAAAAGAAGGGGGAAGGAAAAAAGAAAGGAAGGGAAAAGGGTCACGTGACCAAACGAGAACGGTGAGAGGGAAGACAACGGAAGAGAGGATGTGGTGGCAGCGAGCGGACAAGCGGTTGCGAGCATCGAGTAGGCAAGCATCGAGCTGACAAGCAGCGATGAGCAGCAGCCATCGGGAGAGCGGGGAAGACGATGGTGATGACCTAGTGCATGGAATACAACGGTGACACAACCATAGAAGAAGATGACAGTGAATCAAGGAAGAAGACGACGGTGGCGGTGAAAATGGCTTTGGCATGAAGAAGGTTGTAAGCAACATGAAGAGGAAAAAACGCTGTAAGTAGGGATTAGAAACCAACGGATTTTGCTGCTATTTTCCTTCTACTTTTCCCTCCTCCCTAGTAAACAAGGGATTATTTCGTTTTTCATCATTCCCTTCTTCTTTTCCTTCCTAATAAACAAGGTGTTAATGACTTAGGCAGAGTGGCTTAGGTGCTAGTGTTGGAAAAAAAGAGTTTAGTAGAGATGCTGTGTTTTAAATTTAAAAAATTGTAATTAAGTTATAAAAATTTTTGTTTCTCTTAAATTATAGAAGTTATGGATTAATACAATATAAAAATTTAATAATATATAAATTTCTTATATAAAAATATTATGAAATAAGAGTAATTTATTTTCTTTAAACTAAAAAAAATTATTTTTTTATTTTTTAAATATTTAATTACATTTAATTATTAATTAATATATATTAATGCATATTTTATATATATATATATATATATATATATATATATATATATATTAATCCATTGATTAAACAATAGTATATTTATTTAATTTAAATATAAATTTATTAATATGTTATATATAATAGTTGTTATAATATTTAATATATATATTCGGAATAGCACCCGGAAAACCATAGAAAATTGTTGCAAGTGAGGCCACCGTTTCCCGTGGTGGCCCCATCTACCATCAATAAACACTTTGGAATGTGTGAATGCACACATCTCTAAGTGTAAAAACATTAATGGATGGTGGATGGGGCCACCACCGGAAACGGTGGCCCCGCTTGCAACAATTTTCCGAAAACCAGCGTATGTGAAGAGTACCCATTTGGACACTGTTCACTATAACAGTATAGTAGGAAGCGAAGTCCCACCAAACGCTGGCACAGTACCAACTTCGACTTCCCGTCCAACCAAACAGGGCCTTAGCCTTCAAAAGGAAGGATTCTCAGTCGACTTTTTGACATGACTGAAATTGCCCATATCAATGGCTTCCTACACAATGGTTGTTGAAAAGGATTTTAATGATGTCACAAGATAAGTCCTTATTCTAGTTTTTTCAAGGAAAGAAATTGATATAAGAAATTCTTGTTGAATGCTACCATCATATATGATTTCTTCCTTCTCCAATGAGGAAAACTTCTTTCCTCATTGAAACAGTTCATTTTTGGCTACATGATGAGTTGTATTCCATCCTTGACAGTTCAAGTCGAATAACACTATCTCCCCCTAAAATTGTGTATCAACACCAAAACACTAGACTAGTTGCATACCCTTGCATCTAATGTTTTTCTTTTCAAACCTTAGCTACACCATGAGTGTTGCCAGCGCTCCATCCCTTCATTCAGCCCTTCATTTCAAGTGAAAAATCAATTCTTGCCTAAGATTTATATATCAATAGCAAAACACAAGGCTAGATATCATGTGCTCTTATATTCAGGATCAAACTTTTTCAATCCTCAAGATAAATCAAACAAGTTAAGTCTAGAAAACCCATAAGTCAATTGTAAAGTATCAAATTTTTTTTTTTTATATATCAATAGCAAAACACAAGGCTAGATATCATGTGCTCTTATATTCAGGATCAAACTTTTTCAATCCTCAAGATAAATCAAACAAGTTAAAGTCTAGAAAACCCATAAGTCAATTGTAAAGTATCAATTTTTTTTTTTTTTTTTGACATAGGCAAGTACCAAATTTTCATCTCACATAAGGGGAAAATTTCCACAATGCTTCTAACTCTCGGCCCTACCTCAGTTGTGCCCAAAGCTTAAAATCTCAATTGATCCTATCTTGTACCTATGCATTCTAGATATACTAACATTACGGTATACTTGTATATATTGATTGTATCGACAGTGTATGAGTACTAGATATATCTCATACGGTTAGATATTTCCCATACCTGGTGGTATGGATGATTTTAAAAATCATAGTGCAGTGCCTTCTTTTTTTAGATAAATATTGTTTGCAGAGCTTGCCAAGGCATTCATATAGATGCAAGTACATAGTTGCAGGTTGTGCAGCACTGACATGTTGCAGTCATCCAATTGGGGCACACAGGTCCACATGATTGGCAGCTCACAGGGGCCTGTACTGATCTGCTTGATCGGATGGCTGCAGTGTTTGTGAGCGTGGGGAGGGATAAGTCTTCATCATAAATGGAACTTTTAATTTGTAAAATTGCATGTCATAACAACCGAATGAGCTGGAGGGGGATCACTCTGAATTAACTTGGTATCAAGCTGTACTGTATCGTATGTAGATTGACTCATTGACATGGTCTAGATTTGGAAATTTAAACCTTCTTGTATACAATATATTCATTCTCTAATATTTTGACCCCTTTCTCTTCCTTTACCACCGTTTATTTGATTAATGATCTATGGATTCAACTGTAGAACAAAAGAGCCAACATGGAATGAAGACTTGACTTTGAACATACGGAAGACTGGAGCAAAAGTTTTGCAGGTATTTATTATTTTCATTATTACAAGGTGCTAGATCGTTGTAATAACAAACCATTGTTTTTCTTAGCATGATGTTGTTCGTTCTTAGTTTTAGTTATTTGGATGGTTCTTACAAAGCAGATACTAATTAATTCTCAAGTATGTTATTTCCTTGTTTTAGGATGGAGGTTCCATATTTACTACGATTTGTGCTAATGTGTAGGTTGTTGAGTTAATTTTGAATAAACAGTAGGGCCCAATTTGCTTTAAAGTAAGTGATAATATGGATTATCTGGTTAGTATTAGCCAAAACCTGGACATACAACTGGTAGATGCTTTACTAAAACTTGAATGAATGTGCATAATAATTATGTGGATCTGATTAGTAGTAGCTGAGTTTTATTAAATAGGCTTTGTGACATGTCTCAACTTTTTGTTAGTTTCATGACACTATTAGACAAGGTTCAACTGCAGGTCAAAAAATCAACTATGTGCCTAAACATAATTGAACTTGAATGAAATGAGGTAAATAATTTTTTAAAATATGACTTACCCCTTTAGTAAAAACATTCTATAAATAAATATTCAACGGAGCTAATGCACATAAATGGATATTTTGCATCAAAATCTGGTGAGCTTGCCGAATGAGTAAAGTAGGTAAAATGACTTCTTAGCTATAGTGAAACGATGTAAAATTTGAGAATGATATCTAGATCTCTTGTTACTAGGGGTGAGAATTCGGTATTAACCGATACCGAATTTACCAAATAAGAGTTACCGAATTTTTTTATACCGAATTTTCATAAACCGAATTTACCAAATAAGTAGGTAAATTTAAGGCCAAGATCGTGAGGAACAACGTCAAAGATAAGAAAAGAAAATTTGGTTCAGTTAATCATAACTATTCACAACAATTACTGGGAAAAAATGAACTTGTAATACACAAAAATTGGAAATTGTGGCCACCAAAGTTCCCAGTTAACGAAAGAAGAGTACCTAGTCAATTTACATTCAAATGTTAGATTGTTTTGTCTTGCAAAAGGAACTGAGTAGCAGAAAGGGCATATCAACTGACTTCCAACGGTTCTTGCCACCAACAAATACATTTTCCCCAAGATTCCCAAAGCTGGTCTCCAATTTTCACCTCCTGCAATCAGTCTTCAAAAGAAACATGTGAGAACACAAAAAAAAGCACATAATGGTTTCAATTCATGCAACATGAGGATACAATGTTAGTTGCCAATTACAAAGTGATACTCAGTGATTTAAGTGAGCCTATCAGCCTAATTCAAAGTACACAGATCCAATTCAAAAACAAGTTAGCAAGCCCAATGAAGTAAATAACAACTCCGATGCTCAAAAAATCAGCATATCCAAACAGCTAATATGGAAAGCTAAAAAAATCCTACTGAACATGCGATACATTTTTACCTAGAAGAGTAAAAGCAATCCAAGTAGACCTATTGTAGCAGTTGGTAGCAGATTGTCTTCATATGCAAATAAATTGCAATTCGAAGATAGAGAGGGCGACGACGAGGTCACACGGAGCTTAGGGTTCGAAGATAAAGAGGGCGACGAGATGGAGATGGCCAGCTAGGGTTCAAAGATGGAGAGCAGGAGAGGGTGACGAGATGGAGATGGTAGATAGGGTTCGAAGATGGCGAGCAGGAGAGGGCGATGAGATGGAGATAGCATTCGAAGCTGGAGAGTGGAGAGGGTAGAGGGCGACGAAATCGTGAATCAGCGAGTGGCGACAGTGAATTTGGGAAATTAGGGAAATTAGGGTTTTAGCTGTTAAGGGTAAAGTAGTAGTTGTCTATTGGATATTTGGATTTGGGTTATTGGATTTGGATCTTGAGTCTAAAACCCTAATTTCCCTAATTAATTCGACCCGAATGCTCACCCAGTCACGCACTCGACAATTTCTACTTGTACCAGTTTCGTTCTCTCGCTGGTTGCGCTCGCCCTGTATGAGAGCTGCTCATGAGTGGGGAAGGGGATACGTATGGGCCGAAGAAGAGGGTGCATGGAGATAAGGCGCTGGGACCACTTGATACGAACAACCTTGTTAAGTATTAAATCTTAACTAATATTATTTATCAGTAAATCGGTTTTTTACCGAACCGAATTTTAAAAACTGAACCGAATACCGAAAACCAATTTTCAATAAATCAATTACTGTTACCAAAACCGAAATATTTTTAACCGAACCGAATTTACCGAACTTTTTGGTAATTAGTAAAAATCGATTTTACTGACCTAAATGCTCACCCTACTTGTTACAGCTTATAGCTTCTAACCATGTTGTTATGTGTCTAAGGCTTATTATAAAGTAACCTTATCGAATTCATATATGTTATGGTTTTTATATGTTTGTATTCTCTATCTTTAATGAATGAATTATTTTTTTTCTTCTAACTTGGTATAAGAGCTAGGATTTCCTCTCCACCCAGCACCGCAGCAACCTCCTTTGTCCTATTGTGTTCCACCACCACCACTTTCCATCATTGTCATAGCCACCTTTTACTGCTACCATAGTCTCCCTTCTCCCTGCTCCCTCTCCTCTCCCTCTTTCTTCTCTTACCACTTGCCTTTGCCCTCACCTTTCCACCCATATCTGTCCTCTTCCTCTTCCCTTTCTTTAGGGCTTTATTTACATATGCATGTTGTAGATGTCGGCAGCCTCTCTTCTCCTTTCTTTTTTTCTTAACATTTTTGTCCCATTTCTTGTCCCATTTTAAGATACATTCAAACTCAAACAAGATTATTGATCGTATGTGATGTTGGAGGGTAAGTAGGATAAAACTATTTAAAATATCATCCTTTTATCATAGATATGGCCACTTTTCTTTTGTTGAAACATGACTTCTTTAGGGTAATTTTTCTTTGGCCTTGACGAGACTTATTCTTCAATTTGGGCTAACCTAATATCAAGGATTGTAAAATTGGTCGACTGTGGAAGCTTAGTTCAAAGCAACGGAAGCTTCGATACATTCAAACTCAAACAAGATGATTGATCTTATGTGATGTTGGAGGGTAAGTAGGATAAAACTATTTAAAATATCATCCTTTTATCATATAGATATGGCCACTCTTCTTTTGTTGAAATATGACTTCTTTAGGGTAATTTTTCTTTGGCCTTGATTAGACTTATCCTTCAATTTGTGCTTACCTAATAGCAAGGATTGTAAAACTGGTCAACTGCGGAAGCTTCGTTCAAAGCGGTGATAGTGGAAGCTTCGATCGAAGCTTTTGGCGGTGGCGAACGAAGCTTCCGCGGGCACCAGAAGCTTTTACCGCGCGGTCGTCCGCCCCTTCCCGTGCTCCGACCCCTGCTCCGGTGCCGGTGCCTTGCCGGACCGGTACCAACCGGAGAAACCGGCCGATACCAGACTGGTTTTATGATCATTGCCTAATAGTTAATTCTATAGTTTCTCTATAGCTCTCCTACAATTACTATACACACAATATTATTGTTTTGGATGCGCTATAGTTAGAAAGTCATGGTGGATATTTAGGATCTAGCCATGGTAAGGCTAAGGTAGGAGATTCTGACCATATACCCATTGTAGCATGACCAATTATTAACACTTGTTTATAATAATTATCTATAAAATTTTTATTCCAAAGAGGATAAATGTTTAAGTAATAAAACTGTATCAAGGTGTACAATATTCTTTTAAACAACTTTAAAAACATCTTTTCAAAATAACTGTCTTGAAATTGAACAATGTCATGGATTTATGACCATCTTTAACTTTAATTGTAGGTGCAACTGAGCCCCACAAGCCAACAACTGGGGACCTTGACCTATAGCTGAAACAACAACCAACTCAGCAACATTGCTAAGTCTCTCCCGGAAGGGCAGTCCCTCGAAATCAAAAGAGGAGAGTCCATAATATGACAATAACAGAAAGAAACCAATGACACATGAGTTACAAAGCATAATTAAGACTGTAGACCAATAACCATATGGACTATGATGCTCTCACATGTATCAAAAATCATCTGTAAACCATGTTTATAACTATAACTGCAATCATAGCATGAATTGGATAATGAAACTGGAACTGATATACAGGACAATTAGTGCTAAGCATAACAAGCACAATGATACAAAACTATACATGAACATAGATATCCGTACACTAATAGATAAGTCACCCTCAAACGTACAATAGGGTAGTGAACTATGCACCTTATGTAGTGTGATCACATGTCACCATATGTGATGAGTCTAATAATCAAGCACCCCAAACCATCCACAACATAGAATCATAGATAACTGATCCTCTTAAGGATAAACCGTATTTGCTCAATCAAGGTAACATGCATGTGTAGTATAACTCTGTATCAAAACTAACACATCTATCATGTTGAAAACATATGGTACATGGATAACTGATTCCCTCAGGGATTAACCATATGTGCCATGCAAGTATGGTATAACTCTGTATCAAAATTAACATTTCTATCATGCTGAAAACATATGGTATATTGTACAAACATCAAATGATGATGCCAAAACACTAATATCATAAACTGAATAACTGATAAGGAGACCTATCATCCTAATAGAAAAAACTATAGAAACTGGTTAGAGGTCTTACCTTAGAAAATGCTATTAATCTTGATTCAAGTAATTACTCATTAAATAAGCAAGGCAAGTAGAGTGATTGATTTGCATAGCAAGTATATATAGAAATATGATCAATTTGAGGCCTAATTTGCAAACTGAGCCCAGATCTAGATTGTACTTGATTTATTTATTGAGGAATCGGTCTTGATTCTAGTGAATCTGATCAAAAACACCTCAACCCGGTAAGGATTACATTGAACCGGCCAAATGACGCTGAATCAAAGTTGATTTCAAATAAAATGACCTTTAAACATGAAATTTCTTCTAAGCTAGGGGTTCTTACAAGACAATTTTGGTTCCGTTGGATAGGAAATTTCTTAAGCTTTCCAATGAGTACCTAAATAGGTTGAGATTTGACCAAAATCAAGTCGTACTAGTCCAAAAACCACTATTGGGTTGAATTTGAAATTGGACCACCCAACATGTTAGCTGGCTCAAATCAAATTTTGGGTCATCCTCGAAATCAAACCTAGTTTATTTCAAATACATAATGCCCAATTTGGTCCAACTTCTAACTTAGTCATCTATACGCCCGAATGCCGCCACACATGGCCACCGAGCCGAAGTCTATGGCTGCAAAGGTGAGCTTTCTAGCGTGTTACATGTTCATTGCTAGTAAACACTTGTGGATGACTGGTGGCAAAGAACCATGGTTGAAAACTATCTCACGATGAGCTTTTGATGTTGAATTGGTGTACATAGTGAGTTAGACACAATCAAACGCTGCACGTTGTGCAGGCAATCTTGAAAAACAATGATACAACAATAAAAAAATCACAAAAAATACTAGGAAGAGAGGATTATGTGGGTGCAATGTTGCTCACTAACCTTTGCCAGGAAGACGAATTGACACTGCCTTCTTCCTCTCTAGCTAGCTCATTGCACTAGCTTGAAGTGTTACCTCACAACCTCAGCACTACACGCACACTAGGGTTCGAGTGGGAGATGAGGTGAGGGTTTTCCTCAAAACTTTCTCCCCTTTCCCTAAATAGTCAAGTCATCCATGAAGAACATGGTTGCCGAAAGACGTTGTTTGTGCCGGTTCGAGTAGGGATTAGCACATAGACTGTATGCAAAGCTGAGCAGGAGTGGGAGAAGATGGAGAAGAAGGAAAAGGAAGAAAATGAGGAGTAGGAGAAGAAGAGGAGCGGTACCTGTCTCTTTTTCTTCCTCATCTTCTTCCTTCTGTTGCTCTTCTTTCTTCTTCCCACTTGAGGCTTCGAGCGAAGGTGGACACAGACGCAAGAGAAGAGTGGAGTCATTCTTCTTCCTCTTAAGGAGACAAACATGAGGGAGGAGTGGAGTTATTCTCTTCTTTTTCTTCTTCCTCCCTCTTCTTTTGTTGCTCCTGCCCGATTCCACCGATTTTGTCTGGTACTTATATGAGCATAGACCGATATGCTAGTTTAGCTCGCTTTTAAAACCTTGCAACAAGGTCCAACCAGTTTTCACAACACAAACGTGCACCAAACCCGTTGGCCAGTTGCCTGTGTTACCCGCTCTACCCGCTCCAAGTTGAAGTCGTGGGTTTGAACCCCATTGGTGTGACTCGAGCATTTATTCTTTTATATAAAAAGTTTTAAATTTATTTATTTAATTTAATCAGTTTAATCATTAATTAATTATAGAAATTTGAATAAATTACCATAAATCTGAATTAATATATATGAAATTTCAAAATTAAGTTTATAAAATTACAAAATCCTAGATATTACAATTATACACTTTGTAAGAATTGGTGTAAAAAAGAAAATTATATATTAATCTATCTAGAGCTTGTTACTTAAATATATAAATCCAATAGTAGACCCATTAAAATATAAATAAACTCAATAACATAACTTATAAATTATAACTTGGAGACACACTTTTTTTATACTCTCAACACCTCACCTCAAGCTGGAGTATAGATATTAGTTTGTTACACAAGTAATAAAACCTTTTTAGTCCAAAGCCTTTGTGAAGGTATTTGCTTGTTATTCTTTTAACTTTGTGTAAGACATACATATGTACTAGTTTGTAATTTCAAAATAATAAAATGACAAACAACCTCTATATGTTTTGTTCTTTCATGGATCACTAGATTACTAGCAATAAAATAGTAAATTCGTTGATCCAATCCATGTTCATAATGCTTGGATATAGTTGGTGAAATTGAACTATGGTATGTGATCTCTCTCTGTGCTTCACAACTAGACTTGTAAACCACTTTTTGTTTTTCCATTTGCTACTAATTGATGATGACGGTTAATAGATAGAAATATAAATAATGCCTTATTACTTGTCATGTGAGAAGATGCACTAGAATTAAGAATCTGGGGTTGTGAGAGGAGCAAGTGAGGTTATATCAAATATTGAGGTGGATGATGCCATAAGGGTTGTAGAAGGGTTTGCTACATAAGACGTTGACTAAAGAAGCCTTTCAAATTTAGAGGAGATAGTAGTTGTCATGGGCAATTTTTCTCTTAACTCAAAACCTTGCACGGAGACCGATAGGATCTCAAATAAGACCTTAAAGCCCTAATCTAGAGTTAGGTAATCTATTAAGACTATCTTTAATGCGGAAGCTCCAAGGATCAAAGTTCGATGACTTATCGAATCGCGGCGTATGCTCACAATGATTGCTCACACCACACGTGCAAAAGAGAAGAGATTCTTCACTCCTTGTACTCACAAAGTGACACCCTGACCCGCACTCATCACTGCCATAATTACCACGGGACGAGGTCGGCATATATCTAGCAAAGCAAGAGCAAGGCTGACCCTTTGAGGGGGCAATACGCACAGATAATAATCTAATATAATCTAAAACACCAAACTAACATAATGATTCAAGAGGGGCATGATTTACCCTTGATGCGTGCTTCTCTCCTCGTAGAGTTGGTGCACCATCGTCAAAGAAGAGTTCGCCGTCGTCACATCGCAGTAGCTTCGGACCAATCTCACTCTCAATGCATGTGGGCGCCATGAGCAAGGGAAAGGAATAGGCGGTGGCTAATTCTGAGACTGGAATCAATGCTGTCGACCAAGGGCTGTCGGAGCCTCTGTTGCACTTGGAAGTGGTGAGAGTTGTTGTGTTGTGCCTGAAGGAGTTGAGGATTGTCGATGCCGCGTCTGGGGTTGACGAGTGAGCCGCTGCTCGGGACGAGACATAGAACGCCGCTCCTAGCATTTGATCTCGCCCAGAGTTGTCACTGCTGAGAAGCCAATGACGAATCTAGGAGAGGAGGAAGCCTGCCTGTGCCCTTTCACCAAGACCCATGCACGAGGGTCACCTAGTGTGTGAGCATTGCTTGGGTGCAGAACCACCACCGCCGCCTAGGGTTCTGCCACCAGGAATAGAGGAGGAAGAAAGGGAGGGGGGGGGGGGGGGTGATGTCGCCGTAGGCTAATGCCGCTGAGAGAGAAAGGAGAGAACGTTCATCTCTCAACCTTCTGACCATTGCTGATTCTCCTCACCGATTGAGAGAGAGATGTGCAGGTCCAGGATTGACATAGTCGATCCATTCTCGCCTAGGGTTCTCATCACCGTTGAGGAGTCCTTGGAAAAAACCCTAGTCGACAACACAGTGAAGCTCAAGGCCGTTCGTTGTTCAACCATAACTCTTATCGTTGTTGTCGATGTTGTCACCACCCCATGGCCCAGGGTCTATTTGTAACCCTTGGTACCCTACGCAATTATCCATATGACTTCTCATCGCCACATGGCTCGTTCAGGGACTAGGTTGAACCAACCCACTTAGGCTTTCCCATAATTATTTAATAATTGTGGGGTCAGGCCTAGTCGTGTATTTGTAAGCTTAAAATTTATTGGTCCTCATGCCTGCGAAGCCGTCATGTGTCCTGATCCATCAATTCCATAGCCTATGGCATATGCATAGATTTGATCATAGGGATCGATGTCTCAGGGTCCTCCATGGATAATTGTGTGTCAACCATCGTCATGTGCACCCCCAAGCTTCGGCCACTTTAGTGCCTGTCCAACCTTCAGATGATAAGGATCAAGTCATCCGTTGTGCTCGGTGTGTGATGGAACGTATGGGCTAGTTTCGAGAGCATCACAGTAGCCATAGTCTTAGATGGATCATTAGAGAATGCCATAGGTATTGTATGAGGTAGCTAGATAAGCAGAAGAAGAATCCATAAGCTACCTCAGCATGAGGGGCTTTCCCAAATTTTTACCAATAATGATATGACGTATGGATGGTTTGGTTACAATGAGAACATGGATAAGAACCCCTTTCATTGCCATGTCCATGACTTGTACTGGAACCATTGCTTTGACTTACAACTTATGGTGTTATTAATGATCTGAAAGTTGTTGGAGTTTAAATTCAAGACTATTTTCTTGGGTGACAAAAGAAGATTTTGAAAGCCCAAATAAAGAATAAAAGAGTAGGGTATTATTACATAACTCTACTTCTCTAAGATGATCTTTTCCCCTTTAGATAGGAAAAGGAGAAAAACCATTAAACTCTGAGGCTTGAAGATGTCAAGAGAACATTTGATAGCATTTTTATTGCTGATAAAATTAGGCAGTGTATGACAATGATGAACGATACTGTGAATAGTATGGTTGCAGTGAACAGTTTGGCAATGGTGAACAATACAGTGGTGGTGAAAGAAGTCAGCTAGGGGAATCTGCTCTAATACCGTACTAGAATTAGTATTTAAAAAGAAAATCATATATTAATGTCTATGGTTTATTACTTAAATATACAAATCCAATAGTAATTAGATAGATCCAATAAGATATAAACAAACTTAATAACATAACTTATTAATTATGACCTATAGACCCGCTATCTTTACACACTTGATAGGTATTTGCAAAAATTTAGAAGGGATTCTATGCAAAGGTTGCTCTTAATCTACTAAACTCCTCTCTTCTAGAGCAATCCTTAGTTTTTCCTAAACCCACTGTTTATACCACCCCTTCGATCACCTCTAATGACTTTACTATGGCTGAGTATGTGTGGCATTGACATTTTGTTTCTCATGGAGCAGCTTCCATGTTGACTTACATTGCTTCGATATTTCTTTCGAAATAGCCTCTTTAGCCTTATTTGGAGCTTCTTAGGTTCTTAACCCAGGGGCTTTCTTTAGATATGAAAGATAACAAACCGATATTTTTTTGTCAACTCACTATCTTACTAGCTCTTTTGTTTGTTTTCTTCTTACACTCGCTTTCATACCTAAAGACAGAGGGCTGGTGAGAGGCTATCTATAATGCCAATAATCCCATGTCTTTTAGAAGAACTAAACATATAAAAGTTGGTTATGATCTTTGAGAAGTGCTTAGCATGCAAATTTGTACTCCCTATGCTAAGTTAGAAGAACAACTTATAGATATATTTCCTGAGGCTTTTATTCTGCATAAGTTCTATGTAAGCTTGTCTTCGAGAAGAGCTTAGCATGAAACTTATAACCATATTATTATGTATTTGGAGCTATGTTGGATAGTCCTCTTATTGGGTTCATGTCTGTTATGAGTTTTACATATTTGTATTCTTTATCATCTATTATATGAATTTTTCTCCGATTCCCCGTCATGTTAAATGTACTCAACTTGAACATATTTATAGAGTAGTGAAAAAAATTTATCATTCCAAGAGATAGCTTGCGAAGAAAACAGGTACATGAAAAACCGTGCATAGATCTAAAAGACAGTTGTATTAGTACTGGTAAATATATTGTGTTGTTATGTTTGCTACTACTAATACATCGGTTGTGTTGGTATGTTTGCTACTAGTAATACACCGATTCTGATTGAGATTGAAAATCTAGCATAGATATGGACAGTTGCACTGCTGCTGATTCTACTGCCTGCAGTGATACTAGATGGTGCCACTGACTGCTGAATTGTATGCAGCAAGTGCTGTTGCCCGATGGTGGCTCCAATAGGTGCCATGCCTGCTTTGTGGCCTGTTAGGTGTACTTGTATAGCTATGGTGCTGCTACCTATTATGCTATATAATATCGAGAACTAAGGAGATTGGAAAGTCCTAGGATTGGTTGACCGTTTTCTCTTGTGCCACGGAGTACATTACTGCATTTCTGAGGGAACTATGCCAGACCGGGTTACCCTTTGTGTGGGAATATGGCTTGCAACATCGTAGCCATATTCTTGCCAAGGCAAAAGTATGCTAACTATTTGACTGATATATGGTAATATCTCGTGTTATCTTTTTTTGATTAGCTTTTTATAAGAATGGGATTATTATTAAAACTATTGAGCATGAACCAACTGACTATCTGATACTTGGACTTGTTCTTTACTCGTGTTTCTTGTACACCTGTTATCATTTTTAGCCTCATTTCTTACCATATTGCTTTGTAAATGAAGGTCACCGTTTGGGATGCAAACCTAGTTACTCCACACAAACGCATGGGAAATGCAGGAATTGAAATTGAATCATTTTGTGATGGTGAGAGCTCTACATTTGAAATGATCAGTTATGATGGTTTCTTTTCAACTTGATCTAGACTTCTAGTATGCTTCTATGGTTTGGTTGTTCCCTCTTAACATATTCTAGTACTTACCCAATGCAATAAATATTATTATGCCAGGTGACCTGCATGAGATGGTTGTGGAATTGGAGGGAGTTGGTGGTGGTGGGAAGTTATACTTGGAGGTAAAATTTGATTTTCTTAAATTGATATTTTTCTTTACAATTCTAAATTACTTTTATATTGTGTTAGTTTTAAGTTTGTTTCTTGTATATGCGCTTTATATTTTTATTCTTTCAATAAGGTTATGTGAAGCTCTTGCAATACATGAGCTCCAGAAGTACAATTTGAATTATACTTATCACCCATTTGCATTCATCTCCTATAACTTACCTTTTCAAGAGAGTTCTCTCAATCTCAAGTAGTCCTATTTTCTGATGAACCTTAGAATTTGGTGGTCTATATCTTTTGATATTCATTATCTACCCAAAGCTGGGTATTAAACAAAGATTAAGAAATCAGTCTGCCCGGAGCAAGTTTATGCTTCTCCATACATGTTTTTAATCCAGTTTTGGTTGGTACCGATTGATACCGACATTAAACCGTGGAACCAGTTGGTACAACTACTAGTTCCACTAGTAAAATTAGCTAAAAAAGTTTGAGTTAAGTGTACCAATCAGTTTCACTGACCAATACACCTAACTTGGTGGTTGGTCAGATCGGTTCTGCCAACTAGTCAACCCAAAAATACATATCAGATAGTTGTTATTCGTTCTAGATGTAATAAGAGCTCTTATTTGATTATTCACTTGAAAAGCTCGTGCTTTTAAGTAGGAGTTCATACTGCATTAGCCACATCTTTTTGGCTACAAGGTATGTAACAATGTAGCAGAGATTTATCATGTTACATATAATATTTGATTGATTTTATAATTTTTTGCATCTAAGCATGTTATGTTTGTTTAAATTCTTTGTTAAAATAAATAAAACATTAAATTAATTATCAAATTCAATGTTTTGGGAAAAAAATCAATCCATGTCGAACTTAGTTGAACTGACCATAGCATGCATTGGTATGGTCAGTATATTGATATGTATGATCTAGTCCACAATTAGTTTATCATACTCAAACCTTGTTATTAAGTAATAAACAAAAAATTGATTTATACCACCCATATCGACCTTGTATTGGTAGTTTGATACACGGTTTGTACTGGTATATTATATATATTTATATGTATATTTTATAGGTATAGACTGGTATTGTTGGTACCATACCAAACGGTACATACCAGCCCAACAATAGACTACTACATTGGTATGGATCTTAGTATAAAATACTTTGTATGCTTGGTACATACTAGTCCTATAAGTTAAAGATACTTAGACCTTAACACCCTTACAGTATGCCCAATATACAATGCATACAAAGTTAATAATTATTAATTCACATAAAATATTAGAATAAGTGACTAGTACACTACCAGTACTACAAGTGCCTGACAGAGACCAATACGGGTCTCATGAGATTTTAAACCTTTACCTGAATTAACATAAAAAGTAATGAGTGAAACTGTTAATGATGAAATGTAATATTTGTGAACAATTCTCTTTGAATTGGCTTGTTGTTTGTAAGTTATTTTCATTATTTGTTTAAAAAAAAATTGTGCATGATATCTAATTTTTCAAACTAAATTAAAAAGCAAATATAATAAGATTTAAGGTGGTGAGTAAGCGTCTGTCAGCTACCAGCAGCAAATATAGATTTTCTACACGATGTACCTCCCAATTAGTGGAGCACAACCTATTGTGTACTTCTTTTTGTAAAAATTATCAATCAGGTGTCATAAATTCAGAAGGTCTTTGTAGCGGAGATATTTTATGTGCTCTACCAACAGGAACAAAGCTTGATTATGATAATAACTTGCATTTATAAATCAGGTTATTTACAAGAGCTACGATGAAATTGAAGAGGATAAACAATGGTGGAGAATGCCCTTTTTCTCGGATTTTCTTATGAAAACCAACTATGGATCTGCAATAAAACTGATTCTTGGATCGGAGGGTATAAATGTTAGTCAGTTTGTACAATCTGCCTTTGGACAGTTGAAAACATTTAAATATCCTTACCTTGAGAAACCTTCCTCATCCAACAGTGATAATGATGGCTCAGAACATTCTGATAGGAGTGGGTTTAATAGCTCAGCGACGCCTGCCCTGCACGAGAGCAGTTCAGAATATTTAGATGGTTCCATTGATGACCCAGACCAGAGGAAAGAGCTTACGGCACCATCAGTTCAAATTGATAGTGAAGAAAGTTCTTCATTAGAACCAAAAGATGATAATTCAGGACCACCAGATGAGTATTTCTGGAGAACTTTTGTTGATATGATTAATCAAGTTGTTCATCAGAAGCTTGGCTTCTCGCTTCCTGAGTTTAAAGTGTGGGATGGATTTTATTTTTTACATAAGGCCAGCTTACAATCACGCAGAAATGCAGAAGAGCTGTATGTTGAATCTGGACTAGCAACACCTGAAGATGTGGGTGATGATGTGAAAATGAGTGTCCAACCAACCACTAGTGATGGTTCAAATAATTTGCTTTTAGACATAACAAAAGTATCCAGCAACGTGCTAAGTCAAACTGAGACAATATTTGGAGCATTAATGATTCTCACTGCCATGGTATCTCAACAGAGAAAAGATGTAATGTCATTGCTTGACAGCAGCAGTAATGACGACTTATCCAATAGTCAAAATGAAAATGTGGAACATTCAACAATTGAAACAGGAAATCTTGCCACAGAAAGATTTCCCCTAGACAAAGAAAAAGCTGAAGAGATGAGGAAATTGTTTTCTAGTGCTGAAAGTGCCATGGAAGCTTGGGCGATGTTAGCTACTTCATTGGGACGGACTAGTCTTATCAAGTCTGACTTTGAGAAAATATGCTTTCTTGATAACAGCACCTCAGACACACAGGTGGTTTTGTAACTGTAAATTGCTGGCATCATAAAATGTTTTTTCCCTTTCATATCAGCTCAGAAACATATTAGTAAATACATCCAATTTTATGTGGAACGTTTGAATACTGACACACAGGGATCTTTAGGTGGCCATATGGCGTGATTCCCTACGTAGAAGATTAGTCGTTGCCTTCAGAGGTACTGAGCAAGTATGTTCTTTAATTTTTAAAGAAAATTCCCTTGTTTTTTTGGCCGAAGGTTCTAGTATTAACTAATTTTTTTCTGGAACTGGCATGTGCATCTGTTGTTTGATCAGTCAAAATGGAAGGATTTGCGAACAGACTTAATGCTACTTCCATCTGGGTAAGAGTTTACAATATTCTGAATTTATTTTTTATCTTTCACACAGCATACATGATAATATGTTCTTTCTCGTGTATTTGAAATATACTTATGATGACCCTTATCTAACTCTCTTTACTTGTAATTGTTAAGGCTTAAAACACTAGTTTGAGACATGGTACCGGTCCATGCTTAGATTAGTATGTATCGGGCAGTATGGATATAGTACCAACACTGCAGTAGAAGTGGGAGGTAAGTAGAGTGGCGGGCGGATGCAACTCTTCTCCTCCCTTCTCCTCTTTTCTTCTCCACTTGCTCACTCCATTGTATCGGAGTTGTTTCATGTACCAGTCCTAGATTGGTTTTTCAAACATTGGTAATTGCGTCCATAATTTGAAACAACTCATAGGTCATTTAATGTCATTGAACTACTGTTTTCTCTACCTCCCATAACCACTAGAACTATACTGTCACCACTGGCCACCGAAGGGCGAAGGCTCCCTTTTTCCTTCCTTGCTGCTGCACCAAGAGAAAGCCACATTATGAGGAGAAGAAAAGGGTTGATTAAGGGTTATGGGAGGAGGAACAGAGGAGAAATCTAGGCTATTCATCCAATATTAATTGAGTCGGTTCACTTAGGGTCCATTTGGTAGGGGCCTGCTGTGCAGCTGCATTTGCTTGTGTGGAGAGCTAAAATTTGAAAAAAAGTTTTGGGAATCAACATCTTGGGTCGAACCGAGAAGCGGTATTGTACATGGGAAGCAGGTGGGCTGCATTTGCTAGTGTGGAGAGCAAAAATTTGAAAAGTTAGGGTATTTTGGAAGCAACATCTTGGGTTCGAACCGAGAAGCGGTATTGTACATGGGAAGCAGGTGGGCTGCATTTGCTAGTGTGGGCAACAAAAAAATTGAAAAGTTGGGTATTTGGGAAGCAACCTCTTGGGTTTAAACTTAGAGGCGATACTATACATGGAAAGAAAATTGGGTGTTGCTATCCCGAGCCCGTGCAGGCTTCCCCCTCTCTTCTTGTCCCAAGAACTCTACCCCTCCCACGCGGTAGAGCTTCGGCAGGCCCCATGAACTCTCGTGCTCCGAGTGACTCTAAATGGCATGCCCTCTAGGCGACAAAGTCCACCGCCAACATAGCCATCATAGCGAGCGGCGATGGGTGGCGAACGGCGGGCGGTAGCGTCATGGGCAAGTATTGGGCGATGAGCGGTGTTGTGGGCGAGCGGCCAGTGGTGGGAAA
This sequence comes from Costus lasius, assembly GCA_027563935.2. Lineage (NCBI taxonomy): Eukaryota > Viridiplantae > Streptophyta > Magnoliopsida > Zingiberales > Costaceae > Costus > Costus lasius. The sequence goes on along the minus strand of CM050451.1, from coordinate 20,715,180 downwards.
GGAGAGGAAGAGGAGAGGGGAGGGTAGGAAGAGGAGCTAGCGGCTAGGAGGGAAGGAAGAGAAAAGGAAAGTGAGGAGAATGGGGGAGAGAGGCGGCGTCTGTGGGTAGTAAATTTTTTTAGGATTAGGGTTAGGGTTAGGGTTAGATTTATTAGAAAAATAAATATATATTAGTAATATTAATAGTCGGGGCAAGGATTTAATACCCCATACCTGATCCTGACCCAACTTATTAAAGTTTGGTTTTCCTCGAACCCAACCCTGACACCAGGTTTTCCTGTCAAACTAGGGTGGGTGGGTTAGGTCAGGTCAGGGATGGTTTGTTTTGCCATCCCTAATTGCCACTACATACATCTGCAGCGAGCTGCAGCCACACTACCAAAACCTCTGCACCGTCATTGTAGCTTCAACTACACTACCTCTACCTCCTGCACTGCTACGTTGTTGCAACAAACCCAAAACCCCATGCTGTTGGCACACCCTCATCGCTGATTTGCCCCTTGTTTCTTGCCTAGTTGACCCTTGATCACCCCCTTGTGTGGTTTATATTCCTTTGTTGCTGGCTGCTAATTTCGTTTCTCGATTATAATGAGTCTAGTAATATTCCTTTGCTTGTGCTTTTATTGATCATAGGCTTGGTTCCAACTAATTTTTTTTTATTTGTATAGCTTGGGAATTTAAGGATGTTTATGAAAGGAAAGGAGCTTTGGGATCATATAGATTGTCTACTTGTTCTAAACATGAGAAAGAATTTGGTAGATGGGAAATAGATGATGCCTGTATTATCTCTTGGATTTTGGCATCAATTGAACCTCGCATGGTTAATAATTTATGTTTATTTGGTATAACTAAGGAAATATGAGATTATTTTAGACATATATATCATCTAGAGAATACTGCCAGATTGTTTTAGTTTAGAAATTAACTTCAGTAAATTTAGTCAAGGTAATCTTTCTATTGAGCAGTATTATTTTGTTTCTTAGGGTGTGTTTTTTTTGGAGGGGAAGAAAAATGGGGAGAAAGAAATCTAGAGGAAAGAAAAAAGAGAGAAAAGTAATAAATATCATGTAAGTTGCATGTGATCACATGGAACAAGAATGCAGAGAAGGGGGCAAGCTCTGTAGGAAGCAAAAGGCCCGCGCGAGCTCGATTGGAGGTAGGAGGCCAGCACGAGCTTGGCAGGGAGGTGAGAGGCAAGCTCGTGACAGCTGGTGGGCAAGATGAGCTCGCGGAGATAGGCGAGCCCGCAGCGACCGGCAGGCAAGGCGAGCTCGCGAAGGCAGGCAGGCAAGGGGAGCTCGGGCGGTAGGTGCGGGCGAGGCGAGTTAGCAATAGTAGGTTGGCAAGGCGAGCTCGTAGAGGCAAGCAGGCGTGGTTTCCAACGGCAATTGGTGGGGCAAGCTTGCGGAGGCAGGCAGGTGAGACTTTGAATGGCAACTGGAGTGGCGATCAGCACCAAAGCAAGTTTCGAATGAGCACGAGACTTAGTTTTCTCCCTAAATTGGAAAGAAACCAAAACGGTGAAAAAGTACCCATGTTTCTCTTCAGTTTACTTTTCTCCCAAATCAATCTTCCCACCAAAACATGGGAAAATATTTCTTTCTTGCCCTTCTCCCCACTTTTCTCCCAACAAACACAGCCTTAATCTTTAGAGTGAATACTCTAGTATCTACTCATATGTACCTAAATAAGTTTTACATAGTCTTGAAAAGGTCTATAAAGTTAGTATGCTTGATCAATTTTTAATGGAATTCAGATTTAAGTTTAAAATTGTTAGTCGAGGATTGCTGAATAGAAATCCAATTCCTTCTGTAGATATGTGCCAAAGAACTATTGAGGGATGTAAAAGATTGGCTATTCAATCTATCGTAATTGCATCTCAGGGAATATTAGAAGTTGTTAATTTTGCTTATTGTGCACAAGGAAGGAATAAAGGTAAAGGACGGATATAGTCCTAAAATTACAAGCATTTGGCCTCATAATTATAATAAGAAATTTTGCAATTACTATAAACAAAATGAGCATAGTATTAAGGGAGAAAATTTTAGGAGCAGGGTACTTTGCTGAAAATTTTACAACATGGTACCCATTGCGTGTAATAAATTTATAGTATCATACAATATTATACAAAAAATTTTCATATTATACGAAATTAGATTTTCGTATAACACTAATTTTTTCGTTTATTATACAAAATTTAGTCATATTATATAAAAAATTAGTATTATATGAAATTTGGTTTCATATAATAAAAAAATTAATATCTTATATTTTGTATAATATGTAATATATTTTTGTATATTGTTATACAAAATTTAGTTATATTATATGAAAAAAATTGGTGTTATACGAAAATCCAATTTCGTATAATATGAAAAAAATTTTGTATAACATTATACGATAATATAAATCCATTATACGAAATATGATACCCTGCTGCAAAATTTTCATCATAGTACCCTGCTGCGAAAATTAAGGATTGTCTCGTATGCCTAGAAAATAGAAAAGCCAAAGCCTTTAACGCAATTCAAGTAGGTTCTTTAGACTCCATTACTAGGACTATATGAACCAAGTGGTAATGACTCCAAAGATAGTTTAATAGATGATTCTTATAACTTTCTTTGCCCTTGAACTTCAGGGCAGAGGTAATACAACTTTTTCTACGTCCATTGATTCTGGAGCATCCAATCATATAACATGCTCATCTAATTTCTTATATAATTTGAAACATTACAATAATAGACAAAATATTTAGATAACTCATGGCAGTAATTTCTAATTATTGCCTTTGGTGACATTAGATATCCTTTTTGTTATATTTTTATTGTTCAAAAATTGTGTACTAGTTTAATATCTTTCTTGTGAAAAATAATTATGACATTTTTTTCTCGATGGATGTCTTGCACAGGATCACGTATAGAAAAAGGTAATAGCAAAGAGGCCTAAAGTGGGAAGACATTCCATTATAGTTTACTATTCCTTGAAATTTAGCATTCTCCACTATCACTTGTTGAAAATGAGATTGAAGTTTGGCATAAACAATTAGGTCGTCCACATAATGTAATTTTGTCTCATTTGATATAACATGGTTCTCTGGGGAATAAATTTCAATGTTCTATTTCTATTTTGAGACTTGATTTCTCTACTTGTAAACTTGGCAAGAATAAAATTTTATCTTTTTCTAATTATGGTAGTAGAGCAATTGCTTGTTCTGAGATAATGCATAGTGTATTTGAGGTATCACTTCAGTTATTCTGAGATAAAATTATATGTATGTATATATATTAGTGTAAATAATTTAAGTAAATGTATTAACTTATATGAAGTAAGTTATACCTACATTAACTTGTAAAGCGGGTTGTACTCATTTGTAATTTATTTTTTGATATTAATGAAAGAGAATCAAGGTGACCTAGTTTTTGATAGGACTCTCGTGCAAAGCACGCCAAAGTAGACAAAACAAATTACTTGACTGAAAAAAATATTTCTAACCATAGGCCCTTATTTATACCCTTGTGAACTGGGTATGACAAATCAACCCGGATCCGCTTATGGATAACCTACTAGAAACATTGGGCCCGTAACATTACCCCCATCTTGAACTAGCCTTGAATTTCATCTTGTGTCGTCTTCAGGGTCCCACGGCACTCGATTCTCTCCCTCTATATCTTCATCTTCGGCTAGCAGCATCACCCGGAATTGCTTGTTCTCACATCGGTGTATTGGATGATACGGTTGATCACATTGGAAGCATAACCCTTTTTCTCTCTTATTGATGTACTCCTGGTGGGACATAGCTCGACTCCTTCTAGAACGGTCATAAGTGCTTGAAGATGTGTGTTGACCCCCCACCTCTTTGGAGCCGTTAGGGAATGGCCCACCTCCTTTCCCCTCAACAGGTAGTGTAATGCTAGAATTTACACTAATGCTTCTTCTGGGCTGCTGGACACTATAGGCCGAAAGTACTTGGGAAGGTAAATCTGGCACCGTTGGATTAGTAGGAAGGCTTCCTCCCCAAGAGTAGATCCCACTGCCTGACTGGCTTTTGTTTACCACCCCTTTTGTCCCTGTCCGCCCTTGTAATGTGGAGCCCCCAATCAGCTCTCTCTCTCTCAATGACTCGAGCAAGTGTCATGGCACGCATAACATTAATGGGTAAGAAGACTCGCACCTTCTCTCTAATATTATTGTTTAGGCTTTTCAGAACCCCACGTACTGTTCTTCAGAAAGGCCAGGTATCTGTGAAACAATTTCCTCAAAAATCCCTATGTGCTCGGTCACAGTTAGGAGACCTTGCTCTGACGCTCATAGGCTGAAGTGGCTAGGAACTTACTATAGCGTTGTAGCATTTCTTCCTTCAGCCTTTTTCATATGAAATTGGATATCCTCCTTCTCATCCACCGAAACTAGTGCCCCGCTGAGCCTTCCATGCTCACGAAAGCCATCGGAACCTTGTATTCATCTGTTGTCCCCTAGATATCAAAGTATTGCTCTGCTCGTGTAATCCATCAGATCAGTCCCATCAAATCCTGGCAGCTCTACACACTTATAGATCCACCGTATGTTCTCAACTAAAGTCATCCACCTATCTGGTTTTCCCCCTAAGTGCACTCCACCTCCTAGCCCATCTTCATCAATAATCTCTATTTTGTGTGGCCTCATGTTGGTCTCTGGTGGAGACCAATGCTCCTGTGTAGGTGGTGGGCGGTATGGCTCCTTGCCTGGGTAATGATTAGGGCCTGTTGGAAGGTCCCTTTACTCGTCTCGCCTGCCTGTCATTGTTGCTGTCAAGTTCCTCATCTCGTTCCTCAGCTCATCAATAACCTTCAAGTGTCGATCCATCTCAGCCTATCACTTAGTAATTGCAGCTACTTCCTCTCAATATAGACGCCGCTCTTCTGCTGCCGCCAACACTTCAATCATCTTTTCCTCTCCTGCAGATTGAAGTTCCTCTCGTATAATCGCAAGAGAACTTTGCACTTCTACTACTGTTTTCTCTAAAGCCTACAAGCGTGCCTCGCTTCTCGTCATCTCTTTTCAAGATTTTTTTTTTCTGGTGCTACAGTACTCCTATAGTATTTTCTAACCTAAAGCTACAGTAACTTCAGCGCCCGTGTCCACACACGTAGCGCCTGCGTCACCAGCTTGCTTTGTCGGCTAGGGTTCCGGCCAGAAAGAGGGTTGTGGGAAGGAAGCGGCAGTGTCTTCCACCAGGTCGCTTCCGCTGTTCCGCCTGGATGCCGCCGCAGACTCGTCGTCTCAATCCGCCTAGGAAGAGGTAACACTGCCGCAGGTGAGGCGGCGTATGTGCGGCTGGTCGTCTGTCGCTATTCCTTGCCTCGTCTCCCACACAGTAGCAACCTAAAGAAGGCGGAAGAGGGAGATCGGTGACGCGATGCTACCTCACCCCTTGCCTTCGTTGCCTGTCGCCGCCCTACACTCAGTCGTGGTCGTCGTCTGGCGCCCGCTAGATCTCCGATGCCCCAAGCACCGGAAGAGGAGGGATTGTAGAAGACGAATGTTGGCGGATGGATTGTAGGAGGAGGCGTCAGGGAATGGCCTGCCTTGCCACCGTGTCAGGGAAGAATCCCGACGTAGACGTCAATTGACTCCCAGCCGCCGATGGTGCTTGCAGACGTTGGATCTACGTAGTTGTTAGGTTTTTTTTTTTTAGCTTGCCTACGATAATAGATCCGCTGTGTAAATCTAGTACCGACAACGAAACCTCTTCCGCCTTTATCCGTCGCATGACCACCGGTTTCCCGGCGATCGATCCGGCAGGTCGGACCAATTGATAGGACTCTCGTGCAAAGCACACCAAAATAGACAAAACAAATTAGTTGACTGAAAAAAACTATCTCTAACCCTACGCCCTTATTTATACCCTTTTCCTACCTTGTGAACCGGGTATGACAAACCAACCCGGATCCACTTATGGATAACTTACTAGAAACATTGGGCTCGTAACAGTTTTGCATTACAAAATTGTCATACTAGATAATGAGTATAGTAGAACTTTCCCCTTTCTTTTTATCCCATATGGTGGAAGGCACATTCTTAGTTACCAAATCTTCATTTTAAATTCTTAGTTGAATGGTTGAGTTTATTGTAGGTATTGTGGCTAGGGGACTAGTGTTGTCGTTTAAGTTTAACTAGGCAAAAGTAATATGTCATATCTCAATCTATCATCCATGTTACTCTCCCTTTGTGCTTGAGTCAGCTATCATGTTTCATTAGCAATCATCCTATCAATTAATTTAATAACATATTGAGAGGATTGAGGTGGACCACCAAGCTCATTTATTGTGAGTTTTGATACTCTTTTAGCTGATCAACATCTATCATTGGATTAATATAATCTTGCATCAAAATGACCCACTATAACTTTTCATTCTTGTTCATTTTTTGTGGTAGAATTTACACCATGTTTACAAGAGCAGAAAAGCGAGAGAAAAGACAAAAAAGTATTTTTTCCTTGATTTATCGGGATGGATGGAAACGTTTCAAGGGAAAATGAAAGGAAAATTGATTGCATTTTCCCTCGTTTCGTGATCACGCGTGGAGAAAAAATCAATCGCCCTCCTCCCCTTCGCCAGTCGCCCTTTTCTACCTCATCAGTCATCGTCCGCCTGCACGAATCGCTGTCCGCCTTCGCATCGCCTGTCGCCTTAGGGTCGCCTGCTGGCTCGTGTCGTCTTTGCCCACATGAGTCGTCATCCGCCTCACATCGCCTTTGCTTGCATGAGTTGCTTGCCGCCTATATGCGTCGCGCGTTGCCTGACGCCTGCACTTGCACACGTCGCCTGCCTCCGTTGCACATCGTCGTCCGCCTGCAAGCGTCGCTTGTCGTCTGCCGCTTGCATGCGTCACGCGTTGCCTATCGCCTACTGACTGCACATGTTGCCGTCTGCCTTTGCGTCGCCTGCCGCCTACCGCCTGCACGCATCACGCGTCGCTTGCCGCTTGCAAGCGTCGTCGTTTGCCTGCCGGCGCACCCGCACCCATTCTCCTGCCGCCTTCGTGTCGCCGTCCGCCTTCGAAAGCTTTTTTTTTATGAGTTATGTGAAATTCACGTGACTCGTTTTCCTTTCCCCTCTGTTTCTTTTGTTCCCTCTTTTTTTTTTCCTCTCATTTCTTTCTTCTCCGGTATACACAGCCTTAAAGTCTGAGCCACACATTACGGTGAACATAAACAAATTTTTTGAGTTGGTAGTGTGATAGTTTGTTTTAGATTCTTGTATAAAAGAATAAGAAGGCTTATCTGTTTCGTTTGCATCTGCTTGATGACTCCCATAAAGAGAAGATGTGAATAGTTATCTTTGGTAAGTTTGGGGCTTTTAGTCCTAAATTCAACTACCATTTAGTTGCAAATTTAAAAAATACCATAATTAGGCATGTAATCTATAATTTTAACATTAAATTAAGTAAAAAGATAAAATTAAATGCTTACTTGGATCTATCTTGTATTATAAATCCAATGCAATTGTCATAGTAACCATTTTTGTATTTGACTCTATGCGGAGTATCACATACCATAGTACAACTAACAAGTCTTGCCTTGTTCTTAAGTTATTTTTTTATTAGGTAGTAAACCAAATGACAAATTGTTAAAATTATGTATAGTTAATGAAATAACTAAAATAATTGCATAAAAATTCAAATACTCACTAGTTAAATAAATATCTTGCCCCCTATTTAGCTCAAGTTGTACTATTTCAGTGTGAAATGAACTGCTTGTTCCATGAACTTCCTTTCCTTTTTTAAGATTGCTATATGTTTGAATGAAAATTTTGAACATATTGTACATGGTGCTATAACTTGATTTTCCACGTCCTTTCTAAACATGTAGGCTCAACCCGGAGAGGCTTAGTGGTGAAAATAGACAAGAAGTTCAGGTAATCATGTAAGTTCCATTTTTATGCTAATCTTAATTGCCATGTTCAGTTCATAATTGTTCCATATAATTCAATGTAATTTTAATCTATTCTGGATTTTTCGTCAGGTTCATAGTGGATTCTTAAATGCATATGATTCAGTCAGGAATCGACTAATGATGCTGATCAAAGTCTCCATTGGTTTTGAGTAAGTGATATTTCTTCATAAGAATAATTTATAATTTACAGATCATAGAACGCTGAGAAACAACCTGATGCTGCTTTCATCAGAGTTTTGGAAACTGCTCTGTAGTGGCAGAAAGTTTTGGTATCATAGTTTAATGTTTAAAGGATTAGTCTAATCTAATGTCTGGTGCAGACCAACACATGGTATGTTTTGAATGGTCTAGTGGTATTGATGATTATTGCTTTTGTACTTTGTGCAAGGATTATAATACTTATCCCATATCATGTGTACTAATTTATGCACGGATTGGTATATATTGCCAATATGGATCTATATTTTAATTCGTGTTCTGTACATACCAGTTTCACAAGTCATTGGCATTGGAACCATAAATTTATACTATTCTTACATGTCTAACAATGACATCAAAATAAAGTATAAATATAATGGTAAACTAAATGCTGGAAGCCTGCAAATCTTTCACACGTGATAAAGCACCACAACTACTATTTGGTATACCGGTCAATCAATTATCAGACTGGTAAGTACTCAGATATTAAGGTTCAAGAAATTGGTATATAAGTATTGGACCACTGATTCATGGCCATACCAGTATATGCCGATTTCCAGCTGGTTTTAATTATATATATATATATTCTGGTTCTAGTATTAGGAGGCACAGAATAGTATTTTATTTCTTAATTTAACTACATTATAATAACATTAAAATCTCCAACCCAAATACAACTGACATGTAGAGCTGACCCTCATCTCAACATATCCAATGACAATCTCTTAGAAGTTGTTTATTTGAATCTTAAAAGCAAAATAAACAAACATGGGCCAATATTCATGACAAACTCATATAGTTTTCTGGCCATGAGGCCGAATCCTTGGTCTCTCCTCATTTTGATAATTCCCTCTTCCTTGCCAAAAACTAAATGTTCACATATAACTTTTTGTTTCCATAACATGTTTATCCTACATATTTTATATTTCCGGTCATTACATACTTGAACCCATACCAGTGTTATAACCAACATCACAAAACTACTTGATTGTAGTCAAATTGACATATATGCTTATATGTTGCTAATTGACATCTCAATAATTTGCTTGTGAAAAATTGGGTTTTGTCCTTGTTGACATCTCAATAATTAGCTTAATAAGATATCCTTCTTTAGTACTACATTAGAAGAGAATTGTCGTGATATATGTGGTTTAATAAGCTTAATATATTAGCTTAAGTTTAAAATTTTTCTTTTGTCTTTTAATAGTCTTATCAAGTTAATGAGTTAGGCGAATAATTAATAAATGGTATCAATACTAGGTCCTAGACATGGAACCTCAGCCCTCAACCGTCACCGGCAAGAAATTGTGCAAACACGCCTTAATAGAAAATAACAAAACACTTTGACACCCTAACTCTAACCCTAGGCCCTTATTTATAGAACTTCACTACTTAGCGAACCGGGTATGACATACCAACCGGATCCACTTTATTAATAACCTATTAACAATATTGGGCATGTAACAATTGCCCACCCCCCTCCTCTAATTAGCCTTGTGCTCAAGGCTGTAAACTTTATCTTGAGCTGTCTCCAGGATCCCAAATTGCTCGATAAATTGTGGAATTAGAAACACCAAACATTGCAGCCTCAAGCTTGACAGTTTCATTTGCTTGATTAACTACTTGTTTGTCAAGTATTAATTCTTCTTTTTGCTTGTGCTCGACAATTTTAGCTTTCAGCTCTCTAGTTTCTTCAGAAGTTTCAGAAGTGATGCAAACACCTGAGATTAGTTTACAAACCTTTGATACCACTTTTTGTTTATTGTCTTCAATTTTAGAATCTTCTTCTCTTGTTTCCTCAATAGCTCTAATAGCTGGAATTTCAGTATTCATACCAATTTTGTTTGAGGCTACTGATGGATCTTCGACTTCAATTTTTGTATCTTGCTTCTCATATATGACTTCAACTTTTGATTGTGTGGTCCCATGGGTACTTGCATTTGCCAGAGGTTTAGGCAATTTGACTCTAAGCACATCTTCTTTTACTGTTTCTTTAATATCCACGTGAATCTTTTCTACATTGTCAAATGTATTATCATTACCATTAACCATCTCAGGTAAAATATCTTTTTCTTCCTCAATTGATACTTGAATAGTTTGACCCGTAGCATAAGCTTCAGTTGTCTGATTCAATACTCGTTTCTCAATTACTATTCCATGTTCTGGTTTACTATTTATGACTATACCTTCCAGTTCGGTAGCTTCTTCAATGTCAACTATATCTTCATAATAGCTTTCATTAAGGACTGTAGTTGTATAAAAATTACTAAATCTCTGTATCATCTCTTGTTTCAACCATTCCCAAGAAAGATTGGGAATCAGTCGTTTTAACCCTCAAATCCAATTGCATGCTTGTCCCTCCATACGAACAAACGCCATGAGAAATTTATAGTCGTTTGGCTTGTCTTTAATGTCAAAATAATATTCAGCTTGTGCAATTCAACTTACTGGATCAATTCCGTCAAATTCTTGTAATTCCAGGCGAATACGAATCTGCCACCTATCCTCTATATTACTTTGGCTCTATGATGTAATCTTGAGGATCTCGCTTGAGGATAAATAAGTCTGCCCATCAACAATTACATCCACCTCCTCTCGCATTTTCTTCTCTTTAACCAACTCTTCCAGCATTGCTTTCATTTCATTTAAAACATCAAGACGACGATTTATCTTCACATAATGTTGAGCAACCTTACTTCCCGTCGTCATCCTTCGGTTTTTTTTTAATAATTTTTTTCTATAGTAACCATAACAGTAATAGCGATTTTTTTTTATCCCTCTGTTTTTTTTTCTTTTGTAATCCTAATGCTACAGTATCTCTTCAAGCCCCGCATCCGCATGAAGCTGCCTGCTTTGCCATTAGCGTGTGCTCACTCCGCCGGCCAAATTCTCCCATTGCCGGTTAGAGCTCCGAGAGAGGAAGCATGTGGAGAGCATCGCCAGCTAGGGTTTCTGGAGTCGAGGCACGCGGCTAGGGTTTCGAGGGTCGCCTGACGCCGCGCCTTTGTTGCCTGACGCCATGCCTTTGTCGCACTGCTACACACCACCAATGTCACTGGAGACACTTGTTGCCCGTGGAAAGGAAAAGAGCGGCGGAAGAAGACACTCGTCGCCCGCTTCCAACGTCGAAGAAGATCCTTTCGCCAACGTCTCCGGACGCCGCCAAGTCTCCTAAGATCGCCACCTGGGAAGGATGTCGCCACCTGAAGCTTTCAATATTTCTAGATGCTGAAGCTTTCGTCCGCCTGAGATGGCCGCCTGGGAAGAAAGAAGACGCCTCCTGGATGCTGAAGCTTTCAATGTTCTGTTGGTCTGTCGACGCCAGCGACGTCACCTTCCAAAAACGTCCGCGTGAACAAACCGCCTCAACTCGATATTCACCCCCTCCCTAGGGCTTATTCGTCGGCTTGATCAACGATAATAGATCCGCCGGTTAGATCTACTACCGACTACGGAATCTCTTTCGCCTTTATCTGTCGCCAGACCACCGGTTCCCCGGCGATCAATCCGGTAGGTCGGACCAATTGATAGAACCTCAGCCGTCACTAGCGAGAAATCGTACAAAGTACGTCCTAATAGAAAATAACAAAATACTTTGACACCCTAACTCTAACTCTAGGCCTTTATTTATGTAACTTAACTACTTAGCGAACCAGGTATGACATACCAACCCGAATCCACTTTATTAATAACCTACTAACAATATTGGGCCCATAACAAAGATTCTATTAGGACATGACTACTTCAATTGGTGGAACCTTTATTAGGCTAATGTCATATGTTGAATAGAAATAGTTCTAGGCTATAGAATTAGAATTTGGGCTTGATGAGCAAGTCAGCTTTTGAATAAGAGAGATTGTGATACTTTTATTTAGTCCAAATAGATTTAAGTATTCTTTATATCTATCAGTATGGGTAGTGCATAGTGGTTTAACACTAGATTAGTACTAGGATAATGGCTCGTATTAATGAACCGAGTGTGGGCTACATGGATATCTACCGGCTACATGGATATCTACCAATATATCAATCATATCAGTGTAGTCGAAGACTCGAAGCAACTTGGTCCATCTCCGACCAACTTTTTCCATTTATTTCTCCTTCACTTCAATCCAACATGTCATGGAAACCTACAAATAGATGAATACGATCAGTTTTAATGTGTTTAGGGTTGAAATTAACTTGAAATTGAACTTAACATATAGAACTAGAAGGTTTGAAATATTAGTTTGTACTAGTTAACTAGTCGTTGGTACATGGTATGGTCAACTAGCCGTTGGCATATGGTACGATCAGTTCAATTTGGTTCATCTTTGAACTAAGTTTTTCCTCCTTCATTTACATGTAATTGTCTTCCATTTTGATATCTTGATATTTTTAAACTTGAAAAAAATGTAAATTTCAATATTTTAGTGGTGCATAGGGTTGAAAATAACATAATTGGATATATAAGTACTAATAAATGTTTTTAGCTTTGATCAAAGTATAGGATTGTGATATCCTACAACAACAATATGGTCTTTTGGCCTTGCTTTTTGAACTAGCCCCACTACTTTGGTTCCACCACGTGTGCTAGGAAACCTATAAAAATTATAATTAATAATTAGTTTGTTGTATTTAATTAAAATTAGAACAAAAGTATTTATATAATACAAAGTTAGATCACAGCCTTTTGGCTTAATTTTCGGTCCCTTCCTACATGTCCTTTGGAGAGATTGTCCTTAAGGAGATCAACCCAACAACCCCAAATCCATTGTAGTTGACTAGTTTGTCGAAGATGATTACCATGGATTTTTCTAGACAGCGTATGCATCATATTATATCAACTCGATGATGATAGATATCGGGGAGAAAAAAAAAAGTAAAAGAAATACAATGGAACCTTGCCCAAACCATTACAAGGTTCATCTACAACTACCTCTAATTGCATGCCTAGAAGAAAGTTTTATGAAGTGATTCTATGCCCTTGAATTTACAAAGTTTGTAATGCTTTTTAATATATTAGAGTGTCTATTTACTAAGAAGATTGGTGATATGCACAAGTGAACAATGGTGTGGCTCTTCTTTTGCCTCCTTAAGAGAGGGAAAAGAAGTGAAGCTCATCATTCTGGATACGACATGGATAAGAGACCCATAATGAAAGAAGTCTATTGTATGATTTGAGGCATTATAGCAAATTATTAATGTGATTGCTAACCAATAAAGTCACAACCATACATTGAAATCATTCAACATAAATGGAACAACCAAATGAGCCAAATAAGATTTAGAGTATTGGTCGGTACCAATGTACTAGTCCAGTCTTGGACTAGTATATATCATACATATTGACATTGACACTGTGCTATAATGGTACCAGACATATTGACGCTACATTACAGGGTACCAGTACCATCTCAAACTGATATGTACTCATATAGTATAAGACTAGTTTTTAATTCCATAGGGCTAAGTTCACATGGTGGGAAGTAATGTTTTAAATATTGATCTATGTAGGTTTGACCATGTAGCAATATACATAATAGGTAACTGATATGTACTCATATAGTATAAGACTAGTTTTTAATTCCATAGGGCTAAGTTCACATGGTGGGAAGTAATGTTTTAAATATTGATCTATGTAGGTTTGACCATGTAGCAATATACATAATAGGCTTGATACGAAGGAATTAAAAGCAGTCTATATTGCTAGTGGTACATATTAGTTCACGATAGTATCGGTACCACAAGAGCACAATGTCAATACGTGTGGTACCACTATACTACAAAATGTCTGGTGCACTGGTCCGAGCTGAGAATTGGTACCAATCTATTATATAAGTAGTTATTATATTCTATATATTGGTTATCAATCTAGGTTACCATGTGTTAATGTGTTAGTTCAAGCAAATATTAGTAATTAGTATTTTACATATAGGTGAGAAACCTAATCTTTCTTAATTAATTTATAACTTCCATAAAGGTATATTGGTACTTTGGATGTGTTAATTCAAAGTATGCTAAAGTTTGGATTGATTTGGTTCTAGTACCATGGGCCAGTATGGTTTGGTATGTAGCAAGGTTTGCAAAGCCACTCTAGGCCAGTGTGTCAGTCCACTCTCGGATTGGTACACATTGGTCAGTACTAGATGAAACCAGGTGGAACGAGGGAAAGCAGCAGAAGAAAAGGAAGAAAAAAAAAGAAAACAAAAAGAAGAGGAAGAAGGAAGAACTGTCCACCGCTGCCTTTCTTTCCTTCTTCCTCTCCTTCCTCTCTGTCTTCTTCTCTTCTTGCTTCTTCCGCTCAATTCAGTTGCTTTACCCCTTGGTCTAGTCCGGACCTTCATCGAATTAGTCCAAATTGAAAAAACTAGCCGGTTTGAACTGATTTTGAAAACCTTGGTACGTATTATGTACTAGCTCAAGTCTATTGGTACTTTAAATCATATATTTTTGTCTAGTATATTGAACCTATACATGGATCGCCTATGTTACTACATTCGGTATAATATATATCTTGTGTTATTATACTCGGTGCACATTTGTCTAGATCAAGGTTTGAAATATCAGCCAAAATTTTTGGTTTGTATTGGTCTGAGATAGGTCCAGTTTTACTATACAGTGTTTGATACCATACCGTTATCCTGGTTTGGACTGAGTTTTCAAACGTTGGTATTGATCATGATGGGCATACATCAATGGATTGATATTAAAAACTGTATTGAGAACTGCCTTGATACGTGATGATGTATGGATTTCACTATGTATGTGATGCCAATACATGATTTGTATGAGCTTCACTATGTTGTATGGATTTCCTATAATGTACCGATTCGATACCATACTAGTATATCAGTTTGATTTTTCAAACCTTGGTTGGATCGTGATGGGCATACATATATGGATTGATATTAAACACTGTATTGAGAACTGCCTTGATACGTGATTTTGTATGGATTTCACTATGCATGTGATGCCAATACATGATTTGCATGAGCTTCACTATGAACTATGGTGCCACTAAGTGGTTGACACCTACGTGATATAAAACTGATTATATGATCAACTATTTAAACATGTTCAACGTCAAGATATGCTAAAAAAAGCACTATATTTTATTTTGTCTAGTTGCAATTGTTTTTCATTTCTCTTAAATGTTATTTTATTCCTTCATCATCATTATCTATTTGGTATGACAGATCAGAAGATGCTCCGGAAAGTGTAGCCACGTGGCAGATTTATGTTACAGGACATAGCTTAGGTGGTGCACTTGCTACCCTTCTGGCCCTCGAACTATCTTTGAGTCGAATGGCAAAGTTAGTAAACTAATGAATTTTTCCTATCTAGTGGTTCATTCATATTCCAAAGTTTTTCTTAGAGTTGGTAATTTTAAATTGACTTGTTATTTTATTGTGTCATCTACTGTATAGTATATAGTTTGGCTGCAAAAAGACACAGAATAGTTGCTGTTAAATAGCTTGTCTGATTGAATTTTTGTATTCAGTTCATCACTATTTCTTGTTAAAAAGACCAAAACAACTATATACAAATAAAAAGAGGATCCTCTAGACCCTTCAGGGTAATGAGAGGCAAGTTTTGAATCTCAATCTGCATTAGTGTAAAGGTCCAATCTTGGATCAGTTTGTACAAGTCTACTAGGTGCATCAACATAAGGATTTTTTTTTTTTTATACCAAGTGGATCAACATAGTAATTTATGCACCAGTTATGCTTTAGACCAATTTGTACCACGATCTTATGATAAGAGGACTAAGTCACTAAGCAATGTATTAATAGTTGCTTGAAAAGCCAAATTTTTTTTATTAAGTTAACTTTGGACTGCTGTGCCTGGACAGGATCATTGTTGGTTTGTTGACCTGAGCACCTTCCCTGGTGAAGGTATTATGCACTCTAGATACGATCTCTACCCTCTCAAAAAGTTGCCTTGAGCATGGAACCCTGCAATGCTTCTTATCTCAAAGTAATTCTTAGCCCATCATTTTCAAGTGATTGTTAAGACTGAAAAAACTTAAAGAATATGAACTTATTTAGAATAACCTAAAACATGAAGAGGAAGGTGATGAGGAATTAAGCCACAATTTGAGCATATTATTATGCTTACAATAATCTTCTTAAAATTGTGCCCACAAATCTTAAGCATGGTTTTAAATATTGGTTCATAATACCAATACATATTAGCCTATACATACTTATGGTACTGATTAGTGCCACACACATACACGTACATATATATTCGAACCAACCAGAATTTTCAGTTTGTACTAAGTAATATTTCTGGTTTGTACTGAGTAGAGCTTGGACTAATTCACAAAATAGGTGTGTGTATATATATATATATATATTAAAAACCAGAGGGACCTGTCATACACCGGTTTTTTGAACCTTGGACTACTACCTATATAGTACGAACCAATTTTTGACTCGCTCTCAAGTGTTAAAACTTGGAATCTAGTAGTTTAGAAACTAACATAGGCAACTAATGTTATTTAATTTGGTATTTTGGTTAATATTGACCTCATTAGTTGTATGATTTAATGTTTCAAATTTTGTCTAGGGTTTTATTTTTCTTTAAAAAATATGTTGATACGTGATGATAACCTTAATCAGAGACTCATATTGGTCTTTTTTTTTAAAAAAATGACAAGAAGGAAAATTAGCAGGATTTAAAATGATCTCAAATGTCAACAAGGATTCCAGTAGGAAAAATCAAATGGTTAGTAAAAATAGGGAGAAAAAGAATAAGAAAGAAAATGATTGAAATCAGTATTTTAAAAATCGGTCTGTGCTAGCCTGTAGGGCCAGTTTTATTGGTCCAAGTAGGGACCGGTATGTTGAGTTGTTATGGAATGGAGGGATAGAAGAAGAAAGAAGAAAAAAGAAGAAGAAGAAGCTCCTGCGTGTCCTTCCAATGCAGCAAAGGATGCAGGTCCTTTCAATGCGAGCAAAGCATGCGTGAGCTTCCACGAGAGAAGAAGAGGAAGGTGGAAGAGGAAGATGCTCATGTTTGTGAGCGGTTGTGTGCATATCATAGGCAGTGACATGCTCGTGCGCAGTTGTGTGCATAGGATAGGCAGTGAGCAGAGGTGGACCCAATGGTAATCTTGTTCAGTTTTTCTCTTCTTCTCTTTTTCTTCCTCCTCTTTGTTGTGGTGACGTGCTTGTTTGAGGATTGGCACCAGGTCTAGGATCAATTTTTTAAACCTTGATTGGAATGGAGGAGAATGAAGTGAACTAATGGATCATCATGGTAAAGCAAAAAAAATAAATAATAGAGTTGAGAAAACAACAAAAAATTGGAAGAGAGGAAGGATGTTCACAGGAACTGAAATTTTTTATGCCTCTCGAGGCATAACAGCTGTACCCATCTACTCTCTTATGAGTTATGAAGCTTTACAGGAATAGTAGCTGTGGATGAAAGCAATTCCCACATTTGCATGAACATTAAAATTCCTTTCATTACATGTCTCCATTAGTCTTACATCGATCAAATTTGTTATGAACCCTTATTCCAACCATAGTTTTAAGTACAAGTCCACACTAGTGTATTTGTTAAAATGAATCAACAAATCAGGATCAAAACCAGCACTGACCTTGGTCTGAAGTCTGAACTTGTCCAGTGCTTCGCCTTCTCCTGCCTGGATTTTATCTTCCTTGGCTTTCTCCACTCTGCCTTCTATACTTCCCTAGCCACATGCGCCTCTCATGCCCCTTCTTCCTCTACCTCACACCCGCGCGCTGAACTGCCGCTGCTAGGTGTGTGTTCCCCTCCACAAACTTGCCCAAAACCTTCATATCCGCCCAGACTTGGAGATATGGCGATATGAGGCCCCCCAAGTTCATCGGGTTTGAGAACTTCCTCTCCATGCCCCTTTGTCCCACTCCATCCATTTACATCATGTGGCGCCATTGAATTTACTGGTGCTACCCTGCTCTGTTTGCCTTCGAACTACGAATCCAACCTTGGTTGGTCGAGGAATCCATGCCACAGATGACCCAACCACTAGTTTGTCACCAAACCACACACATACACCTCCCCTTTGATGTTGAGAATCTCCGACCAAAGTGATCGGTCAATCCAAGGAATCTCCCTTTGCCTCTACTTCTCTCTATTCTATCCTTGCACCCTATTGCTACAAGTTCTAGCATCGCTACCTCCACTGCCACTCTCTCACCATCATCAGTTGCCTCGGATGTTGACTTCTCTGGTGCACGCCACCTCAAAGCTGGTTGCATGATTGTTCGATGGCCCTGCCTAGTGAAGAAGACAAACTCGGCGACATTTGCAGAGATGAGCCGCCAAACCATAGAATCTGAACTAATCTAGTTTGGCTTGAACCAAGATTCGAGAAACCGGTCCTCGCCGGA
This sequence comes from Costus lasius, assembly GCA_027563935.2. NCBI lineage: Eukaryota > Viridiplantae > Streptophyta > Magnoliopsida > Zingiberales > Costaceae > Costus > Costus lasius. Next base: position 20,696,685 of record CM050451.1, on the reverse strand, counting down.
CCGGTTCAGTACCAGTATGGTACCGGCGAACCGGGTGGTAGTGGGCTGCAACGGAAGAGTGGTGGCGGAAGCTTCGAACAAAGCTTCCGGCCGCCTCGCCGCTGTCCGCTGCTACGACCCATGTTCCGTCGCCGGACCGGTACCAACCGGAGGAACCGAACCAGTCTTCAAACATTCGTTTGAACATTGCTAGGCTGGTTCAATACTTCCGGTCCGATTTTAGCAAATCCATTCTAGTTGACTAGGCTAGTTCTAGCTGATTTGAGCTGGTAGACTATCGGCTCAGCCTAATGTGCTGTATTAAGCTAACATTTCTTACGTTGCCAATCCTTCATGTTGACACCACATTCCCCTAGCCCTCGTCCTCGTTGCTGCCTTCCTCCTTAACCATCAATCTTCCCTAGGCACTTTCTTCTCCTTGTGCTTCTCCTTAGTGGATAATTGCACGGTCTGCCTCTCCTCCAATCTCTTTGAAGGTATTTGTTTGTGACAATATTGTTTCATGGTGCATCAATATCTCTCAACGATTGGAGCTTCTGGTTATACAATGACAATTTAAGGTGATTGTTAGCCTCCTTGATGGCGATCTCTCTATGGGCATCGTTGAGTTCATCAATGGGCCTTCCATTTGTTTTTTGATTTTCTGCTTGCTCCACCGCTTGCTTGGTTTCCATACAGGCACCTCTACTTGTGATCTCCTTGTGTCAATCTCATCTCAGGTCAAATGTCTCTTCAGGTATTGTCACATCCTTGAAGTTTATTATTGTTGTTACAACTCCAAACTTTACCAAATCTCTATAAAGGAATTCAATCGCAATCAAGTCAATCAAGGCAATCAAAATCAACAAACTAGGATCAAAACCAACAAGATCACAATCAATCGTAGTAGGATCAAGATCAAATCAATCTTAATATAATTTTATATTAGTATTGCCTTTTATGTCCTTTTATATTTTATGAACTACTGTATAAATAGATGTTTGTATTGTAGCCTTGGAAGAATAAGAATCGAGATAATGTAGTCTCTAAAGTTCTCGTGTCTTCCTCTCTTATCTCTCTCCTCTCCTCTCTCTATATTCTCCTCTATTTTAACATATTGGTCCATTATTAGTCCTGTATATACTGGACCATACCAACACAAATTTCTGACTGTATTTGATTAATTTTAAGGTCCATATCAACACAAATTAGTGACTGTATTTGATTAATTTTAAGTTAATCTATATATAATATATATACATATTATAAATTGTATCGAACATCTAGTACCATACATAGTCGAATTGGTACAAATTAGCATAATAGTTTTTTAAAACATGGTTAGAACTTGGCATTCAATAAGAGGATAAGGCCCTTCCATTTTACTTCTTAAAACAAGCAAAATGCATGCGAATTCTTTATCCAAGTATAATCTGTCGTGCGTACTGGCTAGTTGGGACATAGAATATTGATTCGAGTTTTAATTTGGATGTAGTCTAGTCGATAACCTTTTGTTTGGTATTGATGTTATTGCTCACTAGTGGACCCTTGTATGTTGTATTGTCTTGAAATGGTTAAGGCTTGACCTAAGGTTTGAAATTTTAGTCCGAGGTATGTACCGGTCCATACCGAATGACACTAGATGGAACTAGATAGAATGCAGGAGAAGAAGAAGAAGAGGAGGAAGGTGCGAGACCGGGTGGAAACAGGGGGTAGAAGAACCAAGCAGCTTCCACTCGCGTGCAATCTCCCCCTCCCCCCTTCCCTTCTTCCTCTGCCACTCTACCTTTGTTCCACTTCCAAAAGACTGAAATACTTTGGTCTGTTTACCCTGTTAGGACCGGTTTTTTAAAACTCGGGCTTGATCCATTTAGATAATCAGGTCATAGGCTTTTGTGTAGATCTGGCTGAAGAATGTGTAACTAGGAGTCATATCATCCTGCTTAGTATCCTGCTACTTACAGAGAACTCTACTAGTATGGAGGGTACGGGACTGATAATGATTGTTTCATTATACCTGGTTTTTAATGTGATATATGAGCAAAATAAGCAACTTTATTTATCTTCCATAAACTGTTTTCTGAGCACAATATCTTTCGTATTTATCCTTCAAAAGTTTATTATCTCCTAACAATCTAATGTTTCAAACATTCCTACGTAGTATTTAAAATTTTAAATTTCAAGTTTTTGTTTTTTTTTCTGGGCATACATTAGAAGCAAATTCAAATATGCCCCTCCCTTTTTGGTATAAGCTTATCTTGTTCAAATGTATCTCATACATTTTAAGTTGTTTTATAGGCTTGGAAAAATATCGATTACTATGTACAACTTTGGTTCTCCTCGTGTTGGAAATAGAAGATTTGCTGAACTCTATAATGAGGTACGGATGATAGTTGCAACTCAAAATATTGGTTATGACAAGATTTGTAGTTTATTTTGCTTTATGGTGAACTGGCTTGGTTAAAGAAAGTTGAGAAAGTAAATTAGTCATTCTTATGTATATGAACTCATCAATCATATAAGTCCTATTCACCAGAACCAAGCTAAGAATCACCCATGTATTTGGTTGAGTTCTTACAGTTATATTGGTAAGGGAGCGAATCCATTGCTGTTAAAGAGTTCGCCTCAAGCCTATGAGCCAAAAATGTGTGCATTTCTACAAGTCCAGATATTCGTAACCCAGGACAAATGGAGGTTTGCCAAATCTTGTTTCTCTGTTTCCTTTTATTCTTAGGGGAGTTATCCAGGACCGTGGATGACATTGTCGGTGATTGCAACCCAAGTCTTCTATCTAAATCTCAGCAATAAGATTCCTTCCTAGAGCTGGACTGGAGCAGCAGAGGAGCAAGTGTTCATTAGTTTATAAGATGAATAATTGATCATCTACATAATATAATTTACACGTATGGCATATTTAGTTTCCAGGGGCGAGAGGATATCTTAACATATGTGGGATGATATATTTGACAACTATCTTGTCGTTGTTCATTTCTAAATTTGGCTTCATCACATCCTCTAGATTGCTCATCTAATCTTGACTTAATAGCTCTACTTTTCTTTTGTTAATTTATTCAAGCATCTATTTAAGAGGTTATTTTCTTATGAATGCAATATAATAATCAAGGCTGTCTTTCCAAACACCTCTTGACATGCATATGCAGAAAGTGAAGGATAGCTGGAGAATTGTAAATCATAGAGATATTATCCCGACAGTACCTCGTCTCATGGGTTACTGTCATGTGGCACAACCTGTTTATCTTGCAGCTGGACAGTTAAAGGGATTGGTAAGTAGAAAGTTATATTGTAGAATTTATCCATGTTCCTTATATATTCATCATTTGTTTCTGTGGGCATTATATGTGGTTTCTGTTTCAAGTATATTGCTTTTCAAGTTGTTGCTTCTTTACTGATGAATACTTAATATATTTTAAGGACTGAATGAAGTATCTAGATAGTATTCTTTTGTCAAATAGCCATTCATAGACTTCTGGTGGTTTCTTTTTTTATCACAATTCATTCGGAACTCAAGTAAATGGCATCATGTTACATGTACTAACCACCATACTGCTAAAGAAGAGCAGAGACAAATCCACTTTTAAAGCACTGGCATTAGGAAAATCTGATCTCTTGTGCCACATGAACCAATTGTACGGCAAACCACTTTCCATAGACTGCAAGGAAAGAAAGAAAATGAATGCTGTCGAAATCAGATATTTGAGAATGGATGCATAATGTTACAAGAAATGATAAAGTGAATAGCAAATGAATGATTAGATTTGTGAACCCGGGTTAGGGTCTGTTTTATTGGAGGGCAAGAAAAAAAGAGAGAAGAGTAAAAAAGAAAGAAAGAAAAATAAGTGGGAAGAAAAGTGGTCCCCTTTTGGAAAGAACAAAAAAGGGGAGAAAAGTGGTCCCCTTTTCTTCCCCTTCAAATCATCCTCTTCAACAAATCAAGAGAAAGAAAAGTTTTCTTTCTAGTTTTCTTTTCTTTCAACCCAATAAAACAGGTCCTTAAGGACAAGACAAGAGAAAAGACGTATGTGTGTATCCAAACAGGTCTGATGTATGCCTCAACCAGACGAATTGAATCAACTATGATGACTGGTGTCATGAAAAACATAGGGAGATCTAAGAGAGCTTCATTTATATTAAATAAAAGACATTTAACAATATATCCAGTAATTACTTTGATCCAAAACTTGATGGCCAAAAAGTAGTTTTTCTCTGTGAGTGTATTCACCCAAATGGTCAAATACATGCTTCTACAGGCGGATAAAGAATATGTAGGAGATGGCTTCCAAGGAGATATCATCGGGGAGGCGACACCGGATACTCTTGTTAATGAGTTTGTAAGTCTCACGACTCTCACCCCTACCACGAATCAATTTTTTCTTTTATTTGCACCTGTGTACATGTGAACGTTCAGAGTCCAAGCTAGTTGACTGTTGATTAGCATGTGATGGTTTCCGTCATTGTAAATGCATCAGATCATTATTTAATTTCTGATCGTTGATTGTTATAACCGACATTTCAACAATAGTAACTTAGGGTGGCTGTGCAACAAACTATTATTTTCAGATCTCTGGATATATAATATCCAATTTCCAGAATTTGTTTTGAAAACCAGAAGTAGATTTTTGTCCATTAGGTGAAAGGATATTTTGACTCAGGAAACTTTAATTGGTTGACCACTTATACTAAAAACCTAAGATTCTAGAAAAAGACCAAATTTATATGTTTATGATGCCCAAATTGAATATTTTAATATAACACCCCTCTTATATACTTAGATATAAGATTGACAGGTGAATCAATTTACAAATTGTCATTGCTGAGCGGAGGTGGAGTTGAGAATCACAAGGATGTCTAGAGAAATGCATAAAATAGTGAGTAGGGAGTTTTGTACCCATAGTATGTGCTTTAATAGTATATTAATATTTGATAGAGAGAATTTATTCTAAAAGCTTGAGTTTCTTAGAAACATATCAGTTTGTATGTTTATCATCTCACAATTGAGAGGAAAAACTAAATGCCCGTTTGGCGATTCCAGCTGCACGGGCACTGTTTACAGAAGCTGGCAAAGAAGCAGTAGAAAAAGGAAAAAAATTTGCCGCTTTGCCTCAGCGAATAGTGAAAAAAATTCATTGTCCCTAGAAGCATCCTAGAGATGCTTTTTTCTGCTGAGTGTTTTTTTCTGCTGCTTGCTGTGCGCGTGGAGCCTGCTCTTAAGGTAAGAATAATAATTATTATATGTTTAAGGTATATTTATTTTTATTTAATTAATATATATGTTAATTTATAAATTAATAATTTTATAAAATATAAAATTAGCAAATATATCTGGACCTCAGACTATCCACAACATGGATATTGATGGTAAGGGATAAATCCACAACATGGATATTGATGGTAAGGGATAAAACTGGGTATGCTTAATCGTAGAAACATGGAAGAATAACAAGACTACATACTTGGATACTAATAAATCTATTATGGTGGATGTGTATAGAACAAGTATAAGATAACTAGAAATTGATATCTAAACTATAGAAGTAGGCAAATATCAACCATACATAAGATTCTATACTAACTAAATCAATTGGAATAAGAAATAATAATCTTTATCTACAAAAATCTAGTTTGAGGCCTTGCCTCTGCAGATGCCACTTAATTTGATTTTATCTAATTAATTAATAATTAAGGCTAGACAACTAAACCAATTAATGTGCATAGTAGTTATGTACATAAACACCATCAAACTGACATCTAACATGCAAACTAAGCTTATAATTTGACAAAACATACTTTAAAACTTAGGGAATTGATCTTTGTTATGCTAAACTAGACCTAAAACTTACAGCACCGAATAGAATTATGCTGAACTAATCAGATTAACATTGAACCAACAAAAACCGACGAATTATTATAAACACTACCGATATCACTGGATAGACAATTTTGTAAGTTTTCTAATAAGTACCTAAACTAGTTGAGATTCAACAGAAACCGAGTTGAACCAGTCCAACAACTAGCTCTCAGTCAATCATGAAATTGAACCGCTCAATTTGTTAAGCTGGTCCTAATTAGAAATTGACATAGATACAAATTATGCGCCCAATTCCGGTTTAATCCTTAAACCAACCATCTCCGGCTTAATCCTTAAACCAACCATCACTGCTCCACCAAACCTAGATCCATGCTTGTACCAATGAGCTCTTGAGGGCGTGCCGCAACTCTGTTTGTCCCCAAACTTCATCACTGATGAACAGTGGTGATTAGCCACCCTATAGCAAGCCTTCGATATCATTGGAGAAGCCTGACGCGATCAGACGCATACTAACAACAATGGCTATCTAAATCGACACCAAACAAAATGGAAACCCCCTAAAACTTTAAGGGAAGTTAAACTACCTTATCACAGTGCTAGAAAGATGCTATTAGCAAAGGAATCACTTCACTAGCCTCACTGGAAGTCAAAGTGTCATGGTGGTGTTGCACGAACTCTGATGCTATCCATCATTGCAAGGACACTCCCCGGCGGTGCTTCCTTGCTCGCAGGGGTTATATGGTTTCAAGAGGATGCGAGGCGAAGCAACTCTCCTCTATTTGGGACGGACGCTGAGTTCACTCATGTCACAACGACTAACCTAAGATCAAAATTAATAAATAGCAATTTGAATCAAATTGTCACTCTGGCTTAGCGGTTCAGCTGAGCCACGTGATCAATTGTGGGTTCAAGCCCCCATAGCTGCTCATGCTTAATAAAAATAAACTTTAATCATTTATTAATTTATGATAATTCATATTCCCAAAAATTTCCTAAAGTCCAGAAAATTATTTCTTGTATTCTAAAAATACTTTTGGATATATAAAATCTAAAATTTGGGGCATTACAAAGCACCTCAAAATTAATTAAATTTATATTTTTGCAAGTTCAAAAAAAATCAAGGCATCAAAATGAAGGATAAATTGTTGAACCATACGTTCTTACCAAAAATGTACGCATAAAAGTTCAATCAAAAATTGATTGACTCTTGCAGACATATTAAAGATACATTGAATCCCCGTAACACTCCCCGGCGGTCCTCTGCCCCTCGGCGGATTCCACGTGACGGCGTTATTACAAATTTCTCGCCAGATGCAGAGTCGCACGGAAGAGTAACTTTACTCTTCCGTGACGGGATAAAAAAAAAGGAAAAAGGGAAAAGAAAAGAAAACGAAATAAAATAAACTTTGCAAATGGAAAACATATTCGGTGCAAAGGATGATGATGCGTCACCTTTCCGATCTCTGAATTTGATCGGTCACGTGTCACTAAATGGCAAACTCAATGGAGAAAGCAAAATTTCATCTTCGGTTCAGCCGTTTAGCTAACGGCTCAAACATGAATCAAGTCATGCGAGGAGCGAGTGGCGCCGGAGAGAAGAGTAACTTTATTCCTTGACCGAAATGTAAAAGTCAGAAATAAAAGAAGAGGTCAACTCGCATGGAATTATTAATTCAGCCGCCCCAGATTTCATCAAATAGCTTAAGCTGAAAAATACATATATATATATATAACGTGATAATAATAGTGACAAAACAAACAAAGAAACAAAAAACATGCGACAGTCTCGTCTTGCCGGTCCATCAAAATGAATAAAGAAAACAACAAAAATCTATCATCACGATAATTAGCCAGCTAATGGTTCAAACCTTGAATCATGTCAAAGTGTTGACTCCAAAGGAAGAATTCTCAATTGAATATAATACCATCAGGCTAATGGTTTGAACCCCGAGTCATGTCAAAATGTTGACTCCAAAAGTCAAAATAGCTAGAAGTCTTGACGCATCGTGACTAAATACTGTTTGGGAGGTGCGTACGTCGACGTTTACCGTCGGGGCGTAACTCAGTATAATGTCGTGTTTGTCCGGACAGAATAATAAAATTCCAAATCAAATCGTCTAACACGCCGCATGGCCGGATAGATGTTTCAAATCAAACCGTCCAATACGCCGTGAGGCCAGACAATTCCCCAAATCAAATTATCCAATACGCCGCAAGGCCGGATAAAATTGCAAGTCAAATTATCCAACATGCCGCGAGGCCGGATAAATTCCCAAATCAAATTATCCAACACGCCGCAAGGCCGGATAAATTTCCAAACCCAAATTATCCAATACGCCGCAAGACCAGATAAATTTCCAAGCCAAATTATCCAACACGCCGTCAAGCCGGATAATTTCCAAATCAAATTATCCAACACGCCGCGAGACCGGATAAATTCTCAAATTCAAATTATCCAATACGCCGCAAGGCCGGATAAAACTTTCAAGTCAAATTGTCCAACACGCCGTAGGGCCGGATAAATTTCCAAAACCAAATATCAAACACGCCGCAAGGCCGGATAAGTTTCCAAATCAAATTATCCATCACGCCGCAAGGCTGGATAAATTTCTAAATCAAATTATCCATCACGCCGCAAGGCCGGATAAATCTCAAAAATCAAATTATCCACCACGCAGAGGCCGAATAAAATTCCAAATCAAATTATCCACCACGCCGCAAGGCCGGATAAAATTTCAAATCAAATTATCCACCACGCCGCAAGGCCGGATAAAATTCCAAGTCAAATTATCCATCACGCCGCAAGGCCAGATAAGTTCCAAATCAAATTATCCAACACGCCGCAAGGCCGGGTAAATTTCCAAATCAAAGTATCCATCACGCCGAGAGGCCGGATAAAATTTCAAGTCAAATTACCCAACACGCCGTCAAGGCCGAGTGATCTTCCAAATCATATTATCCAACATGCCGCAAGGCCAGACAATCTCCCAAATTCTAATTATCCAGCAAGTTGCGAGACCGGATAATTTCCCTCAAATTCAAGTCACCCAACACGTCGTCAAGACCAGGTGATGATTCAAATCCAATATTCAACATGCCTTAATGCATTACGATGGAATATCGTTTGGGAGGTGCGTACGTTGATGTTTACCATCGAGGCGTAGCTCCTCGATATAACGTTGTATTGCCTAGGCCGGGTATTGCCCAACACGCCGTCACAAGACCGACTGCTTGATAAATATAAATTTTCTACGTTAACAGAAGATCTTTTCCTTTACCTTCTTATGTATCATGTCAAATTAAATTTATGAATAATATCACTTGACTCTGTCTCTCTTATTTCGTTGTGTATTATAAATCTCCTAATCAAAGGTTTCCTAATTTTATGGGTAATTAACAATGAGCGCTTGCGCTCATTGGAAGCCAGAACTCATTAAACAAAAAACCTTATTGATTTAAGGTGAATTTGAAAAACGGTCATATTACATTTCAATGTAACAATTTTGACCTTACATAAATTACCTAAAAGACGAGAAAAGTTTGGTGAGAGTTGAACTATATGTACCATGTGTTGATACAATTATTATACCAATATGTATCAGTCAGCTTAGGGATCAATTTATCAGTATTGAACCAGTATTTTTGAACATTGGTGAAGAACATTGTGAGTTATAAGGTGTTTGAAAAATATAAGAACAGAAAAGATGGCAGCATATGGAAAGATATGGTAAAACATGACAATATGGAAGATGGAAAACCTGGCAGGACGTTTCTATGACAGTAGTTTTATAGAAACACCATCTTATCTTCTATAGTTAGTATCATAAATGTCACTATCTTCATATTTACTACCATATATGACACAATCGTATTGTATGTTTTAATATTACATATTCTATCGACACACTACACAACCATCCAGCAAACCAATATAACCCCTCTTGTCTTTTAATTTAGGCCAAGTGCTACTGAAGCTCAATGTCACACAAATAATTTTTTTGGCAGAATATAGATTGATTGAGGATTTCACAAGAGGAAGTTTGGCAATGTGATATAAGTTTATTTGGAAAGAGATGAGCGTAAAATATGGCTTGGAATAAAATTAATAAGGAAGTCGGTCATGTGACATAAATAATATATTAATGAATATTTTAAGGCGTTTTTTCTTATTTTATCATAACGTTGAATAACTGATTATTTTTAGTTTTGTGACTTTGTCTAAGTTGAACCCATGTTAAACATTTGAGAGAAATTTTTCGTCAACCATTTGATCAATTTGAGTATAAAAGGGTTCAGGATGAAATGTGAATATACTTCTTTTGCTTCCTTAACTGTATAATTTTCACGATCAAAATTACATGTGTTGGAACTTGGAAGTATGATCACTTGTAATTGTTGAAAGCCTCGTATCATCATAGACTCTTGTTTCCTTGGCATTAACTACAGTTTACAATCACCATTGCAAGGATTGTCTTGGGTTTGCTTTCGAACTACCCTCAGCAATCACCTCAACCATTTTCCCTTTCTCTGTATTATGATTATGATCTTTATTAGTTGCCCTATCTTCCATCATTGTATTGTTGATTCAGTTCCACCAAAATAAAAAGGAAGAGAGAAAAGGAAGTTAATTTAGGCACAACACCTGCCTCTTGGCACAACTCACTTGCCAATCCCCATTGACAAAATGGTCAATGGCATAATTCAAGTACGTCTTTAACATGTGTACGTACGTTTTCTTATCTTCTTTTATAAAGTATGGTACAACATGTGACTAATCGACTGTGTGGATTTTATGGCAATGGCCCAAATAAGAAAATTGAGTTGCACATCGTTTAGTAAAATTTTATTAAACCAAATCTCTTTTTCACACGAAGGCATCATATATACATTTTACATATTGGAATAGTATTCAAAGAATGAGAGTGTTAGGTAAATTCGAGTCTTGGTACTTGCCCGTGTTTAAATCAAAATTTTTCCATTTAAAGTTTCCTCCGAGGTTCAAAAAGCCGGTCCATTTAAAGTTTCCTCCAAGTTTAAAGTTTCCATTTAAAGTCGAAAAAGAAAAAGAAGAATTGAAGAAAAACATAATTTTTAATATTTAACCAATTCAATTTGTTGAAAGCAATGTAGCAAGTTGCTTTAGAAGTCCACACCATCCAGAATAGTGTCCAATCTAATTTAAAGAAATGTCATAACACTAGATGATTGGATCTAAATGGAAAGGAAGCTTCTAAGATTATTGCCAGACAACATAGGAGTTTTAAAGCTTCATCGTGTCAATAATAATTTAAAGAAATGTCATAACACTAGATGATTGGTCGGGTACTGGCTGGTTCCTTCGGTTGGTACCGGTCCGGCGAGGCACCAGTACTAGAGCATAGGTTGGAGCGAAATGTAGCGGATGGCGGCTCGGCGGCAGCGGAAGTGAAGCTTCCATTGCCACATGTAGCTTTGTTCGAAGCGCCCGCTGCCGCTTGGTTCGCCGGTATCGTACCCGTCCGGCTGCCAGTTTTACAATCCTTGGGTAAATGTTTGCACTAAAAGTTTCACAATTAGTTCGGCTACCTGCATTTCATGCCATTCATAGTCCTTGATCTCTTCACCCTTTTATTATTAAATGCTTGTATCCAAGCATCGTAGTGCCTTTTCTGATTGTTTCTGAGATCTGTACCAATACGTGTTTTCAATTACTGCTTTTCAGAATTCAAGATTTTGCTAATTTACTTTTCTTTGCTGATCACCACATACGAAATTGTTATAGATTTCCATTTTTTAGTCTCAGGCCTTGAACATGGATGTTTTTCCATTCTGCTTCATCATAAGACTAGTAAAGCATATGATGAATTTAATATGACTTGAAGAAAAACAAACATACATGAAATTCTGTATGACTTGTGAAAAAACTTCTTTGCAGTTAAAAGGAGAGAAGCAACTTATCGAACAAATATTACAGACTGAAATTAATCTCCTTCGTTCGATACGAGATGGAACTGCCCTCATGCAGCATATGGAAGATTTTTATTACATCACTCTTTTGGAGGTTCATCACTTAATCCTGACTAGTTTCAGTTACTTCAATTTATCCTTCTAGAATATTGCTTAATTTTCTTGCTTTGCTTGATAATATTAGTTCCAGCTGGTGTTTTCAAGTGCATGTTCTAGAAATGCCGAATCTATTTTTCTCTCATTAGATTATTCTATTTTTAAGTGGTATATGCTTATAAGTAGAGGTAAATTTTGAAACTGAAATTTTCACAAAAGCGACACAAACGTTATCCCTCTTTATTTTGGATATGGATGATGGAGTTTTCTAGTAAATAATACTTTTTAAAAATTAAGGTAGTTGTTAAAGATCTTAGTTATTGATAATAAGCTCCTAGGTTCAAATTCTGCCATCACCATTAATTACTACTTCCTTTCTTGGAAAGAAAATTATTTAAGGAGTAAGAATAAGACCTAGATTTCTTGATGACAAACGAAGAAGAGGCCCCATAAGTAAGAGAGCGATAGGTCCTAAAATATTAGATATCCGTGAGCAAGACAAGGATTCTAATTATGATTAAGATCTTATTTAAAAATCATTCACAAACGCTAACCCACTTGCATAACACCTTCTTTTTACTAAACATTCAAGTAGATAATCCACCATAGTAACTCTGAATTGAGATCTATAGCTCTGTACCAAGATGCCCTTCCCACCGAGGTTGCCGCATTTTTGTCATATTGCCCTTTTGTTGTGGGTTTGATCCCTTAGGTGCTCACCTCTGTGCATACCAGAGCAAATGTTGCTTATAAACAAGAAGAACTCGAGTTTTTCTGCTAGCTGACTATTATAGTGTAATTTTATTTGGTAATCGTGCTTTTCATCAATTTAGTGTCCTTATTTTCAAACAGAATGAACTAGCTTGTCATCAACAATACATTGACGATACTGACATTTGGGGTGCAACTTATTTGAGAAACTTTATAACTTTGTGAAATGAAATTAATATGGCAAAAAAAAAGGCAAAAAAACTATGTACGATTCTGTACACGTTATCACTTTGTATAATATCGTAAGACTATATGTTGAACGACTGTTAGTTTATGTAGATTGTTGTAGTTTTCCTTTTGATTTCACTTGAACCTTCTTTCATCAGAATATATGTTCTGTTGGATGCAGAGTGTGAGATCAAACTATCGGAATCTGCGGAGTGAAAATACAAATCCAAACGAATGTAGTTCTTTGACGGCTTGACAACGCCTTTCTGCGATTTTATCCATTTTTTTTCTATTTTGCTTGTATTAAATTTCTGTGATGCGATAATCTCGAGCTAGAAAAACCAATGGCAAGTCAAGCTTGGACACTCTGATAATGTTTCTTCGTATGATTTCAATGGTCAGTAGTGTCAGTAATGTCTTTCTAAAAGCACCGGCGGCATCACATGTTATTCCCGATTCTCATGTGCTAATTGCATTCATCTGGTTACTCGTCCCTGTTGTTGTTCTTAGTGGACGTGGCTGACTCTCCGAAAAAGCCTTGGAACACCCTCTTTACAACCAGCCTTGGAGAGCCGCCGGAATCCTTGGAGCAAATACCCGGATCGGACCATCATTGAGGATGAGAGATTAACAGCATGGTGGGTATAATGGAGGAGCAGTCTTATTGATGGAATCCCGTAGTGCAAACCCTAACATAGTGTTTCCTTTTGGACGGGTAACTAGAGGGGAGGGACCGATAATAAAATCCTTTGTTTCCTTAAAGAGATTAATTAATGGACGGACAGATGAAGGGATGGATGCCAAAAAATTAGTCCCTCGAAAACAAAAGGAAAATTGGGTGGACGCTTACACGTGAAGCCTCTCTGCCTTTCCCCTGCCGCTTGGCCTACTTATAATGCTCGATGGGCGTTGTTCGTCTCAGCTGTTTTTTGTGGGTAGCAAAGCCACCCCCCCCCCATGGTGCAGCTCGTCCCCCTCTCCTCGTCCATCCCCCCGTCAGTCTCAGTCGCTTCAGCCGGTGGCAAGGAAGAAAGCCCTCCTCATCTCGCTTGGCGAGCAGGCAGAGGGGTCAAGGCGACGGAGCAGCTTGGCGAGACGGATTGTAGCCCCCCTCTCCTCTCCCCCGCTATGGAGTAGCTCCTCTGCCCCTTGCTGATGGAGCTTGTTCGTCCCCTCGCCCTCGTCGGCGGCGGCAAGGAAGAAAGCCCCTTGACCCTGGAAGAGGCGGTGATGAGAAGGCGGATCTTGGCGAGCTTCCAAACGCGACGGAAGGAGGAGGAGTAAGCGCGGTCCCGAGCGGCCGCCTTCACCTTTGCTAGTGAGGAGGGCAGTACGGAACCGTTGCCGAAGGCAAGATCCATACCGGAGGACACTCCTGAAGACATTGCCGCCGCTGAGGCCCCGCCTGAACCCGTTGATGTGGCGTCTTGGATACCCATGAAGGTGGCTATGGCCGCCACTCCACCAAATAGTGGTGCACCACGCTAGTGCCTCCTCCGTTGCCAAATCTGTTTCGATTGGATCTTCGAATCGATCTTGCACCTTCGTCGACGATCCCTGCTCGGAATCGGGGCTTGGACCGGAACAATTGGCTACGTCGCGTTGCGTCGACTCCGTTGTTTGCCAGGGTGCATGGTGCTTCGATTGCGCGCTGGAGCAGCTCCTCCGCCCCTCGCCGATGGAGCTCGTCGGTCTCATCAGCTTCTACCGGCGGCAAAGCGATAGACCTGGTAGGGGGTTCAAGGTGACGGAGCAACTCGGCAGAGTGGACTGCCCGTACCCACCCCTCCCTCCGCAGGAATCCGAAGTCTGTTCTGCTCCCCACCCTCCCACCGGACAACCCCGCTGAAGTCCGTTCCGCTCCCCACCCTCCCGCCGGACAGCCCCGCCCCCCGCAGAGCTGGGTAGCAAGGCCAAGCCTCCCCCCGCTCAGGAGTTCGAAGACCCCTTCCCCACGTTGCCGCATGCTCGTAACTATTCCGCTCCCCACCGTCCGCCGACCACGAAAGGTCTACGCACGTAACTCTAGACAGGTGAGAATCATGTGATCCTTCCCTATGGATTATATATCTCTTCCCTGCAGATTGTGCATTCGGTCCTTCTACTTTTACATCCTTTTAACGAAACAGACTGTAAAAGGCGGTAATTGCTAGGTTATGGGTATTATCATTCAACTTTAGCACCAAGAAGGATATTTTATGTCAAGCCCTACTTAATTTTTTCGTCCATGTCAGCGTCTTGTTGGTCTTTTGGAAGGAAATGGGCTTGTAGCAGGGGAGGACAACTCGCATCCTCGCCCTCAGCCTTCATCGACGCACGCCTCAGGATGCTGGAGCTAGTCGGCTAGAGGTGAAGAAGATGATCAGCGCGAGAACAAAAATTCAGAGGGGAAATTTTCTCTTCTTCTACTCTTAACAGAAGATATATAAAACCCCTCTCACCTCTCCCTAAACACAATCTACAAGCTCCCCCTCGCCCACTCATTTGACCTCGTAGTTGCTTGCTATTGTCGGGAAACTTGCCGAGGACGCGGCTAGAGGTTGCCTCCTGGAGGGATGAGTGTTCTCCTTTATGAATGCTAGAGAAGGGGAACAGCTTTTGCTCGCTATTGCTCGTCGTTCTCTTCTTGTTCTTGTCAAAGCCCGTTGTCAAAGTCTACAGTCTCTCTTTTCGTTCACTCGCCAAGATCTTAAAGGATGACTCCCTCTTTGGAAAGGACTGGGTCGCCAACTTGTGCCGTTCTCCCTTTCCAATTTTGAGACGCCCACAAATCACACCTCCATGCATGATTCGCTCGCTTGTAGTCGCCTCATTTGTGAGTTGCGTCTCACCTC